>JAQPPZ010017240.1:2400000-3878986 GCA_028583015.1 Wollemia nobilis | reverse complement strand
ACACTTCTTCTTTGAGATTGTCATTTAAGCAGGTACTCTTCACATCCATCTGATGAAGCTTCCATTTGAAATGAGCTACCATTGCACAAAGTACATGAATGGTTGTCATATTTATCATTGGTGTGAATGTATCTTCATAATCTATACCTTCTTTTTAGCATAGCCCTTTGCAACAAGATAAGATTTTTGTTTTTCAATAGTTTCATATACCTTATACTTGAATTTGTATACCCATTTGTAGCCAATGGGTTTATTTCCAGTAGGCAGATCAACTAGCTCTCAAGTTTTATTCTTCATAAGAGACATATGTTCTACATTTATAGTTGCCTTCCATTGAGGCACACTAATTTCTTGTTGCACTAAAGTAGATTCATGCTCCATAACTGAAGTCATCAAACCTCTATCTTCCTCTTAACTCCTATATTCTTCTTCATATTTTGCATCATTTGCATCTTTGGCTTCTTCTATTTCTTGGTGAGACATACTTTGAGTACGTGGTCAATATGAATTGAGATCAAGAGGTGCATCAAGTTTTGCATATCTTATTGTGCTTTTGTACCATTTTGGAATTTTCTTCTATTTTGGGGGAGCTTTTGCTTCAGGCTCCTCAAATTCTAATAGCATAGCATGAGATGTGTTTTTGCTAGATTCTAGTGTATCCAACTTGGGAGCTTCATCAAATACCACATCTTGACTTATATGAATTTTCTTGGTTATAGGATCAATTAGTTGATACCCCTTGTATTCTTCATCATAACCAAGAAATATGCATTGCAAGAATTTCTCATCTAGCTTACTTTGTTTCTTCTTTGGAATGTGCATGAAGGCTTTGCATCCAAATATCCTTAGATGAGAAATGAAGGGCTTTCTATCACTCTAGGCTTCTTCAGGTGTGACTCCTTAAAGAGCTTTTATTTGTCCTCAATTTAGGAGATACACAACTGTAGTGACAACTTATGCCCAATATTGTTTTCCAAGATGTGCACCTATGAGCATACATCAAACTATCTCCATGATGGAACGATTCCTCCTCTCAGCAACTCCATTTTTTTAGGAGTATAAGTTGTAGTAAGCTATCATTTGATCCCATGTTTGGCAATAAACCTTGAGAACTCATTGGAGGTGAATTACCCCCTTGATTTGAGTAAGGGATCTTGATAGAATATCTTGATTCCTTCTCAACACATTTTTGAAACTACTAAAAATATAGGAAAGCATCTGACTTTAGCTATAGGAAGAAGACCCACATATTTCAGGAGTAATCATCAACAAACAACTAAAAATACTTCTTTCCACCACAACTGGTTGGCATAGGTCCACACAAATCAGTATGGATTAACTCCAATGGTGCTTTGGCTTAGGAAGAACTCAACTCAAATGGAACTCTGTGTTGATTCCCTACTAAGCAATCTAAGCATACAGGTAATGTTGATGAAAGGTTGGGTAGACCTAACACCATATCATGTTTACTCAATTCAAGTAGATATCCTGAACTTATATGCCCATACCTTTTGTGCCACAAATATGTGGCTTCTTTTGTGTTGGTAACCAAGGTAACATAAGGAGTATAAAGAGCATCTAAAGTAAATAATCCATGTTTGTAATAAGCAGTTGTTATATGCTTACCATGCTTGGTGATGAAGTAACGCTTCTTTCCATAAATAACTTTAAATTTAACAACCATATTTTCTTCCAAGATTTAGGATATAGACAATAAATTGTTGGCCAATCTTGGCACATAAAGGACCTTCTCAATATTGTATTGTCCATATAGAAGTATCACTGAAACATCTCCTTATCCTTGGATTTTATAGGTCATATCATCAACAATTATCACAAGTTTGTGTTCTTTGGCTTCAAATGTGTCAAACCACCTTTTATCACTAGTCATGTGTTTTTTGGCACTATAATAAATATACCAAACATGATCTTTTTGTTTGGGATCAATTTGAGTCATGAGAACCTTGTGTGCTCTCTCAAAATCTAAATTTGATTATTCAATAGCAATATTTTCTCTTTGTTACCTATGTCTTGGTCATGGTTTGAATTAGGTTGCTTATTTTTGTCACCTTTTTTGGAAGAATTGAACCAACATTTCTTGGTATCATGATTATCCTTCTCACAAATGTGGCAATACCTCTTTTGTTGTTGAGGTATCTTTTGTGAAGAGGATGTGGTGTTAGAACCCTTAGAGGAAGATCCCTTTTGAAAGTATCCTTGTTTCTTAGCTCTAGCTTTGTTTGAGAAAAATGTTGTGTTGGACATTTGGTCTCTTAGGTTTGTATTTGCTTCTTGTTGTAGCAAATTAACCAACTCCTCAAAAGAGACTTGTCAATTGGACACTTGAAGGGAAGTGACCATCATTCTAAAATAATCTAGTAAAGCTCTCAAAATAATGGAGGTTAAGAGCTTATCTTCCACTTTTTCTCCCATGGCATGCAATTTGGCTCTCAAATCAACAACTCTACAAAGAAACACCTCTACACTTTCTCCATTCTTCATGCTAAGTGTGAAGTTAGGATTGAATATTAAGAATTATGGCTTGATTATTTCCTTCATATATGGTTTTCAATGTATCCCATGCATATTTTGCATTCTCTTTTTCATATATGTGTGGTTGAACTTCATCAGCAATGGTAAGAACTATGATCATCAATGCTCTAGCATTAGTATCATCATATGCTTCTTATTTACCATCTACTATTTTTGGGTAATAACATGGGTATCAATCCACATTGAGTGACAGTAAATAGGTCAGCAAGTGTCACATCATCAACTAGCATGTTGGGGAGTTCTCACCTCCAACAGGTGAGGGATCCCATATGGGGTAAACTTAACCATCGAGAGGTGGTTGAGTCTAATAGTGCAGCCCCATGGTATTAAACAAGTACCAATTCCACTCCTTCCTATGTGTGGGATGAAATCCACCAAAAAAATAAAAATAAAACATAGCCCCTCCTCCCCTAATGCATCCACTCTTTCCATGTGTCATCATAAAATTGGTTGACACTCCTTACGTGTGATTGGTCAATTTTGTTTTGATTAAACCTTAGGAAAGTGAATAATTTTTCTCATTTATTTTCAATCGTGGAAGCCTTCAACTTTGTTCTACAACTGTGAGCAAAGGGGCTTTGATCACATTGTGTGAGGGTAGTGTAAGCACTTTTGATCGTGCTATATGATCAGTATGAGCTTAACCAACCCCAATCAGGTTGTATCTTGGGTTGTGTGGGTAGGTATTAGTCCTATATGAGTTGTTTATGACCTTGTGTATGTGAATTTGTAACTACATGGTTGTAGGTCACAATAAGGTTATGGAGGGCTCCAATCTAGCCTTTTATGTGTGGTCGATCGATTTTAGGACTCAAGGCTCTATATAAAAAGCATTTGTAGTCTTAGTGTTCATAATGGCTATGGATCTACCAATCAAAGTCGCCTTGTTACACAAATAGCCCTACGCAATAATAAATAGGGGCACTATCCCCCTTTTTTTTAATTCTCAATTATAGAAAATCATTCCTACATATGACCCAATTAATATCTTGCTTACAAGCCTTCCATTCATTCAACAATGAATGCTCTACATCCTCTTCCTAGTTGTAGACTCACCAAGATGAGCACATAGTCATGTATTGGTAAGGATAGTTCAGCATACAAGAGCTATTAATCCTATTGTGATACCATATTGGAAATCGAATAATATTTCATTCAACTATAGCAAATATATGTACAATATACTGGCCAAGATTATCTAGTAATAGGTAAACTAAAAATTAATAGATCAAATATTCGAGCTCAAATTAACCCTTCTAACTTAGGCATTAACTAAATATTTATTTAGAGCACGTTGACTTCTAAAAAGTCACCTGAAGTGCATTCATATAAATATAATAATGTAATAAACTATAATTATGGCCTAACACTCTCTACCAAGAAGGTCAAGGGAGCTGAGAGGACTATACAAACAAGAATTTTGATTATTTAATGTCTTGTATTTATTACTTTTTGGAGTTATTATTATAGTCCCTATGATGGTTATCTAAATTGTCTTGTTTTATATTTTTGGTATATCCATGTTCTATTTAAACTCTTTTATATTTGTCATGCATTTGGATTCGGTAGTTTAGCTTATAGTTTTGGTTACATTTGAAACCCTAGTTGATACCCATAGCTTGTAATTTTAGTTGATAGCTATAACTTGATGTTTTTCTCAATATGTTATATGGAATTAAACTAAATTCTACTATATTTTATAAGAACTTAGCAATTATACATATAACACTTGAAAAGATTCAAAGATGGGTCTCTTCCTTCAAAATTGAAAAATTAATCTTTAGCCAATTGAAATAATTTCATTTGATATAGTTTGACCCATTTTTATTACATGGGTAAAGAACGTAAGCCAAAAACATCAAGGGAGGTTTATAGAGATTCCTAGCTAAGGGATTTTAGATACCCTTGGCTGAGGGTTCTAAAGATCAATGGATAATGAAACAATAAGGCCCTAGATGGTGGAAGGAGGATTCCATAGGAATGGTGTCAATAACTAACATAAGCTAGAGGATCTAGACTCCAAGAAGGGCCAAAATAACCATGAGCATATGCAAGTAGAAAAAATAATATAAACTAGTGATCAAATCCCATTCCAACAAGAGAAATATGAAGATTTATTCTATTTCACAGTAGCCAATCATAAACAATAGCAGAACCAAGGATAAAAATGCATAAAAGTTAGAGGACCAACATTAAAACAACAATCTAGGATTATGTTGCAACAATTGGAAATGTCTAAAATGGGAAATAATAAATATTAATCTAAAGTATCCAAGGGAGTATATTTGAACTCATGATACAAGTGTTCAAGAAGACCACTTGTAAATTTGATGATCAAAGATTCTATGGGATACTTCACACAAAGCAAAATATGCAACCTATTGAATTGGAAGACATAATCTTGAACAGTCATATTTTAAGATTATCTTAATCTATATCATTTAATAATTAACTCATATTCATAATTAGAAGGGTAAATTCTATCCTTCAAATATTGTACCAACTCTTCCCATATGGTAATGGGATTTTGGCCTTCTTATCTATCAGTAATCATGAGCTTTGCTAATCCTAACAACTTGAGTTCAGAAAAAGGTACTTGATCATCAATAGGAACTTCAATATAGGAGAACCAAGTCTCCATGTCCAATATCCAACTATTGAGGACATCAAGATTCCTAAACCCATCATAATTTTTGACATCATATTTTGTGTTTGCCTTAAGATCTTTTGAGATCATGCATATTGGACTATGATTTCTTGGACTTTATTAGCCAAGATACCAATTGTTTGGGCTAAAGCAAACATTTTATCTACTAATTCTGATGCCATTTGGGATCTAGTATAAGCCAAATAGACTAAAATAAAAGGATACTTTTAGGACCAAAAAGAAATGCATTTATGATCCTATCAAGTAGTTGACTTCAAAATATCAAAATAATATCTATTAAGGCTTACAATTTTACAAATTACAAGAATTTTCTTCTTCAGAATTTGGTGCTTATGCCCAAGAAAAACAAAAAAATTACCTTTTACAATGAGGGATTACAAAATTTGCTTTTTGGTGAAGCAACTTACAAAAATAACTTCCCTCATAAAATTTTGTGCATATTCCCAAGTAAATAAATATATTATTGTCTATCAAGCTATGAAAATTTTACCAATTTTTATAAAAAATGGTAAAATAAAAAAATATAGGACATTTAAAATTAATTAAATAAGGTTGAAATGCAAAAATTTACCCCTCGAATAGTTGTAAGCTTATCATAGTGGTAAGAATTTTTACCTCTCTTTGAGAGGTGTAAGGTTCAAACCCCACTTAGTATGAGGGGACCAAGAACCCTCATAAAAACCTGTGTAAACTCATTGAAAAAATAAACTCAACTATAAAACTTCAAAATAATTATTTATACAATCTATTAGTTTGGCTATGGCTACAGTCTTTGTGAAAGGGGTGTAAACCCTAGGTGCAGACAAGTGATGGAAAAAATAAATAAATTTGGCTACAATCTTCACGAAAGGGATGCAAACTCTAGGTTCAATCAAGCGTTGAAGGAAGAGGGTTGTTTGCAAACTATCTCTTTAATCTATGAGAAAGCCTCTTTGATCAAAAGAAATATTTCTTAGGGATATTTGGGTTTGTGGGTGGATGAACCTCTACCCTTTATCAGGATTTGGAGGATGAATTTGGGTTGGATCTGATTGATCATGAAGCTCAAACAATTATCTACAAAATCAAGTGCAAAAGACCAGGCCTGGAGGATTTGAAAGGATACATTAAATATTGGTGGACCAATACAAAATTCCAAGTAACTCTTCCACCCAAAAATTTCTTTTATGTTTCCTTTTCTAATTTAGCAGATAGAGATAGGGTAATATATTATAGATATAATTGGCTTTTTGGACAAAGGGGTATCTATATTAGACCTTGGACTCCTAGTTTCAACCGCTTTATGGAAGAATTTAATGGATTCCCAGTCTAGGTGAATCTTTATGATCTCCCTGTGGAGTTTTAGGGAGAAGATATTCACAAAAATTGGTAATGCCATAAGTGCATTCCAGTATATTAATATCCAATCGAAGGAAATTTTGTTCAATAAAATTAATATGAGTAAAGCAATATTGGTTATATGGATGGATGTTTTAGTTCCTAGGCCTCAACCCATTACTATCTCCTCAAGCAAAGGGTAATGGATCCAAAACATTGAATATGAAAACTTCTCCCTAAGATGTTATGGTTGTCAGCAGTATGGCCACTTGAAGAAGATATTCTCGATCATCCAATCATTCTTTGATTTCTCCTTAGTGGAGGAGAAGTCCTTACATGTGAATGATTTAAAACATTAAAATGTACTAGTTCAAAAGAAATAATCTCATCCTATAGATGCTCCAATTGTCTAGTAGGAATCATATGAGAAACTAAAGACTCAACCCCAAAAGGAGAATTTGAATCAAATCATTTCTAAAATCCAAATGGTTACTAAAGACCATCCAGATGGTTCCATGGAAAATATTAGAACCTCAAATGGTATTATTGAAGCTAATTATGAAATAATCAATGATGGTCAGTTTCTTGAAAATGAAGATCCTACAAAATGTGTTACAACTAGATATTACCTCAGATCTTAAAGTGCAAAAAATGCATTCTCAGTTCTTACCACTCTAAAGGAGGAAGAACCTCTACTATAGAAGAAAAATAATCAAAATAATTTCCTCTTTGATGGATGATTGTTATGTTTATTTTTGTAGAGGGGGGAAACTACCCTATCATGTATGATTCCGTGAACTGAGAAAACCTTTGAGGTGAACCATGAGGACTATATTTTTCTCTACACTCGATGCTATGGGGGAAGGTTTCACTAGGAATGACTTAAGGACTCGTTCCAATTTCTCTAGTTTTCATGAATGTTTGATGTATTTGATTCAAGACAATCACCTAATTTTGGTCTTTCGAGATCTATACTATGAAATATAAAGGACAATGCATATATATAGAATGCAAGAATACAAGAGATAACCCTAGAATTATTCTTTTATTTGAATGCTTTTCTAACCCTAGGGTTTGAAAATAGAAAACCTTTTTAAGCAAGGGCTCAAGAGATGATGTACAAACATAATTAAACCCTAAGTGCACACTATATGTTGTTTACTTTTCAAATGCCTAGAAATCAATTAAATGTATTTCTTTTAAATCATATCTAGGGTTTATAATAGAATTAAAAAGCACTCAACAAACAACCTAAATACTAATTATGTCACTTATCTAACCTGGTGGTTGATCTAAGCTTTTATCCCTTGTCTAGTGATATCAACAATTCATGTTCCTGCAAGATAACTTAAGAAACACTTGAAAAATATGATTAGCATTAGGGGGCCTGCTTAGGCCACTATATGATAATACTTGGAGGTGCAGCAGTCAAGTCCCCTAGGTCCTTTTAGTTGACCTTTGAAAATAGAAGCAAAAATTGACCTTTGGAAGATGAACAAGCATAACAAAATATAGTAGAATAGAATAATAAAATAGAGTACAGAATGCTCTAATATGGCCTAAATACAACATATAATATAGATCTAGGGTTTGGGGGTAGCATGTTGTCCCTAAACATGGTCTATTCAAAATTTTACCCCGTAGGGAGTGACCACAATTTCATACAGGTGAAATCGTGCCCCGTAGAGACCCGAGCGCAATAGATCCCACTTTACACCAAGAGTAGCAAGAGTAGCAACACTTTGTCCACCAAGAGTAGCAACACACAATCCAATGCAATAGAAAACAAAGCTTCAATAGATCCCACTTTACACTTGTGATTATCTTGTTTGTTGAAGAAGAAGAAGAATACCCCAAGAAAATAGAACTTGAATCAAGAATTTTTGTTATGAACTATGCTTAGAAATGAACTTGCTTGGATTAGAAAAAGAAGATTTCAAGCCCTCCTTATATAGTGGATTTGAAAGAAGAATGGGTGGGAAAAAATAAGCACAGCTGACCTTAAAAATATCAACTTTAAAAATTAGGGTTTTCTTAAGAAAAAATCCTAAAACAGAAACTCGCACCCCATATAAACGGATCGTGATTTCGCACCAACTAGACCCCTATGTAGTTTTAATGCATTTTGGAGGGTCAAAAAGAATCAAAATGGGTCATATCATATACTATTGGAAAGATATTTCTGAGCCAAATCTAATGGTATATTATTTAGTAGGAATAGAGAAGAATTTTTAGGGGACAATTAGCTCAACTATGACCCTAATTTTACAAGGAGAAAACAAGGGATCTAGGGAAAATTACTCACCTTAGTGGGTCAATTTTTTGTGTCTACATTTTTCCCCTTCTTTGATGTATTTAAGGAAAATTAAATGCATCAAAGAAATATGTAGACTCCTATGGGCAAGAAGACAACAAAAACAAAAAATGGATGGCCAGGTTTTGACAAAGGGATGGCGTAAAAGGGGTATCACAAGGGACACTCTGGACTTTTGCACATAGGGGGAGACATTACTACCACTAATGTATCTATGGCTAGGGTGCCTCCTCAAGTTCTAAAAGGAAAGGAAATTCCTTAAGAAACTTGAAAAAGGTAAAGAAAGAAAAAGCAAAACATAGAAACTTGGAGAACAAATCAAGTAAACAAACAACAAAGCAAATATCATTGGGTACAACATGAATCTAATGTAGCTAGCATGAAATGCATGGATAAATAGAAGAAAGGAAAATAAATAAGAATGGAATATGAGAGAAGAAGAATAACAAGGAGAACAAGAAGAACATCTCCCAAGAAGTTCAACAACAAAAATCAAGATAAGTTGATCAAGAACCCTAAATGAAGGGTGTTATGCCCAAAATAAGGTCCAGATATGGAGTGAAAATCTGCTATGGGTGTAGCACTCGCTAATATGAACAAATGCGAAAAATATGGAGCATAACCGCTATGGGGGATTTCTCACTAAAATAATGGAGTGTAACCCATTATGGGTGATTACTCTCTAGTGACTACTATGGGGTGATTACCCACTAGGATGTATATCGAGACCTATTGAAATGGCCAAGGATCTTATCTTGTAATGGGGTGTTGAGCCTTCTGAGTCAAAATAAGTGTAACCCAATAGGGGTGATATATTATTATTAATGTGAATGATGTATTAGCAAGTACTACTCGATAGGGGTGTGTAAGAATATGTATATAGATCGATTCATATGAGCATAACTCAATGTGAGTGTGTGTATGTGCTAGAAGAAATAAGAGGAAGAAAATGAGGAGAAAATAATTGTGCGTGTGTGCCCCCAAATTGAAGTTTCAACTAGTGAAAATTCAAGAGGTAGGAAGTGTGCAATCAAAGGAGAGAAGAATGTATATCCTTATCTGATCAAAGAAGACAAAGGATAAATAAGAATCATGCAAAATACAAGGACATACCAAAAGAGGATTACATTCCTTGAATTTGGAGATAAATGATGATCATTGTAAAAAACTTTCAAAGTCAAGGAATACAAAAAGAAGAGAGAAGAGAAGAAAAGAGCAAGGAAAACAAGAAGAGAAGAAGGGATGAAAATGCATGGGCCCTAGGTTGGGGATTTGCTAGGCATCAAAACCCTAGTGAAAGTGCAATGCATGTGAGCTATGACCTAACTAGGTATTATCACATGCCATTATCATGAATCCCCAAAAAGCTATATGATCAAGTAGTCATGAATAAATAGCCATGCAATTATGATAAGAAAAAATGCAAGAGGAACAGAATGTCAGGCAATCATGCAAAATATGATATGCAGTCATACAATATGATCAAGAAAACAAGTATGATGAAATAAAAATGCAAATGCATTGCCTAATTAATGATTGATTTTATTTTATTTTATGTTATGTTAAACAAGCAATCATAACGATAGTCGACATAGATTCTAATTATGCCTCCTATCTTAACAAAAGGAATAGGCATTCAAGGGACTGCTTCATTAAAGAAAAGCCTAGAAGGTAAGTAATATTGATGATTATAATCATGAAGAGGCTCCTTCATGGCTTTTTCTTTGGTAGCCATAGAATGATAATATATACATTCTTGAACACAATCATTATTCTTAGCATAAGGAGGATCATTTCCTAACTTTACAAGATCTCTATGAGAAGAAGAAAATTTACCACTAGAACACACAAAATTTATCATATTACAAAACAAGATGCTAGAGGGATAAGGGGGATCCTCATCCTCATTACTCTTCTCACAACCTTGATGAGATATATCTAGAAGAGGTTCTTGAAGAAACTAATTGTCTTGATCCCATGATGAAATTTTGATTAGAGGTTCCTCACTCACTTTTAGATTGTTGAATTGCTTAGATTTTTGAGATGAGGAACTTGGAGAAACAGATGATGAAACTTAAGGACAAACATTGAGACTAATCTAGTCTTGTTCAAGCATATAACAATATTTGAATGGATGAGGGTCGCATGAAATGGTGACAACTTGATCCTTAAATTCAAACTTTGAACACTGATAAAAAGTAGAAGGGACGAACTCCATTGCATGAATCCAAGGACGTATGAGAAGAAAATTAAAATATGTAGGAAAAGGTACCACATAGAACAATATCTAAGATCTTGGGTCCAACTTTAAGGTGGAGAGATATAATGCCACAAGCTTCTTGGGACTCATTGTTGAATGTTTTGATGACTGCATTGGATTTGGATCCAAATTTTTGGATAAATTGAAATGTGCATAAATTTATGGAAGAACCATTATATAGCATAACCCTCTTGATAAAAGTATCCCTGATAAATGTGATGATGTAAAGAGAAGAATTTTCTTGCAAGTTTGAGGAAGAAATATTGTCATCCGAGAATGTGAGATGATGTGTCCCAAGAGAACTTACAATATTGGCCATATCACTAGGGTAAATATCTGGAGGGACAATTTGTTGTTTTATAACATTTATCAAGGCTTATCCATGAGTAGGAGAATTTTGAAAAGTTTCTAAGAGGGAAATATTTACTGAAAAACTCATCTCTTGTTGAGATCGCTAAATCTGTCGATTATGCACTTACTAATTTGAAGTAGATGTTATCATACCAACCGTATTATTATCATAATTATTTGATACATTTTACAATATAATTGATTATCTATCTATTGTCCTTGCTTAGGTACATTTTTGTTGGTAGTGGATTTTTGTTGACTATTTGAAGATTGAGAACTTCTTATATCAAGATGTCTTGCATCAATTAAATCTTGAACCACATATTTCAACTTCTTACAAGAATTTTTCCAATGTCCTTCTACTTTGTGATGTGGATAATATTTTTCTGCATTATACCAATTAGCTATAGTATCTAGTTACCTTATGGGAGGCAATTCAATCGCATTGGCTTCCAAAAGTTGCTTTAGGACTTCTTCCATAGGTATGCCAAGTCTTGTGAAATTCCTTTGTGGAGGTTTTTGAAGTATTATCTTTTGTAGGTTTTTAAAAATATTATTAACATGCCCACTATTCATTACACCATCAACTACCACATCCTTATTCTTATAGTATGACTTAATGGATTTATCTTCTTTCACTTTGAGTTGTCCTCTTATGATAAGAGCTTGTTCTACTTTCCTTTCTAACTCAATTGCTTGATCAAAAGGTGTGATAATAGTATTTCCTAATACATAAGATAATTGTTCTTGCAAATTTTCGATAAATATCCCAAGCATATATCTAAGAGGTATGGTATATCTCAAGCATCCAATAAAACTTCTCCAATGGGCCAAAAATTTTGAGAAACTTTCTTCTTTACCTTGTTTCAAATTATAAATATCTTTTATGGTAATATCTTTCTTATTACAAGCACTAAACTATTGAAAAAATAATTATGTTATTTCTTCAAAATTCCTTAGAAAAGAATTAGGTAACTAGTAGTACCACTCTAATGCCATGCCATCGATACTCTTAGAAAATATTTTTAGCAACATGTCATCATAAATGAGATCATGTCATGCTTTCCTAAACCTTCTTAAATGCTCTATTGGATATTGTGTCCCTTTATATATAGGTAAAATTGGTATAGGAAAGTTCTTAGGATAAGGTTTGGTAGAAACAATAGGGTCTAGGGGTTGATTGCACATCTCTTTATAGATGTAAGTAAAACCAAAAGGTTGAATCATCTCCTCTTTTGAAACCAATTATTTTACCATATTTGCCAAATTTTGCACCTCTGGATTGTTGTTGTGCAATACCCCTAGATTCCCCAAGGGAGGGATATAGGTAGGTTGTTGAAAAGGTACTTGGCACATGTTGGAAGCATTGATACTATTGTGATATGTGGCATCTTGATGGAGAGGATAACTAACATTTGGTGGAATAGAGGTAAAATTTTTGATATTAGCATATTGAGAAGGAAATTGAAAATAATTTTGAGTGACACTACTAGTTGGAGGAACTTGTGGACTTATTCCAACATTGGTGGTTATAGTAGTGGAATAGGTTGGTTTATGGATAGGATTACCATGATTCAAATATTCAAATAAAGGGTTATCATGAACATGCCTAGGAGAGATGACTAGAGGAGGAAGAAGAGTCTCACCTCTTTCGAGTTGAGCTTTATGTTCCATAGCCTCAAGCAAGTCTACCTTATGGTATTTCATAAAACCCCAAACATGATCAAATGATTTAAAGATGAGCCTACCATGAGGACCTTCAATAGGATCATCATTCTCCAAGTTCTCTTTTCTCTCTAGATCATAATTCTCCTTGTCAATCTGATCATCCTTTTGAGGATTCATATCAAATTATGAAAGCTTTCACTTAGTCCTAAGGTTTGGAGCCATAGGATTAAGAGAAAGAACAAGGGAGAAAAAGAGATCTAGAAATAATGAAAGCCACATAAAAGGTATTTTTTTAAGTATTTTCATGTTCTAACTCTATGCAAATAAATTAGTGGTCTTATTAAAGTTTTAAAATAAAAAGGAGGTGTTCACATCGGGTTCACCAAATATGTAGAGGGGGAAAACTACCCTACCACGTACGATTCTCAAATGTTGGATTCACAAAGAGATAAAACCTTTGAGGTGAACCATGGGGGCTATGTTGTTCTCCAAACTCGGTGCTAGGGAGGAAGGGTTCACCAGGAATAGTTTAAGGACTCATTCCAAGTCCTCTAGTTTTCAATAATGTTTGATGTATTCGATTCAATACAATCACCTAAATTTGGCCTTTCTATATATATACTATGAAAGATAAAGGACAATGTAGAAATATAGAATGCAATAATACAAGAGCTAATCCTAGAATAATTATTTTCTTTGAATTTTTTTCTAACCCTAGGGTTTTAAAATAGAAAACCTTTTTAAGAAAGGGCTCACGAGATGATGCACAAACATAATTAAACCCTGAGTGCACACTATATGTTGTTAATATTTCAAATTCTTGGAAATCAATTAAATGTATTTATTTTAAATCAGATCTTGGGTTTATAATAGAATTAAAAAGCACTCAAAAAACAACCTAAAGACTAATTAGGGCACTTATCTGACCTGATGGTTGATCCAAGCTTTTATTCCTTGTCTAGTGATATCAACATTTCCTGTTCCTACAAGATAACTTAAGAAATACTTGAAAAATATGATTAGAATTAGGGGGTCTACTTAGGCCATTGTATGATTATACTTGGAGGTGCAGTAGTCAAGACCCCTAGGTCCATTTAGCTGACCTTTGAAAACAAAAGTAGAAATTGACCTTTGGAAGATGAACAAGCATAACAGAATATAGTAGAACATAATAGTAAAACAAAGTAGATAATACCCTAATATGGCCTAAATATAGCATATAACATAGATCTAGGTTTTTGTGGTAGAATATTAACCCCAAATGTGGTCTATGAAAAATTGCACCCTGTACAAAGCGATCGCGATTTTGCACAGGTGAAACCGCGCCCCATAGAGACCCAGGCACGATTTCGTAGAAGAAAAGATAAAAAACCAAAAAATATTAATTAATAATAAATAGGCTAATATGCAAAAACAAATGAGTGAAAACAATTTGGTGGTAGCAAAAAAATAGATCCAAGGAGAGAGACCTCCAAATAGCAGAAATCCTCCTTAGGGTTCAACACTTTATCCACCAAGAGTAGCAACACACAATCCAATGCAATAGAAAACAAAGATTCGATAGATCACACTTCACACTTGCAAATTAGATTGCTTTTTGAATAAGAAGAATAAGAAGACCCTAAGAAAATAGAACTTGAATCAAGAATTGTTGTTATGAACTATGGTTAGAAATGAACTTTCTTGGATTGGAAAAAGAAGATTTCAAACCCTCCTTATATAGTGGATTTGAAAGAACAATGGGCGGGAAAAATAAGCATAGCCGACCTTAAAAATATAAACTTTGAAAATTAGGGTTTTCTTAAGAAAAAACCGTAAACTACAAAATCGTGCCCCATAAAAATGGATCGCAATTTCGCACTAACTAGACCCCTATGAAATTTTAATGCATTTTGGAGGATCAAATGGAGTCAAAATGGATCATATCATATACCGTTGGAAAGCTCTTTCTAAGATAAATCTAATGGTATACAATTTAGGAGTAATGGAGAAGATAACCCTACTTTTTGAAGGAGAAAACAAGGGATCTAGGGAAAATTACTCACCTTAGTGGGTCAATTTTCCATGTCTACAGTTTTCCTTCTATTTGTTAGAGTTGTGTGTAATTTAAGGGTTGTTATTATTGTTAGTTCCTTAAAAAAAATTGATTATGGAAACTTAGCAGTTTGAGGAAGAGGAAGAATATCTTTGATAAAAAGGTAAATATGGTTATGCTTTAATTAACTTGTTAGAAATGTAATGAGGGCAATGTAATATTTTTTTTTTGTAATGTGAGTGGCCCCAAATAGAAGCCACACAACTTATTAAAAATATTTACCCCTTGAATGTCAACTACGTAGTCAAATGAGCAGAGGTCAACGAGCATAGACCCACAGACTCAGTCATCAAGGCATTCAAGTGTGACAGTTGCATGTTCACCAACCTCTAAAGGTTGATGATTTAATCTTTGTATCGTTTGCCTTATTAACTAGAAAACCTCCTTCTATGTCCCAAATGTGGGATAAATGACCTGTAATAAATTAAAAAAATACAAAATATTATTTTTTCTCAAATCTATGTGGTAAGGCAACAACAGCTAGATAATGACAACCATCAATGCTAGTTGGAATGCACAAAGATCATCTAGTCATCATCTGAGGAAACAATAATGTGTGTAACCAATCGCTATCCAAGAAAGCTAGTTGATTTTCTTCACATGAGGTAGGCCTTATCAAGGCCTAATATTCTCATAGTGCACTAAATGTGGGATAAATCCCACATAAGTTTTTAAAATGGGCCATGATGAGAAGCAACCAAAATCCATTCCATACCATCGATAGGCCTCTTTGGGAGATGAATCTCAAATTGTAATGGTTGACAAATAACCTTCTCACATGATGTAGGCTCCCAAACCACACTTCTAGGAAGGGGGAGGACTTGTAAGTGAGCATCGCTAAAGGAGAATTGTAGGGGGGATGAAGGTAGTCATAAATACCAATGCTAGTGGAGAATCTAAAGGAGGTTACTCTTCTTAGTGGTGGCCATCGGAGAGACTAGCGATATGAGGAGTCATCGACCAACAATATGATGTTGTCATAGAAGGTGGAATCGATTGGTAGTAAGAAGTCAGAGATGAGAAACTAGGTTGGTCATCAATGGTCAACCATTGGTGGTCAGTTCTATAGTCGACTGTCACCCATCAAATTATCAAGTGAAGAGCACCCGATCAAGGCTTAAATTAAAACTTTGAATATTAAAATTAAAATTAAATAAAACCTTTATTTAACCTTTCTAATGCAACTTAAGCTTCAATATGCACCTAAAGGAATGAAACAAAGACTTCAAATGCAACTAAAGGTGACTTTGCAATCAAATATCAATCTTAAAGATGGCATTAAGAGTAATATTTTTAATTTTAAAAATCATATAACTTAGCAATAAAGAGCTTCTAATACTTGCTTATAAAAATGTAAACCCAATTTGAGCAAGATCTAAACCAGGTAGACCAATCTCACCCATTGTTGATCCAAAGTTCTAATACCAACTGATGTGGATAAAAAAGAAGCTTGATTTTACATTGAAAAACATACTTAAATAAGCAATTTGCACAACCATAATCCTCCAAATTTGGAAGATGTTTAACCAAAAGCTATAGTTAATCTAATATGCTAACAACTCTAACAAATTTAATTTTCTAACTCATACTAAGCTAACAAACTAACAAACTTGAGTTGTAAGAAGCTTCATGCAATACAAGCTTATGCCTAATAAAATAATATAAGCCTAATTACAACATGAATAATTAATTAGTCCTAACTATTACATTCATCAAGTGTGGTCCTCATCATCCCTCTCCACCATAGAAGCATTGGACTCCAATGCTTTCAAAAGGAAAGGAAAATCATGGGACATATGATGGTGTGATATCCAATGAGTCTAGTGTGGAATTTGATCATGATGGACAACAAGGTATGAAGTGGTAGATCCTTGTCATGTTTTACAAGTCTTTGTGTTGAACACTTGCTCTGAATCAAGTGGAAGTTGAAATTTAGGTACCACATCAGTAATATGGTTGATAACAAGATAGGTCTCCAAAGTGAACTCATGGCACGATTTCAAAATATCCACATTAATGATGTTATGAATGATTTGGATGATCAAGGCAAAAGGTATTCTTGAACACCTACTAAAGAATGGTATGAGGCCCATTGTATAGTGGTTTGATTTTACTATGTACCTTTTCTAAAAAATATTTTTGTCCAAATAAAGCCAAACTCTATCTTCAAATGGATGAGGAACATGGTGCTTGTCCATGGCTTACCTCTATTGTTGTTAAGTCCTATGCAAAATCTGAACCACTCTAGACTAAATACTACAAGTTTTGGATGAAATATGGGGTCTTATATTGATCCTTCTGAATGTGAATAGTAGCAGAAGAATACAAAGATAAATGTAACTCATATGGTGCCAAGGGTTGGAATCCAAAGCAAACCTCAAAGGGGAAATGTCCAGTGGATGTGTGAACATCTCAGTTGTAGGTATGCTCAATATGATGAGACTCAAATCCCACTTCACTAGAGAAGTGTGATATTAAATTCTCAAACTTTGAACAAGAGTATGATTAACTACCTCAGTCTACCCATTTGGCTGTGGATGAAAATCCATGGAAAATTTAAGGGCAAATCCTAAAATATTCCATAATGATCTCTAAAAATGACCCACAAAACATGAATCCCTATAAAATATAATGTTGGTAGGTAGACCAAAGGAATGTCATATTGTCTCAAAGAAAATCTAATCTAAGTCTAGTGTTGAACTAATATTTCTATATGGAATGCACTTGACCATCTTACCAAACTGATCCACAACCACAAATACACAATCATATTTCCTAACAGTCATAAGGAATCCACTCAATAAGTCCATGGAATGCTTTCCCTAGGATAAGAAGGAGTGGGTAAAGGAACACTTAAGCTCAATTTCATATTTCTTGGCTTGGAGCAACAACAAACAACACACTATCTCAAAAATTTCAACACATTTCACTGCATGTGAGGATAGTAGAAGAACCACTACAAGTGATAAAGAGTCTTGTGTTTCCTAAAATGTCCACCATAGAGCACAGAATGTGCCTCTTTGAGAAGAGATAATTGATTCTCCTAAGGCACACAAATTTTATCCAAATTGTACAATAATCCATCCTTAAAATGATAATCTTGAAAAGGACTTAGATTAGAAGGATGTAAGAGATGTTGGTAAACTGTGCCAAAATATGAATTAAGAGGATATTGGCCATCCAAATATGGCAACCAGTGTGGGAGGTAGTCACTACTATCAATGTGAAAGTTGTTGAAGGGAAACTCAAATAATATGCTACATGGTTACTACTTCCCTTTATGTACTTGATAACTAAGCAAAATTGGTGCAAATAGGTTGCCCACTTCATGTGTTATGTTTCTTCAATCTTGTTTTGGGATTGTAGAAACTTAAGGGGCAAGTGATCAGTATGTATAATAGTTTATTTACCAAGAAGGTAATGTCTCTAGTACTTAATAGCTTACACCAAAGCATATAACTCTTTATCATAGGTGGAATAGTTCTATTTGGTAGCTAAAAATATCTTTGAATGATAGATAACTAGATGACCATTTTGTTTCAATTATGCTCCAAGGACAAACAATGAGGTATTTGTCCCTATCTCAAAATTTTGATAAAGGTCAATAAGTGTAGATTAAAGATACAACGCCAAATAGAAATAAAGAAATCACAATAAAGGAATGCAGAACAGTTGTACAAAAATGAATGATTTTTTTATTAATCAATGGAGTTTAGAAACTCCTTTTAAGTACAACAGGGCCTGTAACCCTTTTCGTGATACAAAGTTACAATTTGTGCTAGGGTTCTCCGAAACCCTAGCTGGCACAATGTGGTGGCATCTTCGAAGATGTATCCTTAACCTCAATAGAATGAGTGGGATTCGTTGTATCCTTTGGCTCGGACCACTCCAGCTTAAGCAGCTGCTATCAACAAATCAGATCTACCATTAAAATCTTGCACACATTAAAATTACCAAAGAGTTAGAAACTAATAAGAGGGCTCCACTGTGTGAGCCCTCAGAAACAGTCTAAAACCCTAGATTTATGAAACAAAATAAAACGAAATGCAGAATTTAACAGCAGATTAATACATAAAGAAAGATTACTTGCTTTAGATGAATCTATACCTTTTCATGTTAACACGGCGAGACCAGGCAGCACCTGAAAGTGATGTGACTGTCAGATCGACTGCAGAAGACGCCCTGGTGCAATCTCGAGGAATCCTCTGAGCGCCCGCGTGCTTCTGGATCAGGGTTACAGATGCCAGTCTACGTCTGTGGCTGCGGGTAAACGCCCGATGGCGCTGGTGACAAGGATGAGGGATTTTATAGCAGAGAGTGCTGCAGAAGGGATGGCGACAAAGTTGGCGACGGATGCGGCGATGGATGTGGCAAAAGGGTTTAGTTCAGACTTAGGGCCGCAGAAGACTCAGAAGACTCAGGATTAACAGTAATAGCAAACTCCAAACTTAGATAGGGAAGATAGGTAGGTTTAGCCGAAGAGATAGCTAGAAGACCTAGATAGTAGCCTAGGTAGCGATAGAGGAAGAGATAGCCGAGATAGGAGAGATAGGGTTTGAGCCATCAAGGTGACTCAATTTATAATCTACTCTTAGGGCACACTTTAGGGTTTTAACGACACTTTGAACGTGTGGCTAAGATTAAAGTGGATCCAAGGGTAGAGAATAAATCTAGGTTGTGAAACGAATTAAGATGGATGGACGGATGAGATTAAATGAAGGATGGACGGCTTAGATTAAATCACTTAAACTATATTTATATATATATATATATATATATATATTAAAATATATTAAAATATTAAAATATATATATAAATATTAATTTAAATAAATTTGGGGATGAAAAATGGCGGGAAAGGTGAAATTGGGCCAAATAATGGCGGAAAAGCATGGATTTGGGCCAAATAATTGCGGGAAGGATGAATGACTGACATGTGGCTGACAGGAAGGTATATATGACTTACAAGTGTTTGGATTTTGGTGTCTACAGATGCCCCTTTTTGAGCTGCTTTGTGTGAAGACACAATGCAGCACAAAAACTTAAGACACCTGAAAAGCTGAATTAGACGCGACTCTCTCTCAAGACTAAAGCACAACTTTGAAGACAAAATAATAAAAGAATATTTAAAATTTTTCAGCTTACCCCCTCAATTGGCAAGCGAGAATGGTTCTCACAAGCCAATTGGAAGAAATTCGGAAGAAAATGAACCGTTTTTGCCCCAACGATGAAAAAAAGGGGTTGGTGTATGAACCATCTGTTTATGTCCCAACAGAAAAGGGGTTGGTGTACAAACCAAAAAAATAATATGATTGAAGACGATATGAGCGATGTGAAAGATGGACCGTTTTCTGCCCCAACGGTTATAAAAGGATTTTTGCCAAACTGTAAATTCCATGATCATGTAAGATGAATTCCATTATAGGAAAATTAGAAATTGATAACGGATGCCCCAACTCCTGTGTGTGAATCCATACTGTTGAT
The DNA here is from genome assembly GCA_028583015.1 of Wollemia nobilis. Classification (NCBI taxonomy): domain Eukaryota; kingdom Viridiplantae; phylum Streptophyta; class Pinopsida; order Araucariales; family Araucariaceae; genus Wollemia; species Wollemia nobilis. The sequence goes on along the minus strand of JAQPPZ010017240.1, from coordinate 3,858,276 downwards.
GAAATTGCCTTGTTGGCGCCATTGATATGCAAAGATGAAAGATGCATGAAAGATTCCAAAACTCAGAGATGCTCCTAGTGACTGTATGGATAATTCCTCGGGTCGAAACCAATCAACCTAGGTAGCCACAATCTCTAGCAAGACTTAAAATAATGACGATATGAAAGATTGTCCATGTTTAAGGCCCCATGAACTAGGCCATCAATGATAACTATTGAGAAAATTAATCTTGGTATGAGGTCACTTAAAAAGTAGAATATCCAAAATTGATTTCCAATTTTCAAACAGTGAAATAATTGATGATGATAAATGGTAAGTGTCCTTATGGTGGTTTAATCCTCTTACCGAATTGCATGGATTCAAATCGCTGCAATCGCCAAGGTGATAGAATATACCACTAGATACGAGGTTTACTTTAATTTTATTTGGCAAAAATATGCATGATGAAAGAAGAATGAATGAAATTGACGATAGATCAGAAGAATTGATGAATGTGGTTAATTTTGTGAAGGTTTTGAATATTTTTAACCCAATTTGTAAAACAATGATGAATGATGCGCTTTTTGAGCGAAATGAAAAAATTTGTGTCCAAAAATGTTGTAACCTTCACAAAATGTTTTATTATGATAAGAAGAATGGATGAATGCAATTTGATGAAATTTGGAAGAGGTAAGCTTCAATTTTGCAGGTTTTGTTCCTTTATTCAAGACTGACACCAAACGCCGGTCTACGTTTGTGGTTGGCAGAGATGCCCGCTGGTTTTTAGGCGCTCTGCAGACGCAGGACTACGTCTGAATGCACCATGAAATGCCCAACTGCGTTTCAGGGCGCCAAAATTAGCTATTTAAACAGTTTCAGCGAGAATTTCGCTCATTTGTGCGTTCGAGCTTGAGAGAAGTGCATCTGAGGGAGTGGAATGAACTGAAGTGAAAGGTTGTGTGGGAGAGTGAAGCACACAGGAGATATGGCGGAGATGGGAGCGGACGTGCTAGTGCAGCCAGCTGAGGTATTTGTTCATTTAAGCAAGTACTTATTATGTGTTTTTTTTTTTTTTTTTTTTTTTTTTTTGGAAAAATTTGTAACAAATTTTTGTTTTGTTGTTTTGCAGCTTAAGGTGTTAGAGGCACGACACCGATTCTCCCCTATCATTCCAGGGATGAGGAGGTCGTTGTCCCAAGCATACTAGGAGATATTGGAGGCAGTGGGGCTAGCGAAGGCAGCCCGGTTGGAGGTAGTTCGGGCGAATGACGGGTACCTCTCGGCTTTGGCCGAGAGGTGGGATCCAGATCAGGGAACGTTCCAGCTCCCGACTGGAGAGATGATGGTGACACTTGAGGATGTATACCGCATCCTCAAGGTACCCGTGGAGGGGGCACGGGTGGAGGTTGGACGAGATAGGGCCACGAAGATGGCCAAGATGTTTAGGGATGACTGGAGAGAGATCCGGATGGAGAGCGGGGGGATCCCATACTTGGCCATGTATACGGCCAAGGAGTTGGGAGCGATGGAGGCTCTGACGATGTTCGTGTTGGCCAAAATTGTGGCCCCGAATAGCACCGGGTGTAGGTTCCCATGGAACCTGATGGGTGTAGTGAGCGAGATGCTCACTAATAGGGTAGTGTATGCCTGGGCACCCGCTTTATTGGCGCAGGTGTACTGGGAGTTGTATGAGGTTCGGAGACGGGGCCGGAAGGGCCTAGGTTGCAGTGTGGTGCTCTAGTGCTAGGGCTGGGAGCACTTCAGAGTGGATCGATCAGAGGGGTTTCCATGGGCTCACTGGGACTTAATCCAGGCTTATGGTATGAGATGGTCGATGGCGGAGGAGAGACAGCCGAGCCGCCCCATGAAATCGGGGCAATGGTATAGGAGACTATGGGCAGACTTGACAGATGCCCAAGTCATTTGGAGGCCCTAGCGGGAGGCGAGGTGGATTGATGATGGATAGCACCTGAGATGAGTGCGACAGGCCAGATGGGTAGTGGGGCGGAGCCACAACGAGGCAGAGTACATACAGATGTCTCGAGTACTCCGCCAGGTCGGATTGAGGTAGGATGTCCCCGGTGAGCCAGTGCTCTATCGGAGGCACCGATCAGAGGGGGATTTCTCATGTGCCGAGCCATGGAGGGAGGCGACAGAGGATGATGAGGACATGGAGATCCTCGACATGGACGACGTCGGGGTGACAACTGAGTATGCAGCATGGATGGCCACAGAGCCAAGGTGGGAGCCACCATTGGTGGTTGGTGGAGCCGGAGAGCCCGAGGCTGGGGCCGGAGAGGGCAAGGGAACCGTGGAGGTTCCCAAGCGTAGGGAGGGTCCCCGCCTTTGATCTGACAGTCGAAGGCAAAAGGGGAATATGGCGCAACAGGCTCTGAGGAGCGGAGATGACGAGGAGGATGGCAGAGAGGGCCTAGGAGAGGCTACAGGAGAGGCTAGGGAGGTACCCCCTAGCGGGCACGAGAACGAGTTGGCGCAGCTGCAGCAGTAGATAGCAGAGCGTGATGCTATGCTGGCTACCCGAGATGAGAGGATAGCTCGGCTAGAGCAGCGAGCGATGAAGCGGGATGCCCTGTTAGGCGCTCGGTAGGAGAGGATGGCCCGACTACAGGCGGACTTGGATGGAGCGACCAAGGTGCCCTAGGATGACAGGGTGACGAGACTCCAGGCGAGCTAGCGGAGCGGGAGCGACGACACGGGATAGACATAGCTAGGCTTAGGTCTAGGACTCGTTACATTGAGGCTCTAGAGGACACATTGTTTAGGCATCACATTGTGTTGCCTGATCCTCCATCCTCCTCTGTCTCTAGGCGTAGTGAGTCTAGGCACACCACTAGGTCTAGAGCTCCTACTAGGTCTCAGGGGTCCTCTTTTGATGGTTAGCTTAGTGCTTAGATGCACTCTTTATGAGCCTTGGTGCTCTATTATATATTGTAGCCTTTTGGCATTCATTGTACAGTTTTACCTTTATACATATATATATATATATATATATATATATATATGGATTTTATTTATTTGGTGTTTTACTCTCTTTTGTTTGAATGCCTATGTTTTTGTGATGCATGTTTTTATATGTTTTAATGTTTTTGATGCATATGTGATGGAATGGAATGCAAACTTATAGATGATTAATGCGAGACTAAGTATATAACATACAAATCTATGGATGATTAATGCAAGACTAAGTAAATGATATGTAAATCTATGGATGATTAATGCAAGACTAAGTAAATGAAATATGCACTAAGAAGCACTCATATTTTTAGATAATTAGATTTAGCCAACTGATATCATAATTGTTTAATCAGGGGCACCGAACTTGGTGGCTTGTGAATGGATGACGTATGGAATGACATGATATAGAAGAAGATATGGAGGAAGATATGGAAGACTATTTTACAAAGACTCAAACATGCTAGTGGTATCAAACAAACTTACTAACACTGCCTAATTCAACTAGGACCAAATGTGTGTGCATGCGAGTTCATTAACCAAATCAGAAGCATGGTAGTGACTCTAGGCAATCAAAAACATGTGTGTGTGCAAGTGTGTTCATTAACCTCATCTTGCATAAATTAGGTAACCCTGTTATGGAGAAGACCCCGAAGCTAGTTTGTTCGTATGAGCATTCAGAGGTCTCTTTTTTAGGAGAGACATGTCACCACGCAATGAGTATACTCCACTGCCAGTCAAGTGTCTATAGCCCCGATGAAGGTTAACTCCATAGTCCATGTTGTTTTTGACCTTTGTAAGCCTTGGGGATGACTACCTATCCGTCTGACTGGACAAGTAGTACGATCCTTCGATTCAATCGGTCTTGATAAACTCGCAAATGCTCTAAAGCATTGATTCGTTTTTCATCTATGAGTGTGAGTTGATCAAGACGTGCTTGTCTAGCAGTATTATCATCGATAAATTCCTGCAAAGAAATTCACAAGGAAGGGATCTCGAGCTCAAGAGGCATGATTGCTTCAGCTCCATAGACCAAAGAAAATGGCGTTGCCCCAATGGGAGTTCGATGCTTGTTCTGTAAGCCCATAATGCCAAGGGTATTTGTGTATGCCAATCTTTATGATTTTCTTTAACAAGTTTCTTAAGAATAGCAATTATGGTCTTATTGGAAGCTTCAGCTTGTCCATTGGCTTGTGGGTAGTAAGGAGTTGAGAAACTATGTTGGATATTATATTTTTCGCAAAGAGCTCGAACATCCTTATTCTTAAAAGACTTGCCGTTATCAGAAATGATTTTAGAGGGAATACCAAAATGACAAATGATATGGTGAAGTATAAACTCCACAATTCTAGGACCTATCGTACTGGTTAGAGGAATAGCTTCAACCCACTTTGTGAAGTATTCAGTGGCTGTAATGATGAAAGTATGCTGTCCTGAAGAGGCAGGTGAAATCTTGCCAATTAAATCGAGACCCCATTGTGAGAAGGGCCAAAGGCTTTGGATGGGCTGTAAAGCTTGTGATGGTATATGGGTTAAATTAGCGTGTTCTTGACACTTTTTACATTGTTTAACATATTTGCAACAATCTTATTCCATAGTGGGCCAATAATACCCCATACGTAAAATACGCTTCGCAATGGCCATTCCACTAAAATGACCACCACAAGTACCATCATGGGCTTCAGCAATAGCTCTATGTGTTTCACCTACTTCTAGACAGCGGAGGAGTACTCCATCATATCCACGTTTATACAACACATCCCCCAAAAGAACAAAATGAGCTGCCTTTTGCTTAAAAAAACGGCGGGTAGTTCGAGACAAATCAGATGGGAGTGTTCCAAACTTGAGGAAGGCTACTATCTCACTAGACCAAGGCTCATATGGATCCGAATGGATAAAGCAAACATCTTTTTCATCCTTAGACTTAGCACGGACAATTGCAGACTTAGAGATTGTGGAAATGATTAGGGGTTGTACCTCTCCAAGGGAGTCCTTTGGAATCAATGATCCAAGAGAGGCCATGGCATCCACAAATCTATTAGTCGAACGAGGCAAACTAATGATCTCATACCAATCAAACTTAGAGAGCAACTTCATTGCTACATCATGATAAAGCTTAATGATAGGTTCTTTGGCTTGGTATTCTCTTGTAATTTGTTTAACCACGAGTTGAGAATCCCCAAATATTCGAATACGCTTAATGCTCATAGCTATGGCTGATTGAAGACCTAAAATTAAGGCTTCATACTCTGCTGTATTATTGGTGCATTGGAAGTCTAGTTTAAATGATAAAGGGATGGGAATCCCTTGAGGTGTATGAAACACAACTCCAGCACCTTGACCATTCGCGCACTTAGAGCCATCAAAGAATAGTGTGATGTCAACATCTTCCTCCGAAATGATGTCCTGTTCTTGTTCAGTGATAGCAAATACCGAATCATCTGGGAGCTCAATAATCAAAGGATGATCACTAGGTAGTGGAGCTTACGCAAGTTGATCGGCTATAACTTGACCTTTAACAGATTTTTGGCTAATGAATTCAAGATCGAATTCGGTAAGCAACATTATCCATTTAGCGATACGAGTGTTATTATAAGTGTGAGACATCATATAACATAGAGGGTTTTCTCTAGCTATGACATATGTTGTATGGCTAAGCATATAATGACAAAGTTTCTTAGTGGCAAAAACCACTGCTAAGCACAACTTTTCTACATAAGCATATTGGGTTTCATAGCTTACAAATGTTCGACTAATATAATAGATAGCTTGCTCACGATTTTGTTCATTCTTTTGTGCAAGCATTGTCCCTAAGGCAAAGTCCGTTGCTGAGATATAAAGATTGAAAGGGACCCCTGTACGAGGCGAAGCTAAGACTGGCGGAGACGCTAAGTACTTGCTTGATGTCATCAAAGGCTTTTTGACACTCATCTGTCCATGAAAATTGTACCCCCTTTTGTAGTAGGTGGCAAAATGGCCTACATTTATCAAAAAGTTGTGCAATAAAGCGACGGATTGAATTAATCTTTCCTTGCAAACTATGCAACTCCTTCAAATTAGTTGGGGGACACATTTCCATAATGGCTTTGACCTTGTTTGGGTCCACCTCAATACCTCGTTTAGAGATAATAAAACGTAGGAGTTTGCCTGAGGTAACACCAAAGACACATTTCTTAGGGTTCAACCTTACTTTATGCTCTAGAAGTCTATCAAAAACTTTTTCCAATACATCAAAATGCTCTTGTCGAGTTTTAGATTTTGCCAATAAATCATCCACATAATCTTCGATAATCTTATGCATATATTCATGGAAAATATAAGTCATGGCTCATTGATAGGTTGCACCTGCGTTCTTAAGGCCAAAGGGAATCACCCTGTAACAAAAAGTTCCCCAAGGTGTGGTAAATGTTGTTTTGTGTTGATCTTCAGGGTTTATTCGAATCTGGTTGTATCTTGAAAATCCATCCATGAACGAAAGCATTTCATGACCAGAGCAAGTGTCGACAAGAGTATCAATGTTTGGAAGAGGAAAGTCATCCTTAGGACATGCTTTATTTAGATCTCAAAAATCGGTGCAAACACGTATCCCCCCGTTAGGCTTGCGAACGGGTACCATGTTAGAAAGCCACTCAGGATAATCAATCGGGACGACAAATTTAACATCCAAAAGTTTTTGAATCTCCGATTTAACTATGAGGGCCACGGTAGGATGCATTTTCCTAAGTTTCTGTTTGACAGGTTTAGCATCTTTTTGTAAGGTGAGGTTATGGACAACAAAATTAGGGTCTAGGCCTGGCATGTCTTTGTAAGACCATGCAAATATCTCCTTCTTCCACTTGAGTAGAGCAATCATTTGCTCTTGTTCCTCTGATGATAGACTTTTAGCCAGTTTCACAATTTGGGTGCCATCTTGGTCTGGACTAAGGTCTACATCGATAGTTTCTTCAATAGACATGTGGGAACCTTCCTCAAGTTGATGGGGAGTAGGGATCAGATTTATGTCATCTAAAATGTCATCAAGCTCCTGTGCCTTGCTCTCGTCTATGTCTGCCTGGAAGACCTCTGGCTTAGAATATGAAGGTGAATGTGGAGGTGAAGGAGGAATGTAGTTGGCGGAAGCCCTTAACAATTCCTCGGAAAGGATGAACTCTGAAATAGATGGAGGGAATGAAATTCGATCCATGTCAATCAGGCTTGGGTTGATCGAGATTGGCTTATCCGGATCATATGGATTATGGAGCGGGGTGAATAAGTCTTCAAAATTCATTGTCGACTTATGGAAGAAAGGATGTGTGGAATGGAAGGGAAAACCGGTGAAGACCTCGGAAGACCTGAAATGCAAAACAACATAGTTTTTCAATTTTTTTTTTTTTTTTTTTTGGTTTGAGTTTTTTTTTTTTTTTTTTTTTTTGTAGTGGTGAAAACCACTATTACACACATACATAAAGCAATAAAGTATTTTTATATATTTTGATATTTTTTTTTATTTTTTTTTTTGGGAATTTTCTGGTTTTTTTTTTTTTTTTGGTAGTGGTGAAAAACCACTATTTTAGTATATACATATAATACAGGTTTGGATTATGGCTTATGGATGTGGCAGAGGGGGTGGTTCACCTCGTTCTTGTGGAAGAATCAAGCGAAAGATGGCCTCTTGGAGAGGGAACAATTGGAGATAAAACTCGTCTTGTTCAGTGAGGGGAACAATGGGCGCCGACTCTTCTTCAGATTCATCACCATTTGACATGACGTAAAATTCTTCCTAGGCTTCATCTTCAGATTCATCGGGGTGGGGGATTTCTTCTTCTGAATTAAGATTAATGCTTTGAAAAGCTTGTTCAAAAGAAGAAAGGGATGGAAGTGGTTGGTAGCCCAGACCAAAACGCTCAGTGGGTCTCTGGTATGGCATATCGATGCGTTCAGTTACCCCTTGCTCATATCGACCTAGGCCAAATTGCTGCCAATTATGTCTGTGGAAATAGCGAGAGGGAAAACCCTCCATCCTTTCAATATTGGTAGGGACTGGATGCTTAGGTTCTAGTATGGTGGTAGGACTAGAATATGACTCTATTCCCCCATATACAAAATTAATGGAATTTGGCATAGAACCCATGTTATAAACCGATCCAATGGATAAATGTTGGTCATGTGGACGACCAAAATCTTTAATTGTTTGCACATTGAACGGTGTGATGTGGACATCTTGGATGGCATACTCACCAATACTTGCATCAGTGAGATGGACCTTGACTTGGGAGGGAGATGGACTAGATGATGGAATAGAAGAATGTGGGATAGAAGAATTGGAAGGATTTGGTTGGGTTGATGCTTCATTGACTTGTGAAACATCAGCTGGTGATGGTTGGGAAGATGGAGGAATAATAGGTGATGTTGAAGAAGGTGTAGAAGAAGGGGGTAATGACGTGGAAAGAGATGATTGGTCATGGCCACATGTGCATGTGGTCAGCGATGAAGAAGAAGGAATATTAGGAGATGAAGAAAGTGGTGAATGATATGGAATAGCGGAAGAGGAAGATGGTTGCGATATGATGGGTAGCTCCTCAGGAATGGGAGCTTTAGAAGAAGATGGTATAGAAGAAGTAGATGAGGTCAAGAAAATATGAGTGGATGGCAACACAATATCATAAGGATTTGAGACATAGTTGCAATGTTTGAAGGGTTCAATGTCAGCAAGTACACAATGAACCTGTCCCTCATATACATACTTCAGACATTGATGCAGTATAGAAGGGATACATCTCATCTCCCTAATCCAAGGTCGTCCAAGCAATACATTGTATGCCATGGACCCTTCCAAGATGTGAAACAAGGTATGCAAAGTTTGGGCCCCTACCTCAATGGGCAAGATAACCATGCCAACCGTGGAAGATAAAGCATCATTGAATGCTTTAAGAGTAAAAGTCGACTTGGTGATAAGGGATGGCGATGACTTTAGATGACTCAACGCCGATGTTGTAATGATATTGATTGAGGAACTGATGTCAATTAAGACTCTCTTGAATGGCTTGTGATCGATCTGGGCCATGATATGTAGTGGAGGATCTATACTTTCTGTTGACAAAGGTTTGATTTCAAAATCATAGAAAGTGATGGAGGGCTCTATGCATGTTTGAATACTCCCCACAAAGTTGTTGAAGGCATTAGTATCTTGAGTTTGAAGCTCGATTGACTTTAATATTTCCATTAATGCCTCTCTATGCGGGGGAGATTGTTGAATGAGTTCATAGATCGATAACTTGGCAGAAGCCATTTTTAAACTGGTAGTTAATTGGCTACTCAATGACATGATGGGTCGTTGGCATTGAGTAGAATGATTTAGCGGTTGTTGAGAAGTATTAGCATGTCGTTGGGTCACTGTTACCTGAGGTGGACTGGTGGTTTGTATAGGTGGCTGTGGTTCAGCCTAATTTGGTTGGTTCGCCATTTGACCCCGAGTTACTACGTTAATAGTACCCACAAAACCTTGGTATTATTGACTTGATTAGGAGGAGTTACCTGAGTTACTCCCCCTGAAGTTGTTGGAGCTTCCTCCCGATGTGGAAGGGGTGTTTGAAATATACCAAGATTTTGATTTTGTTGGGCTAAGAGGCTATCCAATTTAATGGCTCCAATCTCAATAAGATCTTGGATCACATGTTTGAAAGCTGTACAATTATTGATATCGTGCCCATTTTGCCTATGATAAGGACAAAATAGGTATTCCTTGTAATACTTCCCCCTCCTATATGGTTCTAAAGGTTTAAACTCAGGTAAATTTAACTGATTTGTGCTATATAACTTGTTGAATATGACCACATATGGTTCATCTAAAGGTGTGAACTGTCGCTTGGGACGATTTTTTTGCCAAGGTCGAGTTTCCATGGTTGGCCCAGTATTGTGATCTGGTTGAGGAGGGGCGGGTACTGCATGATAAGAAATTGGTTGTGGTTGACTTTGCATTACTTGTTGTTGTTGAGCCATTACGAGCTGGCTCGCCACCACTTGATTAACTTGGTTAACATTTGAGGCTGTACTAGCCCGTGCTTGTTTGTTTTGGCCATAATTATTATTTCGTTGTTGGCCCTTTTGTTGCCATTCTTTTCTACGGGGTTTTAAAACACCCTCTTGGACTTTAATGTCTTCTATGATACTTGCTTGGGCCAAAGCCTCTTCAAAAGTCCTATATTGTTGTAATTGGAGTAACCAAGAGATAGGTTTTAGACAACTTTGGGTGAACATTTTGGTTAACTCCTCCATTGGTAGGGAGAATGGCAATTTATTAATGATAGCCCTCCAACGGTTTCCAAAGTCATAAACAGTCTCATCGTCATGTTGCTTGAGCTTGTATAAGTCGGACAATGAGACTTTCCTTTGTACATTTAGGAAGAATCGTTCTAAAAACAGATTAATCAATTGCTCGTAAGCATAAATGCTATGGTGAGCTAAATGATTGTACCATTGTACAGCATCTCCTCCTAATGTCTGAGGAAAAGTTCTGAGCATAAGAGCGTCATTATTTTGGATTCTAAAGCAAGCATGCATGAATGAGCTCACATGTTCATGAGGATCCTTAGTTCCTCGAAATTTGTCAAACTTTGGTAATGTGAAATCAGTCGAATATGGCGATGAAGGTACCGAAGGATGAATTGGTTGATTGATCAACAACCTTAGCGTAGGTTTCTGACTAGATGAGCCAGGCATGTTGAGCATAAGGTTGTCAATCTATTGTTGCATAGCATGGAGTCGAGAATCTTCATGAAAATTTTGATTCGTTTGATGATTATGATGATGCAATGGAGGAGTGGAAAAATGATGAGATGGGATGAAATTGCCTGGATTAGGCGGTGTGGAATGGACAGGTTGTTGGTATGGATGATACCGGAAAGAAGGTGATTGGGGTGGATAATGAACTGGCCGGGTTGGGAGAAAGGTGGGGTAGGAATGGACAACACCGAATATTGGGGTACCAGGTGGGGCCTCGAGCTAAGAAAAGCTGTCTGGGTAGAAATTGGTTGGGGTGTAGAATTTACTACGACAGGTGGTTGAGCATTTTGTTGTTGTTGTTGCTGAAGAAACTTGTCGAGGTACTCCCTAACCTTATTAATCTCTAACCCAAGGGAGGTGGGATGATTGGATGAAGGTGGAGGGCAGGCTGCCATGGTAGTCATAGGAGACTGCATAGCAAGGGCAATGAAGGTGGCTGAAGTAGGCGGTACACGGGAAGAAACGATGATCGTGCCCCGGGTAGGGTGAAACCATAAATGGTTTGGGAAGAAGAGGGTTGAAATTGGTCATGGCTAGAGGAGGTTCTACCAGCCTCATAGAGAGAATTGGTGTACACCCGGGTAAATGGAGGAGAAAGTGGTCGGGAAGACACTACATTTGTCTTCAAATGAGGACAATTGAGCATCTGGGAAGATTTTGGAGATGAAGCCTTCTGAGCAGATACAGCATTAGCCTCAAATATGGGGCTAGTGTAGACCTGAGTGAAACCAGCGGGTAGGGTTGATGCAATATCCTGCTGAAAAATAGAATCTTGCATAGGGGAATCTTGGATTGGCTCAAGGACATAGCCAGTGCCATCTCTTAAGTGAGTTTGCACTTGGGCCATATCAATGTGGGTAATATGACGGGAATTGTCTTCCTCCATGGGCATGGCCATGTGGTAGACGACGGAAGGACGTGAAAGACCCGCGAGCGAACCTCGCTCGAAATTCACTAGGATAAGTGGCCATGTTGGTGGTGGGGATGTTCTGTGAATTATTCATTTGATTATTTAGATTTAACACTTTAGATTGATTCCTTGTTAATACCATAAAGCAATAAATCTAAAAAAATTTAGAAAAGAAGAATGCAAAACTTGAAAGATAAATTTACACTAAAGAAATTATCAGAAAATAGTCACAACCTAGGTTTCAACCAATGTGTCTTACCTGCGGTTAATTAATTATTTTCTGATCTTAATCTGTAGTAAATTTTAAGTGTCCGGTTTATGAGTTTTGCATGTGATCTAATCTTGAATTATTCACAAAAAAAGGTAAAAACTATGGCTAGGAAAGGACGACGAGATTCTTACTGGTGATGAAATCCAGAAAGTTTGCTTGGGGGTGACTTATGGTGTCTAAGGCAGAAGTTTAATGGATGGAGATGAATTCCACCGTCACTAAACTTCAAGCAATACCTGGTGATGAAATCCAGATATTACTATTTTAAATGCAATATGAAATGCAGTGAATTTTATTTTAAGTGTTTTAGTTGTCTAATGTATACATACAAAGCTATAAATCAAAAGTTCTAATGATCTAAGCAAGAGGCTATTGAAAACATGTCATTTCCTCTAAAGAAGTGGAGTACACTGTTCAAGACCCCCTGCTTACCAATGATATTAGATATCAAAGGAGCAACCGGAAGGTTCGTCCACTTCTCTGCCTGGAATCACCCAATGGCAGGAGTACTATTGACATCCAATCAATAGTCCCACTTAGATAACTAAAATAGATAATTCGTAGCTATTCTAATATGCAGCTAGGTATGCAATTTTTTTTTTTTTTTATGCAAGCAACAACCAATAATGCAATGCAGAAAAACCAAAAACGTAAAAAGTACAGTTTAACAGTGAAAAAAAAATGCACTTACTCGGAAGCCTACGCTTTTTCTGTAAAACTGCCTTCAAACGCCCAAGGGAGTCTGTGCAGGCTGAAACGTACCTCTGCGTTTTGAATCGAACTTCCAGACGTCGCTCTGCGTCTGCTGCATTTTCTGCAAACTCCTCAGAAACCCTAGTTCACTGGAACAGCGAATTTCACGATTTTTGGAACCTGCAAAATAAAACAGAAAATAGGAATAGATCAGTAAAGCAAGTATTAAAAACATGAAACCCTAGGGGGTCCCACCGTGATCGCCATTTGTAGATTAAAGATACAACGCCAAACAGAAATAAAGAAATCACAATAAAGGAATGCAGAACAGTTGTACAAAAATGAATGATTTTTTTATTAATCAATGGAGTTTAGAAACTCCTTTTAAGTACAACAGGGCCTGTAACCCTTTTCGTGATACGAAGTTACAATTTGTGCTAGGGTTCTCCGAAACCCTAGCTGGCACAATGTGGTGGCGTCTCCGAAGATGTATCCTTAACCTCAACGAGAATGAGTGGGCTTCGTTGTATCCTTTGGCTCGGACCACTCCGGCTAAGCGATTGCTATCAACAAATCGGATCTACCATTAAAATCCCGCACACATTAAAATTACCAAAGAGTTAGAAACTAATAAGAGGGCTCCACTGTGTGAGCCCTCCGAAACAATCTAAAACCCTAGATTTATGAAATGAAATAAAACAAAATGCAGAATTTAACAATAGATTAATACATAAAGAAAGATTACTTGCTTTAGACGAATCTATACCTTTTCCTGTTAACGCGGCGAGACCAGGCGGCACCTGGAAGTGATGTGACTGTCAGATTGACTATAGAAGGTGCCCTGGTGCGATCTCGAGGAATCCTTTGAGTGCCCACGTGCTTCTGGATCGGGGTTGCAGACGCTGGTCTGTGTCTGTGGCTGCGGGTAAACGCTCGACGGCGCTGGCGACAAGGATGAGGGATTCTGCAGCAGAGAGTGATGTAGAAGGGATGGCGGCAAAGTTGGCGACGGATGTGGCGATGGATGCGGCGAAAGGGTTTAGTTAAGACTTAGGGCCGCAGAAGACTCAGAAGACTCAGGATTAACAGCAATAGCAAACTCCAAACTTAGATAGGGAAGATAGGTAGGTTTAGCCGAAGAGATAGCTAGAAGACCTAGATAGTAGCCTAGGTAGCGATAGAGGAAGAGATAGCCGAGATAGGAGAGATAGGGTTTGAGCCATCAAGGTGACTCAATTTATAATCTACTCTTAGGGCACACTTTAGGGTTTTAACGACACTTTGAATGTGTGGCTAAGATTAAAGTGGATCCAAGGGTAGAGAATAAATCTAGGTTGTGAAACGGATTAAGATGGATGGACGGATGAGATTAAATGAAGGATGGACGGCTTAGATTAAATCACTTAAACTATATTTATATATATATTAAAATATTAAAATATATATATAAATATTAATTTAAATAAATTTGGGGATGAAAAATGGCGGGAAAGGTGAAATTGGGCCAAATAATGGCGGGAAAGCATGGATTTGGGCCAAATAATGGCAGGAAGGATGAATTACTGACATGTGGCTGACAGGAAGGTATAGATGACTTACAAGTGGCTGGATTTTGGTGTCTACAATAAGTACTAGAATAGGGCTTATACATAGTATGTGCTTCAATGTATCAAAGTTATAAACATGGTCCTTTATCCATTGAAACATAACTTTGGCCTTATTCAAATGATACATTGGACCAGCAAAAGTGGAAAACCTAGCAATGAACTTGAAATAGCAATTAGAAAGTCCAAGAAAAATCCTTAATTAAGTGATAATAGAAGGAGTAGGACAGTTGAGGAGGACTTTGACCTTGGTAGGATCCATTTTAATGCCTTGATCATTGATGACAAAACTAATATAACAGATTAAGGATTGAGCAAAGAAAAACTTTGGAAGGTTGGCATACAATTGGTTCTCTCGAAGGGTTTGGAAAACTTGTTCTAGGTGAGTTAGATGATCCTTCCAAGTAGATAAGAAAACTAAGATTTTGTCAAGATAAATTATCACAAATTTATCTAGGATTCCCCTAAACACTTCATTCATAGGCCTCATGGATGTAAATAGTGCATTGGTAAGACCAAAAGATATAACAAGCCACTTAAATAATCCTAACTTGGTCTTAAATGTTGTCTTCCATGTATTCTCTGCTTGTACTCAGACCTGATGATACCCGCTTTTTAGATCTATCTTGGAAAATAACTTTACCCCTTGTATTTGATCTAGAAGATCATCGATTCCATGGAGTTGATACTTATTCTTGATGGTAATTTTATTCAAGGCATTTAAATCAATACATAGTCACCAAATATCATCTTTCTTAAGTACTAACAAAATGGGTGAAGCACAAGGAAATGTAGTTGGTTTAATGAAGCATTTAGCTATCAAATCATGAATTTGCTTTTTTACTTTTTTCATTTGATGTATTGATTTTTTGTACATGGGTGCATTAGGAGGAGATGCTCCAGGAGTAAGATCTATGTTATGATTGATTTCTCTTATAGGTGGAAGACTAGAAGGTTCCTTGAACACTTGTTTTTAATGATGGAAGGACGACACGACAGACAGAGATAGTCACCAATTTTTATATAATATATATATATATATATATATATTTTAAATTTTTTGCTCACTTTGATCGTTACCTACACCAACCGCAATGGCCGACGGACGACGATCACTGGATTCCATCCATGAGAAACACGAAAGGCTCGCTGAAGAAGTTAAACAGGAAAGAGAGGAGAATTCTCATAACACAAGAGAACTCTTTGAAAAAATATTTGCAATAGATGTGAAACTGGATGCCATCAGTCAAAAACAAGTAAGCAGACAAAGACAGTGGAAGGACGACACAGCAGACAGAGACAGTCAGCAGACGACAGACAGAGACCCCCAAGAGCGCACAGCTGTTTGTGGGTTGGAAGGACAACACGGCAGACAGAGATAGTGGAAGGACGACACGATAGATAGAGACAGTCAACAAACGACAGAAAGGACAACACAGGCACAACCCGACAGCGACAGGCGGCAAGTGACAAAGGCGACAGGCGACAGTGGATACATGCGAGGATTGATCAACGGGAGGGCGTGACCGAAGTCATGCTTTAATACGCATGCTACTCACCTTATGAAGAATGTGACTGCTCCCGTACCCGCTATGTGGGATAAAACTTGCTGCGAGATTAAAAAAAAAAAATTATTTTTATTTTTTATTTTTTTCACCCTGCGCGTTCACGGCGGGGAAAAAAAAAATTCGATCGATTTAAAACTTTATATTATCACCTTTAATTTATAAAATTTTTGTCGTGTTTTCTGTCCGATCGTATGTTACGATTTATTTGTCGAAATTCTTTTATTTAGCCAAAAAAACCAGATTCGTGGCGCTGTCAACGTAATTTGGTCTGTGACTGATTGGAATTATTTTGATTTATGGTTATAAGCTAGGTATGTTTATTCTGTTTATTTTTCTTCTTTGTGTTTCACCAATATAGCAAGTATTTGTAGTGAGTTGATCGTGAATCTTCGGGATTTTATATCGGCTGAACGTTCGACAGGTGAAAACAATGATATGATGGTGGAATCACAGGGTTTAGTGGAGTGGATGGGAAGTGGAGGGCAGCTATAGGTTGTATGACAATGGAATGCAGTGATTGTAGTTGGTGTCCCAAAAAAATTTAGCTCTATACCAGATGTAATGTACCTGCAACAATAATTAAGAGTGGAATGCAGAGAATCGTTGTTTAACTATGGAATCGCGGTTGGAAATATTGAGTTAACCTGCAATATTGATATGTATATAAAATATATTGATTTGATTGATGTCTAAAATGCATATGGTGATGTGCCATAAATATGAAGGATGGGGTGCGATTGGAAAGACGCACCCCTGATAATTATAATTACAATATGTTAGGAGGGTCCTAACACATAATAAATGGAATCCATATCATATTGATAGAGTTTTCCTAGCAATAAACCACAACAATCCATCGAGGTGACATCACATGTAACCCTATCCATAAATTTTGGATGAAATACAAAATAGAATGCAAGTGTGTGTGACGTCTATAGTACTCTTGTTATCCTTACATACCAAAGAATAAGGATGAGTATGAGGGCTCAATGGAAGCTTCAACTTGTCTATAAAAAAACTCGTAATTAGATTTTTCTATGAACCATTGTTGTTAATGCAATATGTGGAAATTCATGAGTCAAATGGGCCCTAGTGATAAACAATTGGTAATGGACACTTACAGAAGAATTGTGATGCATAAGGATAAGTTATTCAATTTACCCTTTAGCTCTTGATATGTTTTTATTTCTCCCTTAGCCTCAATAGAGCTATCATTGAGGTCCCCATTAGGAAGCTTTACAACTAAGGATTTCTACTCCATCTTTTAAAATTGAAAACATTGATTCATAAAATATCTTGGCTTCTTACAATAAGTACAAATATTTTGAGAGTAAGAAGGAGAAGAAGAATATTTCTTAGAAGAAGAATAAGAGAATGAAGAAAAATAAGATGAAGAAGAATAATAAGAAGGGTAAGGAGAATAAAAGGAGGAAGACATATTCTTCACTTTTTGTTCTTGATTGGATGCCTTGGTGGGTCCTAAATATTGATATCCTCTCAAATGGCTAGCAATATTCTCCTCTGCCAATTGTGCATGGTTGAAAGTTGCGTCTAAAGTATCCAAGTGAGTATATTTTAACTCCCAATACAAGTGTTCAAGAAGACCACTTATAAATTTGATGATAAAATCATCTATAGTATCCTTCACATGAAGCAAAATGTGCAACCTATTGAATTGAAAGACATAATATTGAACAAGCATATTGTAAGATTGTCTTAATCTATACCATTTAATACTTAACTCATGTTCATAATTAGAAGGGTAAAATGTATCCTTCAAATCTTGGACCAACTCTTCCCATATAGTAATGGTATTTTGGTCTTCTTATCTATCCATAATCACGAGCTTTTTTAATCCTAACAACTTGATTTTGGCAAAAGGTACTTGGTAATCAATAGGAACTTTAGTGTAGGAGAACCAACTCTCCATATCTATTATCTAGCTATTGAGAACAATAGGATTCCTAGACACATCATAAGTTTTGACATTACATTTTGTGTTTGCCTAAAGATCTTTCAAGATCTTAACATCAGGGGCATATTGGACTATGATGTCTTAGATTTTATTGGCCAAGATACCAGCTATTTGGGCTAAAGCAAACATCTAATCTGTTAAGTCTTATGCCATTTGGGATCTAGTATAAGCCAGATGAACTAAAAGAAAATGATATTTTAAGAACCAAAAAGAAATGCAACTATGATCCTATCAAGAAACTGTCTTCAAAATATCAAAACAAGATATTTTAAGGCTTACAATTTTACAAATTACAAGAATTTTCTTCTTCACAATTTGATGCTTATACCAAAGCAAAACAAAATTTCTGCTTTTTACAATGAGGGATTACAAAATTTCATTTTTGGTGAAGCAACTTACAAAAATAATTTTCCTTGTAAAAGTTTGTGCTTATTCCCAAGCAAATAAATATGTTGTTTTCTATCAAGCTATGGGAATTTTACTAATTTTACCAATTTGTATAAAAAATGGTAAAATAAAAAAATATAGGCACATACAAAATTAATATAAGGTTCAAATGTAAAAAGTTACCCCTTGAATGTCAACTGCGTAGTCAAATGAGCAGAGGTCAAGGGGCATAGATCCATAGACTCAGTCAACAAGGTATTCACACATAATAGTTGTGTGTTCACCACCCTCCAAAGGTTGGTGATTTAACCTCTATATTATTTGTCTTATAAATCAATAAACCTCCTTTTTGTCTTGAATGTGGGATAAATGGTTTGCAATAAGTAGAACAAAACATAAAATTTAAGATTTCAAATGCAACTAAAGGTGATTTTACAACCAGATATCAATCCTAAAGATGACATTAAGACTAATTTTCTAATTTTGAAAATAATGCAACTTAGTGTAGATTAAAGATACAACGCCAAACAGAAATAAAGAAATCTCAATAAAGGAATGCAGAACAGTTGTACAAAAATGAATGATTTTTTTATTAATCAATGGAGTTTAGAAACTCCTTTTAAGTACAACAGGGCTTGTAACCCTTTTCGTGATACAAAGTTACAATTTGTGCTAGGGTTCTCCGAAACCCTAGCTGGCACAATGTGGTGGCGTCTCCGAAGATGTATCCTTAACCTCAACAAAATGAGTGGGCTTCGTTGTATCCTTTGGCTTGGACCACTCCAGCTTAAGCAGCTGCTATCAACAAATCATATCTACCATTAAAATCCTGCACACATTAAAATTACCAAAGAGTTAGAAACTAATAAGAGGGCTCCACTGTGTGAGCCCTCAGAAACAGTCTAAAACCCTAGATTTATGAAACGAAATAAAACGAAATGCAGAATTTAACAATAGAATAATACAAAAAGAAATATTACTTGCTTTAGACGAATCTATACCTTTTTCTGTTAATGCGGCGAGACCATGCGGCACCTGGAAGTGATGTGACTGTCAGATCGGCTGCAGAAGGCACCCTGGTGCGATCTCGAGGAATCCGTTGAGCGCCTGCATGCTTCTGGATTGGGGTTGCAGACGTCGTTCTGCGTCTGCGACTGCGGGTAAACGCCCGACGGCATTGGTGACAAGAATGAGGGATTCTGCATAAAGAGTGCTGCAGAAGGGATGGCGGTGAAGTTGGCGACGGATGCGGCGATGGATGCGGCAAAAAGGGACGGCGATGAATGAGGATTAACAGCAATAGCAAACTCCAAACTTAGATAGGGAAGATAGGTAGGTTTAGCCGAAGAGATAGGGTTTGAGCCATCAAGGTGACTCAATTTATAATCTACTCTTAGGGCACACTTTAGGGTTTTAACGACACTTTGAACGTGTGGCTAAGATTAAAGTGGATCCAAGGGTAGAGAATAAATCTAGGTTGTGAAATGGATTAAGATGGATGGACGGATGAGATTAAATGAAGGATGGACGGCTCAGATTAAATCACTTAAACTATATTTATATATTTATTAAAATATATTAAAATATTAAAATATATATATAAATATTAATTTAAATAAATTTGGGGATGAAAAATGGCGGGAAAGGTGAAATTGGGCCAAATAATGGTGGGAAAGTGTGGATTTGGGCCAAATAATGGTGGGAAGGATGGATGACTGACACGTGGCTGACAGGAAGGTATAGATGACTTACAAGTGGTTGGATTTTGGTGTCTACACTTAGCAACAAAGAGCTTCTAAGACTTGCATATGAAAATGCAAACCCAATTTGAGCAAGATCTAAACTAGGTAGACCTAATCCCACCCACGACTGATCCAAAGCTCTAATACAAACTGAAGTGGATCAAAGTTGCCCAATTTTGTATTGAAAACATGCTTAAATAAGCAATTTACACAACCAAAATCATCCAAAATCTATAGTTAAGCTAATATGCTAAAAACTCTAACAAATTTAATTTGCTAATTCATACTAAGACTAATTACAACATGAATAATTAATTAAGCCTAACTATTACATTCATCAAATGTGATCCTCATCAAATAACCTTGGATCGATGGAAAGTAATCAAGCAAGGGTCAATGTTATTGATCATTGCAAGGAAATTAATCCAATCCCTAGTATGGGAAGATATTATGGTGAAATTGTGCCAAAGATGACATTTTAGGATACCTTTAGAGGAGGATAGTTTCAAACAATTGTAGCTAATAACTCTAGGACTTCTCGCAGAAATTTGAGAATGCCCAAAATGAGCCCTAGAAAAACATCCTCGTGGTGCATGAAAGTAGTGTTTGGCTCTTCTATAGTCCAACTTCATATGTCAAACATACAAACTTGGATTAGTGTTATAGAACATAGAGGATTAATGTGTCAATTTTTGGGTCTTCGTCAACCCCCCCGGCTTTCAAGATGTTGGTTTTTAGACAAGGGAGAACTAGAGGTGAGTTAAATATTTTGCTTATCCCAAGGTTATTTCTTAGTTCTTTTTGCTAATGAGGAGGATAGATAACAAGGTTTATAGGGGGTCCTTGGTTTTTAGGTAGGGCAAGGCTTTTCATGAAGCCCTAGCATACCAAGTTCAAGGTAGAAGAGGAAATACCCTCAATAGCCCTAGTATGTGTGATACTTTTTTGGGTTGCTAGAAAAGTTTGGAAACCAACCTATTTTCTTGGTAATAGGTAATACTCTACAATATTATATGATGACAACATAAAGTACAACCCAATTTGAACAAATTATCTATATAAATTTATGTTCTCATCGACCTAGACAAACCCTTGTCAAAAATGATAACTCTATAGTTTGTGGAGGATCCTTGAGAACAAGATGTGGACTATGAGAACAACCCTTTCAGGTGTAGGATTTATCATGAATATGGTCACCTAGCTAGTAACTATAAACATTGGATCCTAGAGTATGCAAAAGATGAAATGGTCCTTGGAGGTTTTAAACTACTTATACAAAAGAACATACAAAGAAATAAACATCTAAATAGTAGGTAGTCATCTCCATCAATACGTTTTCTAACCTCCTAATGGATGATGAGGAGAACATCATGGAAACGAAGATCCTAGAAACTACTCTTCAACCCCTAATAAAAGAACTGATAATTGAAATTAATTGTAACATTGAGTCAATTCTAGATCTACTAAGTAGCCTACAAAAGAACCCATCCCAAAAGCTGAAGAGACCCCAAAGGAAGAATAAAAGCCAAGAGAAAAAAAATAACTCTAACTAATAAAATGGAGGAACTCATAAAGGAATAGATAGTGGAGGTGATACCCAAGAATATTTTTATGGGACCATGGTGGTATTCTTCGCTATACTAGGTTTGGAGTCCATCCCAAAAGCAATAAGAGCGATTCAAGAGTCTACTAAAAATATGAAGCTAGAAACATACCAAAGAGCAGGTAGGAAGACTACTCAACATCAAATAGAAAAATAAGGTGCAAATTTGATAGCAATGGGTAAGGTCAAGGATCTTACCCACATTTTTAGTCTCTGTGCTTGGTGAATCATATCACCTAGAATATTTAAGGGCTTAAGGGTAGCCCAATAGAGCATAATGAAGTAAAATGAATTATTCAACAATGTCATCCACAAAAGGTTTTCGTCCAAGAAATAAAAGTGTTAGAATAAGATATGCAATGTTTTTCTAAAAATATTTAGCCTGTGTGTAGGGTTGAATCCCTAAGCTCTTAATAAGCTTCTAGATGAGTGGCTTGTCTTTGGGATCTGAAAGAGATAATGATGCATCAAACAATGGAAAGTGGGAGGATTATGGCTTTACTGACCCATAGTAGACATTCTTCTCAACAAAGGTTATGTCAATATATACTCTCTTATCATCCTGGATGAAAAACAAAAACAATAACAATGGATGAATGTAGCTTTATATTATTGGTCATTTCCTTGAAGCTTGATCACTTGTAGGTGGTGATTTCAAAACCATCCTCTCACTAGAAGAGAAGATAGGGTAAAATCACACTCTAGACAATAGTACTGACCTCATGACAAAGCATATTAGATCTCTTCATTAGGTAGATATCAATCTAGACAATGGTATGATGACCTGATCTAATAAAATATAAGGCCCAACATGCATTTTAGAAATACTAGACAAGTTTCTATTAGTAGAGGATTTTTTGAGCAATGGATATATTCCAAGAGCACAAATATTGAATAATACAAGATTAGATCATTGGTCAGTGTTGGTGGAAGTGTGAAAGACTAGAACCAATCGTGCTCCTTTTAGATTCTAGCTAATGTGGTTTTGAGATAGTAGTTTCCAAGATAAGGTTCAACAATGGTGGCAGGAAGGTAAACCCAGGCATGGTATGAAGATGTATAATTTTGTTAGGAGGCTTCAGTACCTCAAGTCCAAATTGAGAACATGGAACTAGGAGGAGTTTGGTGACATAAAGGAAAAGAAACAACATATCTTAACCAAACTTGAGGATCTAAATGAGAAAATACTAACATATGGCACTACTAAGATCTAAACCAAGGAGGCTAGGCTTACTACTCAGTTAGAGAAATGGGATAAAAGAGAAGAGATCCTATAGAAAAAAAATCTAGAATCCAATGGCTCTAGAAGGGAGATAGGAACACTAGTTTCTTCTCCTAGCAAGGCAATCACACAATTCATGTCTTCCCTAAAAATATTTGTAGGTGATTCAATACACACATGGGATGGGATGAAAGGTATAACAAGAGAATACTTTGCCCAACTCTTTAAAGGAAAAAATACTAAATCAATAGGCACAATAGGAAGTACTCCAAGAGATTTCTTCTCTCATAACAAAGGAAGATAATGTAACTTTGACTACCTCAATTACTATCAAAAAACTACAATAGGTGGTTTTCAAGATGCAAAAAGGCAAAAATCTAGGTCCAGATAGATTTTCCATGAAATTCTACTAAGAATTTTGGGATATACTTAAGTAAGAACTGTTGGAAGTGGTAGAAGATGCTAGGATAGCCATAGTGGTGCTCAAAGAGGTGAACAAGAAATATATAGCATTGGTTCCAAAAATATAGGAGTCTAAACACATCTCCTATATAAAATTATCACTAAGATCATGGTAGAAAGGATCAAACCTCTTCTTCATAAAGTTATTTCTTTGGAATAGGGTGGTTTTTGGAAGGAAGACCAATCTTGGATGAGATAGTCTTAGCTCAAGAGGTCATCCACTCTATGCAAGTACAAAAAATACCCTCCATGTTTGTTAGGTTAGACCTATCCAAAGCATATGATAGAGTTGACTGGCACATCCTCCTAAAGGTGATGAGACAATTTGGATTCTTAGGTGATTGGGTAGAATGGATCAAGGGATGTATTTCCTCAATATCCTATTTGGTTCTAGTAAATGGATCTCCTACCCAGCTATTTATAGCTTCCAGAGGTATCAGGTAGGCAGACCCCTTATCCCCATACTTGTTCATTATATTGGTTGAATATTTGGGAAAAACATTAGCTAAGGATAAGGAAACTAGAGCTTTGAAGGGAATACGAATAGAAAATAGAGCTATACCAATTATTCACCCATAATTTGTTGATGACTCTACATTATTAGGAAAATCAATAGCAAGGGAGGCCTCTATATTTAAAATGATTCTAGGATGGTTTACAAAAGCAACTAGACAACTTATAAATGAAGAAAATTCCAAGGTTATATTTTTTCATTGCTCACCTAGGCAAGAGATAATGTTGTTGGATAAATTAAGATACAAGAAGACATCTTTTCCAATCACCTACCTAGGAATTCAAAAAAAAATAAGTAATGGACTTGGCTGTCAAAGAGAGTGAAAGCTAAATTGGGAAAATGGACTGATAGGTGGCTTTCTACAGGAGGACGAATGACCTTGATAAAAATAGTCCTCAATGCCATACCTATTTATGTCTCCTCAATGCTAGCTATCCCCAAGGTAATTCTTAAATAATTGGATCAAAAAAGTTATAGATTCCTCTGGTATGGAGTCAAGGACAAATGAAAATGGGCACTAGTGAAATGGGATAGTTTATGTTTAAAAAAAAAGAAGGGAGTAGGAATCTGATAAATTTTCAAGAATAATAAAGCACGAACAACTAAGTTATTTTGGATATTACTAAAACCCCATGAGGAATTGTGGGCTCAAATTCTGAGGGTCAAATATGCAAAGAATAAAACCTTGACAAAGCCTATCCGGTTGTCGCTTCCTAGCAAAGGATCTCCCATATTTATGGGACTTGGAATATGAGAGGATATGATTATTCATAATGGATAGAAGGCTACTTTTTGGACAGATTCGTGGGATGGTCATCCTCCTCTAATAACTCTATTACTGACTTGGAGATCATTGATGGAGAATCTTCATAGAATCAATTGGGTTAAGGTAACCAAATATTGTAAGTCTCTAAGAAATAGCTGGGAGGTAAGAAGGTAATGGATCCCAATAAAGGAGTGGCCAATCCAAATCCCAAAGGATCAAAGAAAAGAAATCTATAGGACCATCCAGATGAGATCACTCTTGTGGTCTCAAGAGGAGGATACTCTTGGTTGGGGCAGGAAAAATTAGAGTGAATATACAATTACCTTTGGATACTTAGCCCTTTGTCAAAGTACCTTGAGCCCGTTAAGTGATATTCACACATCTGTGGGCACATAACCTTTAGCCCAAAGTTAGATTCTTCATTTGGCTTCTACTTCATAGAAGGATACTAACAGGGGAACAATTGATGAAAAGAGGGATGCATGGGACCTTTCAAATGTGAGATTTGTTGGGAGAATGAGGAAATGATCTCTCAAATTTTTATAGAATGCTCCATCACAATCAAACTATGGAAACATATGGCAACTTTGCTAGGCATCCATTGTTCTGAGAAATATTCTATAGAACAACTTTGGAGGGAGTGGCCTAAATGGGGGGAAATGGATCAACCCACTCAATAGATTTTTTGGGTGGGGACGACTCTCCTTTTGTGGAATTTTTGGAAGGAGAGAAATAAGTGTATCTTCAACCAAGAATACAGAGACAACCACTTTGTCTGGAAAAGGATCACAACCAATATAAAGGAGTCAATTCAATACCTGTTAAAATAGCCCCATAATCCTAACCAAAAGTGGATTCAGATAATATCCAAATTACAAGTGTCTCCAACGATGATTACATAAAAATGGGTAACCCCAAATCATGCACAAGTAATCAAAACCGCGAATTAGAAGCCTCCTCCAAAGGGACTAGATATGATTAATACAAATGGAGCCTCAAGGGGAAATCTAGGAAGAGCAAGTATGGGGGGAATAGATTGCCTCTTGAATGGCACCCCTGGTTTTATCTTTGCAAAAAACCTTGGTATCTTATCCAACCTGGCAGAGGGATATTCCATCTTAAAGGGATTTCAAGAGGCTTTGAAGGTTGAGTCGAGGAAAATTCAGGTGGAATTAGACTCCCAAATTATGATTAGCTACTTAAAAGGACTAGGCAAGCAAAAGAATAAAGATTAGAGAATACAGAGAATACTTGAGCAAATACGGATGATCCAACAACGCTTTGAGGTAGTTCATACACATCTTTAGAGATCAGAACATGGTGGTAGATGTGATGGCTAGTTGGGCTCTTGATAGAGGAGACTTCACTTGATACGAATATCCTCATATGGTGGCCTCAACGAGTCAAGAAAGCTCTTTTTTTGTGGCCTCAGCGAATCAAAAAAACTTTTTTTTTATTGTTACCATTGTTACTGCTTCTTGTATTTAGATTTATATATCCTTGCTTCATGATTACTCCTTTTTTGCATAGATAGTTGTAGTAGATTAGATGTGAGATAGAATAGTCCTACATCTATTCTTAAAACAAAAACCAAAAAATAAGAAATTAATTTAATTTTCACCTAATTTAATTTATTAATCTTTTAGAGGGAAAAAATTATTAGAATAATTCCATTATTTTATTAATTAAACTATTTGAATTTGTCCCAACTCATTACCGCCCATCCGACTTAAGCAGCAATAATTTTTTTATTATATTAATATTGTTGGAGGTATTTAATTCAATCTCAACTAGAGTGGATAAAATTGAACGCAAGCCTGTGTAGTAACTTCTGCAGAGTTCCGTTTCAATCGTAATCTTCTTGGTAATAATTCAATTTTTACTTCAATATATTCATTTCATTTTAATTCATGGATGAAACTTGGTTTCCAAGTTTGTACTAAAAAATAATAAAAATATATATAAATATTTGAATGCTAAAAATGTACCGTAATGTAATTTAACATAAAGACTAGAATCGTTTTCCTTAAATTTGCAAATAGAAAAAATTACTTTAAAAAATAGAAATTAGCAAATTGACCAAATAGTAGTATGGTTCACTCAGGGTCCAGAGCCTTAGCCTTAGCACAATATTAGCATTCAACTACAATGGCAAAGCATCGGTAGAAAGAACAGAATAAAAGGTTTTTAACACTAATAAAGTCAATAGTTTATGGGAAAAAAAATCAACATGGCCAAATAGTTTGGTGCTAAAAAATTCCACTGTTGCCAATCATTATTAACTTGGTCCTTTGAAATGGAATCTACTAAATTTAAGAAGGTTATAAAGGAATCTTTAAAAAATACAACAATACCAATCAGTATATATTAATCAACATAGATTATATCACTTGCTTCTTTAAAAATGGAATCCAATGATATAAAGGGATCCTGAGACATTTGATGTGCCTATACTCCATGAAAATTTGCAAATTCGTTAGAAAGGGCCATATCGATTCTGGCTAGCCGCTATATCCCTTTATTTCTGCAATTTGACATTTTCTTCCATAGATATACAATTACAAAACCTGCCTTGTTTATCAGGCAAAATGGAAACAATAATAAGAAACTACAAACAAATCATGAGTAAGTGCACGGCTGTAGTGCTGCCGAATTGTAATCAGGGGGGAGTGACATTAATTTGCCCAGGCTTTACTGTTTTCTATCAAACAAATAGAGGAAACAATTATTCTACTTAATCTAGTTAAGGTGGCTCTAGTATGGGATGACTTGAATAACTAAATATTTACTCCCATTTTTTGGTACATAGAAATTGATATGAAGCTAAAGGATTCATTTTATTATCTGTTGTGATTGCATTTTGTGGACGTGGAAAGATAGTTGCTAAGAACATAATGTTGGCTCTGCTTCTTTCTACCTTCCAATGTTTCAGGCTACTGCCGTGGATGAAATGCACCATAGTCGTTTCCATGTGTAAGGGCAAGTACTATGAGGAGGCCTTTTGCAATTTCACCAGGGATGCATAGGCTCCATCTCTCTTGGAGAGCAATTCATCATGTTTTCCTTGTTCTGCAATAACCCCATTCTTTACCACAGCTATGAGATCTGCATTCTTAATTGTTGAAAGACGGTGTGCAATAACAATAGTAGTTCTGTTTACCATTACACGATCCAGTGCATCTTGAACTATGCGTTCTGATTCAGCATCCAGGGCACTTGTAGCTTCATCTAAGAGCAGTATTCTAGGGTCTTTTAGTATTGCTCTTGCAATTGCAATGCGTTGCTTTTGACCTCCAGATAATTGCACCCCTCGCTCTCCAGCATTTGTGTCATATCCTTGGGGAAGGCTTGAGATGAACTTGTGAGCATTGGAAGCCTCTGCAGCTGCTATGATTTGCTCATCAGTAACTATGCCCTCCTTTCCATAAGCAATATTTGCACGAATTGTGTCGTTGAACAAAATAGGCTCTTGGCTCACCAAGCCCATCTGTTGCCTTAGCCATTTAAGTTGAAGTTGTTGAATATCAACCCCATCAAGGAATATGTGGCCTGAATCGGGATCATAGAATCGCTCCAACAGTGCAATGGCAGTGGATTTACCACTTCCACTTTCCCCCACAAGAGCAACAGTCTGTTGAAATCAAATCCAGAACAGAGGCAATCAGCAAGCTTTGCAAATATGGCATTTGTTGGGTAGCCTAATCTTTAACCTCAGAATTCAGTTAGACATCATTTTTTTCTAATAGAAATCAAATATTTTCCTTATGAATCAATTAGAATGGAATAAAATACATCTACCTTCCCAGCATGGACAAAAAGGCATAAATCTCGGAAAATCTGCACATCTGGACGAGTTACATATTTAAAGCTGACATGCTGAAACTCAATGTCACCCTTCACATTGTCTAAGATAGTCCCAGAGGCGTTACTTGCATCAATCCTAGATATTCGATCAAGAATTTTGAACACTGAATTGACAGAGGATTTGACTTTTGCAAGATCAGGGGCAAAGCCGGTTGATTCAGAGACTCCAAGGGCAGCCATTGTGAGAGCAAAAAACACCTGGAACAAACACTCTAAGCTTGAAAATGGAATATAAGAATAGAAAATGTTCTCAAAATGCAAAATATGGTTCTTAGAGAATACATGTAGATTCTTGCAACATCTTCATTTTCTAAATTTCCTCAAACCATGCAATTTTTTTATGGCTCTATATAGATCCAGTAAATCTAGCCCTTCCAAAAGTACACCCAAATAACTGGAATATCATTAGCTAAATATTTGAAACAAAAAACATGTTACTTAGCCCTGACCTTGAAAACTTTATCAAAAGTGGTCTTTCCATCTTCAACCAACTTAGATCCTACCCAAAAGCTGAGTGAATATGATGCAAACATCACGAATTGTGAGAATCCCAAACCAAGTCCAGCTATAACTCCTTGCTTAATTCCACTTTTCACAGGAGAACTGCATTTTTCATTGTACAGATTCATAACCTTCTCCTCTGAACAGAAGGAGGCAACAGTCCGAATGCTTCCAACAGCATCATTTGCAACCTGACTGGCTTCTTCATACACCAACTGGAGTAGGACCAGTTTAAATCATTAGTAATTTTATACTAATCCAAATGGCTAAAACTGAAAGGACACGACAATTGCCCAGGTATACTATTCAGATACAAAACTAGAATTTGCCATGAGTCAGAAGAGAAACAAGGTAAAAATATATGACATTTTATGATTCTGTTAAGCATGTTTACCAATACACATTATTCAAATTATTCCTTCTTCTCAATGTCAAGAAAGTTAACACACACTTATTGGCCAAGATATACGTTCAATTTTCACTGAGATATAACTTGGTTTCCGACTAGAATTTTTTTTTTTAATTATTGTTTCCATATATTTAAATGTTGTTAATATGCAAGATCCATTCAATCCAAACATTCCCATTACCTATGTCATTTAAGCTGAAATCAATTGCTTCTGAACATAAAAAAGGCAAGAGATTAACTTGATAAGCAACACTATAAACAAACTCTTATTGTTTCAGACATTTAATCTGTTCTATGGTTTTTAATCTAGGTATGGTCTTTCTCAAAACAGGGTGGAAAAGAATGCAAGACTTAATGTTAAGAAAATTGGCCGTACCTAAACAACTATCTTTGGACTATACAGCAAGTAAAACAAGCAATAAGGCATAAGTAGTAGGAAACATCAAACGATAAGTTCTATGACGAGGATTCCTAACCTTTGCATCAGCACTGAAGCCCGTCATGAACTTCACTTGCAGGTATCCTTGAAGACCTAGAAGAGGTATTATAGCTAGTATCAGAAGTGCCAGCTGCCAATTTGCAGTAAAAGATATGACAAGACCAGCAATGATGGTTGAAATATTTTGAACAACAAGTGACAGTGCATCTCCCACCATGCTACGGACAGTTGCAGCATCTGTTGATAACCTTGCACTTATTGCACCACTGGAACCAGAAATGCATTCAGAATAATCTTTAATATCTATCTTCTGCACATGCTAAATATATAAGTGTTTGCCACCTTTGAAAAAAAAATAGCAAAATTTTCATCACTCACCTCGAGTTTTCACTGTCATCAAACCAGCCAATCTCCTGGTAAACTACTTTTCCAAATGTCAATGATCGAATACGTTGCACTAGCCTGCCACCAGCAACAGCAAAACAATACATCTGCATTGGTGCCACTAAGAGGCAGGTAGCTGCCAAGACTACAAACATAAGTGCCCAGAAACTGGCATCTTTTCTAAGCTTATGAGGGGGTTCATAAAATGCCTTGATAACACTTGAAAGCAAGAGACCGAAGACTGGAAATATCACCCCATTAATAGCTGCTGCGATGGACCCTAGCACAAATACTGGAAACTCTGGCTTATTTAGAGATGCCAATCGTAAAATAGGAACATCTTTTCCAGGATCAGACTGCCCATCTTCCACATCTTTCTGACGTTTGGACCCAAACAAACCCATCATGCCCTTCGATTTTTCATTGTCTTCTGGTAAACCACTTTCGTGGATGCCTACTCCACCAGGGAAAGCATATGAAAATGAATATGAACGGCGACTTCCTCCATTTCCTGATGAGCCACTGCTTATAGACCGTCGAAAAGATAACCTTTGACTGCTAGCCCTGCCGACGGCCTTGGAATCATCCTGGTGTATTTCCAATTCATCAGGATCCTTTGCACGTTGTCCTTCTGGTCGATGCATTTGTTGCAGACGTATAAGCTGGGAGTATGCACCAGAAGGGTTTGCAACAAGTTGAGTATGTGAACCTGAATATCACATTTTTTGTTTATATCAACATACTGGTGCAAGGAAGAAGCATTTTATTAAGTTCATGGCCAAATGACAATATAAAATCAGTTGAATTAAGCATGCAGAGGTGTCATTTTACCAAATACTTAGCCAAATACAACTTGAAAATTTGTTAAATCGTTTACATATTATTAACTTTTTATTGCTCTAGAGAAAGGGGGAAACAAGTGTAATACAAAATGACCTTTTTCCACAATGGAACCACGCTGGACCACAGCGATCATGTCAGCATTTCTCACAGTTGTTAGACGATGGGCAACAACCACTGTTGTTCTATTTACCATAATCCTGTCAAGAGCTTCTTGAACCACTCTTTCAGATTCTGAATCTAGTGCGCTTGTAGCTTCATCAAGGAGAAGAATACGAGGATCTTTTAAGATAGCCCTTGCAATTGCAATCCTTTGCTTTTGGCCTCCAGACATTTGGGTACCATGCTCTCCCACCATTGTATCAAAACCCTGAAAATATCAAAGCATATGATCAAATTTTATGTGCAAGGCAATCCATATCTGAAGATGAGAAATGCTCCCATCATGAAGAATTTTGCATGAGAAATGTTAACAAACATCAAATATTCTCTATGAAAACCTGAGGCATCTTGTTTATAAATTTTGCAGCATTGGCAAGTTCAGCAGCAGCCTTGATCTCCTCTAGTGTAGCTCCCTCTTTACCATATAACATATTCTCCTTAATGGTAGTAGCAAAGAGGACAGGTTCCTGGCTGACAAGTCCAATTTTTTGCCTTATCCACTTAAGTTGAAATTTCTTTATATTAATACCATCTATAAGCACTTCACCAGCTTGTGGATCATAAAACCTCTCTATAAGACTGATGACTGTGGACTTTCCACTGCCACTCTCTCCAACTAAAGCTGCAGTGGTGCCCCTAGGTATTTCCAACGAAAACCCAGAAAATATTTCAACATCTGGCCTAGCTGGATACCTGAAGACAACGTCCTTAAGCTCAATATCACCTTGAATATCCTCAAGGACCAGTCCACTTGTATCATAGATATCAATCTCCGGCCTTCTCTCGATGGTCTCAAACATTTTGTAAGCGGCAGCCCTTCCGGCTGCCATTGCATTTATAGAGGGTGATGTCTGGCCTAGAGACCTGGAATGCATTAAAATTTTGATTAAATTTTCATTAAAAGATGTGAATTTATTTAACCAATTCAATGTAAATCCATAAAATTGGATATCTGATAAAACCACTGCATTGGCAGTATAAATTCAACTTACATGCCTCCAGTCAGAACAGCAATTATGACATTGATGACCTTGCCTCCATTATACCCTCCATCTAGAATTAACCGTGATCCATACCAAAGAGCCAATGCATAGCCACCAAACATGATAAATAGAACACATCCAAGGCCAAAACCAGCAGCCAAACCTTGATGAGCAGCAGCCTTGTAAGCAATCTTAAGTGATTTGTCATAGTCTTTCATGGATTTCTTCTCCCCGGTAAAAGACGCAACCTGAATTTTAAGTAATAGGAATTGGTGTGAGCAATCCTTATAAATAATATGCAAACACCTAAGAAGAAATGGTAGCTCCAACCAAAAATTTTAAAACATAAACTTGCAATATGAAGACCTAGTAACTATCTAATTGATCAAATACTCACTGTCCTAATTGAGCCAATTGTCTGCTCCACAACATTTGCTGCATCTGCATAGGCTTGCTGTCCTCTACTCGACATTTTTGATATTATCATAGCCATAGCGCCACCAGATATAACAAGCAGTGGAATCATAGATAGCATCACCAGGGTAAGTTTCCATCCTTTGATGAAAGCTATAACAAACCCTCCAAAGAATGTTGACATGAACTGTATGAGCTTTCCAACCTAAACAAAATAAATGAAAACACAAACATAATACAATTGTAATTCTTCTTTTGGCAATACACAATAGGATTGCTTATTTCTTTCTGAGAAAGCCTATCTTAAAACTTTTGAACTAATCCTATAACACTATATATCCAAATTACGAAGCTTAAAGAAAATCTAGCCCATGATAAACATTCTCATTTATGAACCATTGGCTGATGTTAAGGATTTCAAAGCCAAGACAATGCCATGTCAGCAAGCACATCCTTAAAATCCTCTTTTGTTGCACTCAAACATATCGATTTTGATCTAAATATACAATTTTCCACACTCAATTTGCATAAAGGCAAGCAAATCTTACAAGGAAATCAAAGTAGTTAATGATGGACTTATTGAAAAACTGGTGAATTTGGATGAAAATTGTTTATGATTAGGTGATTGCAGCCCACAAGATGATAGCTATATACAGACTATGCCTGTTACTTCTGTTAACATGATGGTTAGACCTTCAAGAAAGATGTTAACATTCTGATGTAGGATATTTATCTCTTTATCATTGGGGTTCCTGATCTATGCAAGTATACAGGCATGTTTTCAGTGGCCAAATATGAATGTTCCAGGTCAAATAAAATTTTGTTGTTCATGTGTTTATAAGCATTTCATGTTCAGCTGATAGACAAATTGATGCTGTCCCAGCATTTCTTTGGCTGTAATTTTGTTCCATTTTACTGAGACTGGATGTGCATTTGTTGAGAAAAATGCAAGTTATCTATTATCAATTACTGACTGACCTTTTCTCCCATGGCCTCCTGAATCAATACGGTGTCTCCAGACATCCTTCCGATAACCTCTCCTGTGGATGACTCGCTATCAAAAAATCCAACGTCTTGACGTAGAATAGCCTTTAAGTAGATACCCCTGATACGTGCAGCCTGCCTTTCCCCTGTGCACATCCAACAAGACACCTCTGCAGCCAGGATGAAATTAAGTGAGATCGTGTGGTATGGGCCTTGTTTCTAGTTACTACCAAGTATGATACCTTGCAATATTCATCGAATGTGCAACTCTCTTATTACTCAACTAAATGGGCGCCTGACTATAATACTGGGTAAAAAGGACGATTCTAAACATATATAATAAATATAAAGCAGAATCATGATCATAGAACTCCCAAAGCATAATGCTAACATGGAGATAATATCTTACCGAGGAGAGATGCAACTCCTGAACCACATGCAAGATAAACAAACTTCAAAGCTATCTGAAGCAGCAACACAACAATAAGGTAATTTCCACATTGCATGAAGCATAAAAGCAATTAGAATTCAACATCAAACTAAACTTAAAAAGAACAAAAGTTCTACCCTGCTCTCCTTCTACAGTCTTCAGTCAAAGCAAAGGCCAAATGAATTCACTTCTAAAATATCCCTTTTGAAAATATGGTTTCTCACGAGTAACCAAATTAAACGAAATTTCAGTAATTATGCTGCATTCCAGTAAGTACGAGGCTTTCGCCTATTTCTCTGGGCTACATTCTGTGGCCAAAATATGCAATTGCAAACATTTTATCTGTCAAATTCCAAGTCTGGCCATACCGATCTCAAAAACAAACTCCCAGTCGCTCAGATAATGGGGCCTTACTAAACAAAGTATGTGATTTTGCTTATCATTTTTCAACTTCAAGTCGGGAAGAGAAAACAAAACAGAGAAGACTAAGAAGAGTGGGCAAATATTCACCTTGGCCACTTCGTCCACCACTTTGTGGACATCTGACTTGTTCTCCCCGAATGCATTTGTAAGGCTACCGAACAGAATGGTCATAAGTGGAAGAGATATGCCAGTGCCCACAGCACCAATAGTACCAGCCAGCATTAACATCTTATCCAGGGAATCTGCAAAGACAAATAATTTGAGAAATGGGACAACCTTCTTGCTTTCATCTTCTTTCTTCTTGTCCTTTGCCTTTCCCTCGTTTTTATCCCTTTTCTTTTCTGCATCTGCCATGCTAGAGTTCAACTCAGAACTCCCCTCAATGTTCAAGGACGTTGCTCCAATACCATGATTCGTAGTCACATTTTTCACTTCTTCGCCTTCATTCGACATGTTGAGTTTGAGGTATCCTGTTATTCAGCTCCCCTGCAAACAATCCAAAACAGACATCAAATTTTCAGCATGTTTTTGACAAACATGGAAGGATTTTGGATTCTTACAGAGTACTAAATATTAGACACTGTTTGTTTATTAAGTTTGTGCGTATTATAAGCTAAGATACTCTGATGGAGTTATTGCAAAAGGGAAACTCCAATGTCGGAAGAAAATTGATGCGGATAAAAATAGCAGGCATTAAATCAGGTGTCTGCATGCAGACTTAAAACGCGAACACCAAATTTGAAATAGATTAAAATAGTTGCGAATATGATTCGACAATAATCTAAGTTGAAAGTGCTCATATGATTGTCGGAGCTTTAGCTTTTCTGAGAAAGATTCTAACCCGGAGCTGACTCCTGAAAATTACATTACACTGAAAGTTGATTCAATGACGAAGTTGATTGCTTAAATAAAGCGCAAGGCGGAAAAATTGGCAGTGGAGCTAAAGATCGAAAGATTATGTTTTTTTTTTTTTTTTTTTTTTTTTTTTTTTGTTTTTTTTTTTTTTTTTTTTTTTTTTTTTTTTTTTTTTTTTTTTTTATTATTCTTTTTTTTTTTTTTTTTTTTTTTTTTTTTTTTTTTTTTTTTTTTTTTTTTTTTTTTTTTTTTTTCCTTTTTTTTTTTTTTTTTTTTTTTCTTGTCACTTTTTTCTCATCATAAGAATATTTTTTTTCCGGAGCCCTTGAGGAAGATATGGGGGGATGGGGGGGTTTTTTTTGGCCCGAGAGAGGGAATAATTTTTGTGTTTTTTTATTTTTTTTTTTTTTTTTTTTGGTGAATTTTTTTTTTTTTTTTTTTTTTTTTTCTTTTTTTTTGGGAAAAATGGAGCAAGACTCGCTACGATTGGCCTTAAAAGCGGTTATTTCCTGTGATACGTGTTCAAGAATTTATTGTGCTTCAAGGTCATACAAACAAAATAATGAAACTTAAACTCCTGTTAACCAAATGGAAAATAAATTACTCACATCTTTCACAGGAAAGTGCGGAGGTCAGAAAAAGGATGTAAAAATCTAAATGAAGGTAGCAACATGGAACGAAGCTATCAATACGGCTGAAAAATCGAGAAATTATTTTTCATTTTCGCTTTTTTAGTTTAAACAAGCGAAAATAAGGATTTCTCTAATATAAGGAAAGAAAATAATCTAATAAACGTTGTTATCCTGCAAAACCGCCCCAAATTGTCACCGAATGCATCCTCAAATGAGGTTTAGATGAACTACACAATGTTGTGGGTAGGAATTTTACATCCATGCCTACCTGCTGAAATTTCGACGAGTATCTAACATGCAAAAACGATTGGAAAACTAGAAAATTGTCTGCAATGCTCCGTATTTCCTCGGGAATGAAAAAGGTCACAAAATGCAGCACCTTTTTTTCAAAGTGCAGCAGATCATCGAACGCTGAAGTACGGCACTTGTAGATTTACAGCCTCGGCCGAGCTTATAAAGATCTTCACGTTTGCTTGGGCAATACGATTTGAGAGAGCCATATTTTATTCCAGATAATTAAAAACAATAAGCGACCGGTCAAAATCCTTAAGCGTCTTATAATAAATTAAGATTTTCTTTAATTAGCTAACAAAGCCAACGTCCACGAAACTTAATAAAATCACAATACCACACCACCAGTAACTCGGTCACGATTTTGACAGTTTCCTCGTCACACAGTACACATCCAATAATTTTTCAATAAACATTCCATGGTCAAATGAAACATGTTTTTTATAGAGAATTATTACTAATTTTTCAATAAACATTCCATAGTCAAATGAAACATGTTTTTTATAGAGAATTATTACTTTCAACAAAAATATTTTTATAGAGAATTATTACTTTCAACAAACATTGCATAGTCAAATCAAACATGTTTTTTTATAGAGAATTATTACTAATTTTTCAACGAACATGCCCTAGTCAAATCAAACACGTTTTTTATAGAGAATTATTACTTTCAACAAAAATATTTTTGCAAAAAGGTAGTATCTAAAACGAAGAGCACAATGGGACACGTTTTCTCCTGATTGATCAAACCCTCTTTGGCCTTGCTCTGCATAAATTCCAAAAGCAGTTACGTTAATGACTTGTCTACTACCATGTGCTACAATTAAAGATGCGTTTTGACGCCCTTGGATCTGATAGTGTAGAATTGTTTTTCTTGTGTTCCCACCTGTGTTTCATCACACTTTTTTCCTTTTTTTTTTTAGCTTTTTAATATAATTTATTGATAATTTGTTAAATTAATATAAAGTGTAATCGTAGAATAATTGAGGTGACATTTTTTAATTGTATTAAATAATTTAGTAACGTTTATCTTATGTTCTCATCTATATTTTACCATATATTTTTTGGTTACATACGAGAGTTGGTGACAATCACTTTTTGAGTAACTGGCCAGCATAGGGTTCAAATCATATGGACTACAACCATCAAACCTATATGTCTCGTTAATGTTAATTGTCGATCCGACATGAGATGGGGACCACCGGTCGCTCGAGGTTCGTACCATCGGCACGCACATAGAGGATTCAAAACAAACTACTACCTTTGCAAACTGGCACCACCAAGGTTTGAACCCAGGTCTTTTCTTAGCAAGTGCCCATCCAGACTAGCACTTACCAATCCACCTAGCCCTTGGGGCCACATTTTTTAAAAATTTCATTATGAGTGGACGATGAAAACTATATACTTAAAATGTAGTGACAATTTGTTGGAGTAATGTGGAGTACAACCAGATAGTATAACTTAGGCCACACTCCCCCTAAACTAAGGTAATCTAATGATGTTTTCTCGTGTTCCCACCTTGTTCCATCATACTTTTTTAGCTTTTCACTATAAGTGGACGAAGAAAATTATATACATAAAATTTAGTGATAATTTATGCCAAGTGCCACTGTAGTATAATTGAGGTCACACTCCTTAATTGAGGTAATCTAGTTACAATTTCCTTATTACAAAATATTTATGTTTGAGTTATAGTAGCTGCAAGGTTCAATGATTATTTTTGTGTGTACATTTTTGTCACCTATAACACTTTTCCATATGTCTTTATTGTATTTACTTTATACTCTATCATGTTGCATTCTCACACTTTGTCATTTGAGGGTTTGTCATTGTAGGCCTCCCTTCTTTTCCCTCTACATGATGGAGGACACAACGTATTTGTTGCCCTTCACTAAGTTTGCTCCTGAAATTATCTTGAAACCCTTACCACCTAAAGCACTTGTTAAGGACTCATCAAAGCCATCATCATCAATTTCTTCTTCATCGAATCCACTTCAAAAGCTTTTTGAGTCATATCTTGGTCATCTATCCTCCCTTGATTCACTTAATTTATAGAATTTGTCATCCAATGAACCTATATTCTTCTTACTACAACTCCCTTGAAATTAGTCTTGCAAGCAGGTTACAAGGGTTTTGAGGTGCCCTTATGATTTGCTAGAAGCTTTCATAAAGTAATTGCTCAATAGAATGTAGGTTTTGAAGCAAATTTACATTATTTGATACTTTATTGGGTCTAATATTATATCAAACCATGAAAATACCTACAATATCTCTACCATGCCTTTCTTGAAGCCTGCATTGTTTTCTCCTTTATTTGTGATTGGCTCATAGGAAGGCCTTTGTTCAATACAATAAAATATCCCTTCCTTTGTAAATAACCAAAAGATCCCTCACACCACTCACTCAAGAATGTCTTTTCATCAAAGAATGTTGACTATGAGGTTCACACACACAACAACCAAGTATTGAGGTAACATATGTTAGGTATCCAAGATAAGTATTTAATATTATAATATTATATTAGATGTAATTATCCCACATGCATTGATAAGTGGGAGTGGTGGGTAGTTGGGCATTATAAATATGGGCAAAGATGTAATTATCCCACATGTATGAATAAGTGAGAGTGGTAGGTAGTTGGGCATTATAAATATAGGCAACAAATCATAGAGAGGATATAAAAAAGACTAATATTGTAATTTATCTCAAGTGAGATATATTAAGGAGTGACTTCCTTCCAATAAGGAGCATTGTACGATGTTGCCCTACCTTAAGGGTTTGAAATATAAATTGAAATAATTAGAGTAATTTACATATTTGCCTTGTATTGATTTATGTGAATTATTCATTGTGGTTTATTTAATATTTCTATAAATTTTTAATGATTTTTATGGATGAGCAAAGTAGGTTCATAACAGAGCACTTTCCATGATCGTGTTTCTTTATAGAAACTTCAATACTAGATGACATTCTAAAGCCAAGTTTAATTGCAAAAATTTTGGTGCTTAATAAGAACCTTCATTAGGCTAATAACCTTTTGCAATATTAGGTGTAAGTCTCGATCGCTTAACTATGGAAGTACTTGGGCTAATAATTGCCCTGAATTTCATTTTGAGGAGTACCTTAGGAACCCTAGACTATTTGGTAGGTTCGAGTGTCTAGTGAAAAGGGTCAATGGCCCCACACCCTATTAGTAGTATTTTTACCCTATAAGAGTATACAAAGAGTTGTCGTTTAGAGGTAAAACCATGGTTGGTTTCTCAACAATTATTCCTTAGAGAAATATTGTTGGTAATCAAAGAGCGATACTCACTTAAACAACCTTTGTGGTTGGTGATATTTACCTTAAGCCATTAAGAAGCCAAAGTTTTTTTTATCTTGGTAAAATTTTATTGGATCAATAATACCATACAAGAAACAAAGAGTCCCAAAACAATAACCCTTACAAGGGCCAGAAAAAAGAGACACCCAAAACCACAAAGCATCCGACCAAAGGACACCCAACAAACAACAACCTCAACCAGGCATATCCATAGCAAGCAAATTAGTAAGATGACGAAAACAATCCAATGGGATTTGATCCCATTCCCTAACATTCTAGTCTTCCTGAAATCAGAAGCCCATTTTGCCAAACAATCAGCCACACTATTCCATTTCCTAGGAATATGAACAAAGGAAATAAACTCCAGATGTCGACAAATTTGGATGATCTGTCGAGCCACTAACGCTGGTTTTCAATGAACATTAGAAAGATTATGAGTCTTCAATAAATTAATAATAATCTGACATCTTGACTCACAGATTATCTTTCGCCATCCCAAAGCATAACCTTTTTTCAAAGCAAAATGAATAGCAAGGGCCTCCATATAATTATTAGTTTGCTTCCCCTTATAACAGGAGAAAATGAAAAGAGTTGCACCACTACTATCTCTTCCAACACCACCAATATTTGCATACCCAGGATTCCCTCTGGAAGAGCCTTTAGAATTAATCTTAAACACCCCCCAAAAGACATATATATCAGCCTCAAATAAAACAATAGATTTCTTATTAATTGATAAAAAAATATGATAGTTAAACCCCTAACAATTGTTTCAATAGAAAAGGTTTTCTATTCTATGTTATTCAAAGCTATCCTAATGTCATAAACATAAGTGGAAATTCTATGCATCTACTTAGCTAATAGACAATAACTTATCCAAATATTTTGAAACCATGGGAGAAATGAGATTTGGGGATAAAAAGTCTTGACATGGTGACAATTGGATACCCATGATCAGATGGTTATTCAAAGAAGATATGAGCAAAGTGGAAATAAAAGGCGGCATACATTATATATTTAGACTTAGAGACGACAAATCCATTAGCCATATTATGATTGGAAATTTTTTAGTTGTAACATTGTGATGAAGGCAATTGAAAAATTTTAAATTTTCATCAACCATTTTCTAGCAAGGTTAAAGGATGACGAATATGGAATCCATTAGCTCTATAGGTATTAAATTTACATGTTTTTTTTAGCATGGATTAAAGAGTGATGGAGGTCATTCAAACTTCTTCATCTAATGACTCGTTTTTGTAGTTTATTTCTAAGGCATGACCTAATTGAAAAGTAATTGGGTGTAGAAATGAATAAATTGAAAGGTTTAGGAATGAGAACTAAACCTAGAATGGGTATTGAGAGTAGAAGGGGCCTTTTAGGTGAAACTTAAATGACCAACTTTTAAAATAAGCAATGTGTCCACAAATAGCCCATGTTCTATAGTGCATGGTCAATTATCCAAATAGGAGATTAGAAAATATCATAAAGATGTACTCTTTTCATAACCCCCTATTAGCTTTTATAGCCCACCCCCTACCATCTTCCTTGATAGATTTTATCCACTAAAATGCTTAGAATTAGTAGGAATTCCAAGTTTTTTCTTCCACCAACAAAAAAAAAGTCAAAAGGATTAGATGAAAGGCCTATAGGCCTCGAGCTAAAGTTAAGGACATGTGACAATGAACGTAGAAAATGCTTGTTGAAAAAACAATAGATTTCTTATTAATTGATCAAAAACATGATAGGGAGAACCCCTAACAATTGTTTCAATAGAAGAATTATTTTATTCCATGTTATTCAAAGCTATCCTAATGTCGTAAAGATAAGTGTAAAGTCTATACATCTACTTAGCTAATAGACAATAACTAATCCAAAGATTTTGAAACCATGGGAGAAATGAGATTTGGGAATAAAAAGCCTTAACATGGTGAAAATTGGATACCCATGATCAGATGGTTCTTCAAAGAAGATATGAGCAAAGTGGGAATAAAAGGCATCCATTCTATATTTAGACTTTGAGAGGACAAATCTATTAACCATATTATGATTGGAAATTTTTTAGTTGTAATGTTATGATGAAGGTAATTGAATTTTTTTTTAAATATTCATCACCATGTTCTAACAAGGTTAAAGGATGATGAATATGGGATCTATTAGCTTTGTAGGTACTAAATTTACATGCCATTTTTAGTATGGATTAAAGAGTGATGGAGGTCATTCAAAGGAGAATGGGAACTTATTCTAATGACTCATTTTTGTAGTTTATTTCTTAGGCACAACCTAATTGAAAAGTAATTGGGCATAGAAATGAACAAAATGAAAGGTTTAGAAATGAGAATTAAACCTAGACTAGTTATTGAGAGTGGAAGGGGCCTTTTGGGTGATACTTCAATGATCAAATTTTTAAATAAGCAATGTGTCAACAAATAACCCATGTTTCGTAGTGCATGGTAAATTATCCAAATAGGATATTAACAAATATCATAAATGTGTACTCCTTTCCTAACCTCATATTAGATTTTATATCCCACCCCTACCATCTTTCTTGATAGATTTTATCCACTAAAATGTTTGGAATTAAAGTATGAATTCCAAGCAGGGTTATGCATAGTGGCTATTTTTGTAAAATTGGCTAAATTTAGGATTTTCAAATTTTGGAATTGGCTAATATTTGGGACCCTTGACCAGGTTCCATTAGCCAAAAAAAGTTGAGTGGAAATTTATTTTTTGGTCGATTTGCCCCAATTTTATAATAATTTGACCATTTTAAGTTTAAATTTCCAACATTGCCCCTGATAATAGTGAACCTTCTACATGTGTTTTGATACTATTCACCTGGATTTTGAAACCGATTCGCCAAATTTTTATAAACACATTTTGGGGTTGACCCCTTATGCATAACCCCGATTCCAAGTTTTTTCATCCATAAAAAAAAAACAAAGTTATAAGGATCATATGAAAGACCTATAGGCCTCGAGCTAAAGTTAAGGACATGTGACAATGAACATAGAAAAAGCTTGTTGAAAAAATAATAGATTTTTTATTAATTGATCAAAAATATGACTGGTAGAACCCCTAACAATTGTTTCAATAGAAGAGGTTTTCTATTACATGTTATTCAAAGCTATCCTAATGTCATAAACATAAGTGTAAAGTCTATACATCTTCTTAGCTAATAGACAATAAATAATCCAAATATTTTGAAAACATGGGAGAAATGAAATTTAGGGATAAAAGCCTTGACATGGTGAAAATTGGATACCCATGATCATATGGTTCTTCAAAGAAGATATGAGCC
This sequence comes from Wollemia nobilis, assembly GCA_028583015.1. Classification (NCBI taxonomy): domain Eukaryota; kingdom Viridiplantae; phylum Streptophyta; class Pinopsida; order Araucariales; family Araucariaceae; genus Wollemia; species Wollemia nobilis. Next base: position 3,815,615 of record JAQPPZ010017240.1, on the reverse strand, counting down.
AAAAGGGAATAAAAGGCATCCATTATATATTTAGAATTAGAGAGGACAAATTTGTTAGCCATCTTATAATTGGAAAATTTTCAATTGTAATTTTTGTGATGAAGGTAATTAATTTTTTTTTTAAATCTTCATCATGTTCTAGCAAGGTTTAAGAATGACGAATATGGGATCTATTAGCTCTATATGTATTAAATTTACATGTCATTTTTAGCATGTATTAAAGAGTGATGGAGGTCATTCAAAGGAGAACGGGAACTTCTTCTAATGACTCATTTTTGTAGTTTATTTCTTATGCACGAACTAATTGAAAATTGTTTGGGTGTAGAAATGAACAAACTGAAAGGTTTAAAAGTGAGAATTAAACCTAGACTGGGTATTGAGAGTAGAAGGGACCTTTTGGATGAAACTTCAATGACAAACTTTTTAAATAAGCAATGTGTCCATAAATAACCCATGTTCCATAGTGCATGGTAAATTGTCCAAATAGGAGATTATAAAATACCATAAATATGTACTCATTTATTCTAGGTCAGGCTCAGAAGATTTTATTTTTAAATACATTTATCACATTTATTCTTTGATTTGAACTTTGAGTTTTTAACAAAAATCTAAAAACATATCAATAAAATATTTTGACAAGACTTTATGTTTACTAAAAATTGTGATTGTAACCAATTCATCTAGGTAACCAAAAAATAAATAAATACCATGAGATTAACAATATAATATGTGGAGCACTTGGGTGCAGCGCAACAGTTTGAGCTTTGGATTTTATCTTAATATTACGATAGAATATATATATATATATATATATATATATATATATATATATATATAATATGTGCACACTCACACATAACCTAACCAACCTTATCCTTTTTATAGGAATATACTATATAATTTAATGTATAAATTTTATAATAATTAAAAAATATTAATGTTTTAATAGATTATATAATTTAATGTATAAATTTTATAATAATTAAAAAATATTAATGTTTTAATAGACTATATAATTTAATGTGTGTGGTTGTGTGTTAAATCTTCTATTGATAAGTTCAGTTCTCCTATTTATGTATGAACTCTCCTCTTTATGAGAGGTCATGGTAAGATGAGAATGGTGAAAGATACCTTAATAGACTCACACAAACAAATGTTATAACATTTCATTATTTCCTTTCATACTGATGGAGCTGTCCAAGATATTTATGTTTTTGAGAGAACAATGAATAGCTAACTGATTTTGATATTTCTAGATGCTTCTTATCCAAGGCACAATTAAAAGGTTTATGATATCTTCTTATTTGTAGACTCCTCCTATAAGAATTTTGATTTGGACTATTAACTAATGGTCAAAAATTCTTCTAAGGTGTTGGAAATATTGATTGCTCTATATTTTCACATTTTAATCTGATCTAGTATCTACCATATTTTAAAAAATTTCAAACCAATTCATCCTTTTGCATAAATATATGCAAATAAAACTCTTAAAGCTTGTCTAATATTTGTTCAAGTTCCTTTCCTTCAACCAAGTTACTAATAGAAATACGTGATTTGGATTTAATGCTCACATCAATTAAATTTCTGACCTTAAACCTTTACATGCTAGACATGCCCAAGCCAACAATTGGCATTTTGGATCAAAAAAGAGAAGAAAAATGCTTTAACTAAGTATCAAACCAAAAAACTGTAGAATATCCCTCGATAACTAGCCATCTAATATATTTCTTGACTAATTGCAAACAATTTGATATCTATTTTATATGAAGTACCATGATGGCAATCCTCTAAGTAAGGTTTGTTTTCTAAACAAATATCATTATATCAAGAGACCCTACATAATTTGAAGTAATATTTTTCCTAACTCTTTCTTTTATCTTTGAATAATCTCCAAGTTTTGCTCTTAATACTAAACTCATAAGTCTACAATTTTGTAAGCTTATCCTTTCCTTATTATTTCCTTTGCAAACCTTTTCCCACTTACAAATTTTAAACCTATTGTAGTTGGCTTGCTATTAATAATCTTTTAAATACTTTAGTAAAATTTTTGAAGCCTCGTGAGAGTTATTTATAACCCATCTATTATTACTTATTTTTTATAATTTGACTTTATTAATAATTATTGTTTTTTATGCTTAGGATAAAAACTTAACATCCACGTGATATTGATGAAGAGGAGTTACATCAACAAAGAGCTCACAAATAAAGGGAGTATTGAAGATGATATAGGAAAAGCATGACTAACTTACAAAGGGAAGAGAAGAGAAAACAACATACAAAACATATGAAACAATGGAGATAAAAATACAATGCTAACATAACAAAAGAAGAGGAGATTGAAATAATACAAATAGAGTGACAAAAATTGGGATTACATAAAACAACCAACTGGAGGGTCACCAAAATAAACAAGGATCAACATCATGTCATAGGTCATAAAGAGAAATAGGAGATAGAGTGATAATAACTGAGAGATCAACACCTACTCTAAGTAGTTATGCAAGAATATAAATATAAATAAAAACTAATAATTTATGTTTGGATGAGAGTCAAATAAACTTGAAACGTAGGTGATGTATTACATTTTTAAAGAGAGCTATATGGGATTCAAGAATAAACTATTGATAGTGGGCTAGTATGTCAAAGGTGCATGAAAGAATAGGGTATCCATTGATTCTTTGTTGATAATAAAATGGACCCTAGTGAGCTACCTAAAGAACTTAAGAACTTAACAAAGGTGGAGGAGACGTGGACTGCCATGTTAATCCATTTTTATAAGTAAACCATGCAAGTAGAGGACCAATTTCTATCTCTTCCTAGCCTATACAATGCTCCCAAAATCTATCCCAAAGTCTAAAAAATATTATTTGAAAACTCCTATGCTTACAAAAGCACAACGCTTTAACACAAACTGAAACACGCTTATGTCTTTGAACCGAATTTACTCCTTGTTAATCAGATATAACAATGAAATAAAATTTCCATTCTGATGCAGGAGCATCCAATGGTGTAAGAGTGATCTTGCATCACCCAAAAAAAATTGTAATTGTTTAATTTTGTAAAACTAGTAAAACTAGTCAAACTAGTTTAACTTGCAGGAGATTTTTGAAGGTCTTAGAGGTTGAATTTGAGGATTTTCAACTCGACATGAGCCTTGGCGCAAAAATACAATGTTAGCCCGTTTAGCTTGTTTCATGTCATTTCCAAAAATATGTTGTAATAGTCAATCGGGTCAACGAGCGCGAAGTTACGACCTCGACAAGTTGCCCCCAAATTTCAAATTTGAAATAGATGGTTTTAGGTGGGAAAAGGGGAAAATAGGGTATTTGAGATAATTTTTGAAATTGTAAAAGGGGCTTTTCTTTTGTATCCTCATTTCTGGCATGAAAGTAAGGAAAGGTTTGATTCTCTGAGTTGTTCAAAGGAGAAACACTTGTGTATCATTTTTTCAAGGTTGCTTATGTAACATGATCTCTACCAAGTGGTATAAGAGTGGGAGTTCCTGAGTGTGTAAAGAGATTGTCGGACGTGAGGTAATTTACACCAGGATCTATGGTTAGGGTTTGTGAGAGAAGTGAGCAGAATGCCTCCATGAAGAAACCATGGTGGTGGGAGAAATATGGTACCAGAAAAAGATTTCAGAGCTTTGCAGAGGCAAGTTCAGGCTCTACAAGAGGAGCTGCATAGAGGGTTTTAGCCAAGGAGAGAAGATGGCAGTGAAGATGACGTTGAAGAAGAAGAGGACCAGTTCGAGGAAGAAGAAGAGACGGTAGATCCTACACAAGCCAAGTTATTCAAAGCCATATCTTAGATTGTAAAGAGATCGAAGATAGAGATTTCTACGTATTCTAGAAATCTTGATCCAAAGGAGTTGATTGACTGGATCAATAATTTGGAAGAATACTTTGAGTATGAGGAGGTTGAAGATCTTGATAGGGTCAATTTTGCTAAGACCAAGCTGAAGGGTCTTGTTAGCATATGGTGGAAGAGAGTGCAGTTAGATAGAAAAAAAAAAAGAGGAAAAGAAAGGATAACAAAATGGAAGTGAATGTTAGAGAAGTTGAAGAGGCAGTTCATTCCAACTGACTACAAGTTGGATCTGCTAAAGAAAATGCAAATTTTGAGGCAGTCAAGTAAGTCTATCAAAGAATACATAAAAGGATTTTTACAAAAAAATTATCAGAATAGGCCATTCTGAGGCCAACAAGGAGAAGGTAGTCTGTTATATTAATAGGTTACGAGAAAGTATTCAAGAGGAGTTAAGTTTGGTCATGATGACCACCATAGAGGATGCTTACCAATTTGCCCTAAGGGTTGAAGAGAAGCTAAACAGAAGGTTTGAGAGCAAGCAAAGAGGAAGAGGTCGTGGTGGAAGAACTGGTGGAAGAACAAATGGAGGACAAAATGAAGATCATAAGAAGAATGGAGAAGCCAGTAGTAGTCAGGACCAAAAGGGAGATAATGCTTACCGCCCCTGTGATAAGAATAATGGTTACCAAAGAGGAAGAGGAAATTTTGGATAAGGGTTTGGAAGAGGAGGATTTCATGAAACCTATTTCCAATGTAGGGAAGAAGGACATAGAGTGTACGAGTGTCCACAACACTAAGAGAGGACAAATAAGAGACCCGAAGGTAATACTCGAGCTGCTATTGTTGATGAAGATGTTGCATCTGAGCACTCTAAAGAAGTAGAAAGAGGAGAAGTGTTGATCATAAGGAGAGCCTTGCTGAATTAGGAGAGAGACCCAGATCAGAGGAAGAGCTTATTTCCCACAAGGTGTAAATGTGTAGGTAAGGTATATAATATTATCATAGAAAATGGTAGCATCGATAACCTATTTTTAGAAGGAATGGTTACCAAATTACAATTAGAGAGGAAGAGACACCCGCATCTATATCAGATTGTGTGGTTGCAGAAGGACCATAGGGCTTTGGTCAGTGAGCAATGCTTGGTAAAATTTAATATTGGGAATTATCGTGATGAGGTCCTGTATGACATCATGCCTATGGATGCTTACCATTTGTTGTTGGGAAGGCCATGGCAGTTTGATCGGTGTGTAGTGCATGATGGTCGTGCAAACACTTACTCCCTGACAAATAATGGAGTGCGCCATAAGCTGAAGCCCCTAAATTAAGTGCATGAAAAGGTATGTAGTAGTGCCAAAATATGTTTAGTTGAAAGTATAAGGTTTTTGGATGGTTTGAAGCATGAGCATATGTGCTATGCATTAATTCCTAGAGTTAAGTAAGAAGAATGCAAAGATACCCCAGTGGAAGTATCAGGTCTGTTAGAAGAATTTCTAGATATTATATCATATAATGTACCTAAGGGTTTGCCACCAGTGAGGAATATCAGTCACCATATAGATTTGGTACCGGGATCTAGTTTACCCAATAAGGCAACCCATAGAATGACTCATGTAGAAAGTGAGGAGCTAAACAGGCAAGTCCAAGAGTTGCTAAAAAAAGGGACTAATTTGGGAGAGCCTGAGTCCATGTGCAGTACCTGTAGTACTAGCACCAAATAAATATGGAGAGTGGAGAATGTGTACAGAATCCCGAGCTATTAACAAGATCACCATAAAATATAGATTTCTATTGCCAAGGATGGATGACATTATGGACTATTTGAGTGGAGCCAAGTACTTCACAAAGATTGACCTGAAGAGTGGGTACCATCAAATTCGTGTCAAAGAAGGAGATGAGTGGAAGACAACCTTCAAGACCAGAGAGGGTTTGTATGAGTGGTTGGTCATGCCATTTGGGCTAACCAATGCACCAAACACATTCATGCGACTAATGAATGAGGTATTGAAGGAGTTTTTAGGAAAATTTGTCATTGTCTATTTGGATGACATTTTAATATTTAGTAAGACCCTGGAAGAGCACATGATGCATATCAAAAGGGTTTTTGAGAAGCTAAGGGAGGAGCAATTGCTGATTAATTTGAAGAAGTGCAGTTTTGTGAAGGAGTTAGTGTATCTGGGATTTGTCATCTCAGTCGAAGGTCTAAAAATAGACCCAAAAAAGGTGAGGGCTATCATTGAATGATCTACTCCAAGGAGCATAACTGAGGTAAGATCATTTCATGGTCTAGCAAGTTTTTACAGAAAATTCATTAGAAATTTCAGCAGTATTTGTGCACCCCTTACAGAAACAATGAGAAGGGATAAGAAAGAATTTAAGTGGACCTTAGGAGCAGATAAGAGCTTTGATATGTTAAAGAAGGACACAGAGCAACCTATTTTGGCACTTCCAGATTTTAATAAGGTATTTCAGGTATATTGTGATGCTAGTGGTAGTGCCATAGGAGTTGTATTGAGTGAATAAGGTAAACCTATTGCTTATTTTAGTGAGAAACTTAATGATTCTACGAAGAAGTATTCAGTTTATGATCAAGAGTTTTATGCTATATTTCAAGCTCTAAAGAAGTGAAGGTATTATTTGTTGCCAAAAGAGTTTGTTCTATATACTGATCATCAGGCCTTATAATATATTAATAGCCAAGGGAAGCTAAATCAAAGGCACTTGAAGTGGGTTGAGTTTATACAGAGTTATACCTTTGTGTTGAAGCACAGGAGCAGAAAGTCAAACAGAGTTGCAGATGCCTTAAGTAGAAGGCAGTGTTTGTTGATAGAAATGAAGGTGGAATTTGTAGGGTTTGACGAACTTAAGGGTTTGTACCCTGAAGATCCTAATTTTGTAGAGGCTTGGAGGGCTTGCTTAGCATTTGTTAATTTAGACAGGACTAAGTGGTTGGATTTTTTGATCCAAGATGAAATGTTGTTTAATGGAAATCAATTATGCATTCCAAGGAGTTCAATGAGAGAGAATATAGTCAGGGACAAACATAGTGGAGGGTTGGTTGGACACTTTGGTCGGGATAAGACCATTACCCTCGTTAGTCAGAACTATTATTAGCCACAGTTGCAGCAAGATGTGAAGAGATTTGTGCAAAGTTACAGAGTATGCTAGATGGCCAAGGGTGTGAGACAGAACACTGGATTATATCATCCATTACCTGTACCAGAGAGACCATGGGAGGACATCAACATGAATTTTGTTCTTGGCCTACCAAGGACACAGAGGGGGAATGACTCCATATTTGTAGTGGTTGACAGGTTTTCAAAGATAGCATATTTTATTCCCTACTAAAAAACTAATGATGTAGTTCATGTTGCAGGGTTGTTTTTCAAAGAGGTGGTATGACTTCATGGTCTACCAAAGAGTATTGTTTTCGATAGAGATACAAAGTTTATTGGGTATTTTTGGAGGACCATATGGAAGAAATTGAAGACAGATCTAAAATTCAGTTTTGCATACCAGTCGTAGACTGATGGGTGAACAGAGGTGGTGAACAAGAGTTTGGGTAATCTACTGAGATGCTTGGTAGGAGCTAAGCCCAAGGGTTGGGACTTGGTTTTGCCAAAGGCAAAATTTGCATACAATAATTCTGTCAATTGAAGTAATAATAAATCCCCATTTCATATTGTGTATGGGAGTAGCCTAAGGAATGCTTCTGAGTTGAGAAATATGGACAGAGGGGAAAAGAACAGTGATGAGGCTGAGGACCTTGCAAAGCATCTGAAGAACTTGCATGAAGAAGTGAAGAACAATATTACTAAGATGAATACTCAATACAAGACAAGGGCAAACTAGAAGCGACATTTTAAGTAATTTGAAGTGGGAGATGAAGTTATGGTCCATCTGAGAAAAGAAAGGTTTCCTACTAAAACCTATAACAAGCTGAAAATGGAGAAGTTCTAACCATGCAAAATCAGAGAAAAACAAGATTTAGGCAATGCATATTAAGTGGAATTGCCAAGTGGGTTTAACATATCACCTGTTTTTAACATTTTAGATTTGGCAGAATACCATGAAGGAGACAATGGTGAGGGACCAGTAGCAAAATTGTGGAATATTCCAGCATCTACTCCAGAGACGAAAGAGATAGAAGAGATCCTGGATACCCGCATCAGCAAAAGTACCAAAAATAGGCAGTATGCAGAATATCTAGTTAAGTGGAAGGGCAGACCTGTTGAAGATTCATCTTGGTTGTCAAAGGCTGAGGTTGAATGCCTTAGTTTTCTTCCAAAAATAGAGAAGTGAAGGTCACTTCTCAAAATTACCCTGGGTGTCTGATGCAGGAGCATCTAGTGGTGTAAGAGTGATCTTGCATCACCAAAAAAAATTGTAATTGTTTAATTTTGTAAAACTAGTAAAACTAGTTTAACTTGCAGGAGATTTTTGAAGGTCTTAAAGGTCAAATTTGAGGATTTTCGGCTAGATGCGAGCCTTGGTGCGATGAGCCAAGGTCACCCCACTTAGCTCATTTCATGTCGTTTTTTAAAATATGTTGTAATAGTCAATCTGGTCAACGAGTACAAAGTTACGACCTCGACAAGTTGCCCCCAAATTTCAAATTTGAAATAGATGGTTTTAGGCGGGAAAAGGGGAAAACAGGGTATTTGAGGGAATTTTCAAAATTGTAAAAGGGGATTTTTTTTTGTATCCTCATTTCTGGCATGAAAGTAAGGAAAGTTTTTATTCTCTGAGTTGTTCAAAGGAGAGACACTTGTGTATCATTTGTTTGAGGTTGCTTGTGTAACATGATCTCTACCACATTCAATAACATAACAACGTTGGGAAAACTAGTCCACTAATATCTAAATTGGCATCACCATCCATACAAGCCATGGAAACAAAATTCCAAAGTCTTACTTCCATATCCATCAAATCCATCCCAGATTAGCATAGACATTGCTCATACCTATTTTTATCGTTTCCTACAGAAACTACACTTTCATTCTCATCACGAAGAAGGTCTCTATAAACTATAATCATAATAATAATGGCACTAATATATTTCTCTAACATTCACATATTTTTCAATGTCATAGCCAATTTTTTTCACGCTAACATCAATTCTCTACAGTAAAAATAGCAGATATCTTTCCAGTCACTTATTTTTCAATGTCATAGAGAACGTCGTCAAACTAGCAGTAATCCACAGTGAAACTAATATATATCTCTACCATTCACATATTTTTCAACTTCACATAGAACGTTATCAACCTACATCAATTCCTTACAGTGAAACTAATAGATATCTCTACCATTCACTTATTTTTCAATGTCACAACGAACATTTCCAAACCTATCTCCAATTTTCAAAAATTGTTTATGCAAATTTTTCTATCTTTTTTTGTTTAATATTTTTTTCTTTCTCTAAACACAAACATTCTTTTTTTTTGCCCGATTCAAGTAAAACTTATTGTTTTCTCTTGTTTGAGTGAGAGTCAACAATCATTTGGCACCGATTCAATATCGCAAATCCCTCTAGCGAGCTTCATCATCAATCCTCTTCGTCCTCTCTCGATTTATCCCTCTTATTTTTCAAAAACCAAATCTACAAAATGAAGAACCACCCCCTTTCTCATCGGTGATGAAATCAATGTACCACTCCATCCACCATACATGTATTTACTCCTCTTCCCACTCACTCTACTTCCACTATCCATTAATGGCATATCCGTTCCATTGTAGTAACCAAAACTTATTCCATTATCTTACCATCTAGAAGACGCATCTAATAGCCAATATGGCTAATTGCACATTTTAATTTCACCATGCAATAAACTTAAAATTATTATTTTTTTAATATTTATCCATCAATATCATATAGAAGTAGACAATTGAAAAATTTATCTTCAAAGTCTTCTTGTCCTGAGAAAACCATAAAGTAAGAGATTAGTCCAATAGGTCTAAATTATGATATGTAAGAAAAGATAGCAAAAATACATAACACAAGTACCAAATCAGTTTCCAAGTACCTTGCAAACCATATGGGACCAAAATATCCTTATGTAAACCATAGGTCTTACATACTTAACACATGAAAAAATCAATCATTCCATCAATAATATATATAGGTCATTTCCATAAAATATTTGTTTTGCATATCTAGTCATGAAGTTGTCAAATGTTACCACAAAAACAACACAACAAAATCCAAGTTCATCCACATAATAAGTCTGCCAAGGGAGGGTCATGATAGGGTTGCATGCAAATGGTAGCTAGAGTAATTTTGGTAGAGTTTCTCTAAGCACTTATCATATTTTTCTAAATGAAAGAAATGGGGGTCTATTTATAGAATTTGGCAAAAGGTTGGGGGGTGAGGCAGCATGTGAGGTGGCATGGGTGCAATATACCTCCTAAATGAGTTTGGGTGGAGAAATTTTTCACCCATATGCATTAAATGGGCATGGATGCACCATGCCTCATCAATGCATAGGCTAAGATTGTTAATTATTGTTTTAATGCAAACTATTTAGATTTTTGGGGCTTTTTGCAAATTAATTAAATATTAACATTGCACAAGGGGTAGTATGACTTTTTTAGGTGTCTACATTTGCCCTTTTATTGTATTGCAGTGTAGACATGATGTAGTGTAAAAACATATGACACCATATGGGTGGTTGACTATGACTAGGACATATTAATAGTGGATGATAATAATTGATCATGAATTTTGGCACACCGTAACAACATTTGAGGGAGGAGACATAAGGTTATCTCAAATCATAAACAATGTAAGATGCCCCAATTGTAGAAGGGATGAATATCTATGGAATTGTACCCTTGACAAATTTTTGAGCTTGATTGATTAAGCTGACCAACCATAAGTAGGCATCCTCATGATACTCCAATTGATTGTAAGTGGGCTTAGGTTACCACCTCAATGAAGCGAGTGTGTGAGTAACCATACACACATTAGATATAAAGTAAGTGAGCTTAGTTTGCCACCTCCATAGATCTGGAAGAGATGGTTCTTAGGTTATTAAATACGAGCCAACAATGATTTGAACCAAATTAATATCTGGGAATGATGGAAGAGGGGTAGATTTAAATATGAAGTTCTTTATTTCAGGTGGAATCTTGGATTAGATTTTATTTGGTGATAATTATGGTTGGAGAGAAATGACAAAAATTTTAGTGTAACCTTTTCATCCTCTGATGGAATTTGGTAGGTCATTTGGATCAAAGTCAAGGAAACTATGGTAGTGTATGCTAAAGAGGAAACTTGGGCTGATATAGGGACAATGAGAAGGAAGTTGAAGTACAGGAGGGATAAGATAGAGCTAGTTGGAAGGCACCCTCGAAAGTCTAAATTAAAATTAATACTGATGGAGTTGTAAAATCCAATGGGTAGAGTTGGAATTGAAGTGGTGTACATGAATCATGTTGGGAGAGTGCTCTATTGGGAACTACAGGGATAGGGCAATGCCATGAACAATGATGCAGGAGTCTTAGCTATCAAATATGCTTTTATTTGGGTGGTAAGACATGGTTATAGGAGGATAATTATAGAATCAAACTCTCAAATATTGGTAGGAGCTTTGGATTGCATGAAGAACTTTATTTCGGAGACGTGGAGGTTGAGGATTCTTGTCACCCAAATTAAGGAGTTATGGAGGAAATTAGATGATATGATCTTGATTTATGTGGATAGAGATCTAAATATAGTGCCTGATTTCCTAGATAAGATGGGTACTAAGGAGGTAGGGAAACAATAACACAATGTCATGGATATTGAGGACGAGAGGATTAGTAAAGTTGGTTAGCAAATCTAATATTTGGTTAATTTGGACAACCAATGTAGACACATGGTTTAGGAGATATGGCTCCAACTTAGATCTTCTTTTAGGGTTGTAACTAAAAGTGGTTAGTTATTAGGATCTTGGGATTTATAGTCACATAAGTTTTTTGAAAAGTTACAAAGAGGAGATAGGTGCTCTTGCTAGCTAAGACTCAGCAAAGTCCATCCCAACTTTATAAATAATCTTACTCTAATATAATATTTTTAAATTAAAAAAAACATAAATTAAACAACCTTATTTCTCTCTAACAATGAAAAAGCAAGAAAATTAAAGACTAAGGTATTAATTTATTTGTTAAATTATTATAAAATTTATTTTGAATCATGAGATCATGTTCCTATAAAAAGGTTAAGGTTGGTTTCTCGTAGTTATGTTTTTGTGCACATATTATATTATAATTTTATTTGTAGATATGGTTAGTGTCATATTATATTATAAATTTATTTTTAGATTTGGTTAGTGTGAGAAATTAAAGATTAAAGTATCAATTTATTTGTTAAATTATTATAAAATTTAATTTGAATCATGAGATCATGTTCTTATAAAAAAGGTTGAGGTTGGTTTCAGGTAGGTTATGTTTTCGTGCACATATTATATTATTATTATTTTGGATTTGGTTTGTGTGAGAAACCCCTATGATTGATGCCCAAGGCAGAATATTCCATCCCACCATGACCTCTCATAAGGGAAGAGTTGAGGTAAACACACAACCATACACACACCCACCTCCTCACACACTCGCCCATGCCGCAGTTTGAACATTGGATATTGAAGAAGAGTTAAAGCCCTAACCATTGTGTTGTCCTCCTTGGACAAAACTCTTGGATAGAGAAACCTCCAAGATGCTCTTAGATGACCAACAATGTTGTCCCTTTCGAGTATACCACTACCTAGAGGGAAGCCACATGAGATTTTTTTATGTTTGATTGGTCTCAAACCTTGGATCTTGAAGAAGATTCAAAGCCCTAACCGTTGTGTTGTCCTCCTTAGATAAAAATCTTGGATAAAAAAACCTCCAAAGCCGCTCTTAGATGGCCAATAGTGTCTTCCCTTCCGAGTATACCACTATTTAGAGGAAAGCCACATGAGATTTTTTTATGTTCGATTGATCTCACGTTTGTATAGAGATCTGAACTTGAAACCTCTCAAATGGAAGGAGTTGTTTGCAATCATCAAAACACCATACTTGTCGTCGAAGTGCACAAATTACATTATTTATAAAAAAAAAAAAAAATATTAAAAAAAAAAAAAAAAAAAAAAAAAATTTACAAGATTTTATGTTTTCCTTTAGGAGAATAAGTTAATTTAAATGTTATATATATATATATATATATATATATTTATATATTTATTACATAGAAGATGGTCACAATCGCATTATGGTTCAATATACAAGGGTTGCTCCCACCAAACCTATTTCGCCTCGTTATTGTTGACCTGGTGTAAGGGGACCACCTATCACATGCACTTAAGGGATTTGAATCATACTACTACCTTTGCAAACAGGTTGCCCCAAGGTTTGAATCTGGTGTCTTCTTAGTAAGTGTTTGGCCAGAGAAGCACTTACCAATCCACCTAACCCTTAGCCCTCATAAGCTTGTAAAGATATTTTATTGGTTAGTTTTGGATTTTTATTAAAAACTTAAATTCAAAACTGGAAATGAATATGTAAGACACTTACCAATCCACCTAACCTTTAACCCTCTGAGACTTGTACAAATATTTTATTAATTAGTTTTAAATTTTTATTAAAAACTTAAATTCAAAACGGTAGATGAACATGTAAAGCAGCTTATGTGTATGTACACATGTTATAGTATTAATTTCAAAATATTCAAATTAACTCATTATCCTCAAAGAAAAGATAAAATCTTTATCAAAATATTTTATTAATATATTTTTAAATTTTCATTAAAAACCTAAATTCAAATAAACGAATATAAAATGAAAAAAAGACATAGAGTAGAGTGAAGTATGTTTGGTAATAATTGGCAATAAAATGAGACGAATGTGAAGGATATGGGCGTAATAATTGTTTGCACGTAATCTTTCATTTTCGAAATTTTCTCTATTTCTTTTCTTGCTTGGCTTTGCTTTTTAAATAGTGGGAGGGGATGGCTTTTGTCGGCAGAATGAAAATAGTACAACATCTGGTTATGTAGAAGAGTTGGAGAGCAAATGGGTAGTTAAAACTTTTACTTTATGGAAAAGCTCAGATTTAAATCTTATATAAAAAATTCCGCGGGTTCCGTTTGTTTCTCCGTTAAGCTTTCAGTTTTTTCTTGCAGACGGCGCCTAACGGAGTCAACCGTCGGAGGCTTGGCTCCCAAGTAAGGAGCGCCTGAGCTTGCTGGGAGTCCAAGACTAAAAATATATATACTCCGTGTATTCCGTTTGGGTTCCGTAGATCCGTAATTTGTCGTAATACCGACCAACCAGGAAAAAGTTAAGACGAGAAAAGCTTCAGGCAATCGTCCTCCACGTAGGATGGAAGGAACATCTAGAACTTATTTAGATTGCAATTTTTGTTTGCTTGTCAATTAAGAATGGATAAGACGTCTACATGTTAGGTAAAGGCAAAAAGTAGGCGAGATATTTTAGAACATCTAAAATTAGAAGGTGTATTAACAATATGTCGTTTACTTTTTATTTTAATTATTTTAGTGGTTCATTTAGAGGGGATTAAGGATTTGTGTTATGGGTGCAAGAATGCTGCTAAAGTTCTAATAAACTGTACGTAGAAAGTTATTAAACCATGATAACTTTTCATTTTTGTTATATTTTTTTTTTGAATAAATCAGAATTGTTTCCACCTTTTCTTTATCCAAGTTATTTTTTGAAATTATAAAGTTCAAAAACATTAAACTTTTTTTTAAGAAATTTACACTTCTTTAAATTAGTATATAGTTTCTTTTTTTGTAATAACTTTAACACCAACCTTACATGGTGCAAGTGCGTTTCTTCATTTTTACTAAAACTCAAGATATCATCAAAATAGATAACCACACACTTACCAACCACATAAAGGTACTAGATGCATTTGATAACCCGAATGGCATCACCATCCACTCGTAAAAGCCATCTGGGGTTTTGAAAGCACTCTTCCACTCATTTCCCTCTTTAATTTTGATCTGATAATAACCACTCCGTAGATATATCCTGTTGAAGTAGTTAGCCCCTACTAAGACATCCATCATAACATCCACTCTAGGTATTGGGAAGTTGTACCTGATAGTAATTTTATCAGGTACTAATCCTCTTTGTATCAATTCTGTCACTTGCTTATTCAACTCTGCATTCTAGGTTGGGCTTAACCGATAGGTTGTCTGGTTCGAAAGAACTGACCTAGGAATTAAATCAATGTGATGTTGAATATCCCTCTTCGGTGGTAACCCATCAGGTAACTCATCTAGTATGACATCAGCATACTCCAACAACCTGGATGTTGTCGGTGGTATAGGAACCTCCTCTGCCTCTACCTTCTTCATCGTCAATGCATAGCACCAACCAGTTTCTTGTGCCTCTATGATAAACTCCTTCGCAATCAACAAACTCTCGCTTTGCCCTTCTTCATGAAGAGGCGACAATACTACCTTGGCACCATCCTTCCAAAAGGTGTATGTATTTCGACCCCCATCATGGACGATCTTACATACTACAGATCAATCTTGCTAAAGTAGTTAGCTCTGATACCAATTGATGTAAATTCACTGCAAGAGACCAACAACGGACTCCAAGGGTAAATTGTAAGACAAGAAATCAGACAAAATACACTAGTAAAAAGAAACCTGCAAATGCTTCTTTTCATTATTTAAATTCACATCCCCCTTACAATAGTCTCCCACTCCTTATACTCCCCATAAAAAGCCCTAGCCTATGCTATACCCTTACTATTTTTAGTCACTATCTATTTTTAGCAACTCACTTGCTATTTTTAGTAACCCAAAAAAGAGCTTGAATGACATCCAAAATGGAATCATGCATCCGTTATTCAATAATAACCACTATCCCAAAATAACAACCCCACTTTAGTTCTACACTAATAGTTATGATAACTTTTTAGTCGTGAAAATTGAAAATTATATTAAAAGCTGATTTTGTGCCTCCTAGAGGTATTTTTGACGGTTTTATTAAGTTCTCCATGCAATTTTGCACGTTTAAAAAAAGAACAGGGCAAAACGAGCACTCGAAGCAAAAGTTATGGTCTCGGTAATGTGCATTAGCTTGCCTACCTAGACACTTTTTGTCTAGCTTTCAAATCCTCCATTCAATGGAGAAAGACTCAATGTTAAAGGTAATCTCCCGACCCAATGCCCTAGTGGCTTAGTCAATATTAGTGGAAGATCATCCATGAGGGGGGAATCTTTCATTTTTTAGGTATTCATTTTTCTTTAACAGTTTGACATTAAAACTGTCAAAATATGTCTTTAACGGGGTGGAACAAAAACTTACCTATTGGTCCAGCAAGAAGCTCTCCCTTTGCTGTTAAATTTCAAATTTGCTCAAAATTCCTTATGACCACCCATGTCTATTATTCTTCTTGATGGGTCCTATCCAAAAATTGGTACAAGAAGCTTGATAAGCTTCTACGAGACTTTTTATTAATCTCTTCCAATAATTGTTCAAGATTCCATCATGTTGCCTAGGAGAATTGTTGTCTTCCCAGAAGCCATGGCAGGCTTGGCATTCTCAATACCCAACATCAAGGTTGGGCCCTTTGTGTTAAGTGGGTCCTTAGAGTCCTTGTGAGCAATGAGGCTTGGAAGATTCTCATTTGACATTGTATCAGTGAAGGTTCCTCTTTTGGTCATAAGAGATGGAGGGGTATGGGGTTCTCTTTCCTCCTTGTTGCTCCTATGGCTATCAATGTGTTGGGATCCTTCGTCATCAAGAGCATTTGGAAATCCTGGAAGAGTGTTAAGCCTTGGCTAAGATGGAATGGCTAGAGCTTCTGGCATGACCTCTCCATAAACGAGATGAACATTTGTTGGTCGCCTATCATCACCTACCAGGGTTTCCCACTTGCATAGGTTCCCTCAATTCATGCACTTAGATTCTTTCACAAAGGTGTGTGATGTATCATTAATTTCTTTTCTCATCCTACTAGGGATTGGCTCCCTTGGGATGACGTTAGAGCCAAATTTGAGCTTAGTCACTATTACAAGGATACTTTTGAGGTCGTTAAGACTTCTCTCCTTGACTCCATGTTACACAATTTTTTTGTGCTTTTGTAGCGACCTTGGTGGAAGGAAGGGAAGTGGTATCCAAACACTCCACTATGAAATTACAAGACCCGATTAGGGTATGGATGACTCTCTCCTTACCTCCCCATGAATGATAAGCTCAATCAACGGTGGAATGTCTCCTCCCCTTGGCCTATTTGGATGCGTAGGTTCTAGACCGTATGGGCTCCTTTCTTGGAGCCCAAACTTTCATGTTTTTCTTGGAGTATTCTCCACCAAGTGCTTCCTATTGGGGATCATCTCTAGCATTTAGGCATCCCCAACCCTTCTTTCTCTTTTTATCTTCAGTTTGAAGACTTTTTCCATCTTTTCTAGGTTTATGCTTGTGCTCATTCCCTTTAGGAATGATTTTTTTCTTTTTTTAGACCTTATTCCTACACCATGTTTGAGTGGTAGCATATCATTTTGAGAGACCCACCACCCTTACCAGCTATTTTATTTGAAGTGTGGCACTTTTTTTGTATGACAACCATGTCCAGCATATGGAAATCTATAAATAATTGTATCTTTGGAAAATGTTTTTCCTCTCTATACATCTCTGCTTTTGAGAAGTCTAATATTATTTTATATGTATATTTTTAGATTGTAGTTCAGGTCAATAAGGTGGCCATGGAGCTCACTCATCTTCAGGAGCTTATTGATCATTCGAGGAATACACCATGCATAGTCAGTTGGGTTCCTCCTCAACAGGATACTCCCCAAAGCTAGTCTAGGTCCATATAACGTTGTTGCTCACCTCCGAATCACACTCCTATCCTAGCTCAAATTCTCCCTCCTTACAAAGATGGCTCTAGATACTTGATTATTCCTCTCTCCCCCCGACTCCTCGGTTTGATGCCTATGACAAGTTGACAGCTTCAATGATTGATGCTAGCAAGTTTCTTGCGACTAGAGGATGATGTTCTGAACACTTCTTCTTCTGAATAGGGGAGGGAATCAACACTAAAGTCTCCTAATGTTAATTTTGGGTGGGAATCTATCATAGTGGTGGCCAAACCAATGTAATCGATCCTCATCATTATGAAGATTCTTTTTTTTTTGTTCTTGGCATTATGTAATCATTTTGTCATGTTGTCCATCAGTTCTATAAGGAAATTTTGATTAGTTGTTAGTTGTTTGCTTGGGTTCCCGCTCTATTTTTATGGTAGTGGTTTTTGGTTGATGGTGTTAGCCATATACGGTGTTTATCCGCCTCCTTTTTTTTGTTTGTAAAAATGTATTCTATTAATTCTTTAATATAATACCTTTTTACATAAAAAGAGGATGGAGCTTTCTTTAAAAGATAGTGTATGGTTTTAGTATTGTGATAAAAAAATTAATAATTATATAGAATTGAAGCAAGTTTCATTTATAGTCTATCATAATCATTATATATATATATATATATATATATATATATATATATATATATATATATATATATATATATATATATATATATATATATATATATATATATATATATATATATTTAACAAGATTCAAACTTATCTCTTTTTTATTTCTCTTTCTATTTGAAAGTTGAAGAATTTAATCGGTTGAGTTAATACCATTTAATAGTTTTACGATACACTTGTAATAATAAATATTGTAAAATAAATAAAATTCTTATCCAATTTTTTTTTCTTTTTATAATATCGCCCACCAAAAAGTTTTACTAAATAAGATGACAATTAACATACCCACATAGTAGCTAGTTCCATACTTCAATAATAATTTTGTTTAATTAAATTAAATATATTGTTAAATAATATTATAGATAAAAAATAAATATAAGAATGTACAATTATTTATTTAAGTTAATATTAAAATAATTAATAAAACATTTTATTTTAATACAAGTATTTTATAAAATTGAAGTATTATATTGATATTAGACTGAAATTTTTTGATGAAAAGCTAAATTATATTAATAATAAAGTTTAACATGAAAAAAGTGGCGGGTGGCAATGATCACACCCCTGGAAGAAACAAGCCAACCCTAACCACGGGTTGGGAAACCACAAACCAGAGCTCACTATAAACTAGGCAACATCAATCAAACAGGCAGTGAAACTTGCCTGCAATCAGAAAGTTTGTGGTTGCACGTCTACGTTGGAGTCCCATGGAATGGCCAAGGTATGCGGTAATCCATCTGTGTGTCCCTGATCCTCATGAACATTTGAATCTCCCTAGCCCTGTCCTCAAGATCTATCAAGCTGGCAATTATGTGCACTTATATCCCCTGCATTCCAGGCACGATCCTGTGTGCCACCATTAACTTCCACCAGCTCATCCCCGGCACCTCTGGGTGGAGAACATGATGGTGATTGAATTGGCTGTGCATTCCATCCATCATTGTAGGTAAAACTGTCATGTCCCCAACCTCCCTGTGCATGCACCAGACGTGGCAGTTGATGAGACCTCGAGCGGGAACAGGATGTCTGTTGTGCGTTGTTTGGAAAAACCCTGCTAACTGAGCAAGGTGCATTTTTCCAGTCATCCAAAAGTGCCTTCATGTGCGCCTGCTCAATGTCAAGTTTAGCCTGCTGATTGCAAATTTGGAACCATGTATCTTGAAACACCTCTATTTTGTCAGCTAGAGAAAATTCATCAAAAGGAGTTTGATGCTGAAAAACTATCTTGTTTCTAGATTTCCACATGTGAAAAAGAAGACTAATTCGAAATATGTGCCACACTTTGGACAAGGGAAGAACAAATTTAATCTTATCCCCTAACCGAGCTTGCTGCCATGTAAGGGATTCATCCTGGAATTGGGAAAAAAAGACCATCCCCATTCCCAGGCACTCCTCGCTCTTGTGCAAAACCAGAAAATATGAGGAGAAGATTCATCCTCATTACAGAATGCACATTTAGGGTTTGCAACTCCCAAGTGCCCGAGTCTGTCTCCTAAGGGTAAACTTTGAAAGAGAAGGCTCCAAGCAAAAAAAGATTGTTTTGGCTCAAGAAAAGAAGACCAAACTATCTGAAATCGAGCCTTCCAACCAGAAACCGCCACTGGATCTCCCCATTTATCATTAAGTCTAGGGACCATTGGCAACATTGGGGAGAGCCACTTGTAACCCAATTTAGCTGAGTAATTCAACAATGGTATATCCGAACACCAGGACCAATCTTTCCACCATGGCCTCTGAGAGTGCTGCCCACACTTGTGCCACATGGAAAAGGGGATAATGTCAATTACTGAGTCATAAGTGAGCTTGTCACCAGTGCTCAACTGAAATTGTTGTTTAAAAAGCGGCCAAGGGATCCAATCCCTCGAGGTTTGAGAATAAAAATCAGAAACTGTAGATATACCTTTTTTAAAAAACTTTTGGGCATGAATCCACGGGACACGAGCAAGAGGAGTTCCCTGAATGTTAATCACCGAAGACCACCAGATGTTTAAAGAATTGATGGACAGTCCTTTATGGCCTCTATTCCCTTTCCACTTAAGCCAAGGAGTGAATTGCTGCCATGATTTCCAAATACTTTTAATCACAAAAGAACCAGATATTTTCACAAAGATTGGCATTACAATTAGGGAAGGGAGGTCAATTCCTCTCCAGGCTTGTTTGTTCAAAGGCAGCCACGAAGAAATACAATGTCCGATGAGGATTTTCCGGGCCTCCGAGCCTTTAAGGGCTCGTATGATCCATTTGGCACGAGAGCCGTGCCTTGTCTTTTACGATCAACCATGCCCATTCCTCCCGAAGCTTTAGGTAAACAACACATATCCCAAGCAACCCGGTGAAAACCTTTCTTCTCAGTGAGTTTGCCCACAAAAAATTCCTCAATAGTCTTTCAAGCTTAAGGTAGCATGCTTGTGAAGGGACCCAACAAGAAGAGTAATACACATGAGTAGAGGCAAGGACCTTAGAACAAATCTGGAATTTTCTTGCCAGAGACATCTTCTTAGTAATCCAATACTCAAGCTTTTTCTCAACTTTCGCAGAACATTATTCCATAAGCGAGCAGGGAAACCATAATAGGCAAAAGGGATCCCTAGAAATTTGAACACTTCTCCTGGAAAAATCCAATGCCATTGAAACTATTGTAGCCAATGAGGGAGCGGGGTAGGAGGGGACTGCCTATAACAAGAAGTTTTTCTCCACTGAATACTAGAACCAGAGGCCTGACAAAAAACTTCCAAACATCTGAGTGATTCCTTCACTGAGTGTTCCTCCTCTAAAAGAGTGAGGAAAGAGTCATCGACAAAGTGACCATTAATGAGCTGACCTTGGTTATCAGGGAGAGAAATACCCTTAATTTGGCCCAAAGAAGCATGCCTAGCAAGCAAATATCCAAAGGCTTCAGCAACAAGGATATACAGAGAAGGAGCCAAGGGACAACCTTGCCGAACAGATCTGAACAAACCGATTGGCCTAGTTTGATGATTATTCAAAGATAAAACAGTCGAAGCATCCTGAAAAAGAATATTGACGATTGAACAAACACGGGCCCAAACCCTAAAGACTGTAACATGGAAAGTATGAAGTTCCATTCAATTCTATCATAGGCCTTTTCAAAATCAATTTTGAGGAAGAGGGCTTTCGACCGGACCGCCTAGCCCATTCCATACCTTCCCAAACTGCAATGACATTATCCAATATATATCTGCCTTTAATAAATCTGTTTGCTCCGGCCTAACAATAAGAGGCAACGAGGGCCGGAGTTTCAGACCAGGGCTTTGGCAATAATCTTATAGTGACATTGAGCAAGGTAATTGGCCTCCAATTTGTTATACATTCAGGATCCCCTTGTTTTGGAATGAACTTGATATTACCTCGGTTCAAAATTGCTCCAAGAGAGCCACTGTGCATGGCTTCAAGGTAGACTTTGTGTAAATCAGAACCAACAAAGTCCCAACATGCCTTGTAGAATTCACAAGGAAATCCATCCAAGCCTGGGGCCTTCTCATTGGCCATTTGAGTTAATGTTGAGGCAAGGTCATCAACAGACAAATACTTTTCACACTCCTCTCTTTGAGCAACAGAGAGTTTGTTAGGGACGGCATCCATGCAAAGCTTGAGAGCTTCATCCCTCTCTGGAGAAGAAGACTGAGCAGCAAAAACTTGAGTGTAATGCTTAACAAAAATGTCAGCAATACTAGGTAGAGAGGTATGGCGAATACCATTGTCCACAATAGCTTTGAATTTAGTGGCATTACGAGGAGGACGTAACTTTTGGAAGAATTCCTTAGAAACTTTGTCCCCAATTTTAAGCCAATGTAAGCGGGCCTTGATCTGAGCACCTTTAGCTTCATAGAGCTCTGCCACCTTGAGCTCATGACGAACTTGAGCAGCATGCCCCTGCAAAACAGGACGAGAGAGGGTTGGCTTCAAGCCTACAAGAGGCTTTTGTCAGTTCAGTGCGTAAAGCAAGCAAAGAATATTTTCTATACTGAGCAACTTTCTTGCCCAAACTGTGAAGAAGGGTTGTGGTTCGGGATATAGCATCATTCCACCACTCAATCCATCCTTCTTCACCAACAGGTCTGTCCGCCAAATTCCAGACTCTCCGAATATGACACATCATGGAAGAATGCTGAAGAAAGGATGTGTTAAGAAAAAGCTGAGACTTAATACCCCGATCGGGTACCACGAGAAGATAAAACAGTGAACATAATTGGGGAATGATCAGACCCAATAGTACCAGCAATAACCTCCACAACTGGAGCATCACCATGCTTTCGATGAAAATAAAACTGGGTATGGTCTAACAACATAGCTCTATCTAAACGTTTGAGAATCCTTGCCCGCCCAACTTGAAAGTTATTCCGGGTAAACCAAAGGTGCTCATCAAAAGAAGCAGGAGAAAGACGAGGAATTAGGGTCAGACAAACATAATTTTTTTTCATAAAAAACCAGGCTTCACGCTCACCAAGGGCCCACCTGTGGTTTAGACCCCCAATTTTATTAGAAGCACGCTCAACCATATTAAAATCTCCACAGACGATCCAAACTACAGGAGGCAAAGAAAAGGCACACCATTTCCAAAGCAAACAGCGCTCCGGAGCACTATTGGAGGCATATACATTTAAAATTCCAAAGGACATTCCGTCAACTTCAAGCAAAATCCAAACAGCTTGGTTAGAAGGGTCAACCCCCAATCAACAAAATTCCCATGCCATCTATTGGCCGGGAGAATAACAGACACCACCACGGCCGGGAGGGTGCTTGGTGGAAAAAAGTTGACTATTAGGGTAAATGAGCGCACAAGCACACTGCAATTGGAACTCAATAATTTTAACTTCTTGCAAGCAAACAATATCTGGGCCCCCATACTTGGTTGCACAGAAAGTAATATCATCGCAGACCATGTATCTTCGAGTCGGGTCCGTCGGTCCTCTAACATTCCATGATAGAAAAATCATTCGACACTGTCGAGGATCAAACTTCCTCCGACCTCATCGAGTCACCAAGAATAGCAAGCGGCGAAACGAGTTGCTAGAAAAGCTTCCCAGTTGCCGGTTTTTGTCGCATGCGGACCTGCCGCTGGACTACGAGACCTTCGTCTTCGGGCATTCATGCCTTCTTTTTGCTCCAGCTGGTGAGCAACCATGGAGACAGAGAGAATACCATCATCTTTAAGAGCCATCGACATATCTTCAGCCATAATTGCTGAATTGGAAAGGATTTCGGTATTTGGGGAAGCATTACGGGATGGGACCGGGACATGCAAGGGCGGTTTTATCGTCGTGGCTTGAGCATAGGAGCCGGCGAGTTGACCCCCCGAGGATTATGGACAGAGGACTGGCCTCCCTGAGGGCCTTTACCAGGGACATGCTTGCCTTTCTTGGAGACCACCTTCCAATCACTGTCAGACCCATCTTTGGTTGGCTGGTTTTTCTCATTAGAAGCTTGATTAACAAGGGTTGGGCCCTTGGATTTAAACTTATCTGCCATTAAGGGACAATATTTAATCTTGTGTGCGGCAGACTGGCACCTGTAACAAGTATTTGGCAAATTGACATACACCACTCTCTGGTGGATATTAGTATCACCTACCTTAATATCAATAAATTCCTTGAGGGAATTGGCCAAATCAATTTTCACACAGAGCCGACGGGTAGGCCGAGCATTATAGAAGCGCCGAGGCTCTTCACATACAAATTCCCCAACTTTCATGGCAACATCACGAATAAATGGTACCAATGCCATTGGCAAACACAGGAATTCAACCCACACAGGGGACAACAAGAGAGACACCATTGGCGACTGGAAATTCTTGTGCCATGGTTGACAAATAAGCAAAGTGCTATGAACATAACAAGGACCCTTCCTTGAGAACTTTTTGACACACTGGATCGAGAGAACCGAATATGAAAGAAACCTTTGGTCGGGTTTTGCACGAGACTCTACAAAGATACCATATGGGTTCCAATAGCTTTGAAACCAGTTTCGTAGAATTGCATCGAGAGGATACGGCCCAAGAAGTAGCCTATGATAGTATTTTGCTCTAGCCAAGTACAAGCTTTATTGAAACTATCGAGGGGAATAGAAATGTCTGGCACATTACCTTGTGGAACACCGTGGGAATGAACTTCCGAGGTTGCTTGCCCGCCATCCTTTTCTCCATCGGCTTCACCAGACGATGAACCAGGAGGAACCAAATGTGACATATTAAAAAAAACACAGTAATTCCGCCCAATGCGGATCAATAATGGAAGGACAAAGCAACAGATCCCATCCACTGGCACATGCAAACGATGGACGCAAAGTCGGCTCGGCTCCTCAGGATGAGTTGCAGAGCAAAACCCTAGATCCCTTCATTAGACTGAAATTTGAATTATATACTTTAATTGTTGTTATATTTAATGAGTTCTTGTAAATTACTTAGCAACATTATTTTAACAATATCTCATGTAAATATTTTAGCTTATCCTCTTCTTTTTAATTGCCTTCTCATTGTCTTTCCATATTTTGTGTAAAGATTAAATTAGATATCTTGATGTAATAGTCATTCCCTTACTTTCTTCTATCTAATTCTAAATGATACATACTTACACATTTTGTTGACTAATAGAATCAACCAACATGGTTGGAGCCACCCTTGGGAGTGGGGTTGGTCAGTTTGGAGGATTAAAGCCTTTAGATGTAACTCTTTCCCCTTCCATTCCTTATTGTCTAATATATGCTTTATGGTATTTAAAAACTTCTTATTATTAAGGCATGCAAACATATCTCTTATGAGCCTAATTAAGCTTCACCCTTCTTAATAATTTAGATGATTCACAACTCTTGGATGAAAACTTTTTTTTTAAAACCTTGTGTTTTTCATTTCTTTGATCCTTATAAATTCAAGGGATGTTTTAGTAGAACAACTTTAGTAATATAAGTTATTGTAATGCTATTATGTAGTCATGATATAATATTAGTGGGACTTGTTTCAATCCCATATAGTCAATTGAAAATTATGAATATAATATTAAAAGAGATATTTTTTAAGGGATTCCATTAATTTTTTTTATAGTAAGGTCAAAACAACTTGCTTCGGGCCTCTATTCTCGTTAAATACTTGAGTTTTAAGTTTAGCTCACTGAATAATAAAAGAGGTACTTTTATGCAAGTAGTTTTTTTAAAAACATGCTATAGAGAATTGAAATGAACTCCACCTATATTACATCAATATCATGTCACCACTTTAATTTGGTTATATTCAATTGAAATAGGCTTCCCCTATTTTACATCATCACCATATTACTACAATATTTTAACAAACCATATAAGGATATTATATTGTTTGGAAAGCTTTGAACCTAGGTCTCTCTATTGAAAGCCTATATTTCTAACCACCTAAGCGAATTCTATTTAATTTTATGTAAACATTTTTTTAATATGCTATGTGTGGCTTTTATTAAGGGCACTCTCATCAAAATAACAAACAATACATTTATTTGCAAGTCAATTATATCATATCCAACTTGCTTTTTTATCAAAGATCTTCATTCTCCTTTCTATCAAATATATTCTTCATCCTCCTCAAACTATGCTATCAACTCTTTGACATCATTTTCATTAACAGATAAATCCTCACTTGACCACTTTTCTTCTAAAATTTTAATTTTGCTAAGATAAAATATCAACACCAAAATTGGCTAAATTATTTGCGACCCATTTTCCTTATCTCTATATAAATACAAGGGCATTTGTAAGGTATAATTACATGTGAACAATGCTCTATCTTTGCCTATCTTTGGTGGATCAGAAGGAACTCTGATAATAACTTGATCCATGTGTTGAGACCTAAGATGATTTTCATGGATGACAACTTGCAAGACTAGCTAGTGGTGCATTACAACTTATATACAAAGTGATGTTATAGAAGCTTTGTGCATACTATTTGGATGAAAGGCACCTCAATAGACTCAAAAAAAAAATGTTATAACATTTCATTATTTCCTTCAATATTGATGGAGCTACCCAAGATATTCATGTTCTTGAGAAAGCCAGCCCACATGGTGCAAGCAAAAGAACAATGAAGAGCTAAATGATTTGATGTTTCTATATGCTTCTTACCCAAGGCACACCTAAAAGCTTCATGATATCTTCTTCTTCATAGACTCTTCCTATAAGAATTTTGATTTGGACTACTAAATAAAGGAATGTTGGGGCCTCAAGGAGGGTCTCTAATGACCAAACATTCTTCTAAGGTGTTGGAAATATTGCTTGCTCTATATCTTCATATCTAAACTTTAACCGAGTATCTACCATATTTTAATAGTTTCCAAACCAAATCATCCTTTTGCATAAAAGTATGAAAATAAAACTATTTAAGTTCATCGAATATTTGTTCAAGTTCCTCTCCTTCAACAAAGTTATTTATAGAAATACATGATTTGGAGTTAATGTTCACATCAATATAATATTTGACCTTTGAACCTTTACATACTAGACAGACCCAAGCCAACAATTGACATTTTGGATCAAAAAAGAGAAGAAAAAGGCTTCAACAGAGCATCAAACCAAAAATTGTAGAATCTCCCTCATTAACTGGTCATCTAATATATTTCTTGATTAATTGTAAATAATTAAATATCTATTTGATATGAAGTTCCATGTTGACAATCCTCTAAGTAAGGTTCGTTTTCTAAACAAATTTTATTACAACAAGAAAACCTACATATTTTTTAAGTAGTATTTTTTCTCACTCTTTCTTTGATATTTGAATAATATTCAATCGAGTTTTGCTCTCAATACTAAACTCATAAGTCTACAATTTTGCAAGCCTATCATTTCCTTTGCAAACCTTATCCCACTTACAAATAGTAAACCTATTATAGTTGACTTGTTATCAATACTCTTTTAAATACTTTTATAGAATTGTTGAAGCCTCATGAGAGAGTTATTTATAACCAATCTATTATTAGTCATTTTTTAAAATTTATTTTATTATTAATTATTATTTTTATGCTTAGGATAACAACTTAACATCCAAGTGATATTGATGAAGAGGAGTTACATCAACAAAGATCTCAAAAATAAAGGGAGTATTGAAGATGACATAAGGAAAACATGACTAAACTATAAAGGGAAGAGAAGAGAAAACAACATACTAAAAATATGAAACAATGGAGATAAAGATACAATACTAACATAACAAAAGAAGATAAGGAGATTGAAAGAACACATATGAGAGAGCAAGCAAGAATCAAGTGCACATGTTTGAGCATATAGAGATTAAGAGGAAAAGACATGTGAAGGACCACATAAAAAAGGTCATTAGATAAGTGAGACAAAATGCATTGAGATGTAAAAGGGTGTCCTTGCAAAGGTGAATAGCCATCACCATAATTCAACATGCTTAATAAATGAGGCTTATACAAATAGAGTGACAAATATTACGATTACCTAGAACAACCAAGTGGGGGGTCATCAAAATGAACAAGGATCAAAATCATACCATAGGTCATAAAGGGAAATAGGAGATAGAGTGATAATAACTAAGAGACTAACACCTACTCTAAGTAGTTGTGCAAGAATAGAAATATAAATAAAAACTAATAATTTATGTTTGGATGAGATTTGGACAAACTTGTAAATTAGGTGATGTATTACATTTGTCAAGAGAGCTATTTTAGGATTCAAGAACAAACTATTGATAGTGGGCTAATTTGTCAAAGGTGCATGAAAGAATAGGGTATCCATTAATTCTTTACCAATAATAAAATAGACCCTAGTGAGCTACCTAAAGAACTTCAAAACTTAACAAAGGTGGAGGAGACGTGGATTTCTATGTTAATATGAATTTATATGTAAACCATGTAATTAAAGGTTAGTATAAATATAGGGGACACATAATCTTGTTTCATGAGAAATAAAGTAAATTGCCAAAGTATGCCTCATCAAATAAAAGACATACTAATGGTTGTGGTTAGAAAAAATATCAACAAGGGGTAAATTACAACTTCACAATGAATAAGGAATGTTTGTATATGATACTCAAATACAAGATTGAATATGATATATTCTATCAAGATTTTCAATTTGATGAAATTATTCTTAATGGGCTACCAATAGGTGTAGACTCAAATATCTTTCATTAACTACAATTGATTCATTTGAAGTTTGATACTAGTCATGGAGATAGATGAAGGGAATGTCATGCATCATAGTTGAAGTAGATACATTATACATGGAAATACAAGGGACAACAAGGATAAACAAATCATATCTCATTGATGTTATATGTAAAGCCTTCAAAATGTAAGAGGGATCTCAGTCCATTTTTACTACTTGCACCAACTAGGGTGACATCTTTTAGTATTGAAGCATGTACAATACACTCAAAATTATGTGTTTCTATTGGAGACATGGAAAATACAAGGCATAAGCCTATCATATTTTTAGAAGTAGATGTAACATGTCAAATATATTTTGATAGATAAAGCAAGTTCCATTAGTTGAAATATGCTTCATAATATAGATAATTGACTTCGTCAAACATTTCCACATATAGGTGATGATTGGTTTGGAGGCAGGTTTATTATTTTAGTTGGTGACTTTAGGTAACTTCATCTAGTAAAGAATAGACCTATGTACACTACCACAACTAAAATTTGGGTGCTTTGGGATAACTTTGTCATTACTTTGGACAATGTGTTTAGACAAGTAGGAAAAAATTATGAACAACAAAATTTTAGATAACTTCTAAAAAATCTTAGCTATGTCCATGCCACTATTGATATTTAGATGTTATTGATAAGTAGAATATGCGCAAAGCTAGGTGAATTTATGAAGGAGAGTTTTAATGATCATATACATATTTTTCCACTAATGAGGATGCCAAAGAATATAATAGAAGAAAATCATTGAATTAACAAAGCCTATTACACAAAGTATGACCATATTAGTACAGAGTAAAAATTGTCAAGGGGATGATGAAGACCAATTACATCTAGAAGTATTACTTTCAAAAGAGTTGAGGGTTTTGCCTACAATAAATCTATGTATATATGCAAGACTTGTGAATGATGCTCTAGGATATATGCTCAAAATATTATCTATAAACTAGGAACAACAACTTTTCTTCCTCTTATATATGTTTCTGTGGAATTATGATAGCTATGATGGAGAAGCATTTGACTAGTCAAATCTAAAAATAATTGTTATAACCCCTTTAGAATGTGGATGCATGTTAAAATACCTTTACAATCAACATAGAGTTAACTATTCATAAATCATAATGATTAACTCTTGATAAAGCAACCATAGATATTAGGTATACAAAAATACATGGTTTGACTTTTATGATCATATCTCATATAAGTTTTTAAACGAATTAATAATAAAACTACCATTGTTGTATGATTGCTATAAAAAATTAAAAAAAAAAAAAAAAAAATTAAAAGTAAATAAAACCTAAAAAAATATGGAAAAAAATATTAATACTATTAAAGTTGAAAACAAAAATTAAAATTAAAATGGCACCCTAATAACCACAAAAAAAAAAATGAAAAACTTATAACTCATAATTATTAAAATAATATATAATATATAAATAATAATAACTACAAAATAAAAAATAAAAATAAAATAAAACTATGAAAAAATTAAATTCAAACCAAAAGAGTTCCATGCCATTTTGGACACATTAAAACCAATTAAGAAAATATATTTACATTATAAATTTTTAATATTATAAATAAAATTTAATAATTAAGTTCATATGTTTTATGTTTTAATCTTATGAATAAATTTTAACATTAAATTTAAAACTTTACATTATATATTTTTAATAAAACAAAAGTATATATATTTAAATAACAAAAATTTAATCAATTAAATTAAAAAAACTACTTTTAAATATTTTTATCAAATAATATACACATAATTTTATGTTTTTAGGAGATCAAGTGAAACAATACTATACTATTATCCCTTGAGGAATATTATAGTGTTATGTTTTTTGGTTTTCATCAAATTTTTATCTAGAAGATCTAAGTTCAAAGTCTAGTACAAGGGACAAAAATATGTGTTTTACTTTAAAATTTCTAATCAAATCAATTTCTAAAGGTATGACTTGTAACCAAATCTCCAATTGGAGACCTATTACCCTCCTTGATGTTTCATATAAGATCAAAGCTATAGATTTAAAAAACAAAATTGTTGCTCAAGCGATTGTTCGCCTAGAATAATTTGCTTTTCTTAAAAGTCATTATATTTTAGATAATATTATGATGGCCTGGGAAACTTCGCAATGGGTTATTGACTCCAATCAAGATGCCCTCTTGGTTAAGTTAGATTTTTACAAAGCTTATGATAGAATCATATGATATTTTATTCTTAGTATGCTTTATTGGTTTGGTTTCGGTCCAAAATTTTGTAATCAAATTTGTATGCTCTTTGGTGATGCTTTAACTTGTGTTTAGGTTAATGGAGCTCTTTCCCCCTCCTTTCCTCTTCAACGATCTATCATACAGGGTTGCGCCCTTGCTCCTTTTTTGTATGTTTTGGTTGTCAGTGTTCTTGGTTATCTTCTTCCCCCTCCTTTCCTCTTCAACGATCTATCATACAGGGTTGCACCCTTGCTCCTTTTTTGTATGTTTTGGTTGTCAATCCTCTTGGTTATCTTCTTCATAAGGCTTGTCATGATGACCTCATTTAGGGTATTAAGCTTCCTTGGAATAAACGTACTATTAACTCACATTTTGTTGATGATTCTCTTCTTTTTCTTCAAAATACCCAAAAAGAGGTGGAAATAATTAAATAAATTATACAA
The DNA here is from genome assembly GCA_028583015.1 of Wollemia nobilis. NCBI lineage: Eukaryota > Viridiplantae > Streptophyta > Pinopsida > Araucariales > Araucariaceae > Wollemia > Wollemia nobilis. Next base: position 3,784,510 of record JAQPPZ010017240.1, on the reverse strand, counting down.
TTGTTTTGTGATGTCTTTGGCTCTTATATCAACCACTCTAAAATTGAAGTCTTCTATACTTCTTCCTCACCTAGTGGATGCAACTCCTCGAGTGAGTGGAAGATCATCCCTCATGGTATGATTGTGCGATACTTGGGAATCCCCTTTGGGATATATTTCTCCTAAAGATATGTGAAATTGGGTTATGGAAAGATTTCAAAAAAATTTAGTGCTTGGTCAGCTCAATTTCTTTCCTTAGTAGGAAGAATTCAAGTTGCAAATAAAATTATGGCAACCTCTCATGTTTATTACTCCTCTTGATGGATGGCCTTCAAGGTAGCCTATAACATATTAAATCTGGCCATTCATAAATTTTTATGGGCCAAATGGAATGGGGATATGGGAATGACAATCATATTGTGGAAACTTTATACTCAACCTAAGGCTTTAGGAGGTCTAGGCATTATTGATCCTCTTACCCAGAACAAAATTTTAGCTGCAAAATGGGTTGCTCGAGCCATCATTGGTGATGCAAATTAGAAACACCTATTTCATTACAAAATCTCTCTAACTACTCATAATGGAAAGAAACCCCAAGGGAGGATAAGGTCCTTAATACGCCTTACTTTACGATTAAGGGATCTATTCTAGTTATCCATTACAAGAAATCTTAGCAATCAATTTTTTATTTATTGTCTTGAAAGTCTAACTCCTTGAGACATGGTTTGAGCATCGATCTAAATAGTCTTTGGTGGAATAAACTTATCCTCTATAATGATAAAACTTTAGCTTTATGCAGTGCTATTCAAGGTCTAGTATTTTTTTTTGAAAATTTTGAAAAAACTTGTATTAAAACAAAGATCAATTACAATATGGGAAGAGACTCTTCCCAGCCGAATTCAAAGAGAACACAAGCTTACAATAGAAGAAGAAGACTTGCAATGGAGCCAAATCTCCTAAATCAATAACTAGCTAGCAGGGGATCGGCATGGACAGATGATGCAACTTGTCACGAAAACGCGACATGTCACGATATCGTGACACCTTTTCTCCTTTGGCCATGAAAAAGCAACATGTCACGATATCACGACACCTTTTCTCTCTTGGCCATGAAAAAGCAACATGTCATGATATCGCGACACCTTTTCTTCGATGGCCGCAAAAAAGCAACATGTCGCGATATCGCGACAACTTTCCTCCACGAGGACAACATGTCGTGATATCAGACAACTTTCCACCAATGACGTGATGGCGCAACATGTCATGATAATCGTGACAACTTTCCTCCAGATGACGAGAGCAACATGTCGTGATATCGTGACAACTTTCCTCCAGTGACTGCGACGACGCAACATGTCATGATATCAGACAACTTTCCTCCGGGATGACATGTCGATATCGACAACTTTCCTCCACGGAGGCGCAACATGTCATGATAATCAGACAACTTTCCTCCAGGACGGACGAGCAACATGTCATGATATCATGACAACTTTCCTCTAGCGATGAGCAACATGTCGCGATATCGTGACAACTTTCCTCCAAGGATGGCGCAACATGTCGTGAATCATGACAACTTTCCAAACATGTCGATATCGGACAACTTTCCAATGGCGAACATGTCGTGATATCATGACAACTTTCCACCAGCTGTGATGATGCAACATGTCACGATATCGTGACAACTTTCCTCAGATCACGATGGGCAACATGTCATGATATCGTGACAACTTTCCTCCAATGGACGGTGCAACATGTCGCGATATCGCGACAACTTTCCTCTAGCGGTCGCGATGGCAACATGTCACGATATCGTGACAACTTTCCTCCAGCGATCGCGACGGTGCAACATGTCGCGATATCGTGACAACTTTCCTCAAGAGACCGCGACGGTGCAACATGTCGCGATATCGCGACAACTTTCCTCCAGAGACCGCGACGGCGCAACATGTCACGATATCGTGACAACTTCCCTCCCTTTGCTTTTTCTTTGATCATTTGTTCAAGGACATTTCCAGACCCTCCTGATCACCTCATCCTCAATAGCCATGTCACTGTGAAGCTGAACCCCTGCCTCCTTCTCAGCACCCATCTTAGCCAGGAAGTCGGCCGCGTTGTTTAAATCTCGACTCACATAAACTGGAATCACATCATCTAATTCCTTCCATAATTCCTTAATTTGAGTGACAAGAATCCTCAACCTCCATGCTTTCAAAGCAAAGTTTCTCATGCAATCAAGAGCTCCAACCATTATTTGAGAGTCTGATTCAATAATGATCCTCCTGTGGCCCTGTTTCACTGCCCAAATAGAAGCGGATTTGATAGCTATGGCTTCTGCTTCATTGTTTGTGGCTCTTCCCAAGCCTTGCAGTTCCCAATATAGCACTGATCCATCATGATTCCGGCAAACCACTCCAATTTCGGCACTACCCGGATTGCCCTTTGTAGCTCCGTCGGATTAATTTTAATCCAGCCTTCTGGTGGTGGTTTCCAACTAGCTCTGTCCTATCCCTCTTGCTCTTCAACTCCCTCTTCCATTGGCCCAGTAACAACCTGAGTTTCCTCTATAGCATAGACAACAACAGTTTCTGTAACTTTGCTCCAGATGATCTGCCAAACTCCATCTAACGAGGAAAAAATTTCTCTAAAAATTCTCGCATTTCTCTCCAACCACACTTGCCACCAAATGAAGTTTAGTCCAAGCTCCCAACCAATTCGAAGAGCTTTAGATTTAAATCTACCACTCTTCCATGTTTTCCAGATATTAGTCCGATTCAAGTCACCATTAACTTGAATTTTATAGCAAGAAAGCCAACGCTTCCAAATCTGACGCGTGAAAGGGCACTCAAACATCAGGTGATCAGTTGTTTCCTCGTTCTTGTAGCATAAAACACATTGAGATGGACCGATGATTCCTCTACATCTGAGATTGTCAAAAGAGAGAATTTCGTTGTGCATAAACTGCCAGGCAAAAAAGTTTACTTTCGGCCAGCCCTTGGAGTGCCAAATCTTTTTCCAATCCTCAATCGGGAATGAATGGGGGGAGGCTCTGGGAGGATCTTCTCATATCCGTCCTTCACTGTATAGACACCAAGGCTCCCATAGCCCCAAGCTAATTCATCCTCCTCGTCTCTACCTATGAGAAATATTTCTGACAAGATTTTAGTCATGATGGGTGCCAACTCCGGAGGGATTGAAATTGGCCACTCCTCCAGCTTCTTAAACTTCTTAAACTTATACTCCCCCAGCTGACTAGTGATGAAATAACTGTCAATGTGAACCCATCCTTTGGTTTCTATGGCAGTTTTTATTGGTTGCAATTCAAGAAATTCAACAATGATGGGTGGGTACTGATCCCAAGAGTCTGTCCAGAAACGAGCCTTCTCCCCTCTCCCCACTTTCCAAAACAATCGATCTTTAACCACCTGAGATCCTATCTTGAGAGCCTGCCACACTAGGGATCCAGGGCCATCCAAAGGGAAACGGCCCACCTCATTGGGGTTAACATGACCCAAATATTTACTAGTTAGGATTCTACTGAATAAGGAGGTTGGTTGGGAAATCCACCTCCAGTACAGCTTTCCAGCCAAAGCTTTATTATTGAACTTGGATCTTCTCAGTCCCAGCCCTCCTTTTACCTTGGGCTGGGTAACTTTATCCCAACCAACTAAGGCCCATTTCCTCTCTCCTTTTACTCCTTCCCATAAAAATATTCTAGCCATATTGTCCAGCTCTTTCCATATCGTATGTGGGGCAGCCAGGATAGAGAATTTGTAAATTGGCATGGCCTAAATGATCGAACTGTAAAAAAGTTAATCTACCCCCATAGCTTAACCATTTGTGAGACCAATGATTCATTCTATCTTTGATACCATCCAAAAGATCCTTCCAGATATCCATTTTTAGTTTTTTGAAATGCAAAGGAACCCCCAAGTAAACCACTGGAAGAGAAGTCCTTGTGAATCCCAAGATCTCTAGAACTCTGTCCTGGAGCCTTTGATCAAGATTGAGAAAGACCACTTTGGATTTTTTATCATTGATGACTTGGTTTGAAGCCCTAAGGTAGACATTAAGAGTATCTCTGATCACTCTTGCTTCCCCGAAGCCGGCCACTCCAACCAATCTCGTATCATCCACAAACTGTAAGTGAGTCAAAAATTCCTCACCCACCTTGATACCTGTTAGCAAACCTTGATGTCTTCTCCTCAAGAAAAGTCTACCTAATCCTTCAGCCAAAATGAGGAAAAGATAGGGAGAGCAAGGATCCCCTTGACGAAGACCTCGAGAGGCTCCAAAAGGTTGCGAGGGAAGACCCTTGATTAACACCGAATAAGACGGCGTAGATACACAACTCATGACCCAATCTATCAAGTCCTGAGAAAAACCAAAGGCTGCCATCATCTTTGACAAGAAACTCCACTCCACCCTATCATAAGCCTTTGACATATCTAATTTAATGAACATTCCTTTATTACCAGATTTTTGCATTGTATGGATTGCCTCTCGAGCAAGAACCACCCCATCCAAGATCTGCCTACCCTCTACAAAACCCCCTTGCTCTGAGGAGATAATGTTATGTAAAAGGGGTTTTAGCCGTTCAGCCATTACCTTTGTGATTATTTTATAAATCACATTGCATAAGGCAATAGGTCTATAATCTGAAATATGAACCCCCTCCTCCCCTTTTGGAATTAAAGTGATGAAGGTATGATTTAATGCCTTAAGCATTCTTTTATTACCTCTGGACTCCTCTACGACAGCCAAAACATCCTCATCCAAAGTATCCCAAAAGGCCTGAAAAAACTCAATTGGAAAGCCATCTGGTCCTGGAGTTTTGCCGGTACTCATTCCAAAGACCACATTCTTCAGTTCTTCTCTACCAATGGGTTTAAGAAGGGCCTGATTTTCTTCTTCAGAGATAACAGAGGGTATGACATCAATAACTTCATTTTGAGCCTCTACATCTTGCTCCATACTTTCCTTAAAAAGTTTAGAAAAATAATCCATTGAATGGGAATGCATACCAGGAAGAGTATCAAAGGAATGTCCATTCTCATCTTGAAGAGCTTCCATGTTATTCATCTGTCTCCTAGCACAGGCTGACCGATGGAAAAATTTGGTATTTCTATCACCTTCCAATAACCAAGTGGTTCTTGCTCTCTGTTTCCAGTAGGTCTCCTCTTGGTTATCAATGTCCTCAACCGCTTTACGCAAGGCATCATCCTCGGCTTTGAGCTGCTCTGGTAATTGTTCCTTCCCTAAAGTGTTTTTGAACCTCATCCCATATGGCCACCAAAGGAGCTCTTTGGAGCTGGAAGTCTGTCTTGTTAGCTTGCCTCCATTGTTTCAGTTGAGCTTTGACATAATGAAGCTGTTTGTGGAATCTAAACATTGTTGTCCCAAAAGGTAGACGACCTTCCTCCCACCACTATGGAATTTTCTTTCGAAGATCCTCTTTTTGTAACCAAAAATTCTCAAATTTAAAGGGTTTGTGATGCTGCCCTGTCGTAATCCCTCCCTCCAACAAAATGGGAAAGTGATCTGAAACCGGGCCCTCCAAAATCTAGAATTTTGTATTCCATTTTACGAATGCCTCCTCTGAAACCAGAAAATGGTCTAGCTTTACCTTCCTGCTATGTGGCTCCCTCCTCTTGTTAGTCCAAGTAAAGTTGGATCCAGGGCCTTTAATATCCACTAGGTGAAAAGCCTGGACTTGGGCAATCAGAAGTCGATCCCCTGGGTCCAAAATTGGGGTTCCTCCTTCCCGATCTCTAGAAGATAATTTAGCATTAAAATCCCCAACAATAATCCAGTCTAAATCTTCCCTTGAGGTCCTCATGTTATGCACAACTTTCCATTGAAGCCTCTGGCCATCAAGGTTTTGAGCCCCATAAAAATTTGTGATTAAAACATGTTCAGCTGTGACATTATTCCTAAAATGAGATGTGAGAACACCCCTCCAGGCTATATGTTCTATTGCAGTCCATTCCAGAGAGTTCCAAAGAGTGACAATCCCCCCTGAGGCACCTTGGGCAGCCACATCCATATGACCAGCGCCCCTCCAAATTCTGTTAACTGTTTTACACATAAGATCTAACGACATTTTGGTCTCCTGGATAAGCAAAAAATCTGTTTTGCATTTTCCTAAGAGTCTTTGAACAACAGATTGATGGGTTCTATTGTTTAAACCCCTAATATTCCATGATTGAATAATCATTGAAAACCTTGAGAGCAATAAGAATCAATTGTCCTCACCGATCCTCCAGTGATCAGTTTGTCTCCTTGAACTGCTAGCAGGTCCTTATTTGATTTTCTGCCCGCTCCTTGAGAGTTGCTATTTTTTGATCTCTTTTCCACCTGAGTTATCCCTAGGGCTGGCCTTTCTCTATTCTTTTCTGCTATTCCCATGCTGACATCCTTGATTATTGGCTGCGCTTGGGAGTGCACTATCAATGCCCCTGCATTCTCTGACTGCGGTAACTCAGTGTACTCAATTACCTGTTCTATGACGGTGGGAGATGAAGGAGAAGCATGAGCGTGGATGTTATTGTCTTCAATATTCCCATCCACTCCTTCCATGACTTGATCCTCTTGGTCCACTAGTGTCTTAAAAATTTCATACCTATTGGCTGGCTTGAGTTGTGATTGCTCCTTACCATTTTTCTTTTGCTTTCTCCTTCTTTTGGGCTGTTCAAAGCCATCTTTCCGAACATCTTTACCCCGAGGAGTATTGGTTGGTTCTTTGGTAAGAGTTGACTTACCCTCCCTGGGACGATTTGGCATTCCAAGCGGGGCCTCCATTTTTGTGTTCAAAATATTTGGACAAAATCGGGCCAAATGCCCATGTTTGTGGCAAACTCTGCATCTGAAGGGCAGAGCCTCATAATCTAGCTGTTGGATCCAAGATAGTCCTGCCAGTTCAAGTTCCACCTCTGTCGGTAGAGGCTGGCTAATATCCATTTCCACACAAATTCTTGCAAAAACAGTTGTGTTTCCTTCTATGGTGTCTTTGGAGACGCCCAAATGTCTACCGAGGGAGTTACCGATCATTTCCAAAACCTGCTCACCCCAAAACTCCATTGGAAGAGCATACAACCGGATCCAAACCGGGACAGCCGTGGGTTCAATACGAGGATCGAAACCCACTCTCCAGGGTTGAACAAATAACCCTGCCGGACCGTGGTTCCTCTTTTTTGATTCAAAAGCCCTGTTTCTATCGGCTAGAGAAGAAAAACTAACAATGAAATACCCATTGCTAATAAACCATAAGGAGTACTCACCATGAGGCTCCCGGCTTTGTCTGACCCAGGTATGCAAGAAATTCAGGGTAGGGCGAATACCCATGAATTTACAGATCAGATCATGGTTGGCTCTGTATATGATTGTGTCTTCGACCATCTTTGGCTCGATGACAATCTTGGGTCTTGAGACGGATTGCGGAAGGCATCCATTGACTCGATGTGCTGTTGAGCTCTTTCCAGCGTTCTTGAAGAGCGTATGAAGAGTATTTCTCTGAGCTTCGTCATTAGAAGACGAAGAATTTTCTTTTAGCAATTCAGCGAAAGAGCTCTTTCTCCCAGAGAGAGGATCCGGAGGAGTCCCCATTGGACCCTCCTGGGGCAGCAGACTTTCCTTCAGATCCACAGTAACCAGAAAAACACTACGGCAACCCACCTGATGCCCTGGATTTTCCTTCGCTCCAGAAACCCTAGAACATCGCCTCTCGCCTGCTCAAAAATTTTCCCGCCAAAGCATTCTCCAGTCAAGGTCTAGTATTTTTGAAGAAAGGTATTAATAAAATTAGAAAGATCAGGGATCCAGGTAGATGTTCAATTCTTACTTGAAACCAGATCTGCAATTATTGCTCCCTTCCCTCTAGGTTCAAAGAGTCATATGACTTAGTTGTGGCTTCCATCCCTTGTGAGGTCCTTATAAAGTTGGGAACTACTACCCATAATATATGGAATGGCTGGAGATGGCTTAATGGTCATATAATCTTTTCCATTACTTCTAGTTGGATATACAAAAATCCTTTAATGTCCTCCTTTAGACTCTAAGCTCAATGTCAAGTGGCAAGTGAATTTTACCAATGTCCAATGATAGTCTCTTGTTGCTCAAATTTGGAAAGTTCTTGTTGAATCCAAAACTCAGCTTCTTGGATGGTGAATTTTTATCAAAAATTTCCAACTTCTAAAATTTTGGCTTTGATTTTACACATTTTCCCTTAATGCAATTTTTGTAATGCTTTAGAAACTCTTATTCACTTGTTTTGGTTTTGTGACATGGCTAAACAATTTTGGGATGTCTTCTACATTTTTCTTTTTCCCTCTTTCACTAGATCTGGGAAGCTTTCTCTGCTTGGTTTTTTAGCTAGATCAATACCCCAAAATTTGGGATGTTTGTAGACTCATCCTTCTCAAGCACATTTGGAAGTGCAGATGCAAAAATGTGTTTACTGGTTCTACTCTTCTATGGGATATAGTTTTAGTAGACTTGACCTTTGATATTTTGTTACATATGGGACACATTCATTTCCAAGTCTATGGAACTTCCAAACACACCACAAGATGTTTTTGACAGACTTCATCAACTTTCTAATATGGTTTAGGATCTTCAAAAGGCCCAACATAAAACTAAAAAAAATACAGTTAACAATGATGAGCAAGTTTAGGATTTTATTACTTCTATTTCTTCTTTGAAGACTTTAGAAGATATCATGAAGACACGCCCAAAATTTCTTCATCTAGCAGGCTCTCCCACAGATGAGATAAGTGTTGATATATGGTGAAATGCAGCAAGATATAGCTATAGTATTTTTGTTGCTATTAGCTTTTATTCTTATGTATATTAAATTATGGATACTTTACTCGTTACCTACCTCATTTTGTTTTTTAACTAGTTAACAGTGTTAGCACCATAATATTGTAATGTTTCAATTAATGAATTGATAAAATCTAATTAAAAAAAAAAAATTACCAATTGATATTAATTCAAGTAATTATATTTTAATCTTGTTAAATGATATATAAATTTATAATATGGTTGCATAATACTATAATAATAATACAATATAAATATAAACTCTACCCTTTTAGACATAATTTTAAGAAAAAAAAAACAATACTATAATAGTTGTGAACAATATACCTACCATTTTCGACATAACTTCCATCCACGTTGAACGTCTTGAACACATTGGCCTAGAGCATGATAGAACAAAATTAGTTGACTATGTGTAGGCAATTAAGAATAATTTTGTTTCAAGGTGAAGCCAGCCATAACCGTGCTACTACAAGACAAGCTATAAGTCAGAGACTTCCCCTTCATGTTCAATAAACACACTGAAAAGCGCCAGCAGGTGACAAGGCTAAAAGTGGACCAAAAAAATTCTTAGCAAATATATATATAAATTTCTTTATTGCAAATCAAACATCTTGGTCTTGAAGGCATGAAATATACCATTAACTATTTGAAAATTCATGCGTGCAACAACTTTTTTTTAATCAATTTTATTCAACGGCATGTAAGAAAATCAGATTGAGTGGAGAACAAGGCACAATATCGTAGTGCTTTCAATAATTCCAAGAATGATAATCAGAAAACAAAACTGCACAACTTATCGTCCCCATGTGCAAAACATTTTGCTGTAGAATGTCAACGTGACGACACCTAAAATGCACGACTCATCGTCCCCATGTGCAAATTGCTCTAGAATGTCAACGTGACGACACCTCACTGCTATCTTGGGCTCCACTGGCTTGACCAAAATTATTCTAGTTCATTAGTAGCTGTTAAGTATTTGTTGTGGATTTGTCTTCAATTTTTTTAAATTGTTATAATTTTAGTAGTTTTTTTTAAATACTTTTGTTTAGAGTAGGACTTTAGATTGGTTGTTAGCAAAAATTAGCAAGATCTTATCTTTCACATAAATTTTTCAAGGAATTGAACAAGGGCAGTCAACCAGACAACATTTGACCACTACCAACCAACTTATCCCCTTCTATGTGGTTTGAATCTAAATCTCATTAAAAAAAATACAAAACTTTAACTTAAAAAAATTAAAGAATCTTTATCTAAGAGATTAGGGTTAATCCGTTCGAATCAAAAATATTAAAAGGTCTTTTCTTCTTCAGTAAAGTGTATTTTTTTTAGTAACACCTTTTAAAAGTTGTTGGTAAATTCCTTATTGATAAGCATAGCTCTCGGTTTTACGAGGGGTCATGGTTGGGAGGAGACTAGCCTTGTGAGTTGGTCACGGGGGTTTTCCACATAACCTAAAATTTTAGTTCCTAAGGGCTAGGTGGATTGGTAAAGGTTTGATTGGTCAAGTAATTGCTAAGAAGAGACCTAGGTTCAAATCTTGGGGGCATGCTGCCAGCTTTACCAAAGGTAGTGGTCCGTGTTGAATCTTTTGAGTGCGTGTCAGACCAACGATGATGGTATAAACTCAGGCTAGTGGATTGATAAAGGCTTGACTGGCCAAGTATTTGCCAAGAAGAGACCTAGGTTCAAACCTCGGGGGCACGCTGCCAGCTTTAGCAAAGGTAGTAGTCCGTGCTGAATCTTCTAAGTGCACGCTAATAAAAGTAGTAGTCCGTGATGAATCCTTTGAGTGCATGCCATCGATGATGGTACAAACCCCGAGCGACCGGTGGTCTTCATCTCACGATGGTCAACAACAACGAGACAAATAAGTTGTTGGAAATGGTTCCTGTAGTTTAAACCCTACACAAAAAGTATTGACTAATTTTTTCATTTATTGGTCCCCATTTCGGGGACTTATGCATAGACGGACATGTAGTAGCAATGAGGGTAGTCAAGAAATAATCTTCGGTATTTTTTAAATTTTGGCTTAAAAAAGCAACATATTTTTATAGTTTTTAGAAATTTTTTAATTATAATGGTTGAGGGATGCCAACGATTACTTTCAATCGATATTATGTTAAGATATTAATTGAGTTATTTGTTTATTACCATATATATATAATATATTACTTCCTTTCTTCGTATTCTCAAAAAGGCTCGAGGTTATTCGAGGATATTTTAAATATATATTTATATTTATATTAGCTACAAGTTATGTAAAATGAAATACAAGAAAATAGTATTTCAAAAATTATATTATATTGATATGTTTTTAAGTTTTCATCAATGAGATTCAAGTTTAAAACATATGATGGGTGTGTGAGTGTGTTCAAAAACAAACACAAAATAAAAAAAAATATAAGAAAATAATTGATATCTATAATGAAATGATAAGGATCCCGTGACAAGGTTAAATAGTTGATTGTAATAAGGTCACCATATTCTGTAAGTTCTTAGACTACCTTTGCATTGCCTCCTTCACACTCTTTTTCAAGCCCTCACTCCTTCCCATTAACTCCCATGCTAGTATCTTCACCTCCTCTCATGCCATCTATGACCTCATCTGACTCTTATTTCATGCCATGTACTCGCCCATCACCCTCTACAATGTCAAGAATGCTCTCTAGTTTCCTTCCATGTTGCCATTCACTATGCCTCCTCAACAAAATTGTGAACACAATTATCATTCTTTTTTCATAGTCACATTCCCTCTCCATTCTAATTCTAATGACACTTGCTTTACAACTCTAATCTATTGCCCTCACAAACTTTGGTGTTCTTAACAATCATTCTTATTCTAAAACAAACATTTTTCCTTTCCTTTTTTCTTTACCCTTTTACAGTCACAAAACATGTGTGTTTTTATAAATTCTCCTTGTCATGGGTATGACAATGTTACTTGGTCAAATATTTTTTTTGGAATTGACTTGTAGGACTTCAATTGGAGTTATCTAGATTGAGAGATGCCTCAACCTCCACTACTATCGACTGTAGCTATCCTTGCGCACAACACTATTCCTCCTCTTGTCACTCCCACTAGGATATTTCCTTGCCTTCCATTCATAAGTCCTTGAAAGGTTTTCGGATTCAGGGCCTAAAAGACATTGGTGTTGGGATCAAAGATGGTTATTCTAGCTCCAAGCTCCTATAGTTGAAGTTTCTACACCATATTAGAAGTTTTTATGAGCAACAAAAAGAATTTAAACTCATTCACAAATGCAGGAATTGTGGCATTATAGTCGACGATAATCGAGAATGACATTTTAATTTAGAACTGTCATTGATGGGAGGTTATGTTTATGACCCTCGTGTTGTTTGTAACCCTTACTATAATATGATACAGGGTTATCACTAGCGTTCCCTTGGCCATAATCTACTAAAGTTGATCTCATTTAGGTATTCCAACAGTATGTGGCAATGAAGTATGTTATAAACTTCTTGCATTGGTAGACTATCACTAAAGCTCAACATAAAGAGGATCCAACTATGAATTCGAGAGTGCTAGGATCATGAGTGAGATCTAGTTGTTGATCTCCCTTACAACATTCATCATTGTTAATAGACTATTAAATATCATGAACTACAAAAACTTCTCAAAATATGTCGTCATATTAAAACTGCTTGTAATAGAAACCATGCAAAACCACACCAACATTTCCCTCATGTATATCCTAGTTCTTTAATCCATTTTTTCACCTTCCTTGTGTTGGATACACAATGTTATGCCCTCTTACCATACCCATAATTTTAAAGAGTATAAAGTATAGTTACGTAAAAAGCCAACAATGTATAGATTCCAAGGGCATTGACATACACTTTATGGTGCCCCTAGTGTTGCAGCTTCAACCATAGCTATAGTAGCACCATACCTTTCCTCCCTCCTTTGACACAAAAACCATAGTACCCCAAAAATATAAGAAAAATTGCGAACTACTAAGAGTAATAGTGCTCAAAAACTTTCCTAGGCATAAAACAAAAAGAAATATGAACTTAAAAAATGCTCTTGTAGTATTTGATCATGGATCGTTCTTCCTCTAGGCTCTACAAAGGTTCCATTGGGATTTTCTTGATAGACCACAACTTCAACCCCCAAAAATAATTTCCATGCCCATGCATATAGTTGTCAACATATTCCGTTCCATGCCCCATTGTTATCAACCTTCCATGTATTATTTTTTGCCTCCCCAATGGGGACTAAGCCACAATATAATCCTTTTGAAATAAAGATGAGATTCACACATAATTGTTTAGTATGTAATTCTTTAATTTATTATACAGTTAAAATTGATTTTATTTATATTTAAATTGATTTTATTTATATTATATATTTTAATAACTCATTTTATCAATGGTATTATAATAAATTATATCATCATAGATCATCTTATCTTATAATGAAATTATCCTTAAAAATGTAAGAATTTGAAGTTTGATTATATTCATATGGGTACAACCCATTTACCCATGCTCCATAATGTTTTAAACAAATACTAGTATATAATTTAAATATTTTATTTTTTAAAAATGGTTATATGGAACTAAAATGACCCCATCTATATTACATTAAGACCATGTTATGATAATTTTGGCAATTATGCATGCATTACATGAAGTTGGATCTCTTCCTTAAAAGTTGAGGTATTTAACTAGTTAAACTCATAGCATTTGATAAAAATAATTTAATCTCAATATATATATAGTTATATAGGGGAAAAAATAATACCTTTACCTAATATGGGCCAGGACATCGAATCAAAATCAGACGCTACCAATATAAAACTAGCCTGTTGGGTAAGAAGAAGTCAATGAGACCCCCGACCCTCTAGGGAATCGAATCAAGGCAACCAACCGATAAACACTTGAGTGCTACCATCCAACCTATCCCCTTCTAGGTACATCATGGTTTGAACCTGGGTCTCCCCATAGAGAGCCCAAGGTTAAGGATAGGGAAACTAGAGCTTTGGAGGTAATAATAATAACAACTAGAGCTAAACCAATTACTCACCTACAATTTATTGATGACTCTTCATTATTAGAAAAATCAACAAGGGAGACCTCTAGATTTAAAATGATTCTTAGACGATTTACAAAAATGACTGGATAACTTATAAATAAAGAAAAGTCCAAGGTCATATTTTTCCATTGCTCATCTAGGCAAGAGATAATGTTGTTGGATAAATTAAGATATAAGAAGACATCTCTTCCAATCACCTACCTAGGAATTTCACTTATAATTGGGATGCAAAAAAAGAGGAATGAACTTGATTGTCAGAGAGAGTGAAAGCCAAATTGGAAAAACAGACTAATAGGTGGCTTTCTATTGGAGCATAGATGACCCTAATAAAAAGAGTACTTAATACCATACCTATCTAAGTGCCCTTAGTGTTATCTAACCCCAAGGTAGTTCTTAAAGAATTAGATCAAATAAGCTATAGATTCCTCTGGAATGGAGTTGAGGAAGAACGAAAAATGGGCATTGGTGAAATGGGATACTTTATGCCTTCAAAAAAATAAGGGAGGACTAGGAATAATATTAGTTGTTAAGAATAACAAGGCACTAGTGGTTAAGTTATATTGGAGATTGCTAAAATCCCCTAAGGAATTATGGGCTCAAATTTTGAGGGTCAATTATGCAAAGAATAAAACTCTGATAGAGCTTATCTAATTTCCACTTCCTAGTAGAGGATCTCCCATCTTAATGGGACTCAGAATAGGAGAGGATATGATAAAGAAAATATTATTTTGGATTATCCATAATGGACAAAATGTTAACTTTTGGACAAATTCATGAGATGGTCATCCTACTTTAATAACTCAATTCTTGACTTGGGATCATTGATGGAGAATATTCATAGAAACAATTGGATTAAGGTAGCCAAATATACAAAGACAATGGATCCCAATAAAGGAGTGACCAATCTAAATCCAGGAGGATCAAAAAACAAAATCTATAGGACCATCTAGAAAAGACCACTCTCATGGTCTCAAGAGAAGGATACTCTTGGATGGAACATGAAAAAATAAAGTGAATATACAATTGCCTTTGGATACTTAACCCTCTGCCAAAGTACCTTGAGCCCGTTAAGAGAGATATTCACACAGTTGTGGACATAGAACTTTTGACCCAAAGTGAGATTCTTTATTTGGATTCTACTTCATAGAAGGGTGTTGATAGGGGAATAATTGATAAAAGGAGGGATACACGAGCCTTTCATATGTGAGATGTGTTTGGAGAATAAGGAAAAAATCTCTCACCTCTTTATAGAATGCCTCATCACAATCAAATTGTGGAAACAAATGGCAGGCCTACTAGGCATCCGCTAGTCTGAGATATCATCTATAGAACAACTTTAGAGGGAGTGGCCTAAATGGGAGGAAATGGACCAACCCACTCAAAATTTTTTTAGGTGGGGATGACTCTCCTTATGTGGAATTTGTGAAAGGAGAGAAATAATTGTATCTTCAACCAAGAGTATAAAGACAACCACTTTGTCTCACAAAGGATCACAACCAATATGATGGAGTCAATCTAATACCTGTTGAAAGGGCCTCAAAATCCTAACCAAAAGTGGATTAAGATAATATCCAGATTACAAATGTCTCCAATGGTGGTAACACCAAAAAAGGTAACCTCAAATTGCACACAAGTAATCCAAAATAGGAATTAAAAACCTCCTCTAGAGGGATTGAGTAAGATTAATTCAGATGGAGCCTCAAGGGGAAATCCAAGAAAATCAAGTATGGAGGAGTAGGTCACCTCTCGAATAGCTCTCCTACTTTTGTCTTTACAAAAATCTATATATCTTATCCAATAACCTAGTAGAGGGATATACCATCTTATGGGGATTTCAAGAGGCTCTAAAGGTGGGATGGAAGAAAATTCAAGTGGAATGAGACTCTTAAATTATGATTGACAACTTAAAAGGACTAGGCAAGCAAACAAATAGTCATTAGAGAATACAAAGAATAAATGATAAAATCCAACAACACTTTGAGATAGTGGATTTCATACAGATCTTTAGAGATCATAACAAGGTGGTAGATGTGTTGGCTAACTGGGCTCTTGACTAAGGAAACCTCACTTGCTATAAATATCCTTCTAGATGATGGATTCAAAAGACCAAGAAAGCCATTTTTTTCATTCTTACCATTGATGAAAGTACCACTTGTATCTAGATTTATATATCCTTGCTTTACATGGTTACACTTATGCATAGAGTTATAGTAAATTAGACGTGAGGGAGCATAGTCCCACATCTCTATAAATTCTTGGCTTAAAATCCTTCAAACCTAAAAAAACAGAAAATGTAATCAAAATTTCAAATAAATTAATTCATTAATCATTTTTTAAAAAAAAAAAGTCTTTGTTTTTCAAAACTTATCCTAATTTTTTTAATAAATATTATTATATTAATAAAAAATATTTAAACTACATGCATAAAATGAGGCAAGCTCAATAAATTAAATACCCCATCTTTTAAATAGAATCTAAGATTAAATCTTCCATACATATATAATTACTCCAAATATTATTATTATAATACCACCACTTTTTCACTATGCGATAAACATAAGACCTGTTTAAATACCATATAACCAAATTTTAAAAACATTTTTTTTTTTAAGTGTCCTTTTTTTTTTTTTAACTACATGCTAATAATATACCCTTTTAATCTAAGTATCTTCCTCATATATAATTACTCAAAATATTATTATTATAATACCACCACTTTTTCGCTATGCGATAAACATAAGACCTGTTTAAATACCATATAACCAAATTTTAAAAACATTTTTTTTTTTTTTTTCAATTTGGTTAGTGTGAGAAACCCCTACGACCAAGGCACAGGGTTGGGTAGTCTCCTCCCAACCATGACCCCTGTAAAGTTAAAGAGCTATGATTATCAATAGGGAATTTAACACACACCCACCACACACTCACCCCTCACACACTTGTCGGAGTCGCAGTTTCGGCTTTGGACATTCTGAAGAAGAGCCAAAGCCCTAACCATTGCACTGTCCCCAGACAAATCTTAAAAATACAATTACTCTTCAATATTATTATATTTATTTTTTTAACGAAATTTTCATAGCCTTGGACCTTCCGAAGAAGAGCCAAAAGCCCTAACCATTACACTGCCCCGGACAAATATTAAAAACACAATTACTCTCCAATATTATTATATTTATTTTTAGTGAAATTTTCACAATTATAACAAATATAAAAAAAATCGTAATTGTACTACAAAACAAAAAATAAAAATATTAAAAAATAAATTATAATAATATCTAAATTATCTTTATTTCTTATAAATATTAAAATAAAATTAAAAAATCAATTATTCCTTAAAAATATTAAAAAATACACAATTATACCTTACATTTAAACTCACAAATATAGAGCGAAGCATATCTTAAGAATTCTAACCATGACAATAAAATAAAATGGTATAGATGTGAATGATGTATCAATAATAATTGATTTGTAGATTATAAGGTCTGGACGAATGATAAATTAAAGCCTTGATTATAAGGAAGTTAACGGTCAAGTTACCTTTAATTATCCTCATCATCTCGAGTCCTAATATGCATAGGGAAAAAAATCAACATATGCGACAGCCGTCATTTTGGTAAACTGTGATTGATTTTATGACGCGCCTTCTAGAGAGATTCTTTCTCAAAAGGTTAGCTGTCACACGACATTTTGATGGCCGCACGGGCGGGGCGTCAAATTCATGTCATTTCGGCCATGACACCGAACTCGCGTCTCTTGACAGAGGAAACATGCACCGTTGTTGAATTTTCTCCGTCTCGTGACGCCGGTGTGGCCGAACGTCCGACGGGCTCGTAACCGTCAGGTACGGTCGCGGTTGACAAGTAGATTACGGTCGAACACGTTGTTAGCCCCAGTGTGACAACGTGGCATCTGCAGTTCCGTTTATTTCTCCGTCAAACATTGAGCTTTTTCTGTGATTGGAGTCAACTGTCGGAGGCTTGGGTCCCAAGTAAGGAGAAGACTCAGATTGCTTGGAGTCCAAGAATTTGCGTAGGTCCATAATTTGTGGCTATTCCTTCGCAGCTCTAAAAATTTAAATGCCTTGGGTAATCTCCCTCCACGTAGGACAGAACATTGCCCTGGGTAATCGTCCTCCACGTAGGACAGAACATGCCCTGGGTAATCTCCCTCCACGTAGGGCGGAACTAAAATATATCTACTAAAAGTAGTGAGAAGTCAAATGTAGGAGAACGACAAAAAAGGTAGATGGGGACCATGCTTTATATATTGTCAAACCCACAAGTTTTAGGAAAAGCTACGTTCCAAAGGGGTTCCACTTCCCACTTTAAAAAGAGGCCCCAACGGTTCGTACAGTTGTTGTGGTTGTGGAATGTGTGAACAATTCTTTTGGAAAAGTCTTTTCATAAGGATGTTATGGAGGAATAATAAGTAAGATCTTTGTTATACAGAGATTATATGTTTGTGTTTTTTTTCGACACTTAATGATGCTCTTTTTATATAGTACTCACTTATCTTTAATTTTAATTGTTGTTATTATAACAAAACTCACTCTTTTGTTTTCCGTAAAGTAAAATAATAATATTTAAAAATATAGAGTGAGAATACTAAGAATAACAATGTAGTCAAATATAACGTGTTGTTTTTTTGGATTGCATAGATAACCATTATTTTTAGTAACTGGTCAGTGTAGGGTTTAAACTATAGGGATTGCTCGCAATAAACCTATCCGTCTCGTTTTTGTTGACTTGGCGTGAGATGGGGACCACCGGTCGCATAGGGTTCGTACTATCGTTGTCGGTCTGGGGCACACTAAGAGGATTTAGAGCAGACTACTACCTTTGCAAAGGGTTGGCTTTCCCCCAAGGTTTGAACCTAGGTCTCTCCTTGGTAAGTGCCTAGTCACACCTGCACTTACCAATCCACCTAGCCTTTGGGGGTTAAAACTGTACTATTTCATTAATATAAAAGATGTGTTATAACATAAATCTTGCAAATGCTCCTTAGGCTACACATGAGGGTTTTCCAAGATGAATCCTTTTACAATCAAGTTTTATGACACTCTCATTGTTTGTGGCTACCTCAAAGCGGGGGTGGGTTTATGCTTACCATCGTTGGTTGAATGAGTCTCCAAAACCTACATGCAACCAAAATAATATATTAGTAGCACCTGTGGGTCTACCTTGGTTAGACCCATATTTATGAAAGAGTGCATGAATGAAAACTTAAACAATTTCATTAAAATAGAATTTAAAGTAAGTCAGAAACACATTAAAACATTATACTCACCTTTGTTTATGGTTTTATAGCTTTTAGGTGTCTGAAACTAGCTCCTAACAGGAACCGCCTCAGTCGAGATAATTCTGGTTGTAAACCATCCCTGTCTAGATGATTTTTGCTATGTTGATCGAAATGAAATTTGCTTTAGTGGAAATTTTTTACTAGTTGCTAGGAAGCTTTGGTCTGAGTTTGGTAGCCTTTTGAATTCTAATTTGTACCTTGTTCACCAAAGAAGTGGATGCAAAGAGGCACAAAATGGTATTCATGGGGTTAGCACAAGAGAGGGGTTGCATGCAAATGGGGGATGAAGTGATTTTGGTAGAGTTTTTGTAAGCACTTATCACCTTTTTTTAAAGGAAGGAAATGGGGGCCTATTTATAGAATTTGGCAAGAGTTAGGTGGTGAGGTGGCATGGGTGCACCATGCCTCATCAATGAGTTTGGGTGGAGAAAGTCCTCACCCCACCCATATGCATTAAATGGGCATGGGTGCACCATGCCTCATCAATGCATAGGGGTGGATAAAGTCTTCACCCCATTTATGGCATGTGGATGAAAGTCTTCATGTCATTAATGCACATGGGTGGAGAAAGTCCTCATCCCATTTAAGGCATTGAATGAGCATGGGGATGTGGAGAGTAGGGGCAAGGTAGGCTAGGGTGAGGTGTACCTAGGGTCAAGAGTAGACTAGGGTCAAGGGTAGACTAGGATGAGGTGGACCTAGGCTAGGTTAGTGGGATGGTCACATGGTGACCATGGGCTAGGTGTAGGATGGGGCTTAGTGGAGAAAAGGGGTAAGATGACTAATTAGTGTTTTTTATTAGGTTAGTGTGAGAAACCCTATGATCGATGTTTAGTGTTGGAAATACCCATCCCAACCATGACCTCTTATAAGGGTGATAGCTAAGCTTATCAATAGGGACCAAACACACAACCATACACACACCCACCCCCTCACACACTTTTCCATGTCGTGGTTTGAACCTTGGACCTCTCAAAGAAGAGCCAAAGCCTAAACTATTACGTTGTCAAATTGGCATGGAGCACATCTCATTTGAATTAGATTAGAGTTTTAGTTAAGAAAAGAAGAAGAGAAATTATGCTTTTGTCCCAGTAGAGGAGGGCTAGTGATAGTCTCAGGTAAAGTTCTTGGACAAACGTGATTCCAAGATCGAGTGTTTTGATATTGAACATGTTCAAGACAACATTGATGGGTAATATATTTCCCCTTAAGTGGTGAGTTGATGAGTGAAGAAGCAAAACACAACAATGAAGCACTTGATGAAAGGTTGTTGCATAACCAAGGAGTGGAAATAATTGAAGAAAATGGTAAAAATTTGCTAGTAGGAACAATAATTTCTCGATCAAAATTGGACCATAAAACCGATAGGAGAGCTTCTCGAACCATACGATATGATCAATGATTGTCCTAGATGGTCAGAAACCGCAAAATATAGAAGGTGAAATCACTAGGTGCATGCTCTCATTTTCATCGTGCGATTTGGGAGAAGAGGGAGTGAGAGTGGCAGGTGAGGTTGAGGACTTGATGCAAAATGTTACCGGATTGGACATGCAAATAGATGATAGGGAAGATAGTGTTGTAGGACCTCGCGATGGAGGGAGTGTAGTGTCGATTAGTGGGATTTTACCCCATTTTCTTTGTTTTTTGGGAATAAAATAAATCCTAGGGCTTATTTTAGTGAAATGAAATTGTAGAAGTGTAGGCTAGCTTAGGAATGGGAGAATGAATGTGTTTTTTTTTGCTTGTTGGGTGGGGGGCTTGCTATTTTTAAGTTTTTTTGAAGTCATGGGGTTTGCTTTTCCCATTTTTTGTGTGTTTTTGTGTTTGATTTTTTTGCATGTTTTTTTTGTTTTCAAGTAAATGGGTGTTTAAAATAGCTTTTGAACACAAACCATCCCAGTCAGAATGATTTTCATGTTCGTACATTGTACGGATTGTACAAACGATCCTAAGAACCATATGATGGTCGTATGATTTTGTTTTACTTGTTGGTGTTGATGAGGGATGATGAAGAAAGGGATTTGATGAGTGGAATTATGGTAGGTGAAGATGTTGCAGCCATGACATAGATTCAAACCACTATTCTTCAGGTTGAAGAGGAATTTAGATGAGTGTGACTAGGGTTGGTTGGCTAGAATAAGATTTTGGGGAGTAACGTAGATGGAGATCATTCATGTTGATTGAGCATATTTGTTGATCTTGTGTGAGTGTTAGGACCTAAAAATGGGTACTTTCCATTTCCCTATAGGGGAAATAAATTTGACCTTGGAGGATGTCTACCGAATATAATGTATATCCATGGAGGGGTGCACGATCATAGCTACTAGCTTGACATAACAAGCGACCATGATGAGGAGGTTCTTTGGAGCAGATTGGGATTAGGTGAATATAAACAATGATGATATATTATATGGGAACTATTATGAGGAGGGGGTATTATCACGGATGCAAGCATTGACGATGGTATTGATATCTAGTTTTGTGCTTCCCAAATCACCAGTTGCGTGGTTCTCGTGAAACCTACTAGGACTTGTTTAGGATTTGGTGGAGGTATCAGCTATGTACTTGTGGGCATCAACTTTGTTGGCACATACATACATGAAATTATATGAAGTGAAGATGAGCGATTGTGTGGGGCTGAGTTGTAGCTTACTTATATAGTTATGGGTATGAGAGTACATGGCAATTGAGAGGCCATGAGGTTTGCTATAGGATGCTCACATATTGATGTGGTAGGATGTGCCATACACTTTGAGGTGGCATACAAACATGGAGGTACAAGGGAGGAGGTCCCATGAGGGAGATGGATTTTTCTATCACTGGATGTGGGTAGACTTGAGGTGATAGGATGTGATATGGTAACCATGGAGAGGTGGACCAGTATGGGATGAGGAGGTGCACCATCTATATCAAGTGTGATGAACGAGATGGTTATTTTTTTGTAGGGCCACACAAGTTAAGTATTTTAAGTAAACTTGAGTGTTGAGGTAGTTCAAGTTGATGCAGGGAGTACCAGATCCACCTATGGTATATTGAAGGGTTAGAGATGGGATGTAGGTAGGGCCACTAGAGTAGGATGTGGATGAGGTTGTGTTGGTGCCATATGCAAATAATGTAGGTATCACACCAAAGTATGATAGATGGTGGGCCATGCAATGGTGGTACGTAGGGAGGGTCATGGAGGAGGAGGTGGTGGATAGGAAGGAGGGTGGTGATGGTGAGATTTATAGAGGGGGAGGAGAGGCTAGTGGAGAGAGATAGAGAAGGATCCACTTAGGTGATGAGTATGTCATCAAGTACATGTTGGGGGAGTGGGCCCATTAGGGGTGATAGGTGGGGAAGAGCTAATGATAGATGTTGGGGGTGGAGAGGCACCCAATTTTGATGACACCATGGGTTTTAATAGGATGACAAAAGTCATTGAGAAGGCTAAGATGCTAAGGAAACATTATGATATTTAGAGGATCAACAAGTAGATCAGGAGGTAAGAAAGTCACTAGAGAGGATAGGGATACATATGGAGAGAGATGGGTTGTAGGATCGACTAAATACGATGATTACTAAGCAAGATAGACTCCAAAAAAAGAGATGGATTACAAAGTAAGAGAGATGAGCTACAAGGGTGGTTTGATGTTGTGACTTCTAATAAGGACATGCTTTGGCAGGAGTTTGAGTAGTTGAGGGTGAAACCACTAGCAATAGAGGATGGGGAAGAGATGGCGATCTTATGAGCCAAGATTGCATAGCTGCGACAAGACAGAGATGAGTTTAGGGTGAGCTAGATGAGTGAGAGAGACAATTGCATTGTATGAGGAGAGGATGATTCTCCAAGGCATGGTGGTTCTATCATGCTCAACTTCTTGATCTTGATGGAGTTTGAGGAGCACACCATCAATGGCCCCAATAGTGCCCCATTTTATAGACCCAACAACATCATAGGTAGCACAACCAGTGACTTTGTAGATTAGTGGGTGACATTGGAGTAGCAGGGATGAGAGGCAAGGAGGGCAGGAGGGGAGTGGAGACACTCCAAGAGAGTAGAAACAATGAGCTATATTTTGGTGTGGTATATTGACCACATTTTTGTTAGATTAGTTTTTGATGAGAACATTATGATGTATTATTACGATAGGTATATGCATGTATGATGTATCCCAAGGGATAATTTTGATGTAGCCCTATGAGAATTTGATGATGATGTACTTTTCATGATTGATATACATGATGATGACTTTGATGGTTGTTATGATATTATGTTTGTGGATGGAAGGTGGTTTGCATATATTTAGATGATTTTGATGTTTTTATGATGGATGGATGGATGATGATTAGATAGACATGACATGTTTAGATGATATGGATGTGATATTTTCATGTGATGGATGATGGTTTTGCTATTGATTTGAATGGTTTATGCTTGCATATGTTATTTTAATCATTTTATAGATGTGTGTATGTGAATTCCATAATTAAATAACACTTGTTGTAGCATCAAATATTCTCACATGCATATTTCTCAGTGGAAGGCAAATAATACCCATATTAAGGAGCTTTTTGGCAATAACATTGCGGCTAAAATGTCCTCTATATGAACCTTCATGAGCCTCACTAAGAGCTAGTCGGGCTTCATTGGAGTTAAGGTATCACAAGAGGATACCTTCAAAAGAATGTCGATACAAAGTATTGCCAATTATAATGAATCAACATGCTCTTTTGTGTAAAAACTTACACTGATTATGGTCCAAACCATCAGGAATAAAACCATACTTAAGGAAATTGAAGATGTTAGTATACCATGTCTCGGATGGGGAAGCTTTGATGGTTAAAATATCTAATGAAACAAGATAAGAACCAAGTGATACATGCTCCTAAAGTTATCTAATGATAATCGATGCTTGATCATCATCAAACTCCAAAGGAAAAAAGCATGCAACAACAGTCATGGAATCCACATGACAATTGGAGGATCTAGGGATAAACTCTATGGTTACCCGATCAAAGGTAAACAAAATATTGATGACAATCTCCTTATAAGGTTTTAGCTTATCATCCTGAGTCTGATAAACATCATTAATCTAATTGACCATAAGTTGAGAGTCACCAAAGATAGAGAGAACTCTAGACCACAAATCTAAGGCTACTCTAAGACCAAGGATCAAGGCTTCATACTCAGTAGTATTATTTATGCAAGAGAAACAAAACTTGAAGGAAATGAGGATGAGCTATTTTTGTAGGGTAACTAGAATGAATCTAGAACTAGTGCCCTTCATGCACCACAACAAGGCAAAGCTTCTCTAAGGGAGTATACTAGTTTCATATCTAACCAAAGTTCTATTGATATGGTAGATAGTTAACTCTTTGTTTTTATCATCATGTTGGGCCAACAAGGATTTCAAAGCATGAGCTATGGCTACTATGTAAAGCATCAGATACTTACCATGCATAGGAGGAACTAAGATAGGCAGGGAAGTGAGGTATCTCTTGAGCTCATCAAAAGCTCGTTGACACTCAAAATATGACTGGAACATAACATATTTCTTAAGAAGCTTAAGAAAGGACTGACACTTATTGGCTAACTGGGCTATAAATCGATAAATAGCTTGAATTTGACCTTGTAAGCTATGCAAATCGATCAAGGTGTGGGGATGAGGTATGTCAATGATAGCCTTTATCTTAGCAGGGTCCACTTCAATACCTTACTTAGAAATGATGAAACCTAACAACTTTCCAGATGTGACTCCAAACACACACTTGGAGGTCTTATGATGAGCTCTAAACTATTGAAGCCTTTCAAAAATTAGTCTTAGATCATTAACATGATCTTGTCAATGTATGGAATGACCCAAAATATCATCCACATAATCTTGTAAAATGTCATGCATCATGTCATAAAAAATATAAGTCATAGCCCTCTGATATGTGGCACCGACGTTCTTCAAGCCAAAAGGTATGAATTTATAACAAAAGTTACCCCATGGTGTGATGAAATCTATCTTGGCCTGGTCCTCAGGGGTAACCATGATCTAATTATATCCTAAGAAACCACCCATAAGTGAAAGCATACCATATTTGGCAATGAAATATATGATTTTATCTATGCTGGGCAAGGGAAAATCATCCTTGGAACATGCTAAGTTAATATCTTGTAAGTCGATACATATCCTGATTGTCCCTGTCTTCTTGGCCATAGGAACGATATTGGAGATCCAATCAGAATAGTTGATAGCCTTTATAAAATAGACATCAAGGAGTTTTTGGAGCTCCTCCTTGACTATAAGGTGAAGAACACAAGATTATACTGAGATGGGGGGTGAAAAGTATAAGGTAAAACTTTTCACTTTTCAATACAAATGATAACAAAAATAATATTAATGCAATAATGAAATAATGCACAAATCATCACACATATGAGAGACACAAATTTTAGGTGGAAACACCCTCTCGAGAGAAAACCACAAAAAATATTGCTTATATATTTTTTCAATAAATTTCATGGGCATCAACCCAAAAGAGACACCAATCCCCTTTACAAGTTCATGGACACCAATCCACAAGAGACACCAATCTCCTATAAAAGTTCATGGACACCAATCCATAGGAGACACCAATATCCTCTCAAGTTTGTGGACACCAATCCACAAGAGACACCAATCCCATCTCAAGTTCATGGAAACCAATCCACAGGAGAAACCAATCCCCTCTCAAGTTCATGGACACAAATCCATAGGAGACACCAATCCCCTCTCAAGTTCATGGACACCAATCCATAGGAGACACCAATCCCCTCTCAAGTTCATGGACACCAATCCACAAGAGACACCAATCCCCTCTCTCAAGTCTGGTCAAAACTCTGCTAAGGTCTATCCTAAAATCTTTCTCACAAACCTACTCACAAATACTACTCAAATTTTCTCCAAAACCTGCTCAAATCTGCTACAACCCCCCCCCCCCCCCCCCCCCCCCCCCCCCCCCCCCCCCCCCCCCCCCCCCCCCCCCCCCCCCCCCCCCCCCCCCCCCCCCCCCCCCCCCCCCCCCCCCCCCCCCCCCCCCCCCCCCCCCCCCCCCCCCCCCCCCCCCCCCCCCCCCCCCCCCCCCCCCCCCCCCCCCCCCCCCCCCCCCCCCCCCCCCCCCCCCCCCCCCCCCCCCCCCCCCCCCCCCCCCCCCCCCCCCCCCCCCCCCCCCCCCCCCCCCCCCCCCCCCCCCCCCCCCCCCCCCCCCCCCCCCCCCCCCCCCCCCCCCCCCCCCCCCCCCCCCCCCCCCCCCCCCCCCCCCCCCCCCCCCCCCCCCCCCCCCCCCCCCCCCCCGCGGCCCCCCCCCCCCGCCCCCCCCGCGCCGCCCCCCCCCCGCCCCCGCGCCCCCCCCCCCCCCCCCCGCCCCCCCCCCCCCCCGCCGGCGGGCGGCCGCCCCCGCCCGGGGCGCGGCCGGGCGGCCGCCCCCCCCCCCCCCCCGCCCCCCCCCCCCCCCCCCCCGCCCCCCCCCCCCCGCCGGCCCGCCGCCGGCCGGCCCCCCCCCCCCCGCGGCCGGGCCGGCGGGCCCGCCCCCCCCCCCCCCCCCCCCCCCCCCCCCCCCCCCCCCCCCCCCCCCCCCCCCCCCCCCCCCCCCCCCCCCCCCCCCCCCCCCCCCCTAATTTTCCCGCCCCCCGCCGCCGGCCGCCGCCCGCCGCGCGCCGCGCCCGCGCCGCCCCGCCGGCGCCGGCCGCGGCGGCCCCCCCGCGCCCCGGGGGGGGCGGCGGGCGGGGGGGCCGGGGGGGGCCGGGGGGCGGGGCCCGGGGGGCGGCCGCGGCGGGCGCGCCGGCGCCGCCGCGCCGGGGGCGCGGGGGGCGGCACCGCCGCCCCCCGCCCCGGCCCGCGCGGCGGGGGCGGCCCCCCCCCCGGCCGGCCCGCGGCGCGGGGGGGCGCCCGGCCCCCCGGCGCCCGGGGGGCCGGCGGGGGGGGGCCGGCCGGGCCGCCGCGGCCCCGCCGGCCCCGGGGGGCGCGCCCCCCCGGCCGGCGCCGCCGCCCGCCCGCGGGGGCGCCCGCCCCGCCCGGCCCGCGGGCCGGCGGGGCGGGGGCCCCGCCCGGGGGGGGCGCGCCCCGCGGGGGGGGGGCCGGGCGCCCCGGCCGCGGCGGGCCGGGGGGGGGGGCGGGGGCGGGGGCCGGGGCGGCGGGGCCCCGGGCCGCCCGCGGCGGCGGGCGGGGCCGGGGGCGGGGGGCGCGGCGGGCGCCCGCCCCCCCCCCGCCCCCCCCCCCCGCGCGCGGGGGGCCCGCGCGGGGCGGGGCGGCGGGGGCCCCGGGGGGCGCCGGCGGGGGGGGGGGGGGGCGGCCGGGGGGGGGCGGCCGGGGGGGGCCGGCGCGCCCCCGCCGGCCGGGCGGGGCGCGCCGGGGGCGGCGGGGGGGGGGGGGGCGGGGGGGGGGGCCGCGGGCGGCCCCGCCCCCCCCCCCGCCCCCCCCCCCCCGGGGGCGGGCGCGGGGGGGGGGGGGGGGGGCGGGGGGGGGGGGGGGGGGGGGGGGGGGGGGGGGGCGGGGGGCCCCCCCCCCCCCCCCCCCCCCCCCCCCCCCCCCCCCCCCTTTCACCCCCCGGGCGCGGCGGGGGGGTGGGGGGGGCCCCCCCCGGCGCGAGGTCCCCCCCCCCCCCCCCCCCCCCCCCCCCGGCCCGGCCCGCCCCCCCCCCCCCCCCCGGGGGGGGGGGGCCCCCCCCCCGGGGGGGGGGGGGGGGGGCCCCCGCCCCGGGGGGGGGGCCCCCGCCCCCTGGGGGACGAGGAGGCCCCCCCCCCGGGGGCCGGCCCCCTCCGAGGCCCCTCCGGCCGAACTTGTGTTACAAGAAGTGTAGATCTTTAGCATACTCCTTTGGACTCATAACTAATAGGGAGGGAGAGGGTGGACCCTCATCCTCAACACTTCACTCCAAACCTTGTTGAGATGTCCTCAAGAGAGGCTCTTGATGAGAAGGATTGACTTGATCCTATGATAAAATATTGATTAATTATTCCTCTCCTATTTAGATTTTCAAATCGCTTAGTTATGTGAGACAAGGAATCTGATGGATATAAATGAAGATCATACTAAGCTTGCTCAACTTGTGAAAAATATTTAAATGGGTGAGGATCACCCAAAATGGTGATAAATTGATTCTTAAATTCAAACTTCAAACATTGGTGAAAAGTAGAAGGGACAACCTGCATCACATGGATCCAAGGATGTCCAAGAAGTAGATTAAAAGATGCAAGGCAAGACACCACATAGAACAAGGTATCTAAGATATTGGATCCAAACCTAAGGGGGAGGGATATAATGTCATAAGCTTATTGGGACTTTTTGAAAGTTTTGATGATGTCATCAAATTTAGTTAAATCTTCCTCTTTTAATCCAAACTTTTGGAAAAATTGATATGTGCATAAATTAAGAGAAGAAAAATTATCAATCAAAATCCTCTTGATAAAAGTTTCCTTAATAAATGCAATAATATATAGAGAAGAGTCCCCTCATAAGTCTAAGGAAGAAATATCATCATCTAAAAATGTGATATATGTATCCCAAGAGAACTCACAATATTAGCCATAACACTAGAGGAAATGTCTTGAGGAACAAATTATTGTCTTAGAAGTTTCAACAAAGCTTCCCCATGAATAGGAGAAATTTGTAAAAGCTCTAAGAGGGAGATCTTGGCTGAGGTACTGGCTAATTATTGTTGGACGTTGAAGGTAGGTTTTATTCAAAACTAAGGTGGGTTTTGAAGGTAGGTTAGATGAAGTTCTCATATCCTACTGAGAATGTTAAGTCTATTGATTTTATGCTTGTGACCTTGCAGTTGTTGCTATCATTATCACTATAGTATCATAGGAAGGTGGCACATTTCGATATAATACTTGATTAGCTTCCCATTGACCATGCTTAGGGAGAGGATTTTGGAAAACCCCCATGTGCTGATTAGTTGTGGGTGTTTTTTGTGTAGGAGGTTGATTATTTGTTGGAGTATTAGGTTGATAACATTATATGACAAGTCATCCTTCATCAATTAGGTCCTAAAACACATGTTTCAACCTCTTACAAGAGTTTGTCCAATGTCCCTCCACTCTATGATACTCACAATGTTGACCAGGTTTATACCAATTAGCCATGGTATCAGGTTGACTTATGGGAGGTAACTCAATCATGTTATCTTCCAACAACTACTTTAGGACCACATTCATAAGCATGTTGAGTTTTATAAAATTCCTTCGTGGGGGTTTTTGGGGTTGGTTAAGCACCATATTTTGTAGGGAGTTAACAACATTGTTAATAGGTCTACTATCCATTACCCCATTGCCAACCACATGCTTGTTATTATACTGATTTTTAGTGGTCCTATCTTCTTTTAATTTAAGTTGACCTCTTCTTATAAAGACCTACACTACCCTTCTTTCCAGATCTATAGTTTGGTCAAAAGATGTGATAGTTTTTAACTCATAAGAGATCTTCTCTTGAAAATTTTCGATAAATATCTCAAGCATATCTCGAGGAGGTAAGGTATATCTCAAGCATCCAACTAGACTCCTCCATCGAGATAAAAATTATGAAAAAATTTCATCCTTAGCTTGTTTTAATATATAGACATATTTCATAGTCACATTCTTTTCATCATAAGCACCAAATTGTTGAACAAACATTTCAACTGTCTCTTCAAAATTTCTCAAAGAATTATTGGACAACCGATAATACCACTCTAATGCCATACCACGAAGGCTTTTAAGGAATATTTTTAGCAATAATATATCATCATATACGATATCATGACATGTTGTTATAAACATTCTTAAATGCTTAATTAGATCCTCTATTCCATTATAGATAGGAAAAACTAGCATTGGAAAATGTTGAGGGTAGGGCCTAGAGGCAATGATAGGGTATAAGGGTTGATTGCACATTTCTCTATAGTTTTAGGTGAAACTAGGCAACTAAATCATATCCACTCTCGAAACTAACTATTTCACCATATTTGTTAAACTCTACACTTTAGGGTTGTTGTTGTGCAATGTCCTTAGATTCCCTAGGGGAGGGGTATAGGTAGGCTATTGAAAGGGAACTTGGCTTATATTGGAGGTATTGACACTATTATAGTATGTGTTATGATATGTGGTATCTTGCTAATTGTAGCCTAATTTCTTGAATGTAATCATCAGATAGATAAGCTTAGTGGTCATATTATCGGCTCCCGAAGGCATAGATGCAAATGAGGGTTGAAAATAATGAAGATTTTGCATGATGATCAATTTCCATAATGGGGCAGTGCATAGTCGGGTGGCTATAGTCATTTCTAATAAAACAAGTACATCATCAGCAAGTTACATGGGTTTGGACTTGGGTCGAAATGAAGTGGAATGATGTCAAATACCAAGTAGCGAGAAGGGACACACTGTATTCATCACCAATAGGTGGAGCAATGTGAGACAGTGATAGCCTGCTATGCAACATCGATAAGAAATAATAGATAAGGCCAAGCCTTAGTTGTCAGGTATAATTCATCCTGGTTGATCATATCATGAGTTGTGGCCACGTTTTCCTAGTGGATGGATGTGGTAAAGCAATGCAGAAGCATAGTGACTACCTATATTGATGAGTTGGCCAGAGTTCCAATAGTGTTCGATGGGGAGCCATCCAACTTAGCAACAAAATGGTTGAATCGAACACAAATGGATGGACATGATTGATGGTGAAGCAATCGTATTGTCAGAACACATACAGTAGTAACATAGATTTGTCAGCATGACAGGTCAGCAACATAGTCATTGATACAAAACAAATGGTGTATCTCATTGGATATTGGAAAGACCAGACATGACATGAAATCATAAAAGATTTTATGTGAAGATAGACTCAGTCAGACATCGATCGATCGACGAGGGGAGGCCACAAGCATAATATCGGATGTGGGATAGAGCTGAGTAGCATAAATTGGTAGACTGTGTGTATAGAATGAGAGAGTGAAGCTTGAGATTTATATTTCATGGCTAACATGCTGGGAAAATGAAGATATCTTCCCCATGGATGGAGGGGTCCCCATACGTATCCAAGATGATATGATCATCGGTGAATGGTCAAGTATAACACGTAGCCTTAGTCTACAACGAGGTCAGATCACCAGAGTTAAATGGTATATTTGTTAGAAATCATGAGCAGTTTCATCATGATTCTAAGGATTTCAATACGTGTGAGGAAGGGCATGCAAAAGATCATGAGAACATATGACAATTACAAATGAAAAGGTATTGGAAATTAAATGAAAGAAGGAAAAACCCCAAAGTTGATATGCGGATACGATGCAAACAACATCACCATAAAAATTAAATGGCATGGAACTGACAATGATGGACGATATGGAGCTTGCAACAAAGTTGATCCAACAAATTCAATCCATGTTTAGACTATATGTGGAGTGGATGACGAGTAATAACTATTATCAAGAAATCAGCGATAGTTGCATGTACAATGATGATAGTTGGATCTCTATATGATGGAGGCATGCAGGTAATGCCACAGTTACAAAGTAAGAGAAAATCAAACCAGGACAGCATGGACAACCAAATTCAAACATGGTGCTGAATGGGCAATCTATAACGCAAATATTACATAGTAGCAGATTTTGGGTCGAACGTTGGACATGCAGTATAATTGTTCTTACCGACTAAGGCGTTACAACATGGGAAGATTCCTAATGTTTGGTTTTATCATTACGAGGATAATGTAAAGATTAAAAGAGACCTTTATTAATATGAAATTTATCAAATAAGGGAGGTAAGAATATAAGAAGCGACTTATTCTTAATACCTTACTTAGAGTGAAATGAAAGGAAAAGTATTAGGACAAAAGGAAAGAAACGAATACATGAGAAAGGTATTGGGAATGGAAAAGAGAAAGAAAACATTATAGGACAGATAACAGGAGCAGATGGTGAAGTTTAAATAGGCCTTGGGAAGAAAGAACAAGGGTTGGAAACCTTTGGAATGAGAACTATAGAAATGAAGGCAGACTGCCTTAGCATTGGGGTTTCCTTCTGAATTTTTTTTATTCCTTCCATCACTCTGTTGTACTGTAATATCACCACTGATGCCTAATAGGAGCTTTGTCCTACATTTTGAGCTTAATCAAAAATCTATTTTTTTCCCATATATTGAAACTTTTTTGTAGGTTTTAATGCATAATTTTTTTGGTTAATCTACTTGTATTGGTTCAATATATTTTTTGTCCCATAGGAGATTGCACCTCATTAAATTTGGATTGCATGAAAGTGGATCCTCTTAATGCAGGTTTTGGGTGCAGGATACTGACATTACAGGGTCTGTGGGAATCTTTAAAGTTGCAACATTTTTATTTTTATTTCAATTTCCTTTTATGTTTATTTTTCTAACTTTGTCTTTTCTCATTTTTTAAAAGTTTTTTTAAAATAAAATAAAAAATATAAAACCATATAAAACCCAAAAATAGAGGCTCAAATTTAAATAATAAGCTCTAAAGTCTCATCTAGAGCAGTTACGAATTTGTTTTGATGCAAGGGTAAAATTGTAAAATTATTCAAAGTTTGCAGTTTTTCAAAGGAGTTTGCAATTGTTGTTTTACATGTTTCATATTGTGAGAGCATATTTGGATTCCAAGCTTCACTTATTCTATTTTCAAGCAATAGATCATTTCTCCTTCATGAAAACTATAATTTCATGAAAGGGGGTCTTGGTTTTACTGAGCATTTCAAAAAGCGAATAAGTTGAATCTTCTTTATGAAAAAATCAATTTCATTAAATAAGATTATTTATAAAACACATTAAAGGCTCTCATAGATACAAAGTTGGCCATTCAATATTATTCCCTTCCACTTTTGAAGCAACATAAAAGGAATCATTTCAGCATTTAATATTCACATTTCAGAGATAGAGTTTTAATATTTTACTTCATGCTTTAAGCAAGGCCTAATAAGGGATAAAAAATGGTTTAAACTTGCTCAATAAAGGAAGAGGAAATTTATTTAAAACATTTCAAGATAAAAGGAATTTCTCTTCTACGTCGTGGTCATATGAGGGCCAATCACACTTATTTATTTTTAAGTTTCATGAATAATAATAGCATATTATACTAAAGCAACCCCAAAATAGGCCCCTTATTAACAGTTGTTTCATAGAGCACTAAGGTATTCCATGCACTCGTTTGAAAAGCATACATGCACACATTAGAATAAAAGGAACCTTGGAGAAACTTTATTTCTTTGCAAGAGAGGGTTTGCTAATGAAATCCTAACTGTGAGTGTGGTTTTGCACTTGGAAAAAATTACCACTCAACATTTTGGTGCAAGAAGGAGGGCCTGATTTGGTTATTTTTGTTATTTAGATGCTAACTTGTTCATGTTATTTAGTGATTTGAAGGCATTTATATTGTCTAATGAGGTTTTGTTGATCATGTTCATTAATTTAATTTTTTTTTGAATTGATGATGTATGGATACTAACCTTTGCAAATTGGACAATTTTATTTAATATCATGGTTTAATTGATGCATATCTCTTGAGATTTGTTAGTCATTTCATGCTTCTTTGCAAAATATTTTTTTGGCTAACAAAATTGGTTTTAAAGTCTTATTCTTTGAGATTATCCAATGGCATTCCTTACTTCTTTAAGGGCAGGTTGTCCTTTGAATATACCTAGGCCTTCACATCATATGCCTATAGATATTATGTGTAATTTACCTCAGTTTAGGCATGATGGGATGGAATCAACTGAATATCATATTCAAGGATATAAGAGCATTTTAATTCATTTGCAAAGCATACATGAAGATGTTGTTTGTAGGATGTTTCCATCCACATTAGATGAATTTACTTATGATTGGTATATTGGTTTACCTGCAAGTTCTATCATCTCTTGGAATCAATTAGAGGTATCATTTATCAACCATTTTGGAAAATTTATTGATCCAGACAGGATATTAAATCGGTTTTTTTTTGTATGTAAATAACCTAATGAGTCCACAAGCCAATTTAATGATAGGTTTTATAGGTTGTACACTGACATGGAGAGTCATTACATAATTTCAGAAG
This sequence comes from Wollemia nobilis, assembly GCA_028583015.1. Taxonomy (NCBI): domain Eukaryota; kingdom Viridiplantae; phylum Streptophyta; class Pinopsida; order Araucariales; family Araucariaceae; genus Wollemia; species Wollemia nobilis. The sequence continues at coordinate 3,750,316 of JAQPPZ010017240.1, read as the reverse complement.
AAGAAGCTATCCAAGTGTACCTAGCAGCCTTAGATCCTTTTACCTCCACATTTCTAAGGATAATTCTTAAAGATTCATCCTTGTATAGAGCCTATAGTGAGGCAATAACGGTAGAACAATGATGCATTTCAAAAGGTATGGATATGGGTCGATTATCATTGCTCAACCCTAAAGCTTGAATAAAATGCTACAAAAGAACCTAGTTGAGGAATCACCTTCTCCCATGATAGATTGTTTTTTAGGAGTAATGGGTTCTAACCAATACTAACCATCAAACCTAGTAGTCCTGAATGAAACAATTCATAATGTGAGCTATCAAGGGGATAAAGTCAAATGCCCACATATTATAACCACCTTAGATATCATCGATGAGGATGATGATGATAAAGTTCATCAAAGTATAGAGGTTGGCTTAGGGTCATTTATTTACAAAGGAGAATTGGTACAACTTTAAAAGTTTGAATACAATAATGGATCCCACGAAAGAAACCCTTGACCCACGAATAGATGAATCCGAAGAAGATGAATTTTTCAAAGTTGAGGGATGAATCTGAGGAAGATGGATTATTTGAGGTTGAAGAGGGTGAATCGATAATAAAATCTAAAGATTATGCAAAAATATCAGTAGAATCTAAATCCTTGGTCTTTAAAGATAATAATGATGATGTTTGGAAAATGTATGAGGAATGTGTTCCTTTCGTGAATGCCAATAATTTTTTTCTTTATCTTATGTACAGGACATTAAAGTGGCTATTTCACATAAAGATCCTACAATTACTGAACAGTTAGAGAATCATGTGCCTTTGGAAAACAAGATAGAATTTCATCCCATGGGTTTATAAGATGATTATTATAATGGTTGGGGAAGCTATGAAGACTTATTTGCTTCTCACATTCCTATTAATGAAATTGCTGTTACATTTGATATACAAGATGTTGAAATCACTATATCACATGAAGTGTTACGAGATGAAGATAATGTAGCCCATGAAGAAGAAGAGGTCACAAGAGCTCACCAAGTTTTGGTAAATACAATTATACAAGAGGTAGAATCTAACATTTTATGTCCAAACTCCAGGCTTCAGGTGAAAATTTGTATGATCATTTTATAGACACCCAAAAGTCACACATTATTGTTTCTACATATCCATAGGTGATTCCAGACATCCCTAGGCTATTGTAGGCTATTGTAGACTATCGTAGTTATGTGTAGTCAGGTGTAGTCAGGCGTAGTCATGCGTAGTTATGTGTAGTTATGCGTAGTCATATGTAGATTGCTATAATTCCCCATAGCAATGTGTAGACCCGCATATATAGATTTTAGGTCCAAAACCCTAATAAACCTTCAAAATAATATCTAGAGCATTGGGATATCCTTCAAAAACCTATTTGCACTCAATTGAGGCCCCCACGGGTTATTAATTGGCAAAAAGAATTAATAAGTCAATTCCAAAAATCTAATTTAATGTTGACTTTACTTAAGTCACCTTTTTAGGGAAAATTTGATTAATTAACCTCTAATCCTTAACCACATGTGTGAAATTAGGCTTTGTTAGGATGTTTCTTTTAATCATGTCCTAAATTGACTTAAGACCTCCTAATCAGGATTAAGTCTAATCCATCCTCACATATATGTGAAGATGAGATATTTCTCATAAGGAATGTGATGTTGCCACATTGCATTTCCTAACATAACCCTAGACATAATTCAACTTAGGTTTAGTCTATCTAACTCCCCCCTGCACCTTGCCATTTTCTATAAATAGTGGGTCCTAAACTCGTAATTACCTCTCTCTCCCAAGTTCAACAAAGCATAAAAACTCTACAAAAATTGATACCAAGTGTTCAATAGTCAGTTCTTGGAGCATATAGTCAGATTTCCATAGTACACAGAGGCACACCAACTGCCTAGGAATCTATCCACCAAAGGGATTTTACAAAAGAGACTTCACAGCTCAAATCACCCATGCCCCACGAATCCGGTCCTAGTTCGACCCTCAGGTGGTGAATTGGGTCTACAATGTCCTAATTAGTCTAGATCTGGCAGGTAAGGTCCATTGTCCTATTTTATGTCCATTCTTGCAGTTTATTTCAATTTTCCATACATATTACCAGTCATTTTGTCTTCATAAATATGAGGCCTGACCAAGGCAAGCTCCTCTATGCACTGATGCACTTTTGCAAGTTACTTAGAAGATCTGAAGTGGGAGAACATCATAAAAAAAACAACCCGACGGTGGCACACATACAAAGAAGCCCACCTTCATTGAAGGATGATTGAGACGACATCAGATTGATTGTAACATTGTTAGGAAAAGAAACAGAAAAAAGGCCATCATGTCCCTATTGTAACCTATATCTTCTTTAATATCAATGGAATACAGTTTCTCCGTTTAATGCATTATTGTTTTGTGTTAATATATCAAGTGTCGATTTCTACCCGTTTCATTCTGGCATGCCCGATGGGACCCCCACAATGGATAGTGTTAGGCTAACTTATTTTTGATAAATATGTTATTATCCTATATTTCTGTGTCTGCAGGTACTGTCTATGACTTTAATAGAGAGTTTCAAATCCATGAAAACCCTCTCAGGTCCTTAGAACATATATTTGGGGTCTTTAGACGCAATTCGGCCCTTGCCCCGTGAATCAAATCTCAAATTTCCCCCCAGGTGGTGAAGTCATCCAGATAGCCTCAAAAACCCCCAAAATTGTAGGGGTGAGCAACACAAGACCTAACCAGACTGTCCACAACATCAGAGTGTAGGTATTTTCCCATTTTATCCCTCTATTGTTTAGATTTTGAAAGTATGAAGCATATGCTAGTTGAATAACAATTTCTAGGTGTATGTTTCTCCTCTTTTTGAGCTTGTAGGATCATTAGATTTTTTTGATATTTTCAAAACCTACAACTTTCCAACAAGTTTCTTAGATTTATTTTTCAAATAAATTTAGATTTTCCTTCTTGCTTCATACATAGTATAAGCCTACATTGTTTCCCCCTTCGTGAAGAACACAAGCTTATACTGAGAGGGAGGGTGAAAATTATAAGACCACTTTTTACTTTTTCCTTCAATTGAACTTTCAATTCAAAATTATGCAGCTGGTATAGAAAACAAAGATCAAGCATAAATCAAAGCAATGCAGAAAACACCATTCACAATAGAGACACAACAATTTACGTGGTTCACCCAAAGTGGGCTACTCCACGGATAAAATTTTTCACTAAAATTTTATTAACCAAATCTGGGAAAACCTTTCCCGATTACAATGTTTATGGGTACCAACCCAAAGGAGACACCAAACCCCTAATTCTGCTCTGGCTGGTGATCCTCTAGAAACCTCTGCTACCCTTAGCAAGTGGAAAACTATCCACAGAAGACACCTGTCTTCTCTGCTTTGGCTGGAGACCTCTGTCCTCAACTCTATCACCTCAAAGCTGGTCCTCGAATATGCACTAAATGTAGTCCTTTGGTCTAGCACAAATGTCCTCTATCTATTTCTTTGATCTGCACCAAACACAGTCCTTCGGTCTGGCACAAGTCTGTCCTCTTCCTATTTCTCTGGTCTGCACCAAACACAGTCCTTCAGTCTGGCACAAGTCTGTCCTCAAATCTCTTTCTATTCTATCACAACCGCACTTGGTCAAAACCAAATTTTGCACTGTCTACGCAAACACAACAGCACTCGATCGAACATCAACTTATGCACTTCTGCGCAATCATAGCACAAGATCGTCTTCGCACACTCTGCTTCTCAATGATCGAACTTCTCCCCTGCACTCTATCTGTGAAAATCGTACTTTGAACGCACACTTCGATCGATTGCCATTTCTCTTCAAACAACCCTCCTCTTATACTAAAACTTTCAAGATCAACACTTTGATCCTAGTTGGCTGCACAAACCTAAACAACATTGGCTGCAACCCCTAATCTTTGTCGGCCCAGATTTAACTTTGTCGACTTAAATTTAACTCTACAGCTCTTCTATAGCTTCTACCATGAAATTACAACATGTCGTGATATCGCGACATCTTTTGCAACCGAACACTATCTTATGGATTTTGTCACGATATCACGAGACTTTTGCTTTTGATGACTTTTACTATGCTCTTATCATGATATCGCGACACTTCTAGCTTTGTCAGCAACAATTTTGCTTTTGTCACGAAATCATGACACTTCTGCATTTGCTGACATCATCGTCAATTCTATCATGAAATTGTGACCCTTCTGTCTTCATGGCCTTCTTCTAGGTTTGCACTAGCGAAAATAGAACATGTCGCAAAATCATGGCACTTTCACTGCCTTGAGATTCTCTCTGTATTACACCCGCGAAACTAGAACATGTCATGAAATCGTGACGCTTTTGCCTTCGAGCTCTTCCTTCTTGAATTCATCACAAAATCGTGACGCTTCTTCTGTTGAAGACTTGCTTACTGTTTCTATCGCAAAATCGCTACACTTTCTCCAACTGAATGCTGCCATCTCAACCTGTCGTGAAATCATGACACTTTCTCCAACTGAATGCTGCCATCTCAACCTGTCGTGAAATCATGACACTTTTTGCATCCGTACGATTTCTTTGTAGCCTATCGCGAAATCATGACACTTCTCATTTTAGACTCTTCCCTTTGCTACATGTCACGAAATCGTGACAGTTCTCACTTCGAGATTTTCAGCATGTCACAAAATTGCGACAGTCCTTACTTCGTCTTTGTAGCATGTCGCAAAATTGTGACACTTTTTGAGATACTTTATCTCTCTTCGAACTTGTAATGAAATCACGATAGTTCACACTGCGGACTCTCCATTTTGCATCATGTCGCGAAATCACGACACTTTTTCGTCCGTACAACCTTCCTTGCATTATGTCGTGAAATCACGACACTTTTCCTTCTTTGCCTTCTTGCACTTTTCAAGTCGCAAAAACGCGACATGTCACGAAATCGCGACACTTTCCACCTTGCTTTCTTTCTCTACCAACATGTCACAAAATCGCGATAGTTTTGCCAACTTCTTCTCTTTCTTCCAGCATGTCACGAAATCGTGACAGTTTTGCCAGAAATTTCTCTCCTCAAACATGTCGTGAAATCGTGATAGTTTTGCCAACTTTCTCTTTCCTCAAACATGTCATGAAATCGCGACAGTTTTTCTAGCCGGCTGCATACTTTTTCTTACTTGTCTTTTTCTTTGATATTTTGCAAATGGGCTACTCTGATCTTCTTGGAAACTCACTGTCCATGCTGTAACCTTCATTAAAACAAATTCTTTGACATCAAATCAAATTGTTTCAAGAACTTCTTGACATCAATGACAACATCTATTCTTGAGCAAAGGCAATGTACCCAAGGTACCCAAAATTGCCAACAATCTCCCCCTTTGTCATTGATGGCAACCCCTTTACTAAAAAACACATCTCAAGAGCTAAAACTGAAACCAACTATACTCACAGCTGAGAATCTCCTTTTGAAGTTTTACTCCCCCGACTTGAAGCTTCCTCTCACATTGAAGCTCTCCCCTTACTCATATCCTCCCCCTTTCATCAATGCAAAGTCACCTTCTCGGACTAAGAATGAGCTTCTAGCTTAGTCCCTCCCCACCTCCGATGAGGTGATTAAAACAAGGGTGGGAGTGAAATCCCATTAGACACCGATCATCATCGTCTATAACTTCTTTGTCGGCCTCTTGAACTCTTTCCATTTCTTCTCACTATTTGTCTTTCCACCCGTCCATGCATGATACTGGACTTTATACCATTCTTTCTTATTCCTTTCCTATACTTTAAGACACCCGCTTGGACCGTCATTGTTGCACTTATAACAAGTAACAAATTTATTTCTTTTAGGCATACTTGCTTTTGATCCACTAGTTCTAACCAAACCTTCTATACCTTGAGAAAATTACCTTATCCCAACCGATTACAAGAGTAGATACCCTTGAAAGAAATTGCCACCTCAAACTCATTTACTTCCTTACTTGAGTCATCAATGTATAGCGATATGACCAAACCCGTGACACGCAAAACAACCTGTCGTGAAATTTTTTTATTCGACCTCTTGTCCCAAAAATCTTCTCTCAATCTAAATTTCATTTCTATTTTTGCACACTATCACTCACGGACTCATGACGAATACTCTCATCGAACTCTCTCCTTTTAAACCTCTAGATTCCCCAACATTTTCTTGTCGGCTTAACAAAATCGAGACTGTTTTATCGTTTTTTCTTTGACTTTATGAGAGACTTAAACCTGGAGCTACTGAAACTGTATAGCTTATCCTGTACTCTTTAGTTTCCACTTCCAAAGAACCATTTTCTATTCCAACTCATTATACTAAAGACTTAAACTCTAACTCGTCCTTGAGTCTGTGCTAGCCATAGAGAAGTCAAGACTTTCTATAAGATTATATTCTCCATACAACATCATATAACTTATCCTTGAGCTATCATTCTCTCTTCCTTTCAAAGCACTAAGACATTATTAAGTTCACTTTCAAGATCCTTTTGTGCTCCCTCAAGCCTTCCCTTACACTAGAGGCTACCTTTTCAAAACCATACAAGCATATCTGATAGTTTTCTCAACACCTTATACAATAGAAACCAAATCATTATTTTACAATCATCCTCAAGGTGACCAAATTTCCACACTAAGACATTTCATAATAAGAACTATGTTTCGTTCTCCTCTTCCGTGAACAACACTCATTTCCCACACTTAAGACTTCACCATCACTACTAGAACACTACTCTTCTAAGAAACTCTCTGTCTGTGAATACCTCTTCCTGATTGCCACTTCTTTTAATACCCGTGCTTTCTAACCTCCTTAACATCTTGTTCCTCACACTTCTCTGGAAATAGTATACAGCATAATGACCAAAATTCCACAATTGAAGCATATTATATCATATTTGACTTTCTAGATAACTTCCTTTCTCTAATTACCCTCACACTAGAAGATCATCACTCCTGACTACCCTTAGTCTGACCTTGAAACCTTTTGACATCAAACTCACTTGAGTTCTCAAATCAATGCTACAAGTATCTATGAAGCTCATCCTTTCAGCTATCCAAATATTACTCCCAATAGCAAAAATATTTTCACTAAACTATTAGGAAGAGATTTAAGATCTTATCACAAACATCATTTTCAGCAACTCAAGACCTAAGTCTCATGGATTAACAACCTCATCCATACGGAGCATGTAGCACTAATATCACATATTCACTTGAGTTGTTCAAACATACCTTGAAACCAACTTGCCTTACTCCATCACGTATGAACCACTCCACTTCTACATTTCACTAGCGCTGCTGAATTACTTGTGAGATCCGTAACCTCGATCACATTGCTTTGATTGATTGATGAAGCCTACTCTTTAGTATAAGGACCATTACAAGAATAGTGTACCCATATCAATCACTTCCCATACCCATGCCAAGTGCCATTAGATGAACCTCATACTTGCACTCCAAAGACCAAAATAGACCGCAAGAATAGGTGCTGCATTGCCGCTTGAATAACCATTTGTCTACAAGCTTCCTCAAGCTGATTAAACTTTCTAAGGAACCCACTCGATACCAATTGAAGAACACAAGCTTATCCGAGAGGGGGTGAATAGTATAAGACCACTTTACTTTTCCTTCAATCAACTTTCAATTCAAAATTATCGTATAGAAAACAATATCAAGCATAAACAAAGCAATCGAAAACACCATCCACAATAGAGACACAATAATTACGTGGTTCACCCAAAGTGGTACCACGGATAAAATTTTCACTAAAATTTTATCAACCAAATCTGGGAAAACCTTCCCGATTACAATGTTTATGGGTACCAACCCAAAGGAGACACCAAACCCTAACTATCCTCTGGATCCCTAGAAGACCCGCCCCGCCCTAGCAAGTGGAAATCTATCCACAAAAGACACCTTCCCGCTCCGGGAGACCCCCCAACTCTACACCTCAAAGTCCCGAATACACTAAACGTACCTCGGCTACACAAATGTCCTCTACTATTCTCACTCACCAAACATATCCTCGATCTCACATACGTCCTCTTCCTCTCCGCTACACCAAACACCCTTTCCGCACAATCCCCAAATCCTCTACTCTCAATCGCACTTGGGAAACCAACTTTCACTACCTCAAACAAGCACCTCGACGAACATCAAATTATGCACTTATGCATACATAACACCCCCACACTCCTCGATGACGAACTCCCCCCACCTACTATGAAAACACACTTTGAACACACACTCGACGTTCCTTCCTCAAATAACCCTCCCTTATACTAAAACTTTCAAGACAACACTTTGACCTAGTTGGTCACAACCCTAAACAACATCTGCAACCCCTAACTCCAACCCAAATTTAACTTGTTGCTTAATAACCGCAACCCGACTCCCGGAAACTACAACATTCACGAACGGACCTTCATCGAACACTACTATGGCTTGCAGATACGGACACTTTCTTTATACTGACTATGCCTGCACGATACATGACACCGGCTTGTTAGCAACAACTCTCACGAACACGACTCGCCCACTAACGCACGCATTCTCTCACGAAATCGTGACCTTCTCTCATCCTCTCTAAGTTTGCACTAACGAAAATGGAACATGTCATGAAACGCAACACTTTGATCCTGAGCTCTCCCTTACTCACAAATCGGAACATTCACGAAATCGTGATGCTTCCCGACCTCCCGATCCATGAAATCATGACACCTTCGTTGAAGACTTCTTACTATTCCGCAAACATGACACTTCTCCAACCGAATTGCCATCTCAACGCACGAAATCGTGACACTTCCCCCGAATGTCCATCTCAACTTCACAAATTGCGACACTTTTGCACCGACGACTCTTGAGCCTATCGAAATCACGACGCTCTTTCACTCTTCCCTTTTCATCACGAAATCACAACGTCACTCAAGCTTTTTAGCATTTGCGAACATGCATCCTCTTCGCTTTGTAGCATCACAAAATCGCGACACTTTGAGATACTTATCTCTCTCGAACTTGCACAAAATCATGCGTCACACGCGGACTCTCCCTCGCACATGCAGAACGGACACTTTTTGCTCACAACATCCTCATTATGCGTGAAACTGATAGTTTTCCCTGCCCCCACTTTTGAGTCGTGAAATGGACATGCGGAAACATGACTTCCACCTTGCTTTCTTCTCAACATGCGGAAACGCGCGTTTGCCTTCTTCTCTCTCTAGCATATGAATAATGACAGTTCTTCCGAACTTCTCTCCTCAAACATACGAAATCATGATAGTTTGCCAACACTTCTCTTCCAAACATGCACGAAATCGTGACAATTTTTCCAGTGCATACTTTTCTACTTGTCTTTTCTTTGACTTTGCAAATGCTACTCTAACTCTGAAACCCGTCCATGCGTAACCTTCATTAAAAAATTCTTTGACATCAAATCAAATTGTTTCAAGAACTTCTTGACATCAATGACAACATCTATTCTTGAGCAAAGGCAATGTACCCAAGGTACCCAAAATTGCCAAAACTTCGTTCATAGCATCTATTTCTAAAAGAAGTGCACATTCTAAAGTTTAAATTAGGGTTTCCTAATCCCCTCTTCCATGTTATCTTATTCTTGAAAAATTTTGCATCGTAAGATTGAAAATTAGGGTTTCCTTATCCCCTTTATTCCACACACTTGGATTGTATGTTTCCATGCTTTACAAAGATTAATTTGATTCATAAATGCATTTAGGGCTAGACTATTTCTTTGCAAAGAATACGCTTATATAATCATTTGCTTTCGAAAAGGCATTAGGGTTAGTGTTTCTTTTGAAAAGGCAACTAGTTAGTTTCTTACATTGCATACACCGTTAGAAAAACAAAAACCCACACACACTCACATGGTATCTAAACAAGTGGTGAGATTGGTCTTCATACCTAATCCATCTCTCGAGACTGGTGTGCATTGATTTTCACTCTCCATCAGCTCATCCCCCTAGACACCTAGCAGCCCCACAGGAGCAGTTTTCTATATTTCATCATCAAAAAATCCCCCACTTTTGTGACTAAGCCCTGTATTTCATCACCAGTGGTTACCTACAAATTGGGATAGGATTTAGTGCCTTCATACACAAGGCTATCATAATTAGTGGAATTGGTAACTGTCATTCTTGACTAAGCCCACCCGAGGGTGAAGCGAAAGTATGGGTATGCCGATAGCAGGTCTTAGATAGTGCCACCTTTCTTCATGAAAGGATATTGTGAAATCACTTCAGCATAGTGGGTTCTCTCTCTTTAGGATATTATTTTACTGCACCTTCCATACAGGTCACCATTCACACGTTGCGATACCATTCTATTATGTGCATCTTTGGGTGTTGTAGGAGGTTTGATATCGATGACATTACCCGTGATTCTACATAGGGAGTATTAACATTAAAATACACAAAATGAACAAAACACTTACTTTTTCAACACTTACAATTGATTTTGGTCTACCAATGTTTGCATGATCATGGATCGGTCTCATCACATTACACTATATATTGCTTTGTCACATACAACATGTTACTTCAAATTTACATTAGACACAGTCGAGTCTGTTGCACGTAGGTTTTATTTCTAAAACCCTTGTACAAATGTCACAATACCTATGGTCACTCATAGTAAAGCATGCTAGTAAGCACACTTCATAGAGGAGATGCCTTTCACTTCCTCTAATCAATCCACTCTTACTCCTTCAATCATGAAGGGGAAGATTATAGATACATCTGATTCACGCATGGAATTTGATGTATAGTTTACACACATGATGCCTCGAGATGAGACGTCAACCTTGAGCGAAGTCCTTGCTACTTCACTCACAGAGGATTACCCTCTCCTTTCAGCCCCATCCTCACCTAATACATCAACCACATTCTATGACCATGTGATCTACATAGCTTTAGGAAAACCTCATCCATTATTCATCGTAGATGAGAAGGTCATACCTACTTCTCCCACATTTGTGCATCCCTTCTTCCAATAACTATCTCAATCCATCTTTGAGAGTGACTCATCCCTCCTAAATCGTACCCGTTGAAAGGTCACATCATTCACCCCTACCATAGGAATGGTATCCGATCCATCCTCCTCTACTGTAGGAAATCAGAAGCCATCCTTCCAAACTATGCAATAACTTCCTTCCCAACTGGAATCGCAAGCATTTACTCAAACCTCACACTCGTACTCCTCACAGGAGTCTCAGCCATCACCTTCCCAAGAGCAATTTTTCACCATATATGAAGGCATCTACCAACGGCCCCTTCGAAAGCAAGATGCGCAAACCTAAGAGGAGTGTACACATACACTTTACCCTCAACCCAAGATCCTACCTCTGTAGCTTATCCCACCTTTTTGGCAGCTTTCCCACCAATCTCCCAGGTGCCTAGATTGTACGATACCCAACCTTCAGATCCACCTTTGTCTATGATGAACTTTAGGATATCACCACCTCCTCCTTTTCAGGTTCCCACTACTAATATCCATTCTACATATGGACCAAGACTAACAGCTTACCCACCTACTCAGCCAATCTATTCTACACAATTTAGCGTCCCTACTACCTACCCTCCAAGATAGAGACAGATCCCATACTTTGATACCTCATCTTGACCACCCCTAGAACTGATAGCTCCGTTATCTACACCATTATTAACTACACCTAGATTATTTATGCCTACCCCATTATGGTCATCTCCACCCATAACCCAACCATTACAGTAGGCTCCAACCCAACAAGTACTTGCACCACAACCATATTCCTCTCAGTCACAGTATTATTACCCACAACAGACACCTACCCCACAACCTAGTATGCTTGTAGATATGACAAAACATGTCGCCCAGTACCCACCTTACCAAGATTAGGCACAACCATACTCTTCTCAATACTGGGAAGAACAAAAATACTAGTATCCACCACATCCAAAGGGTCAACCTACCCTAGCCCAGTCCCCCACTCCTATGACACATGAACTTCAAATATTATGAGATGAAGTTAAAATGCTAAACATGTGCATTACAAGCTACAAGTAACAAATTCCAAAATATGAAGCATTCTACAATGAGCCAGGTCATACTAATGCACCCCCTCCATCCAAAACACAACAAGCCCATGATCACCGTCCTCCATGTCGACATTGCAATTGGACTCCACTTTCTGAGCCTAATACTACTTTATTCTAGAGGCTATTTGAGGTTGGTCATGTTACATTACTAGAAATTTGACCCGTCAATCCAAATTAACCCAACCCTCATGGGAAAATCGAACATACCTTTTGTGTTTATCATCGCCATCTAGGTCACGATGTCCATTCTTGTTGCACCTTTCGTGATTTAGTTGAGAACCTTATCGATAATGGTACCATTCTAGTTTCAAATATTGTCACACAAAAGGGTCAAAAGTTTCAAAAGGTCACACCCTTTACTTTACCCTCATCAAATCAAGTCAATCGCTAGGTTCAAAAAGGTGCCATCCTTTTGTCAAAGGTTACACCCCTTGCCTTACCTTCATCATAGTTGTTTTTCCAAATGCTAGGTTTTTCCAAAATCCTTAGCTAAAATTTTGGAACATTCTTTTTAGAATCCCTTAGCACCTCAGGTTTTTCCAAAATCCTCAGCTAAAATTTTGGAACATTCTTTTTAGAATCCCTTAGCACCTCAGGTTTTTCCAAAATCCTCAGCTAAAATTTTGGAACATTCTTTTTAGAATCCCTTAGCACCTCAGGTTTTTCCAAAATCCTTAGCTAAAATTTTGGAACATTCTTTTTAGAATCCCTTAGCACCTCAGGTTTTTCCAAAATCCTCAGCTAAAATTTTGGAACATTCTTTTTAGAATCCCTTAGCAACCTAGGTTTCCCCAAAAAACCTCAGTAAAACTTTGGATAGGTTTATCCAAAAACCTTAGCAAAAATTTGGATAGGTTTGTCCTAAAAACCTCAACAAAAATAACCTAGCCTAGCCTAGCATAGGTATAGCACACTCACAACATAGCACATGCATAACATTCACATGCACCACTACATGTTAAATTGCACAACTTTTGTCATCGCTCGAGATAACCCCCTTCGATACATGATGAACAAGAGCTACCACAACTCACACACAACTAAATGGATCATGCTCTTAACTAAATTTGACCTAGAATTCATATCCCAAAAATCCATCAAAGGGAAGGTCATCGCAGACCAACTGGTTGAAGCCCCTTTAACTAAAAATAAACCCCTTCTCATTTAGCTTCCAAATGATTCCATCTTCCATATAACCAAAGTTGAAGAATATGTAGAACCCAAAGTTTTAGCTGACCTAACCCTATTATTCGATGGTTCCATATGTCTCCACACTGGGGGTGCATGCATTGTCTTATTCAAACCTAAAGGAGAACCACTCCCATTTTCATTCAAACTTAACTTCCCCTGTACCAAAAACAATGCAGAATACAAATCCCTAATAATAGGACTAAAAAAAGCACACTCCATGCACATCAAATGCCTCCACATCATAGGAAACTTAATCCTAATAGTAAATCAAGTGCAAGAACTCTGGCTATGCAATTGTCCAGTTCTCCAGTAGTATAAGAAAATTGCATAATTATTAACCTAGTTTGAGTCGTATCTCAAAGCCGCTCCATGATCATCAAACCATTTTGCAAACACAATGGTCTCCTTTGGATCCCTAATTTTGTAAAACCCAACATCTGATACAACATCCATGTCCATCCATACACTAACTACATCTGCCATATCACCCATACCTCCTACAGATGATGGTGGTGTGTATGTGGTACACATCGAACCCCATGATCCATGGTTCTCACAAATCAAAGAGTACATCAAACTAGGTTTCCTACCATGTGATATACCCCACATTCAATTTCGAACCTTCAAACAAAGAGTGATCTGCTACACATTACTAGGGGACATCCTCTATCACCATAGCTATGATGGCATGCTCATGTGTTTCCTAGAACTGCAAGAATCGCAACGGGTTGTACAAGAAACCCATGATGGTACTTGTGGTGGCCATTATAGTGGCATGAAAATCACCAAATGCATCCTCCACATGGGCTACTACTTGCCCAAAATGGAGCATGACTACTACAAGCATGTGAAGCATTGCATCAATGCCACCAACACATGAACCTAACACATCTCCCATCTTAAGCACTTCAACCAATTCAGTCCATGTGGCCTTTCTCCCAATGGGACTTGGATCTAAATGGACAGATTGCACCAGCTTCCTCAAGCAATCACAAGTTTATCATCACTGCCACACAGTATTTTACCAAGTGGGTCGAAGCCATCCCACTAGTCCAAATCATAGGAGTCAAAATTGTAGCATTCATCACAGATCATATCATATGCAATTTTGGAATTTCCACCCAAATCATTTTTGATAATGGGAAATCCTTTAAAAACAAAATTGTACAAGCCCTGTGTGACAGATTTCATATACACCATAGCTTTTCTACCCCATACTATACTCAGGGTAATGGCCAGGTAGAAGCCATAAACAAAACCATTTGTTCCATCCTCCATAAAACCATAGCAGAATCTCACCGTGACTAGCAGAATCAAATATCCCTAGCCTTGTGGGCATATCATACGAGCATCCATCCTCCTACTGGGGCAAAATTTTTTTCACTTGTATATGTGGTAGAAGCTATCATGCCCCTTGAGATTGAGATACCTTCCTTAAGGATATCTATGAAAGATTTCATTGATGATGACATTGCTCGTCAAGCTCGTCTAGATCAGCTAACACTTCTTGATGAGCATTACATTCATGCAATCGAGAACACACGAGTATACCAAGATCACATTCATCATACCTACAATAGTAAGGTTCATTAGCACGAGTTTAAAACCAGTGACCTAGTTCTCAAGGAAAACTAGAAAATCACAAGTTAGTCCTATCACCCTCCTAATAGAGGATACAACCATCATACAGCTTGTTCATCATGCTTACCTACCCCGCTGCCCAATGGTGAGTCCACATACTCTCAGGATTTGCAAGCTCATGCTGCACAAGCCACCCAAGTCACCTCCGTAGGTATGCCTCTATCCCACGTGCGTCATCATTTGGGACCATCCCCCATGATGCACATACTCCAAACACCACCTTCCCACCTACAAGGTTCACCTTCCCAGTAAAATTTCCAATCACCTAGGCCTATTTATTCCTCCCTTGCCTCATCGAGACCTCATCCAACTTCTCATGCATACCAAGCCATGCCACATACATCACAACCTTGATCCCCACCTTCACCAATACTATCACCACAACATCATGAGATACAACATCTTTTCTCCTATGTCGAGGCTTTAGAGCTATAGATGAGCCACTGCCATTGCCATGTATACTTGTGCTAATCTCCCATGACCCGTACAACTTCACCTTCATGCATATCCACCCTTTGATATTATGCCCAACCTACATTGGACCCTCGACCCATGCACCCGCAGGTAGACAGATCTTCATCACCTCTAGTGAAGCCCTATATTTACCCCATATCGGTTCCATACATACCATTTTCAAAAATATTTTACCATCTCATGCATCAGAGTCTCGTTGACTTACCCGAGATTTGACAAATAGATCCCTCGCATACTAACCCACGTAACTATCATGAGAATCAATATTGCATCTATCATCACCAACTAGGTCATGACATTGAAGAGTGTTGAACATTCAAGAACCTAGTGCACAACATGTTGCATAGTAAGAAAACCCCATCACCAGAGCATTCTATCCCATTTAACTAACTTCTCAGTCCTCCACATCACATTAACCCCACAACCTTGCCCTCCTGCAACACCCTAACAACACAAACCTGATACATTCATAACATATCCAACTACAAACCTAGCCACAATCCTAGCTGCATCATCACTTCACCATCCCACTCCTGACCAAACCCACATCATTTTTCTTGGTAGTAGTTCTAATAGTGCTTTCCTTCTCCCCTACTTATTCTACTTCTTAGAATAACTGATTTATATTCTCTCTCTCTTGGCTTTTGGTAATTCTCTTATCTTGTTGGTTACCAAAGCCTATTTCTTCTCACTTATTCTAGCTGTACATCCTACTCTTACATCTTCCCTCTCTTAATGACTATTACATACAGTTTTGTAGCTCACAGCTTATGCACCTACCACACACACCCCATATTCTGGGGCAACCATGATCACAACATTGTGCTTTTTGTCATCACAACACATTATACTCATATGTAGATAAGTTTTCCAAACTCCATCTATATGTCATGCATTTCCTCTTGTAGATATTGCATTCCCCCACTTGCATCATTTACGTTTACATCCATTGCATATATCCATATGTTTTTCATTTAAACTTTCAATTCATGTTTGTACATTCTTCCCCAAAATGCACCTTCAGCAGGAGTAACAAACGTAGTTGTTAGCATCACCACCTGGATGTCCATTCCCCCTTTTCAATATCAGGGTATACATAGGTGTCATGTTCGACTTTGACTACTATTTAGTTCAATCAATCCAATGTCACCCATAGCTACCGAGGATTGTACATTATTCTTATGGATATTTAGGCTGGTTCAACTTCTCTCACGGACCATACACAACAGGTTATACATTAAACAATTTTGAGTCTAGGAAAGAGGACACCTTGAGTAGATATCACCATCTAGCGAACGATATCCCCTGCTCACCCTATCACTTGGATGGTCAACATATGAACTGGGGATAAATAAAGGGATCAAGCATAAGCAAAAATAAATTATTGGGTAGAAAACAAACGTCATCACCTATACAAAAAGAGCACCACCAAAAAAAAAAAAAGAGAAAAAAAGAAAAAAGAGCACCACAATAAATAGGTCAACACTAGAAGAGGGGAAAAAAACAAAAGGAAACACCTCTTGATATCACTCATAGGTTCAACATAACACCATGGGATGATTTCCATCACTAGCAATAGGCTCCAAGAGCCTGTCTACCAGTGGAATAGTCTTATAGGTGGCAACATATCTATAACATTAGCATCTTGCTTTTGTATAAATTACTATTGAGGATGGATGAGATAGCTAGTTCGGTAGCATCTACAACGGGTTAATCCTACCTCCCTCAAAATGGATAAATGAACCTTACATATGGACACACATAGGTCCATGATAGATTATGAACCAACCCGATTAGTTATAAGTTGCCATAATACTTGTATAGCTAAGAGTCTAAGATTTGATTGTAACAACTATATTGGTCAAAGCCATTATGCATACGTTACATTATCCAACTTACTTGAAATTATGGGATGGATCACATCCATACAAGTAAATGCTATGACACAAGTGCTTCCTTTGGTGCATCTCAGTATGTCCATACATGCATCCATGCATCTATGTCATATACATTTATTACATATTACAGCCATGCATTCATCCTATGTGCATTTCAACATCAAATCACATTATTGCATCCACCTTACATGCATTTAAATATTAAATAACATCATTGCATTAACCCCACATGCATTCACTATAAAATCACATCAGATACCACATCATATCGCATTTAAAACACAATCATACATACTATTCTACAAGTTCATTTATACCACAAAGCGATAATATATCTAAACCATTCACACATGTATATCTATTTATCATACATACCTATAAACTATGCTACGCTATCTATGCAAACATAAGAAGAACACATTTCAAATAATAACAATGACACATGTATATATCATAGCCAAAATCAATATGTATATATATATCGTCCATACAAAATGCTTGAAGGCTACAACCTGGGACCATGCCCATCATCATATAGAATCTAAAATACCTACAAGCTAAAATACATAGAAAGCCTAACTCCCACCAAGAGTCTCTCCATGTCCCTCACGGCTCACTCGCATCTCAACAACCCTGCTCGATTTTGCTCCAAAATCTAGAACTGTATCCACGATAGGCTGATACTGTATTACAACCCTAGCACCCATCTGCCCCATCATAGCAGAACTACACTGGCTATGATGTGAAGAGGTTGACACTCACGATCGAGATACCGATTGGGATACCACTTGATCATAATTAGGAAGAATAATCCCATGCACTGATAGAGTAGTCTCACATAGTATCTTCCTCGTAGACTCTACAGTAAAATGACTAGCCAAACTTCCAATAGTCTGCTCCTGTCTAGTCATCCTGGCCCTTAGCTGCTTGACCTCCACCTCCAACTATCAGACTTTGTCTCGTAGTGCCTATATCCCCTCCTCCACACGTTGCTCCTTTGGGAAATCCACATGAATCTCCACCATACAAAAAAATTCACTAATATCAAGGGTGTCATCTATGTCACCCATAGCAGTAGCTCCACCTCCCTCCTTTACTCCAATGGCCTGCTCCATGGTCACATCAACAAACTCAGGCACCTCCTCCACCCTCACTCCCTGGGTGCTCACTATCTCACCCAAGCATCGTTTCGACCACTACAGAGGAACCTCCTTCTCATTGCCAGCCACATCCTCTACCCTAGCTCGATCTCCCCTACCAACTCTACCATATGGTGGAAGTGCCCCAACACCAGCTGCTATCCATTGATTGATCACACCTCTAACATGATCCCAACTCTATAATGCCCAACAAGCCTCAAAATTGAGTCATGCCAACATCCTCCACATTCAATGTAGCCAGAGGTGGATCCCTCTCCCTAACCCAAGGAAATACCACATGATGCTCTCCTCTGTCACCTCGCTGCTTAAAATAAGTCACAGGAGCCAGTGGCATATCCTATCGTAAAATAATCTACCGCATCACCCTATCAAACTAAAAATACTTAGTCTATCGAGTATATCACCCTATCATCTATTTTCCCTATTGGATGGCTTGCAACTCCTCATCATCCTTGTCCCATCTGACCCCACCCAATGAAGGCCTCCATATGATATCACTAGGAGTCAGATCTCTGAACTTACCCATCAAAAATAGTGGGTCACCCTCATGTGGCCTCTTGATACCCTACTCTGCCTACGTACTCCATCACAAAGCATAGGGTAAATACTCCTTGCCCACCACATGCATAGGGTGAGGTAATAATGAGGGTCACTCAATAGCTATGTGCTCCCATGCCCATACCTACAGCAAGGGAATCGCACTCAACCCTATGCATCTACCTCGAACAACATCATGTAACTCTTGATAAACTTGGGCCAATAGTGTAGGTGCCTAGGAAAACACAACCCTATGCTTAACTATGTCGCTCACCACATCTAACATATTCTAGGTGAAGAACACCCCTAAAGTATCAGGTAAGGTATAAGTTGAGATCATCATCATCGCCACATACTACCGATCAGATATCTTATCCTTACCCACAACCACTCATAATAAATCTTAGAGACATAAATACCTCTCCAATCCACCCCAAAGAATCTTTCCAACACAACCTCCTTGCTCTCATCAACGTCTGCTTTCACAAGAACACCCTCAATCGGTAATCTATATATCCGATATACATCCTCCAAAGTGATGGTCATTTCCATAGTATGGAAATGAAATGTGTTCCTGTCCACGTCCCATATATCACACAATGTAGAGACATATGCTCTGTTAGTATGGATACTCTTGCATTCCCACACACCTCGAAACCATATGTCATCTAACCACTTTAGCTCGTCTGTTGTGCTCATCAACACCTCAAAACCCTCCTTCATTTTTTGCACCCGATGACGGGGTTCTAGCATCTTGACCTATTCATCTAAAATAATACACAACAAAACACATGTTAGACATCCACATAATGATGCAATCAAATCAAATTCCATGAATAAAAATTTACAAATTACAATAATTTAATTTAACATGCACTTTGAGACAAAAAAATGCACAAATCATATGAAAAAATATATCAACAAAAAAGTCACATATTTGGATACCCATTTCATCATTTTATGGCAAAAGTTCAAACAAATGCGAAAAAAAATACATATTTGGCTCCCAACAGTCAAATATAAGTTCACCCACATACCCATTGTGGCACAAAATTCAAAACGTGATCAATTCATTCAACATACAAAAACAAAACGTATTTTTGAATACCCATTTGCCAATTTTATGGTAAAACTTTTGACAAAATTCAAAAATAACTTACAAATCAACACAGAGTTCAAAGTCAACTTTATCGTAAATACACCAAAACTGAAAACACATCAGAAGACATAATTCAAAAATAATAGTCACATTTTTGAACACCCATTTGCCCACTCCACGGTGAAAGTTCAAACATATGTGAAAAATAGTCTAAATCGGGATCTCTATAGCTCATTTTCAATTTCACACTACCCACACCTTGGCATGCAAATCAAAGGTAAGCCAAACAAAGTCATCAACAAAAACAATCAACATTTTTGAATACCCATTTTGCCCTTCTAAGGTGAAAGTTTCATCGGTTTCCACAAATACTATCTCTAAGGCAGTAAATTTAACAATCACGATTTACTACCTTACACCCAAAAGCAACAAATTCTGAAATCACACCAAACGAAAGCAAAAAAATATAACATTTGCAAAATGGGATACCCATTTCCTACTTTTATAGATAAAATTCAATAACATGTCAAAAATAGTACACCGTCGCTTCACAAATGCACGGTCAAACTTCACACCTACTCTACCCTTCACCCGATCAAATCAACACTAAAACAAGTCCAATCCCGAAACATATCACGTTTTTGGATGCCCATTTGGCTTATTTATCACTATGTTTTCAAATTTTAATTAAAAATTACTAAAACTTTTAAAATAGGATGAAAACCTCCCCCTCTCATTCACATTTCTCAAGAAAAATAAAACAAAACAAAATAAGGATAAATAACACTTACCGGTGGGTCCCTGCACCTGTTGCCAGCTGTCCTACATCCCCTCATCATCATTGCCCTCGAAGTCATCAACCTCCTACACGTTGCTTTCCAATATTTCTCGCTGACAAAATGAAGCACTTACAAGGAAATTTGACCTTAAATACGCTTTTATCTTGTCTTTGCCCCCTGAGGGGTGAACCCAGATCTAATTCGCCTCTCGGGATGTGATTTAGGTCAAAATCATCCCTTGAGTGGCGAACTCAGCTAAAACACCCCCAAATCAACCAAATTGCCCTAAAAACCCTAGGAAAGTAGAAAAATTTCTTCCAAAACCCTAAGAACTCCACAAAAATTTCTTCTAATTTTTTTTTTAATCATATTCATCATGCATTGGTATCTTATCAATTACTGCATCATCAAATCACCAAACTTCATTCTCCTCATTGTTGATTCCTCGTTTCAGGCGGTATTCATATCCAAATTCAGCTTTGCATGCAACCATAAAATCAAAAATATGAAAGTGCTTGTTATATTAAATTAATATAAATTTACTTCTTTCATAAAAAAAGAGAGGTGTTAACCTATTGGTTAAAATATTTGAATACACATAGAAGGGACATCTACATTAACAAAGTTAACATAAAAGATCTACCTCGATCCATGGTAAAATATAAATTTCCAAAATTTAATTTTATCAAAATTAATTCTAGTGGTCCTTTTAGAGGAAATCCAAGAAAATTTAGTGGAGATGATAATTTCATAATAAGGAAGGAAAATATCTCCTCACTTACTCATAGTTATGTGAAACTTCAACTAACAACCATGTAAAGCTAGGGCACTTCTTATAGGAATTAAAATTGTAATCAAAAGAGGATGGAAATATATTTCAATTGAGGGGGATTCATAACTTATCATTAATGTTATCAAAAAAGAATAGTTTGAAGATTAGATTAAAAATAATTATTGTTGATTTTCATCAACTATTATTTGAGGTAATCTCTAAAAAATGTGAGCTTGTCTATATAGAAAAGAACCAAGTAGAAAATAATTTTCCTAATCATAGTGTTGATTTTTATCTTATCAAAATTTAAATTTTAAAAGACATTTCCCCAAATAAGATTTTCTCTCTTAATAAAAATGATGTCAAAGAGTTGTGGAAACATAACAGTTTTAGGAAGATGAATAATATATATATATATATATATATATATATATATATATATATATATATATATATATATATATTTTATGTTGGTAAAAAATTATTGAATTGTAGACACCAAAACCTAGCCATTTGTCCTCCACCCATGCTTTCCCACCATTTTTCGCCCACTATTTACATATATTTATATATATTTAATATTAATATTTTATATATTATATTTTATATATATTTAATAAATATATATTTATATAAGTGAACTAATCCCAACCATCCGATTTCATTTAATCCTATCTCATCCATCCACATCAATCCATGCCACACCCTAAATTTAATATCCACCCTCCGATGTGCTTTTATCTCAGCCACACAATTAGTGTCATTGAAACCCTAGCATGCCCTAGGTTGGATTATAAATATAGGCCATTTTGATGGCTCAACCCCTAAGTAACCTAAGTTTTTAGAGTCCTTGAGCAATTCGTACCCTAATATTCCTTGAGTTTCATCTTCCCTTGGAGTATCCAAGTACTTCTACCTCCATCCTCACTCACCGTAATCCCCATAGCCATCATCATCCATTTTCCCTCACCATATCTACTTTTGTAGCTTCTTTCCTTAGTCATCGAACACCTTCGAGTGCTTTCTATCATCGTAGAGTACCTCTGGATGCCTCCCTACCAGTACCCAAGCATCCACGAGCATCTCCTAAAGTCACTAGGTGCCTGCAAGTGTTTTATGTAATTGTCCTGAAGACCTCCTAGCCTTTGAGAGATGCTAGGGTATCATCGTGCCTACCCACAATAACCAAATATCACCGATCAGAAGACAACAAGCAAGTAAGGTAAAGCTACTAGTTATTATTTCATTTATGCATTTTCATGTTTGTTCACTTCATTTGCAATAGATAGTTAGGGTTTACCATTGCTTATAGAGGGCCTCACACTATGGAGCCCTCACAAGTATTACTAATTTGTTTGTTGTGTTATTGTGTGAAGTATTAGCATTGGATAACTATTTAAGTTGGAGTGGCCTGACATCGAATATCAGGAAGCCCATTCAATTCTGTTGGGAGTAAGATGCGCTTGAAGACACCACAACCTTGTTTTTTAGGGTTTTGGAAATCCCTAACCCTTGTAAATCTGTATAAAAAAGGATTCAAGGATCCACATTATAACAATGGAGTTTTTAGGCTTCCCCCATTAATACAAGATCATTTATTATGCAATTCTGGTTTCCTTGTGTTCAATTTATTTAGCATTGTTTGGTGTTACATTTTTACATATTTCAAATGGCGATCACGGTGGGACCCCCTAAGGGTTTTTGTTTATGATTTGCCTTACTAAATTACTTGTTTTCTATCATCTTGCAAAGTTTTCAGGAGTGCATATTTCATAGATTTCACTCGATCTAGGGTTTCTAAAAGTTTGCAAAAGTTGCAGAAGGTGTGTAAAATTCCCAGCGGTACTCGAGGGCTATCCAAAAATACCCATCGGTATTTTACAAAGAGCTAGGACAAATACATAGGCCGTTTACAAGTCTGCTAACCAAACCCTAGTTTTTTTGTTTATATTTTTTGGTTGTTTTTTGTCTTTTTTAGGATTTTGATATAAAAATAACATCACTAAGTAATTTGGAAAAGAAAATTCATATTAGCATGCATTTTAGGATTTAAATTAATCATTTGCATCCATTCACAACCTCTATTTGAAATTTTTGAGTTTTTGTTGTGTGAAAAATAAAAAAATAATATTGCATTCTAATTGCATGTAAATCAAAATTGCATAATTAGTTTGCATTATTAGGGTCAGATATATCTATTTTTAGTGGTCTAAGTAGGAACATTGTTCATATACCACGAGTATCTCTGTAATTGGGTGATTCCATGTGGAGGAATAGACGAACCCCCAGCTGTTTAGAGCAGGTCTTGCAATGTAATATATATCCTTTGGAGAAATTGGTATTGTGAATAGTGGCTTCTATTTTAGACCATTGAAAAGTGGTTATTTTCTAACATTTTTGAACACAATAGAAAGTAAAAAAATTTAAAATTAACCACACACTACATGATTCACATTCAATAGTAGTTGTTGGATTTCATCATCAACCATTGCTTGAGATTTTGTGATAGTGGCTTTCATCTCCATCCACCAATATCTGCCCATAGAAATCCTAGGTTATCCTCGAGA
This sequence comes from Wollemia nobilis, assembly GCA_028583015.1. NCBI lineage: Eukaryota > Viridiplantae > Streptophyta > Pinopsida > Araucariales > Araucariaceae > Wollemia > Wollemia nobilis. The sequence continues at coordinate 3,726,096 of JAQPPZ010017240.1, read as the reverse complement.
AAAATTGCTGGATTTCATCACCAGTAAGAATGTCGTTGCCCAAGCTTAGCCATAGCTTTTACCTTTATTTGATTAATTCATATTAGCACATCTAAAACACACAAGATTGAAACCTAAGGAAATGAACTCACATTAAAAGGAGAAAATCAATATTGATCCACCAATCTCTGCCCATAGAAACCCTAGGTCACCCTCGAGAAAAATTGTTGGATTTCATCACCAACAAGAATCTCGTTGCCCCAGCTTAGCCATAGATTTTACCTTTATTTTATTAATTCAGATTAACACATCTGAAAAACACAATATTGAAACCTAAGAAAATGAACTCACTTTAAAAGGAGGACCACATGCTTTCTACTATGACTCTGCTCTTTGGAATTGATGTTGTGGGTCTAGTAGGATTTTAGTTTCTTTTATGGCCTGCCTAGTGAGGCCTTTGGTTTCCTTGCTACCGTGTCCCTTTAGGACTTCTTCATATGTTTCCTTGAAGTTGTTTTTTGGTGGTGCTGAAGGCTATCTGGGATTTTTGGTTGCTTCCTTTCTGTCTAGGCTCTATCGTCTACAATTAGGATTCCTCGTGACTCCTTCCTCTTGAGTTCCTGTGGAACTTTCCCATATATTTCCTACAATGTGTTCTTCTACTGCTGCTTCCTCTGCTGGATTAGAATTTTTGAAGGCTTAATTTTTTCACATGAGGACTCTGTAGCCTATGGAGCTCCTCTATATGCTGAACCACTTTTCAAGTTGATGATCCATTTCTTGAGGATTTTGTGGCCTGTGGAAATCCTTAAATTGCTATTCCATATTTTCGGCTTGCAAGGGATTTGGTTTTTTCTTAGTTTGTGTGATCCTATGCCATCCCTGGTTGTTTCCCATCCTTGTTTAGGTGGGATTTACTATTTTCTCTGTTCCTCTGCTCCACCTATTAGTGCAGGGTGGTTTTCTGCTTTAGACTAGTTTTTCGCTGCATGGAAAGTTGTTTTTTAGATAGTTTATGGTCTCCCATGGGTGGTTTCTAGTTTTCCCGCCCTTGGTATGTTTCAAATTTTAATTCAGAAACTTGTTTCATTTTCCCGCCTATGGGAAGTTTCAAAATATTTTTTGGTAGGTTGGGCAGTTTGGTGCATTCCTCTTTCTCCCACCCTTGGGATGTTTTAAAATTCAAGTTAGGCACCTGAAGTTTTAAAAATATTTTTAGGCAAGCTTTTCTGTCGCCTTCTCCTCTCCCACGTAGTGGGCTTTTCAAACGTTACCTCGCATGATTTTACTCAGTGCTTTTCCTGACTACTTTCCTGAATTTATTCCTCAACACTTTTCTCAGTGTTTTCCTGAATCTTTTCCTCAGAAAATTCCTTAATGCTTTCTTGAATTTGTTCCTCTTGGATTTCCTCAAGCCTATCCTGTTGTCCATACTTGGACGTTTCCTTTTGATGTAATCAGGGTTTAGGATCCTTTATAAAAACCCACTTTTAATTTAACTTACAAAAAAAAGGAGATAACCAATGAACAAGGTAATACACATATGTTAAACAAACTTTGGGTTGGTTGTTTTGTTTTTATTGTGAAAATTTAAATTGGGTGCTTCAGTTTGTTGCATAATCTGTATTTTGATTTATTTGCTTTATGGTATTAACACAAAAACAAAAACAAGCATTAAATCAAGATAATCAAATGAAACCTTCATCCACCTTCCCCACCACTTATGTGGTAGATTACCTTAATATGACATAGGCAGATTTATCTATAGGTCCATCACATTCCTTTCCATCCATAGCCTTTCATATGGCTATGTCCCAAGAGGAGTCAACCTCACCTACCGTTTACCATCACATCACCCATATAGACATGGCAAGAGTATAAGCTCTCATGAAGTCTTCTAAATATTCCTTAGAGTCCATTCCCAATTCACCTAGACATGATCTTACTTTATAGTAGGAGCCTATTTATTCCCAACCACCATCCAAATTTACTCAGGTGTACACCAACCCTCTCTTTGAGGCATCAGTTGCACCTTCCTCCCATATGTCCATTCCCCAATCCTCATGTGCTCCTACCACCTCATATACTTCCACCTATAGCAACCCCTTATATGAAGCACATGTAAATGTTGCTTCACAAGTTTCAGCCTCACAAGTTGCCATACCTAGTGTAGCTTGTCCCCAAGCCACATCTTCCATTCCATCTACCTCCATACAATTAGCTTATGATAGAGATATTAGTGAAGCATGGGAACACCTAAAAAAATTATTTAGACAATGTCAAAATGCTCAACAACAAGTATAGGTGAAACCTAAGCCTTTACATAACTCTACTCAGACTGTTCTTGTTAACTAGGGTCCATCATGGACACCACATTTTTTTGTGGTTTCTATCCTTGTTTCCCTACAAAGTCATACCACTACCCATACTATTCCCATTGGCCAGCCTATCCATAACCCTCATACATCAACCTCATTCTATAATTCCCCATATTTTCACCATCAATCTCTCCTTCATAAATTTCCATCAAATTCACCTGGCCATCATTGCCAATCTCATCATCACTTAGTCACTCTGCAATATTTTTCCACTCCACCACAAAATCATCAAGTAATTCAGGGCTTCCACATTCTTGAGGAAGGCCCTCGAATGAAGGCCATGCAAAAATATATTGATCAATTGATACAATTTACTTCTGGTTTTTCAATCCAAAAACCAACTTTATGCCAATTAATCAATCAATCGATTCATCCTTCAGTACCATCACCGCAATTTATGGCTGATTTTATGGTACCTAAGTTTGACAAAATTAAGGGAACTGAGGATCCCAAAGAAAATGTGAGCATGTTTGTACATGCCTGTTTCAGAATTAAAAATGACAATGCTCTCATACTTCAAACTTTTTATCAAACATTAGAAGGAGATGCCATAGAATGGTATAATAAATTACCCACCATAGTATTTATAATTTTGAGAAATTGATTGACCAATTATTTTAATATTTAATATTAAATGTTAAAAATAAGATCACATTATCTGATGTCTATGCTTTAAGACAACCTAATTATGAATCTGTCTATGATTTTGGAAACCATTGGAGGGTTGCCATCACTAAATTTCTATTCACCCTACCAATGGATGAGCTAATTAAGTTATTCACCAAGAGTTATTTAAAACATATATCTTGGATGCTTCAAATACAAACTTATCAATATTTTGAAGAAGCTTTAGCTCAGGATAGTGTCATTGAGCATATCAAAATCCAAGAAGGTATTCTTAAGCCTAAAAAGAAAGAATGGCAAAACAAGTGCCAATACAAAAGCAACTATTTTGGCCAACCAAAATCAATACAGGCTACCCTAGCTAGTCAACCCAATCAATTTAATCAAGTGGTCATGAGCCAGACGATAATGGCTCAACAACCCATGCAACAAACACTACAAAAAATTGCTTATTATACAGTACCCTTAACAACTCAAGCCATGCAAAATATAGTGCCAGCTATGGAAAACCATCTTCAACGATAGTCTATCAAACAAAATTGTTAATACACACCCTTATTCAAGTTATATGCTTCCATTTTTTGAAGGTTGTATGACACAAATAAACTTTCTTTACCCGAAATCAAACCTAATGATCTTGCCAAATGTAGTAAACACTATTAGGAACATCTATTTTGTCCTTACCATAGGCAAAATGGGTATGACATTAACAATTACCATGTATTTAAAAACATAGTGCAAGACCTCATCGACTTGGAAGCGATCAAGCTTGATAATACCCTTGCTCAACAAAATCAAAACCTTGGTATATTTAAAACACCACTCTCTCATCACGAGGAGGCACAACCAAATGTAGGAGGGGCTAACACAAAAAATCCTCCTAATCAAGTCAATCACATCCAAAAATACCAAGGGTTTGTAGGGGCCATCCATGTGGTCACTAGAGGTCAAAGGAACAATCAACAAAGGCAACCACCTCAAGAAAGTGTGTCACAACCTTCTACATTGCCACCCATACAAGTTTCCCCTAATCATTCATCACCCATCCATATCCCTAGTAAATCAAATCCTCCAAATCCACCCATCAATCATCCACATCGACCAATCATCTCATTGAGTAGCCAATTAACTACAAGTCTAAAAATAGATTCCGCCAAATTATCAATCTATGAGTTAATCCAACAATCTCCCCCACATTGTGAGGTATTAATGGATATTCTCAAATCCATTGAACTACAATCGCAAGATCCTAATGCCTTCAATAACTTTATGGGGAGCATCAAGATATGCATAGAGCCTTCCATAAAATTCTATGACTTTGAGATTAAGCTAATCTCATCAGAATTAGTAGACCCTCCATTGCATATTATGGATCTAATTGACAAGAAGACTTTTAAAAGAGTCCTAATTGATATCGGTTCCTCTATCAACATCATCACCACATCTACCATTTAGAATTTGAACCTTCTCCCATCCCATAACACCAAGTCATCGTTCAACCTCAAAGCATTTAATGATGCTTTATGTTCCACAGTTGGCACTATTTTTTTACCCATTGAAATAGGGGTCAAAATATTGCACACCATGTTCCACATCTTGGAAGGATCCATGGCCTACAATGTACTCCTTGGAATACCTTGGATGAGGGAAATGAGATGTGTCTCTTCAATACTAAATCAATGTTTAAAATATGTTCATGAGGGATAGGTACATCACATACCAATGGATGTCGAGCAATTTAAGTATTGCAATTTCATTTCAAATCTCTACGAGTCCATGCTCCTTTCCACTCACCTTTTTATTTCACCATCAGTCAATCCATACACCACTTCACCAATATCTTCATATAAGGATCCCATTCCTGAAGAGCTCCCTATCACCAATCCTCATCAAGATTCCATGATATCATAATATTTGACTACATGCACATGTGGTCATAGTCAGTCCACATCATCAGCATCATTACCATCCACATCATCATCATCACCCATTAAACAACCTTACCAAACCAATCCATTGCCATAACCTAATGTTTCACAAGTCAAGTTGATGGATTGTAAAACATCTCCATCTTTACAATTTCTCGATCCATCACCTGATCATGATCCTTCCATATCCTCCCAAGTCGAGGTCCACCTCACTAATCCTAGTATTGGTGAATATGTGGTCCAAGACATCACCATAACGCCCCTCACCATCCCTAGTGCTAAGGATTTTGGTTTCCCACATGACCCACATTTAGCCATAGGAGTAGTGTATAACATGGGTTTAGCTCCAAATATCATAAATTCTGTATATGGGGGATTGATTATTCATCAACTCTAGCACCCCTAGAGGAACCCAAAGAACTAGCACTTGATATTTTTATATAGTTAATTGGCAAGGTCATGGCCTAGGATTACATGAACAAGGAGTGCATCAACCTATCGATGTTCCATATCAAGAGGTGCACGACCATTTAGGTCTAGGTTACCATCCACTTTTCACAACCTCTTCTCTTGAACAATCCTTCCAAAGGCTTAACCTAAATTTACAAGAAGAAGCCCTCCATCCTGATAATTCTGACAAGGATATCTATGAATAATTTGAGCTTATGTTGATAATTTTAAATGAATCTAAAGAAGAATCAGATCCCATCATCCCCCATACTGAACAAAATGAGTTTTATCTCAACATGTTCCCCATCCACGAGCCCATATTTCACTTGCTTCTTCCACAAGTGTGAGCTATCCCTATCGGTGAGCCACCACATCCATTCCATTAAGCCATTTCATAAGCCAAACCGTAACATATGTACATAACACAAAAATAGTGGTTTTCACCACTACAAAAAAAATAATTAAAAAAATCAATCAAAGATTACAAAAAAGGAATTTATCTTTCTTTGCATTGCATGTATATATCATCTAGTTAAAATACATTTTGTGTTGCTTACTACTATCCAAGTTAACCAAGCTCTTAGCACCAGTTCCTAGGATCCATCCATTCCATCCAATCTTATCCACTGCCTATAAGTCAACATGAATCCTGTTGATTTATTTACCCCACTCCGTAATCCATATGATCCAGCTAAACAAATTCCAATTGACATAAGCTTTATCAATACCAACAAGATATGAATGCATTATCATATCTTCATGATAAATTCATGACTGATTGGTTGGGTTCATACATTATTACATAAAGAGTGGGTAACGGTACTTATAGGATTTCCAGTTTAGAGGGAAAGGAAGAACCCGAACCACTTAATGGTATATACTTGAAAGTATTCTATGCATGATTTGATTTACATATGTATATATACATGGCTAATACATAAAAATATTTGCATACATTTCAATCATAATGTTGCATTGCACTTGCATCTACACTTGCAAAAACATTGCAGTAACACACATTTCATATTGTATTTCACAAAATTGAATGTCATACATTACATTCACATTCACATTTCACATTTCATATAGGGATCATTTATTTAGTTCAAGGTTTTATTGTTCCAACAAAAGTCATGTTGCCTTAATTAGGGGAACCTTCACAATATCATCCACACAATGTCAAAATTACCATTAGCACAAGCCACATGTTCATAAACCCTAGGTGTTTCTGATCACTCAACCAGTCTTAGTGTTTTAAGTAAACTTCAAAATACATGTCGAGTTCCTTTTAGGACCATCACACATATACACTAAGAAAATATTGAGTTTTGGGAATTGAATCCAAAACATTCTTGAACCAAACAAAATTTCACATATTAAAAACATCTTGTGTCAAAGAGGGATAACACCATACTTGGTATGTACCTCGAAGTGAAAAGGTTCATCCTTGCTAATCCCATAATGCAACATAGTCCACCAAAATAGTGGTTCTCATCACTATCACAATTCCAAAAATAAAAGATAGAGTAGAGAAAAATCCCTAACAAAAACTCTAAATATTTTACATAACACACCACTAATCATTGGGATTGTACTACATTTCTAGTCAGACAGTTAGATATTCATCCCCAAAACTTAAAAGATCAAAAACAAAAATTATGGACTATGGAGTTAGCCTCCACCAAAGCTATATATGCTTGAATGGCAGTGGATTATGCTCATGCGCAGTGACACGTATCTTTTAAAGAGACCTTTGACCACACATAAGGATAAGATAGCTTCTTGGTTTCATCCATAACATGTTTACCCAATTTACTCAAGATGAGTTAATGAACTCACTTGCACACACATTGGTTCTTGATTGCCTCAAGTCATTACCATGCTCATGATTCGGTAAATGAATTCACTACACACACATTTGGTCCTAGAAGAATTCGGTGGTATTAGTGAGTTTGTTTGATATCACTAGTATGTTTGAGTCTCTACGAAACATGAAACCTTCCATATCAACATCCATATATTCTTCCATATCAAGATCCATATCTTCTTCCATATCAAAATCCATATCTTCTTCTATATCAACATCCATGTTAGATCATGAGTTATTCATCCAATTTGCCAAAAAGTTTGGTGTCCCTGATTAAACAACAATGATAACAAAATGGACAAACAAGATCTAAACTATAAATGATCATTAATCATCCATACAATTCCACCTTACATTAATCATTCATAAATACCATCTTGCATTAATCATCCATAACATTCAGTATGCATTAATCATCCATATAATACATGCATTACACAAAAGCATTACACAAAAAGCATTCGCACAAAAATATAACACAAAAGGTAGAAGCCATGTATATATATGTATAAATATCACATGTACAATGAGTGCAAAAAGGTTAGATACAATGGAGCACCAAGGCTCATATACAAAAGTGCATATAAGCACTAGCTATACCCTTCAAGATGACCCCTGTGACCTAGGAGAAGCCCTAGACCTAGAGCTATGCCTAGACTCACTATGCCTAGTACCCTTGGATACAAATGAGGTTGGAGGATTTGGAAGTGGAATATGATGTTCCATCAACCTATCCTCCAATACCTTGATATATCTATGTCGAGACTAAAGATGTGATATATTGACATTATGTCGATGCTCTCTCTCTACTAGCTCTTCCTGGAGCCTCATGATCCTCACATCCCACTCTACCACCAACTACTCCATAAATGTCCAATCCTCCTTGATCCGACTTGGAGGTCCATCCAAAACCTCCTTCGCATCCTTCCCATCCCCATCGTCTCTCCAAATATTAGGAGTCTGATGTGCTACACCCTTAGCCCTCATCCTTTGACTATATGATCAAAGGTGTCGCTGCCACTTGGGGATCTCTTGGATCCCCTCATCCCTGGTCTTTTGGGTCCCCTTATCCCTAGCCTCACCATCAGCTACTCCTCAAGGCAGTACCCATGGTAGCTGAGCTACAAACCACACCTCATACTCCGTAGTCATCCCAACATCATCTATATCTAGGAGGTCCACCTCCTTATCATACACACATGCCACCTTTCATGGCTCTGTGTATTGTAGCCTTGTCTCCTCTTGATGTATCTTATAGTGCAATGGCTCATCTGGGACATCCTGCCTTAGCCTAAACTATCAGAGAACTCATGAGAATGGAAGTACTTCATCTCACTATGATATCTCCCAACTACCCACCAATCCTACCGCACCCATCGCAAGTGCTCTGCACCACTGGCCCACCTACAAGCATGCCATGGTCTCCATATCACATGGGTAGATATCAGTCTAGCCCATAACTCAGGGAGTACCATTGGCTCATCCTCACTGGATAACTCAGCTATACCTCCTCAGCCAGTACCCATATCCTAGCATAAGTTTGCTCCCTACACAAGTCTGCCGTAGGTAAGCGCTCCGACCAAGCAACAATGAAGTGCTCCCATACCTAGCATTGCAATAACAAGTTGCACCCCAATCCAGTGTAAAAATGATCCTTTGATCCTTCGATCCCCCCTCTGTATTTATCTGTCTTGTGTTCTTATATAGACCACAACCAACTCCTATTACAATAATAAATTGGTCTATTTTAATCACGTAACGTGATTTGTTACAATACATTTCTACACAAATATTATTCTCCTATTTACAAGCATGTTCGTTCACCAAAGAAATAAATATAATAATCCTTAGGTGTACATAAATACTAATCCTAGAATAATAGATATTATTCTCCTATTTATAAGCATGTCGTTCACCAAAAGAATAAATATAATAATCCTTAGGTGTATGTAACAAACTAATCCTAGAATAATGCATCCTAAAATAATGCTTTTTAAAAGCTTACATGGTCAACTTAGAATAAAAGTGCTTTATTCTATTTTAATCATAAAAATCTAATATGCATAAGAATATGAATATTTCTCCTTTATCTTTTGTGCAACAACCTCCTTCAAAAGTGCATGGTTAATTGGTCAATCGATCAACGTTGAATTGGTCAACCGATCAACATTGACTTGGTCAACTAGTCAACTCATCAAAGGAAGTCAAGCACCAAAAAATAGGTTAGGAAGTAGGCACCAGGAAATAGGTCAGGAAGTAGGTATCAAGAAACAGGTCGAGAAGTAGGTTCCAGGAATAGTTGGGAAGCAAGCACCAGGAAATAGGTCGGGAAGTAGGCACCAGGAAATAGGTCGGGAAGCAGGTGCTAAGGACAGTTAGGAAGCAGGCACTAGAAAAGAAGTTAGGAAACAGGTGCCAAGAATAGTTGGGAAGTAGGATCCAAAAAAATAGGTTAGGAAGCAGGCGCTAGGAAATGGGTTAGGAACCAGGAACTAGGAACAGTCGAGAAACAGGCGTTAGGAAACGGGTCAGGAAGCATGTGCTAGGAACAGTTGGGAAGTAGGCACCAAGAAACAGGTCAGGAAGTAGACTCCAGAAAATAGATCGAGAAGTAGGCACCTGGAATAGTCAGGAAGTAGGCATAAAGAAATAGGTCGGGAAGCATGCACTAGGAACAGGTTGGGAAGTAGGTTCCAGGAAATAGGTCGGGAAGCAAACGCTTTACCTTCACCATTTACTACTGTTCTCTTCAAGATGTCTTTGTGCATTTCCAAGCCCAAATGGTATGTAGACTCAAAAACACCAGATTAATAACAAACACCTACATTTACACACACTTTCCACTAGAAACACTAGTCAAGCATAATACTTTATTTTCTACCAATTATATGTAAAATCTATATAAAAATGCATTTCAAATGCTAATTTAAACTAATAATGATGCCCTTAAAAGTATATATAAAATGAGCATCTTTTGTGCTCATCAGGCCTCCATATAATTATTAGTTTTCTTTCCCTTATAACAGGAGAAAATGAAAAGAGCTGCACCACTACTATCTCTACCAACACCACCAATACCTGCATACCCAAGATTCCCTGAAAGAGCCATCTCTATACTTTTTGATTGAAGCCTCTCCTACCGACTAAAAAATAAGGATGAAGGCCATTCTCCACTAGACCCAGGTCCTACATCATCAAAATATCAGACTACTCCAAAGAAAGACTAATCTGACATTTAGAAGAAACAATTTCTTGGATCATACCAATAATCCTCTGCCAAATATGATAAACAATTAACTTTCTACCTTGAAAAATTCTTTGATTTCTTTCAAGCCAAATCTACCATATAATACATGAGGGCCCAATACTCCATGCAAATTGAAGAAAGAAAGCCTTAGCAGGAGGTATTCCTAAACTCCTCTAGAACTCAACAAGAGAAGATGCATGAGAATAAGACTGTTTCCACACCCTCCACCAAAGATGTCAAATTTCTCGTGCAAACGAACACTATAAGAGCAAATTCCCTAAAGATTCATAATTATTCTCACAAAGAAAACAAAATGAAGGGCTCTGAAAACCTCTCTTTTGGATATTATTCCAAGTAAGACATGTTCCTAGTAGCCAACCACAAAAAAAAATGCATTTGGGCCAAGAAAACTTATTCCAAACCCGTTTCCACCAAGGAACCTCCTCATGCCCTACCTATCTAAAACACGGTAACCAGAAGCCACCAAGAAAACCCCTCTAGGATCCGGAATCCAAGCAAAAAGATCATCATCCTGTAAAGAAGAGCACTCCCTAGTAGCCAAAATATGAGCCAACTCTTCTCTATCCTGAACAAAACCACCTGTCGATCAATCTATAGGATATTTCCACTAAAATACCTCCACATGCCTAACTCTTTTGACAATTTTATAATCCATCACCCTATACCAACCAATAGCCAAGAAACAATTACATAGCTCTTGAAGATGAGAAAATATAGATAAAATTGTAGAGAAACCATCCCAAGAATCATGCTAGAAAAGAGCCTTCGAACCTTTGAGACAAATCCAAAATAATCCTTTTTTAACAAGAGTCACCTCGTCTTAAGGCTGTTCCAGATCAAAGAGCCTTTACCAGATGAAGAATATATTTGATACAAAGGAAAATGAAGAATATTTTTAATAAAAAGATAAGTTGGATATAGTTTAATTACCCTTAGAGCAAATGTAACAATTTTTATTATTTCAAGGGAGCGGCCCCAATAATATCCACACATAGCTTAATAATAATAATTTAAAAATGTATTTGTAATAAAATACATAAAAATAAATAAAATATTATAAAAACATATTTTAAATTATTTTTTTGATTTGGAAATATTTTAAATTATTAATTAGCTTCTAATAATAATTTTACAACATATTTGTAATATAATATATCAAAAACAAATAAAATATGTAATGGGGAAACATGCATTAATAATTTAACAAATACTTATAAAACATTATTTTATAAAAATATATTTTTTTGCATGTAAAAGATAACAAAACTGAAAAGTAAATTTCATTAATATAATTGCTTAATAATTAAAAAAAACTGTAAAAAGAAACTCTACTTAAGTTTTAATATATCAATTTTATTTTAAAATTTTATAATATATGTGGAAACTAAGTTTTAAAAATGAGAATTAAAATTTTTTATTTTTAAAATATATAAAAATGTATTTTAATATAATAATATTTATGTGCGGTAGTTCAAGTGATTGTGAGTTTTTAATCGTAGGAATATATATTATACTTAAAATTTACTTAAGTTTTCTACGGAGTAAAGCACACTTGAAATGTTGAAATTGAATATGGCAATAGTGACGATGAAACTAATGGTGAATACATTTCAAATTTTCGACCAAAATGTCAATTATATCGAATGTGTTGTGAACATGTGCATGAATTCTCGATACATACAATAGTAAATCTAGTTTGACATAAATACTTTTCATATGGTTGTTGAACTTGTAAATACAATGACATCTATGCATTCAAATAATTTTTAGAACAATAAGTCTATAGGACTCCCACTATGGATTAAAATTACTTGGTTGGATTTTACAAGCAATGCTACTTTTCAAGAAATTTGTAGGGTTAAAAATATTGAAACTATAATAAATTATATCTTTTGAGAAAATGAATATAAAAAGAATAAATGTAGAATGGTTTGATGAATTGAAGATAAATGCTAATTATAATTTAAACTATAATCTCTAAAGTTTTGAGTGATGTTAAAGTTATTGGTCACAATTCAATCAATAGGAGGTAGAGATGTGTTCATCCATTTTCAAATATTAATATGACCTACTTGATCATTGGTTGCTAAGACTAGCACTAACCAAGAGGGAGGTGGTAGGGTTGAGAGAAGAGGAAGACCCCAAGGAGAAAGACTAGATATCATGTGGAGGGGAGAATTGTAGTGGGATGAGAGATAGAAGAGTGGGACAATGTAAATTAACCTAGCAAGGAAAATTGCAAGGAGTGTGCTAGTTCCTTAAAAAAAGGATCTTTAACCATTGGCATAGGATGCTTCCATATATTACCCTTTTGAAATTCCTAGGTAAAAGAGCGATATTTCACCAATAAGGTTCAACTATTGCTTTTTCATACTATTTTTTAATAAGATATTTAATTTAATGGATTTAGCACTAGGAGGGACAATCATCTGCAAAGGAAGGTCCTCCATTCTTGAGTATCCAAAGGTAATTTTGGCAATTTGCATCTATTTGTTTCTTTTTAGATTTTTTTTAAGGTCAATCTTGAATCAAATATCCAACCTCTTATAGTAAAAGTAGCATTTGATTTTTTTTAATAATGTAATGATCTATATATTGAAGTATCAAGACCATCAAGATATATTGAAGATGAAAATTAGAAATATCAATTTCAATACAGACTCAAGGATGAACTCATATCCCAAAACAATTTTCCTTGGCATTTCTACATGAAAGGGCACAACCTAGCTAAGATGCAATTGAGTGTAAAATTGAGTAAACAAAAAAATTAAAAATAATATTCAACCCAAGTATTATACTAATAGTTGAGGGGCCTTTTTGATGGAAATCTAAGGACCAAATTTGTAAATAGGTAATTTATCTATAAATAACCTGGGTTCCAAAGTGTAGGGGAGACTATGCATGCAAAGGATTAACAAATATAAAAAACACAATCCTTACCAAACCCCTAATGAATTCTATAACCCATCATCCTCCATCTACTTCATCCACCTAAACAACTCAAAATCAGGAGGAATTTTATGCATAAAAAATAACTATAGTTTTCTTAGAGAAATTATCAAAAATTACAAGATTTAATAAAAATCAAGAAGGAAAGTGATTTACCTTATCCCTCAAATATTAAAACTATAGTTAAATTCTCAATGAGTGATGTTGATGGTTTGTTACCTCGATGCTCAATTGTTGCATATGTGACACTATCTATTCAACATTCTTTGATGTGATGACATTGTTTGAATGAGGGGTATAGGGATTTTTTGGATTAGTTTTGGAGAAGAGGACTAAATTCAATAAAAAAAAGAGCTTCTTATGATTCAATCATAAGTAGAGGGTAAACCAATGCAAATTATGATAAGGGTGCTCTAGAGGGATTATAAGGATTTTCACCACTTGATATAGTATAGACTTGGTAAATGACTACATCATGTAATGTCATATCAAAACCTTTAATATCACAAGCAAATATTGTATGTTAAATACAAATAAAATATAAGTGTACCTCTAAACCTTTGTTGCCAACCTATATTTTTTTTCAAGGGCATTAAAATTGAAGAGGAGATAATTTTAATGAATGACAAATTTGAATATCTAATCAAAGTAGAGGAGGAAAAAGGGCTACGGTAAGAATCAAATGTATTTCCAAGAAGATGTGACAAATAACTAGACAATGGTAATGGTTTAGAGGATCCAAAACATATACCTTTGATAATAAGCTCTTCAAGTAAATTATGGATGCAGAGTTAGTGAAGGGAACCACGTGCACCATATTGTTCACCATGTAGAATAAAAAGGGATAAAGCCTACAATGACATGCCATCATATGATTAGCAACACATGATAAGGATTGTCTAAATAAAAAATAAGTTAATGCAACAAGGACAAATATTTAAAACAAAAACTGAGGCCATGCATCAAACCTTACATCCAACACACAAATCTAGATCTAATCTAAGAATTCAATATTTAAAAATTATTTCTAAAATATTTTCTTCGACTGCTACTCATAGTTAAAAACTATCTAGGGATGTGGGTGGAAACTTGAGAAAAGAAATAATTTATGATATCAATAACAAGATGTCAAACATAGTATTTTATAGTAAGGTGGCATGACATAGATGTATCCAATTTTGGAGTTTATTCAAAGCAGGACTAAGGAGGGTTTATTCATCATAGAAAATATACCTCATTTATACCCTTCATATGGTTAAAGTAACATGTGGTTGAATGGAAATGTAATCCTTATCATGTAATATGTATATTAATGTAATTAACCATTACCATTTGCATTTGTAAAATGTTAAGATTAAGTGGTACACATCTTGTACACTTTTACTAAGTAGTCATTTTTGTGAATCATGAAATTCAAGGTAATATGTGAGCATTTTTGTTCTTAAGAAAATGAAAAGAAATTAAAAAAAAATGGAAAATAGACAATGTTAAATGCGTAAAAGTTTATGTTGTGTTTATTATTAACTTAGACATATATCTTGACTACAAACATTGTTACTCTTTTCTCAAATGGTTACAAACATTGTTAACTTAGACTTATAAATATTGATGGTTACTCAAATGGTTTTCCCAACCTTTTATGTCCATTACACTTTCTTGGAAGATGCTCTCACATCATACTCATTGAGTAAGAGGAAATGTTCAATGAGCTCTAGCTCATAAACATGAATTTCTATAATAACTTATTACCACTCTAATTTGAGTATCATCACAATGCCAACTTTATTGTTTTGTCTTAGCATTTCGTTTGAGAACTAAACCTCCTATTATAGAGTGCACTTAACATTCATTTCACCTTGTCCAATTGCATCACATCCATCCAACCACAATCAACATGCACTTTGTTAGAGAATTTTTTGGTGATAACATCTTCTTTTGGAGTGATCAACAACTCTCACAAGGATGTAGGTTCCAACACCTAGTTGCAATATGTACAACTCTTCCACACTGACTGCAACAAGCCATTCTTGAACCTCCATCCTTTTTTGTTTCTCATAAATTTGGTCCTACTACTTATTTCTTGACCTATATATCCAAGGTCTTCATTCCTTGGTATTATTTTTGGGATTATGGGTATTTTTACATATTAACTATATCATTCAAATACTTTACCATTGTACCATATTCTTCTCATTAAATTATAGCCAATGTGCTTGGTGTGCCTTTCAAAGCACACAAACTCTTCATTAGCACTCTAATCACAATGTATTTCACCACACTCTAAAGTACCATTATCACTATCAAATCTAGAAATCCTTTGTCATAGCCATAAATGACTTGATGAGGTTCACCGTACTTTACTAGTGCTTTACCGCTTATTTTCTCGGTATCTACAACAAGAATCATTGCATTATCATCTTCATTATCACTACTACTGGTGACCTAGATCAATGACTTCTTCCCCATGCTTATTATCTTTATTGTTTCTACCTTTTCCTCCTCATTCTCTATTTGAGATATCCTATGAGTTGGTTTATTGCATAAACTCAATCTAGGACTAAAACCTATGTGATGATTTATGCTCCTTATGGGTGGCAACCCATATTTTGAAAGAATATCTATGTATTATTCCAAAAAATCCTTCACCTTGTATACTTTCATCCGTGGATTCATTGATGAAAGCAAACCATGATTTCTTCTTCTTCGTTTCCTTTAAGGATAGATTTTTCATACCCAAACATACTATAGAACTGCTCTCCACTTCTTTCCCTTTATCTTTCAATGGACTTAAAATGTACTTCTTGCCATCCTTCTCTAAAGTGTAGGTGTTCATCCCACCATCATGCATTGCTTTTCTATTAAACTTCAGTGGCCTACACAATAAGACATGACAAGCATCCATAGGCATAATATCAAGTAGTATCTCATCCTTGTAAGAACCAATTTGGAGACTCTATATGGGTTTAGGTGTTCATTATTTTTCAACCCAAGTTATTCTACCATATCCATATATACTAAATTATTCGTACTCTCACCGTTCACAATCATCTTACAACACTTGCTTCCTGATTTATAAATTATTCTGAATAGGATCCTTCTCTACTCATGCTCATACACCTCCTTTGTTGGCTTCAACAATACCCTTTTTATCATAAATAATTTTCTATTCTAATTTCTCCATGTTATTTGGTGAAGCAATATTCTCTTCATCTACTTTAACAATTTAATTATGGGCTTCCTTTCCACACCTAATAATCTACTATACTTAAAATTACCTATGTCCTTCTTCCCAACATCTATAACACTTTCCATTAAAACTACATTCTCTTCGTCTACTAAATGTACCTCGTCCTCTCGATGATTCACCCTTTTCTTGAGTACTTTGGCTAAAATTATTATGAGAAGCACTAAATTCTCCTTCATATAGATGTTGCCTCTATAATTATTTGATTGTCCTATTCCTTGAGAGGATTGTCCTCTTCCTCTTACATTATTTTATTGCATGTACAACAACTTCTCTTCTACCTTTAAGGCATACTAGTAGGCTTCTTCTACCATCCTCATTCTGACCATGCAACTTCATCTTGTATGAACAATCATAGCCTATTGATGTATTGAAAACTTCCTCATTATTGTCTTCCACATGACCAAACCAAATGGTGAGCCTATAGAATTCCTTAGTATAATCCTTCACACTCAAGTCCTTTTATATCCAGTTATGCAATCTCCTAAAAAGACTCAATTAATAATTTGATAGGATAAATTTGGCTTTCAATTTCATGACCATTTTATCCCATATCTTGATATTTTCCTTTCATTTTCTTGGTATTTTTATTTGAACATGATCCCACCACAAGGATGCATGCCCCTTTAGTTTCATATAGGTAAACTTCACCTTCTTGGGATCTTCTATCAATTCAAAATAAAAATATTTCTCCATCTTCATGATCCAATCAATGAGTTCCTTAGGGTTTAAATTTCCATTATAGGATGGGGTTTCTAACTTTAGCTTCCTTCCCATGTTAGAAATTGCCTAGATCAATCTTTCTTCTAGTTAATTTTCTCACTTCTCATCATGAGCTTTTTGTTGAACAATTTTTTCTTCTTCACTATCACTCACATCTTCTATTTTCACACCTCTCCTTTGGGTAATTTCAATTGCATCATATCAAGCAATAATTCCTCTTAGCATTTCATCTATATCCATGGCTCATTGTAACGAACCTCTTCACATTACCATTGATTATATATTAATTAATGGATTGCACTTACCTTTTTTCTATAGAGCAAGGTATTGTTGATGTCCATTATGTATGCAGGACCAGGGATAGCCTTCAACTAGAAGGAGAAAAGTAATTGGGAGAAAATGATGATCGGCCCTGTGAGTACATGGAAGCTCACATGAGCTACATTCATATAAAATCATGTAGATGATACTGTTTGCTTAGCATAAATATTTTGAATTTGCATGTTTTGTTGTCTGCTTGTGAGTAGTTGAATATTTAGCTTTGATTGGCAATGAAAATACCAAGGAGGCATGGGAGCCAAACTTGTGAGCTAAGAATTACTTTATGAATGTTTTAGAATTGTTAAAATAGATGTCTAATTGATTGAGTATAAAATAGAATATTTTAACAATAAAGATATGAAATAAATGAATGAAAATAAGAAGCCATATTGATAAAACATAACCAGAATAAATAAATAAATAAATAAATAAATAAATAAATATATATATATATATATATATATTACGATAGCAATAAGGTAATGAATGGTGGCATCCATGAATAATGTGGGAAATGTGTTATGCTTGCATCAACTCCACTATACTTCCATCATGGCATTAACTTCACCATATTCTAAAAAACAAAATTAGTGGAAGTCAGGTGTAATCCCTTATGCGAGTGTTTGTTTTATGGATGGTCCGAGAAAAGAGAGAGCGCATGATTTGCATGGTGAAGAAGTGTGCTGGGAAGATAAGGAAAAATGAAGGTTAAAATCTGAAGAAAATAGCTGTGAGTTGCGTAATAACGGTGACAGTAAACAAGTTGCCAGATCGGTCTATTCCTATTTGTAATCTCGTGTGAAAGAAAATGGTTGTCTTAAAAACTTATATTGCTGGGTTTTTTGCTATATGATTGTTGTTGCATTTGGAAACTTTGAAATATAAATATATATATGAATTGAATTATTTTGGCAGGGGAAACAAACTCTGTGATCAGTAGTAAAATGGGCTAGGTTGTTTGAATTATGCTTATCCAATAATATGGTGAAAGTAAACTGAATGTAAAAGAGAAAATGTTTTCCATCGATAGGAAAGTGGAAACTCTGGTAATACCATAATTGTTTTGCTTTCTGTTTACTTAAAAAAAAGTTAAATATGTTATGCATGTTCCTTTGGAAATGGGTATGTGAACTGTGAGAGGGAATATGTATGTTATATTGTTCAAACATTGGAAATCGACATAAAATGCTAAGACTTATCTATGAAAAGAAAGAGAGTGCTTGTTTTATGGTTTACTTGGCTATTTTATTAATGGTTGCTACATGGGTAGATGCTTGCATATTAGAAATTTTGCATTTGCAAGAATAAAAAAAAGGTCCGTTCTGATCCTCCAATATGCATAATACCGGAATATTAGTTCAAGTCACTCTAAATATGGAGTAGCAGATAAAATGTTCATGCTGGATCTTGAAGTTTGTGGTGGCTTACTGGGTGTGAAAAACTACTCACCTTTAAGCAGTGATAGGAACTTTTAACAGCTAGAAAATATTGGCCGTGTACTCTATGTAAGCTTTGAAATAGGCTTTATTGTTCATGCTAAGTAAGTATTGGACGTTGTACATGGTCATAGTTGTAGAAGTATTGTATTGAGAAGGAATTGAAACCAACATTAGATGTCCAGTGTCACAAACGAAGAAGAATGTTGATGTTCATGTAATTCTTTGAGTCATTGTAAATAAACTTTTGGAAATAATTGGAATCAAAGGATTAGCTTAAAGATGGTCTTTTGTAGTTTGTATTGGGAAATGATGTTCTTTATTTATTAAATCCATTTGATTTTGTCAGTAAATAACCAGTAGATAACCACTGCTTTAAAAAATATTTATAAAAAACTGTGAGAATGTTCATTATATAAGAGCAACAATGTTAGGTACAAACTGTGAGAATGTTCATTATATAAGAGCAACAATGTTATGTACGAGGTGTAGACCAATTGGTTCATTCAAATCCCATAAGGGGGCGGAGGTCCAAAGTTCAAATCTCGGGCTTGGCCGGACTGAATGCTTGTCCCTTTCCTGGTGCTTTCAGCGCTGTAAAATGTTTAAAATGATTATGGCATGATGGTTATAGGAGCGAACTGCGCGAAGATCTGTGTGGCGGTTTCTGGGACGGACATCGCAGAATACTGTGATGGACATAAAAAGTTGGATAGCTTACCCGGATTCGTGGCGACTACCGATTCTATCATGTAGATTCAAAAAAAAAAACAAAGGAAAAAAAGCAACAATGTAGAGTAAACTGGAGAGACATTAATAGCCTTTTGAAGAGTGCTGTAAAATCACAACAGTATAATTATAGGGTATTTTTAGGTTTATCCCTGTACTTGAAAAAGGAAAACCAGTTATACCAATCTTTAGAATGGAGAATTAATTATTACTGTTTCATATTTTATAACTCCACATGCAAAAAGAATAAATTAAATTGAAAGAGTTGGGTTGAGTTTGAGTTGAAAATTTTAACTTCCCTATAAAGCTTCTTGGAGGTGATTAATGAAGTAAGGAAACAATGTTGAATTGGCAATAAGTCGTATGTCATCATATTACCTGAAGTGAAGCTTCCCTATACTGAAAATTATATAAAGGTTGCTTTATAAATAAATATATTTGTTAGATTCTTGCCCAACGAATGTCTATTGTAGATGTGAAATGAAGCTAGTAGCAGTAGCAGCACGTAGTGGTTTAAATATTTAAATGAGAAGATAAATGAATTCATTTAGTGCATGCGCTTAATGTAAATCTAATGATGATGGAACCCAATTCGTAACCCATTTGTTTAAAATGAAGGACTTAGATTAAGATTAGATCTAGTCCTTCGAGTTTTGGTTTTACCGGTAGTTTCATATTGACGGTGGTTAATTTTGGCTTGGCTGAGCTTCTTGAGTTAGACTTTTAGTATACCCCTTTTTGAAGCACAAAGTTCTTTTATTTTCTATATTATTCTCAATAAAGGATCTTACCTTGAGGTTGTGTTGGTTAAATCTTATTTTGTGAGTATGAATTACTTATTTTTGCTCAAAGGAATATACTATTCTACAAATGCTATTTGAGGTTTTAGAGAAATAATCTTTGTCCAAAAAAAACTATGAGGACTTATCATTAGTTTGTGGTGCATAAATCTACCTTGTAATATGATCAAAAATTCTAACTTATTTCTAGTTAGATTTCCTTAAGTAGAATACTTCTTAATGGAAAGCTCTTAAGCTGGTTTAAAATCTTTTATTTAAGGGTAAGGTAATCATGAAGGTATGAAAATCAAACATATGTGAAAAGGGGTAAAACAATCAATAATTCACAAAACTAAGCATCGGGATTAAAGGATGCTTATGATCACCCAATTTAGTTGAGGTGCGGGTATGCACACAACTATTTTTGAGATCAATCAAAGTTTGATATAATTGGTCAGAACATGTGACTCGATCAGAACTCATATGAAAAGGTGGTATGGGATGCCATCTCTATATTGTTGCTTGGTAGTACTGTGATAAGTCTCATGTTCATTTGACTTAGCTGGATTAACCTCAACATTTGGTATGGGATAAACAGTTGAGATTCAAAATGAACATGTATGATCAAGTCCAAGGTCAAGGTATTGACATGGCTCTATTTGACTCCAGGTAGGGAAATAATCAACTAGATACTGGCATATGTATGTTGATCCCTCACATATTAGAAGTTGAATAAGTTGATCGGGTAGGTTGTGGATTCATAAAATGCAAAGGGATGGGGAAATAAAATGTTCCCCTCTAGGTGTTATGAGCCCTAGAGGATAATCCCTACTATGTATTGACCCTCATGCCAAAACATGAGGACATTAAATGAGATAAGTCAATTTTACTGATGGCACCTTCACAATATTTGGCCAATCTCATCCACTTGGGTGACTGTCTGTAGTAATATAGAATCCAAAAGTGGTATAATATACTTGTACTATTTAAAGTATATGTTTTTGATTTATTGGGTGAAACCAATTTGCTATGAACTTGAAAGCATTTCTAAGAAAAAAATTATAGTTGAAAACAAAAAAAAATTACCCTATGATAATGCTTGTTAATTTTTAGTGGTACAACCAAGTGAGTAGAATTGGGTTGGTACACTTATGGACCTCATGGTATTATTCCTTAACGTTGTGCCATATTTTCTTAGGCACATATCAATCCTTAAATATCTATTGGCTCTGATACCAAAATGATGTGAATGCCTAGCCTACAACTCCCTTCAAATTTGTATGTTGGATTTTTCCTTATGGATGCTTTTAGTCATGGTACGATCATCATTATACAATTGTTTTTGTTGCATGGTATGAAATTTCCCTGCTCATTTGAGTGATGTCATCCACCTATAACTCATTGTCTTATTGTATAATTGTATGATTCAACTCTTTGTATGATAATTTATCATATGATAGCCTCTACCAATGTTTGAATGTATGACCTTCACTACATTTATACGATATTCTTTTCTATTGTACAACTATGTACTCCTATTGTATGACCACTATATTTGTACGACCTCCTTTTATTAAGCTTATTAACAATTAACACTGTCTATATAGCCACACCTACCATCATTCCATCATATGATTTTTCTAGTGTACAATGATGTGGACAATAAAATTCTAAATTACCGAATGCTAAGGTTTCCTCTTACTTGTATGGATCTTATCTTGCTTGGATATAATATTTGATTATTTTATTTTATGAATAATCTCACAACCAATTGATTGTCCTTATGACAACAATATATGAAACAAAAACTTCCCTTGCATGAGAAAACTCAACCTTGAATAGTATCAATCTTTGACTTGGGCGATTACTTGTTCTACTCAATAGAATTAATGACACTCCTTTGTACCTACAACTTCCTCCTACTTGAGCCTCCTATGTCACTTCTTTGTGTCTACACTTCCTCATACATGAGCCACCTATGAATCTCGTTTGTGCTAGCTACAAGTTTTTTCTTCATGAAATCCTTTAGTTGGTCACTTATCTATCATACAACATACATATATTCATTCAAATTCTTCAACAATCCATAATATTTTCCTTCGTTCAAATGTTGCAAGACAATAGGTCATCCTTCATACTTCATAGAATGTTCATCACACGTCCATTATGGAAGAGTGATAACTGGTCAGTTGTAAATGGTGATCAAAGCTTCTATTCCAATGTTTCACCAAATCATTTATCCTTCATCCCAACCAAAAAATTGTAACCTGCATTACTATCATAATGAACAGAGACACAACATGATTACACACAAGGGATTGAAAAATAATACAAATTTTATTATCTTTGTTATTACTATAGGCTACAAACAATTATCATTTCAAAATATTCTTCTAACTTCTACACTTGCTCTCATAGCCGGATATACATACACTTGTATTTTTTCATTTTTTTTCTTCTGATTTCTCTCTCTGTTATTTTCCCTCCACTATCATCCTCTCTCTTCCAAGTTTTTTATCTCCTATTTGTTTTTTTGATTCACCTCCCCTTCCTTTTTTCTTCTTTGTCTAATCAGTCACTTCACATTCTATATTTCTTATTTATCTTACATACCAATTGGATGTTTACTCAAATGATTTTCTGAACCATTTTTATCAATTTCTCTTGCCTAAAAAATGCTCCTACATCAAATTGGTATTTGTTGGATTTGTAACTTTGTTGATGACATTTCCTAGGCCTATATAAAGTAATGACTAATGCTCACATAAAGGCATATAAGTGGACCACTTAGCCCTACCATGATTTATTATAGTAGTGTGGGTATAGTTTATCCATTGGATGCAAATATTCTACTTTCACTTTCTAGCACTCCAAACACCTAGCCACATAATTAGTGATATCCTTTTTCTTAAACTGTCACACATATTTTCTCCTCTAGGATGTGCCGAATAAGGAGTATTGTGTACCTCCTTAAGGATTGTTTCTCTCAATCCACCTATATTTGGAACTACCAATCTGTTCCTAATACAACAAGTCATATTTATATACAAAGTCTATATTCTTTCTAAGTTCTTGCTCATTTTGAGCATTGCAAGACTCGAAAAATTCATATTTTTGTTGTAGATTTTTTATATGATCTAACAAATCATACTAATATTTTGTCATTGCATTAATATGCCCTCTCCTGCTTAGAGCATATACAACCTTATTTTTATTACCGTTAATATACTCGATGCCAAAATAATACTCAGCTAGAAACTCCATCCAAGATTGTTGTTTGGCATTTAATAAGGGTTGGGTAAATATGTATCTTAAAATTTGGTGATCCGTCTTCAGTTCAAATGGCTTTCCCAACAAATAATACCTCCAAATCTTAAAGGCATGTACAATAGTTGCCAACTCCAAATCATGAGTGGTATAATTCACTTCATGTATCTTGAGTTTTCTTGACTCAAAGGAAATAAACACATAATATTGGGTCAAAATCCCTCCTAATCCTTCAATTGATGCATCAATACACATAGTAAATTTCTTATTAGGATCAAGTAGTTGCAATATTGGTGTGGTTGTCAAATTTTCTTTCAGAATTTGAAAATCCTCTTCACACTACTCTATCCATTTAAAGGATTTACCTTTCCTTTTAAGGTTTATAATAAGTTGGGTAATTCTTGAAAACCCTCTAACAAATCACCTATAAAATCATGCAATGCTCGTAAAATTTTGCACCTTAGTCACATTAGTAGGTGTTGGTCAATCAATAATTGCTTCTGTTTTCTTGGGATCAACTGCAATCCCCTTAGAAGAGACAATATGTACCATATACTATACTTATGGAGTGTAGAATTCACACTTTGATAATTTTCCATATAATTGACTCTTTCTAAGAATTTCAAGTATAATTATCATATGTTGATCATGTTCCTCCTTGTTCTTGGAATAGATCAGTATGTCATCCAAAAAATCGAGAACAAACCTATCCAATTGCTCTCTAAAAATGCTATTCATGAGATTCATGAATGTGTGTGGGACATTAGTGAGCCCAAAAGGTAGGACTATGAACTCAAAATATCTGTATATTTTTCTAAAAGTGGTTTTAGAAGTGTCTTCTTCCCGAATCCTTAACTGATGATAACTAGACTTTAGGTCAATCTTTGAGAATATGGTTGCTCCTTTCAATTGATCGAAGACATCATTAATTATATGTAATGAGTACCTATTTTTGATAGTAACCTTATTCAAAATCTGGTAATCTATGCACATCCCTAAAATACCATCTTTATTTTTAACAAATAATATAGGATCTCCCATGGTGACACACTAGGGTTGATTAGACCTTTTTCCAACAAACCCTGAAGTTGCATCTTGAGCTCTTGTAGCTCAATAGGAGTCATCCTATACGATGCCCTAGCAATAGGTGCAATTCCATGTAACAATTCAACATAAAAAATGAAATTCTCTCTAATAAGGTAACCTTGGAAGGTCCTCCAAAAACACATCCTTGAATTCTCCTAAAACAAGATGCTTTTGGAAGAGGTCAAAATACACTTTAGTCTCCTCTTTCTTATTCATTTTAACTAAAAAATAATTCCTTTCTTCCTAATGACTTTATTTATCTACATTGCAGTCAATAAACGTGGCTTAATTTTTCCACGATCATGGTGAATTCTAATGCTTTGATTAGAATCATCCATAAACTCTACCCATATTTTCTCAAAATTTAGAAGATTCTTATGGGCTTTTAACTAGTCAACACCAAGTATGATGTCAAATGCATGCAAATGTGCCACAAACAAATACAAATTAGTGTTTCCCTATGGCAAAATGATGTGGGATCAAAAAGAAATTTGTTAACTTGGTAGGTTTACCTTGAACCATACTCTAACTTCCAATCATTAGCCAAAAACCCAAGTCTTTCAGATATGTCCCTCACTAATTTAGTGGAAATAAAGCTACCAGTTGATCAAATATCTATCAAAATATGCACATATCTATCAAAATGTTTTCTATGTAATAAGAATGGAGTAACTTGACCATTAAGTACAGGACTACCTGTGGCTGCAAAGATCCTATGAGTGGCTTCTTATGGAGCTTTTTGATGAAGATCAGTTATGTTGGGGAACTTTTTAGCATAATGAGCTCCTTGGCATATATAACTATAGACACCAAAACAAAACCAATATAATTATGTGACTACAAGCACTGACCAAATTGGCATACATATCCCCTAGGGCAGCCTATAGAGGTTAAACAATGGTCCTAACCACTCCCAAATCAGTTTTGGAAGGTCAGAGGTCAGTTTTGCACCTTTTAAGCACTTTGCTACCTATTCGTCCCACCTTGGGATGACTAGAATCCTATTCATCCCACCTCAAGACGATTAGCAGCAATCGCTTCAAGGTGGGACGATTAGCAGGTTTGACTGGAAAAAAGTCAAACCTTGACAAATGGCAGCCCAAATCCACCACCTAAATCTACCTTCAAGGCATGGTATTGCGAGGGAAGGTTTCAAATTAGAGAGGCTTCAATCAAGCCTGCCCTGATCATGGAGGTATCAATCAAGTAGGCCCTAATCAGGGAGAAATATTCTCTCCCCAAAAAAGGCATAATGAGCCAAGTGGCGACCTCGCATGTGCATTCAAAGGAGACCCTTAGGTCTATAAAAAGGTGAGCCTCATCACCTCCCCAAAAAAAGAGAGCTGGAGCATTTGGAGCAACGAAGTGCTACCAAACTATACCCCCATTCCTCTTTGTGCTTCCTACATCCCTAATCTCTCTCTTCTAGAAGAGAGGTTATCGAGTGAACACTAGGAACACAATCCAGATCCAAGTACCCAAGAAATTAGACACAATCCCACCCCAAACTCATCAACATGACCACCTAGGAATCTTTGGACCCATCCCACTTGGATTGGTGTCAAAACTAGGTCCTAAACGGTGGGCGTCCCACCCCCGAGCACCCCCCAAACTATTGCAGTCCTAATCGCCCCACCCCGGAGAGATTAGAAATCTATGCATGGTTTTGTTACTATTATTTTTGCATTCTTTTATATCTAATGTACTTATGCTGTTGTCCAAATTTCATTGCTTTCTAACATGATTTGACATGGTTTCTGTCATTTTATGCATCTACTAACCTACAGGGAGTGCCTTCAGATACAAGATAACCTGGGTAGAATACACAAAATATGACCTTATGAGTCATATCAAAATGTTGTTTTTAGTCTAACCACAAGTTTGCAAGAGTTTTGGAGACATATGGGTAGGACATTTGCAAGGTCACTTTTTGCAAGTTTTGCGACAGTCCCCAGCGTCCCACTCCAGAGTGATTAGAAATTTGTGCATGATTTCCTTACTATTAATTTTACAATATGTACTAGATGATATGATAATTCCTTTATTAAATTTTGAACTCATTCTGACATGATTTGACGATCGTTTTATTATTTTATGTATTAACTAGCTCGTAGGGCGCCCCTGTCACATATAGGAGAATTTGGGTAGGATATGTAAATTATGAGCATTTGGGTAGTCTTATAATTACATATAATTCCTAAATAATGAGTTTTAGGTGATTTTGATAAGCATAGGTAGGACATTGGAGCGCTCACTTTGGAGAGGCCCCTCGATAGGCAAACGAGCATAACAGGGTCGTCCGACGCCGCTTCGATGCAAAATAAGGTGATACCAATTCTATAAATTGTCCTTTACATTTCCATATCATTCTATAATCTACTTATCAATCTTATCACTGATATATTCTAAGCACCCGTTGGAGGCCTTGGGGATTGCATGTTTTTCTAGATACACATATGCTATTAATGATTTGTTGTCTTTCTGTGCATAGGATATCACTACCAGGAATAATAGAGGGTTAAAAAGGAATGATGAACTTACAAACACAAGCAGTGACAACTTTTAGCCCACCCACTTTGAGTGTGGGCATGCGAAAGATGCTAGAAGCGTACCGTTCAATCTTGGAAGCGCGACTTCTTTTGGGAATCCATTAATGTAACAAATTGTATCAAATGTTCTAAGCCCTAGAGGGGGGATGTATTGTAATAATATTAAAAGCAATATCAATAAATGAGGCCCTAATTTGTTTGCTCACATCTCATTTCTGTGCCATTTCCTTCATGCATTGCTCATCGCATTCGTAGGACTTAGCATCTATATCTATTTTTGTTTGCATAATATCGATACACAATTTTTCTGCTGCTTTCAATGGTGATCACGGTGGGACCATATCCCCTACTATTAAGATCATGTTTTTGATCCAAATTTTGTGGTTTTTCTTTGCAGGTATTACTCATTCAGGCACTGGACTGCTACTCGTGCCACATCGGGATGAATACGTATTCGTCCCACCCTATGATGAATGCATACATACTATTCATCCCACCCCAAGACGATTAGAGATTTGTGCATTTTCTAAGAAGAAACTCAGAGGCATCTGGTTTAGATAGAGAAGAGGTAGGCCTTCTGAACATCCTCTGTGTTTTTCTACTTTTTGTTTCTGCAATTTTTTGTTTTTTTTGCTTTATTTTTTTACACATGCATAGAAAGGTTAAGTAGTTTGTTTTATTTTATTACAATAAAGAAAAAATAAAATAAAAACATAGAGTAAATTAAATGGAAGGAACTTGATTAGGAATGCATTTTTCTCTGGTTTGCTTGCATGATACTTGCACAAATGGCAAGTCCTCATTATAGGTTTTAGTTCTAGTTAGGTTTTGTGATTTTATTTTTTGCTACTAATTATCTCTGAAAGATAAAACATAATTTAAAGCATTGCATTAGTAAAAATCATCTTTTGCTATATGTTTTATTTCTTTACACAATTAAAAGGAACCACACACACCACCTAATAAAATTAACATCAAGGAGTTGGTATTAATACCCCAACACTTGATCAAGACCAACGATGGGTTTAATCACTACCTTGGCTTGGATTTTGCATACATATACCCTGATTGTGACTATTGCTAGACGTAAATCTTGATGAAATCTGACCAAGTGTAGCGGGGGTGATTCCCCATGCATGAGGATAAGTCTTCTAAGGTAGGTGTAAAAAATAGAATGATCCCCCTTTCGTACCACCTATGTTCCACTTACTGTTCTGCTCTCGCATACCAATAGTTTCCCTCACGTAAGGGTGGGTATATTGAGAGGTTTGGTATAACGGCCTGGCAATTGTATATTGAAGGGGCGACCATTTTGAAGATACAAGAGACCTCATTATGTATGTATAACAAAGTTTTATTTACAAAATTTACATAACAAAAATCAAACACACTGAACCAGATCTAGGACACACATTTAATCTATGAACAAGATAATCATTTCTTTGTTTGTATGGTCCCCTTTTTTTTGGTATAGCATAAAAATTATAAAGGAGATAAAAACATACATATCTTTTTAGAAAAACCACCACCATGGTGTATACTTGTAGCCAAGCCCAATCACGGGCATAAGCTATGAAAAGTATGCAAGGAGGCACAAGTCACCTCCGTTATAGCCCTAAGGACTTGGTTATACCACCTTGGCAGCCTGACCCACAACATAGTCCACACTATACCGCTATAGAATAGGACTATAGAGGCACCCCTTTGAGGGGCACTCCCGTTCAACACAAACCCTCTCAGGAGGAGTACACACATGGGAAGGCCCCCTTAGACACTCATTATGAGTGGCCACTACGCCATGAAGCGGTAGAGTAGCATAGGGTTCATAAGGAAGGCCCACATGATTATATCATTCCTCCTCCACCCCTCATTACTGTTAGAACTAATAGGCCAAATCTAGAGCACAAGGATCTTCAGATAGGGCGAGCCAACTTTGCCCATCCCTTTCACATGTATGAAAGGGAGCATGAGAAAAACTAGTATATTCCTCAAGAGCAATACACCGCGTGGGGGCAATGCACCTTCGCACCTACTGATTATCAAGATCACCTATTGAGGCCAGAGCCTTGGGTGAATACTGCTAACCTTGACAGAAAAAAGCGACCCATAGAGATCTCAGATCACCATTACTGAGATAGATATGTAGGGGAGGCATCTAGGCCTCATAGACCTAGGATGGTAGAACAAATCAACCTAGAATTTGCCAAACATACCATCTGCCAAGCACAAATCATGTAGCTTAGGCAAGATCAGCAGCAGTTAGAACAATTGTATCATATTAACAAAGAGTGCATTCAATGCCAGACAAATAAGTTGTTTCATAACACTATGCATGAGAGGATTCCAACCCCTCGCATGCATAAGACAAAAATTTATGAGAGGCACAACCCCTTAGTACGAGATAGGTCTCCATGAACTTATCAAGCATTACCTCCAAGACCTCCTAGACCCAAGCGGGAGGCCACTCCTAGAACCAATGATGGGCGCCTTCCTCGGGCACCCGTCCATGTTTATAGGTCACACCCAAAAACTCCTCAAGAGGCCTATGAGAAATTTTAGTGAGAAGAAGAGCGGGTTGAAACGCCCTACCAAGGCAGGGGGCGCTTACTGGATACCCCTCCATAGGCCTCAAGTTCCTCATAATTTACAATGGAAACAAACCAAAGAAGAGGAAATCAAATCCTTTGATGCATACAAAGCACTGCTAGAGTGCTTAGAGGCTGTGGAGACTAAGACTTCAGGGCCCCAAAAGCCCACCTTATGCCAAATTCGTAGTCACCCTATGCATCCTTCAGTTTCGACACCCCCATACCCCGACCACTTCAAAGTGACTCAATTGGCAATTTTTAGAGGGGATGAGGATGCCCAAGAGCATGTAACAAGGTTCTTGAGTCAATACTTTGGCATTCAGGACAACGATGCATTACTTCTGAGAACGTTTATAACCACGTTTGTAGGCCCTGCCTTGGATTGGTTTACCCAGTTGTCGAAGCATAGCATCAATAATATAGACCAACTAGTGGATGCATTCCTTGAACATTTTGCCTTAAACACCAAGAAGGAATCCTTAAGCGACCTAGCTAGCCTTAAGCAGTATGATTATGAGACCATGACTGTTTATGGGAATCGATGGAGGACATTGCTTTCAAAACTATCTTACCTCCCTCCCATGGCGGACATGACTCAAATGTTTTCAAAGAGTTTCTTAAGGTCGATCTTTGTGCTATTGTAGCTGTAGCAATATGCCACCCTCGAAGAAGCCCTGATGTAATCTAGGATAATTGAGGAGATCAAAATACAAGACGACGAGATTTCCAAGCCGTGCAAGGAAAAGTGGCCCAAAAATGCTAAAACTGGGTCCATGCAACCAAAACCGATCGTAGTCAATCATGTTGCCATAACTATACGAAAGCTTGCACAAACGACACAACCCCCAAAGGCTAATTATCAGGTAGTTCCTCTTGATAACTATTAAATGAAAAATCATAAACAAGAGCAAAATCAAAAGCATCGCCCTAGGCGACAATTCACACAATTCACGGAGTCTAGTGACTCCTTGTTTGACCACTTGTTCACGGTAAACCTGATAAACTTGCCAAAAAGTCGACCCATAGAACCCAACATGCCAAAATCCAAGGGCTATAGGGAAGACTTATATTGTAGATTTCACCGACAGAAAGGACATGAAATCTCCACTTGTTGGAAATTCAAACACTTAGTGCAGGACTTGATAGACAACAAAATGCTCATGGTAGATAGTCCTGTAGCGCTGAGCAACCAACAGATGGAGGTCTTCAAAGACCCCCTGTCTGCACATGATGTGTAGACAAAGACTTTACAAGTGAACGAGGTAACATAAAACTACCCCATGCAGGGATACATAAGGATGATAAGCATCATGACACAAAAAAAAGATACCCAAACACGGTCGCACCCGCTGCAGCTACAGGAGATGTTTCGTCAACGTCACAACCTCCACAACACCCTACACAATCTCCCCTACCTAGACCAGTGGCCATGATTCGGACCAAACTTACTCAAATTTTAGGGACCATGTCGGCTAGGCTCTCCATTTAAGAGCTCATCCAACAATCACCGCCCCATCGGGAGGCTCTGATGGAGATACTCAAAGCCATTGAGCTACAACCCCACGAAGCCAATTATTTTAATAATTTTGTGGGACATGTGAGACAATGCATAGAACTAGTCATAACCTTCAGGTAAGATGAACTAAAACTAGTGACTAGTGATATGGTGGATCCACCCTTGCATGTCATTGCATGGGTCAACGAGATTCCATTCAAGAGGGTGTTGTTGGACACTGGCTTGTCCAACAACATAATCACGACAATAATATTAAAACACCTTGAGCTTCCAACATCCCATATTGTGGCATCCACTTACACTCTTCGAGCATTCAACGACACGTTATGCTCGATGGTTGGCACAATTTTCCTACCCATCCAAGTAGGACAAAAGACCATTCCTACGTTGTGTCACATCCTTGAGGGTGAGATGGCCTACAATATCTTGCTAGGCTAGCCTTGGATCAGGGACATGAAGTGTGTCCCTTCGATAGCCCATCAACGCCTCAAATACACATACGAAGGGAAAGTACATGTATTTCCAATGGACTTAGATCCCTTTAAGTTTTGCAATGCGGTGTAGCTGATGCCACAATTGACCCTCCCATCAACACATTTGGACTTTCAATTGAATTCGTCCACATAGGGTCTGATGCTGCCTACATCCTCATTGTTGAGTCCCTCAACTCACCAACCTGGCCCATCTTCATTGTCTTTTCCCTCACCAATTATGCCACCTATGATGTCCACACCAAAGGACAATAGGAAGAAGCCCCTAAAGGAGGTACCACCATTAGTCTCAACCATCTCTACTAAAGAGGTGCCCAACCGAATGGAAGTCGAGACACCTGGTTCACCCAACATGGAGTGGACTTAGGGAGAACTCCCATTACCTCCCCCTCAACCACTGACGATTACTATTGAGATGGCCAATATGGGCCTGGGGGAGTACCTAGTGTGGAACATTGTGGCAACACCCATGCTTGAATCCATGCAAGACATGGGGAGACCTCGCCTCCCATCGACACTATCATCCGTTTAGCCTACCTGCTAAATAAGACCAATTTTGTATATGGGGGCCTTGAAAATGACATTAAACCCTACCTACAAGAGGAAGAGGACGAAGATCCATTTGTTGAGAATGTTGACTATCTGTCCAACTCGGAATTCACCTTGAAATACCTAGACCAATGTAATTGGCATGGATATGGATTGGGCAGATACAAATAAGGAATGCACATTCTTTGTCAACCGAGATACCAGATGCAATATGATAAATCAGGAGTAGGATTCAACCACCCTTTGCCCCTCGACATCTTGGTAGAAACCATGCAAGGCCTAGCTATAGGCAATAGGGATGGGTTGGCACAAGATGCATATGCCAATCCCAACACAACATACACATTGGGGGATTATCTCCCATTGTTAACAACAAACTTTTTTGACCTCAACAACCCCTCCCCTTTGATCGAGAAAGGGGAAAGTTCAAGATGTAACCTCCAAGAGGGATATGAACAAGATCAAAGGGGGTCTTTTGAAGATATGTCAGATTATGAGGTAGCACCTTGGGAACCTTTTGAGTCCGATGGAAATCACTCATAGGTGACACCCATTGATGACTATCAAGAGAACTTCATGGTAATGTTCCCCTTTAATGTTACAATCGGGAAATTGCTACCTCTAGAGAATCCAGCCCTCCTATAGAGAGTGGAAAAACCTAGAAGGGACCAAATCAACTTGCTCGAACAAAACAAGCCTCCCATGCTGGACATAAGGCCAAGTGATCCATCGAAGGAAGAAGATACAAATATATTCTTCAACATCGACTACTTGCATGCCAGATTTCCAATTTTCATAGAGAGTGAGGATAGTGATCAAGAAACGCCTAGTGGGAGGCTATACTAGCCAGAGGGGCACATAGTTTTTGGATCCAATGAAGGCCTATGGATTTTTGATAGCGACTATGAGGATGAGATTGAGATGGCATATCTCAACCATATGAGGCAACAAGAATACCCCATAGACATTGATGATATATTTGAACATCTAAATATGGTACCAAGGCATAGGTGGCATTTAAACCAAGTACAGTTAAACCAAGTGCTTCATCCACCACTTTAGGCATACAAGGAGCACCTCCCACATAGAAACCCTATAGGGCTTTCAGTGCCAAGGATAGACCCTATCCTTCTATTCGCACATAGGGCTGATCCTTTGGTTCTTGTACCCATAGAGCTAGATCTAGGGTACAAGGATCACCAAGGATGTTTGAATCAACACCCACGTGAAAATGGAGACCAAATTAATTCCATCAACATGATCTCCATTGATTTAACCACCCCCATCCATAATCTAGCTGATCCAACATGACCATTGTATCTAGACCTAGATGCCATAGACTGGGATCACGCTGGCTCACCACCATCCCCATCAGAGTACTGGCCATGCGATGAGATGTTTCATTTCATCCCAGGACAAACTTAGGATATCTTCTATGTTGAAGAGGAACCCAAAATTACCAACGCAGATCTAAATTCAGCAAATGATATCCACCTAATCCCAACTCCACACAAGTTTGAGGACAAATCCCACATGTCAGTCGAAGAGATGATTGACGTAGACATCGGTATTGATCTAATGAATTCGTAAATCATCAAGCTGGGGGTAAGTTTATCCCCCGAAGAGCAAGCCAATTACATTTCCCTTCTCAAAGAGAAGAAGGAGGTTTTTGCATGGTCCTACAAAGACATGTCGAGGCTAGACCCGCAGCTAGTCATGCATAATCTAACACTTGATCTGATAGTCAAGCTAGTCAAGCAAAAGCTACGTAAGATGCACCCAAAAATGGCCTTAATGGTCAAAGATGAGCTACAAAAGCTGTTGGATGCATAGTTTGTCACCTACGTATATTACCCACCATGGTTGTCCAACATGGTACCCGTCAAAAAGCTTGACGGGAGGATTCGCATATGCATCGATTTTCGAGATTTAAACAAAGCGAGTCCCAAGGATGATTTCCCCTTGCCTAGCATTGACGCATTGGTAGACACTACAACAGGCCACAAAATGCTTTCCCTCATGGATGGTTTCTTGGGATACAACCAGATTTGTATCAATCCCAATGATAAACTAAAAATGGTGTTCATGATGCCTTGGGGGACATTTTGTTATAAGGTCATGCCCTTTGGCCTTAAAAATGTTGGCGCCACCTACCAACGTGTTATGACATACATCTTCCACGATCACATGCATAAAAATTTGGAATATTATATGGATGATTTGTTGGCAAAATCTCTTTTGCGCCAAAATAATCTCGATGACTTACGCAAGATCCTTGATCACCTCATCGGACACAAAGTTAGGCTAAACCCCAAGAAGTGCGTATTTGGCATCACATCTGGAAAAATCTTGGGTTTCATAGTCTCAAAATGAGGCATCGAGGTAGATCCAAATAAATTCAAGGCAATCCTTGAAATGCTTCCCCCAACCACCATCAGGTAGCTTAGAAGCTTGCAAGGTAAGGTCACATCGATCAAGCGCTTCATAGCGTAGTTATCTGAAAAGTGCCGACCCATGAATAAATTATTACACAAGGGGGTAGATTTTCATTGGGATGAAGAGTGCCAGTCAGCCTTCGATGACATCAAATAATACTTGGCTTTGTCGCCAGTATTGGCACCACCTAGACCAGGAGTGCCATTTTATTTATACATCTTAGCTACTAAGGTGGCACTGGGCACCATGCTAGCCCAAAAAAATGAATTACACAAAGAACAGGCTAATTATTATCTTAGTCGCACCCTGGTTAGTTATGAACTTAACTATGCATACGTTGAGAAGCTATGCTTGGCGGTGGTATTTACCACCAAAAAGCTATGCCATTACATGCTGAGCAATACAACGTATGTTGTGTCTAAGGAGAATCCATTGTGGTACATGATGAGTCGTAATTATCACAGTAGTCACACGATGAAATAGATGATGTTGTTGACAAATTTTGACATCGAATTCATTGGACAAAAGTCCATCAAAGGTCAAGTCATCATCGATCAACTAGCAAAGGCTCCTCTCAAATATGATTAGATTTTGATCGTAGAGCTACCCGATGATGGGGTCTTCCATGTCTCAGAATCACCAGATTCTGATGAGCCTGAGTCACAGGCTGACATAACCTTATTTTTTGATGGTTCTAAATATGAGCAAGGGTGTGGCATGGGAATCATGTTTTTCACACTGCAAGGGGATCCAATAACTTTATCATTGAAACTTGATTTCTCGTGCACCAATAACAATGCTGAATACAAAGCCTTGCTCATAGGTCTTCAGATAGCCATCACCATGAAGATCAAACGCTTGAATATCTTTGGTGATTCACTGTTAATTATCAACCAAGTGAAAGGGGTATTCCAATGCAAATGCCTAGTTCTACAGGCCTACAAAGCCCTTGTGGATAAATTCTTGGCAAAGCTTGAATGGTACGACATAAAGGCACTCCCTCGATCATCAAATCATTTTGTGGACACTATGGCCTCCTTGGGATCACTAATCCCGCAAGACATTTTTGGTGAGATGACAACCATTCAAGTCATACATTATCGCAATTCGCAATGGAGCGTGCAAGCTCTAACATAATGCCAGGAATCCACCTGATCCAGATTGAACCATCTCAAGATATGTTGTCTCGAATCTATGATAGTTTGAATCACACCAATTGGGGGTCTTTGTTCTCTCCAACCCCTCTTAATAGCTACACAACGCTATTTTCACAAGTTCTTTCCCACTCAACTTTTGCTAGGGATGAACTTCAAGAGGGATCGATCGTTCATACCATCGAGGTTTTTGATCAGCGGGATTGGTACACACCCATAAGAGACTATATCAAGTTAGGTAGCATCCCACTTGGATTTTCACATGTCATAAGAATATCATTCAAACATAAAGCGATAAAACATGTCTTGCTAGGAGACATTTTATACCGTTAGAGCTACAAAGGAATCCTCCTTTGTTGCTTGGACCAGCAGGAGTCCACTTGGGCGATCACCCAAGCGCATGATGGTACATGCAGTGGAAACTTCAGTGGTATGGCCATCGTAAAGTGTATTCTTCGCATGGACTAATATTGGCCATATTTAGAGCGATATTGTTGCACATATGTACAGAAGTGCATGAAGTGTCAACACCATGCTAACTTGACACACGTACCTTCTCAGGCCTTGTAGTCGATCCAATTGGCTTGGCCATGGGGCTTAGATCTCATCAAAAATATCTCCCCTGCATCGTCATCACACATTTATCATAATGACCACAGAGTACTTCACTAAGTCGGTGGAAGCAATTCTATTTACCTCTACGACTGGGCCCCGCATTGCGGAGTTCATTTTACATAACATCATATGTCATTTTGGTATTCCATCCAAGATCATCTCAAATAATGGGATGTCATTTAAGAACAAATATGTATGTGCTTTGACAAAAAAGTACAAAATTTAGCATAGTTTTTCGACACCTTATTATTCGTATGCAAATGGGCAAGCAGAGGCATCAAACAAAATGCTAGTTGCCATCCTTAAAAATATGGTTGCAATAGTCATAAGGATTGGCACATCCAAATACCACTTGCCCTATGGGCTTATCACACTAGAATTTAGACACCTATTGGGGTAACTCCATTTTTGCTAGTGTATGGCTCTGAGGCAGTCATGCCTCTAGAGTTGGAAATACCCTCCTTGCGCATATCAATGCAAGAGTTCATCGATGATGACATTGCACGGTAGGCCTGGTTAGACCATCTTATGTTACTCGATGAACGATGCATCAATGCTCTTGAGCATTTACGTATCTATCAAGAGTGACTTAAGAAAACATACAACATAAAAGTTCACCCGAGGGACTTTCAGGTTGGTGACCTAGTCTTAAAAGAGAACCAACAAAATTCTAACTTTCTGCCCCATTTAGGCGACAAGTTCATGGCAAATTTGTTAGGTCCTTATGTAATCAATAGTAAAATAGGACTTGGAACATACCGGCTCACCTCTCTTGAAGGAATCAAGGAACTAGAACCCTTGAATATCGATCATTTGAGGCCATTCAATATTTAGAGATCCATGGCCCACTCCAAAAGCCATAAGGGTTCCCACAATCACTTGGTCACACAAAATTCCCCAAAGGTATCCATAATCCCTTTGGTCAAACCAAAAGCTCCAAGGGTTCTCATAATCGCTTGGTCAACCAAAAACACCCCAAAGGTATCTATAATCTCTTTGGTCAAACCAAAAGCCCCAAGGGTTCCCACAATCGCTTGGTCACCCAAAATGCCCCAAAGGTATCTATAATTCCTTTGGTCAAACCAAAAGCTCCAAGGGTTCTCATAATCTCTTGGTCAACCAAAAACACCCCAAAGGTATCTATAATCCCTTTGGTCAAACCAAAAGCTCCAAGGGTTCCCATAATCGTTTGGTTAATTTGGTCAACCAAACTTTGGTTAAACCAAAAGCTCCAAGAGTTCCCACAATCGTTTGGTCAACCAAAAACACCCCAAAGGTATCTATAATCTCTTTGGTCAAACCAAAAGCTCCAAGGACTCCCACAATCACTTGGTCAACCTAAAACACCCCAAAGGTATCTATAATCCCTTTGGTTAAACCAAAAGCTCCAAGGATTCCCGCAATCACTTGGTCAACCTAAAATGCCCCAAAGGTATCTGTAATCCCTTTGGTCAAACCAAAAGCCCTGAGGGTTCTCACCACCGCTTGGTCACCCAAAATTCCCCAAAGGTATCCATAATCTCTTTGGTCAAACTAAAAGCTCCAAGGGTTCCCACAATCGCTTGGTCAACCAAAAACACCCCAAAGGTATCTATAATCCCTTTGGTCAAACCAAAAGCTCCAAGGATTCTTGCAATTGCTTGGTCAACCTAAAATTCCCCAAAGGTATCCATAATCCCTTTGGTCAAACCAAAATCTCCAAGGATTCCCACAATCGCTTGGTCAACCAAATGCCCCAAAGGTATCTATAATCCCTTTGGTCAAACCAAAAGCTCCAAGGATTCCCACAATCGCTTGGTCAACCTAAAACACCCCAAAGGTATCTATAATCCCTTTGGTCAAACCAAAATCCCCAAGGGTTCTCGCCACCACTTGGTCACCCAAAATGCCCCAAAGGTATCCATAATCCCTTTGGTCAAACCAAAATCTCCAAGGGTTCCCACAATCACTTGGTCAACCAAAAACACCCCAAAGGTATCTATAATCCCTTTGGTCAAACAAAAAGCTCCAAGGGTTTCCATAATCGCTTGGTCAACCAAAAACACCCCAAAGGTATCTATAATCCCTTTGGTCAAACCAAAAGTTCCAAGGGTTCCCACAATCGCTTGGTCAACCAAAAATTCCCCAAAGGTATCTATAATCCCTTTGGTCAAACCAAAAGCTCCAAGGATTCTCACCACCACTTGGTCACCCAAAACATCCCAAAGGTATCTATAATCCCTTTGGTCAAAACCTCAAAGGATCCATAAGAATCACTTGGTCCACACCCATTCAGGGTTAAACCACCATAACGAATATTCAAAAACAAAAAATAATCAAAAATAACAAAAAAATTGCATCTCACTTTCATGCATAATATTAAAAATCAAAACATGAAAAAAAGGAAAAAGTTGCATTAGGCAGCGCAAAAATACATTGCATATTTGCTAGTCATACATGTCAAATGCACCATAGACTGTAATTACTCAGTAATTCCATCATTTTCCACAATTGACCATTTTGTAAATGATCCAACAAGAATAATGTCATTCACATTTTCACCATATCATAGTCAATTGTCTTCTAATGTCTTTAGGGTTTTTGTCATTCAGCTGTCTTTATATTTCTAGCCAAATGCTGTACAAATTCAGATCGATTTTTACAAGGTAGAGTTTTACTTGGATCATGCCTTGTTACATAGAATCCCAACACAAGATTAAAACACATAAAACTTCCCAAGTTGTGTGAACGAAAGACGAAACCTGAAAAACAATCCATGATACCATACAGTGAAAATGTTATCTCGGTCATCCCCCTATGCAAATGACCCAAAAAATGCTAAGAATTGACAAAAGGACAAGAAAACTTCCTTCAATTCCCCAAAATAAACAGTGGTTTTTACCACTATGTTGGCAATTTTGGGTACCTTGGGTACATTGCC
The DNA here is from genome assembly GCA_028583015.1 of Wollemia nobilis. Lineage (NCBI taxonomy): Eukaryota > Viridiplantae > Streptophyta > Pinopsida > Araucariales > Araucariaceae > Wollemia > Wollemia nobilis. The sequence goes on along the minus strand of JAQPPZ010017240.1, from coordinate 3,686,250 downwards.
TTTGCTCAAGTATAGAAGTTGTCATTGATGTCAAGAAGCTTTTGAAGGATTCTGATTTGATGTCAAAGAATTTGTTTTAATGAAGGTTACAACATGGACAGTGAGTTTCCAAGAAGATCAGAGTAGCCCATTTGCAAAAGATCAAAGAAAAAGACAAGTAAGAAAAAGTATGCAGTCGACTGGAAAAACTGTCATGATTTCGTGACATGTTTGAGGAGAGAGAAAGTACTGGCAAAACTGTCATGATTTCGTGACATGCTGGAAGAAAGAGAAGAAGCTGGCAAAACTGTCACGATTTCGCGACATGTTGGCAGAGAAGGAGAGCAAGATGGAAAGTGTCACGATTTCACGACATGTCGCATTTTCGCGACTCAAAAAGTGCAGGAAGGCAGAGAAGGAAAAGTGTCACGATTTCGTGACACATTGCCAGGAAAGTTGTACGGACGAAAAAGTGTCACGATTTCGCGACATAATGCAAAAAGAGAGTCCGCAGTGTGAACTGTCACGATTTCGTGACAAGTTCGAAGAGAGAGAAAGTAACATGAAAAATGTCACGATTTCGCGACATGCTGCAGAGGTCGAGGTGAGGACTGTCGCGATTTCGTGACATGCTGAAAAGCTCGAAGTAAGAACTGTCATGATTTCACGACATGCAACTAAGGGAAGAGTTTGAAATGAGAAGCATCATGATTTCGCGACAGGTTGCAAAGAAAGCTTTCGAAAGTTGAAAGCGTCATGATTTCACATAGGATGAAAGAAAAGAGTACGAATGCAGAAAGTGTCATGATTTTATGATAGGCAGAAGTGAAGAAGCCAGCGGATGAAGATGTAGCGATTTCATGATAGGATGAAAGAAAAGCGTACGGATGGAGAAAGTGTCACGATTTCACGACAAAAACTGGAAGCAGGTCTTTTATAGGAGAAGTGTCACGATTTCACGATAGAAGTAGAGAGGAAGGCTATGAAGACAAAAGCGTCGCGATTTCGTGACATGTTCCAGTTTCATGGGTGTAAGGCAAAAAGAAGCTCAAGGCAACGTAAGTGTCATGATTTCATGACATAGTCCGAGAGGAAGGGCATGAAGACAAAAGGGTCATGATTTCATGATAGAATTGAAGATGACGTTAGCAGAGGCAAAAGTGTCACGATTTCGTGACAAAAGCTGAGAGGAAGGCCATGAAGACAGAAGGGTCACGATTTCATGATAGAAGAGAAGATGACGTCAGCAGAAGCAGAAAGTGTCGCGATATCGCGACAAAAACAAAAAGGAAGTCAAAAGAAGCAAAAGTGTCATGATATCGTGACAATAGGCAAAAGAAGGTGTACGACAGGCAAAGGTGTCACGATATCATGACATGTTGTAGTTTCACAAGAAAAGCTACAGAACCAGAGGCGGTTGAAGCCGACAGAGTTAAATTTGGGCCATCAAAGTTTAGGGTTTGCAACCGACGTAGTTTTAGGATGTGCAGTCGACTAAGATCAAGATTTTAATCTTGAAAGGTTTAGTATAAAAGGAGGGCTGCTTGGAGAGTTAAGTATCGATCGAAGTGTGCGTTCGAAGAGCGACGTTCGCAGATAGAGTGCGGGGGTGAAGTTCGATCGCCGAAAAACACAGTGCAAAATTTGATTGTAGTGTACTGAGTGCATTTCGTCGAATCTTCTAAGTGAGAGAGATTGCAAGGAAGCAGAGTGCGCGAAGACGTTGCTGTTGTGATTGCGTAGAGGTGCAAAGGTCGATGTTCGATCAAGTGCAGTTGTGATTACACAATAAGAGCGAAGGACTATGTTTTGTGAAGAATAGAGGAAGAGGACAGACTTGTGCCAGATCGAAGGACTGTGTTTGGTGCAGATCAGAGAAAGAGAAAGAGGACATTTGTGCTAGATCGAAGGACTATGTTTAGTGCAAATTCGAGGACCAGCTTTGAGGTGATAGAGTTGAGGACAGAGGTCTCCAGCCAGAGCAGGGAAGACAGGTGTCTTCTGTGGATAGAGTTCCATTTGCTAAGGGCAGAGGAGGCAGAGGTCTTCTAGAGGATCACCAACCAGAACAGAGCTAGGGGATTGGTATCTCCTTTGGGTAGGGGCCCATAAACATTGTAATCGGGAAAGGTATTCCCAGATTGTGAGTTGATAAAATTTAGAGAGAAATTTTATCCGTGGAGTAGCCCGCATTGGGTGAACCACGTAAATTGTTGTGTCTCTTTTGTGGATGGTGTTTTGTGCATTGCTTTGATTACTGCTATTAATACTGCTTTCTATACACTGCATAATATTGAATTGAAAGTTGATTTGAAGGAAAAAGTAAAAAGTGGTCTTATACTTGTTCACCCCCCCTCTCAGTATAAGCTTGTGTTCTTCAATTGGTATCAAGCTGGGTTCCTTCGAAAAGTTTAACAACTTGAAGGAAAAGCTAGTCAAGAACACAATGGATTATTCAAGTGGCAATGTAGCACCTATTCTTGATGGATCAGATTTTGGTCTTTGGAGTGCAAGGATGAAGGTTCATCTAATGGCACTTGGTAATGAGGTTTGGGAAGTGATTGAAGATGGGTACACTATTCCTAAAAATGGTCCTTATACTAAAGAAGATAGGCTCCTACATCACAACAATTCAAAAGCAATGAATGCAATCCTGAAGGGTTTACAGAAGGCAGATCTTACCAAGGTGATTCACTGCAAGACAACTAGTGAAATGTGGAAACAGCTGCAGGTGGTTCACACAGGTGATGTAAATGTCCGAAAGGCCAAGTTGAGACACTTCAAAGGTATGTTTGAACAACTCAAGATGAATGATGATGAAAATATTAGTGACTACATGCTTCGTATGGATGAGGTTGTTAACTCCATGAAAGACTTAGGTCTTGAGCTTGCTGAAAATGATGTTTGTGATAAGATTTTAAGATCTCTTCCAAATAGATTCAGTGAAAATATTTCTGCTATTGAGGAAGCTAAATATTTGGATAAGTTGAAAAAGGATGAGCTCCATAGTATACTTGCAGCATTTGAGTTGAGAACTCAAGTGAAGGTTGATGTCAAGAAAGAGGCAACTTTCAAGGCTACCAAGAAATCCAAAGGTAAACAGATTCAAGAGAGTGATGAGTCTTCTAGTGATGAAGAGGCATATTACAACAAGAAAGGCAAGTTCTCTAGAAAGCACAAAAGCATGAAGAATATAAGATGTTTCAATTGTGGAAAGTTTGGTCATTATGCTACTGACTGTACTGTTTCCAAGTATGAAAGTGATGAAGATAAACAGGATTCTAAGAGCAAGGATTCTGAAAAGCACAAGCATCACAGGAAGAACAAAGATGAGTACAACAATCACGGAAAGAGGCATTCTCACAAGCACAAGAAGAGCTTCTACCTAGACAAAGCAAGTAAGTGTTCTAGCAGTGATAGTGAAAGTTCTTCTAGTGATGATGGAAATGAGATGTTATTCATATCAAAAAAAGAGGAAGAACCGAAACATAGATTCATTATCATGAAATGTTTTAGATGTGGAAATTTTGGGCACCTTGAGGATGATTGCACAAATAATGAATTGGTTACTAGTATGTATGAGGATGCTTCAGAAAACTATAAGGAAGATGCATGTATGGTTTTTGAAAAGGGTAGCACCTCTAGTGATAAGAAATCTGAAAAAGGCTTTGATGATTCAAAAAGCAAACAAATAGGAAGGAAGAGATCTTGAAAGTGAACTTACTAATGCTCTTAGTGCTTTGAAAAAGGAAAGAAAGAAGAATTCCTGACTCAAATATAAGTTAGATGAATGTTGTATGGAGAGAGATGATCTTACAGAAAGTCTTGACTTCTCTATGGCTAAGACACAAGAACTCAAGGACGAGTTAGAGTCTAAGATTCTCGAGTATAATGAGTTGGAACAGAAAATGGCTTCTTTGGAAGTGGAAACTAAAGAGTACAAGGATAAGTCTATACGGGTTTCAAGATAGCTCCAAAAGGGTTAAGTCTCTCATCAAAGGTCAAAGAAAACCAACAGATAAAATAGGTCTCGATTTTGTTGAGCCGCACAAGGAACAGGTTGGGGAATCTAGTAAGAGATTTCAAAAAGAAGAGAGTTCTGATGAAGAGAGTATTTCAGAGAAAGAGTCCATGAGTGATAGATGCGCAAAAAAGAAAACAGAATTCTGAATGCGAAGAAGAAGTTTACCGGACCTAGAAGGTCATTTACAGGAAAGTTTAATGGCAGATGTTTTGCGTGTCACAGGTTTGGCCACATGGCTTCGCATTGCATGACTCAAGTAAGGAAGGTAAATGACAGTTTCAGGGGCCGTAATTTCTTTCAAGGGTATTGCTACTCTTGTAAATAGTTTGGGCATAAGGCAATTTTTTGCATGACTAATTACAGGAACACGGTTAGTCATAATAGGCGGATTCAAAGAACAGGTATGCCGAACAAAAATAACAGTGTTACTTGTTATAAGTGCAACAATGACGGTCACACAGCTAGACAGTGTAGAGCTGAACTTCCAAGGTACAAGAATAGGAAAAGTGGTATGAACAGGTCCAAGGATCAAGGCATGGATAAGAATAGGGATGAGAACAAGAACAAAAACAGTGACAAGAACAAAAATATTGACAAAGAGTTCAAGAGAAGGCCCGACAAGGAAATTGTAGACCCTGATGATGATGAGTGCCTAATGGGAGTTTTACTCCCACCCTTGTTTTAAATCACCTCATCAGGAGGTGGGGGAGGGACTAAGCTAAGAGGCTCATTCTTAGTCCCAAGCCCCAAAGGTGACCCTTTGCCATTGATGACAAAGGGGGAGAGATATGAGTAAGGGGGAGAGCTTCAAAGTGAAGAAGAGAGCTTCAAGTCAGGGGGAGCAAAACTTCAAAGGCAGATTCTCAAGTTGTTGGCACAGTTGGTTTCAGTTTTGGCTCTTAAGATGTGTCTTAGTAAAGGTTTGCCATCAATGACAAAGGGGGAGATTGTTGGCAATTTTGGGTACCTTGGGTACATTGCCTTTGCTCAAGTATAGAAGTTGTCATTGATGTCAAGAAGCTTTTGAAGGATTCTGATTTGATGTCAAAGAATTTGTTTTAATGAAGGTTACAGCATGGACAGTGAGTTTCCAAGAAGATCAGAGTAGCCCATTTGCAAAAGATCAAAGAAAAAGACAAGTAAGAAAAAGTATGCAACCGGCAAGAAAAACTATCGTGATTTCGTGACATGTTTGAGGAGAGAGAAAGTACTGGCAAAACTATCATGATTTCGTGACATGTTGGAAGAAAGAGAAGAAGCAGGAAAAACTGTCGCGATTTCGCGACATGTTGGCAGAGAAGGAGAGCAAGATGGAAAGTGTCGCGATTTTGCGACATGTCGCATTTTTGCGACTCGAAAAGTGCAGGAAGGCAGAGAAGGAAAAGTGTCACGATTTCGTGACACATTGCCAGGAAAGTTGTACGGACGAAAAAGTGTCACGATTTCGTGACATAATGCAGAAAAGAGAGTCCGCAGTGTGAACTGTCATGATTTCACGACAAGTTCGAAGAGAGAGAAAGTAACATGAAAAATGTCATGATTTTGTGACATGCTGTAGAGGTCGAGGTGAGGACTGTCATGATTTCGTGACATGCTGAAAAGCTCAAAGTAAGAACTGTCATGATTTCGTGACATGCAGCTAAGGGAAGAGTTTGAAATGAGAAGCGTCACGATTTCACGACAGGTTGCAAGGAAAGCTTTCGAAAGTTGAAAGCATCATGATTTCATGATAGGATGAAAGAAAAGCGTACGGATGTAGAAAGTGTCATGATTTTACGATAGGTAGAAGTGAAGAAGCCAACGGATGAAGATGTAGCGATTTCATGACAGGATGAAAGAAAAGCGTATGGATGGAGAAAGTGTCACGATTTCATGACAGAAACTGGAAGCAGGTCTTTTATAGGAGAAGTGTCATGATTTCATGATAGAAGCAGAGAGGAAGGCTATGAAGACAAAAGCGTCATGATTTCGTGACATGTTCCAGTTTTGTGGGTGTAAGGCAGAAAGAAGCTCAAGGTAGCATAAGTGTCATGATTTCATGACAAAAGCTGAGAGGAAGGCCATGAAGACGAAGGGTCACGATTTTGTGATAGAATTGAATATGACGTCAACGAGAGTAAAAGTGTCACGATTTCATGACAAAATCGAGAAGAAGGCCATGAAGACAGAAGGGTCATGATTTTATGACGTAAGAGAAGATGACGTCAGTAGAAGCAGAAAGTGTCGCGATATCATGACAAAAACAAAAAGGAAGTCAAAAGAAGCAAAAGTGTCACGATTTCATGACAATAGGCAAAAGAAGGTGTACGGCATGCAAAGGTGTCACGATATCGTGACATGTTGTAGTTTCACAGGAAAAGCTATAGAACCAGAGGCGGTTGAAGCCGACAAAGTTGAATTTGGGCCGACAAAGTTTAGGGTTTGCAGTCGACGTAGTTTTAGGATGTGCAACCGACTAAGATCAAGATTTTAATCTTGAAAGGTTTAGTATAAAAGGAGGGCTGCTTGGAGAGTTAAGTATCGATCGAAGTGTGCGTTCGAAGAGCGACGTTCGTAGATAGAGTGCGGGGGTGAAGTTCGATCGTCGAAAAACATAGTGCAAAATTCGATTGCAGTGTACTGAGTGCATTTCATCGAATCTTCTAAGTGAGAGAGATTGCAAGGAAGTAGAGTGCGTGAAGACGCTACTGCTGTGATTGCGTAGAGGTGCAAAGGTCGATGTTCGATCAAGTGCAGCTATGATTGCGCAATAAGAGCGAAGGACTATGTTTTGTGAAGAACAGAGGAAGAGGACAGACTTGTGCCAGATCGAAGGACTATGTTTGGTGCAGACCAGAGAAAGAGAAAGAGGACATTTGTGCTAGACCGAAGGACTATGTTTAGTGCAAATTCGAGGACCAGCTTTGAGGTGATAGAGTTGAGGACAGAGGTCTCCAGCCAGAGCAGGGAAGACAGGTGTCTTCTATGGATAGAGTTCCATTTGCTAAGGGCAGAGGAGGCAGAGGTCTTCTAGAGGATCACCATCCAGAATAGAGCTAGGGGATTGGTATCTCCTTTGGGTTGGTGCCCATAAACATTGTAATCGGGAAAGGTATTCCCAGATTGTGAGTTGATAAAATTTAGAGAGAAATTTTATCCGTGGAGTAGCCCGCATTGGGTGAACCACGTAAATTGTTGTGTCTCTTTTGTGGATGGTGTTTTGTGCATTGCTTTGATTACTGCTATTAATACTGCTTTCTATACACTGCATAATATTGAATTGAAAGTTGATTTGAAGGAAAAAGTAAAAAGCGGTCTTATACTGTTCACCCCCCCTCTCAGTATAAGCTTGTGTTCTTCACACTACAAAGAATTCCAACTCTAAACATGAATATCAAAAGTGCACAAATCAAAAAGCACAAGAAATAGCGATTCTAATCATTGCTCAGATCCTAATCTCAAACAAAATAAACAATGATTATCATCACTACTAAGAAAATATCCTATTAAAACAGAGGGAGTAACTATTGAATCCTTGGAATTCTCTGCTTTCGAAAGGTCATCAGGTGATCCTCAGTACCGGTTTGGTGGATAGCCTATGCGGTCACTGGTGGCAAACCTCCCGCATGATGATATATCTGTCACATTCGCTGTTGGGCATATGTACAGATAAATGTTTGCATGTGGATGAGCTAGCTTATGGTATCCTAGATTGTGTCGTAGATTATCCTACTAAATGCAACAAAGGAGTTAGTGGAGCTAATTAGGTGATCCTCAGTACAGGTGTGGTGGACAACCTACCTGGCACTGACAGTATCCTTATGAATACCACATAAATGAACTCAATCGCACACACAGGGATGTGAAATAACTTGGTCAAACTCAAGTCTTATTTGTACCTTATTCGAAAGTCTTGTAAGATAATGTACAGTCTTGACTAGTTAGTTAAAGCATTCGAGTCTTAGAAAAACCTTAACTACATTCTAAAAAAATTGTTGTACATTTTATTACTTACATCACCATCAAAAAATACAAAACAATTATTACAAATGCAAAAGTTATTTCATAAAGCAATCACATAGTACAGAAAGCCAGTAAATCATGTACAGTCTATGGTGCCATCACCTATATACCAATAAATAATTCCATCCATTGCATACATCTATATCATATAGTTAAAATCATCCGCAGTCATAATAACATATGCATACATCAACATAAATAAATGTGCATAAAGAACAATAAACCATGACAAGTATATAATCAAACCAAAAAGAGTCATGTATATATATCAAGTCAAAATGCCATCAGGCTACAATAAGAAGGTCCTCTGACCTCATAGAAACCAAAAACTCAAAATCCCCAAAGCCTAGGAAGTCAGCCACCATGATCAAGCAGGATCGGTGTGACTGGAACTACCCCCAGTATTATGGGTCCTATGGGACCTCTCAGGGTAGCTGCTACTAGCCCTCGCACCCTACCCACTAACACTACCCTCACCTAGCTGCATGCGATGAGATGATGTAGAATGCTCAGTCTCACTACCTCTCCTACGACACGACGAACCACCTCCATCAAGCACAGGCAACTGTCCACCAAGGCGGACAACCTTTGTCTCTAAATCTATTAGATACCGACCCCACTCCATATCTCATTGGCGATACAGAACCAATGTACTATCCTGCTATTCCAACTGAATCCGCAAGAGATCCCTCTCATGCATTACATCCACAAAAGCATATCTATGCTCCTCATACCATCTCCTTAGGAGACCCTCCAATCATGCTATCTTAGCACAAAGCCCAGCCTTGACATCCCTTGAGATAGCTTGAGGCATGGGCACCTTTGGGATGACCTGCTACTCTGGAACCCACTACTCTGAGACGTCTTGTACATCTGGCTGCTTCAAAACCTCCAAATCTTCTCTATCGCTGATGGAGTCATCGACCTCCACCATGTGAACATCATCAAGCGAAGCCTCCCAACCCTCCATCGGTGCCTCTGCACCCCCACCTCCTGCTGCTATAGTATCCATACCTCCTAGAGGCCCCTCACTCTGCCATCGTCACATAATCCACCACCAGTCATAATCTACAGTCACCCCAACATCGTCCATGTTGAATACATAAATAACTACATTAGACCCCTCACCCAGCTGCTCAATGGTAGGCCAGGCTAGAGTCTTCTCATCATCGCGATGTCGATAGATCAAGGGATCACTAGGCAATCCCTAGTGCACCCCAAATTGTTGTGTCACCTGAATATATGGGAAGTACTCCTGCTCTGTCCCATGCTGCCCAATCAACAATATACCCTTGTGCACATGTCGGAGCCACTCTCCAGCCTCAAGATAGGCTGGATAGTCTTGGTATGGCCACAAAAACACCTACCCTAGAACTAGATGAGAGAAAGCATCAGTATAGTGACCTACGTCACCTACCCACCACCGAATTTGTCCATGGTACTCTAACCTCTGCCATAAATTGACATATCTAATTTCTCCATCCACCATCTCACCTCGGGTGGTCCAAGCTAAACCCTACTGCCGCTCCACAACTATGTGCTACCACCCCCAGCACTACAAGATATAGCTAAACCCGATACCCTTTCACTTCTGGTAGCAAACCTCGTACAACTATGCCAATAACGTCTGAACCAATCTCATAATAGGTGGAGATGATGTAGGACACTCCACCAATGTGAAAACCAACTCAAGCAGGTTCCAAGGGAACCTCACACTTGAGGAGTCAAGAAGTAGCATATTGGAGATGAGGGTCATGATCAAAGCATGCGTCACCCCTAATACACCCTTCTCCAGCCACAACCGCACCAGAATACTACCTTTATGGCAGTCAACATATGCCCTCTCCATAGCCCTCTCCATCCCCCTCTCCACCGTCGGACCAAAACATCATGTCAATACCACTGTCTGCTGGTCACGGTGGGTCGTTGGAGAGGCAGTCCATCTATCTAAATCCGTAGAATCTGATACACATCCTCTAGAGTAACAGTCATCTCCCCTATTGGGAGATGAAAAGTGTTGATGCGGGGATCCCACAGATTGATCAGGGCAGTCAATTATATATGATACCCCACCACAGGCTCTAGATGCGTCATGTGCTTGAGCCCAAGGGCATCAAATCACTCCCAATCCACAACTGTCAGGGCATCGCGGGCATCAGAGAAAACATTCAACTGATGGTACTGACTCTTCACAACTGGAAACAACAAAATAAAACAAAAAAAGATATTAAGTACATACTTAATATAAACAAAAACATTAAAATAAAACTGTACAATAGAAGTATAGACTACAATTTACAATTGTACAACAAAAGTACATCATAAGAAGTACAGTAAAACAAATGTACAGTGAAAGTACAAAATCATTAAAATAAAACTGTACAACAATGACAACATACATGAAAATAACTGTACAATCAACAAAAAACAACAAAAATCATATTAGGGTTTCAACCTTAATGTGAATGCAAAACAAAACAAAACAAAAAAAAATATTAGGGTTTCAACCTTAATATGGCAAAAACAAAAATGAAATAAAAAATATTAGGGTTTCAACCTTAATATGGCAAAAACAAAAATGAAATAAAACATATTAGGGTTTCAACCATAATATGAACAAAAACAACAAAATAAAATGAAAACGTTTTGGGTTTTAAACCTAAATACAAACACAAACAAATTACAGATAACAGTTGTGTACTAGGGTTTTGACCTTAATATACGAAAATTAACAACAAAATAATAGAGCACAAAAACATGTTGGGTTATTTTAACCTAATAATTAAAAAAAAAAAAAAACAAAGAAAATAAAGTTTCTATATTAGGTTTTCAACTTATGAATAAAATAAAACCAACACACACAAAAAAATTAGGTTTTTAAAACTTTAAACACAAAATAAAGCGAAAAAACATTTTATATGTGAGTATTAAACTTCATATAAAACACACACGAATAGCAGGCAGAGAGAAAGAAAATCATACCAATATTGCCTCAACTTCTCCACTCGAAGATCCGATTCTTGCACTCATGATGTCCATGAAATTTTAGCAGTGCTCCGCTATGCACACTCACACTCCTCCTCCTCACTGCTCCAAATTGTCAAGAAAAAAATATTGCAAAAGAACCCAAAAACTAGTTTTGGTCCTTATATAGGCTATTAGGCCTATAATCATTCCAACCTAGGATGAGCACTCTATTTAGAACTTGTCACACCCTAGGATGATTACAAAATTGGTATTCGTCCCACCCTGGGACAATTACAAAGCAAGAAATAAAGCAACAAAAACTGCATCCAAAAAATACACCAAAAAAAACAATAAATTTGTCGAACAAAGGTGCCTTTGCACATGACATTCATGGCATGAAAAACAACTATCAGGGTCACAAATACTTACTATCCTACTCCCTAAGAAGGCTAGCATAGCTGGACTACTCCACGAAAAGGAGGATTTTCAATAATTTCTACCCCAATAGGCATAAAAAAAGGGTCAAAACCCACCAAAAATAGGTCCGATGGTTGGAAAACTGCAATAAGCATTCAATGAAAACAACTGAAGGCACAATTAAAAAAGTCATATTGGGTCAAGCGACTCGTCGTTTTTCACATTTTTGGTCATTCCCTCATCGATTCGTCACTTGAGGGGATAGTCACACTTAGTCACCAATCAACAAATACACACCCAATCAAGGAAATGGTATGCATTCAAAGAATCATTGATAAAGACAATCACGCTCCTACTTGGGGCAGCAAACAAACAATAATCATAGGCTAAACAAGCACTTGGAATTCTAGAATCATGAAGAAAAGGTTCCTCAAACAAAAGGTTGTGTCCTTTGCCTATTCATGTCTGAACAATGTCCAAGATCAAGTACACCTCAGTAAAAAAGGTTACACTTGAGTTAAGCTCCTTAGTGTTGAGTGAATATTTTTCCCTATAGCAAAATGATCACCACAACTAGAGTATCAAATAGGAAACTCTCTCTTGCAAAGAAATTAAGTAGCATTATTCATTTCTCCAAGGTTCTTGTGAACAAACATTCATGTGCATATAATCAATCAAGACTAAAGAAAATAAATGAATGTATACCAAAATAACTTAAACCATACAAGTAATAGTTAACAAGGGGCCTTTAATGATTTGAACAAGTACTTTGCAACCACAATCCATTAAATCAACCCAATGCAATGATAGCTTCTTTTAATGTTCTTGATATTAAAGTGATCTATCCAAAACCCAGTTAGTAAAGTTAGCAATGTTAGTATTAAATGTTAGCAACAAGTAGTAAGTTAGCAAGTTAGGAATCGTTCACTTGATATGACTTAATGTGCATTTGGAATTAGTAGCCCTCCTAAACCCATATTTTATCTAAAAATTAGATGAAGGTGTTTGGAGATGCAAGAATGAAAATCTAAAGTAAATAAGTGGACCTAGAAGCGGATTTCTCTTTTTTGCTATTAATCCCTGGTTTTCTTTGGGAAACAATAGATCTGCAAATGAACCCTCCAATTTCTGATGTGAGTAGATCACTTTCTCAAGCGCAGACATAGAGCATACTCTTGGCATATTTATTTACCTTCTTTATAACTTAGATTATTCATGACAAAAAATGAACTATTTATTAACATAAATTCTGGAATGGACCAGAATAGAATGAAAAAAAATGCAAGGAATTCTGGAACAGACCAGAATAAAAAAAGCAGATTTTAAGACGAGGTTAATCCAAATATAAAAAAAATTAAAACATAAATATTATCTACAAAAGTTAGCTGGAAAAAGCAAAATAGAAAATTAATTTGGTTAACAATCTCCTCCCTACAAAACCCTAAGTTATGAGATGAAAATCTAAAACAACCTGACCTAACAGACCTGCAACATAAGCACAATAAAATTAGATCAGATGCAAGACTCTAAGGAAACAAATAATTGCATCATTCTATCATTCACCTATCGTAACCCACTTTATGGCGTAAATGAATAAATATAAGAAGTAATAATGCAAAGGAAAAATTTACAGAAATAGCAGTAGTCTTAGTTTCAATATCCTTTTGATTTCACATACAAGAGTTGCTCTTGCCAAAAAAAAATCCATTATTCCGAAAGATAGTCTTTATTTTTTTTTACAATTTCTAGCCTCTTCTCACTTCTTTGAATCACATATTTAAAACCTTTGAACAAATTTTGTTTCTTCCTTCCATGACTGTTCGTTTTCTCCTTCCCTTGTGCATGCATGTGTTTTGATTTCCAAAAAGACTTTTCGTTTCTATTTTGTGGCCCTTCGTTTCATTTCGATGGTTTGTTTTTGAAAAAACGTTTCCTGTTCTCCACAAGGGCATGCGTCCGTTTCCTTCCATGTGTAATGACCATCTTAAACGATTTCAAATCATTAAATATTCCTTATGTAACGTTTTGTCTTATTCATTGGATTTTGTCCTTATGACCACGTCACTATGTGGTCTTTAGTTTCACTATCCTGGTGTTCATCACTAATATCAGATGCATTGTCAACTACTTTGTTCACTTCGCGAAAATCAGACATGTCACGAAATCGTGACACTCTTGTCTCTCTGCCGACCTACCCCTTTTGAGTCACAAAATGCAACATGTCATGATATCGTGACGCTTTTGTTTCTCTACCTACCTATCATTTTTGAGTCATGAAAATGCAACATGTCGCGATATCACGACACTTTTGTTTCTCTACCTGCCTGCCCTTTTTGAATCGTGAAAATGCAACATGTCGCGATATCGTGACACTTTTTCTTTCTTGTTTTTTCTCTTCTTGTTTGGCCGCGAAAATGCAACATGTCACGATTCGTGACACTTTTCTTTCTTCTATTTTTTCTGCAAAAATGCAACATGTCGTGATATCGTGACAATTTTTTTCTTCTCTTTTGGCCGTGAAAATGCAACATGTCATGATATTGAGAAACTTTTCTTTCTTCTCTTTTGGCCGCAAAAATGCAACATGTCGTGATATCGTGACACTTTTTCTTTGCTTTGAATCGCGAAAATGCAACATGTCGCAATATTGCGACACTTTTTCTTGTTTGTTTTTCCCCTTATCTTTTAGTCACAAAAATGCAACATGTCGCAATATCGCGACACTTTTTCTTTCTTATTCTTTCTTTTCTCGTTTGGCCGCGAAAATGCAACATGTCGCGATATGGCAACACTTTTCTTTCTTCTCTTTTTGGTCGTGAAAATGCAACATGTCGTGATATCGCGACACTTTTTACTCCTTGCTCCCTCTCTCTTTGCTTTGGACCGCAAAAATGCAACATGTCGTGATATCGTGACACTTTTTCCTCCTTGCGGTGTTTTGCTTTTTCTTTGATCTTTAGCATATGGGCCACTTCAGTCTTCTTGGAAACATGCAAAAAAAGGTGGATCCCCAATTTTGGGGTACGTTGTGGAGCAGCCACAACAAATAAGGACTCTACTGGGAAATTCTCCTGAGCATTTCGATGAGAAAACCAACCTAAAAAACTACAACTCAACTGCAAGCGTTAGCAAATATCCAAATAATGTAAATAAACCAGAAATACATGAAACATTATAATTATTCAGCATCCGCTCAATGTGTGCATAGTGATTCATTCTTTATCATTTGAAATAGTTCCCCATTCTATTTCCAATTTCACATCAATGCATATAATGAATTATGGTGGGTCTATGCAAGATCGAATGTATTGCCAGCATAATGAACTATGGCTGACCTGCTTTACCAGGACTCTTAACTTTTAGTAGCACGAGAAAAAAAATTAAAACTATCAAACCCTCTCAGGACCAATCATGCATGAATTGAGTTCATATACCCAATCTCAAGGTTGGATATGCACCACTGCCATATTGAATCAATGTACATGTGTAAGTGAAATAAGATCTTTGGGGAATCAGATTCTCAACCTAAGCGTGATGAAAATTTAACCCTATCCTTACTACTCTGATTTGAGTTCATTACCTCATCTTAAGCAAAATGATTAAACCTATTATGGATAACTGCCAGGCTAGCCTATCCGTGTGAGCAGTTAGAGGTCTTGCTTTTAAATGAGACATGTCACCATGCATGAGCCTACTCCACTACCAGTCAGGCGTATATAGTCCCGGTGGAGATTAGCCCCATATTCCAGGATTTGGCTTTCTTGAATTTTAGGGATGACTACTCATCCTTGTGAGGGACACGTAGTACGATCCTTCCAACTCAAATTATGTGATGGAGGTGGAGTAATGATGGATTCCTTGAATCTTAGGGATGACTACTCATCCTTGCAAGGGACATGTAGTACGATCCTTTCAATCCAAGTGATGTTATGGAGGTGGAGTAGTAATGGCTTCCTTGAATCTTAGGGATGACTACTCATCCTTATGAGGGACATGTAGTATGATCCTTTCAATCCAAGTGATGTTATGGAGGTGGAGTGGTAATGGCTTCCTTGAATCTTAGGGATGACTACTCATCCTTATGAGGGACACGTAGTATGATCCTTTCAATCCAAGTGATGTTATGGAGGTGGAGTGGTGAAAACCATTATTTCATGGACTAGGTTTTGCATGATGGGACAGACAAGAAAAATTCTTTTCGCCTGACTTTTCTTCCAAGCATGGTTTCAAAAATTTTGCCCAAGATGTTCTTTATATGTGTAGAACGTGTCTAATTCAAGACAATGTGGCATCAGTTTCCAACCCCAAGACCTTACTTAATGTTTATTGTGCAATGATCCTAAGAGGGTCTGACATGCTTTTGGTGGTTGTGTTTGAAATATGGAATGGAATGATACTCGAGGCTATTATGCAATGCATCCTGAACACAAATGGGTAAGATGGATTATACAAAAATGCTTCACCCTCTCTTTCAAAATTGACAAATTTCATGTATCCCAAATTTCAAACGATATTATTTAATGTTTTTGCAGTGCTAGTGGAGCTTTTTGTAATACAATTCTATTGTTTCATATACTTCTAGTTTTAGAACATTGATAAGGATACAAGCTAACCATTTTGCTATCCCTCCCCCCTTTTTTTTTAATCAAGCCCAAAACTGGTCCCATGACCAACACACTAAGATAAGAAAAGAACAATGCAAAAAATGCCTCCAAAACCTCGTTCAAAACAATCTCATCATGCGAAAATAAAGGTTGAAGGCAAAAAAAATAACACACACCTAAGAAAATCAAATTTGCACATGTAGAAACAAAGCATGACATATTTACATATAATACAAGGCCTTGCCATTTCAGGCCTAGAAATAGTGCTTTAAATGTAGCCCATTGACGGGTAAAGCCAAATCTTTTTCGTCCAAGGTTTTTAATCTAAAGTTGTTTTCACCTAGGACTTCTGAAATTTGGTAAGGACCCAACCATAAGTAATCAAATTTATCATGATATCCTTTCCTCTCATGTCTCTTATCCCACAACAACACTAAATCTGAAACTTTAAATGTTTTGACTATAATTTTTAACAAACCACCTTTTTACTACATCTTGGTGTTTACTAAAGTGAAGCATAGCCTCATACCTCTTTTCATCTAGATGCATCAATTGTGTTACTCTAGTTTCAAGTTTATTATCAGTTCCAAGGTAATATTTCATGAAATGTAATGTTTGTAACTTAATATTTGTGGGAAAAATAGGATCTTGTCCATAAACTAAGTGGTAAGGAGATGTTCCTAATGATTCCTTGATTTTGGTTCTATCAGCACAAAAAGCCAACTTAAGTTTGTTATGCCAATCTCTAGGATTTATTTCAAACAACTTTTTAATGACACATAACAAATTCTTATTAGAAGACTCAGCCAATCAATTACCTTGTGGATAATAAATTGAAGAAAACTTCAAACTCACCATGTTGTCGAATTCCCAATTTGCAAATTCCAGAGAGGAGAAAGCGGAACCGTTGTCACTTACAATGGAGTTAGGTATTCCGAATCGAGTGACAATGTTATCCTCTAAGAATTTAATAACAACTTTTGAAGTGGAATTTTTAGTGGGAATAGCTTCCGTCCACCTTGTGCAATAATCTATAGCCATGAGAATGTATTTATGGGAATCAAATGAATTTGGACTGATGATCCCAAAAAAATCCAAACCCCATTGTGCAAAATGTCTAGACTCGATTACAAATTGTAATGACATAGAAGCACCCCTTTCTCTATTTGCCGTGATTTGACAAGTATGACATGACCTCACATGAGCATGAGCATCTTTTTTAAACATTTAAGGCCAATAATAACCAGCTCTAAGGATTTGATGGGCTATGGCATTAGCAGACCCATGTCCTGCTCCATACTTACTATGGAATTCCTCAAGTACTTGTGCTACCTCTTTTTGATCAACGCAACGAAGGTAAATGCCTTCATGGTTTTTCTTGTATAATGCATCGGATCTGATTAGAAAATTAGCATATTTTAAATGCAAGGCTCTTCGTTGAGTAGAATTCAAATGTTGTGGACACTTACCATTCAGTAAAAAATACACAACATCTACGTACCACTTATCTTCAGTTATATCTACTATTTCATAATGTCGACATGAAACTAAGGGATCATTTTCTGCTATGGCCTTAACCAACCCTTGTCCCCGCACTATCTTCATAGGTTGAATTTCAAGATCAAATTCTTGAAGAGTTGAAATCCACTTACCTGGTCTTTCACCCAGTTCATTATGTATAAACATGGCTTTAACTGTAGGATCTGGGACTATAGAAAACACCCTACTGTGGACTATATAATGTATGAATTTTTTAACAGTCTTAAATAGGGCATACATTTGCTTGTCTAAGATGGAATATCTCAATTTCACATCTTTGAGTGGAGTACTAAGGAATGCAATGGGATTTTCAATGTTACGTTCACTCTTCTGAGTTAAGACACTCGCAAAGGAATGGTCTGAAGAAAATGTGTAAATGTAGAAAGGCTTCGCATAGTCAGGACTCACTAAAATCGGGGCTCTAGAAATTGCATCCTTGATTATTTTGAAAGCATCCCTATTTTCATTCGTCCATTTGATTTGGGCCTCTTTCTTCAACATATCGTTCAAGGGTTTTGCAATTTCTGAAAAACCTGAAATAAATTTTCTAACAAAATTAATCTTCCCAAAAAATGATCTCAATTATTTTTTGCTATTGGGAAAAGGATTCTATTGTATGGCATCTATTCTTTTAGGATCAATGGAAATTCATTATTTGGATATTACATGTCCCAATAATTTTCCTTCCGTTACCCCAAAAATGCACTTCTTTGGGTTGAGTGAAATGCCATGTTCCCTACACCTTTGGAGAACTTTCCTTATATCATTGACATGGTTCTCCCTATTCTTAGAAAATACGGGAATATCATCTACATAGACAATAATGCACTTACCGATGAGCCCATTAAAGGTAAAGTCCATGGATCGTTGGAATGTGGCACCTGCATTCAATAATCCAAAAGGCATTCTCCTATATGCAAACGTGCCCCACTTTGTGGTGAAGGCGGTTTTCATACTACCATTAGGATGGATGAGGACTTGATTGTATCCTAAATAGCCATCTAGGAATGACATCATTTTTGACCCATTTACCTTTTGAAGGATTTCGTCAATGATAGGTAAAGGGTAATTGTCATTTTGTGAGGACTTATTCAAATTTCTAAAATCAATACATAGCCTTATCTCTCCATTCATTTTCCTCAAAGGAACCAAGTTAGCAACCCATGTGGAATGCCTAATAGGAAAGATGATTTTAGCTTCTAATAGTTGCTTTACCTCCTTTTCTATCAAGGGCTCTAGTAACGGATTGACTGGCCTCTGTCTTTGCCTAAAGGGTTTGGAGTCTGGCTTCAAAGGGATTGTATGCATTATAATATTATGATCATAAGTTCTCAACTCCTTATAGCTCCAAGCTATGCAATCTATGTATTCCTTAAATGCATTGGCAATGGAATTCTTTTCATTTTTGGTACATGCCTTTACAATGAGTATTTCATGAAGGTTTTCTGCACTTCCAATATTGATTGAGTCACAAGCCTCTTTGGGAGGTGGAAATTTTCTCCCTCCTTTCGGTTGGTATCCAATATCAAACATTTTCTCTAATGAGGCCATCCCATTTGACATCTCATTCTATTTTCCAATAGCTTCCATTTTCAATCCAAATACCACTTGCCCTATGGGCTTATCACACTAGCATTCAGACACCCACTGGGGTAACTCCATTTTTGATAGTGTATGGCTTCGAGGCAGTCATGCCTCTCGAGTTGAAAATACCCTCCTTGTGCATATCAATGCAAGAGTTCATCGATCATGACATTGCATGGTAGGCCTGGTTAGACCAGCTTACATTACTCGATGAACGATGTATCAATGCTCTCGAGCATTTACGTATCTATCAAGAGTGACTTAAGAAAGCATACAACATGAAAGTTCACTTGAGGGACTTTCAGGTCGGTGACCTAGTCTTAAAAGAGAACCAACAAAATTCTAACTTTTTGCCCCATTTAAGGGACAAGTTCATGGCAAATTGGTTAGGTCCTTATGTAATCAATAGTAAAATAGGACTTGGAACATATCGGCTCCCCTCTCTTGAAGGAATCAAGGAACTAGAACCCTTGAACATCGATCATTTGAGGCCATTCAATATTTATATATCCATGGTCCACTCCAAAAGCCCTAAGGGTTCCCGCAATCGCTTGGTCACCCAAAATTCCGTAAAGGTATCCATAATACCTTTGGTCAAACCAAAAGCTCCAAGGGTTCTCACAATCACTTGGTCAACCAAAAATACCCCAAAGGTATCTATAATCTCTTTGGTCAAACCAAAAGCCCCAAGGGTTCCCACAATCGCTTGGTCACCCAAAACGCCCCAAAGGTATCCATAATTCCTTTGGTCAAACCAAAAGCTCCAAGGGTTCCCATAATCGTTTGGTCAACCAAAAACACCCCAAAGGTATCTATAATCCCTTTGGTCAAACCAAAAGCTCCAAGGGTTCCCATAATCGTTTGGTTAATTTGGTCAACCAAACTTTGGTTAAACCAAAAGCTCCAAGGGTTCCCACAATCGCTTGGTCAACCAAAAACACCCCAAAGGTATCTATAATCTCTTTGGTCAAACCAAAAGCTCCAAGGATTCCCACAATCACTTGGTCAACCTAAAACACCCCAAAGGTATCTATAATCCCTTTGGTCAAACCAAAAGCTCCAAGGATTCCCACAATCACTTGGTCAACCTAAAATGCCCCAAAGGTATCTGTAATCCCTTTGGTCAAACCAAAAGCCCTGAGGGTTCTCACCACCGCTTGGTCACCCAAAATTCCCCAAAGGTATCCATAATCTCTTTGGTCAAACTAAAAGCTCCAAGGGTTCCCACAATCGCTTGGTCAACCAAAAACACCCTAAAGGTATCTATAATCCCTTTGGTCAAACCAAAAGCTCCAAGGATTCCTACAATCGCTTGGTCAACCTAAAATTCCCCAAAGGTATCCATAATCCCTTTGGTCAAACCAAAAGCTCCAAGGATTCCCACAATCGCTTGGTCAACCAAACGCCCCAAAGCTATCTATAATCCCTTTGGTCAAACCAAAAGCTCCAAGTATTCCCACAATCGCTTGGTCAACCTAAAACACCCCAAAGGTATCTATAATCCCTTTGGTTAAACCAAAATCCCCAAGGGTTCTCGCCACCACTTGGTCACCCAAAATGCCCCAAAGGTATCCATAATCCCTTTGGTCAAACCAAAATTTCCAAGGGTTCCCACAATCACTTGGTCAACCAAAAACACCCCAAAGGTATCTATAATCCCTTTGGTCAAACCAAAAGCTCAAAGGGTTTCCACAATCGCTTGGTCAACCAAAAACACCCCAAAGGTATCTATAATCCATTTGGTCAAACCAAAAGTTCCAAGGGTTCCCACAATCGCTTGGTCAACCAAAAATTCCCCAAAGGTATCTATAATCCCTTTGGTCAAACCAAAAGCTCCAAGGATTCTCACCACCACTTGGTCACCCAAAATGTCCCAAGGGTATCTATAATCCCTTTGGTCAAAACCTCCAAGGATCCGTAAGAATCACTTGGTCCACACCCATTCAGGGTTAAACCACCATAACGAATATTCAAAAACAACAAATAATCAAAAATAACAAAAAAATTGCATCTCACTTTCATGCATAATATTAAAAATCAAAACACGAAAAAAAGGAAAAAGTTGCATTAGGCATCGCAAAAATACATTGCATATTTGTTGGTCATACATGTCAAACGCACCATAGACTGTAATTACTCGGTAATTCCATCATTTTCCACATTTGTCCATTTTGTAAATGATCCAACAAGAATAACGCCATTCACATTTTCACCATATCATAGTCAGTTGTCTTCTAATGTCTTTAGGGTTTTTGTCATTTAGATGTCTTTATATTTCTAGCCAAATGCTGTACAAATTCAGACCGATTTTTACAAGGTAGAGTTTTACTTGGATCACGCATTGTTACATAGAATCCCAATAGATGAAGATATAGCGATTTCACGATAGGATGAAAGAAAAGCGTACGGATGGAGAAAGTGTCACGATTTCATGACAAAAACTAGAAGTAGGTCTTCTATAGGAGAAGTGTCACAATTTTGCAACAGAAGTAGAGAGGAAGGCTATGAAGACAAAAGCATCACGATTTCGTGACATGTTCCTATTTTGCGGGTGTAAGGCAAAAAGAAGCTCAAGGCAGCGGAAGTATTGCGATTTTGTGACAAAAGCTGAGAGGAAGGGCATGAAGATAGAAGGGTTGTGATTTCACGATAGAATTGAAGATGACGTCAGCAGAGACAAAAGTGTCACGATTTCATGACAAAAGCTGAGAGGAAGGGCATGAAGACAGAAGGGTTGCGATTTTGCGACAGAAGAGAAGATGACGTCAGCAGAAGTAGAAAGTGTCACGATATCACGAAAAAATAAAAAAGGAAGTCAAAAGAAGCAAAGGTGTCACGATATCGCGACAATAGGCAAAAGAATGTGTACAACATGCAAAGGTGTCGCGATATCACGACATGTTATAGTTTCATGAGAAAAGCTACAGAACCAGAGGCGGATGAAGGATAGAGTTAAATTTGGGTCTTCAAATTTTAGGATTTGCATCCAAAGTAGTTTTAGGATGTGCAACCGACTAAGATCAAGATTTTAATCATTGAAAGATCTAGTATAAAAGAAGGGCTGCTTGGAGAGTTAAGTATCGATCATTGTGTGGATTCGAAGAGCAACGTTTGCAGATAGAGTGCGAGAGTGAAGTTTGATCGCCGAAAAACATAGTGCAAAATTTGATTGCAGTGTACTGAGTGCACTTCATCGAATCTTCTAAGTGAGAGAGATTGCAAGGAAGCAGAGTGTGCGAAGACGCTGCTGCTGTGATTGCGCAGAGGTGCAAAGGAAAATATTCAATCAAGTGTAGCTGTGATTATGAAATAAGAGTGAAAGACTGTGTTTTGTGAAGAACAGAGGAAGAGGATAGACTTGTGCCAGACTGAAGGACTATGTTTGGTGCAGATCAGAGAAAGAGATCGAGGACATTTGTGCTAGACCAAAGGACTGTGTTTAGTGCAATTTCGAGGACCAGCTTTGTAGGTGATAGAGTTAAGGACAGAGGTCTCCAACCAGAGTAGGGAAGACAAGTGTCTTCTATGGATAGAGTTCCATTTGCTAAGGGCAGAGGAGGCAGAGGTTTTCTAGAGGATCACCAGCCAGAACAGAGCTAGGGGATTGGTGTCTCCTTTGGGTTGGTGCCCATAAATATTGTAATCGGGAAAGGTATTCCTAGATTGTGAATTGATAAAATTTAGAGAGAAATTTTATCCGTGGAGTAGCCTGCATTGGGTGAACCATGTAAATTATTGTGTCTCTTTTGTGGATGGTGTTTTGTGCATTGCTTTGATTACTGCTATTAATACTGCTTTCTATACACTGCACAATATTGAATTAAAAGTTGATTTGAAAGAAAAAGTAAAAAGTGGTCTTATACTATTCACCCCCCCCTCTCGGTATAATCTTGTGTTCTTCAATTGGTATCAGAGCTAGTGCCTTCGAAAAGTTTAACAACTTGAAGGAAAAGCTAGTCAAGAACACAATGGACTATTCAAGTGGCAATGCAGCACCTATTCTTGATGGATCAAATTTTGGTCTATGGAGTGCAAGGATGAAGGTTCATCTAATGGCACTTGGTAATGAGGTTTGGGAAGTGATTGAAGACGGGTACACTATTCCTAAAAATGGTCCTTATACTAAAGAAGACAGGTTCCTACATCACAACAATTCAAAAGTAATGAATGCAATTCTGAAGGGTTTACAGAAGGCATATCTTACCAAGGTGATTCACTACGAAACAACTAGTGAATTGTGGAAACAGCTGCAGGTGGTTCACACAGGTGATGTAAATGTCCGAAAGGCCAATTTGAGACACTTCAAAGGTATGTTTGAACAACTCAGTATGAATGATGATGAAAATATTAGTGACTACATGCTTCGTATGGATGAGGTTGTTAACTCCATGAAAGACTTAGGTCTTGAGCTTGCTGAAAATAATGTTTGTGATAAGATTTTAAGATCTCTTCCAAATAGATTCAGTGAAAATATTTTTGCTATTAAGGAAGCTAAATATTTGGATAAGTTGAAAAAAGATGAGCTCCATAGTATACTTTCAGCATTTGAGTTGAGAACTCAAGTGAAGATAGATGTCAAGAAAGAGGCAGCTTTCAAGGCTACCAAGAAATCCAAAGGTAAACAGATTCAAGAGAGTGATGAGTCCTCTAGTGATGAAGATTGCACAAATAATGAATTGGTTTCTAGTATGTATGAGGATTCTTCAGAAAACTACAAGGAAGATGCATGTATGGTTTTTGAAAAGGATAACACTTCTAGTGATAAGAAATCTGAAAAAGGCTTTGACGATTCAAAAAGCAAACATATAGAGGAAGGTGAAGTAGATCTTAAATGTGAACTTATTAGTGCTCTTAGTGCTTTGAAAAAGGAAAGAAAGAAGAATGCCAGACTCAAGGATAAGTTAGATGAATGTTGTATGGAGAGGGATGATCTTACAGAAAGTCTTGACTTCTCTATGGCTAAGACACAAGAACTCAAGGACGAGTTAGAGTCTAAGATTCTTCAGTATAATGAGTTGGAACAGAAAATGGCTTCTTTGGAAATGGAAACTAAAATGTACAAGGATAAGCTGTACAAGTTTCAAGATAGCTCCAAAAGGGTTAAGTCTCTCATCAAAGGTCAAAGAAAACCAACAGATAAAATAGTTATCGATTTTGTTGAGCCGCACAAGGAACAGGTTGGGGAATCTAGTAAGAGATTTCAAAAAGAAGAGAGTTCTGATGAAGAGAGTATTTCAGAGAAAGAGTTCGTGAGTGATAGATGCACAGAAATAGAAAACAGAATTTTGAATGTGAAGAAGTTTATCAGACCTAGAAGGTCATTTACAGGAAAGTTTAATGGCAAATGTTTTGTGTGTCACAGGTTTGGCCACATGGCTTCGCATTGCATGACTCAAGTAAGGAAGGTAAATGATAGTTTCAGGGGCCGTAATTTCTTTCAAGGGTATTGCTACTCTTGTAAACAGTTCGGGCATAAGGCAATTTTTTGCATGACTAATTACAGGAACATGGTTAGTCATAACAGGTGGATTCTAAGAATAGGTATGCCGAACAAAAATAACAGTATTACTTGTTATAAGTGCAACAATGACGGTCACACAACTAGACAGTGTAGAGCTGAACTTCCAAGGTAGAAGAACAAGAAAAGTGGTATGAACAGGTCCAAGCATCAAGGCATGGATAAGAACAGGGATGAGAACAAGAACAAAAACAGTGATAAGAATAGAAATATTGACAAAGAGTTCAAGAGAAGGCCTGACAAGCAAATTGTAGACCCTGATGATGATGAGTGCCTAATGGGAGTTTTACTCCCAACCTTGTTTTAAATCACCTCATCAGGAGGTGGGGGAGGGACTAAGCTAAGAGGCTCATTCTTAGTCCCAAGCCCCAAAGGTGACTCTTTGCCATTGATGACAAAGGGGGAGAGATATGAGTAAGGGGGAGAGCTTCAAAGTGAAGAAGAGAGCTTCAAGTCAGGGGGAGCAAAACTTCAAAAGCAGATTCTCAAGTTGTTGGCACAGTTGGTTTTAGTTTTGGCTCTTAAGATGTGTCTTAGTAAAGGTTTGCCATCAATGACAAAGGGGGAGATTGTTGGCAATTTTGGGTACCTTGGGTACATTGCCTTTGCTCAAGTATAGAAGTTATCATTGATGTCAAGAAGCTTTTGAAGGATTCTGATTTGATGTCAAAGAATTTGTTTTAATGAAGGTTACAGCATGGACAGTGATTTTCCAAGAAGATCAGAGTAGCCCATTTGCAAAAAAAATCAAAGAAAAAAACAAGTAAGAAAAAGTATGCAGCCGACAAGAAAAACAGTTGTGATTTCGTGACATGTTTGAGGAGAGAGAAAAGTACTGGCAAAACTGTCGTGATTTTGCAACATGCTGGAAGAAAGAGAAGAAGCTGGCAAAACTGTTGCGATTTCGCGACATGTTGGCAGAGAAGGAGAGCAAGATGGAAAGTGTCGTGATTTTGCGACATGTCGCATTTTCGTGACTCGAAAATTGTAGGAAGGCTGAGAAGGAAAAGTGTCACGATTTCGCGACACATTGCAAGGAAAGTTGTACGGACGAAAAAGTGTCACAATTTCGTGACATAATGCATAAAAGAGAGTCCGCAGTGTGAACGGTCATGATTTCGCGACAAGTTTGAAGAGAGAGAAAGTAACATGAAAAATGTCATGATTTCACAACATGCTGTAGAGGTCGAGGTGAGGACTATCATGATTTCGTGACATGCTGAAAAACTCAAAGTAAGAACTGTCACGATTTTGTGACATGCAGCTAAGGGAAGAGTTTGAAATGAGAAGCGTCACGATTTTGCAACAGGTTGCAAGGAAAGCTTTCGGAAGCTGAAAGCATCACGATTTCATGATAGGATGAAAGAAAAGAGTACGGATGTAGAAAGTGTCACGATTTCATGACAAGTAGAAGTGAAGAAGCCAACAAATGAAGATATAGCGATTTCACAACAGGATGAAAGAAAAGCGTATGGATGGATAAAGTGTCACGATTTCATGACAGAAATTGGAAGCAGGTCTTCTATAGGAGAAGTGTCGCGATTTCATAATAGAAGCAGAGAGGAAGGCTATGAAGACAAAAGTGTCACGATTTCGTGACATGTTCCAGTTTTGTGGGTGTAAGGCAGAAAGAAGCTCAAGGAAGCAAAAGTGTCACGATTTCATGAGAAAAGCTAAGAGGAAGGGCATGAAGACAGAAGGGTCATGATTTTGCGATGGAATTGAAGATGACGTCAGCAGAGAAACAAGTGTCATGATTTCATGACAAAAGCTGAGAGGAAGGGCATGAAGACAAAAGGGTCATGATTTCACGACAGAAGAGAAGATGACGTCAATAGAAGTAGAAAGTGTCGTGATATCAGGAAAAAATAAAAAAGGAAGTCAAAAGAAGCAAAAGTGTCACGGTATCGTGACAGTAGGCAAAAGAAGGTGTACAACATTCAAAGGTGTCACGATATCGCGACATGTTGTAGTTTCACGAGAAAAGCTACTGAACCAGAGGCGGTTGAAGGACAAAGTTAAATTTGGGCCGTCAAAGTTTAGGGTTTGTAGCCGACGTAGTTTTAGGATGTGCAACCGACTAAGATCAAGATTTTAATCATTGAAAGGTATAGTATAAAAGGAGGGCTGCTTGGAGAGTTAAGTATCGATCGTTGTGTGGATTCGAAGAGCGACGTTTGCAGATAAAGTGCGAGAGTGAAGTTTGATCGCCGAAAAACACAGTGCAAAATTTGATTACAGTGTACTGAGTGCACTTCATCAAATCTTCTAAGTGAGAGAGATTGCAAGGAAGTAGAATGTGTGAAGATGCTGCTACTGTGATTGCATAGAGGTGCAAAGGACGATGTTCGATCAAGTGCAGCTGTGATTGCGAAATAAGAGCAAAATACTATGTTTTGTGAAGAATAGAGGAAGAGGACAGACTTGTGCCAGACCGAAGGACTGTGTTTGGTGCAGATCAGAGAAAGAGATCGAGGAAATTTGTGCTAGACCAAAGGACTATGTTTACTCCCACCCTTGTTTTAAATCACCTCATCAAGAGGTGGGGGAGGGACTAAGCTAAGAGGCTCATTCTTAGTCCCAAGCCTCAAAGGTGACTCTTTGCCATTGATAACAAAGGGTGAGAGGTATGAGTAAGCGGGAGAGCTTCAAAGCGAAGAAGAGAGCTTCAAGTCAGGGGGAGCAAAACTTCAAATGCATATTCTCAAGTTGTTGGCAAAGTTGGTTTCAGTTTTGGCTCTTAAGATGTGTCTTAGTAAAGGTTTGCCATCAATGACAAAGGGGGAGATTGTTGGCAATTTTGGGTACCTTGGGTACATTGCCTTTGCTCAAGTATAGAAGTTGTCATTGATGTCAAGAAGCTTTTGAAGGATTCTGATTTGATGTCAAAGAATTTGTTTTAATGAAGGTTACAACATGGACAGTGATTTTCCAAGAAGATCAGAGTAGCCCATTTGCAAAAAAAATCAAAGAAAAGTACAAGTAAGAAAAAGTATGCAGCCGGCTGGAAAAACTGTTGCGATTTCACTACATGTTTGAGGAGAGAGAAAAGTACTGGCAAAATTGTCGTGATTTCGTGACATGCTGGAATAAAGAGAAGAAGCTGGCAAAATTGTCGCGATTTCGTGACATGTTGGCAGAGAAGGAGAGCAAGATGGAAAGTGTCACAATTTCGAGACATTTCGCATTTTTGTGACTCGAAAAGTGCAAGAATGCTGAGAATGAAAAGTGTCACGATTTCTCGACACATTGCCAGGAAAGTTGTACGAACGAAAATGTGTCACGATTTTGTGACATAATGCAGAAAAGAGAGTCTGCAGTGTGAACGGTCATGATTTCACGACAAGTTCGAAGAGAGAGAAAGTAACATGAAAAATGTCATGATTTCATAACATGCTGTAGAGGTCGAGGTGAGGACTATCGTGATTTTGTGACATGCTGAAAAGCTCAAAGTAAGAACTATCACGATTTCACAACATGCAGCTAAGGGAAAATTTTGAAATGAGAAGCGTCGCGATTTTGCAACAGGTTGCAAGGAAAGCTTTCGAAAGCTAAAAGCATCACGATTTCATGATAGGATGAAAGAAAATAGTACGGATGCAAAAAGTTTCATGATTTCACGACAGGTAGAAGTGAAGAAGCCAGCGGATGAAGATATAGCGATTTCGCGACAAGATGAAAGAAAAGCGTACGGATGGAGAAAGTGTCACAATTTCATGACAGAAACTTGAAGTAGGTATTCTATAGGAGAAGTGTCATGATTTCACAACAGAAGCATAGAGGAAGGCTATGAAGACAAAAGTGTCGTGATTTCGTGACATGTTCCAATTTCACGGGTGTAAGGCAGAAATAAGCTCAAGGCAGCAGAAGTGTCACAATTTCACGACAAAAGCTAAGAGGAAGGACATGAAGATAGAAGGGTCACGATTTCACGATGGAATTGAAGATGACGTCAGCAGAGAAAAAAGTGTCACGATTTCATGACAAAAGCTGAGAGGAAGGGCATGAAGATAGAAGGGTCACGATTTCATGACAGAAGAGAAGATGACATCAACAGAAGTAGAAAGTGTCGCGATATCACGACAAAATAAAAAAGGAAGTCAAAAGAAGCAAAAGTGTCACGATATCGCGACAGTAGGCAAAAGAAGGTGTACAACATGCAAAGGTGTCGTGATATCGCGACATGTTGTAGTTTTAGGGTAAAAGCTACAGAACCAGAGGCGATTGAAGGACAGAGTTAAATTTGGGCTATCAAAGTTTAGGGTTTACAACCGATGTAGTTTTAGGATGTGCAACCGACTAAGATCAAGATTTTAATCATTGAAAGGTCTAGTATAAAAGGAGGGCTGCTTGGAGAGTTAAGTATCGATCGTTGTGTGGATTCGAAGAGCGACATTTGTAGATAAAGTGTGAGAGTGAAGTTTGATCATCGAAAAACACAGTGCAAAATTTGATTGTAGTGTACTGAGTGCACTTCATCGAATCTTCTACGTGAGAGAGATTGCAAGGAAGCAGAATGCGCGAAGATGCTGCTACTATGATTGCACAGAGGTGCAAAGGATGATGTTTGATCAAGTGCAGCCGTGATTGTGAAATAAGAGCAAAAGACTGTGTTTTGTGAAGAACAGAGGAAGAGGACAGACTTGTGCCAGACCGAAGGACTGTGTTTGGTACAGATCAGAGAAAGATATCGAGGACATTTGTGCTAGATCGAAGGACTGTGTTTAGTGCAATTTTGAGGACCAACTTTGTAGGTGATAGAGTTGAGGACAGAGGTCTCCAGCCAGAGCAGGGAAGACAGGTGTCTTCTGTGGATAGAGTTCCATTTGCTAAGGGCAGAGGAGGCAAAGGTCTTCTAGAGGATCACCAGCCAGAATAGAGCTAGGGGATTGGTGTCTCCTTTCGGTTGGTGCCCATAAATATTGTAATCGAGAAAGGTATTCCCAGATTGTGAGTTGATAAAATTTAGAGAGAAATTTTATTTGTGGAGTAGCCCGCATTAGGTGAACCACGTAAATTACTGTCTCTTTTGTGGATGGTGTTTTGTGCATTGCTTTGATTACTGCTATTAATACTGCTTTCTATACACTACATAATATTGAATTAAAAGTTGATTTGAAGGAAAAAGTAAAAAGAAGTCTTATACTGTTCACCCCCCCTCTCAGTATAAGCTTGTGTTCTTCACACTACAAAGAATTCCAACTCTAAACATGAATATCAAAAGTGCACAAATAAAAAAGCACAAGAAATAGCGATTCTAATCATTGCTCAAAATCCTAATATCAAACAAAATAAACAATGATTATCATCACTACTAAGAAAATATCCTATTAAAATAGAGGGAGTAACTATTGAATCCTTGGAATTATTTGCATTCGAAAGGTCATGAGGTGATCCTCAGTACCGGTTTGGTGGATAGCCTACTGGTCACTGGTGGCAAACCTCTCGCATGATGATATATCTATCACATTCGCTGTTGGGCATATGTACAGATAAATGTTTGCATGTGGATGAGCTAGCTTATGGTATCCTAGATTGTGTCATAGATTATCCTACTAAATGCAACAAAGGAGTTAGTGGAGCTAATTAGGTGATCCTCAGTACAGGTGTGGTGGACAATCTACCTGGAACTGACGGTATCCTTACGAATACCACATAAATGAACTCAATTGCACACACAGGGATGTGAAATAACTTGGTCAAACTCAAGTCTAATTTGTACCTTATTCTAAAGTCTTGTAAGATAATGTACAGTCTTGACTAGTTAATTAAAGCATTCGAGTCTCAGAAAAACCTTAACTACATTATAAAAAAATTGTTGTACATTTTATTACTTACATCACCATCAAAAAATACAAAACAATTATTACAAATGCAAAAGTTATTTCATAAAGCAATCACATAGTATAGAAAGCCAGTAAATCCTATACAGTCTATGGTGCCATCGCCTATATACCAATAAATCATTCCATCCATTGCATACATCTATATCATATAGTTAAAATCATCTGTAGTCATAATAACATTTGCATACATCAACATAAATAAATGTGCATAAAGAACAATAAACCATGACAAGTATATAATCAAACCAAAAAGAGTCATGTATATATATCAAGTCAAAATGCCATCAGGCTACAATAAGAAGGTCCTCTGACCTCATAGAAACCAAAAACTCAAAATCCCCAAAGCCTAGGAAGTTAGCCACCATGATCAAGCAGGATCGGTGTGACTGGAACTACCCCTAGTATTATGGGTCCTATGGGACCTCTCAAGGCAGCTACTGCTAGCCCTCGCACCCTGCCCACCAACACTACCCTCACCTAGCCGCCTGTGATGAGATGATGCAGAATGCTCAGTCTCACTACCTCTTCTATGACATGACAAACCACCTCCATCAAGCACAGGCAACTGTCCACCAAGGCGAACAACCTCTGTCTCTAAATCTATTCGATACCGACCCCACTCCATATCTCATTGGTGATACAAAACTAATGTACTATCTTGCTATGCCAACTGAATCTGTAAGAGATCCCTCTCATGCGTTACCTCCACCAAAGCATATCTATGCTCCTCATACCATCTCCTTAGGAGACCCTCCAATCATGCTATCTTAGCACAAAGCCTAGCCTCGACATCCCCTAAGATAGCTTGAGGCATGGGCACCTTTGGGATGACTTGCTACTCTGGAACCCACTGCTCCGGGACGTCCTGTACATCTGGCTGCTTCAAAACCTCCAAATCTTCTCTATCGTTGATGGAGTCATCGACCTCCACCATGTCAACATCATAAAGTAGAGCCTCCCAACCCTCCATTGGTGCCTCTACATCCCCACCTGTTGCTGCTATAGTATCCATACCTCCTAGAGGCCACTCACTCTACCATCGTCATATAATCCACCACCGATCATAATCTACAGTCACCCCAACATCGTCCATGTTGAATACATAAATAACTGCATCAGACCCCTCACCCAGCTGCTCAATGGTAGGCCAGGCTAGAGTCTTCTCATCATCGTGATGTCGATAGATCAAGGGATCACTAGGCAATCCCTAGTGCACCCCAAACTGTTGTGTCACTTGAACATATGGGAAGTACTCCTGCTCTATCCCATGTTGCCCAATCAACCATATACCCTTGTGCACATGTCAGAGCCACTCTCTAGCTTCAGGACAGGCTAGAAAGTCCTGGTATGGCCACCAGAACACCTACCCTAGTACTAGATGAGAGAAAGCATTAGTATAGTGACCTATGTCACCTGCCCACCATCGAATTTGTCCATGGTACTCTGACCTCTACCATAAATCGACATATCTAATTTCTCCATCCACCATCTCACCTCGGGTGGTCCAAGATAAACCCTGCTGCCGCTCCACAACTATGTGCTGCCACCCCCAACACTGCAAGATATAGCTGCACCTGATACCCTTTCACTTCTAGTAGCAAACCTCGTACAACTACACCAATAACGTCTGACCCCATCTCATAATAGGTGGAGATGATGTAGGAAACTCCACCAATGTGCAAACCAACTCAAGTAGGTTCCAAGGGAACCTCGCACTTGAGTAGTCAAGAAGTAGCATATTGGAGATGAGGGTCATGATCAAAGCATGCGTCACCCCTAATACACCCTTCTCCAGCCACAACTGCACCAGAATACTACCTTTCTGGTAGTCAGCCTCTGCCCTCTCCATAGCCCTCTCCATCGTCAAACCAAAACATCATGTCAATACCACTATTTGCTGGTCACGGTGGGTCGTTGGATAGGCAGTCCATCTATCTAAATCCATAGAATACGATACACATCCTCTAGAGTAACAGTCATCTCCCCTGTTGGGAGATGAAAAGTGTTGATGCGAGGATCCCACAGATTGATCAGGGTAGTCAAATATACCCGATACCCCACCATAGGCTCTAGATGCGTCACGTGCTTGAGCCCAAGGGCATCAAACTACTCCCAATCCACAACTGTCAGGGCATCGCGGGCATCCGAGAAAACAGTCAACTGGTGGCACCGACTCTTCACAACTGGAAACAACAAAATAAAACAAAAAAAGATATTAAGTACATACTTAATATAAACAAAAACATTAAAATAAAACTGTACAATAGAATTACAGACTACAATTTACAATTGTACAGCAAAAGTACATCATAAGAAGTACAACAAAACAAATGTACAGTGAAAGTACAAAATCATTAAAATAAAACTATACAACAATGACAACATACATGAAAATAACTGTACAATCAACAAAAAACAACAAAAATCATATTAGGGTTTCAACGTTAATGTGAATCCAAAACAAAACAAAAAAAAAAAAAATATTAGGGTTTCAACCTTAATATGGTAAAAACAAAAATGAAATAAAAAATATTAGGGTTTCAACCTTAATATGGCAAAAAAAAAATGAAATAAAACATATTAGGGTTTCAACCATAATATGAACAAAAAAAACAAAATAAAATGAAAACGTTTTGGGTTTTAAACCTAAATACAAACACAAACAAATTACAGATAACAGTTGTGTACTAGGGTTTTGACCTTAATATACGAAAATTAACAACAAAATAATAGAGCACAAAAACATGTTGGGTTATTTTAACCTAATAATTATAAAAAAAAAAAAAAAAACAAAGCAAATAAAGTTTCTATATTAGGTTTTCAACTTATGAATAAAATCAAACCAACACACACAAAAAAACTAGGTTTTTAAAACCTTAAACACCAAATAAAGCGAACAAACATTTTATATGTGAGTTTTAAACTTCATATAAAACACACACGAATAGCAGGCAGAGAGAAAGAACATAATACCAATCTTGCCTTGGCTCCTCCACTCGAAGATCCAATTCTTGCACTCATGATGTCCATGAAATTTCAGCAGCGCTCCGCTACGCACACTCGCACTCCTCCTCACTGCTCCAAATTGTCAAGAAAAAAATATTGCAAAAGAACCCAAAAACTAGTTTTGGTCCTTATATAGGCTACGTTAGGCCTATAATCGTTCCACCCTAGGATGAGCACTCTATTTATCACTTGTACCACCCTAGGATGATTACAAAATTGGTATTCGTCCCACCCTGGGACAATTACAAAGCAAGAAATAAAGCAACAAAAACTGCATCCAAAAAATACACCAAAAACAACAATAAATCTGTCGAACAAAGGTGCCTTTGCACCTGACATTCATGGCATAAAAAACCACTATCGGGGTCACAAATACTCACTATCCTACTCCCTAAGAAGGCTAGCATAGCTGGACTACTCCACGAAAAGGAGGATTTTCAATAATTTCTACCCCAATAGGCATAAAAAAAGGGTCAAAACCCACCAAAAATAGGTCCGATGGTTGGAAAACTGCAATAAGCATTCAATGAAAACAACTGAAGGCACCATTAAAAAAGTCATATTGGGTCAAGCGACTCGTCGCTTTTCACATTTTTGGTCATTCCCTCATCGATTCGTCACTTGAGGGGATAGTCACACTTAGTCACCAATCAACAAATACACACCCAATCAAGGAAATGGTATGCATTCAAAGAATCATTGATAAAAACAATCACGCTCCTGCTTGGGGCAACAAACAAGCAATAATCATAGGCGAAACAAGCACTTGGAATTCTGGAAGCATGAAGAAAAGGTTCCTCAGACAAAAGGTTGTGTCCTTTGCCTATTCATGTCTGAACAATGTCCAAGATCAAGTACACCTCAGTAAAAAAGGTTACACTTGAGTTAAGCTCCTTAGTGTTGAGTGAATATTTTTCCCTATAGCAAAATGATCACCACAACTAGAGTATCAAACAGGAAACTCTCTCTTGCAAAGAAATTAAGTAGCATTATTCATTTCTCCAAGGTTCTTGTGAACAAACATTCATGTGCATATAATCAATCAAGACTAAAGCAAATAAATGAATGTATACCAGAATAACTTAAACCATGCAAGTAATAGTTAACAAGGGGCCTTTAATGATTCGAACAAGTACTTTGCAACCATAATCCATTAAATCAACCCAATGCGATGATAGCTTCTTTTAATGTTCTTGAGATTAAAGTGATCTACCCGAAACCCTAGTTAGTAAAGTTAGCAATGTTAGTATTAAATGTTAGCAACAATTAGTAAGTTAGCAAGTTAGGATTCATTCACTTGATCTGACTTAATGTGCATTTGGAATTAGTAGCCCTCCTAAACCCATATTTTATCTAAAAATTAGATGAAGGTGTTTGGAGATGCAAGAATGAAAATCTAAATTAAAGAAGTGGACCTAGAAGCGGCTTTCTCTTTTTCGCTATTAATCCCTGGTTTTCTTTGGGAAACAATAGATCTACAAATGAACCCTCCAATTTTTGATGCGAGCAGATCACTTTCTCAAGCGCAGACGTAGAGCATACTCTTGGCAGATTTATTTACCTTCTTTATAACTTAGATTATTCATGACAACAAATGAACTATTTATTAACATAAATTCTGGAATGGACCAGAATAGAATGAAAACAAATGCAAGAAATTCTGGAATGGACCAGAATCAGAAAAGCAGATTTTAAGACGAGGTTAATCCAAATATCAAAAAATAAAACATAAATATTATCTACAAAAGTTAGCTGGAAAAACAAAACAGGACATTAATTTGGTTAACAATCTCCTCCCTGCAAAACCCCAAGTTATGAGATGAAATTCTAAAACAACCTGACCTAACAGACCTGCAACATAAACACAATCAAATTAGATCAGATGCAAGACTCTAAGGAAACAAATAATTGCATCATTCTATCATTCACCTATCGTAACCCACTTTATGGCGTAAACGAATAGATACAAGAAGAAATAATGCAAAGGAAAGATTTACAGAAATAGCAATAGTCTTAGTTTCAATCTCCTTTTGATTTCACACACAAGAGTTGCTCTTGCCAAAAAAAAATCCTTTATTCCGAAAGATAGTCTTTGTTTTTTTTTCTACAATTTCTAGCCCCTTCTCACTTCTTTGAATCGCGTATTTAAAACCTCTGAACAAATTTTGTTTCTCCTTCCATGACTGTTCGTTTTCTCCTTCCCTTGTGCATGCATGTGTTTTGATTTCCAAAAAGACTTTTCGTTTCTATTTTGTGGCCCTTCGTTTCATTCCCATGGTTTGATTTCGAAAAAATGTTTCCTTTTCTCCACAAGGGCATGCGTCCGTTTCCTTCCATGTGTAACGACCATCTTAAATGATTTCAAATCATTAAAGATTCCTTATGTAACGTTTTGTCTTATTCATTGGATTTTGTCCTTATGTCCACGTCACTATGCGGTCTTCAGTTTCACTATCCTGGTGTTCATCACTAATATCAGACGCACTATCAACTACTCTGTTCCCTTGGCAAAAATCGGACATGTCACGAAATCGTGACACTCTTGTCTCTCTGCCGGCCTGCCCCTTTTGAGTCACGAAAATGCAACATGTCGCGATATCACGACGCTTTTGTTTCTCTGCCTGCCTCCTTTTTGAGTCACGAAAATGCAACATGTCGCGATATCGCGACACTTTTGTTTCTCTGCCTGCCTGCCCTTTTTGAGTCATGAAAATGCAACATGTCGCGATATCGTGACACTTTTGTTTCTCTTCCTTTTTGAGTCATGAAAATGCAACATGTCGCGATATCGTGACACTTTTTCTTTCTTGTTCTTTCTTTGGCAAATGCAACATGTCGCGATATCGCGACACTTTTTTTTTTTTTTTTTTTCTTCTCTTTTGGCGTGAAAATGCAACATGTCGTGATATCGTGACACTTTTCTTTCTTCTCTTTTGGTGAAAATGAACATGTATATGCACTTTTTCTTTTTTGCGAAATGCAACATGTCGCGATATCGCGACACTTTTCTTTTTTTGGTCGTGAAAATGCAACATGTCGCGATATCGCGACACTTTTCTTTCTTCTCTTTTGGCCGCGAAAATGCAACATGTCGTGATATCGTGACACTTTTCTTTCTTCTCTTTTTGGCTGAAAATGCAACATGTCTCGATATCGCGACACTTTTTCTCCTTGCTCTTTCTCTTTGCTTTGGACCGCGAAAATGCAACATGTCGCGATATCGTGACACTTTTTCCTCCTTGCGGTGTTTTGCTTTTTCTTTGATCTTTAGCATATGGGCCACTTCGGTCTTCTTGGAAAACATGCAAAAATGTGGGTCCCCAATTTTGGGGTACGTTGTGGAGCAGCCACAACAAATGGTGACTCTGTTAGGAAATGCTCCTGAGCATTTCGGTGAGAACCCCAACCTGAAAACCTACAACTTAACTGCAAGCGTTAGCAAATATCCAAAGAATGTAAATAAACCAGAAATACATGAAACATTAGAATTATTCAGCCTCCGCTCAATGTGTGCATAGTGATTCATTCTTTATCGTTTGAAATAGTTCCCCATTCTATTGCCAATTTCACATGAATGCATATAATGAATCATGGAGGGTCTATGCAAGATCGAATGTATTGCCAACATAATGAACTATGGCTGACCCGCTTTACCAGGACTCTTAACTTTTAGTAGCACGAGTACAAACATTAAAACTATCAAACCCTCTCAGGACCAATCATGCATGAATTGAGTTCATATACCCAATCTCAAGGTTGGTTATGCGCCACTGCCATATTGAATCAATGTGCATGTGTAAGTGAAATCAGAGCTTTGGGGAATCATATTCTCAACCTAAGCGTGATGAGAATTTAACCCTATCCTTACTACTCTGATTTGAGTTCATTACCTCATCTTAAGCAAAATGATTAAACCTATTATGGATAACTGCCAGGCTAGCCTGTCCGTGTGAGCGGTCAGAGGTCTTGCTTTTAAATGAGACATGTCGCCATGCATGAGCCTACTCCACTACCAGTCAGGCATC
This sequence comes from Wollemia nobilis, assembly GCA_028583015.1. Lineage (NCBI taxonomy): Eukaryota > Viridiplantae > Streptophyta > Pinopsida > Araucariales > Araucariaceae > Wollemia > Wollemia nobilis. Next base: position 3,648,739 of record JAQPPZ010017240.1, on the reverse strand, counting down.
TATAGCCCCGATGGAGATCAGCCCCATAGTCCAGGATTTGGCTTTCTTGAATTTTAGGGATGACTACTCATCCTTGTGAGGGACACGTAGTACGATCCTTCCAACTCAAATGATGTGATGGAGGTGGATTAATGATGGATTCCTTGAATCTTAGGGATGACTACTCATCCTTGCAAGGGACATGTAGTACGATCCTTTCAATCCAAGTGATGTTATGGAGGTGGAGTAGTAATGGCTTCCTTGAATCTTAGGGATGACTACTCATCCTTATGAGGGACATGTAGTACGATCCTTTCAATCCAAGTGATGTTATGGAGGTGGAGTGGTAATGGCTTCCTTGAATCTTAGGGATGACTACTCATCCTTATGAGGGACACGTAGTACGATCCTTTCAATCCAAGTGATGTTATGGAGGTGGAGTGGTGAAAACCACTATTTCATGGACTATGTTTTGCATGATGGGATAGACAAGAAAAATTCTTTTCGCCTCACTTTTCTTCCAAGTATGGTTTCAACCATTTTGCCCAAGATGTTCCTTATATGTGCAGAACGTGTCTAATTCAAGACAATGCGGCATCAGTTTCCAACCCCAAAACCTTACTTAATGTTTATTGTGCAATGATCCTAAGAGGGTCTGACATGCTTTTGGTGGTTGTCTTTGAAATATGGAATGGAATGAGACTCGAGGCTATTATGCAATTCATCATGAACATAAATGGGTAAGATGGATTATACAAAAATGATTCACCCTATCTTGCAAAATTGACAACTTTCATGTATCCCAAATTTCAAACGATATTCTTTAATGTGTTTGCAGTGCTCGTGGAGCTTTCTGTAATACAATTCTGTTGTTTCATATACTTCTAGTTTTAGAACATTGATAAGGATACAAACTAACCACTTTGCTATCCCCTTCTCCCCCTTTTTTTTTTATATCAAGCCCAAAACTGGTCCCATGACCAACACACTAAGCTAAGATAAGAACAATGCAATCAAAATGCCTCCAAAACCTCGTTCAGAACAATCTCATCATGCTAAAATAAAGGTTGAAGGCAAAAAAAAACTAACACACACCTGAGAAAATCAAATCTGCACACGCAGAAACAAAGCATGACATATTTACATATAATACAAGGCCTTGCCATTTCAGGCCTGGAAATAGTGCTTTAAATGCAGCCCATTGACGGGTAAAGCCAAATATTTTTCATCCAGGGTTTTTAATCTAAAGTTGTTTTCACCTAGGACTTCTGAAATTTGGTAAGGACCCAACCATAAGTAATCAAATTTATCATGATCTCCTTTCCTCTCATGTCTCTTATCCCACAACAACACTAAATCTGAAACTTTAAATGTTTTGACTCTAGACTTTTTATCAAACCACCTTTTTACTACATCTTGGTGTTTACTAAAGTGAAGCATAGCCTCATCCCTCTTTTCATCTAGATGCATCAATTGTGTTAGTCTAGTTTCAAGTTTATTATCAGTTCCAAGGTAATATTTCATGAAATGTAATGTTTGTAACTTAAGATTTGTGGGAAAAATAGGATCTTGTCCATAAACTAAGTGGTAAGGAGATGTTCCTAATGATTCCTTGATTCTGATTCTATCAGCCCAAAGAGCCAACTTAAGTTTGTTATGCCAATCTCTAGGATTTCTTTCAAGCAACTTTTTAATGACACATAACAAATTCTTATTAGAAGACTCAGCCAATCCATTACCTTGTGGATAATAATTTGAAGAAAACTTCAAACTCACCATGTTGTCGAATGCCCAATTTGCAAATTCCAGAGAGGAGAAAGCGGAACCGTTGTCACTTACAATGGAGTTAGGCATTCCGAATCGAGTGACAATGTTATCCTCTAAGAATTTAATAACAACTTCTGAAGTGGCATTTTTAGTGGGAATAGCTTCCGTCCACCTTGTGCAATAATCTGTAGCCGTGAGAATGTATTTATGGGAATCGGATGAATTGGGACTGATGATCCCAACAAAATCCAAACCCCATTGTGCAAAAGGTCTAGACTCGATTACAGATTGTAATGGCATAGAAGCACCCCTTTCTCTATTTGCCATGATTTGACAAGTATGACATGACCTCACATGAGCATGAGCATATTTAAACACTTGAGGCCAATAGTAACCAGCTCTAAGGATTTGATGGGTTGTGGCATTAGCAGACCCATGTCCTGTCCCATACTTACCATGGAATTCCTCGAGTACTTGTGCTACCTCTTTTCGATCAACGCAACGAAGGTAAATTCCTTCATGGTTTTTCTTGTATAATGCACCGGATCTGATTAGAAAATTAGCAGATTTTAAATGCAAGGCTCTTCGTTGAGTAGAATTTAAATGTGGTGGACACTTACCATTCAGTAAAAAATACACAACATCTACGTACCACTCATCTTCAGTTATATCTGCTATTTCATAATGCTGACATGAAACTAAGGGATCATTTTCTGCTATGGCCTTAACCAACCCTTGTCCCCGCACTATCTTCATAGGTTGAATTTCAAGATCAAATTCTTGAAGAGTTGAGATCCACTTACCTCGCCTTTCACCCAGTTCATTCCGTATAAACATGGCTTTAACTGCAGGATCTGGGACTATAGCAAACACCCTACCGTGGACTATATAATGTCTGAATTTTTTTAGAGTCTTAAATAGGGCATACATTTGCTTGTCCAAGATGGAATATCTCAATTTCGCATCTTTGAGAGGAGTACTAAGGAAGGCAATGGGATTTTCAATGTTGCGTTCACTCTCCCGAGTTAGAACACTCGCAAAGGAATGGTCTGAAGCAAATGTGTAAATGTAGAAAGGCTTCGCATAGTCAGGACTCACTAAAATCGGGGCTCTAGAAATCGCATCCTTGATTCTTTTGAAAGCATCCCTATTTTCATTCGTCCATTTGATTTGGGCCTCTTTCTTCAACATATCGTTCAAGGGTTTTGCAATTTCTGAAAAACCTGAAATAAATTTTCTAACAAAATTAATCTTCCCAAAAAATGATCTCAATTATTTTTTGCTATTGGGAAAAGGAATCTGTTGTATGGCATCTATTCTTTCAGGATCAATGGAAATTCCATCTTTGGATATTACATGTCCCAATAATTTTCCTTCTGTTACCCCGAAAATGCACTTCTTTGGGTTGAGTGAAATGCCATGTTCCCTACACCTTTGGAGAACTTTCCTTAGATCCTTGACATGGTTCTCCCTATTCTTAGAAAATACGAGAATATCATCTACATAGACAATAATGCACTTACCGATGAGCCCCTTAAAGGCAAAGTCCATGGCTCGTTGGAATGTGGCACCTGCATTCAATAATCCAAAAGGCATTCTCCTATATGCAAACGTGCCCCACTTTGTGGTGAAGGCGGTTTTCATCCTATCATTAGGATGGATGAGGACTTGATTGTATCCTGAATAGCCATCTAGGAATGACATCATTTTTGACCCATTTACCTTTTGAAGGATTTCGTCAATGGTAGGTAAAGGGTAATTGTCCTTTTGTGAGGCCTTATTCAGATTTCTAAAATCAATACATAGCCTTATCTCTCCATTCTTTTTCCTCACAGGGACCAAGTTAGCAACCCATGTGGAATGCCTAACAGGAAAGATGATTTTAGCTTCTAATAGTCACTTTACCTCCTTTTCTATCAAGGGCTCTAGTAACGGATTGACTGGCCTCTGTCTTTGCCTAAAGGGTTTGGAGTCTGGCTTCAAAGGGATTGTATGCATTATAACATTCTGATCATAAGTTCTCAACTCCTTATAGCTCCAAGCTATGCAATCTATGTATTCCTTCAATGCATTGGCAATGGAATTCTTTTCATGTTCGGTACATGCCTTTGCAATGAGTATTTCATGAGGGTTTTCTGCACTTCCAATATTGATTGAGTCACAAGCCTCTTTGGGAGGTGGAACTTTTCTCCCTCCTTTCGGTTGGTATCCAATATCAAACATTTTCTCTAATGAGGCCATCCCATTTGGCATCTCATTCCATTTTCCAGTAGCTTCCATTTTCAAACCTGCCTCTTCTTGCCCCCTCTTGTCTTCATCAATACCTGATTTTCAAAGATACCAGAATTAGTAACAAAATTGAATATATGTCTGTCACTATCAAAGACTTGGAAATTCGTGACGTTATCAGGTATCGAGGGGCAAGGGACTAATTCTATGGAAAATTTCTTGCACTTCTTGTGATCCATTGGTTTAAGCATGCTAGCAGCTACGGCCAAAGAATCTTCCAAACGATTGCCTTTTCTAGAGATTAGAGATATGTTAAAAGCATCAAATTCATTTATTAAATCTCTAACTCTGGTTCGGTAAAGGTTGAGCCGCTTGTTCTTACATGTATATTGTCCTTTAACTTGTTTTACCACCAATTCAGAATCACCTAAGACCTTGATACATTTGATTTTCTTTCGAAGGGCCAATTGGAGTCCAAAAATCAAGGCCTCATATTCTGCCACATTGTTGGTGGCTGGGAACTGTAATCTATATGCAGCCAACATAGGTTTTCTGTCTAGACATGAAAGTTCAATACCAGCTCCCGCCCCTTGTTTGGACTTGGATCCATCAAATCTTAAAGTCCAAACCTTATGGTGTTCTTCAGAATCATTGCATCCAATACTTCCATTTTGAGAATTCTCAAGAATTTCTACGTCCAAGCAATAGGCTCCTAATTCAGTTTCAATGTATTGAATCTCATTAGGTTTGTTGTATTCTGTTATCATTTCCTTGAGCCTAGGTTCACTATCAATTCGAATTTGGTTGGCCACTCCTCTCCAAGGCAACCACATATGTGAAGAGTCTGTTACAATGTATCCGTTTAAGTTCTTGCTCCAATCTCTTCCCAACACCATGCCATATTTGATAGGAATGTTAAGTACCAATATATCTATGTGATGTTGAACCCTAGGTTCTGAGTTGACCTGAATAAGAATATCCCTTAATTCTCCCACTGCCTCCATGGCCGATCTATCCAGTTGCACCACCTTGCTTTTAGAAGGTTTTGGTGTAAGTCCCAATTTTTGATAGATTTCTAGGGGCATAATGCTAGCAGAGGCCCCTGAATCTATTAGACAATTGTGTAGATTTCTACCAGCAATTCTAATGGTTATAAGAAATGGGGGCACGTCTCGCTTTTCCCTTTTCAAAACCAATTGGGATTCAACACCCTTAGCTTCATGAACTTGGGTAGGTGGATCCAAACCTTTTGGTGGACTTACTTCTTGGCCTAAAAGTTGGGACATATCATACATTGAGACATTGGCCTTAGTTTTCTTCATGTCTTCTATCAAGTCATAAGTGGGTTTTTCCAAATTTGACATGTTTTGCACCAACTTAGACTTCTCCGCCATTGATGGAGGAGGTGGATTAACATCTCCTTTGAAATCGGGAGGAAGTAATGGGTTGTTTGGAGGGGTAGAGGAAGTTTTGGGATCCTTAGAACTCCTTGTGTAATACTTGTGATTTCCTTTCCCAAAACGTTTATTGGCATGAACTTCCAATGTTTCTTCATCTTCTTTTCCAAAAAACTCCACATCCTCCTCTTCTTCACTTTCTTGGGAATATATAACTTCGGTCAATATAGACTCCTGCTTTCCATGGCAACAGTGCGGGCAATCATTATCACAAGATCCCGACTCTCCAAAATCTTTCGAGACATCTGCCCGATTGGCTACGGGATTGGGTACTCGTCCATTATTAGGATGTGTGTTGTATGTTCCTTTTCCTCTATGGTTATGAGGTCGGTTATGACCCATGACTTGGTCAACTTTTTTATTAACATTTCCCACAGTAACCAAAACTTTGGCCAATGTTTCCTTCATGTCTTCTATCATGGATTCAGGCCCATGTGGTTGGGGCACTGTAATTTCGGGCCCAACTATATTTGCTGCATTAGCCACCTCTGGAACGGGTACAATGGCTTGGGTCTGGGCACTTTGATTCCATCCTGGATTCACACTTTGAATAGGAGTGATTGTTGGATAAGTCATTGGGCTTGGCGTACTAATCGGAGTGAACCCAGGTATGGTCAACAAGTTATTGCCCATACTGAACCCAAGCAAGGTCATCGGGTTATTTGGAATCAATGCCTGTGTTGAAACAGAGGCATTAGGATAAGTGGGAAATGATGCGACTTGAGATGGTTGTTGGAAATTGTTCATTGTTGGAACTTGTGGTGCCATTAATTGATTCATCATGGCGAATTGACTGTATGGACCATATTGTCCCATCCCAATCAATTGAGACAACCCTACTCCTGGTAAATTCATTTGTTGTTCAAGGGTCATTGTCTCCGCATAAGCTAACGAAAGCATCGTAACCTAAGGATTCCTTCTAGTCAACAAGGATGTTAACGGATCTAAAGCTCCAAAGTACAGTTGTAGGGCCACCGCAGGATCTACTGCAAAGTGGCGAGTTAAATTTGTATATAGTTTTTGGAACCTCTGATTGAATGTTCTTATGGGCTCATTGGGTAACCTTTTGCATGATACGAATAAATTATAAATTATGGAAGGATCCAACAACATTCAAAATTGGCTAATAAAGGCAGCTTCTAATTGGGCCCATGAAGTAATGGATCCTACGGGAAGATTCCTGTACCATTCATTGGTCGTACTGTCTAGACTAGCAGGGAAAATTTGACAAGCGATATCTTCATGGGTAACTCCTTGTCTAAACATGTAATCCTTGTAAATTTGGACATGTTCTTCGGCTGTTATGGGACCATCATGCACGAATTTAGGCAATCCCCTTTCAATATTTCTAGGCAAGTCATGGACTACCCCCAGGGATATCCAAGGGAGAACTTTGCGCACCATACCAAAGGGCAGGTGGTTGTTGTTGTTGTTGTTGTTGGGCCATGTTATTCAAAGGTATCGACCCTATAGGAACAATGGCGACACTTGTAATGATGGGGACAGATGCACTTGGTGTAGCTATCACATTTGAAATTGTGGGCTCAGGCCCACTAGACGTACTTGAGTCTAAAGAAGCTCCTAACTCAAGTACATTGGGTGGTATTTCGATCTCTAATGTTTTGTTTCTCGGCTTCCTAGCGATGGGAGAAAGGCTTTGGAAAATAGTTTCCCCTGTGGTTTTGGACCTAGTAGCTATGTACTCAAGTTGGGCCAGCTTGAAAACTCTAGAACTCTAAAAGACTTCTCTCAACTCACTTGCAAAATGAAACAAATAAATGTTATACCTGTAAGCACAATAGGTGGAAACAAAACTACCCACGTTAATCGTTAGAACAGATCGCAATCACAAAGCAATAAAGAAGGCCCTCCTTCTAGCGCCAAAATGTTGAGTGAATATTTTTCCCTATAGCAAAATGATCACCACAACTAGAGTATCAAACAGGAAACTCTCTCTTGCAAAGAAATTAAGTAGCATTATTCATTTCTCCAAGGTTCTTGTGAACAAACATTCATGTGCATATAATCAATCAAGACTAAAGCAAATAAATGAATGTATACCAGAATAACTTAAACCATGCAAGTAATAGTTAACAAGGGGCCTTTAATGATTCGAACAAGTACTTTGCAACCATAATCCATTAAATCAACCCAATGCGATGATAGCTTCTTTTAATGTTCTTGAGATTAAAGTGATCTACCCGAAACCCAGTTAGTAAAGTTAGCAATGTTAGTATTAAATGTTAGCAACAATTAGTAAGTTAGCAAGTTAGGATTCATTCACTTGATCTGACTTAATGTGCATTTGGAATTAGTAGCCCTCCTAAACCCATATTTTATCTAAAAATTAGATGAAGGTGTTTGGAGATGCAAGAATGAAAATCTAAATTAAAGAAGTGGACCTAGAAGTGGCTTTCTCTTTTCCGCTATTAATCCCTGGTTTTCTTTGGGAAACAATAGATCTGCAAATGAACCCTCCAATTTTTGATGCGAGCAGATCGCTTTCTCAAGCGCAGACGCAGAGCATACTCTTGGCAGATTTATTTACCTTCTTTATAACTTAGATTATTCATGACAACAAATGAACTATTTATTAACATAAATTCTGGAATGGACCAGAATAGAATGAAAACAAATGCAAGAAATTCTGGAACGGACCAGAATAAAAAAAGCAGATTTTAAGACGAGGTTAATCCAAATATCAAAAAATAAAACATAAATATTATCTACAAAAGTTAGCTGGAAAAACAAAACAGGACATTAATTTGGTTAACAATCTCCTCCCTGCAAAACCCCAAGTTATGAGATGAAATTCTAAAACAATCTGACCTAACAGACCTGCAACATAAACACAATCAAATTAGATCAGATGCAAGACTCTAAGGAAACAAATAATTGCATCATTCTATCATTCACCTATCGTAACCCACTTTATGGCGTAAACGAATAGATACAAGAAGTAATAATGCAAAGGAAAGATTTACAGAAATAGCAGCAGTCTTAGTTTCAATCTCCTTTTGATTTCACACACAAGAGTTGCTCTTGCCAAAAAAAAATCCTTTATTCCGAAAGATAGTCTTTGTTTTTTTTTCTACAATTTCCAGCCCCTTCTCACTTCTTTGAATCGCGTATTTAAAACCTCTGAACAAATTTTGTTTCTCCTTCCATGACTGTTCATTTTCTCCTTCCCTTGTGCATGCATGTGTTTTGATTTCCAAAAAGACTTTTCGTTTCTATTTTGTGGCCCTTCGTTTCATTCCCATGGTTTGATTTCGAAAAAACGTTTCCTTTTCTCCACAAGGGCATGCGTCCGTTTCCTTCCATGTGTAACGACCATCTTAAATGATTTCAAATCATTAAATATTCCTTATGTAACGTTTTGTCTTATTCATTGGATTTTGTCCTTATGTCCACGTCACTATGCGGTCTTCAGTTTCACTATCCTGGTGTTCATCACTAATATCAGACGCACTGTCAACTACTCTATTCCCTTGGCAAAAATCGGACATGTCGCGAAATCGTGACACTCTTGTCTCTCTGCCTGCCTGCCCCTTTTGAGTCACGAAAATGCAACATGTCACGATATCACGACACTTTTGTTTCTCTGCCTGCCTGCCCTTTTTGAGTCACAAAAATGCAACATGTCGCGATATCGTGACACTTTTGTTTCTCTGCCTGCCTGCCCTTTTTGAGTCATGAAAATGCAACATGTCGCGATATCGCGACACTTTTTCTTTCTCTGTTTGAGCCGTGAAAATGCAACATGTCGCGATATCACGACACTTTTTTCTTCTCTTTTGGCTGTGAAAATGCAACATGTCGTGATATCGCGACACTTTTTCTTTCTTCTCTTTTGGTCGTGAAAATGCAACATGTCGCGATATCGCGACACTTTTTCTTTCTTCTCTTTTGGTCGTGAAAATGCAACATGTCGTGATATCGTGACACTTTTTCTTTCTTTGGCCGTGAAAATGCAACATGTCGCGATATCGTGACACTTTTTCTTTTTTGTTCTTCCTCTTCTCTTTTGGCCATGAAAATGCAACATGTCACGATATCGCGACACTTTTTCTTTCTTGTTCTTTCTTTTCTTGTTTGGCCTGAAAATGCAACATGTCGCGATATCGCGACACTTTTCTTTCTTCTCTTTTGGCCGCGAAAATGCAACATGTCGCGATATCGCGACACTTTTTCCTCCTTGCTCTTTCTCTTTGCTTTGGACCGCGAAAATGCAACATGTCGCGATATCGCGACACTTTTTCCTCCTTGCGGTGTTTTGCTTTTTCTTTGATCTTTAGCATATGGGCCACTTCGGTCTTCTTGGAAAACATGCAAAAAGGTGGGTCCCCAATTTTGGGGTACGTTGTGGAGCAGCCACAACACTTAGCTTGTCAGAAGCAAGGATTCAAGAATGCGTGCCCTTTCCATACTTGGGGCATCAAAAGTTGGTTAGGTTACTGAGAAACCCTAATCATTAAGTGTTTTGGTCATCTATTTTTGCTCATCACTGTGCCACACACAACGTATCCCAAAAAGAGGCATTTGCAGACACCAAAACAACACCAATCTGATTATGTGACTACAAGCACTGACCGAATTGGCATACATACTCCCTAGGGTAGCCTCTAGAGGTTAAACAGTTGTCCTAACCATTACCAAATTAGTTTTGGAAGGTCAAATGTCAGTTTTGCACCTTTTAAGTACTTTTATCCCTATTCGTCTCACCCTGGGATGATTAGAATCATATTCATACCACCCTAGGACGATTAGCAGGTTTAATTGGCAAAAAGTCAAACCTTGACAAATGGCAGCCCAAATCTGCCACATAACTCTGCATTCAAGGCATGGGATTGCGAGGGAAGGTTTCAAGTCAGAGAGTCTTCAATCAAGCCTGCCCTGATCATGGAGGCCTCAATCAAGGAGGCCCTAATTAGGGAGGAATCTTCTCTCCCCCAAAAAGACATAATGACCCAAGTGGCACCCTCGCATGCGCATTCAAAAGAGACCCTTAGGTCTATAAAAATGTGAGCCTCCTCACTACAAAAAAAGAGAGAGCCGGAGCATTTGGAGCAACGAAGTGCTGCCAAACTATACCCCCATTTCTCTTTGTGCTTTCTACATCCAAAATCTCTCTCTTCTGGAATAGAGGTTATCGAGTGAACACTAGGAATGCAATATAGATCCAAAGACCCAAAAAATCGGCCAAAATCCCACCCCAAACTCATCGACATGACCCCCTAGGAAGTTTTGGACCCATCCCACTTGGATTGGTGTCAAAACTAGGCCCTAAACGATGGGTGTCCCACCCCCAAGCACCCCCTAAACTGCTGTAGTCCTAATCGCCCCACACCGAAGCGATTAGAAATTTGTGTATGGTTTTGTTACTATTCTTTTTGCATTCTTTTATATCTAATGTACTTATGCTGTTGTCCAAATTTTATTGCTTTTTGACATGATTTGACCTGGTTTCTATCATTTTATGCGTCTACTAACCTACAAGGAGCTCCTTCAGATAAAAGATAACTTGAGAAGAATCTACAAAATATGACCTTCTGGGTCATCTCAAAATGCTGTTTTTAGTCTAACCATAAGTTTGTAGGAGTTTTGGAGGCCTCTGGATAGGACACTTGCAAGGTCACTTTTTACAGGTTTTACGACAGTCCCCAATGTCCCACCCTAGAGTGATTAGAAATATGTGCATTATTTCCTTACTATTCCTTTTTCAATATGTTCCAGATGATATCCTAATGCCTCTATTAAATTTTGAACTCATTCTGACATGATTTGATGATCGTTTTATTATTTTATGTATTAACTCGCTCGTAGGGTGCCCCTGTCACATACAGGAGAATCTGGGAAGGATATGCAAATTTAGAGAATTTGGGTAGTCTTAGAATAGGTGATTTAGATAAGCATAGATAGTACATTGGAGTGCTTGCTTTGGAGAGGCCCTCGACGGGCAAACGAGCATAACGGGGCCGTCCGATGCCGCTTCGATGCAAAATAAGGTGATAAAAATTCTAGACATTGTAATTTATATTTATATATCATTCTATAATCTTCTTATCAATATTATCACTAGTATCTTCTAAGGGTTCGTTGGAGGCCTTGGGGATTGCATGTTTTTCTAGATACACATATGCTATTAATGATTTGTTGTCTTTCTATGTGTAGGATCTCACTACCAGGAATACTATAGGGGTAACAAGGAATGGTGAACACATAGACACAAGTGGTGAAAACTTTTAGCCTACCCACTTCGAGTGTGGGCACGCGAAAGACGTTGGAAGCGTACCGTCCGATCTTGGAAGCGCGACTTCTTTCGGGCATCCATTATTGTAACAAATTGTATCAAATGTTTTGATCCCTATAGGGGGGATGTATTGTAATCATATTAAAAGCAATATCAATAAAGGAGGCCCCACTTTTTTTGCTCACATCTCATTTCTGCATCATTTCCTTCATGCATTGCTCATCACATTCGTAGGACTTACCATCTATATCTATTTTTGTTTGCATCATATCGGTATGCAATTTTTTTGTTGCTTTCAATAACATCCGCTTGGAGGAGCTCTTTTTCATCTATTATTATTCTCATTCTTGCCTTGAGGCATAGTTTCCTTAGTACTCTCTTGATTCGTTCACCTTTGATCATGTTTTTTGGAAAACCCTTTTCCATCCCTCCTAAACTTATTGTTCTAAAAATTAGCTCTATTTTTGTCCCCCTATCTATTTTTATCTCCTTCTTTAGGTTTCTTGTTTTTCTCTTTTTTGCATTTTATAAACCCAACGCTCTTCCGCTTCCTAAGCTCATCTTTATCCTTTTTAGATAGCTTTTGATAATTAAAGTATGCTTTTTTGGTCTCTTGATTTGCTTCTTCTTCTTGTTCTAAATCAAAATTTGTAGGAAGATCCACAGGGTTGTGCATATTCACCACCATCATGATTCTAGGATGCAATCCCAAAATGAATTTTTGAACCTTCATCTCTTCGTTACTTTCATATTGGGATGCATATTTTAGTAGTTGAATATAATTTTGATGGTAATATCATACTGACATAGTTTCTTATCACAAATTAGAAAACTCTCCAAATTTCTCCACATAATATTCCTTGCTCAGAAATCTATCTCTAAATTCCTTATCAAAATCCTCCCACTTAAGATCTACAACTTCAATATTATACCCTTTCTTATAAGGCTTCCACCAACCTAGGGCTACTTCAGTCATGTTCATAACTACCAATGCAATTTTAGATTTAGAGGGTAAAACTACCAAGGAAAAGTATGACTCTAGTTCACTTAGATAATTTTTGGTTGTATCACCATCACCTTTCCCATTAAACTTGGATATTACAACCTTATTTAGGTTCCTATCCAACTCTTTACTCATTCTGACCCTACTAGTACTGGATCCTGTAGGTTCACTGTGTACTTATTTTGCCCTACCTATTCTAGTTTCTCTTACCTTAGCTAAGTATATTATGACTTTCTATTGTTGAACAATAAATTCTTGTTTTTGAGCCATGTGAGTTTTCTATTGGGCCATTTCTTCTCTTTATTGCTCCATATGAGTTTGTAATAACCGCAAAACCTTTGCAAGGTTTTCTTCCTCTCTACTAGGATTATTTGGTGGAGGCTCATTGAACTGGTTCATCCTTCTTTCATGTTGAGGAACTTATCATATTATGCCTAACCTTGGTCCCATAATATATCTTTTGGTATCTTCTTCCTCCCTGACTCTTATTGGATTTCCAAAAGATCCACCTCGTAGCATTCGTGCCATTTGACTTGTAGGTGAAAGAAGTAAGTTATTATACAGGTTTATTTTGGTCTAAATAAAATTATCTAATCAGAGTTCTATAACTTAAGATCTCTTTTGCTCTGATACCACATGTAACAACCCAATTCTTCTCACCTGGTTGCACCATAAAAATAAGCCAAGAAATTTATCAAGATAATATTTTTTTCTAAACTTAATGTTTTCAACTCTATAAGTGCTTTCATGTTCATAGCAGATACTTTCAGGTTTATAGCATTTTTTTCACCCAATAAATTTTTAACATATAGTTTTGAATCAGTATAGGAATATCAAACCACTTTTAGGTTTAGGACTACTGCAGACAACCACCCATGTGGATGAGATTGACCAAATCCCATAAAAGATACCATTAGGTGGAGTTGACTTACCTCATTTATGTCTTCTAGTTTTGACATGAGGGTCAAAACATGGTAGGGGCTATCCTCTAAGGCCCATAATACCTAGAGGGTGGATAATTACTTCCCCATCCCTTATCATACTGAACCTTTGACTAACCGATAAAATTATTCTAATAATTGTATGAATGAAATTAGTGTATATATACCTAGTTTCCAGCTGATTATCCCCTAACCGGAGTCAGCTAGAGCCATGTCATTACCCTGATATTGGACTTGATAACTCATACCCATTATGACTCATGAATGTTTATCCTTTATCAAATGCCATGGCTAACTAGCTAAGTCAAATGGACATGTGACTTATCATAATACTACTCGAGTAGTAACCTAGAGGAGGTATCCCATACTGCCCCTCATTACTAGTTCTGACCAAGTCATATATTTTGATCAATCCTATTAGACTACGATTGCTCTCGAGACTTATTGTGTGCATACTCGCACCTCAACAACATTGGGTGTTTAAGCCATTCATTTTCACTGGCAATAACTTTTTTTTATCCTTCCCAATAAACTATTATTTGGGTTTTAGGTTGTTTCTCATGGTTTAATGGTTTCCCTAATGTTATGCAGGCTTAATAGAACCTACTCTCAATACTAGAGTTACAAGTCAAACATATTAGTTTTCCTATATTAGTTTTCTCATCATAGTTACAAGTCTTCTCTCATTCATCTCGATGTTTGAAAAACTCACCCTTTCTCATAAGTTGGACTGGACTCTAAGTTTTCCTATTTGTCCTCAATATTATACCTTTATTACCTGCACTAAGTCTATGTCTATCCAATTTACATATTTATACAAGAATATAAATCATAAAACAACCAAGAACAAGTAAACAAAAACCATTTATTAAAGGAACCATTCTCAGCTTAAATATCCAAAACAAAACTTAAGTAAATTTTGCTTACTTTAACCTTCATTAATTAATTAAAAACTTATACAATATCCAATGTTGACAGTTCTTGGTGACATGCCATAATTGAGAATGTTTCACAAAGAATCTAATAAGACATTTTGAAATAATTCTTATTGCTCACGGCTACGCCCATCAACTAAACAAAAGGCTCTTATTTTATTTCTAGACTTAAAACATAACGAACCTTTTATAGAAAAACTTGATAGTGTTGTTTAAAATTTTATACTTTTCGTTGTTTCCAAATAAGGGTATCCCATGTTGCTTTTCACAAATCAAAGAAGACATGCATTAGCTAGTATTGAGATTAAACTCGTCTCAAAAGCATTGATGGTTTTTCTTTATAATATTACCTAAATGTTTTCATTGTTTATATGTATGTGGTTAACCAATAACTATACATCATTAGAGTAAGTGTTACTCCATTACAGTCAAATGATAAATTGCCCATTTAACAACAGTTTACATTTTAAATAAAACAACAAAAAGTCTTGCTCAACTAAGCAATTAGTCATAGCCCTGAATGCATTTAATAAGAGTATAAGACTCCAGTGGCAAATTGTAATAGCCAAGTTCTAGATTTCAAGATTTCTAAGAACAACAAAGCCAAAAAAGTTATAAAGCATAGTTCCAACAAATCAAAAGTATACATGTATTTGTACTAAGTTTGCAGTCATCGTACAATGCTACATAAAGCAAGGCTTTCATCTAAAAATAGGGTTATGCGTAAGGGGTCGGCCCCAAAATGTATTTATAAAAATTTGATAAATCAGTTTCAAAATCCAGGCAAATAGTGTCCAAACGCATGTAGAAGGTTCACTATTATTAGGGGTAATGTTAGAAATTTAAACTTAAAATGGTCAAATTATTATAAAATTGGGGCGAATCGACCCAAAAAGAAATTTGGACCCAGAATTTTTTGGCTAATGGACCGTGGTCAAGGGTCCCAAATATTAGCCAATTCCAATTTTTGAAAATCCTAATTTTAGCCAATTTGGTGAAAAATAGCCACTATGCATAACCCTGTCTAAAAACCAAGACATATTTGTATTTTAACATTTCTCAAAGACATACATATGGATAACCCAAAATCACTTATCTTATTTAATTAACTTTGTGGTGACATGAAAATAGTCTTGTAATACGACTTCACTCTACCGATTTTTAGTAAGACATCCTGAGAAAAATATCCCTCCACAATTCTTATAACAAATAATGAAGACCCCTAACTGAACAAATTCCTTTACTATTACATTCTTATAATTCTTCGGTTTGGGTCTTATTACAGTATTACCGAACTAAGCCACTGTCAGGGTTATAAAATCATTTGTTGATAATCCACATAAAACAAGTTACAATTGATGTACATGTTTTTGTCCTGTTATTTTGATTTAACTATCACACATTCAACTATAGGTCTGGGTGCCAATCAAAATATTTTTTTTTTTTACAAAAGGTAATATTCAAGAGCAATCCAAATTAATCATTCGCTATTCTAGAATTAAAAAAAATAAATTTGTACAAGCTAGAGAGAGCTTCAGCCTCGTCATCTACTTGCCATGGCTGTCATTCTAGCTCAAAAACAACCATTAATCTCCACTTTAACTGCCCAAGTACAAGGGTGACCACATAGGGGATCAAATATGACTCCTATATTTATGATATGCACACTAAAATGCATTTAAAACTATTTTATTAACCGCTCAGACTTATATAATTTTATCAAGAAATCAAACATGCATGCAATGTTAGATGTAGTCCTTTTCAATTCAAACACAAACAAAGTTTAATAAGAGTTCATTGTTTCTTTTCTAAACATAAAAAAATTTCCATACAATAGAAAAATCCATCTATACCTAAGAAATCAAACATGCATGCAATGTTAGATGTAGTCCTTTTCAATTCAAACACAAACAAAGTTTAATAAGAGTTCATTGTTTCTTTTCTAAACATAAAAAAATTTCCATACAATAGAAAAATCCATCTATACCTGGTCATCTCCCATACTACGTACAATATTAGGAAGATGTACACATTAGGACATAGCATTTCAAAAGGAATTTAACATCAATTGCATTTTTAGATTCCATATGCATCGTGTTGTAGTCAAAGTAAAGTAAAATAGTTTACTTATTTTTTGAAATATAAACAAATATATTTTTTTACATATAAAGACATTTCAAAAAATATATATTTTTAAAATATTAGAGAGTTGAAACTACCATGCTTACTTGTAATCTTCGTTACAGAGCTGAATCACTTTTCCTAGAAGCATCTGCTTACACTATTAATTACCTTCTAAAAATTTAATAACTACCCAATATATCCCCCAAATGCAATTTTTTTCCATAATAAGAACGAAATCTAAATATTTCTTCCATGATACACAAGGCATAACGTTCCACTACTTACAAACCCAGGTCACACATAATGTCAAACTGGAGTAAGGTTAAAACAACTACACACACTTCAAATCATTATGGCAACCTCACCCAGTAGCCTTATCCATCGAGCACAATCAAAACCATTCAGTAACATCAAAACATTATGACATACTCCAAGTATGCTTTATGATTTCTATTTACTATTGTATATAGTTTTTGCATAAGTTATTTACATTTCACACATATTATATATTTAATATCAACCATAATTCTTGCACTTTACTTTTAATATATTTACACATAAATTTTCCTATGCTTTAATATCTAGTTAAATGTATAAACATTTGTGATTCACCACATGAATTAGAAAGAGAGTGGCTCCCATGTTTATAACACTTTCATTGCCAACTCAATATACACATGCATTATTTCCTACCTTCAAACAACAAGCACTCAACATAATCCATGCAGTAACACAAATATTTTGCAATGCACCTATATGATATGCAAAGTAAAATATTTCATGTAATCACGAGCCTAATCATCACTTCCTCATTTACCTTTTTTCCTTCAACCATTCTTATTTTGCAATGCACCTATATGATATGCAAAGTAAAATATTTCGTGTAATCACGAGCCTAATCATCACTTCCTCATTTACCTTTTTTCCTTCAACCATTCTTTTGTAAATCGAAGGAATATCCCTGGTCCTGCATACACAAAACCATTAGCAATACCATATTTCAAGGAAAAAGGTAAGTTAAAACCATCTATTCAATTTGGTATTAAAAGTTGTGCAAGGAGGGTCCTTACATCGGAAACTTCGTATTTAAGATGTGCATAATTAGTTAATAGGAGTTTAAGTTTCACTATTTTATTTTTTTGACCTTAAAGCACAATAAAATTTTGAACACACATCACAGATATTACAACCGTTAAGGTTAGTCTTCACAAATTTTGATACTTGATATTTTAGAAATATATATATTTATTTAGAAGAACTCTCTAATGCTCTGTTAAATCCATGCAAATCTCTTTCTATAATCACAAAATGGAAGGGTTTCTAATTTTCCCACCCAAACAATCTTTTCGAATATTCTAGGGCTTACTAGTCTTCTAGAATATTCTAGGTCATACCAACAAATATGAACTCACCAAAAATAGGTTTCCATGAACTTTCTAGAAGATTATGTCATTAACAAGGAAAATCATGCAACACCTACACATTATAACAAACTTCCACTTGATGCAAGATTTTTTTACAATCTTTTATCCCAATCTCATTGCTGCAAAATTGGTGCTTTTGAGTTGTGACAACCTTAGTAAGTGCATTTGCTGCATTCTATTTGGTTTTACATTTGATTAGGTTGATAATTCCACTCTCTATCACATCATGCACAAAATGATATTTCACTACAGTATTTTGTCCTTTTATGAAATGACGAAGAACATGCAAGTGCTATTGCACTTTCATTGTCACATTTTATTCCAACATATTCTTGGTTCAAATATAAACCTTTGCACAACCTCATCAACCAAAAAACTTTTGTAGTATAAGTGGAAATGATATATTCTACTTCAAAACATTAAAAAAACTACAATAGTTTACTTTTTACTCCTCCAACTCACTACACCACCATACAAAGTAAATACATATCCTCTTGTTGACTTATGGTTGTCCAAGTCACCTGCCCAATATGCATCTACATGTCCCTACAAACAAAACTCTTCATTATTCTTGGGTTGATAACACAAAACATGATCTTTAGTACCCTATAAATATCTAAAAATTCTTTTTACAATAATTCAATGTTCCTTTCTAGGCTTGGACACATATTTTTTGATCATACCAATAACATGAGCAATATCAGACCTAATACATACCATTGCATACATCAATGAGCCCACAATATCTGCCTATGAAATTTTATTTATTTTCTCTATTTATTTAGTTGTAGTTGGACATATTTTTGTAAATAATTTAACTCTAGGCTACATAGGCTTTGGCAGGTTTACTATCCTGCATTCCAATTTTTTTCAATATCTGGTTAATGTAATCCTTTTGATAAAGCCATAATTGTCTAATTTTGTGATATCTGATAATATCAATGCCCAAGCAATGATGTGCTTGACCCAAGCCCTTCATATCAAAGTTCTTTCACAACAAATCCTTAGTTTTAAAAATCAACTATTTATTATTTTCAATCAATAGGATATCATCCACATACAAAACCAAAATTACAAAAAATTTACTTTCTATTTTGTAATACATAGATGGATCTATAGGGTTACAAAAAAATCTAATTTGCAACATGTAACTATCAAAATTTTGGTACCATCCTCTAGGAGATTGCTTCGATCCATAGAGGGTTTTTGTCAACCTACATACAACACCTACACCTCCTACTTCAAAACCTTTAGGCTACTGCATGTATATTTCCTCCAAATATCCATGCAAGAATGCAGTTTTTACATTCATTTGTTCAACTTCTAAATAAAAAGTAGTAGCATATACAAGCAAGTATAATAGAAGAAAACTTCATAGTGGGAGCATAAGTTTGATGAAAATCGATACCTAGGATCTAAGAGAACCTTTTTACAACCAAATTAGACTTGTATCTTTCCACAAATCCATCAGACCTTAACTTCTTTTTGGATACCCATTTGTGGTCTATTATCTTTCTTCCAATAGGTTGTTAAACTAAATCCCATGCATGGTTCTTTGATGCAGGAGCATCCGAGGGCAGCAGAGCAATCCTGCACCAACCAACAAGGAAAGAAGCCAAGGCCGAGGGAGGGTCGTGAAATCGCGACCAAATCAAGAAGTAGGGCTACGGTAGACGGAGGTTCGCGAAACTGCGACATGTCACGAAATCACGACCAAAAACCAAGGCAGAGGCTACCACGAGCGAAGGGTCATGAAATCGCAACCAAAACCAGAGGCAGAGGCTACAACGGACGGAGGGTTATGAAATCATGACATGTCACGATTTTGTGACATGTCGTGAAATCGCGACCAAAACAAAAATAGAGGCTATAGCAGTACAGAGGGTTGCAAAATCACGACCGCAATGGAAGCAGAGGCTACGACAGTGCGAAGGGTCATGAAATTGCGACCAAAACAAAAATAGAGGCTACGACAGTACGAAGGGTCACAAAATCATGACTGCAATGGAAGCAGGGGCTACGACAGTACAAAGGGTCGTGAAATCGTGACCGTAGCTTAAGAACGAAGGCACAGTGGAAAGACGTCGCGATATCATGACATGTCGTGATATCGCGACCAAAGCAGAAGAAAGGGGGATGCAATGGAAATACGTCATAATATCACGATAGGTAGTATTTTCGTGATGACAGATGAGCCAAAGATGAAGAGGCGAAAAGTGACACGTGTCAAATACCTGGACAACGAAGCGACACGGGGAGGTGAACGAAAGGTTCTGGAAGAGGAAACGAAGGGCCGCCAGCTGGAAATGGAGCGCCACCTAAGAACCTTTAAAAAGGGAAACAAAGGCATGCACAAGGGATGGAAGATTAATTGCTAAATCGAGAAGATAATCACGTGGTATTTCCAGCTTGGAGAAGTGTGAAAAAGATGCCATTCTTTTGTGACTTATGGATAATCAGCCGTGACTATAATTTTTTGGCTGTGACTGTAATATTGGGTTACATGCGAATAAAATAAAACTATTCTCTTTTTCTCTATAAATATGGTGTTGTGACTGTAACATTCGGCTGCATGCGAATAAATAAAACTGTTCTTTTCTTCTCTATGAATGTGGTGTCGTGACTGTAATATTCGGCTGCATGTGAATAAAATAAAAATGTTTTCTTTTTCTCTGTGATTCTGGCTCTCGATCAAGTGGTATCAGAGCGAGTGATTTTGAGTGTGCAAACAGAACGTCGAACGTGAGGCAGTTTGCACCAGGATCTGTGGAAGGATTTTGAGAAGAGAGAACGAGAATGCCTGGGTAGTGTAACAGAGAAATCATGAGCAGAATGCCTCCAAAAAGAAATCGTGGTCACAGGAGAAATGTGGCGTAGGATGAAGATTTTAGAGCATTGTAGAGGCAAGTGCAAGCCCTACAGGAATAGTTGCGAAAAAGGGTCGAACCAAAGGGAGAAGACCAGAGTGATGATGAAGCCTAGGAAACTGAGGATCCATTAGATGATGAAGAAGCATTGGATCCTTCTGAATCTAGACTATTGAAAGCTCTATCTTAGGCTAGGAAAATACTGAATTTTGATGTCTCTACGTGTTCTAGGAACCTCAACCCAGAAGATTTGATTGACTGGATCAACGATATGGAGGAATACTTTGAGTATGAGGAGGTTGCAGATCCAGACCGAATAAAATTTGCAAAAACAAAATTAAAAGGCCATGCTAGTTTATGGTGGAAAGGAGTACAACTCGAAAGAAATAAAAATGGAAAGGAGAAAATAACCAGATGGGACCGAATGGTGGAGAAGCTGAAGAGACAATTTATTCCCATAGATTACGAATTGGACTTGTTGATGAGGATGCAGAGTCTGAGGCAGTCAGGAAAGTCTGTCCAAGAATACATAGAATAATTCTACAAGATCTCCATCAAAACTGGCCATTCAGGGGTTAATAAGGAGAAAGTAGCTAGATACATCAACAGGTTGAGAATGAAAATTCAGGAAGAACTCAGCTTGATCAGAATAGCCACCATAGAAGATGCATACTAGTTGGCCCTGAAGGTAGAAGAGAAACTAAACAGAATATTTGAAAGAAACCAGAGAGGAAGGGACCATGGTGGAAGAACTGGTGGAAGAACCGATGGAGGAAATTATCAAGACCAGAAGAAGACTGGGGAAACAAGCAAACCCTAGGAACATAAAAAGGAGAATACCTACCGCCTGCGTGATCAGAACAATGACTACCAGAGAGGAAGAGGTAGACCTGGACATGGATATGGAAGAGGGGTATTATGTGGAACCTATTTCCAGTGTGGAGAAGAGGGACACCGGTTATACAAGTGTCCTCAACACCAAGAAAGGACAGACAAGAGGCCTGAGGGTCATGCCAGAGTTGTTGTGGCAGATGAAGGTGCAGAGTCAGAACACTCTGAAGAGGCAGAAGGAGGAGAAGTGTTGATGATGAGAAGAACACTATTGAATGAGGAAAATGAACTAGAACAGAGGAAGAGCCTGTTTCGCACGAGGTGCAAATGTGCAGGGAAGGTCTGCAATGTTATCATTAATAATGGTAGCACAGACAACTTAGTTTTAGAAGAGATGGTTACTAAGTTGAAATTGGGGAAGAGGAAGCACTCGCATCCATATCGGATTGCGTGGTTGTAGAAAGACCATAGAGCACTTGTCAGTGAACAGTGCTTGGTCAAATTTCACATTGGGGGTTATCAAGATGAGGTCCTGTGTGATGTACTGTCGATGGATGCTTGCCATTTGTTGTTGGGAAGACCATGGTAATTTGACAGACATGCAGTGCATGATGGGCATGCAAATACGTACTCTCTGACGAAGGATGGAGTATGTCATAAATTGAAGCCACTGAAGGAAGTGGATGAGAAAGTGTGCAGTAGTGCCAAAATCTGCCTAGTGGAAGGAAGACAATTTTTGGATGGTCTGAAGAGGGATTCAATGTGTTATGCATTAATCCCTACTATTAAGAAAGAACAGTACACAGATGTTCCAGCATAGGCCGAACACCTGTTAGAAGAATTTCCAAACATCATATCAGATAATGTGCCTGAGGGTTTACCATCGATGAGGAAGATCAATCACCATATTGATTTGGTACTTGGATCTAGTTTACCCAACAAGGCAACCCACAGAATGACTCCTGTGGAAAGTGAGGAGCTGAGTAGGCAAGTCCATGAGTTGTTGAAAAAGGGACTGATTCGAGAAAGCTTGAGTCCATGTGCGGTACCTGCAATACTAGCACCAAAGAAAGATGGGGAGTGGAGGATGTGTACGGACTCTCGAGCTATAAACAAGATCACCATAAAATACAGATTTCCATTACCAAGGATGGATGATATTATGGAATGTTTGAGTGGAGCCAAGTACTTTACCAAAATTGACCTGAAAAGTGGCTACCATCAGATTCATATCAAAGAAGGAGATGAGTGGAAAACTGCTTTCAAAACCAGAGAAGGTTTGTATGAGTGGTTGGTCATGCCATTTGGGCTAACCAATGCACCAAGCACATTCATGCGATTGATGAATGAAGTGTTGAAGGAGTTCTTAGGCAAGTTTGTTATTGTCTATTTGGATGACATTTTGATATTCAGCAGAACCCTGGAAGAGCACCTGATGCACATCAGGAGGGTTTTTGAGAAGCTAAGGGAAGAACAGTTGTTGATCAACTTGAAGAAGTGTAATTTTGTGAAGGAGTTGGTATACCTGGGATTTGTCATCTCAGTTGAAGGTCTGAAGATGGACCCAGAAAAGGTGAGGGCTATCATTGAATGGCCTACTCCAAGAAGCACTTTTGAAGTGAGATCATTTCATGGTTTAGCTAGTTTTTACAGGAAATTCATCAAAAATTTCAGCAGTATTTGTACACCCCTTACAGAAAAAATGAGAGGGGATAGGAAAGACTTTAAGTGGACCTTGGGAGCTGACAAAAGCTTTGATATGTTGAAGAAGAAGGTCACTGAGCAACCTATTTTAGCACTTCCAAATTTTAATAAGGTATTTCAGGTAGACTGTGATGCCAGTGGTATTGCCATTGGAGCTGTGCTGAGTCAAGAAGGTAAGCCTGTTGCTTGCTTTAGTGAGAAACTCAATGATGCCAGGAAAAAGTATTCAGTGTATGATCAAGAATTCTATGCCATAGTTCAGTCCTTGAAGAAGTGGAGACATTATTTGCTGCCAAAAGAGTTTGTGTTATATACTGATCATCAGGCCTTACAGTATATAAAAAACCAGGGAAAACTGAACCAAAGGCACTTGAAGTGGGTTGAGTTTCTCCAAAGCCATACCTTTGTGTTAAAGCACAAAAGCAAAAAATAAAACAGAGTTGCAGATGCCTTAAGCAGAAGGCAGAATTTGCTGATTGAAATGACAGTGGAAGTGGTAGGATTCGAAGAACTGAAGGGCCTGTACCTTGAGGATCCTGATTTTGTAGAAGCCTGGAAGGCTTGCTCGACACCTGTTACTGTGGATAGGACAAAATGGTTGGATTTTCTAATCCAAGATGGAATGTTTTTCAAAGGAAGTAGATTATGCATTCCAAGGAGTTCCATGCAGAAAAACTTAGTCAAAGAGAAACATAGCGGAGGACTGGCTAGACATTTTGGCCGGGATAAGACCATTGCCCTGGTGAGTGAGAACTATTACTGGCCGCAACTGCAGTAGGATGTGAATAAGTTTGTGCAAAGTTGCAGAATATACAAAATGGCAAAAGGAGTGAGGTAGAACACAGGATTATATCAGCTGTTACCTGTACCTGAGAGGCCATGGGAGGACATCAGCATGGATTTCATTCTTGGGTTGTCGAGAAAACAGAGAGGAAATGACTCCATATTTGTGGTGGTTGATAGATTCTCCAAGATGTCACATTTTATTCCCTACCAGAAAATAAGTGACGCGGTTCACATTGCAGGGTTATTTTTCAAGGAAGTGGTTCGACTTCACGGTCTACCAAAAAGCATAGTTTCTGACAGAGATACAAAGTTTGTTGGGTATTTTTGGAGAACATTGTGGAAGAAGTTGAAGACATATCTGAAGTTCAGTTCTGCATACCACCCACAAACTGATGGACAAACAGAGGTGGTAAATAGAAGTTTGGGTAACTTATTAAGATGCTTGATAGCAGATAAACCCAAGGGATGGGATTTGGTTTTGTCGTAGGCAGAATTTGCATACAACAATTCTGTCAACAAGAGTACAAACAAATCTCCATTCCAAGTCATATATGGAAATAGCCCAAGAAATTTTTCTGAGTTGAGGAAATTAGATAAAGGAGAAAAGTGCAGTGCCGAGGCTGTGGAATTTGCAAAACAGATGAAAAGCTTGCATGAAGAAGTAAAGAAACAAATTACAAAAATGAATACTCAGTACAAGACAAGAGCAGACCAAAAGATGCGGTTCAAAGAGTTCGAAGTGGGAGATGAGGTCATGGTCCATCTCAGAAAAGAAAGGTTTCCAGCCAAAACTTATAACAAATTGAAGATGAAGAAATTTGGGCCATGCAGAATACTGGAAAAATGGGAGTCAGGCAATGCATATAAAGTGGAATTGCCAAGTGGGCTTGACATTTCACCTATTTTTAACATATCAGATTTAGTGAAATACCATGAAGGGGATAGTAGTGAGGCACCATGTGCAGAGTTGTGGAGTATTCCAGCATCTACTCCAACCATAGATGAGATAGAGGAAATAATGGACACAAGAGAAGGCAGAAGTACCAAAAATAGACAATATTTTGAATATTTGGTCAAGTGGAAGGGCAGACCGGTAGAAGATGCAACTTGGTTGTCTAAAATGGAGGTTGACCACCTAGGTCTCCCTCCAACAGTTCAAAAGTGAGGATCACTTCTCAATCTACCTCGGGTGTCTGATGCAGGAGCATCCGAGGGCAGCAGAGCAATCCTGCACCAACCAATAGGGAAAGAAGCTACGATCGAGGGAGGGTTGTGAAATCATGACATGTGATTTCGTGACATGTCATGAAATCGTGACCAAATCAAGAAGCAGGGCTACGGTAGACAGAGGGTCACAAAATCATGACATGTCACGATTTTGTGACATGTCGCGATTTCGCAACATGTCGCGAAATCGTGGCCAAAAACCAAGGTAGAGGCTACGGCAGGTGGAGGGTCGCAAAATCATGACCAAAACCAGAGGCAGAGGCTACAGTGGATGGAGGGTCATGAAATCATGACCAAAACAGAAACAGAGGCTATGGTAGTACAGAGGGTCACAAAATCATGACCATAATGGAAGCAGAGGCTACGACAGTGCGAAGGGTTGCGAAATCGTGACATGTCACGATTTCGTGACATGTTGCGAAATCGTGACATGTCACGATTTCGTGACATGTTGCGAAATCGTGACCAAAACAGAAATAGAGGCTACGGTAGTATAGAGGGTCATGAAATCGCAACCAAATGAAAGCAAGGGCTACAATAGTATAGAGGGTTGCAAAATTGTGACTGCAGCTTAAGAACGAAGGCACGGTAGAAAGACGTCGCGATATCGCGACATGTCACGATATCACGACCAAAGCATAAGAAAGGGGGATGCGATGGAAATACGTCGTGATATCACGACAGGTAGTATTTTCGTGATGATAGATGAGCCGAAGACGAAGAGGCAAAAAGTGACACGTGTCGAATACCTAGACAACGAAGCGACACGGGGAGGCGAACGAAAGGTTCTGGAAGAGGAAACGAAGGGCCACCAGTTGGAAATGAAGCGCCACCTAAGAAAATTTAAAAAGGGAAACAAAGGCATGCATAAAGGATGGAAAAAAAATTGCTAAATCGAGAAGATAATCACATGGTATTTCTAGCTTGGAGAAGTGCGAAAAAGGCGCCATTCCTTTGCGACTTATGGATAAACAACCGTGACTATAATTTTTTGGCTGTGACTGTAATATTGGGCTGCATGCGAATAAAATAAAACTATTCTCTTTTCTCTGTGAATACGGTGTTGTGACTGTAATATTCGGCTGCATGCGAATAAATAAAACTATTCTTTTCTTCTCTGTGAATGTGGTGCCGAGACTGTAATGTTCGGCTGCATGTGAATAAAATCAAAATGTTTTCTTTTTCTCTGTGATACTGGCTCTCGATCATTCTTCTTCATTGAATCAATTTCTTCCTGCATGACCTTCTTCCAATGCTCTTTCTCTAGAATATTCATGACATCTTCAAATGTGAGAGGATCATCACAAGCAATTGTAAGTCGGCATATATAATCTTGAAATCTATTAGGAAGATGTCTCTCTCTTCTAGTCTTCTAGTTCTTCTATATTGATCCATTGATTCTATGACCTCTTCTATGCAAGGTGGAGAATTAGGCTACAAAAGTTTTTGATCCTCTTGATGTACCTCTTCAGGTACATAAGAAGGTAAATCTTCACCAGGTTTTTGTAGGCCGAAAACTCTATCTAAAATATCAAAAGATATTGTTTCTTGAGGCTGATAGGGTTGAACATGTGCTTCACTTGAAGGATAAATTGTCATAGTGCATTCAAGCACACTAATATTCTCTTTTAACCATTGTAATTCTTCTTTTTGAATATATCCAACTATCTTAATTTCTTTAAAAATCACATCTTTGCTAAAAACACTTTTGTGTTCATATGAAATTGATAATTTATATATTTTTGTTCCAACAACTTCTCCATAAACAACAAGAATACATTTCTTATATTTTTCATCCAATTTTTTTCTCTTTTCAATAGGAATGTGCATAAAGGCCTCACAACTAAAAACCCTTAGGTGTGAGATTGATGGTTTTCTTCCACTTTATGCCTCTTCAGGTATCTTGTCATTCAAAGTAGTGCATGGTGATGAATTAACAAAATAGCGAGCAGTTGAAATTGCTTCATCGCAAAGACCTTTACTGAGCTTTACATCTAACAACATGCTCCTCATCTTCTCTAGTAGTGTTCTATTCATTCTCTCTACTACTCCATTCTATTGAGGAGAATAAGGTGTAGTCTTTTGTCTAGATATGCCTCTTTGCCTGCAAAACTCTTCAAATTCAACTCCATTGTCACTACGTAACATCTTAGTTTTATGCTTGTCTACCTTTCTACATTAGCAAAAAAACCTTTTAAAATTATCAAGGATGTCATTCTTTTTCTTAAAAAATATAGTCTACACTTTTTTGCTATGATCATCAATCAAAGTGGAAAAATAAAATGTACCACCAATAGATGGAGTATCCATAGGACCACAAATATCTGAATGAACAAGATCCAAAGTATATTTAGCTCTATGTGGGTGATAATAAAAGCTTACCCTTTTTTGGTTGCCCATCACACATGATTCAAAAAAACTAACAGTGTTGGAGTTGATATCCTCGAGGTCATGCACCATGTCTTTGCTGACCAACTGATTCAATGTTGAGGATATTATTATTGTACCTTAGGCTTAATTATAATTCTAATATATTATTATTTCTAATATCTTGCATTGTAATATGTGAGGCAAAGTATACCCACGTTGAATATGATTTTTTAGTTGTTAGAATGCATGGTTATTCTATTAAATATATGTTTTTTCATCTAGCAGTTAGTTGTTAGTTTACATCCATGTTTAGCAGGTGGTTATCCCTGCATATATTTTAGTTACAAGTGGTTGGCCTTGCATGGCAAATTGTTACAACCACTGTAACCTATGTGATTCCTTGTATGTTCTATATATTCATTGCACATA
This sequence comes from Wollemia nobilis, assembly GCA_028583015.1. Taxonomy (NCBI): domain Eukaryota; kingdom Viridiplantae; phylum Streptophyta; class Pinopsida; order Araucariales; family Araucariaceae; genus Wollemia; species Wollemia nobilis. Next base: position 3,620,413 of record JAQPPZ010017240.1, on the reverse strand, counting down.
ATGGAACAATCAACTTCACGTTTCATATTTCCATATCACTGGTATCAGAGCTGAAGGATAGGTTGTGCAAGAAGGGAGGTAGAGTGCCAACATCATTGCTAGGTGACTATTTTTGTTTTGTAGCTAGTGCACAAGATTCTAGGTTAGGTGTTGTGAGAATTTGGCTTAGGCTAACCTATAGCATCTGTAGTGAAGATCCTAACATGGAAAATATTTGAAAATTACCCATGCACCAGATACCCTTGATAGATCATAGGGTAACCAAACTTACCTTGAGAAAGGTAAGAAGTATTTATCTTGTTTGGAGATAGAATAACAAAGATAAAATTGGAAGACCAATTACACAAATTTGAGGTCAATTTGTGGCCAATAGAGGACACCAACACTCCTTTCCAAGAGAGCATCTAGGTAGCTAAAGAGTGCATAGGTGGTTAAGGGTTCCTACAAGATCACACTTTGTGATTTTTTGAAGTCAACTTGTCTCTTGCATTCATTTTGATGTAATTTAAGCCATTCTATTCAGTTTGAAGGATTGATAAGGGCTATAAAAGATTTAAAAATATATTAAATATTATATCTTAATAAAGAAAATCGAGTATGCACCACCCAACAACCTCGATCAATAGCCCTCGATCGACCACCATTAGCAACCAACTATCAATCCGATAGCCCTCCAATATTGACCGACTACTTGACCAGTGAGTCGACATGTTGTCAATCGGCCACCCATTGGATAATAGTTTAGTGCATAGTGGCCAAGATTCGACCGCTATTTCTCTTTTACTGGTGTCTTATAGGCCTGGGTGCATCCTCTATAGATGACAATATTGGGTCACTTTGTGAGCTTTTAGACCTCTGCATCACAACATTCTAGTACACATTTGTAGACGAGAAACAATGTAACTAGTAGAAAATCACATTGAAGAGGAAACATTAAATAAAACCCTAAGGTTTTTATTCTACCAATCGTGTGCTAGATTCAACCCTAAAAATGGTCCTCGATAAAAGAACAATATGTGAAAAGTTTCAAGGAATGTAGGAGAATCTTATCAGCCAATCTGAGGTATCTAAACAATGTTTTGAGCGGTTATGATTGTTTTCCAAAAAAAAATTATGTTTTAGTAGGTTATCCATATTTTGGCATAAAAATTGAACTACCAATCGATTTTTCCCTTTTCAATGAGATAAAAATGATTTACCGCTTCACATTTTCAGCTTCTCACAATAGTTTCTAGCCAACATTTCTTGATTTTTGGTAGTTGATGCATTTTTCACAAGATATTTTCTCATTTCAGAAATTTCTGACTGTTGACAATTAATTTTATTTTTCAACATTAATTTGCCATTTTTGATGGAGAAAATTGGGTTTTCGATCAATTTTCCCTGGATCACAACGAATTTTTCTAGGTTTTTGTAAAAAAATTTGTGTTTTCGACCACATTGGGTAATTTTTGATAAGTTTTCAACCACTTTGGGCAATTTTTGGCAAGTTTTAGATGATATTCATGATTTCGGGTAGATTTCAAATTTTTGGCAATTGTGTTCTATTTTTGACCATCATTTTCTTTTTTATGGAATTTAGGCAGGTTCCTCCTTTTATTTTGTGGGATTTATTATCCGAAATTTGGCCCAAGGCGAAGCAAGTGGTTGAAAAGCACAAACACGTGCTAATAAAATTATGAAAATTATGACCACACCGTGGTGGTCAAATTGCTCGTGCTAGTGTTAATGCATGAATCTCGAGGAGCCTGTTTGTGTGACCATTGTAATTTTAATCGGTGACTCAATTGTAGTTTAAAACATGTTTTTGGTGGGAATCAAATAGGTTTTAAAAAAAACAAGTGGGATTTATCCCACATTTGGTCTACAAAAGACCACAATATTTTTATAAGGAGAAATGTTCACAAGATAGAGTGACGAGTTTCTTACCCTACCGCTCCCACTCACACACAGGGAAATGTCCTCCTTGGGTGCCACTTGGCGGAGTTGTTCTATTCGACTATTAAAATTCGACTATTTGACCAATTTGATCGATGGACTTTCATTGAAACTAGACCATTGATTGAGAGTTGAAAACAATTTTTTTTTTGTTGCCAAAAATAGTTTACCACCATTTTTTAACTAATCAAATTCAAAATTTTGGCACCAATTTTAGAGGTTATAAATTGCATTTTTGCTTCCAATTATTTTATTTTTACAATTTTAGTGCTCATATTTTACCCATTGCTCACTTGAAGGGTAAATTATTTTTGTAAATTACATAAATTGTGTAAAAATAAAAAGTAGTAAAATTTAGTCCCTTGTCTAATTTGGAAGGCATTTTTTGTAAATCTAGGTTAATTTCGCTTTAGGAATTTCACAAATTATCCTAAGAAACTGCCTAGAAGATAGTTTTTGCAAACACATTAGATTTGTCCTAGTCTGACATATACACATCATCAAATGGCTTCTAACCTCCAAAAAAATATGGTAAATCTTACCACTATAGTAGATGTTTTGGCGGATAAAGTGAAAGATATTACTATCCAATTGACTCCTAATGATGTCAAAATTTATAACAACAAATTTTCCAACAAGGCAAAATGTGAGGTCAAATTATATGATGGATCAAGGGATCCATATGTCTTGTCTACTTGGATTTTATATTTGGAGTCTTGGTTCTCCTAAGCAGAAGTTGCTTCAGATGAACAAGTTGTTTTTACCATAGTTAAAATCATAGGCTTAACAAAAGTTTTGATTGTAGAAAGACAAAGCCAAAATTTATCATGTCTTAGAAGGAACTTACTCAAATTCTGAAGAATACATTTTTCCCACCAAACTATCAAAGTGACCTCACGACCAAGTGGTATAGTTTGAGGTAAGCCTATAGTATGTCAATTGCAGACTACATGTTTCAATTCAATAGGCTAAAGGTTCTTCTTAGTGTGAAAGATTCAAAAGAGAATTTGATTAATAAGTTCACTCATGGATTGCAAGATCAATTATTTTCTCACTTTAGATGTGGTATTCAAGCATGCCATTCTAGCAGAGGAGAAAGTTGGTGCCTCTCACAAATCTCAACCTTCATAGGAAAGCAGTTCCAAAGTCATAAATTAGCATCAACAAAGGCAAATAAAACTTCTCATTATTCCCCTAATTCTTCTTCTCCTCACACTTCACCTAAAACTCATAACTTTAAATATTCTTCTTCTTCAACATTGCATTGTGATTTTTTGTAAAAATAATGGTCATACAAAATATAGATCTTTTACATTTGAAAGAATGAAGAAGAATAATTCCCTAATTGTACAACCTACAAACGAGGAACCACATGATGGTCCCATTGTGACTACAGGGATAGAAGAATGATATCCTGCTTTAAAGGGTAAACTAAACAAATTTACCCTCATGTCAAATAATTTTCAAGGGGATCATGACCATTTGTTTGTCACTTGAGCCCACCTTATTATTTTTATGTGGATGTGGAAGGATGTAGACTCTACATCCAACATCACACACACTTGCACCTTGTATTTTTATTTTTGTGATAAGTTTGTGGATAAGATACGGTACAATGTCACTAATATGGATTTTTGTGGACTATTGCATAGTAAACCCTATTAATTTGATAGGAATGCAGTGTATCTTGCTAAAATGAACACATACACTTTGGATTTTTATGATAAAAAATATCTGATACAAAGTACTACATCCACATCAAATTTCATGCTAAGTTTTAGGTAAGCTCACAAACCATTAAGTCAAGAACATGTATTGGCTCCTACTTGCATAAGTCCCACAGAAGATAAAGAACAAGCATCTCCAAAGACTCATGATAAAGAATAAGCTTCACTTCTACAAATTGAACAATCACAAGAGCTCATGCTTAAGGAATCCATCACTCTCCCTCATGAGAAATATACCAACCATTCCATTGGCATCATTTTGGGTGCACCTATGAACACACAACCACTTGCTTCATAAAAGTTGCATTTAGTATTGCCTTCTTAAACCATTGCACATACAAAGAAGGAGCAAGATAAGGTAACTTTATTCATACAACATTGGTAGAGCCTTTAGGGCAAGATAACACAGGACTTGCAATAGAATCAGAAAGAGCAATAGAGAGTGATGAGCAAGCATCACAGTCCTCATCTATTTTATGTTGGAGATAGAGTTTGGCTTCCATTGGACAAGTGACAATTTCCAGAGATACCATATCATGACCCTCCTTTGGCACCTGAACCTATCATCAACCCTACAATAATAATGGCATCTAACCCCTATCTTTGATCATTATAGATAGAGTTTTCAATACGAAGACTCATCACACTTGATAGGGTTCTTCCACTTCTTATCTTGTTGCCTACCATGATCACTTTCCACATATGGCTCACTATATCCCTCACCATCAAATGGTTCGTGACTTTCTACATTTGTTGAGAGCATTGAGGTCCAATGCTTCTATGGTTGGGAGGAGTGTTGAGGATATTATTATTGTTACCTTAGGCTTAATTATAAGCCTAAGATATTATTATTTCTTATTTCTTGCATTGTAATATGTGAGGCATAGTATGCCCACGTTGGATATGATTTGTTAGTTGTTAGGATGCATGGTTATGTTGTTAGAGATATGTTTTATCATCTAGTAGTTAGTTGTTAGTTTGCATCCATGTTTAGTAGTTGGTTATTTTTGCATATCTTTTAGTTACAAGTGGTTGGCCTTGCATGGCAGTTACAACTACCGTAATCTATATGATTTCTTGTATGTTCTATATATTCATTGCACATAATGGAATAATCAGCTTCAAGTTTGGTATTTCCATATCATTCAAATTGGTTTCTCCAAAATGGCCAAGATTTATGTGTCAAAGAAGATAATATCCAACATATTCTTCATCATTTTTCTCAATCACATTAGCTTCTTTTATAAAGGAAACATTGCAATGAATTTTTTCATAAGGGCTAACATCCAGTTTAAATAAAGTACTTTTATTCTTTCCTTTTGCAAGCACCAGTACACCTTTGGTGAGCTTGCTTCCTTCATCTAAGATTGTAATAGTTACTCCTTTTTTAGTTATTTTTCCAACTAAGAGAAGATTTCTTCTCAATTGAGGGTTATATCTAACTCTTTGTATATACTTGAATTTTCCACTTGAATCCTTCATAAGAATTGTACATATCCTTCTATATCACGAAAGGTATTATCACCCATATAAAATTTTACTTTATTTACCTTTTTATAATTTAAAAACCACTCATGGTATGGTGTCATGTGGAAAGAAGCTCTTGAATCTATAAACCAGTATTTAGATACCCATCAATTGAAAACTAAGAAGAAGCAAGAAACATGGAGGAGTTTTCATCTACAACTTTATTAGTTGTCTCTTATTATGTTACCTTTTCATTCTTCTTCTTCAACAAGGGACAATGAAACTTGATATACCCCTTTTTGTGATAGTAGTAGCATTCCACCTTGTTGATTTTTTTCCTATACTATATGATCTACATCTACCTCTAGACTTGCTTCTCCTACTGAATCTGCGTTTTCCTCTTTCTTTTGAGCATCCATGTTCTAAATAGACCTTTGAAGCAGATGCTTCACTAGCAAATATCCTTCTTGTCTCCTCATTCAGTATGTGACTAACAATTGATTACATCTACAACTTATCAAAAGTAGTGTTAGAATAAATCTTTGTTCTCTTAAGTTCTACTAGGATAGTCTTACTTGAGTTACCACTCTTCTATGAGTCAGGTAAACTCTCAGTTTAGACTAGTTCAGATTTGTTGAGTTTTTGTAATCCAATGACTCACATTGATCAAATTTGTTATTTATACAAAGTTGATAAACTCTCAGTTTAGACTAGTTCATATTTGTTGAGTTGTTGTAATCCAATGACTCACATTGATTAACAAAGATACAAAGTTGATCCCATGGAATAATCAATCAAGTATTTCACTTTTTTTAACATGGTATCAAAGTGGGCTTTCCCTGCTCTGTGAGTATGAGGAGCTTTTCCTCCCTCCTTTTTTTTCCCTTTGGTCATTTTTTCAAAACTGAGGGAGTATGCTCTCCATATTTGATGGATCAGAAACCAGAAGTTTTCATGGTTGCTAATTTTTATAGGATTTTTTTTTTAGTTTTTAGGGTTTACATAATGGTTGCCTGGAGATGATAATTTTTTTTTTGGCCCATTTAAGACTATTTTTTGGGTCCACGTGATCTCGATACAATCGGTGCTTTCAAAGATTTCAGAGATGGCACTTGACATTGATTGCACACAGTTTGAGTTTTCATGCTGCTTCATCGACCGTGTTGTTGCAGCGCTATGCACCATATAGCATCTAAAATCTGTCCATTTTGTTTCGTGGAGATCTGTTTCTATCAATTGCTGAAGGAGCCACTTTAGACCACTAGACGCGATCTTGCTAGTGGTGGATAGGCGATCTGTTGCTGAAGTTTTTCTTTGCTGAGTCCTAAGTGATGGGTTTGACCTGAACGTGCAAATATTAATGAGTCCACCTATTTTTGCTATGCTGGGGGTGTTTGTAATTTTAAAAATCCTCCAGATCTAAAAAACATCAATGACACCGTGTTATAGAGGAGCTACGTTTGGCCCAGTAGCAATGCAAAAAGAAGTTAAAGTCTTCATTTTTGATGCTCACCCTACGTATTTACAGCGCTAGAAATCTACTTGTCAACCTTTTTTTTTGGAGCCCACGTATGGAACTCTAACAGTCTAGTGAGGGTGTCGAAGATAAATCATTTCACAATGCTGCTAGGAGGAGCGCAACCGCAACGGAGTATTGTTGTTTTTGATTAACCGATGCACCAGTTGAGGTTGGATCTAATTTAGTTCAGTGTCTATGCAGATTCAAGAAATTGCAGGCATCAACATCAAGAAACCACTCACATAGCAGATCGAAGTGCTACGGACGGTAGTAGTGCATATGGAGGCCAGTAATTTTCTAGCCTACTAATTTTTTTACATGTTCCATGACACTTGTAAAACTCATTTTTCTATTAAATTCTGTGTGATGTTCAGACTTGCACCATTTTTTGACTATCTCACACTTGGTGATGGCTAAATTTATGAACGACATGGTAAGGCGATGACATATTTGGAGGGAGAGCAATGTTTTTTTTTTTCGAACGTTTGGAGATTATTTCGTCCACTAAGCCCTGTGAGAGGGTGACAATCACATCCAGCCATACAATGTAGTTTGCAGCGCAGTATGAAATTTTTTCAGTGTTTTCTGGACATCGTTGCTATTTGTTTATCTTTGGGTGCTTTCATTTTTAATAGGAATGGAGAAGACTAGAATGGAGAAGACTGGACTGCTACACGATAATTCTCATTTCGAGCCAGACTGAACTGCATTCACAATTCTATGAGAAAGTATGATCGATGGCATCATTTTGGTATTGGTCAAGGTCACTATCAGTTGACCTACGTAGATTGTGGCCTCTGAGAACGCGTCCTCCTATATTTTTATCCATTGAAATAAGATCGTGGCCTTGATGATATGTGCTTTAACATGAAGACATGAACATGTTGCGGTCCATCGGTGGGGGTCACCCCATTTGAATATGGCACTCATTATTTTTTTGTCCATGTGTAATCTGGCGACTCCTGGAGATCCCGCAGAGCTATGTTGATGGTAATGCATTGGTGATTCCTCCACCTCGAAGAATTCGACGTCTTCAAAAATCATTGATTTGGATCTACCGTGATCATGGCCTGCTCTATGGTGACTTTGTGTTTGCTGTAATTGGCGATATCATTATGTGCAATGCTGAAACCAGAATGCGAATTCCCTCATGCTGGTTTGTCTTGGTGTCTGAACACGAGGAAGCCGAACATGAAAAAGATTACAGTGCAAGTGTGTTTTCATGGTAAGAAATGTGATGTCATGGTGGGGTCTTTTCCATCCACCAAAAATAACCTTTTCTTTATGGAACTTAAAGAAAAAAGGAAGTTTTTACTTTTCCATTTTATTAAAAAATAATAAAAATTTTAAGCAAAAGTAAAGGGTCCACTTTCTTTTTATGGGTGTTAATAATTTTTTTAAAAATCTCACGTGTGTGCCCATGCATAGCCAGTAGTCCGATTTGACTCTTCTGCATGTTGCATCTGATTGATGACGGCGATCTGTTTCCTGCTTGTCCGACGGTTCCCCTTCATGCCACGTGTTGAACCAAACTGACGAAGACGGTGCGAACCCTGTGTGTCCAACGGTCCCCATCTCACGTCGGGTTACCATTAACGAGACAGTGGATGTGTTAGAAGCCTTCATTGATAGTTTGAACCTTGCTAGTTACGCTCATAGTTACTAAAATTGTGATTGTAACCAATTCATCTATGTAACAAAAAAAATAAAGTTAAAAAAAATTAAACTTTATTATGTGGTGAACAATGGTTCCATAAGCTTTTTTTTAGCTTATTTAAAAATCTTGTTGTATTAAAAAATGATGGCCCAAGTATTTTCTCGTGCGAGAAAAAAATTTAATCTACATTATTCCGCGAGTTATTTCCGAATTTTTCTTGTAAGGGAAGGAGACTATTGTTTTTCTAGCAAATGACGACCAATATGAGACCCGTATATAGGGGTATTTATAGTCTTCGAAAAGGTTTTTTCGAGTGGGACACAATGGAGATTACCATTTTTAGTTTTGAAACTATTTTTTCAAACTTTTTTGTGGATCAAATACTATTGTATCATGGAGTGCATTCTCGGTTGAACCCGACACTCCCAAAATATTTGGTACCCATGTTTTGCTATTTATCCATTTTTTTTTTACTTTGTTAATTAGCCCATTATGTTCATTTACGTGGAAACAACTACTTGTGCTTGCGAAGTCAATTTCGACATCCCTTACGATTTTGTGGTTATTTTCACACTATCTTCACACTCTTTTCTTTCTGAGACTATTTGGTCTCAAGGGATTTTATTTGATGACCTTTTTTCATGGTTCACACACACCAGTCTGGGAGTATGATTTCATCTTTGCGATGAGTCTCTACTTTTTTGAGACATTTGATGGGTCCTTTGCAGGCTTCTTGATGGAAGTTGTCCTAGGGGGGTTGAAGAGGACATCTTCCTTCCTCTCAATCCTCCATGCACATCTTCCTTCTTCTTCTTCTTCTATTTTGGCAGGTGTTTTTTTATTTCCCTTGTTTTGTTATTTTTCTACATGTTTTGGACCTTGTTATCAGCCCATTGTGTTCATATAGGTGGAAACAACATACTCGTTCTTGTGGAGTCAATTTTGGACTACCCTTACGTTTTTTGTGGTTCTTTATCCACCCTATCTTCACACTCCCTTTTTGTGAGACACTTTGGTTTTAGGGGAGTTTTCTTTAATGATATTTATTATTTTTGATCACATATTGTACATGAGTACCTCAACATGTCGTGTTGCTGGGACTAATACTTGTGAATATGCTATATCTATTGTACATGAGTACCTTATCACGCCTTGTTGCCAGGACTCATTATTTTGGGTGTTAATAGAGGATAATATTCGCCATCCGAAGATATGCTTCTTCTTCTTATTCTTCTATAAGAGTTCATTGTAAATGAGTACCTCATCAGGTCTTGTTGCTAGACTCATCTCATGTTGTTACATTCACCCCTAGTATCACTTAAGGGGGGGTGTTAGAATAAATATTTGTTATCTTAATTTCTACTAGGATAGTCTTACTTGAGTTACCACTCTTCAATGAGTCAGGTAAACTCACAGTTTAGACTAGTTTAGATTTGTTGAGTTGTTGTAATCCAATGACTCACATTGATTAGCTTTGTTATTTATACAAAGTTGATCCCATGGAATAATCAATCAAGTATTTTATTTTTTTCTAACAAGTAGCACTTATGATAGTAATAAAATTCTCCCATGAGTTTGGCATGCTGATTAATAGTGCTAGACATTGATCTTCATCATTCCATTTATCACCAATGGAGTTTATTTTCTTCATTAGCATATTAAAATCATTCATGTGGTCTAAAAAAATTATCATTATTCTTCATCTTGAGATTTGCTAGCTTCTTCCGCAACATTAACTTGTTCACTATTAACTTGGATGCATATATGCTCTCCAAATGTTTCCACATATCTTGAGTAGACTGTGTTTTTGTCACATTTAGAATCACAGTTTGCCAACTAATTCTAATAAGGGCCATTGCTTTTCTATCCATATTATTAAACTCCTCTTATACCATCCTAGTGGGTTTTCCAATGACTACAACCCACAAGTCTTTGTCCACCAATAAGTCCTATATTTTAATCTTCCATAATGTGAAGTTCAATCCATTGAACTTTTGAATGTCCGGTTTGCTGCTCATTTTTTGTGAATTATTCTCTTCTCCCACTCAAACTATGAAACAATCCACCAACCCTTAGGGGCACTCCAAAATAAAGATACAACAACCAATATTATATAGAGGGAGACCATGATTCACTACCAAAGCATGTACAACTACCTCTCTTATACTATAGTGCTCTAATACCATGAAAAGAAAAACAGAGCATATGCTAAAAAAAAAAAAAAATTAAAATTACAAGCAAAAATATGAATAGCAGATAAAAGGAGGATCAAATATTAAAACAATATATATTTATTCAGAGGAACTCTCCAATGTCCTGTTACATACATGCAACTCTCTTTTTATAATCACAAAATGGGAGGGTTTTCTAAATTTCCCATCCAAACAATCTTCTGGAATCTTCTAGGGATTACTAGTCTTCTAGGATCTTCTAGGTCATAGAAAAAAATATGAAGTCACCAAAAAGAGGATTCCATGAACTTTTTGGAATATTTCATTATTAAAAACAAAAATCATGCAACACCTGCACATTATAACAACTCTTTTGATCTGACTCTTCTGCATGTTGCACTTGACTGATGACGGTGATCTGTTTCCTGCTTGTCTGACAGTAATGCATTGGTGATCCCTCCACCCCGAAGAATTTGGCGTCTTCCAAAATCTTTGATTTGGATCTACCACGATCATGGCCTGCTCTATGGTGACTTTGTGTTTGCTGTAATCGGTTATATCATTATGTGCAATGCTGAAACTAGAATGCGAATTCCCTCATGCTGGTTTGTCTTGGTGTCCGAACACGAGGAAGCTGAACATGAAAAATATTACAGTGCAAGTGTGTTTTCATGGTAAGAAATGTGATGTCATGGTGGGGTCTTTTCCATCCACCAAAAATAACCTTTTCTTTATGGAACTTAAAGAAAAAAGGAAGTTTTTACTTTTCCATTTTATTAAAAAATAATAAAAATTTTAAGCAAAAGTAAAGGGTCCACTTTCTTTTTATGGGCGTTAATAAATTTTTTAAAAATCTCACGTGCGTGCCCATGCATAGCCAGTAGCCCGATCTGACTCTTCTGCATGTTGCATCTGATTGATGACGACGATCTGTTTCCTGCTTGTCCGACGGTTCCCCTTCATGCCACGTGTTGAACCAGACTGACGAAGACGGTGTGAACCCTGTGTGTCCAACGGTCCCCATCTCACGTCGGGTTACCATTAACGAGACGGTGGATGTGTTAGAAGCCTTCACTGATAGTTTGAACCTTGCTAGTTACTCTCATAGTTACTAAAATTGTGATTGTAACCAATTCATCTATGTAACAAAAAAAATAAAGTTAAAAAAAATTAAACTTTATTATGTGGTGAACAATGGTTCCATAAGCTTTTTTTTAGCTTATTTAAAAATCTTGTTGTATTAAAAAATGATGGCCCAAGTATTTTCTCGTGCGAGACAAAAATTTAATCTACATTATTCCGCGAGTTATTTTCGAATTTTTTTTGTAAGGGAAGGAGACTGTTGTTTTTCTAGCAAATGACAACCAATATGAGACCCGTATATAGGGGTATTTATAGTCGTCGAAAAGGTTTTTCCGAGTGGGACACAATGGAGATTACCATTTTTAGTTTTGAAACTATTTTTTCAAACTTTTTTGTGGATCAAATACTATTGTATCATGGAGTGCATTCTCGGTTGAACTCGACACTCCCAAAATATTTGGTACCCATGTTTTGCTATTTATCCATTTTTTTTTACTTTGTTAATTAGCCCATTATGTTCATCTACGTGGAAACAACTACTTGTGGTTACGAAGTCAATTTTGACATCCCTTACGATTTTGTGGTTATTTTCACACTATCTTTACACTCTTTTCTTTCTGAGACTCTTTGGTCTCAAGGGATTTTCTTTGATGACCTTTTTGCATGGTTCACACGCACCAGTCTAGGAGTATGTTTTCATCTTTGCGATGAGTCTCTACTTTTTTGAGACATCTGATGGATCCTTTGTAGGCTTCTTGATGGAAGTTGTCCTAGGGGGGTTGAAGAGGACATCTTCCTTCCTCTCAATCCTCCATGCACATCTTCCTTCTTCTTCTTCTTCTATTTTGGCAGGTGGTTTTTTTATTTCCCTTGTTTTGTTGTTTTTCTAATGTTTTGGACCTTGTTATCAGCCCATTGTGTTCATATAGGTGGAAACAACATACTCATGCTTGTGGAGTCAATTTTGGACTACCTTTGCGTTTTTTGTGGTTCTTTATCCATCCTATCTTCACACTCCATTTTTGTGAGACACTTTGGTTTTAGGGGAGTTTTCTTTAATGATCTTTATTATTTTTGATCACATATTGTACATGAGTACCTTAACATGTCGTGTTGCTGGGACTAATACTTGTGAATATGCTATATCTATTGTACATGAGTACCTTATCATGCCTTGTTGCCAGGACTCATTTTTTTGGGTGTTAATAGAGGATAATATTTGCCATCCGAAGATATGCTTCTTCTTCTTATTCTTCTATAAGAGTTCATTGTAAATGAGTACCTCATCAGGCCTTGTTGCTGAGACTCATCTCATGTTGTTACATTCACCCCTAGTATCACTTAAGGGGGGTGTTAGAATAAATATTTGTTATCTTAATTTCTACTAGGATAGTCTTACTTGAGTTACCACTCTTCAATGAGTCAAGTAAACTCTTAGTTTAGACTAGTTTAGATTTTTTGAGTTGTTGTAATCCAACGAATCACATTGATCAACTTTGTTATTTATACAAAGTTGATCCCATGGAATAATCAATCAAGTATTTTTTTTTTTTTAACAAGTAGCACTTATGATAGTAATAAAATTCTCCCATGAGTTTGGCATGCTGATTAATAGTGCTAGACATTGATCTTCATCATTCCATTTATCACCAATGGAGTTTAGTTTCTTCATTAGCATATTAAAATCATTCAAGTGGTCTAAAAACTTACCATTATCCTTCATCTTGAGATTTGTTAGCTTCTTCCGCAACATTAACTTGTTCACTATTAACTTGGATGCATAGATGCTCTCCAAACATTTCCACATATCTTGAGTAGACTATGTTTTTGTCACATTTAGAATCACAGTTTGCTAACTAATTCTAATAAGGGCCATTGCTTTTCTATCCATATTATTAAACTCCTCTTATGCCATCCTAGTGGGTTTTCCAATGACTACAACCCACAAGTCTTTGTCCACCAATAAGTCCTATATTTTGATCTTCCATAATTTGAAGTTCAATCCATTGAACTTTTGAATCTCCGGTTTGCTGCTCATTTTTTGTGAATTATTCTCTTCTCCCACTCAAACTATGAAACAATCCACCAACCCTTAGGGGCACTCCAAAATAAAGATACAACAACCAATATTGTAGAGAGGGAGACCATGATTCACTACCAAAGCATATACAACTACCTCTCTTTTACTATAGTGCTCTAATACCATGAAAAGAAAAACAGAGCATATGCTAAAACAAACACAAAATTAAAATTAGAAGCAAAAATATGAATAGCAGATAAAAGGAGGATCAAATATTAAAAAAATATATATTTATTCAGAGGAAATCTCTAATGCTCTGTTACGTACATGCAACTCTCTTTTTATAATCACAAAATGGGAGGGTTTTCTAAATTTCCCATCCAAACAATCTTCTGGAATCTTCTAGGGCTTACTAGTCTTCTAGGATCTTCTAGGTCATACAAAAAAATATGAAGTCACCAAAAAGAGGATTCCATGAAATTTCTGGAAGATTTCATTATTAAAAACAAAAATCATGCAACACCTACACATTATAACAACTCTTTTGATCTAACTCTTCTGCATGTTGCACCTGACTGATGATGGCGATCTATTTCCTGCTTGTCTGACGGTTCCCCTTCATGCCACATGTTGAACTAGACTGATGAAGATAGTGCGAGCCCTATGTGTCCGACAATCCCATATCATGCCGGGTTACCATTAACGAGACAGTGGATGTGTTGGAAGCCTTCAATGATAGTTTAAACCTTGCTAGTTACGCTCACAGTTACTGAAATTATGATTGTAACCAATTCATCTATGTAACAAAAAAAATAAAGTTTTAAAAAATTAAACTTTATTATGTGGTGGACAATGGGTTCATAAGCTTTTTTTTAGCTTATTTAAAAATCTTGTTGTATTAAAAAATGATGGCCCAAGTATTTTCTTGTGCGAGAGAAAAATTTAATCTACATTATTCTGTGAGTTATTTCCGAATTTTTTTTGTAAGGGAAGGAGACTGTTGTTTTTCCAGCAAATGATGGCCAATATGAGACCCTTATATAGGGGTATTTATAGTCGTCGAAAAGGTTTTTTCGAGGGGGACACAATAGAGATTACCATTTTTAGTTTTGAAACTATTTTTTCAAACTTTTTTGTGGATCAAATACCATTGTATCATGGAGTGCATTCTCAGTTGAACCCGACACTCCCAAAATATTTGGTGCCCATGTTTGGCTATTTATCCCATTTTTTTTTTACCTTATTAATTAGCCCATTATGTTCATCTACGTGGAAACAACTACTTGTGCTTGCGAAGTCAATTTCGACATCCCTTACGATTTTGTGGTTATTTTCACACTATCTTCACACTCTTTTCTTTCTGAGACACTTTGGTCTCAAGGGATTTTCTTTGATGACCTTTTTTCATGGTTCACACGCACCAGTCTAGGAGTATGATTTCATCTTTGCGATGAGTCTCTACTTTTTTGAGACATCTGATGGGTCCTTTGTAGGCTTCTTGATGGAAGTTGTGCTAGGGGGGTTGAAGAGGACATCTTCCTTCCTGTCAATCCTCCATGCACATCTTCCTTCTTCTTCTTCTTCTTCTTCTATTTTGGCAGGTGGTTTTTTTATTTCCCTTGTTTTGTTGTTTTTCTACATGTTTTGGACCTTGTTATCAACCCATTGTGTTCATATAGGTGGAAACAACATACTCATGCTTGTGGAGTCAATTTTGGACTACCCTTGCATTTTTTTTGGTTCTTTATCCACCCTATATTCACACTCCCTTTTTGTGAGACACTTTGGTTTTAGGGGAGTTTTCTTTAATGATATTTATTCTTTTTGATCACATATTGTACATGAGTAGCTTAACAGGTTGTGTTGTCAGGACTAATACTTGTGAATATTCTATATCTATTGTACATGAGTACCTTATCACGCCTTGTTGCCAAGACTCATTTTTTTGGGTGTTAATAGAGGATAATATTCGCCATTCGAAGATATGTTTCTTCTTCTTATTCTTCTATAAGAGTTCATTGTAAGTGAGTACCTCATCAGGTCTTATTGCTGAGACTCATCTCATGTTGTTACATTCACCCCTAGTATCACTTAAGGGGGGTGTTAGAATAAATATTTGTTATCTTAATTTCTACTAGGATAGTCTTACTTGAGTTACCACTCTTCAATGAGTCAGGTAAACTCTCAGTTTAGACTAGTTTAGATTTGTTGAGTTGTTGTAATCCAATGACTCACATTGATCAACTTTGTTATTTATACAAAGTTGATCCCATGGAATAATCAATCAAGTATTTTTTTTTTTTTAACAAGTAGCACTTATGATAGTAATAAAATTCTCCCATGAGTTTGGCATGCTGATTAATAGTGCTAGACATTGATCTTCATCATTCCATTTATCACCAATGGAGTTTAGTTTCTTCATTAGCATATTAAAATCATTCAAGTGGTCTAAAAACTTACCATTATCCTTCATCTTGAGATTTGCTAGCTTCTTCCGCAACATTAACTTGTTCACTATTAACTTGGATGCATGGATGCTTTCCAAACGTTTCCACATATCTTGAGTAGACTGTGTTTTTGTCACATTTAGAATCACAGTTTGCTAACTAATTCTAATAAGGGCCATTGCTTTTCTATCCATATTATTAAACTCCTCTTATGCCATCCTAGTGGGTTTTCCAATGACTACAACCCACAAGTATTTGTCCACCAATAAGTCCTATATTTTGATCTTCCATAATGTGAAGTTCAATCCATTGAACTTTTGAATCTCTGGTTTGCTGCTCATTTTTTGTGAATTATTCTCTTCTCCCACTCAAACTATGAAACAATCCACCAACCCTTAGGGGCACTCCAAAATAAAGATACAACAACCAATATTGTAGAGAGGGAGACCATGATTCACTACCAAAGCATATACAACTACCTCTCTTCTACTATAGTGCTCTAATACCATGAAAAGAAAAACAGAGCATATGCTAAAACAAACACAAAATTAAAATTACAAGAAAAAATATGAATAACAGATAAAAGGAGGATCAAATATTAAAAAAAAATATATTTATTCAGAGGAACTCTCCAATGATTTGTTACATACATGCAACTCTCTTTTTATAATCACAAAATGGGAGGGTTTTCTAAATTTCCCATCCAAACAATCTTCTGGAATCTTCTAGGGCTTACTAGTCTTCTAGGATCTTCTAGGTCATACAAAAAAATATGAAGTCACCAAAAAGAGGATTCCATGAAATTTCTAGAATATTTCATTATTAAAAACAAAAATCATGCAACACCTGCACATTATAACAACTCTTTTGATCTTTAGATCCACTACCAATTTTTTCAGGTTGTCCTCCACTAATGTAATTGACTTCATCATCAAATCAATATTCAGTGTCATGTAATTTCCAGGACTCAACTCTGGGTTTTAAATCTTTCTTTGAAAAGTTAAAGCTCCTAAAATTATACTAGCAATTTCCATTTACTTTATTTCAAGATTGGTTTTGGCATCTTAAGTATGCATGTTGACCCTTGATTTAATTCTTGTTATTTTTGTTTGGATCAATTATCTACCAACATTAAAGTTTTACACATACTTGATACATCGTTTCTAATCTTTAGTACTATGTAAGATTCCCCAATCCTTCCAAGGTTACCATAAACCTACTGAAAATTTATCCCGGTTGAATAATTGATTAAATATTTTGCATAAGTTTATCTTTATCTCAACAATTGATAAACAAGTTTTTGAAATAATTAATTATTATTTTTCTTATATCTTCTTCCTTCTCAATATTTTTACAATTTAAAATTAAAATATTTTTCATGGAATGAAAAGAAAAATTTATGTTTGCTATAACATAAAAATGTATTTTTATCTCCTTTATTGATCCATTCTTCCTTAGATTTTTGAAACCATTATGACCCCTCATTTTTCAAAGCCTTATGATAATATGAAAGTAATTATTCTTATTGCATATAAGAATGCTTGTCCATTCTATTAATTTTTGCTATCTCTTATAATTATTTTATCCTTAGATTCAATTTCCTTATTTTTTTAATATTATCACAAGATCTGGTATTCCAAATCTTCATTTAACATTTTCATTGAACAAAATTATACACACACATGATTCTTCAAAATTTGCTTCATCCCATCATAGCATAACCATATAGAAGAATTTAGGTTTTGGACCCACATAGATTGAAAGTAAAATATCTTTGGATGACCATTATTGAGTAAATCATAACTCAAAAGAATGGGCTTATAATCTAATATTGATTACAATAAAATATTTGAAGAGATTGTATACTTTATTTCCAACCATGTGCTGCATCCAAAACTTATGCTATTTGAGTTTGCTCAAGCAATCTGTAATCCCATTTACATTGCAAATTTGAAGGAATAACATCTCAAAGGCCATTTGAATTAACAAATAAATCAAATTCTTACTTTTATTTAGACCATCTAGAGTACTACCCTTATTTTCTAAGGAAGATAGAACTATGTTAAATTCACCACCAAGAATCCATATATCACAATCATCAATCATTGTTGTGGATAACAAAAATATGCTAATGTCCTTCCAACATCTTTTAATGAGGAGTAGTTATAGTTAGAACATATACACTTATAACCCCAGCTTTGATTGTTTCATTTTTTTCACAAAATAGCCCAACAACCCAATTACGTTTTTGTAATGACCCATTATAGCAAGATTTTTTCCTGATGATGATTTATGTATTGATATGTGGATATCAAATGCATAGTCTTATTTTACTTTATCAACATGTGTTGATAGTTACACTTTGTGCTTTTGAATATGGATTATGCTACTTTTAAAATATGGTACTATTGATGAATTTTGTGGTTGCAAGACCAAGTAATCTCACGAGTGGATTGGTATGAGACAACCATTAAAATTAAGAGAAAAAGAGAAATGATAGATGACATTATCATTAATAGCTTAAGGGTAAAAATATACCCTTCATATAGGTGCATTACATATGTGTATGTTTGATTGAATGCACCATTGGACAAGGAAGTTGCTATTAAATCAAAAGACCCATCATTCGTAGGTAGGTGATAACATTGTAGTTATCGTAAAGCATCGTACTTAAGGAAATATATTGTTGTGCATATTTTTGATTGCTTATTAGTTTAGGCAAGAGTGGCTTAGCAAGAGCCCTTGTATTCTTGAGTGTTAACATTCGATATTAATTGAATTAATTAGGTAATTAATTAATTTAATTATTATTGCACCAATATTAGTAGTTAACATTAAACATCAGATGTAATATTAATTAATGATATGAGTGAATGATTTGATTATTAATACTTTGATCAAAAGCATTATTTGAGTAAAATCAAATTTAATAAGTCAAACCTTATAAAAAGAGACTTACTTAATAATTATTAAAATAAATTCTTTTTCATAAATGTTAGCATGTTGGATATCCTTCTATCAAAAAATTTCAAAATGTTACTTTATCATAATAGGCAATATGAAAGGATTTGCTTAACGAATGAGTTTCATATTCCTTATTTTAAAAATACTTTTAACAGAAGCAAAGAGGGGATGAAAGGAAGATGCGGATTAGAGGAAAGAGGGCTAGGAAATTTGAAGATTTTGAAAATTTCTTCTAAGAATGTATGCTTCTGATTATTATAATGCTTGTATGCTTGCTATGCTTACCTTCAATCAGAACTTCTAAATATTTTTAATCAATATATTTTCCCTTGCTCTTCAATGTATGCCATCCTTTGTTACTTGGTTTTTATTTAGTTTAATTTAGTATGTTGCTTTGGGTGATCATGGAATAGTGGATTTTTCCCTTCTAGGTTTGGGTTGAGGACAACAATTATTTGTGTTTAGCATATATTTTGATTTGTTATATATTTTTTCTTAAGAATCTAGCTAGGTTATTGAGCATTGTCCAAAAAACCCTAGTTAATGTCTCTTTGTGTTAGAAATTTGAGCAAGTTTTGTTGTCATTGATGTCAAGAGGTTTGATGTCCAAATGTGATGGAATTAATGTCAAAAGGTTTGATTAATATCAAAGGTTTGATGTCCAAGTTGGTTGATATGATAACTCCATTCCATGGTGTTTGAGGAAAAATAATAAGGTTATTTGATGAATTTTTGCTAAGGTGATGGTGGCAAAATTTTCCCCTTAAAGGCCCAAAAAGAGTTTTTATTTTAAATTAATGAAAGGCCCAAAAAGAAGTTTAATATTTAAATTATAATATTTAAATTCATTTGAATTTAAATAATTATAATTAAAATATAATATAATTCGAAAGCCAAAGTCTAAATTTTAATATGCACCGACGTTGGAGGAAAATGCCTTAAAAGGTATATTAATAGTGCAAGTCAAAGGTGGAAACATGAATGTCATAATCAAAATATCATACGCCCTGTTCGTTGATCGAATCACAGAAGAGAGAGAAGGAGGAATTCATGTGGTTCAGTTTTCAATGTAGGAGAGCAATAAGGTTAAGCAACGTTGAGCTTTGGTTCCATATCGACGGATAGCCTAGATGGAAGTTTCCTAGGCGCTAAGTCATTGGAGTAGGGAGGTCTCGGGTTCGAGATGCAACAGCGGAAGAGGAGTAAGGTTTTAATTTTTTAAAAAGGTTTTTGGCGCTAGTGATAGGACAAAGCATAGTAAGTGCAGTTAAGGTTCCAAGTGAGCACTTTGCTCACACGACGGTTTGGCTGTGGCTAAGGCATAGGTGATAGAGCGTGGAGGGGGTTCTATTCCCGTGAAGGCAACATGCGTTAATTTTTTAATTAACACCTAAGGTACTAAGTGCTAAGGTATGCAAATATTAATGTTGCTTTGGGAGTTATAAGGTAAAACATTTTAATTTTTGATAAAATAGATGCTTTGGGAGTTCTAATGTAAACATTTTATTTTTGATAAAAGGAATGCATGAAATAAAGTCTATGATGTTATTTTGAAAAAAGGTTTTGTATTAAAATAGTTTGATTGAAAATCATTTTAAACAAGGAGTTAAAAGGTGTAATAGTGAAAAATTATTTGTAATGTGTGATCTTGTTGGGTTGATTTAATTTACAAGTTTAGGAGTTATAAGGTGTAAAATTGGTTTGAATTTTATTGTACCTTTTGCATTATGAAGAAGAATGTTTGTGTCATTATGATGAAGTTTTAATGCATTCTCCTTGAGATCAAAAGAAGGGTTTTAGAGTATGTCTTTCAGATTCCACTAAGCACATGTTGGAAGGAATATTTTGTGGATGGTGTGAAATATTCATTTTGAGATTTTGAGATAGACTATTGTTATCTAACCGTGGAAGTGGAACAAAAGGAATTGGTTGTGAGAAAAATAGGTTTTGAAGACATATCTGCATAAAAGCAAAAAGGTATGGGCACATATTTTTTTTTATAAGTGATTGGAATGAAAGTGTGAAACTTAAGGTGGAGTGAAAAGGATTGTTTGATAAGCATTGTTGGAAATATTTGAGTGAATGTTTATATGCTTCATGGTTGAATGTTTAGAGAAAATTTGAGATAGAGATTGAGGATTATTTGAGTTAGGGTTTGAGACCCACATTGTGCTCCTTGTTTGAAGAAGTATGAAAACACTTGTTTAGGGTTTGTGAGCAAGTTGTGTTTCATTGGTTGAATGATTGAGTGAAACTTCTTGAGCATTGGTTTTGAGTGATATTAAAAGTGAATGTGCAAACATTAGAAAACAAGATTTGTGAAAGCAGAAGTATAGATAAGAAATATAGGTGTCATGTGCTAGATTGAATCTATCTTTAAAATAGCAATAAAAATAAGACTTGTGAAAGTGACAAAATTAATGATTGAGTAGAACATATTGAGTTTTTGATAGATTACATCATTATCTATATGTTCTAGAGGTTAAACTAATTTTGGATAGAATATGTCTAAACTTCTTCTATTTAAAGGAATTACTTTGAAGACTAGAAAAATAATTTGATAGCATTGTGAGGAAGATTTGAGATTGATTAAGCATATTTTGTGAGCTATTTTGAGCATGTGTTAGAGCAGGTTTGAGCATATGCTAGAGAAGATTTGAGCAAGTCTTGGTGAAGACTTGAAGGTAAATTTGAGCAAGTCTTGGTGAAGACTTGAGAGCAGATTGAGCAATTATTGGTAAAGACTTGAAGGTACATTTGAAGCAAGTCTTGGTGAAGACTTGAGAGTAGATTGAGCAAGTTCTTGAGAGGACTTGAAGGTAAATTTGAGCAAGTCTTGGTAAATACTTGAAGGTAGATTTGAGCAAGTCTTGTGAAGACTTAAGATAACATTAAGAGCAAATTTAATTGGTTGATTTTTTCAAGCTTTGTGTTAAGGCTTGGGGTAGATCTAAGCAAAGTTTATTGGTGATTTGATCAAGCTTTGTGTTAAGGCTTGAGATATATTTGAGGATAAAGTTTGGTGTAGATTTGTGAGTAGATTTGTACTAGACCTGAGACAGAGTTAGAGCAGATTTGTACTAAACTTGGGATAGAGTTTGGTGTAGATCTGAGATAGAGTTGAGATCAAGCTTTGGAGGTGATAGAGTAGAGGACATGAGTCTCCAGTGGATAGAGATCCATTAGCTAGGGTAGTGAGGATAGAGGTCTTATGTGGAGAGAGATCCACAAGCTAGAGCAATGGGGATAGAAGTCTTCTAGAATATCATCAACCAGAGCAAAGGGGAAAGAGTTCTCCTATGTATAGAGATCCACAAACCATAGCAAAGAGGAAAGAGTTCTCCTATGGATAGATATCCACTAACTAGTGCAAGGGGAAAGAGTTCTCTTGTGGAGTGTGATTCGTGAACCAGCTAGGAATATAGAGTTCTTCTATGAAGAGAGATCCACGAACCAGTTGAGGAGAAAGGGTTCTCCTGGATCAAGTTCCATGAACTAGAGGAAAGGGGAAAGGGTTCTCCTGTGGAGAGAGATCCACAAATCAGAGCATTAGGGGATTGGTGTCTCCTTTGGATAGAGGTCCATAAAAATTATAATAGAGAAGTGTTTCCCAAGAGATTTGTTGAGAATATTTTAGTAGAAATATTTTCTCTATGGAGTAGCCCACATTGGGTGAACCACATTAAATTGGTGTCTCTATTGTGTGTGATGATTTGTGCATTGATTTTATTACTACTATTGATATTGCCATTGATTATATTGGATAATATTGTTTGAGAAAGAAAAGTAAAAGTTGGTCTTATACTGTTCACCCCCCTCTCAGTATAAGCTTGTGTTCTTCAATTGGTATCAGAGTGGGTTACTTTAGAAGAGTTTAACAGCTTGAAGGAAAATTATATAGGAATACAGATGGCATATCAGAGTGGATATTTAGCAAATAAGGCACCATTATTTGATGGGAACAATTATGCTTTTTGGAACATAAGAATGAAGACTTACTTGATGGCACAAGGATATGAGATATGGAAAGTAGTTGAGGATGGATACACACCTCCAGCTAGTCCTCCTACATATAAATATGGTAAGCTCCTACATCTGTATAATGTAAAAAAAATGAATGTAATATTAAGTGGTTTATGTGAAGCAGAGTTTGTAAAAGTTATGCATTGCACATCAGCAAAAGAGATTTGGGAAAAGTTGAAGAAAACATATGAGGGAGACAAAAAGGTCAAGATGTTAAAATTGCAAAATCACAAGAAAACATTTGAAGACTTGAAGATGAAGGATGAGGAAGACATTGCTACATACTTACTTCATGTGGATGAGGTTGTTACATGAGAGAACTTGGGTTTAAAGTTGAAGAATCAGATGTTTATCAAAAGGTTTTAATGTCACTCCCTATGAGGTATAGTGAAAAGGTTTCAACCATAGAATAAACAAGAGATATTGAAACTTTGACTATGGATGAGTTGCATGGAACTCTCACAGCTTATGAGATGAGAATAGGAAAGGATCCTATCCCCAAGAAAGAGGTAGCCTTCAAAGTAGCAAAGAAGACAAAAGAGAAGAATCAAAATTCAAATGATGAGTCATCCAGTGATGAAGAAGAAAACTATGGCAGAAGGAACAAGAAGGACTCAAGAAAGCACAAAGGTACTAAAATAGTTAAGTGTTTAAATTGTGGTAAATATGGTCACTATGCATCTAATTGTCCATAAGTTGGAAGTAGTAGTAGTGAAGAGAAACAAGATCATAAGAGAAAGGAAGCAAGAAAATACAGGTATGAAAAGAAAAATAGGTATGGACAAAACAAGCATGAAAAGAAGTTTTTTCAGAGGTATAAGAAGAGTTTTTATGCGGACAAGACAAGCAAGGTTTCAAGTGATAGTGATGAAATATCCTCAGATAGTGAAGAAGAAGAAATTCTCTTATTGGCAATAGAATATGAAGGAAGTGATCCTATTGAAGATAAATTTGAAAGATATGAAGATGCTCTTGAAGACAAAGAAGTATAGAAAGAATCAGAAAATGAAGAGGAAGAAGTAGTTGATCTAGAAGTTGAGTTTATTTTTGCTCTTAATGAATTAAGAAAGGTATGAAAGCAAAACTCAAAACTCAAGATTCAATTTCAAGAATGTGATGAAGAGAAAGGAAAGCTTATGCAAGACTGAAAAACTCAATATCTAAGGGGATTTAAAGAAAATTTAGAGGTAAAAATCTTAGAATGTGAAATATTAGAGCATGTGGTAGTTTCACTAAGGAAATAAGTGAAAGATTCTAAAGACAAGCTACACAAGTTTGGGAGAAGATCAAAGACCTTGGATAAGATTATCAGTGTACAAAGATCTTCATCAAAAAAGACAGGACTTGGTTTTGAAGAGGGACAAAGAGAACAAGGAGAGGAGTCAATATCAAGCTCCAAAGAAGAAGAAGCTTCAAAAAATGATAATTAAGGAAAAAGTGAGACTTATGAGGATAAGTTGAAAAACAGGAGGTTCACCAAGGAAGGAAACAATGCACAAATGAGGAACAAAAAATATCATAGGGAAGAAAGGACTAAGAGACCAATGGTTTCAAGGTAATATTTCTTCAAAGGACGTTGATTCTAATGTAATAGGTTTAGTCATAAATCTATGTAGTGCAGGACACATGAAAAGAAGGAATATGGTTTCACTAAGAGAAATTTCAGAAATGGGCATATATTTCAAGGGTATTGCTACTCTTGTAATAATTTTGGTCATAAAGCAATTCACTATAGGGTTCATGATAAAAATAGGTAAGGGTTCACCGGGAGGAACTTCAAGATACTTGCACCTTCAAGGAACCACAACATTAAGTGTTATAAGTGCAATAATATTGGGCATATGGCCAAGTGGTATAGCACATAATTTCCAAGGATAAGCAAGAACAAATATATTCAAAAGAATCAGAAGGATCAGTTGAGGAATAAGATGGATAAAGAAAAAGAGCATTGTATACTAGGAGTAGAGATACTCCCACCCCAAAATTAATCACCTCAAGGAGAGGAGGTGGGAAGGGGGCTTGAGCTAAGAGTATTATCTTTAGCCCCAAAGGAGTCCCTTTGCCATTGATGTCAAAGGGGGAGAGATTTGAGTTAGGGGGAGAGCATTCAGTTAGGGGGAGTAGAATTGAAAAAGGTAAAAGGAATTCTTAAAGAAAAAAAGGTTACCATCAATGACAAAGGGGGAGATTGTTGGAAATTTGAGCAAGTTTTGTTGTCATTGATGTCAAGAGGTTTGATGTCCAAGTTGGTTGATATGATAACTCCATTCCATGGTGTTTGAGGAAAAATAATAAGGTTATTTGATGAATTTTTGCTAAGGTGATGGTGGTAAAATTTTCCCCTTAAAGGCCCAAAAAGAGTTTTTATTTTAAATTAATGAAAGGCCCAAAAAGAAGTTTAATATTTAAATTCATTTGAATTTAAATAATTATAATTAAAATATAATATAATTCAAAAGCCAAAGTCTAAATTTTAATATGCACCGACATTGGAGGTAAATGCCTTAAAAGGTATATTAATAGTGCAAGTCGAAGGTGGAAACATGAATGCCATAATCAAAATATCATACGCCCTGTTCGTCGATCGAATAACAAAAGAGAGAGAAGGAGGAATTCATGTGGTTCAGTTTTTGAGGTAGGAGAGCAAGAAGGTTAAGCATTGTTGAGCTTTTGTTCCATTTGGGTGGATAGCCCAGACGGTTGTTTCCTAGGCACTAAGTCATTGCAATAGGGAGGTCTCAGGTTTGAGATGCAGTGACGACAGAGGAGTAAAGTTTTAATTTTTTAAAAAGATTTTTGGTGCCAATGATAGGACAAAGCATAGTGGGCGCAGTTAAGGTTCCAAGTGAGCACTTAGCTCATACGGTGGTTTGGCTGCGGCTAAGGCATAGGTAGCATAGCCCGATGGGGGTTCGATTCCTGTAGAGGTAGCGCGTGTTAATTTTTTAATTAACGCCTAAGGTACTAAGTGCTAAGGTATGCAAATATTAATGTTGCTTTGGGAGTTATAAGGTAAACATTTTAATTTTTGATAAAAGGGATGCTTTGGGAGTTATAAGGTAAACATTTTATTTTTGATAAAAGGAATGCATGAAATAAAGTCTATGGTGTTATTTTGAAAAAGGGTTTTGGATTAAAATAGTTTGATTGAAAATCATTTTAAAGAGGGAGTTAAAAGGTGTAATAGTGAAAAATTATTTGTAATGTGTGATCTTGTTGGGTTGATTTAATTTACAATTTTAGGAGTTATAAGGTGTAAAATTGGTTTGAATTTTATTGTACCTTTTGCATTATGAAGAAGAATGTTTGTGTCATTATGATGAAGTTTTAATGCACTCTCCTTGAGATCAAAAGAAGGGTTTTAGAGTATGTCTTTTAGATTCCACTAAGCACATGTTGGGAGGAATATTTTATGGATGGTGTAAAATATTCATTTGATATTTTGAGATAGACTATTGTTATCTAATCATGGAAGTGGAACAAAAGGAATTGGTTGTGAGCAAAATAGATTTTGAAGATATATCTCCATCAAAGAAAAAAGGTATGGGCACATTATCTTTGTTTAGAAGTGATTGGAATGAAAGTGTGAAACTTAAGGTGGAGTGAAAAGGATTGTTTGATAAGCATTGTTGGAAATATTTGAGTGAATGTTTATATGCTTCATGGTTGAATGTTTAGAGAACATTTGAGATAGAGATTGAGGATTATTTGAGTTAGGGTTTGAGACCCACATTGTGCTCCTTGTTTGAAGTATAAAAATATATGTTTAGGGTTTGTGAGCAAGTTGTGTTTAATTGGTTGAATTATTGAGTGAAACTTCTTGAGCATTGGTGTTGAGTGATATTAAAAGTGAATGTGCAAATATTAGAAAACAAGATTTGTGAAAGCAGAGGTATAGATCATAAAGATAGGTGTCATGTGCTAGATTGAATCTATATTTAAAAGAGCAATAAAAATAAGACTTGTGGAAGTGACAAACTTAATGATTGAGTAGAACATATTGAGTTTTTGATAGAGTACATCATTCTCTATATGTTCCAGAGGTTAAATAATTTTTAGATAGAATATGTCTAAACTACTTCAAGTTAAAGGAATTACTTTGAAGATTAGACAAAGAATTTGATAGCATTGTGAGGAAGATTTGAGATTTATTGAGCATATTTTGTGAGCTATTTTGAGCATGTGTTAGAGCATGTTTGAGCATATGCTAGAGCATATTTGAGCAAGTCTTGGTGAAGACTTGAAGGTACATTTGAGCAAGTCTTGGTGAATACTTGAGAGCAGATTGAGCAAGTCTTGATGAAGACTTGAAGGTAAATTTGAAGCAAGTACTGGTGAAGAATTCAGAGTAGATTGAGAAAGTTATTGAGAGAACTTGAAAGTAGATTTGAGAAAGTCTTGGTAAAGACTTGAAGGCATATTTGAGCAAGTCTTGTGAAGACTTAAGATAACATTAAGAGTAAAATTGATTGGTGATTTGTTCAAGATTTGTGTTAAGGCTTGGGATAGATATAAGTAGAGTTTATTGGTGATTTTATCAAGCTTTATGTTAAGTATTGAGATAAATTTGAGGACAAAGTTTGGTGTAGATTTATGAACAGATTTGTATTAGACCTGAGATAGAGTTAGAGCAGATTTGTACTACACTTGGGATAGAGTTTGGTACGGATCTGAGATTGAGTTGAGATCAAGATTTGGAGGTGAAAGAGCAGAGGACATGAGTCTCTAGTGGATAGATATCCATTAGCTAGGGAAGTTAGGACAAAGGTCTTCTATGGAGAGAGATCCACCAGCAAGAGCAGTGGGGGCAGAAGTCTTCTAGAAGATCATAAACCAGAGTAAAGGGGAAAGAGTTCTCCTGTGAATAGAGATCCATGAACTAGAGTATATGGGAAAGAGTTCTCCTATGTATAGAGATCCACAAACCAATGCAAGGGGAAAGAGTTCTCATGTGGATTTGATATGTGAACCAACTAGGAATATAGAGTTATTCTGTGGAGAGATATCCATGAACAAGTTGAGGAGAAAGGGTTCTCCTGGATCAAGTTCCACAAACCAGAGAAAAGGGGAAAGAGGTCTCCTATGGAGAGAGATCCACAAATTATATCCGCAGTGTATTGGTATCTCCTGTGGACAAAGGTCCATAAACATTATAATAGGGAAGTGATTCCCAAGATATTTTTTAAGAAATTTTTAGTGGAAATATTTTCTTCGTGGAGTAGCCCACATTGGGTGAACCACATTAAATTAGTGTCTCTATGGTGTGTGATGTTTTGTGCATTACTTTGGTTACTGTAATTGATATTGCCATTGATTATATTGGATAATATTGTTAGAGAGAGAAAATTAAAAGTTGGTCTTCTACTGCTCACCCCGCTCTCAGTATAAGCCTATGTTCTTCACTTTGAGATCTAGATTTTTGGTTAGCTTTTTGATATAGAAACCATTTAATATGTTATCCAAATAGCTCCTTGGTCTTGAGTCTTCCTTTGGTAGATGGTAGTAGAAAATCTTCAGCCATAGGGGTAGTTTGTAATCGTTCTTCTAGATGAATTAAACCTAAGGAAACCTTTTTAAAAAATCTTAATTACATAGCATTCCTCTAGTTTATTTTTCATTTGGTTTGAGGTATTTTGTTATAGGTTGTGTTAGTATTTTGAGCACCAGATTTTTATTTTTAAAACATTTCAATGTTTTGTAATGTGATTAATATTGCTATCATTATAAGTGTTGGAGATTTGAGTTTATGTTTTAATTTTTTTATGTTTGACAAGTCTATCTAAAGATACGCACTTTGGTATGGCTGAATGGTTTGGTGGATTTTTATTTACGTTATGGTTTTTATTTTTCAATGAGTCATTTGTTTCCTTGTTAAGCATCTCCATCATATTAAGGTTGGAAAAATTACCTAATTCTGAGCTTAAGGCTAGGTTTGTAGAAGGTTTAGACACCAAATTTAAAATACTTCTTTATGGTTATTCTAGTCCATGAAATGAATTGTTTGTTTATGATTTTGCATGTAGGATATATGAATAGATAGTATTGTGATCTTGTGCTTATTTTGATTTAATATTAGCTTAGTTATGATAATAGAATATTGTTATTGCAGGTCTGAGGACTTGATTCAACGGTCAAAACGCTTCTGCAGGAGTGCGGAGACCAGGGTTCCAATCCCTCGGGCCCCGTAGTACTGGTGGGTGTGTCACGTTAGCATAGTCGACTATGTAAAAGGTTTACCCAATGTAACTTGAGGTTATAGTGGTGACAAGGAGCAATATTTGAACCCACAAAGAGGCATAGCAAATTGTAATGAGTTATCGACTCCTCTAGTATAATAAAACAATTAGAATATTGTTATTGCATTATAAAAAATTAAAATCAGTAATCATGGCAGAAGACCTTTGTTTAGTAATTTAATAATGTGTATATTAAAATTATGAAAAACAAAGAAAATGGGTATATTTTTGGTATTGGTGAAGTTGCAATGCATAGTATATATTTTTAACTTGGAAATGATAAGATATTTTAAAGGTTTTAAGTAATGGTTTTCCTAAGGCTTGAGTAGGTAAAGAATCCATTATTGAGATAAGAATGAGATTCTCTTAATGTTCTTGCATGGTTTTTCTTGCCTGATGTTATTGCATTATTGTATGCTTCGCTCATAGTGCATGTAAGGCTTGCATATGCATTTTAAGAGGTGTCTTGATCCCTAAAGTTCTTCTCAAATTTTATGGGAGATGTTATTTCATGAGGAATACCATGGAAAATAAGATGAAAGTAGGGACCACTTGTATGGAAATTGCATTATTGTAAATGAAGATGAAATATTTCTTGGAATGCTATTTTGAAATTGAAATTATGTTATATTATGATGTCATTGTTGCTACATTATTTGAGATTAATTCATAAGATTAAATGTTATTATTGATTTATGTAAGTTCTAGAGTTATTTATGTGTAAAATAGAAAGAATGCAATATTGGAAGGAATGATAGAATATAATTTATGGATTACTATTACAATTCCTTTAAATATTGTTTATCCTTTTGTTATAGATAAAGAAAATGTTAAATGCTAGTTCTATGATTTACAAAGAATTTAAATTTCTAGTCTTTAGCATTGTGTTTGTTCAATTTAGTTATGTTTTAATATAACACTTTATTTCATTTTGGGAGAGATGTTTATTTATTTTAATATTAAGACTCTTGGGTTTGGATGGAAAGGTTGTTTTGGGTATGAATCTAAAGCCATATTAGAAAAATCTTGATTCAAGATGTACCTAATATTCATTGAGTTGCAATGAGGTAAATGATGCTCGGGTGGCTCAAAGAGGTGAGGATTTTGGGTAGTCCATAGGAGTGAGGCTTTTAAAAGTCATAAATAATGAGGCTTAGATGAATTTATAGTAGTGATGTGGATTGGTATATGATAATATATTGGAACGTTCACAAGACAATATAGTGGTGAAACCCTATGGTGAGGTAAGAGGGACCATGATCATTACTAGGTGAGTGGTAATGGATTTAATTAAACCATAAAGGTGTAGCTAACTAAGCATTAAGGCATCATGCTAGAATAATCCTACATAGATAAACTTATGTAGGGTTAGGGAATATGTGTCCTTATTTAAGTGATATGGGCCTTAAAGAATAATCCTTCTACCATGGTCAAATTATCCTATATTTATGAGGGTATACAAAAAGTGGGGTGACCATTTATGGTGTATTTTATAAATGATAAGGTTTACACAAATGAATCCCAAAAGTACGAGAAGTTGACCATTCCTGTCCACTTGAGTGTTGTTTATAGTGACAATGAACTCAAAATGTGGCTATGCCTTATAATGCTAAAATATATTGGGTCTTCTTTATGAGTTAATCCCTATAAATAAAATAAATTAAAATAAAAACCTCTCTCTCCCTTGGGTCAAGTTGGTGGGTTGTTACAACTGGTATTAGAGCCTAAGTAATAGGACTATAAGCTTCCATGAAGAGAACCTAGGTTGAGACTTGACTTGTTGTGCTACTTTGGGGAGGATTACTCTTTTAGGGACCTTAAGTTAATTTGGAATAAGGTTGATAAGTCAGACCAAGGAGTAAAAATCCTAGAAAGCACAACTTCTTATTGGGGATGACACCTTGCAATGAGGTAAGTGTGGCCATGATCATTATTAGGCGAGTTATAATAATATTATAAGGAACGACGCCTTGTGGATAGGCAAGTGTGACCATGATCATTATCATATGAGTGATAATGGTCTAAGTTAGTTCATTGGGGGATGAGATAACTAATCTTAATTATACTTTTAGAGAATGTTTAACTTCTAAAACTCCTTTTTATGGATGGAATATGGAACCTATTTTGAGAGGGATATCATCCAAGAAATTGGGTTAGCTATGTAGGAGTAAGTTGTAGGTCATACCTAGAAGAAATCTAGAAGAAATATGGAATCTAGTAAGAGGGTGGAAAATCTTACTTTAATGGTTAAGTTGCTTCAGGCGCATATGGAGCAAAGACAAAACATGTTGAAAACATTGGTTAATAAGGAATCCAATAATAGTAATCTAGAGGGTATATAGGACGAAAATCCTGGTAGAGGAGCCTATGAGGGTAAAGCTCAGATTGAGGCTGAGATTTCTAAAGACCTTAATACTATTAGGGAACCAATTTTAATAGAAAATAAAGGAGTGATGTAGTGGAATCCTAGTTGAATGAATTGGAAACTTATTTTTCCATGAATAATTACTCACCAAAAACCTAAATTGTCTAGGTAATCCTTCATATTCAAGATGCAACCTTGGAATGGTGGAATACATTCAAGGTAGGTAGAGGAATCCAAGAGGTGGACCTCAAATGGGACAATTTTATAAGGGCATTTAAGAAAATATTCCTATTAAATCAATTTTACATAGAGAAATTTGAAGAGTTCTCTACGTTCCAATAGGGTACATTGACTATGAAGGCATATTATCAAAACTTTATCAAGTTATTGAAATATATTTCTGAGTATAATACAAATGAACAATTGAAGGCGCAAAAATTCATCTTGGGAATGGATCCTGAGATCCAAAAAATGATTAAATTGCTTAAGCCTAGAAACTTATAGAAGGCATATGATTTGGCTCGATAGGAAGAGATAAATGAACACATCAAGAAGACCTTATTCAACTATAGGGTTTTAATATAAGTATAGAAATAGGAACTCAGGAAGATGGGAAAATGAAAAAAATAAGAAAAATTAAAGGAAACCCAAAGTTTAGAAATAGGAACAATGGGAATAAAAAGAAATATAAGAAAGACTTCTAAAAGAAGGACAATTCAAAACCTTGACCTCAAAAGTAAGATTATTCAACTTAAAAGGAGGATATAGTGGACATAAGGTAGGAAAGGAATCATGCACCCAAGATAGGTTATTTCATTTGTGGGGGTCCCCATTATGCAAACAAGTGTCTCCAACAACCAAAGTTGAGTAGCAAAGCCAATGAACAACCTCATTAAATATATACAAGCATAAGAAGTCAAAATATAGATGGTCAATCAATTCCTATGCTATTAAATGGTAAGTTTTCTAATAGAAATGTAAAGGTTTTAATTGATTATGGAGCCACAAATAGTTTCATTTCCACTAGTATTATTAGGGATATGCCAATTTATTTTTGGATATATGGTACACGGGTGGAAAGTTGAGTATGGGATGGACAAGCTTAGTTGCCTACTACTAAGATATCCTTACCCAATAGAACCACTATTTGTATTTATATGTAGCACCGCTATTTTCATTTTCTATTATCCTAGGGATGGATTGACTAAAATCCCATGGAGCCCTGATCAATTTCCAAGAAAAATGGATGGATTATATTGATAAGGATAAGCAAAGAATAAGGGTTAAAAGTAGGCAAGGATATTTTTGACCATATTTATTTTCAACTATACAGATTAAGAAGGCTATCAAAATAGGTGGAATGTTGTATGCTATTAAGATAAATGGTAAGGAAAGAAGTAATGGAGATGCATAATATTTAAGAAACATCCAAATTATGCATGAATTTAGGGATGTGTTTTCAAAAGACCTCCCAAGACTTCTACCTCAGCATGAATTTGACTTCAATATTGAATTAATATCTAGAACTAAACCTATTGCTAGGTGTTGGAAATTTTTCCACACTATATTTTGTTGTAAAATTTTGAAAGGAAAAGGAAAATATGAATGATGCAATTTTGTTGTTTTTATAATTTTAATGAAATATTGTGTTTCCTTCTTGTAAGCAATTCCATTAAAATAAAAACATTAATTTAATTTTTGGAAATGAACTGTAAAATTCTCCTTGTAGAAATTAAAGATGCTCATGCTTGAAACATAAAAGGAAAATAAATAATGCAAGGAACATTTCAGGGTAAGGTCGAGATGGTTTTAGAGTAGAATAATTGATAGAAATTAGTTATGACTTTGGTATTTTCCATTCAAGGTGAAGGCACTTGTAAAATTGAAGTAGAGACATTTTTGCCCCATGGAGGGGTGAAAGTCCTTTCCACCCCTCATTTGGGGTGAAACTAATTTGATAAATGATTTCTCCAGTTGGAAGCGGAGAAGGGAAAAATGTGCAAGTGAAGTAACGGGTCAAAGTCAATGTCACCCCTAGAAAGGGGCGAAAATCAGTTTTGCCCCTCTTAGGAATGAAAATACAATTAATAGCTTCTTTGGACCAAAAATAGAAAGGAGAATGATGTGGGCATAGTCAAAGTCAAAATCGCCCCTTGACAGGGACACAAATCATTTTCACCCTTTTCAGGGACATAACTCTAGTAAATGTAGTTTTTGGAGTGCAAGCATGAGGATGACATCGTTCAGGAATAAAAATGGAAGTCAAGGTCAACTTTACCCCTTAGAGGGGGTAAAAATACTTTTCACCCCTCTTTGGGACAAAAATCCAAGAGGAAACAACTTGAGGTGAAAGTCCCTAAAAATGCAGTCTTCTGGCTGGTCGAAGTCAACGTCACCCCTAGACTAGGATGAAAATCATTGTCGCCCCTTTCAGGTGTGAAATTAATTATTTTTTGCCTCTTTCGTAGAAGATGTTCTCTATAATTTTCATAGTGAAACCACCTAGGAAGTAGGCGAAAGCATGTTTAAGGGTGAAACTCATGTTTTTGACTACCATTCGTACTAGAAGATATCAAGGGCAAAATCAATTGAAATAAAAGGTGAAATTCCAGCTTTGGAGGTAACTATCAACACAGTGTTCTTATCAGAAGCACCATAACAACATATATTTTCATAAAAGGTGAATATTGATAAAATTGAATGCTTGAGGCAGCAAAGGACCATGATCCAAAATTTTTGCAAGGATTAAATGCTATGTCTTCAAATCTAGTGTGATCCCAACAATTTTTGTGGCACCTTCCATGGACTTCATTACTTTTCAAAGTAGAATTAAATTTCACTGATTTCAATCGATAAGGGTAAGATTTTGAGGTGAGGTAGGGAAGAATGTAATGGCACCTAGGATATAATATTTAGGACTTGAGTCTCAATGCATCGACACTTGGAATGTTCTATCTATCATCCATTTTTGTTGATTTTCCAAGAGCGCTCCCTAAAAGCCATATCGCTGTCCCTTGAAGAATAATCTAATTCGAGCATCACCATTACCAAGGAAGGAATAGCTGCTACAAATTTTTGACCAGACAATATTTTATTATGTTGTACATTTAATGAAAGAGGTGAAATTTTCTATAAATACTAAGTATTTCAATGTAATTAAGGAGATAGACAGTCTACAAAAAAATACTTTAAGTTTTCTATATCAATAGAAAGATATTCAATTTTTGGTTCCTTATGTTGTCTTGTGGTTGATCACTTTCTGATTGTCATTTCTGCTTATATTTATGTCTATTATTAGCTGCTTTTAAATTTTGCATCTGAGTTTAATTTTTGTTGGTAAGAGGATGAACATTGAAATGCATTTTGGACGTTGTCTCTGCAAATTGTGAGTGGTTCCTCGTGCCTACATTTATATTTCATGCTAATAAGAACTTGATGTAATTTCTTGTTTTTAGTTTATCCCTATTACACTTTTTTGGCTTATATCTATATTTTCCATCTCTTTCTATTATTTCTTGTTTCTTTCCTGTTACCCTAAGCTTAAAACTAGATTAGATTAGTAAGGGAGCTAGCTCTCTTTGGATATTGGCCTGAAGGATATTTATTAGTCCTTCAGCCTTTCAATGTTGGTTTGTTCTAGGGTGCAAAAATAGTAATATTTTGTACTTAGGCAGATTCGTGACAAAAAATTTTTGGCACGCTTGATGGGACTTTCAAAAAGTTCCACTTTCAATAGTATTGAGGTTTGATGTTCACCTTTGTACTGTATGATTAGAAAATTTGATGACTCAACTCTATTCATAAGCCTCCGAACGTGAAGTGAGTGAAATATTTCTTCATGATCACAAGATTAAAGGTTAAAAATCCAGAAGATCTCATTAATTTTTATGAACTTGACACCCGGGTGCTAGGAGAACACCCTAGGATAATCACTCTAGTTATCCCATCAATTGTAACATCTTCACGATTAGGTGGTGTGTTCTTTGTTCCTTCAAGTCCTGCTAGCACAACTACCAATTTTTCACCTTCTCAACCACACACATCAGTACACATGGCTCAAAATCCACCACCACAATCACCAAGGAAATTTATAGCATATAATCACTTCAAAACTCTAAATCTACAAGCTTAGAACTTGATCCCACAAACGGTGATGAAGGCTTTGCCTACCTATGATGGTACATAAAATATGACTTATGAGCATTTTCAATATGTAGATGCCTTGGTGATGATCCAAAATATCATAGACGAGAATATAATGGTAAGATTGCTTTCTCTCTCTCTCAAAAGTAAATTGCTTTATTGGTACCGATCAATACAACCTGCCACCATCACCACTTGGGATCAGTTGGTGGAATTGCTAATCAAAGGATTCAATGAACAAGCTAATCCATTCTTCCTGCTGCATTAGTTCACTACCATTCAAAGGCATCCACAGGAGGAAATCTTGGACTTCAATATCAGGTTTTCCAAAACTTGACATAGAGTTCCTGATGGTATCCGATCGACTCTCAAAAAAGTAAACTTTTACTATCTCTGAGATTTCAAATTCGACACCAGTATGGCCATCCATCAGTAAATATAGATCAAGGAATGTCAATACATTCCTTGATCTATATTTTGCTACACAAAAGGCCAAATTTGATCTGATTGCTATCGAAAAGCATTCGCTAAAAATAGCCATGCCTATTTTACTTGACCTTCTGTAGTATTTGTATGCTAATACATATTATCAGTATTTATCAATGTCATCCATGTATCCAATCCCTTCATGGAATATGAGTACATCCCAGACCAATGCAACAAGATATATTCTACAACTCCCTACTCCAACCATTATGAAAATCCTTGCTCTAATTTCATTCCCAGCACTACCAGCTTTGCGTATACCATTACCATTACCATCTCCTCCTGCACCCTCAAACCATGATCCACAAGACAAGGTGTTGAAGTAGTTATAGTCCATGAAATTGGACATAAGAGCAATGGGTAAAGAAATCATGGTGATCAAAAGAAAGTAGGTTGAAAAGGATTTCCATCCTAGGATATTTCAACCACCATAGATCACTAGGGAGCAAGGAGCTTCAACCAGCAAACTGCATGAGATAAATACACCGGTGCTAACAAATAAAGAGGTTGGTACATCTAATCAAGCATACTGGTGCTCTGCATGCAATGATCTACATAACAAGGAAATTTACATGGTTCATCTAAACTATATGTAAACGTTGGTAGAAAGTGCTTTTGTTGGTCAAGTCAACATGATCACATAAGTAGATTACTTTTTTATGGTCCCTTCTAAAGAGCAAGTTTCAATTCTCACAAGAGCTAGAAGAAAGGATGTTACTATAGAACTAGTTGAGTTGGAGCCCCTAAAGGTACCTAGTGAATCAAAGGCACAAAATAAGAAAACCAAGTGCAAGAAAAGGTAGCTATTCTAGCACCCAAGCTAGATGCATTCATTCTGCTAAAAGATATTTTGCCTCAACGAGTAAGAGAAAAAATGTAAGAAAAGGCTTCAAATTCTCAAACAAAATCTGAAACAGAAGAACAAGCAAGGGAAAAGCTTAAATACTCATCTTTGATGAAACGTTAGAGGGTGGAAGTCACACAATAGTACCAGAGTAGAAATGAAACTACCAATAAAGTCAAATATTCTTATGCATCCATATTTAATATTATCGAAGAACTGAAGAGGATACTAACTAAGGTGAGTCTCTACGATGCATTGCAATTGCCTGGATAAGTGGATTTGTTGCAAGAATAACTAAAATTTTTGAAATATAAGGGGAAAATTTGACTCAGAAGGTATTAGCTCAAAAACTGACAACTTTTGCCACTAGAAAATAGACCACCCCCTTTCTACCTATCCCTCAGGATGGAAGGTTGGATTGTGCACAATTGCATGATTTACTTAGGCACTGCAATGACTATCATACCAAAGGTAGTATGCGATGTTATGGGTATGGAATATACAAGAAGCAACCTTGGAATATTGCAGTTAGATGTATATCTCATAGAATAGTGGGGGTCATCAAGGATATACCCATTGTATTGCACAAAATGCCTTAGATAACTGTGATCCAAGAAGTTGTCATAGTCGATCTAAAGCCCTACTTCAACATGTGCTTGTCATAGGAGTTTACTACTAAGTTGGGAGGCTACCTTTCTCTTGAATATTCTCATTTGGAAATTCCTATCAAGGGCAAGAAAATTTAAATTTATAATGAGAAGCCCTCAAATTATCTCACAGATAAGCTAGAAGAAGACACACCCATGAGTTCAGTCAACTTGATGATTGAATAATTGAAAGAATTAGACCTGATAGAGGAGACTTTGGATGATATTTGCATAGAATATAATTTTTCAATGCTCGATTTTAACACCATGATGGAGATAAAAATTGGTTGCTATACCATCATCAAGACTAAAAATTTTGAAGTGAAAGCGACTGATGATGAAGGTCCTGCTCTGAATCAATTATGGAAGTTGTACTTTGATGGTGCAAGGTGTAAGAATGGTGCAGGATCTATAATTGTTCTCATTTCTCCTTCCAACATATAGAAAATGTACTCTTATTGGTTGATGTGGAGCTGCACAAATAGTACTGCTGAATACGAAGCACTTTTTTTGGGTCTATAAAAGGCAAAAAATATTAGGATCAAACAAATGTAGATCTTTGGAGAGTTTGAGCTAATTATCAACCAGGTAACTACTAAGTGTGTTTCTAGGAATCATTACTTGAATGCGTACTACAATAAGGTATGGGACCTTTTTGAATCTTACACAACATTAAACATCCAAGCAATATTACAAGAGTAAAACAAGCATGTTGATCTCCTAGATTCCCTTGGCACTAATTTTCCCTAGTGGAGCATGTAGTGAGAAATCCCAAGACTATGAGGCTAATATATAGACATTCAGTTCCTGACAAAATACCTTCTGGAAAGTGTTCGATAATGATCAAAAAATTATGAATTTTCTAGTAAGAGAAGTTGTTACTGTGGAAGAGAGAACACTTGATGAGGAGGAGGCCAAAGGGTTGATCCAAATGAGGAATAATCATATCCCAAAAGGATTTATTATGCTCAAGAGCCTTTTTGATTAGAATGATAGAGAAGAAAAGCATAGGATCAAAGTGGATGAGAAAGAGTATACAAAGCTACAGTTAGAACCTAACAAGATAGTCAAAGTCAAAATAGATTGCACTCCAGATGAGCTCAAGAAAATTAAGAAATTATATTATGAGTTTCCATATATTTTTACCTGGAGCTATCATGATCTAAAATGCTACAACAAAGATGTGATCTAACATACCATTGAGTTGTAGGAAGGAGTAAAACCCTTTTGAAAAAAAAAATGACATTTTAATCCAAAGATCAAGGTACTAATGAATGCAGAGTTACTAAATATGGTAGAGGTAAAAATCATATATCCTATCAAACATTCAACTTGGGTGGCGAATCTAGTCCCATTACGAAAGAAGAACGAAGATATTTGCTTGTGCATAGATTTTCATAATTTGAATCAGGCATCACTGAAAGACCACTATCCTTTGTTGCAGATTGACCATATTCTTCATGTAGTCATCAAAGCACAAATATTCTCACTACAAAATGGTTTCTCTGGCTACAATCAAATTTAGGTGAAGGATGAAGACCAACACAAAATGGTGTTCACCACCAAGTGGGGCACTTTCACCTACCAATGAATACCTTTCGGTTTGTTAAATGCTAGCACTACCTTCAAGAGAGCAATGGACATAGCATTTTGTGAGTTGTTGAATTGTATTATTGTGATATATCTGGATGACGTGACCATTTTTTCTCATGACAGAAAAGAGCATGGTTCTCACCTGAGACAGGTTTTTGAGAAATATCAAGATTTTGGAATTTCTATCAACCCAAAGAAATTGATATTTGATGTTAAAGAGGGGAAACTTCTGGGTCATGCAATATTGAAGGATGGGTTGGCCATTTATCCTACCAGATATGATGCTCTTTTGAAGCTACCCCTATAAGCCAATAAAAAATAATTACAATCATTTTTTGGACAAATCAATTTTTTCCAAAAAATCATTGCAGATTTTACTCAAGTCATGAAACCAATGATTAAGCTCCTTAAGAATAAAGCAGATTTTAAGTGGACAGAATGAAGGAAGAAGGCTTTTCAAGAGATAAAGGAGAGAATTTTACAAGCACCTATTTTAATCAATCCAGACTACTCTAAGGATTTTATCCTTTATACCATGGGTGAGCAAGAAAGCTATTCTGCTGTGCTCACGCAAAAAAGAGATGATGAAAATGAAAAATCGATTGCTTTTCTGAGCTAAGTTATTCAATCACATGAGGAAAAATATAATTTCATTGAAAAATAGGTCCATGCAGTTATGAAATCCTTGAAAAAGTTCCTACATTTTATCTCACAAAGTAAGACTATAGTCTACATCATTCATCCAGATATCAGGAATTTTATTATTCAAGGGAAATTAGATGACAAGAGAGTAGGCTCACTTTCAAAGATACAAGAGTATGATGTTGAGATTGGTCCGACCAAATTGGTCTACGAATGGGAACTTTGTCAAGAGTTAGCTAAAAGTTTTGCTTATTAGTAAACAGATCTACTACACAATGAAGTTATCAGTGAGAGCAATCTTGCAAATCAAGAGATAGACGACTGCAGTTGGAAAACAGACCTTGAAAAATTATTTACATCATGAAGATGCCCATCACATCTAATCTCCTCATAGAGAAGAAGATTCAGGTTACAGGCCCTCAGATACGTCTTGCTACCAAGTGGTTTATTTCATAAAAATATAGATGGAGTACTCCTCAAATGCAT
Organism: Wollemia nobilis; assembly: GCA_028583015.1. Taxonomy (NCBI): domain Eukaryota; kingdom Viridiplantae; phylum Streptophyta; class Pinopsida; order Araucariales; family Araucariaceae; genus Wollemia; species Wollemia nobilis. Next base: position 3,579,955 of record JAQPPZ010017240.1, on the reverse strand, counting down.
TAAGGAATTCAAAAAATAGAATATTATGGAGGAGTTTCACTCTGGCTTATCAGGTGACCACTATGTAGGGAGTCCTATGGTATTTAAGATCATTAGAGTTGGTTACTTCTGCCCTACTCTTTTCACATATGCACATAAATTTAGTCAGAGCTGCGATAATTATCAGTGGTATGTTAGAAAAAGCAAGAATGCATCTTTACCTCTACACCCAATTCAAGTGGAAGCTCCGTTTCAATAGTGGGGCTTAGAATTTATCAGGGTCATTTATCCCGATTCTTCTATCAAGAACAAATACATCCTGACAATGATTGAATATTTTACTCGATGGGCAGAGGCCATTCCAACCAAGAAGGTAGATCAGGAAATGATTATCTATTTTCTCGAGGGACTGATCATCCATTTTGGTGTACCAGATGCAATCATGATAGATAATGAGAATCCCTTCATAGGGGCGAATATCACCGAATTCATAGGCAGGTATGAGATCTATTTAAAAACTTCATCTAATTATTACTCATAGAAAAATGGTCTAGCTGAGTCCACAAACAAGAATTTGTTCAAAATTTTGAAAATGATCCTTGGAAGCAACAAGAGAAGTTGGTATTTGATTTTGAATTAAGCCTTGTGGGTTGATTGCATATCGATTAAGAAATTGATCAAAGCTTCTCCCTACTCCCTAGTGTATGGCAAGGAAGCAATCCTACCCATCCATATCAAGCTATCAGTTCTCTAAACCTTGCAAATTCTCAATGACGAAAATGATGAATCTGATTCTATGAACACAAGGTTAGCCCAGCTTTTGCAACTTGAAGAAGAAAGAGAAAAAATATAAAATTCTTTCATGAAACATGCCAAAGTAAAACAAAAGTGGTTTGAAAAAATAAAAACTGAGTGAAAATTCAAAATCGGTGATTTGGTTCTCAAATAGAATGAGAATAAAGCAAAGTCCAGAAAGCACCATAAGTTCGAGGTAATCTAGGAAGATTCCTTTCAAATTTCATGGGTGAACTTAGTTAATGCTTATCATATCTAAGGCATGGATGGTCGACAGTTGTTGATTTTGGTAAACTATCTTCATATGAAGGCATATTTTAAGTAATGAAATCGAAAAACTGGTATGTATATATGTACATATTTTTAAAAGTTATTTTATTTTCCAAAAGTATTTTATTGCTTTTTAAAAATATATATATATATATATATATATATGAGAAAAGTGACTCCACTGACAGAATTTCGTCCTACCTTGAAGAATCATTTTTGTCCCAAAATGTTTTCTCATTATCCAAAAATTAATTTTGCCCTAAAAATTCCTTTCCAACCTAAGATCATTCATCCGCACCTACCCATCGTGCAATAACATCCCTCATCTAGGATGATGCCTACCATCCTATCAGGTTATTATATAGAAAGGGACACTTCCCTAAAAACCTCTTGTGTAGCAAATTCTACATAAATGGGGAGTAGTTTCATTCTATTGATTATTCTCTGGGGGTGGCCCTTATTACGAAGTGCATTATTAGTTTCAGGAAAAATTAAATAAAATCTTTGAGCAAGCGATTTTGGATGAAAAAGGACAAATTTAAAAAAAAAAAGAGAAAGAAAAGCATTAAAATTAATTTTTCCCCAATTATTCATTGTTGAAAACATAAACGAAGAGAAATTAGAGGATATGAGGATATATATTGATGAGCAAGGTGCAACCAAAGTATTGTCATTGTTGTCAACACAGTCAGGTTGATCAGTTGATGCAATGGATTGGAGTTGATTGATGAGCAAGGTGATGGACAGGAGTTGATTGATGAGTAAGGTGCAGCCAAAGTATTGTCATTGTTGTCAACACAGATAGAGGATCGGTTGATGCAATGGACAGGAGTGCAAAGGTCATTAGATAGATCGGTTGATGAAGTGAACAAGAGTTCAGAGCAGTCAGAGCATGTACAGTGAATTTCCAAGAAGACAGAAGTGGCCCAGATGCAAAAGCTCAAAGAAAAAGACAAGTAAGAAAACTGTCGCGATATCGCGACATGTTTTCTGTCGCGATTTCGTGACATATCGGAGGAGAGAGAAAATGCTAGGAAAAGCTATCGCGATTTCGCGACATATCGGAGGAGAGAGAAAATGCTAGCAAAACTGTCATGATTTCGTGACATGTTTCATTTTTGTTGTCCAAAGCGAAGAGAAAGAGGAGAGAGAAAAATATGTCATGATTTCGTGACATGTTGGAGGCAAAGAAGCCAAGTGGAAAAACTGTCACGATTTCGTGACATGTTGGCAGAGAAGGAAGCAAGTGGAAAAACTATTGTGATTTCGTGACATGTTCGAAGAAGAAGCGCATGTAGGGAAAACTATCACGATTTCATGACATGTTTGGAGAGAAGGCGCAAGCAAAGAAAACTGTCACGATTTCGCGACATGTTCGAGGAGAAGGAGCTCGAAAAGAAAAGTGTCACGATTTCGTGACAATCTGCAAGAGAGGCAGTACGGATGAAAATGTGTCACGATTTCGCGACATGTTTGAGAGAAAGAGCTTGCAAGGAAAAGTGTCACGATTTCGCGACAATTTGCAAGAAGGATGGTATGGACGAAAAAGTGTCACGATTTCGTGACATGTCGGGTTTTCGCGATCCGATGTCAAGAGAAAGCGCTAAGGAGAAAAAGTGTCACGATTTCGTGACATATTGCAGGAGAGAGAAGGCAAGATAAAAAGTGTCACGATTTCATGACATATTGCATAAGGAAGAGCTCGAGAGAAAAAGTGTCGCGATATCACGACATGTCACGTTTTCGCGACCTGAAGAGAAGAGAAGAGCTAAGGAGAAAAGATGTCACGATTTCGTGACATGTCACATTTTCGTGACAACAGCAGAGAGGAAGGCTCCGAAGGATGAAGTGTCACGATTTCACGACAGAAGCAAAATGAAAGAGCAAGGAAGCAGAAGCGTCACGATTTCATGACAAAGTCAAGGAGGAAGTGCAAGGCAACGAAAGTGTCACGATTTCGTGACATGTTCCGATTTCGCTGAGGCATGCGGAGAAGAATGTACGACAGCGAGAAGTGTCACGATTTCGCGACATGTCATGTTTTCGCTGGTGCATGCAAAGAGAAGTGTATGGCAGCGAAGGTGTGTTGACATGTCATGTTTTCGCTGGTGCATGCAAAGAGAAGTGTACGGAGCGAAAGGTGTCACGATTTCGTGACATGTCATGTTTTCGCTGGTGCTTGCGGAGAAGAGTGTACGAAAGAGAAAGATGTCACGATTTCGTGACATGTCATGGTTTCGCTAGTGCAAGCAGAGAAAAGTGCAAGGAAGTGAAAGTGTCACGATTTCATGACATGTTTTGTTTTCGGGCAAGCGACAGAGAAGAGTTCAAGGCAGCGAAAGTGTCACGATTTTGTGATAGGTTGTGTTTTCGTGGGTGCAATAATGAAGAGAAGGCGAAAGTGTCATGATTTCGTGACATGTCTTGTTTTCACGGTCAAACGCCAAGAAAAGTCAAAGGGGCAAAAATGTCACGATTTCACGACAGGACGCATTGGCGTGATGGAAGAAGAAGAACCCAGCCAAAGTAAAGTTAACTAGAAGATAGAACTGTAGTTGCAGGGTGTGTTGCAAAGAAAGTCATGCAGGAAATATAAAGAAGAGTTAACTGGAGTCAGAACTACAGAGGGCAGTTAAAGAATAAATTATATAGCTAAAATTAGAATAGTGCTTTAAAGACAGAACGGCTGTTACAGGGCCGTGACGTAGTGAAACTGTCAGAGTGATGGCCATACTGAGAATCCCAAATAAAGAGACAAACCTATTAATAGGTTGCATGTAAGAACAGTGTCAGAAAGGAGTTATTTATAGGAATGGCTGTTAAGAGGCTACATGAGGGATTATGGCAGTTACAGAAGACCTAGGGTTTCAAAATGAAATATATTGTTTTAAAATGGCAGTTGCATGGCGAAGAAAGAGAGCTAGCTCAAAATTGAAAAATGTGTAGCCATAAAGAGGGAAGGTGCCACTGATAAGAATGTAAGAGCGTCGAAATACGTAGATAAGGCTGTCAGAGCACAGAGAAGGCTGTTAGAGCCGTAAGCACGTAGAGAAGGCTGTCAGAGCGTAGTAAACCATAAAGCGGTAAGAGTGATCCGTTAGGTTAAGAACTGCGTGGGTAGAGACATAGAGATAGGAGGAAATAGAGGATATAAATGAGAAAAGGGAGTGAGTGAGTGAAGGAGAAAGTGTTGTATAGAGGGATAGTGCTGTGTGCTGGAAGAATGTTGTAAGAAGTATAGAGCTGTGAGAGCTGCAAGAGTAAGCCATAAGAAAGGGCTGTAAGTGTGCAGTAAGTAGAGCTATAAAAGAGTGTATGCTTTGTGGACAGGAAGTTGAGATTAAGAGTCAGAAATAGAATATATTGAGTCTCTAACAATTCTCCTTATGCTTCCATGAGATTGATTTGAGTTAAGATAGACCAGTGAGGGTCTTGTAACACAGAAGGCATTTTTATGTCAATCAAGATTTAAAATAGAAATCCAAGTTGGTGCTTGGAATCAGGGGTTGGTGCTCCTTCCAGTTGGTGCTGGTAAATTGATTGTAAAGTTGGTGCTTTGCAATGGCTGGATTTGGATGGGAGTCCAAGCAGTCTAGTTTGAGGAGTAGCCAAAACTGGTGAACCTCGTTACATCTTGTGTTATGTGATGCTCTCTTGTGGTACTTGTTGTTTCTGGTTTTAAGCTTTCATTGTTTTGGCTTTAAGAGTTAAAGTTTTAAGTTTTAAATAGCTGCACTGATTCACCCCCCTCTCTTAGTGCCATTGTAAGTCTAACAATTGGTATCAGAGCCAAGTTCCCAGTTTTGGCTAAATCAGTCAGGGTTGATCTTGGATTAGTACAATGGCTAAAAAGAATAGATCCTCCTCCAAAAAGGCATCCCAGCCAGTTTCAGTTTTTGTAGAAGAGAAATTTGAACCAGAAAAGGTAGAAGAAGTGAATCCTGAAGTTTGTGATGAAAACCTTGAGGGTGAAGTATATCTAGAAGGTGAGTTGATCTCTGCTCTTGAAGAGTTGAGTATAGAGAGGAAAAAGAACAAAAGAATGTCCAAGAAGTTAGAAGAATATGGGGATGAGATTGAAGATCTTTTCTTACAAGTTCAAAAGGCCAAGAAATCAGAAGAAGCCTTGAAGACACACCTGGATGATAAGGATGATGTATGCAACACAAGTGAAGAGGAATCTAACAAAGTTATTGTTGATCTAAAGTTGCAAGTAGAACAGTACAAAAGGATTGAAGATATTCTCAGGTCTCAAATCAATGAGAAAGAGACTGTATGTTGCCAACAAGAAGAAGAGATTGTTTCATTGAAGAAACAACTAAAAGAGGCCAATATAAATCTCAAATTTGAGAAGAGCACAGAGTTGCTAGATACAATGATAAATCAACAAAGAAGCTCCACGGCTAAGTTTGGTCTTGGATATGAAGCTGAACAACCTTCATCCTCCAAATATGCAGAGAAGAAGAAGTCTCCGGTTGAAGGATTGAAGCAAGAAAAATCTGAAGCTGAATCCTCAAAAGGAAGAAAATATCAAAGAAAATCTACAGCAAAGCAACCACAGCAAAAGAGGTTCTCTCACTCTCACTCTTTTAATAATAATGCTTTTAATGGCTATTGTTCTAAATGCAACCACTTTGGTCACAAGGCAATTTATTGTGGACTGAACAATAGATCAAAAAGTTATGCTGATAAAAACTCATCTGCTTTCCTGAGTGAACACCCTGTGCAATGTTTTAAATGTAATGGCCATGGGCACATAGCAAGGTTTTGTCCAAGCACTTCTGTATCCAATCTAAGGCAAGACCATAGATTTCATCATACACACAGGATGCAATACAGACAGGGAATTAAACATGTGCAATGTTTTAAATGTAATGGTCAAGGGCACATAGCAAGGTTCTGTCCAAGCACTTCTGTATCTAATCTATGGCAAGACAATAGATTTCATCAGAAGCAAAGTATGCAACACAGACAAGGAACATATCATGTGCATAAAAGAAAAGAAAATAATCATCCATCAAGAATGCACAAGAGACAACCCCGCAAGAGAAATGTTCAAGTTCACAAACAGGGGCAAAATAGGGATGTAGTTGAAAAACTCAAGCCCAAGTTCAGGAAAGTCTGGAGAAAGACAGAAGAAAGGAATTCGTGTCTCCTTGGACAGAAGGAGATTACTCCTCTACTGCATTAAGCAGCTCCAGGTGGCACATCCTCAGGGGGAGCAATCTTAAAATGTTATTTTAATGCTCCTATGTATTTGGCCGGTTATCTGAGGATGAAAGGCAAGTAGTCGAGAAATTGTCGTATAGCAGTTAAAGTGTGTTTTTCAGTTTATGTAGTGGTTTGTGGAAGTGTCGTGAAGTGTGGTGATTAAATTGAGAGCTGTCACCATGGGTAGTTTTTGAGATATGTCATTGTTGTACTGATGATGATTCTTCTGCCACTGTTCATAAATTACGAATCATAACAGTCCAATTTTTTTGGTTTAATGAAAGAATGTGTGTTTGCCCTAGCTGCGTATTTGTGTTTCGAGTAGTGTGTATTTGTTCTACACTTTGAGTTAAATATTGTTAGATCTTTCATGTCGCCTTGGTAAATATTATTTAATTCACAGACAGTTCGTTTTAACTGCTGATAAAATATCAATCCAAGGTTAAGAAGTTGAGGTTGAGCAAGGGGCACTATGGTTGGCCATAAAGTGTTTGTCAAAATGTCTTCTCCTGTTTTGCACAGTTGAAAGTGAGGTGTGATCTGCAATAGTCGTAGAAAACATAGATCAGGTTGTGCTGCAGTACAGTATTTGATGCTTGCACAGAGTTGGCAGTAAAATTGCAGAGTTGGTACAAGTGTGAGTCACTTGTCAATTTTGTTGAAAGATGTGAAACCAACATGTTGAATGGGAAGACTGAAGAAGAGGTTTATAATGAGCAGCCAGATGATTTCCAGCCTGGTGATGAATAGTTGAGTTGCTTTCATAGAGGTTGTTTTGGTCAAGTTAATGCTTTACTTGATACATGATTTGGGCTTACTCCATTGAGATTGATTTGAGCAAGTTATTCTTTGCATTGGTGATTTATGTTGGTGGCTGTCTTGTTCAAATACCTTTGGAAGGAAAAGGATGTCTACTAGTTTCCTTTTCATGGAGTGATTGGTTGAATGCTTCAAGGATAATCTTGAGTTGAATGATGATTGGTTAAACCTTGTCTATAAGCATTGTTGTTAAAGCCCTAATTGGTTGAGAAAAGAAATTGGTTGTGGCTGGGTGGATTGAGGTAGTCTGCTGGATTCTCACTGCAGAGAGAGACAAACAGCTGTCATTGAGTTCAAGCTTGTTGAGAATATCCAAGATGCATGGTGGAGATGTATGCAGATGCTATTGGCATAGCAGAACAAAAAGTTGGCTATATAAGATTATTGTATGCCTTCACTAACAGTGGACAAGTTTGAGTTTGCAAAGCAACAGAGGGTTGTTGCACAGAAGACAGTGGTCCAGTCATGTTCTTACACATGTTATATTGGTGAAGTTGATAGTGATGGTGTCATTCACTGGTTATTGCTGCTATTCACATCATTATTATTGTTGATGCCTATTATGCTTATCATGATGTTGTCAATCAGTGAAATGAAGTGGTCTTGGACTCAGGGGGAGCATTTATGCATTTGTTTATCATATTGCTCATGTTTATGCTTTTTGCTAACTGTCATAACGTGTGCCTGAGAATGATGTGCATGGACTCAGGGGGAGTTTTGCAGCCACCCTTTGGTATTATTGTCAAAGGGGGAGAAGAATTACAGGTAATTGCACTCAATTACGTGTGTTGCCAACAATTCCAAAGGGGGAGATTGATGAGCAAGGTGCAACCAAAGTATTGTCATTGTTGTCAACACAGTCAGGTTGATCAGTTGATGCAATGGATTGGAGTTGATTGATGAGCAAGGTGATGGATAGGAGTTGATTGATGAGTAAGGTGCAGCCAAAGTATTGTCATTGTTGTCAACACAGATAGAGGATCGGTTGATGCAATGGATAGGAGTGCAGAGGTCATTAGATAGATCGGTTGATGAAGTGAACAAGAGTTCAGAGCAGTCAAAGCATGTACAATGAATTTCCAAGAAGACATAAGTGGCCCAGATTCAAAAGCTCAAAGAAAAAGACAAGTAAGAAAACTGTCGCGATATCGCGACATGTTTTCTATCGCGATTTCGCGACATATCGAAGGAGAGAGAAACTACTGGAAAAACTGTCACGATTTCATGACATATCGGAGGAGAGAGAAAATGCTAGAAAAACTATCATGATTTCATGACATGTTTCATTTTCGTGGTCCAAAGCGAAGAGAAAGAGGAGAGAGAAAAAGATGTCACGATTTCAAATTTTGACATGTTGGAAGAAAGAAGAGTGGAAAATATCGTCGATTTTGTGACATGTTGGAAGCAAAGAAGCCAAGTGGAAAAACTATCACGATTTCGCGACATGTTGGCAGAGAAGGAAGCAAGTGGAAAAATTGTCATGATTTCATGACATGTTCGAAGAAGAAGCGCATGCAGGGAAACTGTCACGATTTTGTGACATGTTTGGAGAGAAGGCGCAGGAAAAGAAAACTGTCATGATTTTGTGACATGTTCGGGAGAAGGAGCTCGAAAAGAAAAGTGTCACGATTTCGTGACATCTGCAAGAGAGGCAGTACGGATGAAAATGTGTCACGATTTCGTGACATGTTTGAGAGAAAGAGCTTGCAAGGAAAAGTGTCACGATTTCGTGACAATTTGCAAGAAGGATGGTAAGGAGAAAAAGTGTCACGATTTCATGACATGTCGGGTTTTCGCGATCCGATGTCAAGAGAAAGCGCTAAGGAGAAAAAGTGTCACGATTTCGTGACATATTGTAGGAGAGAGAAGGCAAGATAAAAAGTGTCATGATTTCGTGACATATTGCATAAGGAAGAGCTCGAGAGAAAAAGTGTCACGATATCGTGACATGTCGCGTTTTCATGACCTGAAGAGAAGAGAAGAGCTAAGGAGAAAAGATGTCACGATTTCATGACAATAGCAGAGAGGAAGGCTCCGAAGGATGAAGTGTCACGATTTCATGACAGAAGCAAAATGAAAGAGCAAGGAAGCAAAAGCGTCATGATTTCATGACAAAGTCAAGGAGGAAGTGCAAGGCAGCGAAAGTGTCACGATTTTGTGACATGTTTCGATTTCGCTGAGGCATGCGGAGAAGAATGTACGGCAGCGAGAAGTGTCACGATTTCGTGACATGTCATGTTTTCGCTGGTGCATGCAAAGAGAAGTGTACGGTGAAAGGTGTCATGATTTCGTGACATGTCATGTTTTTGTTGGTGCATGCAAAGAGAAGTGTACGACAGCGAAAGGTGTCACGATTTCGTGACATGTCATGTTTTCGCTGGTGCTTGCAGAGAAGAGTGTACGGAAGAGAAAGATGTCACGATTTTGTGACATGTCATGGTTTCGCTAGTGCAAGCAGAGAAAAGTGCAAAGAAGCGAAAGTGTCACGATTTCGTGACATGTTCCGTTTTCATGGGCAAGCGACAGAGAAGAGTTCAAGGCAGTGAAAGTGTCACGATTTCGTGACATGTCTTGTTTTCGCGGTCAAACGCCAAGAAAAGTCAAAGGGGCAGAAATGTCACGATTTCGTGATAGGTCGCATTGGCGTGATGGAAGAAGAAGAACCCAACCGAAGTAAAGTTAACTAGAGTCAGAACTATAGTTGCAGGGTGTGTTGCAAAGAAAGTCATGCAGGAAATATAAAGAAGAGTTAACTGGAGTCAGAACTGCAGTTACAGGGGGCAGTTAAAGAATAAATTATACAGCTAAAATTAGAACAGTGCTTTAAAGACAACGGGCACATTAAGGGCCGTGACGTAGTGAAACTGTCAGAGTGATGGCCATACTGAGTATCCCAAATAAAGAGACAAACCTATTAATAGGGTGCATGTAAGAACAGTGTCAGAAAGGAGTTATTTACAGGAATGGCTGTTAAGAGGCTGCATGAGGGATTATGGCAGTTACAGAAGACCTAGGGTTTCAAAATGAAATATATTGTTTTAAAATGGTAGTTGCATGGCGAAGAAAGAGAGCCGCTCAGTATTGAAAAATGTGTAGCCATAAAGAGGGAAGGTGCCACTGATAAGAATGTAAGAGCGTCGAAATACGTAGATAAGGCTGTCAGAGCACAAAGAAGGCTGTCAGAGCCGTAAATGCGTAGAGAAGGCTGTCAGAGCGCAGTAAACCATAAAGCGGTAAGAGTGATCCGTTAGGTTAAGAACTGCGTGGGTAGAGAAATGGGATAGAGATAGGGGAAATAGAAAATATAAGAGTGAGATAAATGGAGGTGAGGAGTGTAGTGAGAAAGTGTTGTATAGAGGGATAGTGTTGTGAGTTGGAAGTATGCTGTAAGAAGTACAGAGTTGTGAGAGCTGCAAGTGTAAGCCATAAGAAAGGGTTGTAAGTGTGCAGTAGGGAGAGCTGTAAAAGAGTGTATGCTTTGTGGACAGGGAGTTGAGATTGAGAGTAAGAAATAGAATATATTGAGTCTCTAACAATTCTCCTTATGCTTCCATGAGATTGATTTGAGTTAAGATAGACTAGTGAGGGTCTTGTAACACAAAAGGCATTTTTATGTCAATCAAGATTTAAAATAGAAATCCAAGTTGGTGCTTGGAATCAGGGGTTGGTGCTCCTTCCAGTTGGTGTTGGTAAATTAGGGGTTGGTGCTCCTTCCAGTTGGTGCTGGTAAATTGATTGTAAAGTTGGTGCTTTGCAATGGCTGGATTTGGATGGGAGTCCAAGCAGTCTAGTTTGAGGAGTAGCCAAAACTGGTGAACCTCGTTACATCTTGTGTTATGTGATGCTCTCTTGTGGTACTTGTTGTTTCTGGTTTTAAGCATTCATTTGTTTTGGCTTTAAGAGTTAAAGTTTTAAGTTTTAAATAGCTGCACTGATTCACCCCCCCTCTCAGTGCCATTGTAAGTCTAACATATATATCTTCATATCCTCTAATTTATATCCTCATATCCTCTAAATTTCATGGTAAAATGAAAAAAACTTCTTTCTCTCTCTCTCTCTCTATATATATATATATAAAGAAAAAAGAAAATAAAAAAAGAAAAATATATAATTTTACCATGAAATTTTTATTTTAAGGGGCAAAATTAAATTGCATGGTGAAACTCAAAGAAGAAAAATCAGAAATAATTTTAAAATTACATGCTTTTTGGCCAACTCCAAGTTATCAAAGTTATTTCCAAAAAAGGAGGGTGAAATCGATTTTTAATTACTTTTTCAATAAAGCATTATCATTTTTTTCGAAATTGGGGTGAAATTAGAAGAAGGAAATCATTTTAAAAGGAGGGTTTCCAAGCATAACATTCAGCAGGCACAAGAAGAAGACAATTCTTGGAAGCACAGGTGAAAAGGAGAAGTGCATTGCCAGATCAATTTCACCCATTTAAATATTTTTACTAATAAAAATCAAGTTGGAGTGCCCGATTAATGTCATTAAAAATTTTAAAGTGCCCAAAGCAATTTATTTTACTTACTTTCACCTTGGTTGATGTTTTGATGTCCTTGAGAAGCGAAACTCAACATTTTCATCCTTTAGAGCATCCATTGCTCACACATGGTGAATTTATTTCTCTAAATTAGCTATTGAATATCTAGATTGTGCTCTTTGAATTTAAAGGCAGTTGGGCAAGAGTTTCGAAGAGGATTTCGGGTGAAAGAAAGTTATTTACAGTTAAGGGGCCATTTAAAAATTTATTAAAAATATGCTTGGTGCAAGAACTAAGACACACGTTCGTATGAATTCCTCAAGAACACCACCTGCAGTAAATTCGATAGTTAAGGGTGAAAGATATAAGAAAGATGAAGTGAAAGCTTCCAGAGCAAGAATATTTTCTGTGAGCATTGTAAGGTTGCTATTAAAAGCACAATTTTGTTGTAGGTTTACCATACTATTTTAGTAGGAGCTGCAATACGAAGATGGGGAAGAAGACAACTGATCCGAAGAAAGTCGTTGAGCCAAAAGAAGTACAGGGTGGTAAAAAACTAAAAAGGTTAGGAGGCATGAATATACAGAGCTTGATCCATATTCAGATACGCTGGCCAATATTGGATATTATTCAATATCAAACAAAGGCATAGAAAAATTGTGCCTAGACGTGGAGAATGTAGTTAGGCAGAGTTTGACGTCAAAAAATCCATTAATAGTTTCTTACCATGCATAGCTTTCCTAGTACTTATGTACACTAGTGCATCCTTACCCTGAGATGGTGATAGCAATTGCAAAGTTTTACCAGCCTACAACTCGGGCCATTCGTAATGTAAAGGGAGATAAATTGTTCACCATTTCACCCAGTGCAATCAGATAGGCATTTTCTTGTGATGTGCAACCTTCCTAGGATTTCATGACTAAGAAGATGAATCTTAAGGAGCAAGAGGAAATGTATCAATCAACTATAACACTACGCCAGTTCATGGAAAACCAACTGATAAAGGCACCCTAGTTTGGAGAGTTGCCAGCTTTGTCAAAACCCTTGATAAAATTCACAAGCCTAGATATGTATTCTATGTTGGCTTGGGTATCTGGTCTTCCTACTGATACCATAGTGTATAAATGGCAAGCAACTATGGTGCAGTGCATTTCCAAAGTGGAGTTTTATGCCCCTACGACCATGCAAGCGAACATGAACACAATTTTATTTTATTGGTTGGACTATGTAGCTTGAGTGATGCATACCCAATCGAAAAGAATTCAGAGCGAAGAAGCAGTTTGTTTCAGGCATGCTTTATTTTTGGCTTGGTATTTATTCTTCCATGTGCATCAATACTTTTTTTTATTGTAGTAAAACAAACTGATGAGGCAGATAACAAGCTGCCAGTATATTCATGGACTTCAAGCTTGTCTAGGGGGGAATCGTTTTACAATTTTAATCGCATGTTCCTGGGACCCGCCCTCGCACTCATTTACTACACAAGTGAAAGAGTGCCCAAGGCAATGAGGGAATAAATTGTCACTATGGAGAGAGGAGATATCTTTTTGTTGATATAGGGTGTCGTGGTGCAAATTTTTGGCTTCACTGGCAAGCCATTTCTCCTTTTTGATTTCACTATCGAGTGACCCTTGGCAATAGAAGTTGTCCGACAGATCGACTACATTAACAAATTTTATGGGGCAGGATGAGGAAAGAGGACCACATACACCATGCCATTTCACTTTGGTGGAATCGAAGTTGACAAAATAGGCCAAAATAAATTGCTTAGTGAAGAACTCTCAGATATGGGTATGGTGGAGTTACATTAGTGATGGAAAAATGATCCTTTAGATCTATTCATAGATTTTATTAATGCTATAAATTTTCATTGCTACCCTAGACCTGATATTCAACAACACAAAAATAATCCAAAAGGGTACGATATTGAATGGCATGTTGACCAAATGACACTACTTTCGCCATGGTATGATTATTATAAGATAGAGGTTGAGTACAACCCCATGGTTCATAAGCATAAAATTCCTCCCTCAGGTTTGTTTGATAGGATGAAAGAACAACTGCCAACATGGAACAACTGCCAACTTGGAATGAAGAGAAAATTACCAACTAGTGGGTTATGAGGGTCCACAAAGGGAAAATAGGGTCACCTTTTGGTCTGGTACTAGATGAGGTATTTTTGGACGTCTATGATAAGTATTATGATGGCTATCAACCAATCTCTTTAATCAATATTGGCCGAACATGAGCAACGTGTAGCCAAGGAGGCACCACTTGTGGAGGAAGAAAGACAACCATAACTAGAAGTACAACTACAAAAAAAGAAGAAAAATAAGCATGAGGCACCTCCTTTCCCAAATATATCTAAAAGGTCTAGAATAGGAGCAGTTTATTCATCTATGGCAATCCCTCCTCCCACAAGTGAATTTACGAAGGCTAACATTTTAGAAGAGCCTCATTTGGTTTAGGAAGAATAGTTGGACCAGTAGATGGAAGTCATAGATCTAGAAAAGGAGGCAGAGGAGGAGAAAAATAGGGGTGAGCCAACATCACAGTCACCCCATAATTGATTCAGAAGGTGTCCAAGCCTGAAGGTACATTTTATTCTTCCCTTGCTCTTGAGAATTTGATGACTGTTGCACCCAATTTTGTAGTTGTTGCTTCCAAATCTCCCCCATTTGGCATACCTACCACCTCCATTTTGCTTCCTATTTTCCACTCCCTAGTCACCAATGCTCTCTCTTCTTCTATTATCGCTTCTACTATTTCTCTTTCTTTAATTTCCTTCGTATTTGGTCCTAACCCATTTTTTCTCCCCTCATCCTCCATTCTAGCACTTCCACCACAATCGTAAGTACACAAGCTCCTCTTCGAGTGAGTGTAACTACAACTGAAACCCTCACTTCTTCCCCTTTAACTGCTTTGATTACATCAACCTTTACCGTTTCTACTTCCCTTCCTGAGCCAAAAATTTAGTAGTCTCATTTCCCTCTTGCTCCTTTTCTTGAGTTGCAAGTGCTTCCAAATCTAGAGATAGAGATTGTACCAGATCATCCTATCACGATGAAGATGATCCAATCCCTATTAAATGCATCTTAATGGCTAAAGAGCCATAAGAGAAAGGAATCTCAGGCTCTAGTAAAGGAATTGAAGAAGGTGGATTTTAATACTAAAATAATGGAATCTTATACTGTGAGAATGATTCCCCAGGTCTAGAAGCCTTAAGGAGAAATGAATTCCCATGATTACACTTGTGAAGTCGTTATAGAGGACTTGACGAAGATTGAAACCAAAAAAAAATTAGGGACTACATAGGTGGACATGATATCTCTTTACTTGCATGGAGAACATTACAAGAAGATCTACTTTGAGGCTAAGGAAAATTTTATTGAGTTGACTAATGCTCTGGTTGAAAGTAGAGATCAGTTGGAAAAAACAAAATTAGATTGTTGGTAGAAGAAAGTAAAGGAATGGTAGAATGAAGCTAAGGGCTACCAGATAGCTTGGGTAGGGGTGGAGAACCAAGTACAAGTACTAACAACCCAACTTGAATCTATGTAGAAATAGTTGGATAAGAAAGCTATGCAATCGGTAGGTTTCTCCAAGGAAAATATCAAAGAGACTCATCGCCATTTATTGAAATATTGTGTGACTTTGGCAATGGATGCACTCAAGGTTCTCACATACCTTCATGAGGCTCGAGTAGTGATTTTTCTTGGAGAGCAAACCTTGGAATATGTTGAAGAGAGGCTAGAACCAAAACTAGAAATGGTGCTAAAAAAATTAGGCATAGGCAAATTATGATTTCTAGGTTAAACCGATGAGTGGGATGGACCACGGTTGGTCTAAGGCTATAATGATATTGCACGGCTATTTTACTTGATTGGATCTAGAAAGAGAAACCCGAAAGCTAATAACTATGTTTGAGCAGGAGCATTACGTTTCACTCGTATATTTTGAGGTTCTAGTCGATGAAGGATTTTTGAGCTTCATTGATGAGCAGGATGAACCGTTGCCAAAAAATGAATTGAAGATGACTTGGTATGCTTTCATGGGAGATAATTCAAAAATTTATGGCTGGAAGGAGCCAATAATATAGGAACAAGAACTACCTTGCATGGAGAGGCTCACTCGCATCGAATCTTCCTTACTGGAGCTACAATAAAGAGTTAACCATATTAGCTTGGATCATGTTGAGACATTGCACTTTTTCATAGATTTATTGAGTACATTATCAACATTCATAGATTATGCCTAGGCCAAATAAGTTTCCATGTATAAATCTACAAGTGAGAGCCTCACCAAACACGAAGTCCAAGTACGGGCAGAAGCACAACAAAAAGGACAAAAAAAGCAGGAGTAGAAGACAAGAGAGGAGAAGGAGGTTGTCGTATCAAACACTCCATCTAATACGGTAGGTATATATGAGACAACCAGTGGTGCTAACAACTGATCCCAATGGATAAAAATCCAATCAATAGATTCATCGGACCAAAAATAGAAAGGAGAATGATGTGGGTGCATTCAAAGTCAAAATCACCCCTTGACAGGGGTGAAACTCCAGTAAAAGTATTTTTAGAGTGCAACCATGAGGATGACATTGTTCAGGTATAAAAAGAGAAATCAAGGTCAACGTCACCCCTTAGAGAGGACTAAAATTATTTTCGCCCCTTTGTGGGGCAAAAATCCAAGAGGAAATAGCTTGAGTTGAAAGTCTCCGAAAATGCAGTCTTCTTGTTGGTCGAAGTCAAAATCACCCCTGGACTGGGACGAAAATCATTGTCGCCCCTTTTAGGGGAAAAATTAATTATTTTTTGCCTCCTCTTTTGCAGAAGACATTCTCTATATTTTCATAGTGAAACCACCTAGGAAACAAGTGAAAACATGTTTAAGGACGAAACTCATGTTTTTGACTGCCATTCGTACTAGAATATATCAAGGGTGAAATCAATTGAAATAAAAGGTGAAATTTTGGCTTTGGAGGTAACTATCAAAACAATGTTCTTATCAGAAGTGCCATAACAACAGATCTTTTCGAAAAAGGTGAAGATTGATAAAATTGAATGCTTGAGATAGCAAAGGGCCACGATCCAAATTTTTTGCAAGGATTAAATGCTACTTCCTCAAATATAGTGTGATCCCGACGATTTTTGAGGCACCTTCCATGGACTTAATTCCTTTTCAAAGCAGAATTAAATTTCACTAATTTTAATCGGTAAGGGTAAGATTTCGAGGTGAGGTAGGGAAGAATGTAATGGTGCCTATGATTTAATATTCAAGACTTGAGTCTCAATGCATCGACGCTTTGAATGTTCTCTCTATCATCCATTTTTGTTGATTTTTCAAGCGCACTCCCTGAAATACGAATCACTATCCCTTGAAGAATAATCCGATTTGAGCATCACCATTACTGAGGAAGGAATGTCTGCCACAAATTTTTGACCAGTCGACATTTTGTTGTATTATACATTTAATTAAATAGGTGAAATCCTCTATAAATACTATGTATTTCAATGTAGTGAAGGATATAGACAGTCTGCAAAAAAAATACTTTTAGTTTTTTGCATCAATAGAAAGATATTCAACTTCTAGTTCCTTAAGTTATCTTGTGGTTGATCACTTTCTGCTTGTCATTTTTGCTTACGTTTATGTCCATTATTAGCTACTTTTAAATTCTGCATCTAATTTTAATTTTTGCTGGTAAGAGGATGAACATTGAAATGCATTTTGGATGTTGTATTTGTAAACTATGAGTGGTTCCTGTGCCTACCTTTTTGTTTCATGCTAATAAGAACTTGATGTAGTTTCTTGCTCTTAGTTTATCCCGATTACACTTTTTGGGCTTATAGCTATATTTCTCATCTCTTTATGTCATTTTCCATTTCTTTCCTGTTATCCTAAGCTTAAAACTAGATTAGATTAGTAAGGGAGCCAACCCTCTCTGTAGATTTTCCTGAAGGACATTTCTCAGTCCTTCGGCATTTCAATGTTGGTCAGGTCTAGGGCATACAAATAGTAATATTTTGTACTTAGGCAGATTCATGACCAACACTAGGACACCTTACAAAATGACTCCTATCGAGTTACAAGAGCTAAAGGTGCAACTCCAAGATTTGTTGTAGAAATATTTGATTAAGCATAGTGTGTTACCCCGGGGTACTCCGATGTTATTTTTTAAGAAGAATAATGGTTCCTTAAGGTTGTGTATTGACTATAGAATTTTGAATAAGGTAACCATTAGAAATAGGTACCCATTACCAAGGATTGATGATATTTTTGATCAACTAAAAGATGCCACTATATTTTTAAAGATTGAATTGAGATCAAAATATCATCAGTTGAAAATTCATGATGAATATACTTATAAAACAACCTTTAAGACTAGATATAGACACTCTGATTTCACAGTGGCACCGTTTGGGTTGACAAACGCACTAATGATGTTTATGAATCTAATGAAAAAATATGTTCAGGAAATATTTAGATCATTTTTTATTGATATTTTTGGATGATATATTGGTATATTTTCACACCAAAGAAGAACATGACCAAGTTTTGAGGTTGGTTTTAGAGGTGTTTAGGAAGAACCAACTTTATATAAAGTTGTCAAAATGTAAATTCTATGCTTCACAAATTCAGTATTTGAGGCATAATATCTATAGAAAGGATTACTATGGATCCCAAGAAAATTGAAGCCATATTAAGTTTGCCTGCACCCATTAATGTGTCTGAAGTTAGAGGGTTCATGGGAATAACTGGTTATTATAGGTGATTTTTAAAACATTACTGAAAAAATGCCTACTCTATTACCAACTTTAAAAGAAAACGAAAAAAGTTAAAATGGATAGATAAGTGTGAGGCCACCTTTGAAACTTTGAAGAATAAGCTAACTATAGCATCAATTCTTAGAATAATTTATCCTTATGGGAATTTTGTAGTATGTACAAATGTTTCCTTAGAATATTTTGGAGGGATGTTATCCCAAAATGAAGCTACAATTGCATAGGAATCCAGGAAACTCAAGAAGCATGAGTTGAATTATGCTACACATGACCTAGAGTTAGTAGCAGTTATGCATGCTCTTAAGGTCTAGAGGCATAATTTATTGGGAAAATATTTTGAACTACGGATGGATCACCAAAGCTTGAGGTATATTTTTACCCAACCTATGCTAAATACAAGGCAAAGAAGGTAGATAGAGTTTCTAGCTAAATATGACTTTGGTATAAAGTATATCAAAGAAGAGGAAAACAAGGTTGCTGACACCTTGAGTAGGAGAAGGAATATTGTAGCATTAGCCTAGATTCATGTAGAATTGATTGATAAAGTTAGGGAAATGCAGTTACAGAATCAAAATTGCATTGAAATTTGAATAAAAATTGAGGAAAATCCTAAGAAAAATGTGGATTTAAACATAAAATATGGACATTTATGTTTCAAATATAGGGTTGTGATACATAATATTGGTGATTTAAGGAGAATGATTATGTAGGAGGTACATAGTTTTCCATATTATGCTGATTCGAGAGGTGCAAATATGAGAAAAAATGTAAAAAATACGTTTTATTGGATTGGAATGAAACAAGATATTAATAGTTTTATTACCAAATGTTTAAAATTATAGAAGGTAAAGGCAAAATATTATCATCCATTAGGAAAATTATATCCACATGATATACCTATTTAAAAATGGTAGGTTATATCAATAGATTTTATTGTGAGGTTCCCTAAAACAAGATATCAACATGATGTAATACTTGTGGTGGTAGACAAGTTGACTAAAGTTGCACATTTCATATTAGGAACATCAGGGATGATGCACTAGTTATGACAAATAAGTTTACCAAATAAATAACTAGGTTACATGGTTTTCCTGAGGTGATCATATTAGATAGAGATTATAGATTTTTGTCAAAATTTTGGTAAACTCTTCTTTGTGTAATGGGAACTAAATTAAATATTAGTTCTACTTATAATATAGAAACAAATGACCAAATGCAAAGGATTAAACAAGTCCTGGAAGATATGCTTCACATGTATTGCATAGATCCAAATTCTAAGTTGAAAGACTATTTGCATCTGGTTGAGTTTACATATAATAATGGATACCATGCATCCTTGTTAATGGCTCCATTTGAGGCCTTGTATGGAAGAAAATGTAGAACACCTCTATCATGGGGAAATTTAGAAGATTGGATGGTGATCATATTGGACACTATTCGAGATATGGAGGAGCAACTTAGAGTGATTTGATAGAAGCTCAAGGAAGTAGTTGATCATAAAAAGAGCTATGTTGATTTGAAATATCACCAAGAGAATTATATAGTCTTCTTGAGGGTGAGACCCATGAAAAGTGCTATCAAGTCAACTAAGTTAGATCCTAATTTTGTTGGGCCTTTTGAGATCATTGATAAGATTAGTCCAATAGCCTATAGGCTTGCCTTGCTACCCAACCTATCAAAGGTCCATGATACTTTCCATATATCCTTACTTATAAAGTATCTTATTAATCCTTATCATGTTTGAAATGTGTCAAAATTGTAGATGGTAGATCCCTAAACCATTGAGGTGTGATCGGTAAGGATTTTAGGGTTTCATTTTAAGATCTTGAGAAAATGAACCCTAGATCAATGCAAGGTCTAGTGGGACCGTTATTTTAAAAATTGTGTAGATTGGGAAGATGCTAAGGAAATGAGGAAGCAATTACCATTCTTGTTTGAATAAAATATATGCTTTGTTTTCAAAAAAATATAAAGGACTGTATTTTTTTGGTAGATAAGATACTATAACATTAATACTGGATTTTATAGGTTGACCCAAAACCTTTTACAAAAATCAGCCTAGGGTTGTTGATGAACATGTCCTTACTAAGGATCCTATATATGTAAAATCTACATGCCACCAAAGCTATTACATCCGGTAAGGCACATAGCCTGTTATCAAAAATAAACTTCCCATACAAAATTTTGGGTATACCTCGAGAAAACACACCTCCATCATAATTACAAAAAAAGAAACAGACACAGATCCCTTCCTTGAAACAGTGGAGAAACAAAAAGCTGCAGACACACATTGGAGAGTACTAAAAAAAACTCCCACAAACTCTGTATTGACGGTTACTCTTAATAATTCTTTGGTAATTACTTTATTTCTTATATGACATGCTTTGGGACCACATATTGTCTTGGCCAATCAGCCTTGGAGAAGTGAACCTGCTGGCTAGATTTATGGTGGTGGCTATCTGGTGCTCCACGTGGCTCTGGTTCGAAGTCTTATATTGTCGTTTCTTTCCTACCCTGTGATTATCAACCAGTATAAAATTACTAAAATTACTAGGAGCCATGTTATCTAACATGTTACTGTCCCCATTAGTCTTTGTGGTATTTCCAAGTAGCATCCACGAATACTGATAGTTCGGATAATTTTTATTGTGAGTCCATTTCAAAAAAGAGCAGGAATACTCCTAGCCTTCGAACTTACAATACCTTCCATATTGGTAAATTTGATTATCATTATTGGTATTCTTGTTGAATAAGATCCTCTAATTCACTCGGGACACCGTGTTCCCATTTTAAAAGTTTTTCACCATCGACACCCAAATTGGTTAGCTTATCAACAATTTTGTTAACTTCCCGAAAGACATGTTGGGTTTTCTATCCTGTCTTCCCTAGAAAAGGATCCTAGCCTCTTCAACAGTTGTTTTAATCCTCAAAGGAGGTGTTTTCAAATTATTATGGAGATTTATAACATGCATAGAGTCTTCTTCTATGATCAAATTGACTTCTAAGTCTTGAGTCATTTGAAGGCCTCTCCACATAGCTCTAGCTTCAGCTTCGTTGTTCATCCTTGTTCCCAAATATTCAAAAAATGCAAGCATAATATACCATTATGATCTCGCACAATGCCTGCTTTTCCAGGATTGTCCTTAGCGGCACCATAAAAATTAAGCTTAAACCAACCTGTAGGAGGTGGGGACCACTTAACATTGGCTCTGGGGTTGACTACCCTAGGCACAAACTCATCTAACAAGGTTAAGCTTAAATATTGAGCAATCGTGGTCTCTTGTAGATGAAGTTTACGGCTATCAAAAGGGATAAGGTTCACATTCTCATTAGAAAAGGAGAGGATCATGGCAATGATAGTTTAATTATCATGGATAGACTCATTAAAGATTCTATGGTTCCTTTATAACCACACCTGCCAAAGATAGTGATTGAGACAAATTTTCCACATGTATCTAAGTCTTTGGCTTGAAAAGTGGCAAGGTCACTGGATGAAAAAATCAAGTACGATGGCTGGTTTAACCCAGGATACATTGAAGGCCTGACAAAACCCACTTAGGACAGCCAAGGAAAAATGGCACTCAAGGAAAATGTGATAAATGGTCTCCCAATTAGCCCTGCACAGATAAAAATGATTAGTGATACAAATACCTTTATGCATCATATTATCAATGGTTAGAATTATTCCTTAGATAACCAGCCATGAAAAGACTGCAATTTTTGGAATTAATTTTTTTATCCAAACTAAGTCCTTTTGGAGGACAAAATCCTCATCATCAAGCAGAAGCTTGTAAGCTGATTTAACAATGAGTTGCATGTTTTTCGTAGGATCCCAGGTCACTTGATATTTATTGGGTCTCATGGGGATAAATTATTTCTCGAGAATATTACAAAGATCATTTGATTCCACTTGAAATCCCTGAATCCTTATTTGTTTCCACTTCATTCTGCCTCTGTCCTCAACCATATAATTAGAGACTTTTCTTCCAATGAGTTATTCCATGATATCTCTGATTCGAGCAAAGTTAGGATATTGCATCAATGGTTTGTCCTTAGCCCACTTTTCATTCCAAAAATTTATCCTCTCACCATTTCATAAAACCCATATTAAACCTTTTTTTATGATTTCCTTACAATTGAGAATTACTTTCCAAAAAGCATAACCTCTGATTGGAACTGAGTCACTTAGAAATTCCATATTTTGAAGATACTTTTGTTTGATGATAGCTGTCCATTCATTTTCTTCACCAAAAATTAGGTGCAATGTCTGCTAAGCTAGTAAAGATAAATTCATATGAGCAATTCTCCTTAGACCTAAGACCCCATTTTACCTGGGTCTACACACTTTGGTCCATCCTACAAGGTGTATCCTTTTTTTCTCCTCTGATCCAATCCATAAAAATTCTTTTTGGAGTTTCTCAATTTTATGTAAAACCTTCATAAGGGCTTTGAAAATGGAGAAGAAATAGACTTGAATGCTATGAAGAGATGCCTTAGTGAGGGTCAGCTTTCCTTCTTGAGATAGAAGATGACCTTTCCATCCAAATTTTTTTTTTGAATTCTTTCAATAACCCTGTCCCACATTGACTCTCTCGGAGAACCAATGAAAAGAGGGAGACCAAGATACAAAGTGGGAAGGTTTGCTATATCACACCCTAAAATTTTTGAAATCCTTCCTTGCCTCTGAATGGGGGTGTTCAAGAAATATAACTTGCTTTTACTAAAATTAACTTTCTGACCATCAGTGTCCTCGTAGAGTTGTAGGATGTATTTAATTCGTTTGGCCTCAACCATTAACGCCTTAGTCAATAGAAGGGTATCATCGATGAATTTTTGGTGAGAAATAGCCCTAGTGAGAGATGTTTCCTTGATTCCCGATATTAGCCTTGAACTACAAGCATTTTTTATGGTTCTACCTAAAGCTTCTGCCATAATGATGAATAACATGGGGCTGATAGGGTCCCCCTACCGAATTCCTCTATGACTTTGAAAGTAACCAGCAGTTGTTCCATTAACCATAATTGAGAACCATGTTTTAGAAATGCATTATTTGATAAAATTAACCCATTGGTGGTGAAAACCAAACTTAAGGAGGACAACAATCAGAAAGTCCCAATTTAGCCTATCAAAAGCTTTGTTCATATCAATCTTGAGGGCAAAAATAGACCTGATTGTCTTATGAGCAGAGTGTAGAGCTTCATGAACTATGATAACTCCATCCAAGATTGACCTGCCCTGGACAGAGCTTCCCTGGCATGGATCTATGATGCGGGGCAAGACATCTCTCATTCTATTTGCAATGGCTTTAGTTAGGATCTTGTAAGAAATATTGGACAGACTGATTGGCCTGAAGTCAGCCATAAATTCAGGGGTTCGCTTCTTAGGAACATAAGGGACTATATTTAGTCCTAGGGGGGAGTATGTAATGATCCACCCCAGTAGGAAATTTTCTTGATGATGATTTATGTATTGATGTGTGTATATAAAATGCATAATATTATATTAATTTATCAAGATGTGTTGATAGTTGTACTTTAAGATTTTAAATATGGATTTTGCTACTTTTAGAATATGGTATTTCTGATGAATTTTATGGTTTCAGGACTAGGTACTCTCAAAGGTGGATTGGTATGAGATAATCCCTAGTGTTGAGAGAAAAATGACAATGATGGATGACATTATCACCGACGACTCAAGGGTAAAATGAAACCCTTCATATAGGTGCATTGCATGTGTGTATGTTTGATTGAATGCACCATTGAGCAAGGAGGTTGCTATT
This sequence comes from Wollemia nobilis, assembly GCA_028583015.1. Taxonomy (NCBI): domain Eukaryota; kingdom Viridiplantae; phylum Streptophyta; class Pinopsida; order Araucariales; family Araucariaceae; genus Wollemia; species Wollemia nobilis. The sequence continues at coordinate 3,555,836 of JAQPPZ010017240.1, read as the reverse complement.
AAAGGAAAAGAGCATCCTTCATAGGCAGGTGATAATATTTTAGTTATTGTAAAGCCTCCTACTTAAGAAAAAAATATTGTTGTGCATATGTTTTATTTCATATTAGTTTAGGCAAGGATGGATTAGCAAGAGCCCTTGTATTCTTGAGTGTTAACATTCAATATTAATTAAATTAATAAGGTGAGTAATTAATTTAATTATTATGGAACTAATTTTAGTAGTTAATATTAAACATTAGAGATAATATTAATTCATAAGATGAGTGAATGCATTGATTATTAATACTTTGATCAAAAGTATTAGTTGAGTAAAATAAAATTTAATAAGTCAAACCTTATCAAAGAGGACTTAATTAATAATTATTAAAATGATTTTTTATCATAAATGTTAGAATGTTATATATTCTTCTATCACAAAATTTGGAAATATTACTTTATCATAATGGGCAAGATGAAAGAAGGAATTTCTTAATAAATGGGTTTCATCTACCTTATTTTAAAAATGCTTTTGAGAGAAGTAAAGAGGAAAGGAAAAGAAGATGTGAGCTAGAGGAAAGAGGGTCTAGCATGTTGAAGGTTTTGAAATTTTCTTTTGAGAAGGTATGCTTCTAATTGTTATTATGCTTGTATGCTTGCTATGCTTACCTTCAATCGAAACATCTATTTTTTAACAAGCAATCTATAGGATTTGCCCTTGCTCTTCAATATTTGCAATCCTTTGTTACATGGTTTTTATTTAGTATTTTGCTTAAGGTGATTGTGGAATAGTGGTTTTTCTCCTTTTAGGTTTAGTTTGAGGATAAATATTATCAGTGTTTAGCTTGGTTTTTGATTTGTTATATACTTTTGTTTAAGAAGCCAACTAGGTCATTGAGCATCATCCCACAATCCTTGGTTAACGTAAGTCTCTCTAAGACCTAGACTTGATATGAGATTTTTGACTTGGAACCCTTGCCATATGTTAGCCAAATAACTCCTTAGCCTTGAGTCTTCTTCTAGTGGATGGTAGTCAAAAAGATTCATCCACAAAGCTAGTTTATAATATTTCTTCTAGAGGAATTAAACCTAAGGAAACCTTTTTCAAAAATATTAGTTGTGTAGCATTCCTCTAATTTGTTTGGGGTCTCATTTGAGGCGTTTAACTACAAGTTGTGTTAGTATTTTAAGCACCATGTTTTTATTTTTAAAACCTTTCAATGTTGTGATAATGTGACTAATCTTGCTATTACTATAAGTGTTGAAGATTTGAGTTTATGTTTTAATTTGTTTGCATTTGATAAGTCTATCCATAGATGTAGGCTTTTCTATGGTTGAATGGTTTGGTGGATTTTCTATTTACATCATGCTTTAACCTTTATCTTCTAGTGAGCCACATGTTTCCTTGTTAAGCATATCTATCATATTAAGGTTGGATAGATTACCTAAGTCTTAGGTTAAGGCCAGGTTTTAGAAGGTTTAGGCACCAAAATTAAAATGCTTCTTTATGGTAATTCTAGTCCATGAAATGAAGACTTTGTTTATGCTTTTGCATGCATGATATATGAATAGCTAGTATTTTGGTCTTGTGCTTTCTTTAATTTAATATTAGATTTTCTTGATGATAATAGAATATTGTTATTGCATTATAAAAAATTAAAATCATTAATCATGGTAGAAGACCTATGAAAAAAACAAAGAAAATGGGTATATTTTGGGTATTGGTGAAGTTCCAGTGCATAGTATATATATTTTTAATTTGGAAAAATGAGAATATACTTTGAAGATTTTAAGTAATGGTTTTCCTAAGGCTTTAGTAGATAAGGATTTCATTAATGAGAGAAGTATGGAATTCTCTCAATGTTCTTGCATGGTTTTGCTTGCATAATGTTATTGCATTATTGTATACTTTTTGCATAGTGCATGTTAGGCTTGCATATGAATTTTAAGACCTGTTCTAATCCCTCAAATTATTGTCAAAGTTCATGGGAGATGTTATTTTTGAGGAAGACCATGAAAAAGAAGATGAGACTAGGGACCACTTATGTGGAATTTGCATTATTGTAAAAGAAGATGGAAAATTTATTGGAAAGTTGTTTTGAAATATATATTATGTTATATTATGATGTCATTTTTAATACATTATTTGAGCTTGTTTCATAGAATGGAAGATTAAATATTATTATTCTTTATGTAAGTTCTAGAATAATTAGTTATGTGCAAAATAGAAAGAATGTGATATTGAAAGGAATGATAGAATCTAATTCATTAATTATGGTTACAATTCCTTTAAATTTTGCTTATCCTTTCATTGTAGATAAAGGAAATACAAAATGCTAGTTCTATGATTTGAAAATAATTTAAATTCCTAGTCTTTAGCAATGTGTTTGTTGAATTTAGTTATGCTTTAATGTAGCACTTTCTTTCCTTTCGGGAGAGATGTTTATTTATTTTAATATTAGGAATCTTGGATTTAGATGGGGAGGTTGTTTTGGGTATGAATCTAGAGCCATATTAGAAAACCCTTGAGTCAAGATGTACCCAATCCTGGTTGAGTTGCAATGAGGTAATAACCAAGTATTTATGAAGGATACACACTGAACAGTGAGGCTCAGGTGGGCCAAAGTGATGAGGCTTTTGGGTAGTCCATAGTGGTGAGGTCTAAGAATCTAAATAGTGGATTGGTATGGGATACTCCATTAGATAATTCATAAGATACTATAGTGGTGGCACCTTATGGTGAGTCAAGCATGACCATGATCATTACCACGTTAGAGATAATGTCCTTAGTTAGCCCATGGAGGTGTAGGTAACTAAGCAGTAAGGTATAACACTAGAATAATTCTACATAGATAGAATTATGTAGGGTTAGGGAATAGGCATCCCCCTTTAAGTGTTATAGGTCTTAAATGATAATTTCTACCTTGTCGTCAAGTTGTCCTATATTGGTGAGGGTAAAGTCGGGGGACCATTGATGGCATCTTTTCTAAATGATGAGGTTTAGAAAAGTTAACCCTAGAAGTATTGGAAGTTGACCACTCATATCCACTTGAGTGTTTTCTATAGTGACAATGAACTCAAAATGTGGTTATGCTTTATAATCCTAAAATATATTGGGTCTTCTTTGTGAGTTAATCATTGTGAAAAAATAAATAAATATAAAATAAAAAAATAGAAAAATATCTCTCCCTTGGGTCAAGTTGGTAGGTTAGATTTTTGCTTCTAACAATTGTTCTTCCCATTTGTTTTTGTCCTATATTGTTACAATACCATCAAAAACTCGAATAGAAGAAATTGCTAGATAATCCCTCATCTTCCAATATTTTTAAAATCATCTTTACATTCCTCATTACTTAATTTTATTTCTTGTATTAAAATAAACTTGGAGGACTATAAAAACCTATGAATTCCTTAATGGATCTTTTTAATGAGTCATATTCATACCCCTATTATTTCATGAAATCAATTTCACATTAATTTTTACTTTTTTAGTAGTATTAGCCACTTCTTAACACCTATGGTATTTTTATTTTGCTTCCTAAGTCGATATTATTTTGAGTTTTTATCTCTTTGTTCATTCTTTTATGAACTTCCTCTCCTTTTGTGTTTTCACAAATACTTCATCTTCATCAGTCTCCTATATTTTTATATATTCATAATTAGGCTTATATTCTAAAGATTTATGCTACCCTAAAGTATCTAAAATGGATGGAATAGCCTCATAAGCACTTTCTTCTTTATGTTGCCTTGGAAATCCTAGAGCATAAGGATTATCCTCCATAGCAATAACTTTCTTACGCTATCCTAGAAACCCAAAATTTTCATGGATATCCTCTGTATGCATTTCTTTACTACGTTACTCTTGAAATCCTAAAGTGCAATGGATATATTGAATTTTTTTGTTTTTTTTTGCAAGGAGAGGATTATATGCTACTTAAGGAAAATTAAGATGATTTACTTGGATTAAGATTGAGCTATTTCATCTCATTTGATTTAAAATTTACCCCCACATTTTTCTTCACACCTTTAACTCCTAAATTTGAACTTGTGCATTTTACTTCCTCATCCTTAATGTTATTTTTTCTTCTAATGCTTGATTTAAGTTAATAGTCTTTGTAATTTAATGATGTAGAGGTTTTATTTTACCACTTTCTTAGGAGTATAAAATCATTCATTTGACCTAGCTTCTATAATGTTGTGGCATATTTATTTTATATTGAAGTTTATACCATACCCAAAACTTTCCATCTCTTTCTCCATCATTTTCATTTTCAATCGCTTGCCATGTGTATGGTCTCATAACATTTGCAAAGTTGAAATGCAATATTTTCATAATCCATGTGTTGATATCATTCTCTTAATTTATATTTATCCTACTAGAATACTATTAAGATTTTTAAATATCCATGACAATACATGTTTGAGTGCATACAACATTCCTTCTCTCCTTAGTAGTTGGCCCCTCCTAGATGAACTCCCCTAGAGTATTATCAATATCCTTCAAAACTTTCTTATTTATGGTCTAATAAGGAAGTCCAAAAAATCTAATCCACATCAAAAGCCTTTTAATAATATATGTATCCACAAAAATACTCTCACTCCATGGTCTTAAATATAATTGATCTTTGCCCCAATTTCAATGGACATCATCCATTATTTTATCCCATATTTTTGGGCTAGACAAGATGCTAAGGAAATATACTTTTGGAGAAAAATTCATGGAGCAATTTGAATTCAATGCCCACTTCCATTTGATCTAAATTTGAATCTCCAAAATTCCTCAGAAGTATCCATAGAACTTACATATTAACCCTCTTCTTTTGAGAACTAATATATCATGCTTGATCATCTTGTCCTTGATAATAACTTCTAGTGTAGTATCTGCTACCTAGATAGTATTTTCCATAATTCACTCTTCCCCTTATCACTAACTAGGTCATTCTTACTTCCATCTAAGGTATTGTTACTTATAGTAAGGACTTTCAAAAATGACTTTCTTACAATGTTACCTATATTTTCTTCACATGAATCCTATAGTTTTTGAGTTTTCTACAATGACTTTTCTGCACTTTCCTTCTTTCTTTAACTTGTAACAATTCCTTGATTTCTAAAACAAGAAAAATGTGAGGCTTTCTCCTAGATCACACTTGCTTTTGGCTTCCACTTTCTCCCTACACTCAATCACACTCAAAATATTTGTGTGAAAATAGTAGTTTAATATTTTTAATAATTGAGTATATGTAATTAATCTCAATGAAAAATACCATGAATCACTTTTATATATGTAAGAAGCCTATATTGTATTTTCATTATTAATCTTAAGTTAGAAATAAAATATAATTACTAGAAATAATTAAATTAATAAAATATTATGATATTTAAGTGGTTAAAAATGCAACATCTAATTAATATTAATATATATATATATATATATTTAATATATAAAGTTTTTAAAATAATTATTATAAATATAATTATAATTATATATATATATATATATATATATATATATATATATATATATATATAAAAGTTTTTAAAATAATTATTACAAATATAATTATAATTATTTTAAATATGTTATTTTAACTATACCTTAATATAATTTCTTGAAACATTGTGGTAATACTCCATGATGTAATACAAGTGGGACAAGTACCAATTCTTTATAGCCCATTTAATATAATATTAAATGAATTTTATTTTACAATATTTCAAGTTTTCAAGATTTTATATCAAAAATACCTATTAAAATTTAAATTGATTAAAATATTTGAGCAAGAGCAAAGAGTATGAATTAATTGTAATTAAGAAAAAGATTCACCTTTTCTTGTTTTAGATCTTTATGAAATTTCAAAAAATAGAGAATTATTATGAGGAAAAGATAGGTAGAATGGAAGGAAGGTCCATTTATAAAATCCCTAACTAGATGTAGTGGTGTCTTAAATAGAAGTATGACTGCCCTAATCAGGATAAAGATAAAGGATGTGTCTATGGTAGTTACTATCTAGGTAGTAGATGATACAACAAAAGTGATTATCAAGGATGAGATGATCGAGCATGACATAATGGTTTTTAAAAATAGATATTTTGAAGAATAATGACAAAACTCTAGGGGAGTTCATCTAAGAGGGATCAACTTCTAAGGAGTGAAGGCATGTTGTATATGCCCAAATATGTATTACCATGGATATTTCAAAACATTTACCATATTTCATAAAGATTATATCTAAATTAAGAGAATGGAATCAAAAAGTGGATTACGAAAAAATTGCATTTTGATACCATACTTTTTACTAAATTAGACATGTTAATAGATTGTAAAGTAAAAACAATAGATATAGAAACATAATATTTAGGATACGAGAGAAATATCAATGTGAAGCAAGGATATATTATTATTGTCATCTATGATTGTCCCTTCTTGGGACATTTGCACCTCATGTGGAGTGACAACGGGCCTTAGTCAAGAGCATGGGGTTTGGCTCACTTAGGGATCTTCAAGAGTTTTTACAAGGCTGAATCCTTGTTAGAATGTGATCTTCAAGGAACTAGTTTTTTAACAAAGAGAAAAGGGTGTGGAAAAGTAAAATAAAACAAATTGAACAAAGAAGAAAGAAGAGGGTGATGCACCAAGATATCCTCTAAGATCTTACAAAAATAGACCTGAAAGCTATGTGCCATTTGTGAATAGTTACTCTCCTCAACACAATGAAGTACAATCAAGATTTGCATAATAATACGGGTCCCACAAGAGAGCCAAGCTAGTAAGTGACTTAGTCTGAAAATAGGTGGAAGCACCTCAGACACATACATAATAAAATTTAATATTTAGGCAAAAGATCACACACATACACATACATAGTAATAGGTCTACAAGCAATGAAAAAATAGACATAAGCTCTTTTGTATATATAAATACAAGCAAAATCTTACAAATATTGTTCCAGAAGCAAGGGTTCAAGATTGCCCACAAGCCACTTAGGAACCACAATGTCTTTATAGAGAAAAAATATAGGAAAGCCTACAAATGCATATAATTGCAAACTTGTTAATCCTTTATAAAGCTAAGACTACTACTATTTATAGATTACAAAAGGAAAATTTTCTCTGCAAAATTTGTAGGATGATAAGACTTTCCATCAACCCATATCCTAGGGATTATGAATATTTAATTGAGTAGCCATTGATTATTGTTTTTGTGAGTCTGTAGTTGTTGTAGTTGTAGGTCCCCATTCTTTTGCATTTAGTGGTTCACCTACCTTTGTTTGAATTATTATTATTTTTTTTTTTCAACACCCCCCCCGGGGGCGGGGGGGGGGCCGCGCGGCCGGGGGGGGGGGGTCCCCCCCCCGCCCCCGGGGCGGCCCCCCGCCCCCCCCCCCCCCCCCCCCTTTCCATTTGGTTTTTGTGTTCCACTTCACATTTTTGGTGGGGGGGGGATGGACCCCGCGCCCCCCCCTGGGGGGGTGCCCCTCTCCTCTCCAACTCAGCTTTGTTTGAATTATAGAGTCAAATAATTCTTGGTAGATAGCCCATATTTTCTTATTAATGGCATACTATCTTTCTTCTTCCTAAGGATTTGCATGCTCACCTACCTCCTCCTTAGTTTTGGTGCATTCATCTTCTTCCAAAATCATCCATTATTTTAGGACTTTTTCAACACCCTTTTTCTACTTAATCAGGAGTTTTTGGTCCATATGATCAGAGATTTTGCTTGACCACTTCCTTTGGGACTTTATAAATTTTAACAAGTCGTTGTTCAGGTCTTTTTTATCAGATCTTCTTTCTTCATTATATCTCATTAAAATTCTTAATTGTTTTCAAATTTTTCTTTATTGTTACCTTTGTTCTATTTTATGATCTCTTCTTCCTTCTGATGTAAATCCACCCACAAGAGGTCAGAACAAATACCTCCCATAAATAGAAAAAAATTGGTAAAACCCTCCATTCACATAAAAACTACAATACATGGAAATAAACCAATAAATATTTTCTTTCCTTATTAATGGATTCATTTCTCCTTTTACAATGTAATACCAAGGGATAATATATCCCCAAAGAAACCCTAAAAACAAAACCCTAAATCTTAAAGCCCTAAAGATAAAAAAATTATTATTTTTAGCAAATCACTTTTTTCGCCAAAATTTACCTTTTTAAGTAATTACTATTTTTGGCAAATTATTTTTTAAAAAAAATTCATTTTTAGTAATTACCATTTTCGGAAAATTATTTTTTCATCAAAAATTGTTATTTTTAGTAATTACCATTTTCGGCAAATTATTTTTTTATCAAAAATTTCTATTTTTAGTAATAAAAAATTATTTTAAAACTTCTTAAAAAAACCCTCTAAAAGATAGGCTCCTGCATCATTCTCCTCTGGTTGAAAAGAACTCTACTCCTATAAGTTCCTTTGATCAAACTCATAATTGCTCTCCATAGAGCACCACACATCTACAAGCACTCCTTAGAGTACCAATGTCCTTCTAAGGTTTTATATCTCAAAACTCCTGCAAGCACTACACATAGTACAAATTTCTTTCTTCAAGGTTTTATATAGTAAACCTCCTACAAGCACTGCACAAAGTTCCAATTTCTTTGCTTTGAGGCTTCATATAAGAAACCTCCTACAAACACTACAAAAAGTACCAATTTCTTTCTTTCGAGGTTTTATATCTCAAACCTCCTACAAGTAGTACACATAGTTCCAATTTTTTCCTTCGAGGTTTTACATAGCAAACCTCATGCGAGAACTACACATAGTGCCAATTTCTTTCTTTCGAGGTTTTATATCTAAAACCTCCTACAAGAACTACACAAAGTGTCAATTCCTTTCTTTTGAGATTTTATATCTCAAACCTCCTACAAGCACTACACATATTTCCAGTTTCTTCCTTTGAGGTTTTATATAGTAAACCTCTTGCAAGCACTCTACAAAGTACCAATTTCTTCTTCTAAGGCTTTTACATAACAAACCTCTTGCAAGTACTACATAGAGTGCCAATTTCTTTCCTCTAAGGCTTCATATAAGAAACCTCCTACAAGCATTATACAAAATATCCATTTCTTTCTTTCGAGGTTTTATATCTCAAACCTCCTACAAACACTACACAAAGTGCCAATTTCTTTCCTCTGAAAGGTCTCTTCACTCAACTTCTCCTTGCTATTCAATCAATCTATCAAATCTTATGGTTTCATCCCTTCTATATACTCAGGGGCATCAACCTTGATCCCATCTCTATTTCCTTCCAAGACCCTAATCAACCTATCCTCAAAATGATGCTCCTTTGGCTTCCCCTTCGGTTCTTCCTCTACATGAACCTTTGATCTATTGTCTCCTCCCATAGTCTCATTATCAAAATATAGACCTTCTCTCCCCCAGAAATATCCAACTTGCTCTGATACCAAACGATGTAAATCTAGTTGTAAGAGGTCAGAAGAATTACCTTCCATCACATAAAAATTACGTTAAATAGAAATAAATGTGTAAAACCCTCTAATTACATAAAAACTATGATAAATAAAAAAAACTGATAAAATCCTCCATTCACATAAAAACTGCAATATATGGAAATAAACAAGTAAATGTTTATATGGAAATAAACAAGTAAATGTTTTCTTTCCTCATTCATGGATTCACTTCTCCTTTTACAATGTAATACCAAGGGAATATATATCCCCAAAGAAGCCCTAAAAACAAAACCCTCAAGCTTAAAGCCCTAAAGATAAAAACAAAATTACTATTTTCGACAAATTGCTTTTTCCACCAAAAATTACCTTTTAAAGTAAATACTATTTTTGGAAAATTATTTTTTCAAAAAATATTGTTATTTTCAGTAATTACCATTTGCGGTAAATTATTTTTTCATAAAAATTACCATTTTTAGTAATTACCATTTTTGGAAAATTATTTTTTTTTGTCAAAATTTCTATTTTTAGTAATAAATATTTATTTAAAAACTTCTTTAAAAAAACCCTCTAAAAGATAGGTTCATGCATCACCTTCTTGTTCATGTCAACATTTATCTTATGATGTTTCCATGTGTGCCAATCCTGCTAGTAACTCAACTATTCATTTTATTGCTATAGATAGGCTTCCACATTAGTGACCTTCCTTATGAATGTGGGGACATATGTATTTTAACTTCCATTATTATAGAGTGATATTAAGGATCCTTCTTCTTTCCCCACTTGCTAGTTTCCTCTTTGCCATCTCCCATTATCAAGGATATCCTTGTATGTTTGGTGGCAAGATGACAAATAAGTTACTAGAGACTGCTTATCCAAACTGATGTAGATGATGATGAGCTTTGTTGATTTTGCCATGGATAATATTTGGGTTGATCCTCCTACTATAATGGATTATTTTCAATTTTCACCAAAAAGGCTCGTCAAATTTTATCAAGAGAGAGGTTTGGCTTAGATATCATCGAAAATAATTTGGACTACTCATTGTGGGCCATTTTCTTATTAGGTGGTCAACTTGCTCACATAGAAGGAGAATTTCCACTCTTGTATCTATCCTTTGAAGACATCTATTTGGTGAAATATAATATAGGATCCTTTTAGATTGGCATGGACTGTGATCCCTTGGTTTTAGACTTAGGCTATTCATATTCTTCTAGGGTATAATCTATCAAAGTTATAGTGATTTATCACTACAGTTTTGATGGCTCTCAAGAGGCCTTCTACTTGTAGAAGGAAATGAACTTAGAAGTTAAAATATCTTTATCCATTGAGAATAGAGTTATAGAGGCATAGAGTTCTAGAGGACATTGGTCTTCTTTTATAATATTTATTTGGGATCGATGAGGCTCGTTCTCCTATATTTTTCCTTGCTTGGGTCAACACCTTCCCTCACATATTTTGTATTTTTATTAGGGTGAGCTTCTTCTTTCATGCAAAAAGTGACATGGTGAAATCTTTGGCTTGTTTTTATCTTATGCATAATCATTTTAGCTAATGCAAGCCTACAATACCATTTGTTTTAATCATTAAATTTTGTGCTAATGTCAAGAATAACCCTATTGATGGCTTTTGTGGCTATCTCCCCTAGTAGAAAACTATCCTACAAAAATAAAAAAAATAATAAAAAAATTTGATTATATATAATATACATGACCCAAGAGTTGGGTCTCATCTCAAATTATCACTATCCCATCTCTTGTTTGTATGTATTCGTTTGAGGGATAGGGATTCCAATTTTCTATTGCCATATGTCTCATTAGTTATTTTAGAGTAGTTGGTCATAATTCCCCATTTATTTCATAGGGATTTTGCCATTCTTATTCGATTGCTAGTATCTGATCATTACCCCATTTATATGGTGATAATGTTTCTATATGATGAGGATGCAACCATTCACTTGGAAATTTTATTATGGTCTCGTATATTATCCTTAGCACCATCAAAGACCAATCTAAATATATACCCTCCCAATTTAGTAATGAAATCTCTAGATAGGCATATACTGAAAGGAGGAGGAAGATTGATTATTGATATATCTTGCATTACTATTTGATCTTAGTAAGCATATGGGGAAAGCAAACATTTTTCCACAACCCCCAATATTTGAATTGGGATACCATCCAATTGCATCACCCTTTTATTTGGTAACTAATATATTAATCTTAGTGCATCCACTATTTCTTTTGGAATACTGCATATGCTAGCCCTAGAGTCTATAATATAGTTATGGATTAATTTGTCTTGATAGACTAAATAGAATGAGGGGGCTTGGTTCTATTAGATCCTATGGATAATATTTACAACATCATCATAGATTATGGCTACCTCCATATTATTTCTTCTTCCTCTAGGGACTTTTTCAAATGCTCATTTTTCTCTAGGATAGATAACATTTCCCAAACTAGTTATGGTATAATATATTTCTTCAATTGACTAAAAATGTTCAAAGATCTTAAAGATACCACATTTTGAGGAACAAAGTATAATTTTTCTTGGATTGGCCAAATATCATTGTCTGGTTCTAGTGGGACTAACTATGACCTTGGGATTGCTAGGGTATTCTATTTGATAAATGTCAAAGTTTTTTACGATAAAGTTATTGATGGTTTTGAGTTGCCTTTGATTTCTCTATTCTTATTACCTAAGGACCTTAGGCAATTTGGTTGAGGGATGGTAGGGACATAGAAGTCATTGATCATTGAGGTATTGCAATCAAAGGTTGTTATTTTGATTGGGTTAACTTGTGTTGACTGCTAGGGGTTGGTAGATTGCTTGCATCCGTTTCCTCCATTGTCCACTTCTTGGATCTCATTAGATTATTTGAGTAGACTTGAGGTCTTTTTCCCATTAGACTACATATTTTATCAGATATTGCATAGATTTTATTCCTCATCCCAAACCACTAGGATTTAATCTTTATAAGCATAACCAATTTCTATGGTGGTGATGTGGGAATTGCGCTCTAGAACCTAGTTTTTAGATTTTGAGTATGAATTGGATGGCATCATTTTGTATGTTTAAGTGGCCAAATTTTGTGATGTTTCTCCTAGGTTGACCTGGCTAAGGGGGTTTTTAGGAGTTGGGTGGTATGATGTGGTGGGTTTTTCTATATAGTTTTTTTTATAGGGGTTAATTCATTAGCATGATTGGGTACTACTATTTGCAGAGGGGTTACCACTAGGAATGTCTAGGCTTGAACATTTCCTTGAGTATTTTGAAACTAGTTCTAGGATATCCAGTGAGTGGGTTCATGTATGCCTGGTTTCCTTGTGAGGAAGGGGTCTTGTAGTTGTTTTTATAGGTATATCTTAGGGTATTCCATTCCCTTCTCATGGTTAACATTTGGTTAGATATAAATACAATAATCTTATTGTATGAGCCTTGCTCAAGATTCCTATGGTTTAATAAAGTTGGAGTTTATGAGGATACAACAATCGAGGATGAATGAGGAAATGACTAGGATGTTGTCGACTAAGTAATTGGAACTAGAAATTACACCTTTAGATATAGGAGTGTGGGAAGCCTAAGGGCTACTCTTCCAATCTGAATTAAGTATGGTCAAAATGGATGACCAAAATATATATATTTGATATGGAGTATCCTCCTCTAGCTTTAATCATAATTGAAGTTTTAAAATCCAAGGCTTTCAAGTAGTATATAAGTATCATACCTAGTGGAGGATGCATATCCTATGGTATTCTATGCAAAAATTTGTGAAATAAGGTTGAAATATTCTAATTTCTCCATGGACTTCCTTTATTATTATTATCAATTATTGCAGGAGTGATACCCCATGTGTTTTTTTGTAAATAATTCAACAAAGACATTGTCGAGATATTCCCAATTGGTGATAAAATTGGACTATAGTGTGATGTACCTTTCTTGGGCCTTTTTTTTAAAAAGTATCACGAGTAACCTTAAATCCATATTTTACTTTGATATGTTATAGATCATACACAGACTTATCACATGGTTAAGGTGGTTGATGGAGGTAGCGAGATATTCACCAATGAAATAGGTGAGAGACTTCAGAGTAGATTGGGGTATCTCTTCCCATGTTTCATTTGATACTATTGGTGTCAATGGATATTTTTCTTTCTAAGTGGGGAATGTTCTAGGGTGAAATTAGGTGTGGTGTAACCATATAATGGACTATGATTCTCCTTCTTCATGAAATGGTTGCAAATAGTGACAACAACTCTTATCATGTTTGATAGATGTTAAAACCAAACACCAACTTATTGTTTGGTTCTCTAAGCTTTTTTTTTAGGATGGAATCTCTAGGTGAATGAAATTTTTTTCTTCTATAAAGTGGGTAGATAGAGGTCTTCACCCAAACCTTAGTTTGGTATTTTTAATAGTGGCTTCTTCTCGTGTTAATTCTAGAGTTGAGTTTTTAGGTGAGAAAAGAGATGCTTCACCAAGTAGGAATATATCAAGACCCTCACCAAGTCTTAGCCCTACTATTTGTTGTAATTCTAGGACCAATGGTATGTCATTGGGGTCCCATTGAGTATACCATTGAATTATTATCATCTTAAATTCCCCTTCCTAAGACCATCATGTCTCGTGTGGAGCAACATATTAGGCCATAATCAAGAGCATGGGGTTTGACTCAATCAGGGGGCTCCAAGAGTTTTTACAAGGCTAGCTCCTTGTTAGGATGTGTTCTCCAAGACACTAGTTACTCAACAAAGAGAAAAGGGTGCAAGAAAGTAAAATAAAATAAAATCAAAAAAGAAGAAAAAAGGAGGTGATATGCCAAGAGATCCACTAAGTTATTCCTAAAAAAATAGGTGTAAACACTATGTGCCATTAGTGAACACTTCCTCTTCTCGACATAGTGAAGTACGATCAATATTTGCTAGTTATATGCATGAATAAGAAATACAAACCTTGTAGGAGATCCAAGCTAGTAAGTGACTCAATCTAAAAATAGATGCAAGCCCCTCATTAATACATATACTTAATAAATCCAATATATTGGCAAAATATCACAAACACATACACATACATAGCAATGGGTCTATAAGCAATGCCAAAAAATAGATATAAGCTCTCATGTATATATAAATACAAGCACACTCTTATAAAGATTATGCTAGAAGTAAGGGTTTGAGATTTCCCATAAGCCGCTCAGGAACCACAACTATTTTTATAGAGAGAAATGAAAGAAAATTCTACAAATGCATACAATTGTAAACTTGTTGATCCTTTAAAAAGCTAAGACTACTACTATTTATAGATTACAAAAGGAAAATTTTCCCTCCAAAATTTGTAGGATGATTTAAATTTCTATCTACCCATCTCCTAGGGATTCTAAATATTTAATGGAGTAGTCCTCATTCATTATTTTTTTTAGTTTGTAGCTACCATAGTTACAGGTCCCCATTCTTTTGCCATTAATGGTTCAGCTACCTTTATTTGACTTATAAAGCTAAAGTATTCTTGATAGATAACCCACATTTTATTAGTAATGGTGTACTATATTTTTTCTTCCTAGGGATCTATGTGCTCACCTACCTCCCCTTGGTTTTGGTGCATTAGTATGCCTCTAGAATCATCCATTATTTTAGGACTTTTTTATCCCTCTTTGTTCGCCTAATTAGGATTTCCATATCCATATGATCAAGGCTTTTGCTTTATCACTTTATTTAGGAATTTAAAAGTTTAGACAAGTCGTTCATCAAGTCTTTTAATCAAATCTTATTTTTTCATTGAATTACATCAAAAATCTTGATTACTTTTGCCTTTTTGTTATTGTTTCCTTTGTTATATTTTATGATCCCTTCTTCCTTCTTGTTTATGCTGACCTTTATCTTAGGGTTTTTCCATGTGTACCAATCCTACTAGTAACTCAATTGTTTCTTTTATTGTTGTATATAGGCTTCTAATTTAGAAGCCTTCCTTATGAATGTGGGAAATTATATATTTTAACTTCCACTATTATAGAGTGATCACAAGGATCCTTCTTCTTTTGTTAGTTTCTAGTTTACTCTTTGCAATATTCCATTATCAAGGATATCGTTGTATATATGTTGGTGAGATGACACATGAGTTGCCAGAGATCGCTTACCCAAAATAATACAAATAATGATGAGCTCTATTGATTCTACCATGGATTATGTTTGGGTTGATCCTCCTCATATAATGTAATTATTTTAGTTATCATAAAAAAGGCTCATCAACTTTTATTAGGAGAGATGTATAGCTCAAATATCATTAAAAATGCTTCAAACTGCTCACTATGGGCCCTTTTATTATTAGGTGGCTAGCTTGCCCACATAGAAGGAGAGTTTCCAATCTCATCTCTATTTTTTGGAGATATTTGTTTGGTGTAGTCTAAGATGGAATCCTTTTAGGCTGGCATGTATTGCACTCACCTAGTTTTAGGCTTAGGCTCTTCATCTTCTTCTAGGGTAAAGTATATATATCTTGCACTTTAGGATTTTAAAACTAGCATAATAAAGAGATGAGTATGGAAATTATCCATAAAAAAATAGGATCATAAGAAAATAATGAGCATGAATGATCATCCTTCATTTTAGGGTTTCTAGGAAAATATTTAGGAAATTTAGAAGAAGATAAGAAAGTAAATAATATGGAAGATTATCCGTTCACTTTAGGGTTTACAGGAAAACATAAAAAACAAAGTTTTTGGCTATGATATTTCTTCCACTTTAGATTATCTAGGGTGATATAAACCTTTAGAAGAAAATTCTCATTATGAACAACATATAAAAATAAAAGAGATTGACGAAAATGAAAGTGTTGGTGGAGTCAAAAAAGGAGTGGAATACACTAATAAAAGAATGAAGAATAAAGGAAAATTAGAGGGATACATATTTGGGAAACCAAAAATAAATATTATGAGTGTTAAAAATAAGTGGGGTTAAGCTCACAAATAAAAATAAATAGAGATGATGAAATGATATCATGGAATGTTAGGGGTTTGAATGATACCCATAAAAAAGAGTTGTTAAGAAATTAATAAGTTGTTATAGTCATAAATTTATTTTAATATAAGAAATAAAATTAAGTAGTGAATAATGTAAGCACTAGGGTTATGCATAAGTGTGAAATATCGTAAATTGGCTCTATTTAGGATTTTTAAAATTTTGAAAAGGCTAATTTTGGATCCTTTCACTGGGGCCCATTCGCTCGAAAATTATGGGGTGGAAGTTTTTTTGGGGTAAATTTCCCTCCCGTTGAAAATAATTAGAATATTTTTATTTTAATTTGTTGACCTCAAATTATAAATGATTTTGATTTTCCCGCCCAATTCGCCTTCAAATTATAAATGATTTTGATTTTCCCGCCCAATTTGCCTTCAAATTATAAATGATTTTATTTTTCCCACCCAAATCGCCTCATATACTACCTGTATATATACTGTAGTGGGTACCAATAAACATACATCGCTCTGAAACAATGAAAAACTTGACAAGGTTGAAGAGGAGTGTCTATCGACATAAGTCGATCGGTTGCAGAGGAGTGTCAATCGACACAAGATGATCAACATAAGCTAATCGATTGCAAAGTCATGTCTATTAGCATAAGATGATTGGTTTCAGATTCGTGTCAGTCAGTTGCAGAGGTGTTGATCTATTACAGAGGTGTCAATCGACATTCGTCAATCGATTGCAGAGACATGTCTGTCAGCATAAGTTGATTGGTTGTAGAGATGTTAATTGACATTCATCAATTGGTTGTAGAGACGTGTTTGTTGGAAAAAGCCGATTGATTATAGAGTAAAATTTATGCCTCCTAGAATTTTCCCTACAAAAGTGCACCTCTGCAATCGATCGACATATGCCGATCGGTTGCAGAGGTGCACTTTTGCAAGGAAACTTTGAGGAGGCATAAATTTTGCTCCGAAGCTCTATTTTTAATATTTTTTTTAAAACCACCTAGTTTGATGAGATCTACTCAAAAAACTAAGTGAAATCCTCAAAAAATCATATGAAATTGATCGACATGTCTGCAAACTACTGACACATCTACAACCGATCGGTTGCAGACATGCGAATCAATTTCAGATTTGTTTTTGAGGATTTTACTTAGTTTTTTGAGTAGATCTCGTCAAGGTAGGTGGTTTAAAAAAAATTAAAAATGGAGCTCCAAAGCAAAAGTTATGCCTCTTAGAAGTTTCCCTATAAAAGTGCACCTCTGTAACTGATCGGCATATGCTACAACGGATTGGCATGGTTGAAATCGATTAGTATGTCTACAACCGATTGGCATCTCTGAAACTGATCAACATGGCTATAACCGATCGGCATGGCTGAAATCGATCATCATATCTATAGTCGATCGACATCTCTACAATAAATCGACATGTCTATAGTCGATCGACATGCCTGCAACCGATCAAATTTTATGTCTTAGACAGATCATCATAAATCATAAAGTCTAAAAGCCTTTCTTGTCAGCCTAAATCCTTTAATTTTGGAAATCGATATTCATGGTCCCAAACACAAAAAAATTCACGATGGTTTGAAAATTTTTAGAGAAAAATAATTGTAATTCACGGTTTGAAAATTTTTGGAGAAAAATAATTGGAATTCGCCATGTATACTTCTACATATTTCGTCGATATTCCAAGACAATTCACCTTCAATTTATAAATATATTTTGGGGTCGACCCCTTATGCATAACCCTATTAAGCACTCATTTAAAATAATTTGAAATATGGGGATCTTTTGGTAGTTTCTTCTGTGGGAGCTTCTAGAGGTATTAGAACAATATGAAAAAAATGTAAATGGGATGGGCTATTGCTAGAAGTAAAGAGTAATTTGGTTATTTATATAATTTTTAATAAAAAGGAAAATATAGAAGTCTAGGTCATAAATGTATATGCTCCAACTATAGTTGCTCCTTGTGAAAGATGTTGAAAGGACCTTAGCATATTTTTACCAAACACAATGATGGTTCATAATTATGATCTATGGATTATTGGAGGAACTTCTACACAATTTTATCTCCTTCAAAAAATAAGGGTGGTACTCTTGAATAGTCTATATCAATATAATATTTTTCTTCATTGGTCAATTCAAATGACATTAGGGATTCAATTCCTACAATATTTCAATATACATAGGATAATAAACATGCTAAGAAGAAGATAGATATTTTTTCAATAATTGGTTATAAGTATAATAAATACTCTTTAAATATTTTATTGCATGAATAATCAAATCATGCATCCATTCTATTGAGATGTGATTTACTCACTAATGGCCATCCAAAGCCACTTTAATTTTAATCAATGTGGATCCAAGATCCTAATTTCTTCTAGATGTTTATACTATTATCGAATGAATCAAAGTTAATGATCATACATATATCTATTTATTCAAAAGTCAAAATATCTAAAGGGACAAATGAATATTTGATATACCAAATATTTTAGTGACATATTTAAAGTAAAGGAGGAAATTGAATCCAAGCTCAAAAAATTACAATATTAAAATAAATGGACTATACAAGGATATCTATGCACAAGAAAAATATTTACTCTTTTATTATCACGATGTAGTTAAAAAGAATTCATATTGATTTTAAAAATCTAGGGAGATAAGGATTAAGGAAGGGGATAAAAATACCACATATTTCATTCTATAGTAAAAATATAATTATCCTTTCATTACATCAAAAATATTTTTACACAAGATGGAAGAAATATTGAGGAAGAAGAAGATATTAGGAAGGTAGTTAATTAATTCAAATATATTATGTTAGATGTTGGGCAAGATAACCAGGCTCAAAGTAAGCTTTTGTAAAATATACATTCAATTATCACAGGGATAAAATAAAATATTGACAATGAAGATCTCTATGGAGGTGCTACATAGAGTTCAAAGTTTTTGAATACTAGCCTAGATTTATAGTGGATTATTATGGATATTTTAGAGTTTGAAGTTGGAAAATTTCTATGAACATAGTTGGGTATTTGTTTGTTTAATAAAGGAAATTAGAAGAAGCTTTGGGAATCTAATTTGGATAGAATTAAATATTGTTTGATAGGTTGTAAAGGCAAGTTATTACCATAGTTGGAGGGTTATAACTAATTAAGACTAATTAGTAACCAATCCCTATATTTGATGTTATTTTCAAGACTGCCAACATGTATAACACACAAATTTAATGAAATTCAAAAAAATATTTTTTGGAATGGATGCAAGGAAAAATTTAGATTTCCTCTTTGTAAGTGAGATAGAATTTGCAAAAGAAAGTATAAGGGAGGGGTAAGCTTACAGAACTGTAGACCTTTGAGTTTAGCAGTAAAGACAAAATGTGACTAGATGTTATTCAAATATCAAGGAAAGAATTAGAAAATAGTGCTACTTCAAAAATATATAATTTATCTTGGCATAATGAGTTTGATTAGAAAACAAACCCTACCTAGAGTATTTCCAACATAAAACTTCATTTTTATGATTAATGAAGAACCATATTATATGGTTAATAGCTACTACAAATGCTATAATATTTTATCTAATGTTTGGTTGAATCCTTATCCTTTTATTTTTTATTCAATATATCAACCATTGGGTTGGGTATTCCTAGATTGTAAAGGTCCAAAAGTCAAATATTATATCAATATGAGTAAAAAATCTAGATCATGGATATTTATTAGTAACCTAGTTTAAGAAGAGGAACTCAAACAAGTAGCAATTGAGCTCCAAAAGATGCTTTCAGGATTTTATTTGCCTATTTTCACATGGAAGAATCAGTTGGTATAAATCTAACAAAAATAGGTGAATACTTAATCAAATTGGGATATGAGGATATAGAGCAATCATACATTTCTAGTCCATATTATTTTTCTTAGAAGATTTTTATAGAAGATAATTTATAAAGAAGAAGATATCGTGGACCTTTAAAGAGTGTCTTATGTAAGAAGGATCTATAACATTAAATCATTTACTTTTTTAGTGTCCCTTACTTATACCTTTTGGAATAATTTTTTAAAAATATGAGAATATATTGGGTAGCTCCATCAAAATTGAAAGAGTTGATGAAATATTGAATTAATTATTTCAAGACTAAAATATTATGTATTTTTTGGAGGATTTGTCTTGCCACTATTTGTTGGAATTGTTGGAGATATTACATTATTTGTTTCCATTGTAATATTGGTTTGGTAGATGATTTATAATTGTATACTATATGTTTCAATATTAGATAAAGTGTAAGATGTTAGGATAGATAATGAAGAGTCACATGATATATGACAAGATGAGAGTTGTATTTATGAGAGGAATATGAAACGTTGTATCTTTCGAATGAAAGAGGAGAGGAATAGTTAGAGTATTGAAAAGTCATGTAAATTGATATATTGGAGGTAAATATGCATGTAATGTAATCGATCTAAATAATTCTTGCAATCTTGTGATATTGTGTATATTTGAATTATATTTGTGAGATATTGTTGTTATTCCAATATTAAGTTTCATTGTTATTTTTTATTAGTAGAATATATTTTATTTATTCTTGATATTGGCTGAAGCTTACAATGGGTTAATCTATTCAGAAATCTAATAGTGGTATCAAAGCCACAACAAGATTGCTTGAATAGGATCTAGGATAATTATTGTTATCCAATGATAAGCACAAATTAAGGAGAAGCTTCTTTGGAATGGTGAAACTGGTCTGTAGCCTATAAAACTAGAAGCAATAGATTAAGGACACAAATATTAAGGATAACAGTTTGGAGGCATCAATTTTAAAAGTTAAAAGACTTACATTTGGAGACAACAAGTAACAAGACTTGAAGATAGAAAGAAGACTTCTAACGAATAAGCATACTTAAAGGTAGCAAGAAGACTTCAAGTGAATAAGCTAGAAAACTTGAAGGTAGTAAGAAGACTTCAAGACAACAAGAGGTCTTGAGGATAGAAATATAAGAAGGCTTACAATTTAGAGAAGACAAAATTGAAGATTGATGCAAAGAATCATAAAATACCACATGGGTAGCAAGTTTTGAAATGTAATAATAAAGACTTCAAGATAGCAAAAATTCTTGAGGATAGTAAGATTTGAATATAGAGAAAAATATCAAGAAATACCCGACAAAAAGTTTAAGAATTCAAAAAGAATTATGCATCCAAGACAACACATTGCTTGAGATATTAGCAAACAAAGATTGTATATTAAGTACATATTTAATGAAATGAAAAGAGGATTGAAAAGAACATAAAGTGGATGCCATTTGAGCAACAAGGTTTAAAGAAAATCAACCTCAGTTCAGGCATAACAAAGAACATCTAGAGGCAAAAAATAAAAAGGTGAAAAATAGTGATTTATTGAAATATGTAAGTGCACCTTTGCAAAAAATAAATTGTATTTAAGAGGATATAAATCTCCTGCACCTCAATGAGACAGCTAAACGTATGCACCTATATTAACAAGGTTAATAAAAGAAGGTATATTACATAATAATAACATGGAAGAGTGCAACATTTTATAGGAGGATATAATGGAAGAAAAGTGCTTTCCTCCAAGCCAAACAAAATGTTTTAGAGTTGAGTGAAAAGCCATCCTTCAAACCAAAGTACAATGCAGTCCTACATATTGGAAATCTACGTCAAACACTAGATTTGAAGCATCACCATTTGTAGATAAATAAATTCAAAAACAACATCTAAATGTTGTCCTTTTAGTTCATAAAGTACATTAGAATGTCACCCTTGTAGTTCGAGAGAAGCACTGAAGTGTCATGAGAGAAATAGTTAGAGGGAAGTGAAAATCTAGGAGCAATTGGAACATCGGAGAGTGTAAAAGCCAATGTATTTTTGATGTTGAAATAAGTGCAAGAGTTAGGTCAAACCAAGAGTCACTTGGAAGTTGAAGGTAGAAACCGAGTGTTGGGAAACCTAATACCACATTCGAGTGCTTAGATGTTATAAATATTGAAATGATATGCACCAACTAAAGTATCATGTGAATCGCTAGGTTGACACATTGAGGCTATGAAGGTAAAAATATAGAGTGAGTAACGTTCATTATGGAGAGTTACAAATAGTGGCCATTGCATGATCTTTCCAACACATTGATTCTCACATGTTTGAGCCAAGAGAGCACAGTGAAATGCTTTAAAAAATTGTAGTGCTTAAGTCACCATAGGGATCACACCATTGAAGGAGGTATATTTAATTTGATAAGTTGATTTTTTATTTTTACTAAGATTATAGGATAGTAAAAGATTAATTAAAGGTTAATTATTGATAGGAGTAATTTATTAATGATTATTTAGTTTTTAAATATTTGATTGAAAAAATTTAAACTTTAGATTTTTTGAGATTCAATTGAAGTATTTAAAAAATAAAATTTGGGAGACAAAAGGGTTTCAACCTCAAACTTAGGAAATCAAATTTGTAAAACCTAGTTTCTAACAATTTGGGAGAAATAAGGAATTCAACCTCATAGGTTTTGTAATTTAGAAACTCTGAATCCATAATTCAAAACCTATGAAGTTAGAAGGTTGTCAACTTCAAGAAATATGGTAAAGAGAAAGAAAACAAAAATAAAATAGATGATCAAAAAATAAAAACACAAAAACCAAAATTACATGAGTTGTTTAAATCAGTTTAAGAAGAAAACTTATGTTTTCAAGAAGAACAAATATATATTCTAGATGACTCATTAGAAGAAACTAAGAAAATTTTACAAAAATTAAAATGTTGGACTCAAAAAATGATAACAAAAATTGAAATTCAAGATAATACATCAATAAAGGAAAAATAGTTTTGCAATCAATCATAAGAGAAGCCAAAATCATGGCAGAAGAGAAAAGAGTTTTGCAATCAATTTAGTAGAAAAATGATCTAAATTCAAAACTTGATGAAGCAGAAATAAAATCTAAAGATATTTTTACATTACCTTATGATATAGGAAATATAATGTATATGACATTACTTTCTAATGAAGTTCTAAAAGGTAAGAATAGAAAGCAAGAGGAAATGACTACAGATTTGGAAAATGAGCTTGTTGATATTATTAGTGAAGTAGAACAAGGAGAATTTCTAATGCTTCAAAAATACATGCAATATATTCTTAATGATGCTAATGATTATTGTGAAAATAGTTTTACTATACCTATTAGTCTATGGAAAATAATCTACAAGAAAATTATTACACTAAATATTTCTAAGATAAGAAAGTAAGAAAAAGTTGAAGAATTAGGGAATAAATCAATGATGAAATATGTTTCTTGTGATACAAATTATTTAAGGCCCATGATGATAGATGCATGTTGTGATACTAGTGATCTTCATCAAAAGGAAAAATATGCAAATTATGATTCTTGTCAAAATGAAAGGATATAGTGTTATATAAGCAATTATAATAGTGATTTAGATTTCATGACAAAGATAGAAAAATATATTACAAAAATAGATGTTGCATGTGATACAAAGGATTCAAATATAGTTCATAATTGTTTAGAAAAAACTTATGCTATCAGAAATGATGTTGACATGGATTCAAATGATGATAGAAACAATGATGCTCAAATTTGTATTGATGTTGATAGGGTTCAGTATAATGATATTTTTGGTCATTTTGAAAATCATAATAGATAAATTGGTTCAAAGTTGTTAAATAAAACGGGATATAAAAATATAGGTTTAGGAAAAATGAACAAGGAATAAAAGAACTAATTGTACCAATAATGAGACCAAAATATGAACGTCTTGGATATAAAGGATAGATGAGAAGTAAGGAATCAAGAAATAGATTTGTAATAATAAATAGTAACATAAAATCTATGAGAGGGATTGATAGAATTAGTAATAATGAAGGACAAAATAGAAAAAGGATTTTTTTTAACAAAAAATAAATGTAGTCATTGTGGTAGATATGGACATAATATAGAGAGATGTTAGAATATCCATAGTTGTAAAATTTGTGGAGGACATAATCATTCACAAATATTTTATCTACAAAAAGAAAAGAAAGACTACATATTAAAAATGGATTGTGGATGGATAAACATGAATGAATGAGATAAGATAAAAGGAATGTTGTACTATTTCTACAAGGAGTATGATCAAATTTTGTTAAGGATATTACCATTGGATAAGAAAAACTAGTGAAGTTGAGGATATTACCACTAGGTAGGAAAGACTAGTGAAGTTAAAGTATTTTCACTAGGTTAAAGAAAACCTAGTGAAGCTAAGATTATTATGACTAGGTTGAAGAACAATCAATGAAGATTAAAAATTCAGATTTTAGAAAGAACCAACTCAAGAAGAAAATTTGATCATTGCCATTCTGCTTTAGGTTATTGAAAATATTTATAGAATTTTCATAATAATGCTAGATAAAGTTATCTAGATTTTTTTACAGTGAACAATAATCTTCTAAATTTGAGAAGCTTCCTAAAATGGATATATAAGACTTTCATATTTGTTTTCTTGAAGGTCGTGGGATTTCCTTATGCAGGGATTGGTTTGAGTTGTAGTTAAGTTTCATATATAGATATTGATAAAATTTTTAGGTCTCAAAGATAAACCTTGAGAATCTAGATTGAGTTTACCTATTCCAAGAATCTATTTGGAATAGAAGGCAGTATATAGTATAGACTTATGTCTTGAAGATAGACCTTGATATTGATAGAGAAAGGAGACTCTAGAAGTGAGATCCCATAGAAGCAAATAAAGGATATCTATTATAAAAGGTCCCATTGAAGGCATATTAAAGAGACTCAGATTCTAAATAAAATATTGATTGGTCCTTAGTAAGAAAAGAGACCATTAATATAGCTTGTTCTACAAAGATAGAAATAATATGTAGTGATGATCCTACAAACATGATGATATTATGAATGTTCTAATGGATGAGCCAAAGGCAGAGTTCTAGAGGCAATGAACCAAAGGTAATGATCCAAAGGTAGTGACCTGGTGATAGTGACCTAGATACATAGACCTTGAGGTGAATCATATACATTAATCCAGAGGTAGACACAAATAAATATATCCAACCATGACAGAGTTAGAGTTCAAGATTTAAGAATGAAGAAGAATAAAAAATTAAGGCCAAAAACCTTCACCAAATAATGTAACAAGGAGGGGGTGTTGGAGATATTACATTAATTGGCCCCCTTGTAATATTAGTTTGGTAGATGATTTATATTTGTACAATGTATGTGTCAATATTAGAGAAAGTGTAAGCTATCAGGATAAAGAATGAAGAGTCACATGATATGTGGAAATATGAGAGTTTTTTTTATTTATGAGACGAATATTAAATGTTGGATCTCCTAGATGAAATAGGAGAGCAATAGTTAGAGTATTGAAAATTCATACAAATTGATATATTGGAGGTAAAGCTCCATTCAATGTAATCGATCTGAATCATTCTTGCAATCTTGTGATATTGTGTATATTTGAATTATATTTGTGATATTGTTGTTATTCCAATATTAAGTTTCACTATTATTTCTTATTAGTAGCATATATTTGATTTATTCTTGATCTTGGTTGAAGCTTACTATGAGTTAATCTATTCAAAAATCTAACAAGAATTTATAACTTGAAAGGAATAATACAATTTTCAAATATAAATGTCAAAATCATGATTAAGTATGGAACCCTATTATTACCTCTCTTATAGAGTATTTATAAACATGGTGTTCATCATGAGATGTCTTAAATATTTAAAAATATTTTTTAGCTTCTTCGTTAAAATATTTGAATATACATGGAAGGGTCATATATGTTAATGAAGTTAACACAAAAGATCTACTTTGATTCATGGTAAAATAAAAATGTCCAAAAAATTGTTTTATCAAAATACATTTTGGTGGTGCTTCCATAGGAAATCCAATAAAAGCTAGTGGAGATGGTGATTTCAAGATAAATAAGGTAAACTTCTCCTTAATTGCTCATAATTATATGGACTTATCAACTATCTAAAGTTAGGGTAGGATGCAAAATATTTCAATTGAGGAGGCTTTATAAATTATAATATCAACAAAAATGAATATGGGGATTAGATTAAAAATAATACTATTGTTGATGTTCATCAACTACTATTAGAGGTAATCTCTCAAAAATGTGAGCATATCTATATAGAAGAAAACTAAGTAGCAAATAATTTTATTAGTCACAGTATTGATCTTTGACTTATCAAAAAATAAAATTTAAAATACAGTTCACCAAGTGGGATTTTATCTCTTAATAAAAATGATGTGAAAGAGTTTGTAATAAAAACATAAAAATTTTAGGAAGATGAAGAATATATATATTTTTTGATACTATTAAGAAAAAGAGGGTTTTGAAAGGAACCCCACAACCTTTTACAAGAGATAAGCCCTAGGGACCACCACCAAAGAACACAAACAAACACCCCAAGGGTGAACCAACGAAAAAAATGAAGAGACAAGAGCAGACAAGAGGAATGAACAAAAGGGCTAGAGAGAACTAAGGAAGTTCTACTCCAAAGCACCAAGGGATCAATACCATGTCCATCGTGTCGCTTCAAGGGTAAGGATTCAAAATTTAAAAATTACCAACTACTCCACAAGGCACATGTCATGAGCAGAACCATGTACCCAATGGGAGGGTGAAGGTACATCAATTATTACCAAAGTCTCCTAAGGCACATATCATAAGGATATCCACATACCCAATGAGAGGGCGAAGGTACAACAAATAAGAGCAAATCTAGTCACACACAAATGACACCATAAATTCCATGTACCTACAACACACTACCAAAGATCTATGGAGGCATCAAACGGTCCACCACGAACGTAGACCTTGAATAAATCTATGATAACATTTAAGGAACTTCATATATGATGCGACTAATGATATCCATGGGAAAATCCTCTTGCCAAACAAAAAATACCTATGGAAAAACACCTAGATTCACCAATAAATCAGCCACCACATTGCCCTCTCTAAGCACGTGCTCAAACACCACATTATCAAAGGAGTGAGAGTTCCAAATCGTTTCATTAATAAGATTAGACACCTTCCAGCTAGGCTGAAAAACCTCTTTAAGCATATTAATCACTAACAAAGAGTCACCTTTTATTATTGCATTATAGATACCAAGATTTTTTAAATGCATCACACCAACAAAGGCAGCCCATGCCTCTGCAAAAATGGAAGATTGAGTACCAAGACAATCTGCAAAGGCCAAAATAAGATGCAGACTATATTTGATAGAAAGGAAAATAAAGAATATTTTTAATAAAAAGATAATTTGGATATAGTTTAATTACCCTATGAACAATTGTAGTATTTTCGTTATTTTCATGGAAGTGGCCCCAATAAAAACCCAGATATAGCCTAATAATAATAATTTTAAAACATTTAAAAATAAATAAAATATGCAATGAGAAAACATGCATTAATATTTTAAAAAAATACTTACAAAAACTATATCAAAATATAGTTTTTTTTTTATATGTAAAAAATAGCAAAACTAAAAATAAATTCTATTAATATATTTACTTCACAATTAAAAAAGAAGAAGCATAAAATAAAATCGATCTAAGTTTTAATATATCAATTTTATTTTAAAATTCTAAAATATATGTTGAAATTAAGTTTTAAAAAATTTAATTTAATTTTTAAAATTTAAAAACTTATATAAAGATGTACTTTACTATAATAATATTTGTGGTATTATAGTGCTAGTTCAAGTGATTATGAGTTTGTAATTCTAGGAATACCTATCATACTTGAAATGTAATCAAATTTTGAATAGAGTTAAGCACACTTGAAATGTTGAAGTTGAGTATGGCAACAATGATGATGAAACTAATGGTGAATACATTTCAACTTCTCTACCTACATGGAAATTATATTGAATGTGTTGTGAACATATGAATAAATTCTAGATACCTACAATAGTAATTCTAAAAGTAAGTTTGACATAAATACTTTCGATAGAGGAGTTGAACTTGTAAATATATTGGCATCTATGCTTCCAAATGAATTTTAGGATTATAAGTCTATAAGAATTCCACCATGAAATAAAATCATGTGGTTTGGATTTTGCAAGCAATGCTACTTTCCAAGAAATTTGTATGATGGAAAATATTGAAACTATAATGAATCATATCTTTTGGGTAAATGAATATAAAGAGAACAAGTGTGGAATGGTTTCATGAATTGAAGGTAAACGTAAAATAGATATTAAATTCCATGATATCATAGGCCATATTAGACAACCCTCATAGAGGACATTATTTACCCAATATATATTTATCCAATCAAACTTTGATCATCGAAGTATGGTGTACAATTCTACTCTGATTGGATTTGAATCTTGAAACTCCTATTAAGAGTTCCATAGTTTTATCATTAGGTCCACTCAAGTCTTATATTGAATTAAAAATATAGAATGGGGGACATCCAAGTTGAGAGGAAAGAAAAGAAAAATAAGTGTCTTAAAATAAAGGGGTCTCCAATAAAGGACTTGATATTTTTCCTCCACTTTAACTTTATATATGTGGGAATTAACATGAGATTTTTCCTTTTCAAAGTAGGAAACCTACCATTTAGAATTAAGTTTTTTAGAGGAAAATGTGATAACAATTGGGGGTAAACACATCTAGATTTAATGTTTTGAATAAGAACCTAATTTGGAAACAACCAATCATGTAGAACATATGTAGTAAAAATACCTAATTTTATGATAACCTTATCAAATATAAGAGCACAAATGTAATCAAAGGCTAAGTGCATATAGCTTGGACAATTATGAAAAATTAGAGAGAAATTTCAATGGTCCCAAAAGTCCATAATGATATTCATTATCTTCTTTAGAAAGGCTAATCCTTTAATATTGGAGTAGAGCTAAAAGATTTTGGTTATAGGTGACTACTTGTTCTACCATTTACTTTATCTTCCAATGCTAAGGTCATTCCTTAAGGTGATATTTTTTCAAGTCAAGCTACCTCTTCCCCATGCAAGCTAATTATTGATAAGACATAAGGAACCTATAATCCATAAGTTCTTTGCATTCCATAATTTATCTTCTCACAAAATTTTCTATCATTTTATTTCAAAATATTTAGAGATTCTATGTCAAAATAGTACTTATCAAGGTCCTCACCATATATATATTGTGCCACACATTTGGTCGTAAGATATTTTTATGATTCAAGGGATCTAATATCCAAAGTATCCCTTTACTTTTAGGAGTAATATAGAGTTTCTAAAAGACAACAACCATGTTATTGGATCTATCTCATTTAGAATATAAATACTAGTAGATGATTTGAGTAAGTTTTTGGTAGACATTTTGAGAAGTAAGCCATTGAAATGAATAATAGACATGTGAAGCCACTAGAATATTTATTAAAATTTGGATCTTGCCAACTAGAGAGAAATTTAACATTCTAGACATTAAAATATTTCTAGAATGTAATCATAACCCAATCCCACATAGGCAATATGTTGATGTCAAAGAGTATTCCTAGGACATAGTATTTAACCAATTGGGATAATCTTCCATGATAAAGGAACATGACTTGACATGGGAGAAGAAGAGAAGAATATAACACTTTATTTTAAATTGATTGACTCTAAAATCAAAAACATCACAATAGAATTAAAAAATATACTAGACAATATAGTTTTTTTTGCTTTTTATTTTGTAAGAATGGAAGAGTCATCTACAAAGTTAGAATTAGAAATTGATTGTCCATTTGGAAGTCTCAAACCCATTAATAGACATTTATATAAACACTTCTTCATCAAATGATCCAAAGCATTTTTTGTTATCACATAAAGGAGAGGGCCAAAGGGCACCCTTGTCGTATAGACATTTGTAATTAAAATTAGTTTAATAGAATTCCATTGAATTAAACACATGAAGATGCATTATGAAACAGGAGATATATACGTTTACACAACCCCTCGTCAAAGCCCAAAAAACTAAACATTTTTTAGAAGGAAGTCATAGTGGACTCTATCATAGGATTTACTTAAATTTAATTTTGATAAGGATGACATCTTGTTTAGATTTTTGAACACATTAAGATGCTTCTCAAGTGAGCATTAAATTATTAAGAATATATCTACCTTTGATAAACAAAATTTATTCAAGACTAAAAATTTCCTATACAAAAGGTCTTAGGTAGATGGTTAGGGCTTCTACTATGATTTTATAGGTAATATTGAACAAACTTGTGGGGTTCCATTGTAAGA
Source organism: Wollemia nobilis (assembly GCA_028583015.1). Taxonomy (NCBI): domain Eukaryota; kingdom Viridiplantae; phylum Streptophyta; class Pinopsida; order Araucariales; family Araucariaceae; genus Wollemia; species Wollemia nobilis. The sequence goes on along the minus strand of JAQPPZ010017240.1, from coordinate 3,525,219 downwards.
TGTTATCATTGTTATAGTTTTTATGGATTAGTGTAATTAGTTCTTGAATGATATAATAAAAGCCAAGGAATTTCTTGTATATCATGTGTAAGTCATTACCAATCATAAACCAAATATTTTGGCTAGATTCCATAGGTAGGTTGTTATAAGTGTTTTTTTTTTCATCTACTAGAAAGCCAACCTAAGTTCTGTTATAAACAACATCTTACCCATATATTTAGATTCAAAGGGGGAAATGAAATAAAAAATACAATCGTTTACATAATTGGTGACAATTAGATCCATGTCAATTGATGGCTCTTTAGAGATGATATTAACAAATTGGGAGTAGAATACATTTTTGATGGCACTGTGGTTGACCTTTTCACTCAATGGCCCAACCCCTTCAAAAATACTAGGATCAAATATCTCTGGTATTTGTGCTTGCACCATTATCTATGGTAAATATGGATTGAGTGCAACAATCGTGCTTTCTTCAATATGTCTAGAGGCCATATTTCTATTGGGGTGAGAATTCTCTATTTTACCACCAAAAATGCTTCTTTGTGCCCCTAATCTTAGCCCCTAGACCTTGGAATTGATTCCTCCATAGCCTCTTCCCTCCATACTTCAATGGAACCCCTTAGATCACCCAATCATGCCAATAATAGATCCAATGCCAAGAGGATTCCCCCTTGAAAGGGTGGAAAAAGTTAAATTTTGATGGCTCCTCCAAAGGAAATCCTGGTCTAACTGGTGGTGGAGGTGTGGTTAGAAATCATTATGGCAAAATTATTATAGCCTATGCTAAAAACCTTGGTACTCTCACCAATCATGTTGTTGAGGCTAAAGCCCTTTTTGTGGATTTTCCATCTTGATTAACTTCAATTGCAAGCTCATTGTTCAGGGAGATTCCCTTCATGTCATCAACTACATCAAAAAAGTAAGGCTTGTAATTGGAAAGTTAGCAATATTATATACAAAGTAAAAAGAATCCTCCACATCCACCCAAAGACCATAGTCCATCACATATTTAGGTAAGCTAACAGGAAGGCTAATTCCCTCGCTAATTTGGGCCTCACACAAAAAACCATCAGTGTTTGGTACGATGATTTTTACCAAGTCCTTATCAATATGGTTGTTCGAGATTGGTTAGAAAATAATTGAAACTCACCTCCCTCCCCTCTCACTAACCTGTTGACTCCTAGTCATCCCTAAATATTCATCCCAAATGCCAACTCAACCATGTGGCCTCTGCCATTTCCCTTGCTTGGCATCTTTTGTGTCTAGATGGTACGCTTGGTCAACCCCACCCATCCTTTTCCCATGTTCCATTCTACCCTTTGCCATATTATTTCCAATCAGGTGTATCCCTCCCTTCATATCGATCATATTTGCTTTCCCATTGAAACCTACCATCATCGACACCTTGCCTTTCACATGTTTGGCTTCCAGATCTTACTCAATATTCTCTATGCAGTCATCATTACTTTTCATGACATTTTTGACCAGTCCGATTCTCTCGGTATTAACCTCCAGATTTTTTTTTGCCAATCCAATATAATTATTTGTGCAACATTAGTTTCTTTTGATCGATTAACTTCTCATGTGCATGGTATTAAGATATTGCTTGATTCCCATAGTGTGATCAATGATACCACCTTGGAAACCTCTGATAAATTTACCACCTGGAGCATTGTTCATTCTCGAAATGATCTTTTTTCTCATGCCACCATCACCAAGCATACCCCTTCTCTAATATTTCAATGGCCAGCACATGACCCAAACATCACTGTCCTTCAAAAATTGCAACGGTCCCTTGCAAATCTCCAACCACCTTCTTCGACATGTGAGTTGAGTGTATTTTTATCCCTCGCTTTAAGTTCCCTAATCTTCATCCCCATCCCTCCATGGCCTTGCTTGAGCCCTTCTTGCTTTAGCTTGACCCCATTATTGAGGACATCTTGAAGAGCCAGAACTATTGAACCTTCCTAAAGAAGTTTACGGGCAATAATAAAGAAGTTTTAGATAAAATTTTTAATACTTCGAATAGAGGCCAAGTTACTGTCAGAGGTCTTGACTTCTTGATCAAATTTTGTATACTGGTTGAGGTTACATGCTTCTTTATTGACAACAAAACCATTAGGTACAACAAGCACACTATGATGGTGAAGAAGGAGTACTTTAATAACAAAGGTAAGGACCTAGTTGTGGTTGATGGAGGTATTGATAGAACTTTACTTCCTGGCCCTTGGGATCGAGTTATAGTTCTAGTTTTACATTAATTTACCATGAAAAATGTAAAGAGTGGAAAATCCTCCCATTTCATTCATCAGGACCTACATCTTATCCTATATAAGCATACCCTAGATCTTTACTCTAAGAAAGCTATGATATCTGCCTCCCCTACCCCTCCCAACCCCACCAAAATCCCCATCTACTCCATCCATCTTGAACCCATTGTGGGAGGTGAGCAATTGATACAAAGGTAATATTGCATTAACCATTAACATCAGGTTACAAAGTTTAAATAAACATTAAAATAACCATACTAGAGAAAAGGGGGGAATAGGAGAAATTAAGGGAGAAGAAATTAAAATCAAATTCTCTTGCCGCCCAAAGATGCTGTCGTCCAACTGCCGTCCAGGTAAGGTAAAAGGTAAGTAATCTTACCCAAGGTAAAATACCTTTTTTAACCTTTTACCAATGGTAATTTTCCAACATTCTCCCCCTTAAAGTTGAGAGGACTGACTATACAGTCTCTCAGCTTTATAAATTGAGCTTTAGCCATGCCTTTGGTGAAGATGTCTGCTAGATTATCCAAAGTGCTGCAGTATTGAAGCTCAACTATCTGTTGTTCCACCATATCTCTTATGAAGTGATACTTCATATCAAAATGTTTTGACCTTTTGTGGTGGATCGGATTATATGCCAACTGTATGGCACTAATATTATCACAATTCAGTTTGGTTGGACCAATTTGTTTTTTGCCAATCTCTTCAAGGATTTTCCTCAACCAGAGGATTTGAGTACTAGCATGGGTAATGGCTATATACTCAGCTTCTGTAGATGATAATGCTACAACAGATTGCTTCTTGGAACTCCAAGTTATTAGTCCTGAACCTAGACTAAAACAGTTCCCTGATGTAGATTTTTTGTCATCTATATTACTGCCCCAATCGTTGTCACTATAACCAACTAACTTCACAGAGTTAGACTTGTGGTAATGGATTCCAAAATCCAATGTACCTTTTACATATCGTAAAATTCGTTTGGTTGCTTGAAGATGCAGCTCGGATGGGCATGCCATAAACCTTGATACTAGAGAAACAACATACTGTATATCCGGCCTAGTGTTGGTGAGAAACATTAAACTCCCAACCATGCTTCTGAAATTGGTCATGTCAACTTTTGGTGCTCCATCATCTTTGCTTAGCTGGATTCCATGTCCTGTTGGTGTTGCAACCGATTTGCACTCGTCGCATAGCAAATTTTTGAATCATGTCACGAGCATATTTCTGTTGACATATGAAGATCCCATTCTTTGATTGATGTACTTCCATTCCTAGGAAGTATCTCATTAATCCGAGATCCTTCATCTCAAATTGATTCATCATGGAGTTTTTGAACTCCATATTCATTTTATTATTACTACCCATAAATATTAGATCATCCACATATAAACAAACTATGAGGATATCTACTCCATTCTTTCGGTAGTATAGAGTTGGTTCACTCTTGCTTTTTGTGAAACCATACTTGCTGAAATAGCCGTCAATTCGTGAGTACCACGCTCGTGGTGCTTGCTTGAGGCCATAAAGTGCTTTTTTCAATTTATAAACAAGGTTCTCTTTTCCTTGTTCTTGGAAACCTTGAGGTTGTTGTACATACACCTCTTCTATCAGGTATCCATTTAAAAATGCACTTTTCACATCCATGTGTTGAATGTTCCATCCTTTATGGGCTGCCAAGGAAAGAACATTTCGATTGTTTCTTGTCGAGCAACTGGAGCAAAGGTTTCCTCATAATCTATTCCATATTTCTGAGTAAAACCCTTAGCTACTAATCTTGCCTTGTGCCTTTCAATGCTTCCATCAGCATTGAATTTGGTCTTATAGACCCATTTACATCCAACACATTTTTTTCCCTTGGGAAGCTTCACAAGCTCCCAAGTATCATTCTTTTTAATTGAGGATATTTCCTCTTCCATGGCATCTTGCCATATACTTTCAGTACATGCTTTTTCATAGCTAGATGGTTCTAGCTGTGCAGCAGCCAACAAAGCATAATTGACTACATCACCCCTTGGTTCATGAGACTCATCATCTCCTGACATTTGAAGATTTTCAAGTCTTGACAAAATGTCGTCCATCTCACTAGCTTGACTCCTAGTGTATCTTTGTTGGAAATTCCTATCCAATATTTGAGAAGATGGATGACTCCGTAGTATGTGCTTTCCTTTATTTGTCTCTTTCCTTTGAGAAACTGGATCAATATCCATCGGACTTGGAGCGCTTACAGATCTATGAAATCATTTTGGAGAGTTTGGGGGTGCCAACAAAGAAGTCCCTCTTGGACTTGGTGTACCACTTGATGTACTTGATGAAGATTCCTGATGTGGACTTTGTGGAGGGGAACTTTTTCCACTACTTTTCTTGGGTTGTACAAATGTGGAACTTTCCGAATTAGAGTCTATATCAACAAATTTTTTATGACCCCATTCTCCCCCTTCATCAAAAATTACATCCCTCGGAGATAATTATTTTATGTGTCTTGGGATTGTACAATCTATACCCTTTGGTTGATTCACAATACCCTACAAAAATACATGCTTGACTCTTGGGATCAAGCTTCTTTCTCTTCTCCTCAGGAATGTGTGCATAAGCTAAAGAACCAAATACTCGAAAATGTTTGACATTTGGTTTCTTACCGTACCATCCTTCATAAGGAGTGATACCATCTAAACTAGAAGTCGGACTTCTATTTAGAATATATGCACTAGTTCTCACTGCATCCGCCCAATAGTTGTATGTTAGATGCTTTGTCTGAAGCATTGTTCATGCCATTTCAACAAGGGTGCGGTTCTTTCTCTCAGCCACACCGTTCTGCTATGGGGTATAGGCAGTGGTGAACTTCCTTTTTATCCCATTTTGCTTACAATAATTTAAAAATTCATTTGAGGAGTACTCTCCTCCTCTATCGCATGGAAGACATTTGACATAGTAGTCACATTGCTTTTCTACATTATTTTTGAAGTCTATGAAGCAATCAAATGCTTCATCTTTGTGTTTCAGAAAATAGATCCAACCACATTCTAGAATAATCATCTATGAATGTTAGAAAATAAGAATTGTTTCCAAGGCTTTTTGTTTGCATTGGACCACAGATGTCCGAATGTACTAGCTGAAGAGGATAGCTTGCTCTCCACGCTTGGCCTCTTGGAAACTTTGTTCTGGAGTGCTTTCCCAAAGCACATGCTTCGCATACCTTCTTATGTTCTTGAATTTTTGGTAGTCCTGTCACCATAGCTTGTGATGTTAACATTTTCAAGCTAGCGGAATTGAGGTGACCATATCTCAAGTGCCACAATTCACTTGGATTTGTAATAGCAATGTTTGCAAGTTGAGCTCCCCCCTGGCTCACCAAATTTTAGAGGGAATAACCTATTCTTTGTCATAGGTACTTCTGTGATGACTCGGTTACAATTGTTTTTATCAAGGATTGTACATTTTCTTTCATCAAAAACTAATTTGTAATGCTTCTCCATCATTTGGCCAACACTTAACAAATTGTGTTGTAGCTGTGGAGTATAGTATATGTCATTCACTTTTTTAAGGCCTTCTTTTGTTGGAACTTCCATAGCTCCAATGCCTTCAACTTGCAAAGATTTATTATCCCCTAACTTAACATGGGATTTGTAATTTGAATCTAATGTAGCAAAGAGATTTTCTTTGCCACTCATGTGGTTGGAGCAACCAGTATCCAAAATCCATGTATCTTTAAGATTTTGATTTGACTGTCCATAAGAGAGAAAAATATTTGATGGACCTTCTTCTTCTCCGTAGAATGAGCCATATTGACTTGCTTTGATCCTTTGAAGTCTTTGACCAGCAGTCACGAGCGAAGTGTCCTTGTTTCCCACAATTGAAACAAGTTGTTTTAGTCTTGTTACTTCCTCGTCCTTGATTTCCATGGCTTGCATTGCCGCTTTGGTTCTGATTGGCTCCTCTATTTTGATTTCCACCTCTGTTTTGATTGCCTCCTCTGTAGGAGTTGCTTTGGCCTTTGCCTCTTTGTTGTTGTCCTCTGCCTCGGCCTCTTCCTTGTCCTCATCTTGCAGCTTCATTCGAAGTGAAGGCTTTGTCATCACCTCCATAGTTTGTTGAAGGTGCTCCTTGAAGTCTCTCTTCATGTGATGTTAATGATCCAATCAAACTATCAAATGTAAGAGTAGAAAGGTCTTTGGATTCTTCAATTATGATGGCAATGTGATTCCACTTAGGAAGAAGTGTTCTCAACACTTTCTTCACAATTGTTTCAATTTGTGTGTCATCACCTAAAGTTTGCATCATATCAACTACTGCTTTGACTCGTACACAGTAGTCACCGACTCTTTCATTTTCCTTCATTCTGAGATTTTCAAAATCTCTTTTTAAGGTCTGAAGCCTGACTTGCTTCACTTTATCACTTCCTTGGAATCCTTCTTTCAAGGCATTCCATGCATCTGTGGCAGTTAAGTAAGATGCAATTCTAGGAAAGATACTTGGATCTAATGCCGCTTGAAGATGGTATAAGGCAAAAGAATTATTTTTCTATGCATCTTTGAAGATCTTCTTGTCGGTTGCACTCAAAGTAGTCCAATCTGTTGGAGCAGTGTAACCATCTTCAATACTATCCCATAGTCCTTTTCCTATGAGTAATGTCCTCATTTTGATGGACCAGTACTCATAATTATCCCCACTGAATTCGGGGATTGGTAGATTGTTATTTGATCCCATTATTATCTACTAAAACAAGAAACCTTTCTTATATAGTCTTATTTCAAAAAGACTTTACAAACTATCAAGCCTTGCTTGATTTACAATCATAAACAACTCACTCTTGTTGTTGTGATTCAACAATTACAAAATTGTCAGCGACTTGTTCATCGTCGTCACTGATCAATATAATTTCAGGAGAAGGAGGTTGTAGGATTTCAACTGAATTACTATAATGAGTATATTCAGATCCTTGTGGAGCAATCTCCACTGTGTCGGATTGTTCAAATCTGCTCCCAAAGGAGTTATCTTCTGAATCTGCTTCGTATCCTAGATCAAGATTTCTCTGTTGTGCAATAACCGCATTTTGCAACTGTGAAAAGACTGTATTTATTCCTAGTGTTCTCACGTGCTCATCAAAGCTTTCAGCGTTTGTTCTCAGTAACAAACTACAAAGTGCTTGGTAACATCCTTCCGATCTTATCATTTAAGAAAATTTCCCAGAAATTTTCTTTTACAAAGATTTCCTCTTAGGAAATTTTTCTAATTTTTTTACCTCTTAAAGCGTAAAATTTTTTTACAACTATTTCCTCTTAGGAAATGTCAATCATCAACTTTAAATGATAAATAAAAAACTTTTCAAAAAAATTTAAAATTTTTTACAGCTATTTCCTCTTAGGAAATGACAATAAAAAAAATTTAAAGTTACCTTAAAGTTTTTTTTTTTTAAAGAAATTAAAAAAAAAAAAACTATTGACCCCGCCGAGGTTCGATCGTGCGACCTCACGGGCGTCAAGGCAAAGGGTAGCCACTGTGCTACCGGGCAGATCCGGGAGCATTAGCTGGCTCCCTGCCCTTATTGCTGGCGCAAGCTAGCGCGAAGCAATAAAAAAATGACCCCACCGAGGTTCGATCGTGCGACCTCACGGGAGTCAAGGCAAAGGGTAGCCACTGTGCTACCGGGCAGATCCGGGAGCATTAGCAGGCTCCCTGCCCTTGTTGCTTTCACGTCGAATGCGAAGCAATTTTTGGCTTCGCGCTTCGGCATGAAGCAAAGGTTTTATTTGGGACTTAATAGTCCCACATCGCCTATGCGGCGATGTTTATGCTCTTTAAAAAGAGCAAAGCACACTATGTGCTTTGATTGCCTACGAGCAGTCGTAGGCTGTGAAGAACCTTTTGCCTCGGGCCATGCGTAGGTCACCACGTCAATGAACCACCTTGGGCCACGTGCCACCTCGGGCCACGCGTAGGTCACCACGTCAACGAACCACCTCGGGCTACGTGCAGGTCGCCACATCAACGAACCGCCTCGGGCCACGTGACGCCTTCTCCAACGTCCGGCTCCACGGCGCCTAGGAATCATGCCGATCTGCTCCAATGGGCCTCTTCGATCCTACGATCTACCTCGGTCTGCCCTTGCTCCTATGGGCTGCCTCGGGATCCATGCCACCTCGGCTCCTACGGGCTGCCTCGAGATCCATGCCATCGCCTCGAACTACGGGCCCCACCACCTCGAGATTCGGGCCGGTCTCGGCTCTCGGCTCTGATACCAAATGTGGGAGGTGAGCAATTGATACAAAGGTGAATATTGCATTAACCATTAACATCAGGTTACAAAGTTTAAATAAACATTAAAATAACCATACTAGAGAAAAGGGGGGAATAGGAGAAATTAAGGGAGAAGAAATTAAAATCAAATTCTCTTGCCGCCCAAAGATGCTACTATCTAGGTAAGGTAAAAGGTAAGTAATCTTACCCAAGGTAAAATACCTTTTTTAACCTTTTACCAATGGTAATTTTCCAACACCCACCTATAGCAATAGTCATGAAACTCCCATCCATGAGGTCTCCAATGATGATAATAACCTTGACTTCTCCTCCCTTGCTATAAGTTTGATTTTAAGTGCAGACTTTTCAAACACTCTTTGTCTAAGTTTATACAAAATCCTAGCTCTCCCTTTGCCCATGCTTCCATTCACCTTAAGAAGTTGAAAATAGAGATACCATCCCCTAGGAAAGCTAGTGAGAAGATTCCCATTAATGAGAAAACGTTGGGGGCACTAGTCCTTCTATTGTTGTTCTACATTGTTCTATTCATAGCCACATTGCCAGCACAACGACCACCCTATGAATGGAAACCAACTCTTCCAAGGCAGCATGGATGCTCTATAACCAAGCAGTGAAGGTGTTGGATGATGTTCATGGCTACCTTAGGACCATATTCAAAGAGAATGCTGATCCTACTAACATTGATGATGGAAATTGAGATACTTGTAGTCTTTTGGTCTATCAAGTCTCAACTCTAGGCCCACCCCTACCCCTCATTTTTGTTTCTCAGGATCGTCCCCACAAGATCTCCCTGATTGGCTATATTTTTTTGTAAGGTTCGTTTCCCTCGTGGACCACCCTTTGTTTTATATTCTGGTTCTGAGGACATGTTGTTTTTGTCTATGATGTAATAATATTTTGGGGTTCCTTCCAAAATCCACTTTTAATTGAAGTATTTTACCGATAAAAAAAAAATCAAGGGAATATGTAAGCATTTTTGTTAAGAAAATGAAAAAATCATTTAATGGAAAAAAGACAATGTGAAATGTGTATATGTTTATGTTGTATTTATTATAAACATAGACTTATAAATCCTGACTACAAATATTATCACTTTTATCTAATGATGGAAAATGACATACCTAGGTGTTGTAGGTGAGTTGGAGAGGAGAGGGCAATCCTCCAAGGGAGGTCCCAGTTTCAAATCTCCACCCTACCAAAAAGCTGAATTGGGTATCTAAAATCCAATTGATAATGTGCGGGCAGGGTCGGGTGCGACCCCTGGGTGACTTTGATGGTGTAGAACCCCTTGTTCGTGGTCTCTCAGACCAAGGCGGCTCCGCAAGGGGTTTTTCACTTTAAAAATAAAATGATGGAAAATGACATGTACAGAGCAAATGTGTATAAATATGTGGCATACATCATGATAGTAATATCTAATTTTCAGCCCTTCTCTTGTTTAACACCACCATAATTGGGAATCCAAATTGACAATCAACTATAGGGAATAGTCATCTTTCATTTTCTATATCAATTTCATTTAACTCTCATCTGATTGCTTTTGCATTTTGTTTTTATCCTTTGTAGCACATTAAATTTTATTTTCTATTTTGTTTGAATAATGGGTAAGAGGTGGCAGTGGAGATAAAAGTTGTTTGTACAGAATAACTAAATAATGATGATGCATTTGAAATAGGAAAAAAATAAACTTATCCCTGTGGACTTATCTTTAATGGAAAATTAATAGACTCCCTAAAAATAAAAAGTGTAGGTGATATAATAATAGAAGTCCAATTATCTAGTGATTATCTAAACTATAAACATAGTTCAACTCTAGCAATAAGGATGTCAAGTTTTCAATCTAAGCAAGGAAGTTTAAATTTGGTCTAACTTATGTTGGGTTGTGTATTATCAAATTTTTTCTATACATTGTTCTTGTCAAAAGTGTAGTCTATATAGGGAAACTCCTTAGCCTTTTATCCTTATTTTAGCTATTTTCACTTGAATATTTAGGGCCATTAAAATGATGAATCAATAAACAACAATAATCTTGTGAAAAATCATGTTTTTCCTTAGCCAATTGGTTTTCTTAAGTCAATCATGGATGGATACTCTCCAATTGGTATCTATTGAAGCTATAAATTTCTTGATGATTTTACTTAGACCTAGAGAAAGCAATGATAGTGCCCACATAAAGGCCTATAAGTGGACCACTTAACTCTACCATGATTTATTTTATTAGTGTCGAATAGCTTATGCTTGTGGTGTGGGGAGAATCCAACAAAAAAAAAGTCTTTAGAGCAAGAAAACACCACTTTGTATGCTATAGAAGCAATGATTTGCATGACATGTGGTATATGGAATCAACTCAGTAGATGTTAATGTTGTGTTATCATGATGGACGAGTAGTTTTAAGGAGGAAACATATGCCCACATTGGCTCAAATGTAGTGCAGGTGTGGGTAGCATACAACTATTTGACAAGTAGGAGCAACTTTGCTTTGGCATGAGTGGTATACAATCAAGTGATTAAGACTAAGTAGAAGCAACCCTAATGTTTTCTTGTGCCTATTCATGCCTCAATCACTTCTCTTCTCTAGTGTTTTCTCTTGTATGCATGTGTAAGCTCTACTTTTAGGAACCTATCTGATAGGTCATGATAATGTGTCTTATTTTTTTGTTGCTAGTATGCATACTCTATGGTTACCATCCAAGCAACACAGATCACCAACTTAGTGAGTGTTGATGAGTGTCTCATTTTAACCTCATGTTGTGAATGATATTTCAAAACAATGTCCATTGAAGTTTTACAAGAAACACTATCTAGGTTCTATCTTGTTGCTTTCAAAATTCCCCATAAATGTTTTTCTAACAAACTATAGCTAATTGAAGTTGTTGCATGGTACAATAACACGAAATTTGTACTATTGTTCTAATAGTAGTAGCCACTTACATTGCATGATAGGTCCAATTGTTGCGATAAAAACTCTAAATTTTGATGACATAAAACATGTAAATGCATGACATTGAGAAGCGTTAGGTAGACTAGAGTGACAAGCATTCAAAGAAAGCAATAGAGCTATCCAAATTTTGTCTTTATTACCAATTACAGTAGACAAGACAATTCGGCCTGTAAAGTTTTGGCTGGGAAAATTTGCCACCCGACAGAAATTCCGTGTCCGACTAACTTGGTGGCACGCGCATTTCTGACCACTAACGAATCCCTCGTACCTTAATGTTCTCTCCATGATATGAAGACAGGGCGGCCTGCCGTCCAGTTCACAAGGATCTTCCACTAATTCTGTCGTATAAGTTTCAAGTCTTATCGTATGAGGAATTATGTGAATCTTTTGTGTTCGTAGTTTTAAGTATTTTTTAATATTTGACAAGGGAAGTGTGAAAATCTTTGTAAGCTGGATCGAGGCGGTAACTTACAAGTGCTGTGCTTCAGCGCTTGTTGATCTGCCTGCATTTTGAAGAAACGGTACTGAATTTGGTGAGCTTTCTCATTATAGTTGCGGAGAATTTTCTTGTTGCCAGATCGTTTTTGCCTGTTACGTACTTGTCGAAATTTCAGCAGGCAGGCGTGGATGTAAAATTCCTACCTCACTTAAAAGGAAAGTTCTTTACTACTCACTAAGAATCCCAAATCCTTCCATGTTTGCCATAAACCTATTGAAAGTTTATCCTGTGGGTTAATTGATTAAATAGTTATGTTTTCTTAGCTTGCCCAATAATTTATTTTTTAATTAATTGGTTAATAATTTATTTTTTAATTAATTGGTTATATGGGATTGAAACGGATCTCACCCATATTACATCATGAACACATAGTGGTATTACAACAAAGTTTGGATATTATCTGTAGCTTGGCAATGTTTGAATCCAGTAGTGAGGAATCTAACGTGTTGAGCTAATGCCACTTGATTATCTTGTTCAATAATTATTGATAAACTATTTTTTAAATAATTAATTACTTCCGTTTTTATATCTTCATTTGAAATTAAAATACTTTTCTTGCTATAAAAAAAAAAAGTTTGTTTATCCTATAATATGAAAAATTGGGTATTTTTATCTGATATATTCTTCCCTAGATTTTTGGAACCAATATGACCCCTCCTTTTTGGAAGCATTATCATAATAAGAAAGTAATTATTCTTATAGGAGAGAAGAATCCTAGTCCATTCTATTGATTTTTGATCTCTCTTGTAAATTTTTGAGTTTGGATTCAATTTCCTTCTTTTCTTTAAAAATATTATCAAAAGATATGGCATTCCAAATTTTCATTTACTTCTTTTGAATTTTTGAGTTTTATTTAATTTCCTTCTTTTCTTGAAAAATATTATCAAAAGATTTGGCATTATAATTCTTCATTTACTTCTTTTGATTGAACAAACCTATCTATCTATCTATATATCTATCTAGATACTGATCCTTTAAAATTTGTTTCATTCTACCATAACATAACCATCTAGAAGAAATTAATTAAGGTTTTGGACCCACATAGACTAGAAGTAAAATATCTTTGGATGACCATGATTGAGTAAATCATAATTCAAAAGAATGGGTTTATGATTTCATCTTGATTGCAATAAAATACATAAAGAGATTATTTATTTTGTTTATAACCATATGTTGGATAACAAGAATCTATCGAATTTTTATGCTATATGAGTTTACCCAATGTATCTATAATCCCTTTTACATTGAAAACTTGAACAAATTACATCTCAAAGGTCATTTGAATTAACAAATGAATCAAAATATTACATTGATTTAGACTATCTAGGTGTATCACCCTTGATTTCTAAAAGATATGAAACTATGTTGAATCCACCCCCAAGAATACATAGATCACAATTATGAATCGTCATTATGTTTAACACAAATATGCTACGTTCCTTCCAACATATTTCCTAGGGAGTCATTATAGATTAAGCATATACATTTATAACCGCAACTTTAATTTTTTTTTTCTTTCTCATAAAATAGCCCAACAACCCAATTACTTTTTGCTCCTAATAATTGTCCTTCCCATTAGGGTAAGAATAATACCACAATATGATTTCTTGAAAAATTATGGTAATACTCCATGATGTAATTTTCCATGGGAGCCACAAAAAAAGTAGCCTATAAATTTACAATCTATAAGTTTAAATTCAAAGAGATTTAAGGTATTAAGGAATATAGGGAGGTCAATTTTCCACAATAGCATAAAATGTTTTCAATGTAATAAAAATGAAAGTAGTGCAAAGTATATCCCTTACACTTTAGGGTCTCAAACGTAGTGTAATAAAGATATAAGTATGAAGAACAACCACCAAAATTTAGGGTTTTCAACATAAGAAAATAGTGAATATGGAGGATCATCCTTCATTTTAGGATTTATAGGGAAAAATTTAGGAATTTTATAATAGGATAATAAAGTAATTAATATGGAGGATTATCCTTGCACTTTAACGTTTATGGTGCAACATAAAAAATAAAATGTTGAAGATATTCCTTCCACTTTAGATTCTCTAGGGTAACATAAACCTTTTGAAGAAAAGTTTCATTATGAACAACATAGAAGAATAAAATATATTGATGAAGATGAATGTGTTGGTGGGAATTTGGAGAAGAGTGGAATACATTAAAAAAAAGAGAGAGAAAAAGAAACTCATATGATATCTATTTGGGAAACCAAAAATAAATATTGTGAGTGTTAACAAGAAGTGGGGCTAAGCTCACCAATAAAATAAAAAGTGATGATAAAAATGATATCATGGAATATTATGGGCTTGAATAAGATTCATAAAAAAGTAGTCCTAACTTTATTTTAATAGAAGAAACAAAATTAGGTAGTAAGGACTATAAGGATGTATTTAAAACGATTTGGAAAATGGGATATTTTTTGGTAGTTTCTTCTGAGGGAGCTATAGTGGTATTACAACAATATGGAACACATGCAAATGGGATGGAAAATTGCTAGAAGTAAACTGTAATCTAGTTATAGTTCTAATTTGTAGTAAAAAGGAAAATGTCAAAGTTTGGGTCATAAATATATATGCTCATAATATAGTTACTCCTTGTGAAATATGTTGGAAGAACCTTAGCATATTTTTGTCAAACACAATGATGGTTCATAATTAGGTCTATGGATTCTTGGGGGAAATTCAACATAGTTCTATCTCTTTCAAAAAATAAAAATTGTACTTCTAGATGGTCTAAATCAATACAATATTTTCCTTCATTGGTCAATTCATATGGCCTTAAGGATTTTATTCCTACAAGATTTTAATATGCATTGCATAATAAACATGTCAATAAGGTGATAGATTATTTTATCCAATAATTGGTTATAATTACAATAAATACTCTTTAAACATTTTGTTGCATGCAAGATCAATTCATGCACCCATTCCATTGATAATTTTATCCCCCATTGGATTTGAACTTTAAAACTCATATTTAGAGTTTTAAAAAGTGATATCATTATGCCCAATCAAGTCTTATCTTGATTAAAAAGCAAAAAATAGGGGACATCCATGTTGAGAAGCAAAAAAACAAAAAATAAAATTATCTTAAAATAAAAGGATCTTCAATCAAGGAGTTGACTATTTAGCTTTACTTTAAAATTCTAGATTTCAAAATCATGATGAGATTATTCCATTTTAAAAAGAGAAACCTACCATTTAGAATTAAGTTTGTTAGAAAATGGGAATAAATGATAGCATTTGGGGGTAAACATTTTTAGATTTATAGTTTTGAATGAGAGTCTAATTTGGCAACCAATCATGTACACCATCTGACGTAGAAGTACCTAATTTGATGATAACCTTATAAAGGATAAGAGCACATATGTAATCAAAGGTTAAGTTTAGGTATCTTGACCCAGGTGTTGTAGGTGAGTTGGAGAGGAGAGGGCAATCCTCCAAGGGAGGTCCCAGGTTCGAATCTCCACCCTACCAAAAAGTTGAATTGGGTACCCAAAATCCAATTGATAATGTTGGTGCGAGCAGGGTTGGGTGCGACCCTTGGGTGACTTTGACGGTGTAGAACCCCCTGTTCGTGGTCTCTTAGACCAAGGCGGCCCCGCAAGGGGTTTTTCGCTAAAAAAAAAAAAAAAAAAAAAGTCTAGGTATCTTGGCATATGACAAGTTTTAGGCAATTCCATGAAATACAGAGCAAAATCAATTGCCCCAAAAGTCCATAATGATATGCATTCTCTTCTTTAGAAATACTAACCCTTTAATATTGGAGTAGAGCTAGATGCTTTTGGTTACAGGTGATTATTTTTTTAGCCATATACTTGACCCTCCAATGCTAAGACCATGCCTTAAGGTGCCATAATTTCAATCCAGATAAGGAACTACCTCTTCCCCATGTAGGCCAATTATTGATAAGAGGTAGGGAATGTCTAATCTAGAAGTACTTTGCATTCCATAATTTATCTTTTTATAAAGATTTTCCCCAATTTTTTTAGTATCTTTAAAGATTGATGCTAAAATAGTATTTATCAAGATCCATAACCATGTGTAGATTGGGCCATACATTTGGTAGCAAAGGATTTTTATGAGTAAAATAAACAAATATCCAAAGCCTCCCTTTACATTTTGGAGCAATATAGAGTTTCTAAAAGACAACAACCAAGTTATTGGATCAATCTCACTTAGATCATAAATACTAGTAGATATTTTGAGTATATTTTTGGTACACTTTATAAGAAATAATCCATTCAAATTAATAATAGACATGTGAAGCCACTAGAACCTTGATTGCAATTTGGATTTTGCCAACTCGAGAGAAATTCAACATGTTAGACATTAATATGTTTCTAGAATTTAATCATAATTTAATCCTACATGTCTTGAAGCAATATGTTAATGTCAAATAGTAACCTTAGGTCATGCTATTTAATCAAGTGGAATAATATTCCATGAGGAAGGAACATGGCTTGACATAGGGGAAGAAGAGAAGAATATAAATTTTATTTTAAATTAATTGATTCTAACAACATGCACATCATAATAGAATTACAAAATATACTAGACAATATAGATTTCTTTCTTTTCATTTTCTAACAATGAAATAGTCGTCTACAAGGTTAGAATTGACAACTGATTTTTCATTTGGAAGTCTCAGATCCATTAGTAGACCTTTATATAGATCCTTCTTCATTAAGTGTGCTAAAGCATTATTTGTTATCATATAAAGAAGGGGGCCAAAAGGCACCCTCGTATTATAGACTTTTTTAATTAAAAGTAGTATAATATAATTCCATAATATTGAACACATCAAGAGGCATTATGAAATAGGAGATATATATGGTCACACAACCCTTCCTAAAAGCCTAAAAAACTAAGTTTTTTTTAGAATGAAGTTGTAATTGACTCTATCATAGGATTTATTAAAGTCAATTTTTATAAGGACGACATCTTACTCAAATTCTTGAACATATTAAGAGGCTTACCAAGTGAGCATTAAATTATAAATAATATATATACCTTTGATAAACATAAACTATTCAAGACTAACAATTTGCTATAAAAATGTTTGAGGTGTAGACCAACTGGTTTGACCAAACCCCGTAAGAGGGGTGGAGGTCCAAGGTTTAAATCTTGGGCCTCGTTGAACTGAACGCTTGTCCCTTTCTTGGTGCTTTCAGCGGTATAAAATATTTAAAATTATTGTGGCATGGTGGTTATACGGACATACTGCACGAAGATTTATGTGGTGGATTTTGGGGTGGACAATGTAGAATACTATGATGACCATAAAAGCTGAACAACCTACCCAAATTCATGGTGGCTACCGATTCCACCATGTAAATTTAAAAAAAAAGAAGCAATTTCCTATGCAAAAGGTCTTAGGTGGATGGCCAAGGCTTCTACTATGATTTTGCAGGTAATATTGAACAAAGTTTTGGGAATCAATCCTAAGATGTTATCATTGTTAGAGTTTATAAGGATTAGTTTTATTAATCCTTGAATGATAAATGATCCAAGGGAGTCCTTAGCAAGGGATTCCTTGTACATCATGCGTAAATTATTACAAAGCATCAACCAAATATTTTGGATAAATTCAATTGGTAGGTTATGTATAAGGGGCCTTATATTTTTCATATCATAGATAGCTAGCCTATGTTCATTTATAAATGTCTTACACATAGATTTAGATTCAAAGGGGAAAATAATATCAAGAATAATTTTTTTTATATAACTAGTGATAATTGGATACCTATTATTTGATGGCTCTTTAGATATGATCTTAAAAAATTGGGAGTAGAATGCATTATTTATATGATTAGCCTCAGTGAGAATAGATACCACGTCTAGCCTAAGTTTATATTTTTTGTTGTGAATATATGGCAAATATAATTGAACAATAAATTGGTTTCTTTGTTGCCATATTATATCCAATTCAAACACGAATGAACATGAGTCCAATTATATGTATAGGTATAAATTTTTCTTAGTTAATTTTTAGCTTGTATCAAAGAATGGTAGATATCATTTGAAGGAGGATGCATAGAATAACACCAAAGGTCAAAAATATTTTTTTGTTAATCTTATTTTCTGTAAGCAACATTGACACACCATTGTTTTGCCATAGTTGTAAAGAAATACAATTGATCTTTGTATGTGAATCCAATTATCCACATCAAGGGGTATATGAATCCCATGCTTGTTGTAATAAATTCAAATAATTTTTAGACTTTATGTCCAAAAAATTAAGCTCAAAAGGGAGTTGAAGCACACTATGAGGATGTGGGATATTCAACATGGCGAAGTATATTGGTATGTGGTCTAATAGAACTATGTAAGGGGTGAGAGACACCACTATTTAGGGGGTAATTTTTGGAGAATAAATTTACTCATATAAACTATTTTTAATTGGGAAGCTTTCCTATCCTACCTAGAACAACTATTTAATCTAGTAAAACACTAATATTGAACTATAAATGAGTGGTTGAATAGAGGCTTAAAAATACAAAGATAACTATAGAAAAATAACAAGTTAAAAATTTCATAATTGTTGAGAGGTCAATTGCAATTGAAACTAAAATCACCAAAGTTTCCAATTATCTTAAAGTCAATGGTCACAATCCACTCAATAGTAGGTAGAGATATCTTCATCCATTCCCGAAGATTAATATGACCTATTTGATCATTGGATACTAAGACTAGCTCCAACCAAGAGGGAGATGCTAAGTTTGAGAAAAGGGGGAAGACCTAAAGGGGAAAGAGAATATGTGTAGGGGAGAATTATAGTGCGATTAGAGATAGAAGTGGGAGAATGTAAATGAACCTAAAAAATAAAATCTCAAGTATTGTGCTATTTCCCTACCAAAAGAATATTTACCCAATGGAATACGATGCTCCCATACATATCTCTTTTGATATTCTTATGTGAAAGAGTGATATTTCACCAATGGGGTTCAATTTTTTTTTCCATACTCTTATTCAATAAGATATTTAATTTTATGACTACCACTAGGAGGGATAGTTATCTACAAAGGAGGAGGGTTCTCCATTATCAAGGATCTAAAGGTAATTTTGGCAATTGTTGCATACATTTATTTCTTTTTGAATTTTTTAAGGTTAATCTCAAATCAAATATCCAACCTATTTATAATAAAAAATTTGACATTTGAAAGCTTTAGATAATGTAATGATCGATATATTGAAGTATTAGGAGTAATGAGATCTATTGAAGATGGAAGTCACTAATGATAATTTCAATGTAAACTCGACGATGAACTCATAGCCCAAAAACCATTTCTCTATAATTTTTACACTAGATGATATGACAAAGATAAGATGCAATTGAGTGCAAAAAAAAATGAACCAAATGATTTAGAAAATAAAATTCAACCCAAATTCTATACTAATAGAGAGAGGAACCTTTTTGGTGGAGATTTAATGATCAACTTTGTAAATAGGCAATTTATCTATAAATAACCTAGTTTCGATAGTGTAGGGGAGACTATGCATGTATGTGATTAACAATTATCACAAAACATAACCCTTATCCAACCTCTAATGACTTCTACAACCCATATTCTACTATCTTCCCATACATACTTCATCCACCTAAAAAACTCAAAATTAGTAGGAATTATATGCATAAAAAGGAACTATAGTTCTATTGGATAACATATCAAAAGATACAAAATTTAATAAAAATCAAGAAGAAAAGTGATTTACCTCATACCTCAAGTAGTAGAACTATATTTAAATGTTCTATTAGCGATGTTGATGGTTTGTTACCTTTATGCTTGGTTGTTGCATATGTGACCCTATCAATTCAATATTCTTTGATGTGACGATATTTTTTAAATTAGGGGCATGGAGAATTTTTAGGTTATTTTTAGAGAAGGGGATTAAATTTAATGACAAATAAAGACCTTATAATGAATCAATCATAAGTAGAAGGTTAACCAATGCAATTGGTGATAAAGGTGCTCTAGAGGAATTATAAGGGTTTTCACAATTTGAGATAGGATAGACTTAGTAAATGACTAAATCATGTAATTTAATATCAAAATATTTATTACCCCAAGAGAAGGGTTACCAATAAAATATAAGTTCATCTCTAGACCCTCATTGCCAGCCTAGACAAAATTCCAAGACCATTAAATTGAAGAGGAGATGAAATTAGTGAATGATGAAGTCAACAACCTAAGCTAATTCAAGGAAGACAAATGAGTAGGGTAAGAATAAAAGGTATTTCTAAGTAGATGTGACAAATAACTAGACAACATTGAGGGTTTTATAGGGCCCAAAATGGACACCTCTAACAATAACTTCAAGAAGCTATGGATGCAAAGTTAGTGAAGGCCATCAAGTGTGCCATATCATCCACCATATTGAAGAAAAAATGGATGAATCCTACAATGAAATATAATAATATGATTACCAACAAATGATAAGAATGGTGGAGAGGGAAAATAAGTTAATGTAACAAGGATAAATGGTAAAAATAAAATTGAGGCCAAGCATCAAAACTTCCACTTAACTCAACAAATCTCAATTCAATCCAAGAGTTTGACAATTAAAAATTATCCTCCAAAATATTTTCTTCATATACTACTCATAGTAGAAAATTATTTAGGGATGTAGGTGGGAACATGAGAAAATAAACAATTCATGATATCAAGAAAAGGATGTCAAACCTAATTTTTTGTAGTATGGTGACATGAAATAGATATATTCACTTTTGGAATTTATTAAAAGTAGGACTAAAAGGGGTTTATTAATTATAGAAAATATACCTCATTTATACCCTTCATATCGTTAAAGTAACAAGTGATTGCATGGAAATGCAGTCCCTAAAATGCAATATGTATATGTAATGTAATTAACCACGACAATTTGAATTCATATTTGTATAATATTGAGGTTACATGGTATACATATTATAAGTTTTTAATATTTAGTGATTTATGAATTATGATATTCAGTGAAATATGTGAGTAGTTATGTTCTTAATAAAATGAAAAACATTTATAAAATGAAAAAAAACAATGTGAAATGTGTACAAGTTTATGTTGTGTCTATTATTAAATTAGACTTATAAATCTTGAATACAAACATTATCACTTTTATTTGATACTAATGATGTAAAATAATATGTAAAAAGAAAATATACAATGATGTGGTATACATCATCATAGTAATATTTGATTTTACATCTTTATCTTGTTCAACCCCACCATTGTTAGAAATCCAAATTGATAATGAGTGGTGAGGATCCATCTAGGTATAGATATTATTATCTATTATTTTATTATTATGTGTGAGACTCTATTGCTCGCATTGGAATCCTAACTACAAGTTGTTAGCTTTTAGAGGCTTAAGTTAGCCATTAGTTAGGTTGTTCATATAAGTTGTTATCTCAACACATTTTCTTGTTTGTATCATCTAGTTAGTTTGCTATATTCAAAAATCGAGAAGATTATTTATTATATAATTGATATTATTTAATAACCCACTAAATAATAAAATGACAATCATGATTTGAGATCCATCTTACTCAGATCAAAGTAGGTCAAACCTACCCCTACCTTGTGAGGGGGAATTTCCCTCATAGAAATTCTCCCTCCCCCTCTACAATCCATATTTGCTATTCCATTAGTGTACTAAAACAAGCATGGTGCCCTGAGGTGTAATTATTTCATGAAAATGGTAGATCAAAATGTACACATGATTCTTTCCTTATGAGGATATTTTGGCTACCTCTAAACATTTTAGGCTTTCGATGTTGTTATTTGATAATATACTCTCTTTTGACAAAGTAGATTTATGCTTACCCTAAAAATATTATGAGTGGATGTCTAAGTCATTGTCCTCCATGGACATGCTAATAGTCTTATTCCCCTTGCAAATTCCTCCATTACTGCTTTGGTTCAACATCAAATTTGAAATTCAATATTAGAATTTGTATCTAGTTTTGACCTCATGGTGACTACATAATTATAATGTTTAGTCCATATCAAATGGTGGGTCCAATTTTAGACTCAAGAACTACCATCGACATCCTTGTATTGAATTGGATATCATCCACCTACCAGTTCATAGAGCAACTTTCCAAATAATGTTCATTTGTTGGAACTTCTCCTAGAAGGCAGTGTAGCATATAATTGCACCTTTTTACTTTTTGGATTTATCTTTCAACTCCCTAGTTGTAGCAAAGCGAACATGGATGTGTAGAAAGGTATCTAGATTTCTTGCTATATAAGAACCAAGTTTTTCCTATTGGACAAGATAGATTAGTTTTGAGTTTTCTACCTCCAATTATCGCCATCTATATATAGTAGAGAGGAATTTTCCCTCCTAGAAGTTGCTTGTTGTCAGATTGTCTAGTGAGAATGTACACCTTGGCAGTGTCTTACCTTCTTGGGATAAAATATTCTTTTAACCATCCCTCACCACCTTTAAAGTATAGCTCATGAGAATATTATAGTGTGCAAAATATAAACCAAGGTTTCTAGAGATAAAATAAGTTTTTCATGGTCCATTGTGACAGTAAAGTTGATGTTGCTATAGCTATGAGAAACATCCAAATTTACTTTTAGAAAGAGACAAATGAGTCTAATAGACTGCTATGTGTCTAGATCTATAAATTATATAATTATATATCACTTGATCCAACTAACAACTTATCATGTTCATCAAATTAAAGCAAATAAGACCAATATATTCTTCTCAGGTGCACTCTCCATCATCGATGCTCACTTTAGTTTTGGAATAATCACTTCCTTGTGGGCATGGTGGTTTTCATCATGGGACTGTGGCTCACATTTTAGATTGAGGTTAGGGTCATGCTATCCTCCATAGGTCTCTCTAAGGCTAGTTCAATAGTGATCATAATCCTTCTATCCATGCACATAGTATTGTTGAGCATGGTGACAATTATCATTCTACCATTAACTTTTATGTCATGATGATGTTATCGATAGCTAAGATTATTACCTGATGATCAAGAGCAAGAACTATATCTAGAATGAAAAATTTAAACTCAATGTGTGCCCATTATGATTTAACGGTAAAACTATGATCATCTATAAACTAGCCATAAAGAGGAAGATAAGTCAAAAACACTAGCCACAATATCGCTAGATCACATGGAATTTTCCAAGACCTCTTATTTGTAGTTAACATTTTTCTTAACATGTCTCACCACTTTGATAGTGGTACAAGTTCTTCAAAGCATGATGATGTGGTCTATTTTTGATGGACCATTTGGATGAGTCTTCCTTGATAAAGTCAATTGCTTTTGATGGGACCCTCACTACATTTTTGAAAAAAAGTGATAGCTTGAAACACATCATTAACTAGGATGAGCGAAGATGTTTTAGCTTGTTAGCAGATGTAAGCATCCTTTGTTGTTATTAGTCATAAAAACAATTTATTTATAGGTCCTTAGATACTAGCCATTGGTTATCAATGAGCACTTGGGTGAGTCAAGTCCACTAGACAAAGTATTTGCTAGTCTGACATGCATTGAGCCCAATTTGCATGTAATACCAGATTATTATTGGTAGTACCAAAAGGCATGGAATTTTTTGGATAGGTGGACCATGTGATATGATTGTTTGTAACACCCATTTCTACAAACATGGTGCTCATCCTTTGGTGCCCAAATTCAAATTTGGGCTAAGATGCAAGTGACTATTGGAAATGAATCGATTATAGTTTTGATGTGCCTACTTGGAAGGATGGTATAAACTATTAGTTTTAGGTAGATGCTTATAGCTTTGAAGCATGCATTATGTGAGAAGCAAGCAATATTTTTTTAAGAAGTTCAAAGAAAATTTCTACCATGGCCCTTTTGAGTATTTTTGGTTTTGGGTACTCTCTTCATAGGAGTAGAAGTGATTTATTTAAGGTAATCATTTGCTCTTTATGTAGTAGTATTCCAAAATATCTTTATCTTATTCATCAATTTGAGGATTTTATTTTGGGCACTTGCACTCTCCCACTTTCTTGTAAAAGCATTGAGGTTCAATGCTTATATGGTGGGGAGGAATGATGAGGATCCATCTAGGCAGAGATATTATTACCTATTATGATTATGTGTGAGCCTCTATTGGTCACGTTGGCTTCTTGACTACAGGTTGTTAGCTTCTAGTAGATTGTTGAGATAAGTTGTTATCTCAACACTTTTTTTTGTTTGTATCTTCTAGTTAGTTTGCTATTTTCTAAACTCTAAAAGATAATTTTTTATGTAATTGATGTTATTTAAGAACCCGCTAAATAATGAAATGGTGATCAATATTTGAGATCTATATCAACGAGTTATAGGATATAGTTATATTTAATTTTCTATATCAATTTTATTTCACTCTCTCATGTTTGCTTTGTATTTCATTTTTATCCTTTTCAATGTGTTAAAGTATCTTTTCCTGTTTGTCTGATTAGTGGGTAAGAGGTGGTCATGGAGATGAAAATTACTTGTATAGAATAACTAAACAATGATTATGCATCTAAAATAGAAAAATGAGCTTATTCTTATTGACTTATATTTAATGGAAAATTAATAGACTCCCTCAAAAAGAAAATCATAGTAATATAATAATAGAAGCCTAATTATCTTGTGATTATTTAAATTTCCAAGATTAGTTCAACTTTAGCAATAAGGATGTCAAGTTTTCAATCTAAGCAACAAAGTTTAAATTTGGTCTAACTTATAATGGGTTGTGTGTTATCAAAGTTTTGATATATATTGTTCTTCTCAAAGGTGTATCCCATACAAAGAAACTCCTAAGATTTTTATCATTATTTTAGTAATTTTCATTTGAATATTTAGGGTCATTAAAATAATATACAATAAATAACAATATTCTTGTAATAAATCAAGATTTTCCTTAGTCAATTGGTGTCATTATGTCAATCACAAATGGACACTCTCTAATTGGTATCTATTGGAGCTACTACTTTGTTGATAAATTTTCGTAGGCCTATAGAAAGCAATGACTAATGCCCACATAAAGACCTATAAGTTGACCATTTACCTCTACCATGATTTATTTTATTGATGTTGGTTAACTTATGCTTATAGTGTGGAGAGAAACCAATAAAACAAAATCTTTACAATAAGGAAACACCACTTCATATGCTATAGAAGAAATGATTTACATTACATGTGGTATATGGAATTGAATAGGGATATGTTAATGTTGAGTGTTCTCATGATAGATGAGTAGGTCTAAGGAGTAAATGTATACCTATATTGGCTCAATTGTAGTGTAAACATGCGTAGGATACACTAGATGATCAAGACCAAAGACCACGTAGGAACAACTTTGCTTGGGTAAGGGTGGCATACAACCAAGCAATTAAGACTAGGTAGAAGCAACTCTAGTATTTTCTCTTACATGTTTGTGGTTCCTTCACTCATCTTTTATAATGTTTTCCCTTGTATGTGTGTGCAACCACTTCTAAGAGCCTATGAAATTGAATGAAAAGGAATAATACAATGAAAGCCATTTTTTTTTTAACTTTGATATAAAATAAAATCCATCTTTAAAAATAAATAATTATTGTATATACATTAAATTATTATTCATAATTAATTATATTAATTAAATACTTATTCTAACATTATGGTCTACTATATAAACTAATAAATTTAAAAAATATAATAATTTCATTCCACGTTAATACTCTCTAACTATAATTTAAAATCAATAAATTTAAAATTTAAAATAATTAAAAAAAAGGTATACTAATTAAACACTTATTCAAACTCTATGGTGAACTATATAGACTAATAACTTAAAAAATATTATGATAAATTAAATTCAATAAATTAATGTTTTAAAATTATTTTTTTAAAATAAAACTTGAAGGTAAATATAATTTTTTAATTAAACAAAATAAAAAAATTAATTAAAATAATAATTTATTTATTTCCATATTAATGTTCAATGGTTCTAAAAGTTAAATCAAATATTTTAATATTAATGTTTAATGGTTCTAAAATTTATATCAACTCTTTTAAACGAGTTAAAATAAATAATTTAGATGTTATCAAAAATGATTGCTAGCATCATTATTAAATCAAAGTCTATTACTCGAAAGAAATAGATGACTGTTCAATAAACTGGAAATGGAAATAAATAGATGAGTGTTCAAAAATAAAACCAAAGGAATAATTGAGGTTTATGTCACATAAGAACAACCCTCTTGAAAGATTGTATTAAAAATATTGTCAACTAGATAAATATTACAATGATCCTCTTTACAAAAAAAATATAGAAAAAATCAATAAGGTGATATTAGATACTAGATGGGAATGTCCTCACAAATATTTGATAAAAATTAACTTCAATGGGGTTGCAAAAGGTAACCTCGATTATGCTGCCTCATCAGGAATGACAGAAGTCAAGCACTATCTAAGAATTATCACAAATCACTAAGGCAAGGGCGATGCTTACAGGCCTTGGAATTGCGATGAAGTTGGGTTTTAGGAGAATTATTCTTGAGGGGATTCCAAGAACATTATAACTTTCCTTCAAAAATGGGAGCTAAATAATTCTAGCATTTTCCAAATAATTACATATGAGAGGATTATTTTAGGAAACCTAGAAGAAAGTCAAATTAAACATATTTATAGAGAGGGTAACATTTTTCAAATAATTACATATATGTGAGGACTATTTTGGGAGCCTAGAAGAAAGTTAAATTAAAAATATTTATAGAGAGGGAAACAAAGTTAGATAGATTTGAGAATTTCAAGGTGTGTTCATATGTCCCATGGAATTGAAATAGATTATAAGAATTGATAATGAAGCTAGCAGATAAAGAGGGCAGAGCAAAGCAAAATACTTATTGGGATCATGCGATGGAGGATTTTGAGCACACTTAATTTCATTGCTATAAGTTGTTTCTTTATTAATTATTAGTTATGTAAAGCATTAAACACTCCAAAAACCTTGTCAAATAAAAGAATAGTGAGAGGGATATTATTTAAATCTAAAAGCATAGTGAAAGAGATATTATTTAACTTCTCCATGTGGTGAGGTTTGTTTGTTTTCCTAAAATAAATATATCTTTTAGTTGTTTGATCTTCTTTATCTTTTTCTTATACACTTTTTGAACTCTTTGTAAGGTCGGGCCCTTCAACCTCTTTTTATCAAGGAAAAAACTATTTTAGTGAGTTGGTAGAAAAACAAAAATGTTTTAAAATGTTGCTTGTAATTGACAATCCTAAGGTAGACCAGTGAAGTGGCAAGCATTCAAAACATCCAATAGAGCTACCAAAACTTTGGCTTTTTGACAAGACAATTTGGCCACCCTACCGAAAAACCCAATTACAGTAGACAAGACAATTTGGCCACCCTACCGAAAAAGCGTGTCCGACTAAGTTCGCGCCACGCGCGTTCCTGACCTCTAGCGAAGACAGTGAAGGCAGGGCGGCCTCCCGTGCAGTTAACAAGGATCTTCCATTAATTCTATCGTATAAATTTTCAAACTCACGGAAAATTCCAAAGAAATTTGAAAAATCTTAAAAGGAATAAATTTTTTAGTGGAATATTCACAAGCACCGAAGAAGAATTCGAAGGAGTCATCATTGCGGAATCTTTGGTGGAGGAAAACGCCAGGAACCAGGCAACCTTGCAGTGAGTTTAAAATATAGTTGTGTATCACGCCTCATCTTTGAACCTTTTCTATGTAATTAAGTTTTTCTTGAACCTTTTATATTACTATGTGCATCTTTTGTGTTAGTAGTTTTAATCATTTTTAGATGTTTGACAAGAGAAGTGTGAAAATCTTTGTAAGCTCTACGGAGGCGGTAACTTACAAGTGCGATCTGCCTGCATTTTGAAGATAAGGTACTGAATTTGTGGAGCTTTCTCATTCGAGGAAGCCTATGAAGCCAATTTGGGGCTGTTTTGCGGTATTCGAACCTTTATATGATTATTTCTCTTCTTTTCATTTGAGAGATTTAATTTAAAATGAAAATAAAAAATACCGGAATTTCCCATATTATATAAACCTTTATATAATTATTTCCCTTATTTTCATTTGAGAGATTTAATGAGTGGATACCTTAGATCCAACATGCAAAATGAAGGCGAAGAAATTAAAGATGTGACTACAAATCATGGCACCGGAGAAACGTCCTTGAACATTGAGGAGAGTTCTGAATTGAACTCCAACATGGCAGATTCAGAAAAGAAAAGGAAAAAAGCCAAAGCAAGGGTGGAGGACAAGAAGGAAGAAGATGAGAACAAGGAGGTTGTCCCATTTCTCAAATTATTCGTCTTTGCAGACTCTCTTGATAAGATATTGATGGTAGCTGGTACTATTGGTGCCGTGGGCGCTGGCATATCTATCCCACTTATGACCATCGTGTTCGGTAACATTACGAATGCATTCGGGGAGAACAAGTCAGATGTCCACAAACTGGTGGACGAAGTGGCCAAGGTGAATATTTGTAAGCATCTCATGTTTAAATTAATGTTTCCCAGCATTTCTTTGGCTGTAATTTTGTTTCATATTACCAAGTCTGGATGTGCATCATCGCTGTAATTTTGTTTCATATTACCAAGTTGTTAGAAAAATAAACCCAGATTTCACGCCTGTGCCCAACTGCGCTGCGAACCTTGGGCGAAACCGGACTGTGCTCCAGACATGGGCAAAGTCGGACTGCGCTGCCGCAGTCCGGGATCCCGGCAAAAGTGTGACATGACGTCGCACTTATCTTCTGACAGATTTGACACCTGACAGATCCGATCTCCGCAGGAGTTAATGCCCAGTCGGCGTTTGTCAGAAACCCTAGACGAGGGTCGGTCCGAGGATAACCCTTATCCGGAGCTGTCAGAGGATAACCCTTATCCTCCTCTCCCCGTGGCTATAAAAGGCGGTTCGGGTCTACAGACAAACTAGTGCAAAAGAGTGCGAAAAGAGCAGAAGCAGAGCGGGTGTGAGAGAAGTTCGTGAAAGTGAGCAGAGAAAGAAAGCAGAGCGATTCAGCGAGCAGTGTGGCTCAGCTGAGAAATGTCCGAGCTGCAGACTCGACATTTCCCCTGTTTGGTTTATCCTGCAGCGTAGCCTGCAGATGTTGTTACTTCCTCGGTTGAGGAATTCTGTAACCCTAGTTGTTCATATGAATAAAGTTTGCTTTTGTCTGTGGCATCTTTAGGGTTTGCATTAGTTCATATGTTAACTTTGTTGTTCTCTGTTCCGGCGTTTCTCTCATCTCATTCGGGTCTTGCCAAGCCAGGCAAACCCAGCAGCAGCCGCAAAAGATGAAGAACTCGAAGGCCAGAGTTGGCCAAATCTGAAGCTAGTCAGTCGTCGTCGTGCCTTGGAGGTCGTCGAGCAAAGTTCGTCACTTTGTTGCGATAGCCGCGCTTCGATAGCTGAGAGTGCGAAGCTCGCACTTCGCTGCGACAGCGCGCTTCGACAGCAGAAGGTGCGAAGCTCGCACTTCGCTGCGAAGGTCGCACTTCGACAGCAATAAGTGCGAAGCTTGCACTTTACTGCGAATCTCGCGCTTCGGCAACAAATAGTGCGAAGCTCGCACTTGGCTACGAAGCTCACGCTTCGACAGCAGAACGTGCGCAGCTTGCACTTCGCTGCGAAGCTCGCGTTTCAACAGTAGGAAGTGCGAAGCTCGCACTTCACTGCGAAGCTCGCGCTTCGGCAGTAGGAAGTGCAAAGCTCGCACTTCGGTGCAAAGCTTGCGCTTCGGCAGTAGGAAGTGCGAAGCCCGCACTTCACTGCCATTGACGGACTACACCCGTGAGGAGGTGTCGTCCGCACTTCGCTCCCGAAGTCGAGAGTTTGACAGTCGCCCTGCGCAATCTGAGCTGACAGACTTCGGTAGTCTGCGCGCGAGTGACGCTCTTCGGCGGCGGCGAGAAGAAAAAGCGTTAAAATTCCCTTCAAATTGGTATCAGAGCTGATAGTGCCGTGACACGGAGATAGAAGCATGGCTTCCGAGAGAAACTCGTTGCAGTTGCAGATCCCGCGATTTAACGGTAAGAACTACGATTACTGGAGCATCCAGGATGAGGATCCTGTTCGGATCTCGGGAGCTATGGGAGTTGGTCGAGATCGGCTACCCGGAACCGACAGATGCAGCGACGATCGGACGCCCTCTCTCAAGCGAGACAAGGATCCGTTGAAAGAGCACAAGAAGAAGGACCAGAAGGCCCTCTTCTACATCATGCAAGCGGTTGAGGAGACCATCTTCCCGCGGATTGCATCAGCCACCAAGGCCAAGCAGGCTTGGGAAACCCTGGCGAGTTCGTATCAGGGCACCGACAAAGTGAAGTTGGTGAAGCTGCAGATGCTCAGGAGGGAGTTCGAGAACCTGCAGATGAGCGAGTCCGAGTCGATGAGCGATTTCTTCACCCGGACGACGGACATTATCAACCAGATGCGGTTGAACGGAGAAAATGTCCAGAGCCAGAGAATCGTGGAGAAGATTCTCAGAAGTCTGCCTACGAAGTTTGACTCGGTTGTGATAGCAATCGAAGAGTCGAGGGATTTGACAACCCTCTCGACAGATGAACTCATGGGTTCCCTGCAGACCCATGAACAGAGGCTGAGCCGCTCAACTCAGTCTTCTTTGGAGCAAGCCTTCAAAGCGCAAGTCTCAGTCCGAGACAGCGACAGACAAGACTCCCAGCACAGTGCTTCTAGTTCTCAAGGAGGAAGAGGCAGAAGTAGACGTGGGAGAAGGAACAAGCAAGGAGGGAACTCAAACCCTCAAGACGCTGAGCCAAGTTGCAACTTTCATCAACAAGGAGGAAGAGGCACTGGTAGAAATCAGCAAGGTGGCTCTCGGCAGAAGAAGGACATGTCAAAGGTCCAATGCTACTACTGCAGCAAGTTCGGCCATTATGCCACACAGTGCAAAAAGAATATGGCGAACGAGAATCAGCAGCAAGCCCATTATTCGGAGGAACCCAAAAATGCCATAGGAGGAAATGTGCTGTTGACTTACAGTATTGAAGAGGAGAGCAAGAAAAACATCTGGTATCTTGACAGTGGTTGCAGCAACCACATGGTCGGGAACAGGGAGATGTTCTCACAACTGTATGAAATGGTCCAGTCCGAAGTCAATATGGGGAACAACATCAAAGTTCCAGTGATGGGGAAAGGAAAGATCCTCATCCGCACCCGGCACGGAGATAGAAAAACAATTCAAGATGTTTTTTATGTGCCTGGGTTGAAGCATAATTTGCTAAGTGTTGGACAACTTGTGCAGAAGGGGCACACCGTACTATTCAAATATGGAGTCTGTTCCATCAGAGACAAAGTCCATGGACAAATCGCAACTGTGTCCATGACAAAAAATAAGATGTTTCCGCTGCAGATTCAGAATGAATCTTTGATGTCTCTGAGTGCAGTTGAGAAGGATGCTACCTAGTTGTGGCATCTCATATTCGGTCACCTGAGTTTCAGTGGCCTGAATCTGCTACACAAGAAGCAGATGGTGAAGGGTTTACCCCTTATAGAGCAACCGAACCAAGTTTGTGAAGGTTTCCTGGTCGGCAAGCAGCACAGGGATGCATTCCCTGTAGGGCAGTCTTGGAGAGCATCACGGCCTTTGGAGCTGGTGCACTCAGACATCTGTGGTCCCATGCAGACCACCTCATATGCCGACAACAAGTATTTCCTGACCTTCATTGATGACTTCAGCCGAAAGACTTGGATTTATCCAATCAAGTTGAAGTCAGAGGCGTTTGCAAGGTTTAGGGAGTTCAAGGCTCTGGTTGAGAAACAGAGTGGTCATTATCTGAAGACTCTCAGAACTGATGGAGGTGGAGAGTACATCTCCAATGAATTCCACAACTTTTGCAAGCAACATGGAATTCGGAGGCAGTTCACTGCCAGATACACGCCACAGCAGAATGGCGTAGCTGAGAGGAAGAACAAAACAATCATGGAGATGGCACGGAGCATTCTGAAGGCAAAAAGTTTGCCACATGAGTTCTGGGCAGAAGCTGTAAGTTGTGCGGTTTATCTGCTGAACCGTTGTCCCACCAAGAGTGTGAGGGACAAAATTCCGGAGAGGAAGCTCGGAGCAAGTTGAAGCCAAGTGTGGCTCATTTGCGAGTTTTTGGGTGCATAGCATATGCACATGTTCCAGATGAGAAAAGGCAAAAGTTGGATGACAAAGCTGAAAAGTGCATCTTCACAGGGTACAGCGAATCAGCAAAGGCATACAGGCTGTACAACCCTGTGTCAAAGAAACTTGTCATCAGCCGAGACGTGAAGTTCCTGGAGGATGAAGTCTAGAACGAGAAGTCAAAGACTGGTCAGTCTGAACCAGCAACTGTTGAATCTGTAGACTTGGAGGAAGTCAGTGTCCAACCACCTGTGCCTTCAAGCATCAATAGTGGTGCCAGTAGTAGCACACCCTCATCATCCCGGTCACCTCCACTTGCAAGCAAAATTCAGAACCTGAGGACTCCTGCAAAGACTCGGAGCTTGCAAGACATCTATGAGGTAACCCGTAATCAATTAGATGAAGATTATTTTGATTTTGCTCTCTTTACTGAATGTGATCCAGTGGAGTTTGAAGAGGCAAGTCAGAATCGTAAATGGGTGAATGCGATGGATGAAGAGATAGCGACCATTGAGAAGAATGAGACATGGCGACTAACGGATCTTCCAAGCACGAAAGAAGACCATTGGGGTCAAGTGGGTATATAAAACAAAGTTTAATGCCCAAGGAGAAGTTGACAGACATAAAGCCAGATTAGTGGCGAAAGGCTACAAGCAGAAGTCAGAGTTGACTATCATGAGGTGTATGTACCCGTAGCCCAACTTGACACATTCAGAATGATTCTGGCACTCGCAGCTCAAAAAGGATGGAGCGTGTACCAGATGGATGTCAAGTCTGCCTTCCTCAACGGAGTGTTGGAAGAAGAGGTCTACATAGACCAGCCGCCCGGTTATGAAATACAAGGGCAAGAAGGCAAAGTCCTAAAATTGAAGAAGGCCCTGTATGGGTTGAAGCAAGCACCCAGGGCATGGTATAGCCGTATTGACGGCTATTTTCAGGAGAATGGGTTTCAGAAATGCCCATATGAGCACTCCCTGTACATGAAGACAAATGCAGCAGGTGAGCTCATCATCGTCTGCCTGTATGTGGATGATCTGATATTTACTGGCAATAGCAGCAGCCTATTTGCACAGTTTAGAACAGCCATGAAGTCCGAGTTTGAAATGACTGACATGGGGCTGATGAAATATTTTCTCGGCATTGAAGTTGACCAATCAGCAGATGGCATCTTCATTTCTCAGGGCAAGTATGTGAAGGATGTCCTGAAGCGCTTCAAGATGGAGGACAACAAACCTGCCATCACACCTGTAGCCACAGGTTTGAAGCTGAGCAAGTTGGATACAGGGAGGTCTGTAGATCCAACCTTGTTCAAAAGGCTAGTTGGCAGTCTAATGTACTTGACTGCAACTCGGCCAGATCTAATGTTCGGAGTCAGTCTGATCAACCGTTTCATGGAGACTCCGAAGGACACGCACTGGCAAGCAGGCAAGAGGATCTTGTGCTATGTCAGCGGGACGCGTAACCATGGCCTATTTTACGCCAGACGGGACCAGTTGGAGCTAGTGGGCTTCACAGACAATGATTGGGCTGGTAGTACTGACGATCGGAAAAGCACCTCCAGGTATGCTTTCCATCTCGGATCAGAGGCAGTCTCATGGGCATCCAAGAAGCAACCCATCATTGCATTGTCCACAACCGAAGCAGAATATGTCACCGCCACGACATCCGCATGCCAGGCAGTATGGCTGCGAAGAGTTCTGAGCGAACTGTTTAATCCTCCGGAAGGCGCGACAACAGTTTTCTGTGATAACAATTCGGCCATTGCATTGTCAAAGGATCCCGTGTTCCATGGCCGGACGAAGCACATTGATATTCGTTATCACTTCATCAGAGAGTTGGTGAAGTCCGAAGAAATTCATCTGCAGTTTTGCAGATCCAAGGAGCAATTGGCAGATATTTTCACGAAGCCTTTGAAGGAGGAAGACTTCAGCAGATTACGATAGTAGCTTGGAGTCAAAGTGCTTGTGAAATCAGGTTTAAAGGAGGGTGTTAGAAAAATAAACCCAGATTTCACGCCTGTGCCCAACTGTGCTGCGAACCTTGGGCGAAACCGGACTGTGCTCCAGACATGGGCAAAGTCGGACTGCGCTGCCGTAGTTCGAGATCCCGGCAAAAGTGTGACATGACGTCGCACTTATCTTCTGACAGATTTGACACCTGACAGATCCGATCTCCGCAGGAGTTAATGCCCAGTCGGCGTTTGTCAGAAACCCTAGATGAGGGTCGGTCCGAGGATAACCCTTATCCGGAGCTGTCAGAGGATAACCCTTATCCTCCTCTCCCCGCGGCTATAAAAGGTGGTTCGGGTCTATAGACAAACTAGTGTGAAAGAGTGCGAAAAGAGCAGAAGCAGAGTGGGTGTGAGAGAAGTTCATGAAAGTGAGCAGAGAAAGAAAGTAGAGCGATTCAACGAGCAGTGTGGCTCAGCTGAGAAATGTTCGAGCTACAGACTCGACATTTCCCCTATTTGGTTTATCCTACAGTGTAGCCTGCAGATGTTGTTACTTCCTCGGTTGAGGAATTCTGTAACCCTAGTTGTTCATATGAATAAAGTTTGCTTTTGTCTGTGGCATCTTTAGGGTTTGCATTAGTTCATATGTTAACTTTGTTGTTCTCTGTTCCGGCGTTTCTCTCATCTCATTCGGGTCTTGCCAAGCCAGGCAAACCCAGCAGCAGCCGCGTAAGACGAAGAACTCGAAGGCCAGAGTTGGCCAAATCTGAAGCTAGTCAGTCGTCGCCGTGCCTTGGAGGTCACCGAGCAAAGTTCGTCACTTTGCTGCGATAGCCGCGCTTCGGCAGCTGAGAGTGCGAAGCTCGCACTTCGCTGCGACAGAGCGCTTCGACAGTAGAAGGTGCGAAGCTCACACTTCACTGCGAAGGTCGCACTTCGGCAGCAATAAGTGCGAAGCTTGCACTTTACTGCGAAGCTCGCGCTTCGGCAACAAATAGTGCGAAGCTCGCACTTGGCTGCGAAGCTCACGCTTCGGCAGCAGAACGTGCGCAGCTCGCACTTCGCTGCGAAGCTCGCGCTTTGGTAGTAGGAAGTGCGAAGCTCGAGCTTCGCTGCGAAGCTCGCGCTTCGGTAGTAGGAAGTGCGAAGCTCGCACTTCGATGCGAAGCTCGCGCTTCGGCAGTAGGAAGTGCAAAGCTCGCACTTCGCTGCCAATGACGGACTGTTCCTGTGAGGAGGTGCCGTCCGCACTTCGCTCCCGAAGTCGGGAGTTTGATAGCCGCCCTGCGCAGTCTGAGCTGATAGACTTCGGCAGTCTGCGCGCGAGTGACGCTCTTCGACGGCGGCGAGAAGAAAAAGCATTAAAATTCCCTTCACAAGTCTGGATGGGCATCTCATCCAGACTTGGTAATATGAAGATGCACATCCAGACTTGGTAATATGAAACAAAATTACAGCAATGATGCACATCCAGACTTGGTAATATGAAACAAAATTACAGCCAAAGAAATGTTGGGAAACATTAATTTAAACATGAGATGCTTACAAACACTGAACAACAAATATTTATTTGACCTGGAACATTCATATTTGGCCACTGAAAACATGCCAGTATACTTGCATAGAGAACACCAATGATAAAGGGAAATATTCTACATCAGAATGGAAGCATCTTTATTGAAGGTCTAACTTTCGTGTTAACAGAAGCGACATCCAGAGTTGTTGGGAAATAAATTAATTTTGTTTAGATGCTTCTAGGGGGTCCGTGGTTGTCCAAACATTGACCTAGCCAAAAATTTGTGGGGCAATTTTTATTTTTTATTTTTTATAATTTGATTATTTTTAATTTAAATTTTTAATATTATTTTTTATTAATCTTTGTTTGTATTTTGAAACTGATTTGTCAAATTTTATAAATATATTTTGAAACTGATCCCTTAAACATAACCTTATAAAAAATGATGTCAGTGGATGTCTTCCAAACCTACTGTCAACAACCAAAGTTATATATATATATATATATAAATAAATAATTGTTTGATTGACATTGGTGTAAGAAATTTTTTTGGGGTTCCTTATTTGTAAAGATTGGTGTATTTTATTTTTACTTTTTCATGGTATCAAAGCCTATAAATATTTGGGCATGGGTATTTATGTACTGAGTTGATTCTATATTGGACTTATTGTTTGTTTCTCAAAGCTGTTATGGCCTTCTTTTGAGGAGGTCATCTCTGCGAGGAGTCTGCTACTGAGTTCTCTGAAATTTCTGGTGTTGATATGTAGTCTTGGAAAATTTCTGCCGGAGAGTTTGGGGAAGGATCTGGAGTGCTCATGTCATAGCCAAGCCAATGGTATGACATCTGGGGAAGGACCTGTTGTTTGTTTCTCAAAGCTATTATGGCCTTCTTTTGAGTAGGTAATCTCTACGAGGAGTCTGCTACTGAGTTCTCTGAAATTTTCTGGTGTTGATATGTAGTCTTCGAAAATTTCTTCCGGAGAGTTTGGGGAAGGATCTGGAGTGCTCATGCCATAGCCAAGCCAATGGTATGACATTTGAAGATTTATATAGAGGAAATATTGAATTTATTTTTTTGGCTAGAGATTGATGCCATTGCAAAGGATGTTGTGAGAATGCTATTTCGGGAGTTCTAAAATTCCTTTTCAGGACACGAGAGTCCCGAAAGTCTTTTTAGGGACAAGAGAGTCCCGAAAGGCTTTTTCAGGTCAAAAACATCCCAAAATCAATTTCAAGAAAAAAACTTTCCCGAAGCGTCCTTTCAGGACAAAAGGAGTTAATGTCACAGTGAAAGGGGTTTTTCAGACATTTTAGTTTACCTTTCGCGTGACAAACCTTTCTTGTTGAGTGCATTCAATTCCAGGATAAATTTAATTTTGTAACACTACTTGACCGAAAATGCTTTTCGGGGCAAAAATTGGACGAAAACGCTTTTCAGAGGAGAAGTGGTCCAAAATAATTTTTCGAAGGAGAAAATGCATGAAAGACTAAGTAGAAAAAAATAAACATTTCTTATATAAGACAAAATAAATATAGACTGCGGCTGCTGTTTTACAAGGCAAAATAGACCCTTACACATACACTTCTTTCAACTGAAGCTTTACAAAATTATCTACAATATTTGTTGTAGGTTAAACAACCAATTGAGATTTTGGAAGGCTGCTGCTCTAACTTCTTCTTCTACATCTACTCCGTGCTCCTTCTCACCTCTATCTATATTTTTGAAAGGTATCACCACCTTATATAACTGGGTGGAAGGGAGGATAAGGCTTATCTTTTGACATGCATCGAACAAAAACTAGGATTTCCTTCCAATCACAACTATCGGTATTAAATGCATACGCTAGAAAATTATGACAATTGGATGTCAGGGATCTACGATCGGATTTGGGTGATAAGATCTGTTAGAGATCTTACAAGCATAAAATTGAGTTTAATTTCTAACATCCTCCTTTAAATGAGATTTCACAAAGACTTTGACACCCAACATTTCCCTTAGCCTATTGAAGTCCTCCTCCTTCAAAGGTTTTGTGAAAATATTTGCTACTTGCTCTTTTGACCTACAAAACAGTAACACAATTTTATTAACTTTAACCAGCTCTTTGATGAAGTGGTAGCGGATATCGATGTGCTTGATTCTACCATGAAACACTGGATCCTTTGATAGTGCTATGGCAAAATTGTTGTCATAGAAAAAAATTGTTGCCCCTTTCAATGGATGATTAAGCTCACCCAAGATTCTTTGTAGCCATACTGCCTGGCATGCGGTTCACATGGCTGTAACATACTCTGCCTCAACAATAGAGAACACAACTATTGGTTGCTTCTTTGATGACCATGAAACTGCTCTTGATTCAATATGGAAAGCATACCCAGAAGTGCTCTTTCGGTCATCTGTACTGTTAGCCCAATCGCTATCTGTGTAGCCAACAAGTTCAAGCTGGTATTTTTTGGCATAAAAAATTCCATGGTTCTTGGTCCCATTGACATACCGCAATATTCTTTTCCTTGCTTGCAAGTGAGTATTCTTCGGTGCTTCCATAAATCTACTAATTAGATTTACTACAAACATCAGGTATGGTCTAGTTCTTATTAGGTACATCAAACTTCCAACAAGTTGTTTGTAGAATGTTGGATCAACATTACTGCTACAATCATTTTTTTCTCAATTTTAGGTCTATTACAATAGGTGTGATGGTATGTTTGTTGTCCTCCATATTAAACCTCTTCAGGACATCTTTTGCATACTTACCCTGAGAAATAAAGATGCCATCCATAGATTGGTCAACTTCAATGCTTAGAAAATATTTCATCAGCCCTAAGTTTATCATCTCAAACTCCTTCATCATGTTTGTTTTGAACTAGTCAAATAGCACATTGTTGTTGTCAATGTATATCAAATCATCCATATATAATTAAACTATCATCATCTCCCCCTTTGCACTTGTATTCATGTACAGAGTGTGCTCATATGGGCATTTGATAAACTCGTTCTCCTAAAAATAGCCATAAATCCAGTTGTACCAAGCCCTGGGTGCTTGATTCAACCCATACATGGTCTTATTCAGCTTGAGGGCCTTACCTTCTTGTCCTTCCAACTCATAGCCTGGTGGCTAGTCTATGTAGACCTCTTCTTTCAACACCTCATTCAAGAAGGTAGACTTGACATCCATCTGGTAAACACTCTAGTCTTTCTAAGATGTCAATGCCAGAATCATTATGACTGTGTCAAGTATCACTACAGGTGCGTACACCTCATGATAGTCAATCCCTAAATTTTGTTTGTAGCCTTTTGCTACCAGTTTGGCCTTATACCGATTAACCTCACCTTGGGTATTAAACTTTATTTTATAGACCCACTTGACTCCAATGGTCTTCTTCCTTGTTGCAAGATCCATCAACTGCCATGTCTAATTCTTCTCTATGGATTCTATCTCATCATCCATAGCTTGCACCCATTTTTGATTCTGACTTGCTTCTTCAAATAAAATTGGATCACACTAAAAAAGAAAGCAAAATCAGAATGTTCTATTCTATTTGATTTTGGGTTACCTCATAGATGTCTTGCAAGATCCTTATCTTTGTTGGTGTCCTCAAATTGGAGATCCTGTTTGCAAGTTTAGGTGTTTGTGATGATGAGACAGTGGTGTTGCTAGCTCCAGTATTGTTGCTAGAAGTTACAGGTTGATGCACTTTTTCTTATTCCAAGTCCTCAAACTCGATAATTGCTAGCTCGGGCTAGCCAATATTTGATTTCCAATTCTAGGCTTCATCCTATAATAACTTTACATCTGAGTTGATAATCATATTCTTCGTAATAGGATTATACAACCTATATACCTTTGAATATTCACTATACCCTATGAAGATGCATTTCTTTGCCTTATCATCCAACTTATTTCTCTTCTCATTTGGAACATGTACATATGATATGCACCCAAAAACTCTTAAATAAACCACATTGGGCTTCTAATTACTCTAGGCTTCCTGAGAAATCATATCCTTCACATTCTTCATGTGATACCGATTTAGGAGATAAATTGCACAACATACAACTTCTACCTAGAACTCACGTGGCAAATTCTTTGCATTCAACATGCTCCATGCCATCTCCATGATTATTCTGATGTAAATCCAACTACAAGAGGTCAAAACATAATACCTCCCATTACATAAAAACTACGATAAATAAAAATAATATGTAAAACCCTCCATTTACATAAAAACTATAATAAATGAAAATAATCATAAAAACTCTCCATTCACATAAAAACTACAATACATGGAAATAAACCAATAAATATTTTATTTTCTCATTCCTAGATTCACTTCCCCCTTTTACAATGCAATACCAAGGGAATATATATCCCCAAAGAAACCCTAAAAGAAAACCCTAAAGCTTGAAGCCCTAAAAGAAAACCTTAAAACTTAAAACCCTAAAAATAAAAAATTACTAGTTTCAAAAAATTTATTTTTCCATCGAAAAAATACCTTTTTAAGTAAATACTATTTTCGGTAAATTATTATTTTATTAAAATTTGTCTTTTTTAGTAATTATCATTTTCGGAAAATTATATTTTGCATCAAAGAATTCCATTTTTAGTAATAAAAAAATTACTTTAAAACTCCTTTTAAAAAAACCCTCTAAAGATAGGCTCCTACATCATTCTCCTCTGGTTGAAAAGAACTCTGCTCTTGCAAGTTTCTTTGATCAAACTCATAATTGCTCTCCATAGAGTGCCACACATCTGCAAGAACTCCTCAAAGTATCAATATCATTATGAGGTTTTATATCTCAAACCTCATGCAAGCACTACACATAGTGCCAATTTATTCCTTCAAGGTTTTAAAATAGCAAACCTCCTGCAAGCACTACACAAAGTGCTAATTCTTCCCTCTAAGGTTTTTAATAAAAAAAATCTCCTGCAAGTACTACACAAAGTGCCAATTTATTTCTTTAAGATTTTAAAAACCTTCTTCAAGCACTACACAAAGTGTCAATTCCTCTCTTTGAGGTTTTACATAAAAAATACCTCCTGCAAGCACTTGCACAAAGTGCCAATTTCTTTCTCCAAGGTTTTACGAACCTTTTACAAGCACTACACAAAGTGCCAATCTCTTTATCAGAGGCTTCTACATAAAAAAAACCTCCTGCAAGCACTTACACAGAGTGCCAATTTTTATCTCCAAGGTTTTACAAACCCTTTGCAAGCACTGCACAGAGTGCCAACTTTTTTTAGAGCCCCTTTGCTCTCCTCTCCTTTTCTCTTTTCTTTTCTTCTATTTTCTCCCCAGCAAGATCCAACTTGCTTTGATACCAAATGATGTAAATCCAATTGCAAGAGGTCAAAACATAATACCTCCCATTACATAAAAACTGTGATAAATGAAAATAATATGTAAAACCCTCCATTTACATAAAAACTGCAATAAATGGAAATAATCATAAAAACCCTCCATTCACATAAAAACTACAATACATGAAAATAAACCAATAAATATTTTTTTTCTCATTCATAGATTCACTTCCACCTAAAACTTAAAACCCTAAAAGAAAATAAACCCTAAAAAAAAACCTTAAAACTTAAAACCCTAAAAAAAAAAAATTACTATTTTCGGCAAATTTATTTTTCCACCTAAAAATACTTTTTTAAATAATTACTATTTTGGGTAAATTATATGTTCATCAAAATTTACCTTTTTTAGTAATTATCATTTTTGGCAAATTATATTTTGCGTCAAAGAATTCCATTTTGAGTAATAAAAAAATTACTTTAAAACTCCTTTTAGAAAAATCCTCTAAAGATAGGCTCCTACATCATGTTTTGTTCTTCCTCTTTGCAACACCATTCTGTTGTGGTGTGTATCTGGCAGTGAGCTACTTGTGAATTCCATTTTGCTTATAAAAATTATGGAATTCATTGGAGATATACTCACCTCCTCCATCTATTATGAGAGTCTTCACATGGTAGCCGCTTTGTTTATTAACCAGAGCCTTGAACTCCCTAAATTTATCGAATATATCTAACTTTTGTTTCATAAAATATACCCATTTCCTTCAACTGAAATCATCAATGAAAGTCAGTAGATATTTTTTGCTGGTAAATGTGCTGGTCTGCATTTGACCACAAATATCTGAGTGTACCAGCTCCAATGGTTGTGAAGCTCTCCAAGACTACCCTGTAGGGAATATATCCCTATGCTACTTGCTGACCAGACAACCTTCACATACTTGATTCAGTTGTTCTATGAGGGGTAAACCCCTCACCATCTATTTATTGTGTAGCAGGTTCAGGCCACTAAAACTTAGATGACTGAATCTGAGATGTCATAACCATGTAGCATATTTCACCATTGCACTAAATGACATCAACAATTCATTTTGAATTTGTAAGGGAAACATATTGTTCTTTGTCATTGACATTGATGCAATTTTCCCATGCTCTTTATCTATGATGGTACATGCTCCATATTTAAATTGAATAGTGTGCCCCTTCTCCATAAGTTATCCAACGCTCAGCAAATTGTGCTTCAACCTAGGAACATAATAGACATCTTGTATTTGCTTTCTTTCTCCTTGCTTGGTCCGGATGATGATTTTTTCCCCATGATAGGTACTTTGCTGTTGTTCCCCATATTCACTTTAGACTTTGACTTTTTCATCAATTTGTGAGAATATCTCTCTGTTCCCAGACATGTGGTTTCTACAACCACCGTCGATATACCATATATTATTCTGGCTCTTCTCCTCAATACTTCAAGTTAACAACACATTCCCACGAGCATCTCTACACTCCATATTTTAATTTTTATTTGTATAATGGATTTGCTATTTGTTATCCTTGGCCATATTCTTTCTACACTCAGAAATATAATGATCGAATTTATTGCAATAATAACATTAGATCTTTGATTTATCATACCTCTGATTAGATCCTCCTTGCTAGTTTTTTCTATTACCTCTTCCTCCTACTTGATGGAATATGCAGCTGGTCTCTCCGTCATTAGAGTTTGACCTTTCTCCTCACTTGTTACCTCTTCCACGCTTGCCTTTGTCTCTTCCTCCTTGAGAACTAGAGGTTCCTTGGTGGGATTCATCTCTTTGATTGTTGTCTCGAAATGAGACCTACATTTTGAATGCTCATTCCAACGAGGACTGAGATGACTGACTCAGTATCTGCTCATGTGTTTGTAGAGAACCCATGAGCTCATCTACAAAGAGAGTTTTCAAATCTATCAATTATTATATTTCTATCACAATTGAGTCAAACCTTATTGGTAGGCTTCTCAGAATTTTCTCCACTATTCTCTGGTTCTCCATATTCTCCCCATTCAATCGCATCTAGTTGATGACATCCATTTTTTAGGTGAAGAAATTGCTCATGGACTCCAACTCGCTCATTTGTAGGTTCTCGAAATACCTTCTTAGC
The DNA here is from genome assembly GCA_028583015.1 of Wollemia nobilis. Lineage (NCBI taxonomy): Eukaryota > Viridiplantae > Streptophyta > Pinopsida > Araucariales > Araucariaceae > Wollemia > Wollemia nobilis. The sequence continues at coordinate 3,482,242 of JAQPPZ010017240.1, read as the reverse complement.
ATTTGTAGCTTCATCAACTTTACTTTGTTGGTCCCCTTGTAAGAGTTGGCTAAGATTTTCTAAGCCTCCTTTGATTTGGTTGCTTTTGTTATTTACGGGAAGATTATCTCCTTGACCACTTACATTATATAAAATAATGTCTTCTGGTCCTTCTTTCGGTTATCTTTCAGGAAATATGAATTCACCTGGGAGAGAGTGCTTAATGCTACTACATTTTTTGGTTCTACATAGCCATTCTCAAATAAATTTTTAGCTCCTGAGACCCAAATAGGATCTTCATTTGGATTCTTTAATAGTCATAATTTTTGCCATTGAATCGTGGGATCTACAATTGCAACGAGTTACCTCTGGAAGCCATTGCTTCTTACCTTCCATGAATATGGCACTAGATTTGATACTAATTTTTGAGAATACCATTTTGGGAGTCTCAAAATTCCTTTTCGGGATAAAGGAGTCCCAAAAGGCTTTTCGGGATGCGAGAGTCCTGAAATTCTTTTTCGGTACAAGAGAGTCCTGAAAGGCTTTTTCGGGACACGGGAGTCCCAAAAGGATTTTTCGGGACAAGAGAGTCTTGAAAGGCTTTTTCGGGTCAAAAATGTCTCGAAAACAATTTGGGGGAAAACCTTTCCCAAAACGTCCTTTCGGGACAAAAGGAGTTAATGTCGCGGTGAAGGGGGTTTTTGAGACCTTTTAGTTTGCATTTCACATGACAAAGCTTTCTCGTTGACCACAATAAATTTTGGGATAAATATAATTTTGTAACACTACTTGCCCGAAAATGCTTTTCAAGGAAAAAATTGGATGAAAATACTTTTTGAAGGAGAAGTGGTCCGATATGATTTTTGAGAGGAGAAAATGCACGAAAGACTAAGTAGGAAAAAATAAATATAGACTGTGGCTACAGTTTTACAAGGCAAAATAGACCCTTACACGTGTTTCTTTCAACTAAAGCTTTGCAAAATCATCTGCAATCTTTGTTGCAGGTTAAAAACCCAACACAAATTTCAGAAGGCTACTACTCCAACTTCTTCTTTTGCATCTACTCTGCACTCCTTCTCATCTCTATTTGTATTTCTGAAAGACACCACCACCTTATATAGATAGGTGGAAGAGAGGATAAGGCTTATCTTTTGACATGCACTAAACAAAAAATAAGGTTTGCTTCCAATCATAACTATCGGTATTAAATGTGTACATTATAAACTTACGATGATCGGATGTTAGGGATCTGCGATCAAATTTGGGTGATAAGATTTGTCAGATATCTTAAAGGTGTGAAATTGATTTTAATTTCTAACAGATGTGCCCTCATTTTCTAGTATGATGAGGTGTTGAATACGTTTGAGGTGGACTACTTGTGAAAATAGGGTTGCTTGGAACCAAGGCAGTTGTGCGACTACTTCTCTGACGATGAAAAATCCTATAGACCCTCTTTGTCGAGTCTAGGAAGTGCAAATAGAGTGTATGACGAATATATTACAAGTTCCTTGAATATATTATAGAGAGGTTCCATTTTTAATCTTTCTTGAATATATTCTAGAGAGGTTACAAATTTACCAAGCTTTCCCAAAAGAAAACAAAAAGATAAATTTATACTTTTTAATCTTAATAAGAAAACAACAACAATGAATTTATGTTTTTTTAATGTTAACAGTTTATAATATGGAAGTGAAAAAAAGTTAGTGTTATGTTGGTTTATAGTTGAAAATATTGTATCTGGGTTGCATGATCTGGTACTGACATTATTTGTTGTATTGAGAGGAAATTTTTTAAAAGTTTTAAGAAGCATTTATATCATGAGAAAGGTAAGAAGAAAATATAATAAGAAGCAACCGGAAGTTCAAAAAAGTGTAACATTGGACAAAGCTTTTTATTTCCCAACATCAAGTGCAGTTGGAGAATTATCAACACTTAAGTGTAGCTTATGAACCGTTATTAAAGAAACTGATGTTTGTGAATACCACTTTAATAATGGTAATACATTTCCTGTTGATTTTGTGATAAACAAGGCATTAACTACTCTTGATGTGTTTAAGGAGGAGTGTAAAAATTTGAAGGAAACAAATGAAAGGTTGAATGTCAAGTCTATGGTAACAAAGACTTGTTTTGACACAAGCAACCTTATCCAAAGAATAGACTTCACTTGTAATGTTGAGAACTTAAACATTGTGTGTGATAGCAGTGTGTGTATTGAAGATGATTGTCATGATGGCAAAGTTGATGTTGATTACAATGTTGGCCATGGAAAAAGCCATTTTATTGAAGACTATAGTGATGATAAAGAGATTGGATGATTTGAAAAGCACACCAAAGGTATTGTCTTTAAGGTAATAAAAAATATGAGATTTGATGGCAAAAGGTTAAGGAAGGAATGAGCAAGGTATATGAAAGCCCATAGAACCAAACACAAGGCCAAAGAATGAAGGCCTTGGTTATGTTGGTCAAATAGGTCCATGTTTATGAAATGGAAAACCTATGCAGAGGATAAGACTTTTAGAGTAAGTTGTTGCAGTCATTGTGGCCGATCAAGACATGTGATAGCTTCATATTGGGATTTGCATCCATATGAGATTTATGGCAGAAATACTCATTATAAGAAATATTGTTGACATAAAGATAAAATGACCAACAAAATACATATCAGTTGTGGATGAATGGATGTAATAGAATGAAGCAAAGTGAAAAACATATTTCATGTCTTTTATAGGAGGATGTGTTGTTCTCAAAAGACCAAGACAAAATGTAAAAGTAGCATTGCATTGTAAGTGATTGTTGATCATTGTTATGTATAGTGTGTGTCCTAAGTTGGATGGTTGAGGGAGACCATAGCGATGATAAAGACTTGTTGCAAATGGGTAACTAATAAACCGTAAAACCTAAAGAGACATGCAGAACCCATAATCCCTTGTGGTGTTTTGAAGGGAGTAGAAAAAAATAATTTATAGGGGTGTTGGAAAATAAATTAATTTTGTCTAAATGCTTCTAGAGTGTTTGTGGTTATGAAGAATATTCATGCGCTAATCGACACAAAGAATGATGTCGGTGAATGTCTTCTAAAACCTACAACCACTGACCAAAGTTATATATATATAATTGCTTGGCATTGGTGTAAGGAACATTTTCGGGTTCCTCATCTTGATTTTTATTTTATTGTATTTTCTTTTAATTTTTTTTTCAATAGTGTGTTCTGCAATCACCTAATCGTAAACACTTTTCATCCAAATTCACTAGTTTTTCAATAAATCTATCATTAACTACTTTGATTTCCTTGTAAGTTTTACTTGCCTTTATGCAAATTGAGTGTGGAAAATTGAATATTTAGATATAAATATATATGTTTGAGTGCAATAAAAGAGGATTTTAAGATGTGGTTGATGACATGGCATTGTTCTGGCTTTGAAAACCTTAACATTAGCCAATGGTTCATAAATCAGAATGTTTATCATGGGTTGGGAATATGATTTTCTTTAAACTTCTTAATTTGAATACATAGTGTTATAGGATTAGTTAAAAAGTTTTAAGACAGTATTTCTTGGAAATAAATAAGCAATTCTATTGGTATCTTCAAAAGAAGAATTACAATTGTATGACGTTTGTGTTTTCATTTATTTGTTTAGGTTGGAAAGTTCATACAGTTCATGGCAACATTCTTTAGAGGGTTTGTTATAGCTTTCATCAAAGGATGGAAACTTACCTTGGTGATGCTATCTATGATTCCACTCCTTGTTATATCTGGTGGCACTATGGCTATGATAATATAAAAAATGTAAGTGGAGGACAACAAGCCTATGCAGATGCAGCAAATGTTGTGGAGCAGACAATTGGCGCAATTAGGACAGTGAGTATATGATCAATTAGATAGTTACTAGTTTTTCATATTGCAAATTTATGTTTTAAAAAATTTGGTTGGAGCTACTATTTCTTCATAGGTGTTTGCATATTATTTATAAGGATTGCTCACGCAGATTGCTAATACTTAAAATTCAGGTTGCCTCTTTTACCGGGGAGAAGAAATCCATGAAATAATATGACAAATCACTTAAGATTGCTTACAAGGCTGCTGCTCATCAAGGTTTGGCTGCTGGTTTTGGCCTTGGATGTGTTCTATTTATCATGTCTGGTGGATATGCATTGGCTGTTTGGTATGGATCACGGTTAATTCTAGATGGAGCATATAATTCTAGATGTATGTTGAATTTATTCTCCCAATGAAGTTGTTTTATCAGATATCCGATTGTATGGATTTACATTGAATTGGTTAAATAAATAAAAATTTTAATCAAAATTTTAATGCATTCCAGGTCTCTAGGACAGACATCACCCTCTCTAAATGCATTTGCAGCTGGAAGGGCTTCTGCTTACAAAATGTCTGAGACCATTGAGAAAAGGCCGGAGATTTATATCTATGATACAAGTGGACTGGTACTTGAGGATATTCAAGGTGATATTGAGCTTAAGGATGTGGTCTTCAGGTATCCAGCTAGGCCAGATGTTGAAATATTTTATGGGTTTTCGTTGGAAATACCTAGGGGCACCACCGCAGCTTTAGTTGGAGAGAGTGGCAGTGGAAAGTCCACAGCCATCAGTCTTATAGAGAGGTTCTATGATCCACAAGCTGGCGAAGTGCTTATAGATGGTATTAATATAAAGAAATTTCAACTTAAGTGGATAAGACAAAAAATTGGACTTGTCAGCCAGGAACCTGTCCTCTTTGCTACTACCATTAAGGAGAATCTGTTATATGGTAAAGATGGAGCGACACTAGAGGAGATCAAGGCTGTTGCTGAACTCGCCAATGCTGCAAAATTTATAAACAAGATGCCTCAGGTTTTCGTAGAGAATATTTGATGTTTGTTAAAATTTCTAATCCAAAATTCTTCACGATGGGAGCATTTCTCATCTTCGGATATGGATTGCCTTGCACATAAAATTTGATCATATGCTTTGTTATTTTCAGGGTTTTGATACAATGGTGGGAGAGCATGGTACCCAATTGTCTGGAGGCCAAAAGCAAAGGATTGCAATTGCAAGGGTTATCTTAAAAGATCCTCGTATTCTTCTCCTTGATGAAGCTACAACTGCATTGGATGCAGAATCTGAAAGAGTGGTTCAAGAAGCTGTTGACAGGATTATGGTAAATAGAACAACAGTGGTTGTTGCCCATCATCTAACGACTGTGAGAAATGCTCACATGATTGCTGTGGTCCAGCGTGGTTGTTGCCCAAATGTCAGAAAGATGTGGAAGATGGGCAGTGTGATCCTGGAAAAGATGTTCCATTTTAGGATTGGCATCTCTAAATTAGCCAGAGTTGAGGTTTCGATTGCCTTTTGAAGCCCCGGACGGACTGCACATGATTTACCTTGCGCAGTTGGGCTGCGCAAAAGGAAAGTGCGCAGTGGGGCTGCGCACAAGGGAGAGCAGCGAAGCTGGGCGGAGGGAGCTGGTCAACGCCCGATTGCGCTGATCAACAACTGCGCTGCGCAGTCAGGCGGGTGGCCAAGACTTAGCCAAATTTGGCTAAGTTGGCTGCGTTGATGGACTACGCAGCCTGTGCAGTCGAGTGGCAGCCAAAACACTTAGCCAAAATTTGGCTGGGTGAATGCCCTGATTAAAATATTCTGTTCGAAGTCGCTGCGACCTCGGACAGCGCACGTCAAGAACTACGCAAGTGCGAGTAGAGGCGTGGTCGAGCAGGGAACGATTGAAATTCAGTGCATTTTTTAAATCGCTTCTTTAGAGGGCGATTCTCGGAATTATCCACAAATAAAGCAACGATAAAAATGAAAAAAGGGCTGCGTTAAACTAGCACAGAAATGCACTACGGTCAGCAGGTGCAAGAGAGATAACGAGACAAACAAAAAAACGTTAGAACCCTCAAAATGCCAGAACAAAGGCGGAGATTTATTTATATCAAGGATGAATTACAAACTTCTGCAAGTGAGATTTGCAGTATAAACTAGGAGGTTTAAAACAGTCGAGACTGCTGCTCGGACTTCAAACAAAGGAGCTTCTCTGCTTTGAGTCTAACTGCATCAACACTACAATTGTTTTGCTCTATCCGCTAATACACCTCTCTTCGGAATTCCCCCGTTATAGATGCCGACCAGGCAAGGGTTTATATAGCAGAGTTGAGGACCCAATCACCAACAATCGCATTGATGAATTTAACCAATTACCTACCTTGCATGAAAGAGATTAAAACTGTTTTATCAGAGGTCAGGAGACACGTGCGATGTCACATCGGATAAATTGACGAATTACCCAGCTTCGCTGTTTTTTCCGAGCGAGGCCCGGTTGTGCTCAATTTTGGTGTGCAGTTGGGTGACATGGGAAAAGCTGGTTTAATATTTCCAACACCCTCCTTTAAACCTGATTTCATGAGCGCTTTGACTCCAAGCTGCTCTCGCAATCTGCTGAAGTCTTCCTCCTTCAAAGGCTTTATGAAAATGTCTGTCAACTACTCCTTGGATCTGCAAAACTATAGCTAAATTTCTTTGAACTTCAACAGCTCTTTGATGAAGTGAAACAAAATTTCGATATGCTTCGTTCGGCCATGGAACACTGGATCCTTTGACAGTGCAATGGTGAAATTTTTGTCACAAAGAACTATTGTCGCACCACCCAAAGGATGGTTTAGTTCACCTAGAACTCTTCGCAGCCAAACTGCCTGGCATGCGGTCGACGTTGCGATGACATATTCTGCTACTGCAGTAGACAATGCAACGATCGGTTGCTTCTTGGATGCCCATGAGACTGCTCCCGATCTGAGATGGAAAGCATACCCAGAGGTGCTCCTCCAATCGTCGGTGCTGCTAGCCCAATCACTGTCTGTGTAACCTACCAGTTCTAACTGGTCTTGTCTGGCATAAAATAGGCCATGGTTCCATGTCTCATTGACATAGTGCAGGATCCTCTTACCTACTTGCCAGTGCATGTCCTTTGAAATCTCCATAAAGTGACTGATCAAAATGACTCCGAACATTAGATCTGGCCGAGTTGTAGTCAAATACATCAGACTACCAACTAGCCTTTTAAACAGAGTTGGATCGACATTTCTGCTAGAGTCCAGCTTGCTCAACTTCAAACCTGTGGCAATAGGTGTGATGGCAGGTTTTTTGTCCTCCTTATTGAACTACTTCGGGAAATATTTCGTATACTTGCCTTGAGAAATAAAGATGCCATCTGTCGATTGGATAAATTCAATGCCTAAGAAATATTTCATCAACCCTAAGTCCGTCATCTTGAACTTATTTTTCATAGGTGTTCTGAACTGGGTAAACAATGATGTGCTATTTCCAGTGTAAATAAAATCATCCACATAAAGACAGACGATTATGAGCTCACCTGCTTCATTTGATTTCATGTACAGGGTGTGCTCATATGGGTATTTGACAAACCCATTCTCTTGAAAATAGTTGTCAATCTGGCTATACCAAGCCCGATGCGCCTGCTTCAAACCATACAGGGCCTTCTTCAGCTTCAGGACTTTGCCCTCTTGGCCTTCAATCTCGTAATCAGGTGGCTGGTCTATGTAGACCTCTTCCTCCAAAACTTCATTGAGGAAGGCTGACTTGACGTACATCTGGTAAACACTCCAAACCTTCTGAGCTACCAATGCCAGGATCATCCTCATTGTGTTAATTTGGGCTACACGTGCATATACCTCATGGTAATCAATTCTTAACATCTTCTTTTAGCATTTTGCCACCAATTTGGCCTTATGCTTGTCAACTTCTCCTTGGATATTGAGCTTCATATTATACACCCACTTGACCCCAATGGTCTTCTTCCCTGTTGGAAGATTTACCAGTTGCCATGTATCATTCTTCTCAATGGCTTCGATCTCCTCGTCCATCGCCTTCACCCACTTCTGATTCGGACTTGCATCTTCAAAATCCACTAGATCAACCTCAGTAAAGAATGCAAAGTCAGAGTACTCTTCATCTTCATGGTTGTGGGTTGCCTCGTAAATGTCTTGCAAGCTCCTTCTCTTCATTGGAATCACATTCTAGATTCTGCTTGCAAGTGGGGGCAATCAATATGGTGAGGTTGTGCTACTACTAGCACCACTGCTGCTACTTGAGGCTACAGGTGGCTGCACACTACCCTCCTCTAAGTCAATAGACTCAATGACTACTGGCTCTGACTAGGCAGTTTCTAATTTCCAATTACAAACATCATCTTCCAAGAACTTCACATCACGACTGATGATGAGCTTCTTAGTCACAAGGTTGTACAACCTATATGCCTTTGCCTGCTCGCTATATCTTGTGAAGATGCACTTCTCAGCTCTATCATCCAGCTTTTGTTGCTTCTCTTTTGGAACATGTGCATATGCAATGCACTTGAACACATACAGATGAGCCTCACTTGGCTTCACACAGCTCCAGGCCTCTTAAGGGATTATATCCTTCACACTTTTGGTGGGACATTTGTTCAACAAGTAGATTACACAAGTTATAACCTCTACCCAGAACTCATGTGCCAATCCCTTCGCCTTCATCATGCTGCATGTCATCTCCATGATGGTCCAATTCTTCCTCTCAGCTACATTGTTCTGCTACGATGTGTATCTGGAAGTGAGCTGCCTCTAAATTCTGTGCTATTTGCAAAATTTATGGAATTCTTTGGAGATGTATTCACCTCCACCATCTGTCCTGAGATTTCTGACATTGTAACCGCTCTAATTCTCCATAAGAGCCTTGAACTCCTTGAATATGGCAAATGCTTCTGACTTTATCTTGATGGGGTAAATCCAAGTCTTTCGAGTGAAGTCATTTATGAACGTTAAGAAGTATTTGTTATCAACAAACATGTTGGTCTGCATCGGACCGCAGATGTCTGAGTGCACCAGCTCCAATGGCTATGATGCTCTCCAAGACTGACCAAAAGAAAATAAATCCTTGTGTTGTTTTCCAACTAAGCAGCCTTCGCAAATCTGATTTTGTTAGTCAGTAATGGGTAAACCCTTCACCATATGCTTCTTGTGCAGCAGATTCAGGCCACTGAAACTCAGGTGACCAAACCTGAGATGCCACAACCAGGTAGCATCCTTCATAAATGCACTCAAAGACATCAACGATTCATTCTGAATCTATAGTGGAAACATTTTATTCTTTATCATGGACACGGTTGAAATTTGTTCATGCATCTTGTCTCTGATGGTGCATACTCCGTCTTTGAAATGGACTGTATACCCCTTCTGCACGAGCTGCCCAACACTCAACAGGTTGTGCTTCAAAACAAGCACATAGTAGACGTCACAAATCTGCTTTCATTCACCATGCTTGGTACGGATGAGGATATTTACTTTCCCCATAATGGGAACCTTGCTGTTGTTCCCCATATTCACCTCAAAATGGACTGTTTCATCTTGTTATGAGAACATTTCCTTGTTCCCCATCATATGATTGTTGCACCCACTGTCCAAGAACCAAAAATTCTTCGAGCTCTCTTCCTCAATATTGCAAGTCAGTAGCACGTTTCCTCCTACCGCATTTTTGACTTCATCTATGTAATGGTCCTGCTACTGATTCTCCTTGGCCATTCGATTTCTACACTATGAGATGTAATGGCTGAATTTATTGCAATAGTAGCTCTGGACCTTTGACATGTCCTTTTTCTGACCAGATCTAGCTTATTGGTTCTTTGCACTGCCTCTTTCTCCTTGTTGATGGAAGTTGTAGTTGGTCTCTTCCTCACCAGGGTTTGACAGTCCTCCTTGCTTATTGTCTCTCCCACGTCTATCTTTGCCTCTTCCTCCTTGAGAGCTAGAAGCACCATGGTAGGAGTCTTGTTTGTCGTTGTCTTGGAATGAGACCTGAGCCTTGAATGCCTGCTCTAGAAAGGTCTAATATGAATGGCTCAACCTTTGCTCATGTGTCTGTAATGAACCCATGAGCTCATTTGCTGAGAGAATTGTCAGATCCCTCGACTCTTCTATTGCTATCACAATCGAGTCAAACTTGGTAGGTAGACTTTTGAGAATCTTCTCCATGATTCTTTGGCTCTACATAATTTCTCCATTCAACCGCATCTGGTTGATGATGTCCATCGTCCGGGTGAAGAAGTCACTCATGGACTCAAACTCACTCATCTACAGATTTTTGAACTCCCTCTTGAGCATCTGCAGCTTCACCAACTTCACCTTGTTGGTGCCCTAGTATGAACTGGCTAGAATCTCCCAGGCCTGCTTCACTTTGGTGGTCGATGCAATCCATAGGAATATGGTCTCATCGATCGCTTGCATAATGTAGAAGAGGGCCTTTTGGCCCTTCTTCATGTTCTCCTTCAACAAGTCTATGTCTGCTTGGGAGAAGGCGACCAGTGCTGCTGCATCTACCGATTCTAGGTAGCCATTCTCGACTAACTCCTAAAAATCCTAAGATCCGAACATGATCTTCATCTAAATGCTTCAATAATCATAATTCTTGTTGTTGAAGCGTGGGATCTACAACAGCAGCGAATGGTTGTTGTTTGAAGTCATTCTGCTTTGGTCTCCGTGTCAAGGGCACTATGGGCTCTGATACCAGTTTGAGGTTTCGATTACCTTTTAAAGCTCTTGATGGACTACGTAGGATTCATGTTGCACAATCGGGCTACACAGAAGGAAAGTGCGCAGTCAGGCTACGTACAAGAAAAGTGCGCAGTCGGGCTATGCACAAGGGAGAGTAGTGAAGCCGAGTGAAGGGAGCTGGTCAATGCCTGATTACGCTAGTCAAAGGCAACGTAGTCCGACTATGCTGCACAGTCGGGCGGGTGCCCAAGACTTAGCCAAATTTTGCTAAGTTTACTACATCGATGGACTGCAATGTGTGCATCCTATGCAATCGAGTTGCGCTGTGTAGTTGGGTGGTAGCCAAAAAACTTAGCCAAAATTTGGCTAAGTGAATGCCCTAATTAAAATATTTTGTTTGAAATCGCTGCGACCTCGGACAGTGCACGTCAAGAACTACACAAGTGGGAGTAGAGGCGTGGTCGAGTAGGGGATGATTAAAACTTAGTGCGTTTTTGAAATCGCTTCTTTGGAGGATGATTTTGGAAATTATCCACAAATAAAGCAATGATAAAAATGATAAAAGGGGCTACGTTAAACTAGCACAAATATGCACTAAGGTCAGCAGGTGCAAGAGAGATAATGAGACAAATAAAAAAATGTTAGAACCCTCAAAATTTTAGAACAAATGCGAAGATTTATTTATATCAAGGATGAGTTACAAAGATCCTCTACTGAGGATTTATCAACTTCTGCAAGTGAGATTTGCAGGATAAACTAGGAGGTTTAACACAACTGAGACTACTTCTTGGACTTCAAAAAAATGAGCTTCTCTGCTCTGAGTCTGACCACATCAACACTACAAATGTTCTACTTTGTCCACTACTACACCTCTCTTATGAATTCCCCTGCTATAGATGCCGACCAGGCAAGGGTTTATATAACAGAGCTGAGGACCCCATCACCAAAAATAGCACGGATGAATTTAACCAATTTCCTACCTTGCATGAAAGATATTAAAATTGATTTTTCAGAGGTCAAGAGACACGTGCGATGTCACATCAGAAAAATTTATGAACTGCCCAACTTCGCTATTTTTGCCGAGCGAAGTCCAGTTGTGCTCAATTTTTATGCGCAGCTGGGTGACTAAGGAAAGGTGGGTTTAATATTTCCAACAAGAGTTTCTAGTATTTGTGTTATTAATGGTGTGATATTTCTAGAGTTCGGTCTCTTGCTTTCAAGTGTTATCAAGGCATTTTATGAACCCCCTCATAAGCTTAGAACCCCTCCATAAGTGTTATCAAGGCATTTTATGAACTCCATCATGGGCACTTATGTTTGTAGTCTTGGCGGCTACCTGCCTCTTAATGGCACCAATGCAGATGTATTTTTTTGCTATTACTGGTGGCAGGCTAGTGCAACGTATTCAATCATTAACATTTGGAAAGGTAGTTTACAAGGATATTGGCTGGTTCGATGATAGTGGAAACTCTAGGTAAGTGATGAAAATTTTGCTATATTTTTTTCAGAGGGAGCAAACACTTATATATTTTGCATGTGTAGAAGATAGATGTGAAAGATTATTCTGAATGCATTTTTGGTTCCAGTGGTGCAATAAGTGCAAGGTTATAAACAGATGCTGCAACTGTTCATAGTATGGTGGGAGATGCACTGTCACTTCTTGTTCAAAATATTTCAACCATCATTGCTAGTATTTTCATATCCTTTACTACAAATTGGTAGCTCTCACTTATGATACTAGCTATAATACCTCTCCTAGGTGTTCAAGGATACATGGAAGTGAATTTCATGGAGGGCTTCACTGCTCATGTAAAGGTTAGGAATTCTCATCATATAAATTAACATTTGATGTTTCCTACTACTCATGCCTTATTACTTGTTTTACTTGTTGTATAGTCCAAAGATAGTTGTTTAGGTATGTCCATTTTTATTAACATTAAGTCTTACATTATTTTCCACCATGGTTTGAAATACCATACCTAGATTAAAAACCATAGAAAAGATTAATGTCTGAAATAGGAAAAATTTGTTTACAGTGTTGCTTATCAATTTAATCTCTTGCATTTTTTATGCTAAAAAATAATTGATGCCAACTTAAATGAAATATGTAATGGGAATTTTTGGATTGAATGGATCTTCCATATTTACAACATTTAAATTTATGGAAAGAATTAAAAAAATTGTAGTTGAAAACCTAATTTGTTTCATTTTAGTGAAAATTGAATGTATAGCTTGGCCAGTAAGTCTGTGTTACCTTTATTTATGTTGAGAAGATGGAATAATTTGAATAATGTGTATTGGTAATTGTTAGAAATATTAAACCAGATTTGCACTCTCCCCCCAACTGCGCTCCAATGTTGGGTGCTGCCGGAATGCGCTCGTCAAAAATTACGAAGTTGAACGACCTACCAATACCATTGATTTGACACCTGATAGATTCGATCACCACAAATTAGATCACCGCACTTTGCCAAGCATGCATAGTTAATGCCAGTTCGAAGATTGGTCAAAAATACTAAATCAGAGTCTGTCAGAACCTATCAGAGGATAAGCCCTATCTTCTTCTCCCCGTGGCTATATAAGGCAAGTCGGGTCTTCAGAGTAGCATAATAGAGTTGTTTAGTGAGCAGAGAAGCTCATCTGGTTCAACTCTGAGCAACAATCTCGACAGTTTGGATTTCTTAGTTTATCCTACAATATCACTTGTAGAAGTTTGTAAACCCTCATTTTGAGGTACCCTGTAGTCCGTTTTTATATAAATAAACTTTCGGCTTTGTTCAGGTAGTTTAAGGGTTTTAACAAATCTTGTTTGTGTCTCATTCTTGCTCCTCTACACTTATTCTTAGCTTTTAGTGCTAGTTTATCACAACCCCCTTTCATCATTTGTATCGTTGCATTATTTGTGGAAAATTGCCAGAATTTCTCTCCAAAGAAGCGATTTTGAAAACTTCATAAGTCCCTGTCATGTACTGCTGAACATTGGGGTATCTCCCACTAGCATGGACCTTGGCATGTGCTATTCAAAGTCACAACAACTTTGGATAGAATACTTTGGAGTCGGTATTTACATAGACAAATTTTGGCTATGTGTACTAGCAGCCGCCCGACTGCGCAACGCAGTCGAACTGCACACTGTTTGACTTGCACAGCCATATGTTGACCAGATAATTTATTTGGCTAAATGCCAAGCCAGCCACTCGATTGCATAGTGCAGTAAAACTGCACACACTTTGACTTGCACAGTTGGGCATTGATGTCGTAAGTTTAGTCTTAGCGCAACTCGACTTCGCAGCTAAAACTACATAGTACGATGGATTGACAGTTATTTAAACTCTTCAAATTGGTATCAGATTCGTAGTGCCCTTAATGCGGATACCAAAGAAAAATGACTTTCGGCAACAACTATTCACTGCAGTTACATATCCTACACTTCAATGATAAGAATTACGATTACTGGAGCATCCAAATGAAGATCTTGTTTGGATCTCAGGAGCTATGGGAGTTAGTCAAGAATGGCTACTCAGAATCGGTAGACGTAACAACACTGGCCGCCCTCTCCCAAGAGGATAAGGACCTGTTGAAGGAGAACATGAAGAAGGACCAGAAGGCCCTCTTCTACATTATGCAAGTGGTCGAGGAGACCATATTCTCGTGGATTGCATCGACCACCAAGGCGAAATAGGTCTGGGAGATTCTAGCTAGCTCATACCAGGGCACCAACAAGGTGAAGTTGATGAAACTGCATATGCTCAGGAGGGAGTTTGAAAATCTATAGATGAGTCCAAGTCCATGAGCGACTTCTTCACCCGGACGATGGACATCATCAACCAGATGCGGTTGAAAGAGGAAATTATGCAAAGCCAGAGAATCATGGAGAATATTATCAAAAGTTTGCCTACCAAGTTTGACTTAGTTGTGATAGCAATCGAAGAGTCGAAGGATCTAACAACCCTCTCGATAGACGAGCTCATGGGTTCATTGTAGACATATTAGCAGAGGTTGAGTCATTCATCTCATACCTCTTTGGAGTGGACATTCAAGGTGCAGGTCTCATTTTGAGATAGCGTTAGGCAAGACTCCCACCAAGGTGCCTCTAGTTATCAAGGAGGAAGAGGTAGAGGCAGACGTGGGAAAGGAAACAAGTCAGGAGGACGGTCAAATCCTAGTGAGGGAGGGACTAACTGGAACTTCCATCAAAAAGGAGGAAGAGGTGGTGCAAAGAACCGGGAAGCCGTATCTGGTCAGAAAAGGGACATGTCAAATATCTAGTGCTACTATTGCAAGAAACTCAGCCATTACATCTCAGTGCATAAAATGGATGGCCAAGGAGAATCAACAGTAGGCTCATTATATTGATGAAGCAAAAAATACGGTAGGAGGGAATGTGTTGCTAACTTGTAATATTGAGGAGAAATACCAAAAGAATGTATGGTATCTCGACAGTGGGTGCAGTAACTATATGATGGGGAACAAGAAGATGTTCTCACAACTGAATGAAACAGTCTAGTCTAAGGTCAATATGGGGAACAAAAACAAGGTTCCTATTATGGGGAAAGGAAAAATCCTCATCCACACCAAGAACGATGAACAGAAGCAGATCTGTGATGTCTATTATGTGCTTGGTCTGAAGCACAACCTATTGATTGGTGGACAATTCGTGTAGAAGGGATATATGGTCCAGTTCAAATACGGAGTATGCACCATCAGAGACAAGTTGTATGGACAGATTTTTGTGGTGTCCATGAAAAAAAAAATGTTTTTGCTATAGATTCAGAATGAATTTTTGATGTCTCTGAATGCAGTTGTGAAAGATGCTCCCTGGTTGTGGCATCTTAGATTCGGTCACCTGAGTTTTAGTGTCTTGAATCTGCTACACAAGAAGCATATGGTGAAGGGTTTACCCCTTATTGAGAAGTAAAATCATATTTGTGAAGGCTGCTTAGTCAAAAAACAACACAGGGATTCATTCCCTTCCAGATAGTCTTGGAGAGCATCATAGCCATTGGAGCTGGTGCACTCAGACATTTGTGGTTTGATGCAGACCAACATGTTTTTTGGAAACAAATACTTCTTGATGTTCAATGACGACTTCAGTTGCAAGACATGGATTTATCCCATCAAGCTGAAGTCAGAAGCATTTTCCAAATTCAAGGAGTTCAAGGATCTGGTGGAGAAACATAGCAGATACCAGATTAAAATCCTCAGGACATATGGTGGAGGTGAATACATCTCCAACGAATTCCATAAGTTCTACAAGCAACATGAAATTCGGAGGTAGCTCACTGCCAGATACACGCTGCAGTAGAACAACATAGCTGAGAGGAAGAACCAGACCATCATGGAGATGGCATGCAGCATGATGAAGGCAAAGGTATTATCGCATGAGTTATGGGTAGAGGTTGTAATATGTGCAGTCTATCTGCTGAACATATGTCCCACCAAAAGCGTGAAGGACAAAATCCCTCTGGAGTCTTGGAGCTATGTGAAGCCAAGTGTGGCTCATTTTCATGTGTTCGGGTGCATTGCATATGCACATGTTCTAGAAGAGAAGCGACATAAGCTAGATTATAGAGCAAAGAAGTGTATTTTCATAGGGTACAATGAATAGGCAAAGGCATATCGGTTGTACAACCCTATGATAAAAAAGCTCATCATCAGTCGTGATGTGAAGTTCCTGGAAGATGAAGCCTAGAACTAGAAATCAAAGACTGGCCAGCCTGAGCTAGCAGTAGTGGATTGTTGACTTGGAGGAGGGCAATGTGCAGCAAAACAGGTCAAAATCCATCTCAGTCGCCTCCACTTGCAAGCAAAATCTAAAATTTGGTCACACCTACAAAGACGAGGATCTTGCAAGACATTTACGAGGCAACTTGAGCTCATCAATATGAGGAGTACTCTGACTTTGCATTCTTTACTGAGGTTGATCTAGTGGAGTTCGAGGATGCAAGTCAAAATCAAAAGTGGGTGAATGCGATAGGAGATTGAAGCTATTGAGAAGAATGAGACATGGTAGCTGGCTGATCTCCCAGCAGAAAATAAGACCATTGGGGTCAAGTGGGTGTATAAAACGAAATTCAACACCCAGGGAGATGTTGACAGGCATAAGGTCATACTGGTGGCGAAGGGCTACAAGCAGAAGTCAAGCATTGATTACCATGAGGTATATGCACCTATAGCCCAACTTGACACAGTGAGGATGGTCCTACCACTAGCAGCTCAGAAGGGTTAGAGTGTTTACCATATGGACATCAAGTTAGCCTTCCTCAATGGAGTTCTAGAGGAAGAGGTCTACATAGACCAGCCATTGGGTTACGAGATTGAAGGCCAGAGGGGCAAAGTCCTAAAGCTGAAGAAGGCCCTGTACGGTTTGAAGCAGTCACTCCGGTCTTGGTACTACCATAGTGACAGTTATTTTTAGGAGAATGGGTTTATCAAATGCCCATATGAGCACACCTTGTATATGAAGATAAATGATGCAGGTGAGCTCATAATCGTCTGCCTATATGTGGACGATCTAATCTACACTGGCAACAACACAACATTGTTTACCCAGTTTCAAACAACCATGAAGAAGGATTTCGAGATGACAGACTTAGGGTTGATGAAATATTTCTTAGGTATTGAATTTGACCAATCGATAGATGGCATCTTCATTTCTCAGGACAAGTATACGAAGGATGTCCTAAAGAGTTTCAAGATGGAGGACAACAAACCTGACATCACACCTTTTTCCACAGTTTTGAAATTAAGCAAGCTAATTCCTGGGAGGAACATTGATCCAACTCTATTCAAACGACTAGTTGGCAGTCTCATGTATTTGACTACAACTCGATCAAATTTGATGTTTGAAGTCAGTCTAATCAGTCGCTTTATGGAGACTTCGAAGGACATGCATTGGCAAGCTGACAAGTGCATCTTGCACTATGTCAATGGGACGTGGAACCATGGCATATTTTACACCAGACAAGACTAGCTGGAACTAATGGGCTACATAGACAGTGACTGTGCTGACAGAATCGATGATCGAAAGAGCACCTCCAGGTATGCTTTTCATCTCAGATCAGGAGCAGTCTCATGGGCATCCAAGAAGCAACCTATCATTGCGTTGTCTACTACTGAAGTAGAGTATGTCGTAACCACGTTAGTCGCATGCAAGGTAGTTTGGCTGCGAAGAGCTCTGGGTGAACTGAACAATCCACCGACAAGCGCGGCAACAATTTTTTGTGACAAAAATTCTGCCATTGCACTATCAAAGGATCCAGTGTTCCATGGTCAGACGAAGCATACCGACATTCGGTTTCACTTCATCAGAGAGCTGGTGAAGTTCGAGGAAATTTAGTTGCAGTTTTGCAAATCCAAGGAGCAGTTGGCGAACATTTTCATGAAGCCTTTGAAGGAGGAAGACTTCAGCAGATTACGAGAGCAGCTAGGAATCAAAGTGCTCATGAAATCGGGATTAAAAGAGGGTGTTAGAAATATTAAACCCGATTTGCACTCTTCGTCCAACTGTGCTCTGAAGCTGGGTGCTACCAGACTACGCTTGTCAAAAAATTACGAAGCTGGATGACCTGTCAATACCATTGATTTGACACCTGATAGATGTGATGACTGACAGATTTTATCGTCACAAATTAGATCACCGTACTTTCCAAACATGCGCAGTTAAAGCCAATTTGTCGATTGATCAGAAACCCTAAATCAGAGTCTATCAAAACCTGTCAGAGGATAAGCCCTATCTTCTTCTCCTCACGGCTATATAAGGCGGGTCAGGTCTTCAGAGTATATTGAGAGTGGGGTAGTGCAAAGAGGAAGTGCAGACAAAAGCACTCATTCGTAGAGCAACAAAATAGAGCTGTTTAGTGAGCAGAGAAGCTCATCTGGTTCAACTCCGAGCAGCAATCTCGACAGTTTGGATTTCTTAGTTTATCCTGCAATATCACTTGCAGAAGTTTGTAAACCCTCATTTTGAGGTACCCTGTAGTCTGTTTTTTATATAAATAAACTTTCGGCTTTGTTCAGGTAGTTTAAAGGTTTTAACAAATCTTGTTTGTGTCTCATTCTTGCTCCTCTACACTTATTCTTAGCTTTCAGTGCTAGTTTATCACAGCCCCCTTTCATCATTTGTATCGCTGCATTATTTGTGGAAAATTCCCATAATCGCTCTCCAAAGAAACGATTTCGAAAACTTCGTAAGTCCCTGTCGTGCACTGCTGAACGTCAGGACATCTCCCACTAGCGCAGACATTGGCGTGCGCTGTCCGAAGTCGCAGCGACTTCGGACGGAATACTTTGGAGTCCGCATTTAATTAGCCAAATTTTAGCTATATGTACTAGCAGCCACCCGACTGTGCACTGTTTGACTTGTATAGCCGGGAGTTGACCAGACAATTTATTTGGCTAAGTACCAGGCCAGCCGCCCGACTGCGCACACTTTGACTCGCACAGCCGGGCGTTGACCAGACAATTTATTTGGCTAAGTGCCAGGCCAGCCGCCCGACTGCGCACACTTTGACTTGCACAGCCGGGCGTTGACCGGCTGCCTCCGCCCGATGTCGCAAGTTTGGCTTTGGCGCAGCTCGACTTCGCATCTAAAACTGCGCAGTCCGATGGATTGGCAGTTATTTAAACCCTTCAGTAATCATGCTTAATAAAATCATAAAATGTCATGTATGTTTACCTCGTTTCTCTTCCGACTCATGGCAAATACTACTTTTGTAACTGAGTAGTACACCTTGGCAATTATCTTGTCCTTTCAGTTTCAGCCATTTGAATTAATAGAAAATTACTGATGATTTAAACTGGTCCTACTCCAGTTGGTGTATGAAGAGGCGAGTCAGGTTGCAAATGATGCTGTTCGAAGCATTCGGACTCTTGCCTCCTTCTGTTCAGAGGAGAAGGTTGCAAATGAATCTATACAATGAAAAATGCAGTGCACCCGTGAAAAGTGGAATTATAGCTGGACTTGGTTTGGGTTTTTCACAATTCGTAATGTTTGCATCATATTAACTCAGTTTTTGGGTAGGATCTAAGTTGGTTAAAGATGGAAAGACCACTTTTGATAAAGTTTTCAAGGTCAGGGCTAAGGAACGTGTTTTTTTTTTGTTTCAAATCTTTAACGAATGATATCCCAGTTATAGAAAGGATAAGGTTGATTTCAAGTAGGTTACATATTATATTATTAATTTGAAAATATAAAGTCTTGTCAAAATATATTATTGGTATGTATTTAAGTTTTTTATTAAAAATCCAAATTCAAATTATGGGATGGATGTGTATGTTCAAATTATGAAAAAACATAAAGAGAATAAGGTTGGTTTGATGTAGGTTACATGTACTTTCACATATTATATTATTAATCTGGTGATATTTAAATTAATTTATTATTCTATTTTTTTTTGTTAAAATAGTTTATTGATATATCTTTGGATTTTTAATCACAGGATGAATATATGACATTTATGTGTTAAAATAAATAAATAATAAATAAAGTGAAGTATATTTGGTAATAATCAATAATAAAACAAAAACGAATGTGAAGGATGTGCACCTAATAATTATTTGCTTCTTATCTTTCATTTTTGAATTTACCTTTATTTATTTTTTATGCTTTTTAAATAGAGGGGATGACTTTTTATCAGCAAAATGAATGTGGAACAACCACCCAATTTTGTGATCCAAAAAAAACTTTCCATCAATTTTAAAATTTAAAATATGTGCTACATATCATTTTTAGTGACAACTCATCATCTGTGGGTTATGTTTGTTTCTCCGTTAAGCTTTGAGGTCTGGTCACTAATTTCCTAATTCAATTGTTATAGTAGAAGAGGTATGTCACCCAATTTGTTTATGAATTCTTCATCCTTATTATGCTTTTCAAGTAAAGGTTAAGGAACATGTTGAGTGTGTAAATGGTACATTGTTAAGGGCATGTCAATGTACGTGCAACATGGATCTATTCCTTCTTGAAAGGGAAATATTTTTTCCCCAAGGTTTGGGTAAGCCAAGTGTGCGGACAGACTCAAAGGTCAATGATAACTGTTCCTTTTAAGGGGTATTTTTTGGTTCTATTTAAAAGATAAATTTCCTAATACAATGCTTGAAAAATAAATGCTTGACTGTATAAAAATAATTCTACTACACAAATATCTCAACATACATGAGCTAAGTAGAATTAAAATGGACAAAGAAAATTGTAATCTAAGCTATGCAAATCGTGATTGCCTAATCTATATCATTCATTGCACTTAAAGGTATATCACACATATAAAAACAATGATTATCTTGAAGCTATATCAAATTTTTAGAATGCGCTAAAGAAAAAAAATAGCTTCAATGCTTTGAATGAAAACTAATCTACTCATGATCTAAAATGAACTTCAAATAAAAGTTAAAATTTGAAGGGTGAGACAATATAAAAGAAAACAAGTTGATACTACCTTGAACTCTAGCTCATATCCAGTAAAGCAACTAATCTAATTTAAATCGATCCTGACCCGACTAGTATTCACATAGCCTAAGGTTTGAGATGATGCAATATTCATATGAACAATAGACTGTGAAAGAGACTGAGTGCAACCACCATCATCATGTGCAGACTAAACACACAAAATCCTTTATATTAAATGATAGTCATTAAGTACACATTTTATACTTATCCACTTTGGTGGATTACAGAGAACAAGGCTCAAACACAATAATAACTTGGTTCAAAAGACCATCCGACTATACAGAGAAAATAAAAAATCCAAAAGGGGACCAGATAATAGATGGTTTTGACCTTGTAATAGGTTAACAAGCCACTATTTATACACGTATTTGAAAGCTTTAGATAATGTAATGATTGATATATTGAAGTATTAAGACCAATGAGATCTGTTAAATATGGAAGTTAGAAATGACAATTTCAATGTAGACTCGACAATGAACTCAAAGGCCAAAAAAACTTTTCCTATCATTTTTACACCAGATGATATGACCTAGATAAGATGCAATTGAGTGCAAAAGCAAGTGAACCAAATGATTTAGAAAAGGAAATTCAATCCAAATTCTATACTAATAGGGAGAGGAACCTTTTTGGTGGAGATTTAATAACCAACTTTGTAAATAGGTAATTTATCTATAAATAACCTAGGTCATGGTTATGCATAGTGGTGAATATTATTAAATTGGGCGAATATTAGGATTTCCAAAATTGGAAATTGGAAAAATGAGGACCCTTGACATCGGCCCATTCACCTAAAATTTTTAGGACCAATTTTTTCTTAGGGTCAATTCACCATAATATATATCCAAACATAGGCATTTTTGTACTTGTTGGAAAGATCTTTTTGATCCAGATCTAATGGTGGTGTTTTTATGAAGCTATAAGGTGAATTAATAGGTCAAAATTTATCTCAAATATGAACTTAATTTTTAGGGTTTCAAATGCCCTAAATTTTTGTGTGAAGATGATTGATTTGATTTTCTTAGGATTCGCCATGATTCACCTTGATTTTAATTAGGATTAGCCATTTTTTTACAAGTACATTTTGAGTCCAACCCCTTATGTATAACCCTAAAAAATATAATAAAACATAACCCTTATCCAACCCCTAATGACTTCTACAATCCATATTCTACTATCTTCTCATACATACTTCATCCACCTAAACAACCCAAAATTAGTAGGAATTATATACATAAAAGGGAACTATAGTTTTATTGCCTAATATATCAGAAGCTACAAAATTAAAAAAAAATCAATAAATAAAGTGATTTAGCTCATCCCTCAAGTAGTAGAACTATATTTAAATGTTCGATTAGCAATGTTGATGGTTGGTTACCTTGATTATTGGTTGTTGCATATGTGACCCTATCAATTCAACATTATTTGATATGATGACATTGTTTAAATGAGGGACATGTAGAATTTTTAGGTTATTTTTAGAGGAGATTAAATTCAATGATAAACAAAGATCTTCTTAGGAACCTATCACAAGTATAAGGTTAGCCAATGCAAGTGGTGATAAGGGTGTTCTAGAGGAATTATAAGGGTTTTCAACATTTGAGGTAGGATAGACTTGGTAAATGACTAAATTATGTAATTTCATATAAAACCTTTATTATCCTAGGAAAATATTGTATTTGGGCTACCAATAAAATATAAGTGCATCGCTACACCCTCATTTCCAACCTAGACAAAATTCCAAGGCCATTAAATTGAAGAGGAGACAAACTTAGTGAATGTTGAAGTTGACAACCTAAGCTAAGTCGAGGAGTAAAAATGACTAGAGTAAGAATCAAAGGCATTTCTAAGTAGATGTGACAAATAACTAGACAACATTGAGGGTTTTAGAGGGCCCAAAATGGACACCTCTAACAATAAGTTCAAGAACTAAATTATGGGTACAAAGTCAGTGAAGGGCAACAAGTGTACCATATCATACACCATGTGGAATAAAAATGGATGAAGCCTACAATGAAATTTTATTGTATGATTACCAACACATGATAAGGATGGTGGGAAGGGAAAATAAGTTAATACAACAAGGATGAATGGATAAAAAATAAATTGTGGCCAAGCATCGAAACTTCCACTTAACACAACAAAGCTCAATTTAATCCAAGAGTTTGACAATTTAAAAATTGTCCTCCAAAATATTTTCTTCATTTGCTACTCATAGTAGCAAAGTATCTATGAAGGTGGTAACATGAGAAAATAAATAATTCATGATATCATGAAAAGGATGTCAAACCTCATATTTTGTAGTAAGGTGACATGAAATAGACATATTCACTTTTTTGGAGTTTATTAAAATTAGGACTAAGAAGGGTTTATTCATCATATAAAATATCTCATTTATACCCTTCATATGGTTAAAGTAATAAGTGCTTGCATGGAAATGTAGTCCCTATCATGTAATATGTATATGTATATGTAATATAATTAACCATGACAATTTGCATTCATCTTTGTATAATGTTGAGGTTAAGTGGTATAAATATTATATGTTTTTAATAAGTAGTTTTTTTTATGAATAATGATATTCAAGGTAATATGTAAGCATTTATATTATTAATAAAATGAAATAACATTTATAAAATGGAAAAAAGACAATGTGAAATGTGTACAAGTTTATGTTGTGTTTATTATTAACATAGACTTATAAATCTTGACTATAAACATTATCACTTTTCTTTGAGACTAATGATGTAAAATAATGTGTACAAAGAAAATGTATACACGAATGTGACATCCATCATCATAGTAATATTTAATTCTCAATCCTTCTCTTGTTCAACCCCACCATTGTTGGAAATCCAAATTGAAAATGAGTGATAAGGATCCATCTAGGTATAAATATTATTGCCTATTATTTTATTATTATGTGTGAGTCTCTATTGCTCACATTGGCATCTTGAGTACAAGTTGTTATCTTTTAGAAGCCTAAGTTAGCCATTAGTTAGGTTGTTGAGATAAGTTGTTATCTCAACACATTTTCTTGTTTGTATCATCCAGTTAGTTTGATATACTCCAAAATATAGAAGATTATTTATTATGTAATTGAATTTATTTAATCACCCACTAAATAATAAAATGACAATCATGATTTGAGATCCATGTCACTGGTATCAAAGTATGTCAAACCTACTCCTACCCTGTGAGGGGGAATTTCCCTCATAGAAATTCTCCCTCCCCCTCTACAATCCATATTTTCTATTCCATTAGTGTACTAAAACTAGTGTGGTGCCCTGAGGTGGAATGATTTCATGAAAATGGTGGATCAAAATATACACATGATTCTTTCATTATGAGGAGCTTTTGGCTACCTCCAAAATTTGTAAGCTCTCGATGTTATTATTTGACAAACTACTCTCTTTTGACAAAGTAGATTTATGCTTGTCCTAAAAATATTATGAGTGGATTTCTATGTCATTGTCCTCCATGGACATGTTAATAGTATTATTTCCCTTGTGAATTCCTCCATTACCACTTCAGTTTAGCATCAAATTTGATATTCAATATTGGCATTTGTATCTAGTTTTGACCTCATGGTGAGTACTTAATTACCATGTTTAGTCCATATCAAATGGTGGCTCCAATTTTAGACTTAAGAACTACCATCGACATCCTTGTCTTGAATTAGATATCATCCACCTACCAATTCATAGAACAACTTTCTAAATAATGTTCATGTTGGCATTTTTGCCACATTGTGTTGATTGTTGATTAATTCATGCATAAGATGTTGAAGTTCTCACTCCTTTATAGGTTTTGATGCAAAAAAAAGCTAAGTCCGAAGACTATCGTGATATTGTGACAAAAAGTAGCATGGAGGGCACAGTTTCAAAACCATCACGATATCGTGACATGTCGCGTTATCACAGGTTTGTTGAGGAGAGAGAAGTCAAAATCCAAAGGTATTGCGAAATCGTGACCTGTCACAGTTTCGCAGTGCCAAATGCAGAAAAGGGCTAAGCAGCAAAGTTGTCACGATTTCACGAAATGTTCCAAAATCATGGTCAAAATGGTCAACGGAGGCAGCGTAGTAAAATTGTCGCGATATTGCGACATGTCACGTTTTTGCGACTTACAATGGCCATGGAGTAGAGTAAGAGAAAAGGTCACGAAATCGTGACATAACTAAGCAAAGGGTGATGACAATGAATTTTGTCGTGATTTCACGACAAAATAATGAACAAGGCACAAAAGGCGAAAGACGTTGCGAAATCGCGACGTGTTGCGTAGTCGCGGCAAAGTTGAAACAAAAAGCACAAGGCATGAAAGATGTCATGATTTCGTGACATTCGTGGAGGTGAAGTCCAGCAGGAGGAAGACGTCGCAATATCGCAATAGGAGCGGCAACAATAGAGAAAGCAAGAAAATGTCACGATTTCACGACATATTGGGGCGAAAGGACCAAGTGTAGAGAATTGTCACGATTTCGTGACATGTCATGTTTTCACAGGGAGGAAGCAAGAAGGCAGCCAGATTGTACGAAATGTCACGATTTCGTGACATGACGAATTTTCATGGACGAAGAGCAGTGAGAAGCCAAGCGAGAGGAAGGTGTAGCGAAATCGTGACTTGTCACGTTTTCGTGGTTCGAAGCATCACAAGGACAAAATTGGGAAAGAACATCACGATTTTGTGATAGGTCATAGTTTCACGAAAACAGATCAAGGAAGAAGCAGAATAGTACGAAACGTCACGATTTTGTGATGTGTCGCATTTTCGCGAGCTAAGGTGGCGAAGGAGACTAAGGAGCTGAATACGTCACGATTTCGCAACATGGTTGATTTTTGTGGTCCCAAAGTGACAAAAGTGTACAGAGTAGAGAAATGTCACGATTTCACGACATGTTGCGTTTTTGCGACCCGTTACAGTTTTGCACCAGAAAGCAGTTCAAACGGCCTGTTAAAGCATTACGATTTTCAAGAATTAAAAGCACTTCAAAATTAAATGTTTTGCTACTTTCCAATGCGAACAAGGTAGAAGAACATGTCCAAGCCACCAGAATTGAAGACGCCTTCATTATTCAAAGCTTATGTTCATGATTTTTCTAACGGTTCAAGAATGTTTCGAGAACGACCATTTAATGAAGACGACCGCTTCCTTATGTCATTCAATTTATGGTTTCTCTGAGGCTGGTTTAAGGGGATCATTTCCTTATTTCCATTGCACATTTTTTAGATCTTGAGGAAGTTCGTTGCATATTTTAAATGCCTAAAGAAGCAAGACTTCTATAAATATCAATGTAGATCTCAGAAGGAGGGATCGAGAGAAAGAATTTTGCTGAAATATTTCAAGTTCTTTGCATGAATGAAAGATATTTGGCCTCTGGTTTTGCAAGCAACTGTCTGTGTGGTTTTTTCTTTTGTCATTTACATTCCTCGTATACGCTCGTATTTCTTATCTACTGCTTGATTTGAATTTTGCATCTGAGTTTAAATGTTGCTAATGAGGAAGTGAGTTTTGGAATGTGATCTTGGAGGTTTTCTGCGTAAGGTTGTAAGTTAATTACGTCACTGTCTTCTGTTATATGTTGTTAGTGTGCTTGAAGTTATCTGCTACTAATCTTTCCTGATCTAACAAATTTTGCCTGTGGCTATATTTCCCGTTTCTTTCTGCACATTTATAATTCCTTTCTAGTAACTCTAGTCTTCATCAAGCTTAGATTTAGTAAGGGAACCAGCCCTCTCTAGAGATTGGTCTGGGAGACATTTATTTCTCCCAGCCTTTCAATGTTGGTCGGGTCTAGGGCGCATTTCGTGTAAAATCCTTTCTTGTGGCAGATTCGTGACCAACAGTTCATTATTGGAACTTCTCCTAGAAGGTAGTGTAGCATTTAATTGCATATTTTTGTTCTTTGGATTTATCTTTCAACTCCTTAGTTGTAGCAAAGAAAACATGTATGCATAGAAAGACATCTATATTTCTCACTATATAAGAGCCAAATTTATCCTATTGGATAAGACAAATTATTTCTGAGTATTCTACCTCTAAATATCACCATCGATGCATAGTAGAGAGGAATTTTCCCTCCTTGAAGTTGATTGTGGTTAGATTGTCTAGTGAGAATGCACAACTTGGCAGTGTCTTACCTTCTTGGGACAAAATTTTCTTCTAACCATCGCGCACCACCTTTAAAGCATAGCTCACTAGAATATTATAGTGTGCAAACTCTAAAACAAGGGTTCTAGAGATAAAATAAGTTTACCATGATCCATTGTGATAGTAAAGTTGATGTTGTTATATCTATGAGCGACATTCACAACTGCTTTCATATAGAGATAAAAGATTCCAGTAGACTACTCTGTGTCTATATCTATAAAAATTTATACAATTATATACCACTTGCTCCAACTAACAACTCATCATGCTCATCAAAATAAATGCAAATAATACCAAGATATTCTTCTTAGGTGCACACTCCATCATCGATTCTCACTTTAGTTTTGGAACAATTACTTCCTTGTGCGCATGGTGGTTTTCATCGTGGGACTATGGCTCACATTTTAGATTGAGGTTAGAGTCATTTTGTCCTCCATAGGTCTCTCTAAGGTCAACTCAATAACGATCATAATCCTTCTATCAATGCATATAGTATTGTTGAGCATGGTCAAAATCCTCATCCTATCATCTACCCTGGATGTCATGATGATGTTGTTGATAGATAATATTTATTACCTCACGATAAAGAGCAAGAACTATATCTAGGATGAAAACTTTAAATTGAATGTGTGTGTCTATTATGGTTTAATGGTGCAACTATGATCATCTATAAACTAGCCATCAAGAGGAAGATAATTCAACACTAGCCAGAACATCACTAGATCACATGGAATTTTTTAAGACCAATTATTTGTAGTTAATATTTTTCTTAACATGTCTTACCACTTTGATAGTGGTACAAGTTCTTCGAAGTATGATGATGTGGCCTATTGTCTATGGGCCATTTTTATGAGTCTCTCTTGATCGAGTTGTTTAATTTTGATGAGGCCCTCACCAAAATTTTTAAGACAAGTGATAGCTTGATATATGTCATTAACTAGGATGAGCAAAATTTTGGTTTTTTAGAAGATGTAAGCATCCTTTGTTGCTATTAGGTATAACAAAAATCTATTTGTAGGTCGTTAGATCCCATCCGCTGGTTGTCAATGAGCACTTGTGTGAGTCAAGACCACTAGACAAAGTCTTTGCTAGTCTGACATATATTGAGCCCAATTTTATTTTGGGAACTTGCACTCTCCCATTTTCTTGTAAAATAATTGGGGTTCAATGCTTCTATGGTGTGGAGGAATGATGGGGATCCATATAGGCAGAGATATTATTGCCTATTATTTTATTATGTGTGAGCCTCTATTTTTCATGTTGACTTCTTGACTGCAAGTTGATAGCTTCGAGTAGCTTGTTGAGATAAACACTTTTTATTTTTTGTATATTCTATTTAGTTTGCTATTTTCTAAAATCTAAAATACAATTTGTTATGTAATTGATGTTATTTAAGCACCCACTAAATAATGAAATGGTGATCCAGATTTGAGATCCATATCAACGAGTTATAGAATATAGTCATATTTTATTTTCTATATCAATTTTATTTCACTCTTCCATGTTTGCTTTGTATTTCATTTTTATCCTTTTCAATGTGTTAAAGTTTCTTTTCTTATTTATTTGAATAGTGGGTAAGAGGTGGTTGTGGAGATGAAAGTTATTTGTATAGAATAACTAGAAAATGATGATGCATCTAGAATAGAAAAATGAGCTTATCCTTATTGACTTATCTTTAATGGATTTTTAATAGACTTCCTCAAAATTAAAAGTATAGTAATATAATAATAGAAGCCCGATTATCTCTTGATTATCTAAATTTCTAATATTAGTTCAACTTTAGCAATAAGGATGTCAAGTTTTCAATCTAAGCAACAAAGTCTAAATTTGATCTAAATTATGATGGGTTGTGTGTTATCAAAGTTTTGGTATATATTTTTCTTTTCAAAAGTGTAGCCCATACAAAAAAACTTTTCGACCTTTTATCATTATTTTAGAAATTTTTATTTGAAGATTTAGGGTCATGAAAATAAGATGTGATAAATAACAATATTCTTGTGAGAAATCAATCTTTTCCTTAGTCAATTGGTGTCCTTAAGTCAATCTTAAATGGACACTCTCCAATTGGTATATATTGGAGCTACTACTTCGTTGATAAATTTTTGTAGGCCTATAGAAAACAATGACTAATACCCACATAAAGGCCTATAAGTTGACCATTTAGCTCTACCATGATTTATTTTATTAATTTTGGCTAAATTATGCTTATAGTGTGGAGAGAAACCAATAAAATAAAAGCTTTACATCAAGGAAACACCACTTCATATTCTATAGAATCAATGAGTTGAAGGGCATGTGGCATATGGAATTGAATAAGGATATGTTAATGTTGATTGTTATCATGATATACAAGTAGGTATAAGGAGGAAACATATATTCATATTGGCTCAATTGTAGTGCAAACATGCATAGGATACACTAGACGATCAAGACCATGTAGAAGCAGATTTGCTTTGATAAGGGTGGCATACAACCAGGCAACTAAGACTAAGTAGAAGAAACTCTAGTATTTTCTCTTTCATATTTGTGCTTCCTTCACTTCTCTTTTCTAATGTTTTCCCTTGTATATATGTGTAACCACTTCTAAAAGCCTATGAAATTTAATGGAAGGGAATAATACAATGAAAACCATTTTTTTAAACTTTGATATAAAAAAATCCATCTTTAAAAAAATTATGTATATACATTAAATTATTATTCATAATTAATTTTATTAATTAAACACTTCTTCTAACACTATTGTCTACTATCTAAACTAATAACTTAAAAAATATATAATTGTAATTTCATTCCACATTAATACTCTCTAACTATAATTTAAAATTAATAAAAATTAAAATTAAAATTATTTTTAAAAAATAGGCATCCTAATTAAACACTTGTACCAACTCTATGGTGTGCTATCTAGACTAATAACATTAAAAAATATTATGATAAATTAAAATCAATAAATTAAAGTTTAAAAAAAAAATTAAAAATAAAACTTGAAAAAAATAAATAAAATTAATTAATTATAATAATAATTTGTTTTATTTAATTTGTATATGTATTTCCATATAATCTTCAATGGTTCTAAAAGTTATATCAATTATTTTAATATTTATCAATTAATGATTTAGATGTGATGGAAAATGATTGCTAGCATTAGCTATAAAGAGAAGTCTATTTCTGCAAAGAAATAGATGAGTGTCCAAAACTAAAATTTAAAAAATAAGTGCAGAAATAAAATCAATGGAAAGATTGGAATTTATGTTACGATAAGAACAATTGTCTTGGAAATTGTATTAAAAACATTGTTGACTAGAAAATCTTGCAATGATCTAGAAAAAGATATCTTAAATATGGAAAAAAATCAATAAAGTGATACTAGATACTAGATGAGAACGTCCTCACAAATATTAGATAAAAATTAACTTCAATGGGGTTGCTCTTATTGAAGATAGAGAAACAAAGTCGCTGATAGATATGAGAATTTCAAGGTCTGTCCATATGCTCCCATGGAATTTAAAGAGATTATAAGAATTGATAATAAAACTAGCAGATAAAAATCGGCATGGAATTTAAAGATATTATAAGATAAAGCTAGCAGATAAAGAGGATAGAGCAAAACAAAATACTTATTGGGATCATGTGATGGATGATTTGAGCTCACTAAATTACATTGCTATTTTTTTTAGTAATACTTCTTATACACATCCACCATGGGGATTGAACCCTAGTAACATCACCCATAATGGAAGTGGAATCTTTGTTTCTTTATTAGTTATGTAAAACATTAAGCCTTGCATAGTGGAAGGGATATTATTTAACTCTCCATCAACAAGTTTAGCTTAGGTTTGTTTGTTTTACTAAAATAGGATTATCTTGCATTTATTTATTTTTGTTTTCTTATACATTTTTTGAGTTCTTTATAAAAGGTTGGAGCCCTTTGACCCTTTTTATTAATAAAAAATATTATTATTTTTTATATATAATTTTTTTTTTTTTTTTAATATTATGTAATTTTTTTTTTTTTTTTGGTAATATTAAGAGATGGGGGTTTTGACGAGGAATCCCCCAACCTCGGGAGACACACACCCACCCCCTCACACACTCACCCACGCCACGGTTTGAACCTTGGACCTCCTAAAGAAGAGCCAAAGCCCAAACCGTTGCGTTGCACTAGGTACTTTACTGGAAAGTTCCCTCAATCCTCGGAAGGAGGAGGTCCGGGGTTCAAGTTTGGCCGCCTACGTCGGATACAAAAAAACCGCCCGGCTAGCCTGGGGAACGGTTTTCCTTAATAAGGTTTAGTTCCCTCAATCTTGGGAAGGAGGTCTGGGGTTCAAGCCTAGCGGCCTACGCCAGATATGAAAATCCCCTCGAGGTTTCCTTAATATATAAATTTTATCCGCACTAGATACCCTACTGACAAGTTTCTTCAATCCTCAAAAAGAGGTCCGGAGTTCCTTCGTTCCTTAATATTTTTATGTTTAATTAAGGCAATCTTTTTTTTTCAATAAATGTTACATTTTAAAATGGTGTTTGTAATTGACAAGCGTTAGGTAGACCACTGAAGTGACAAGCGTTCAAAGCATCTAATATAGCTATCCAAATTTTGGGTTTTTTACCAATTACAGTAGACAAGACAATTTAATTTAGCCACCCTACCGAAATTCCGTGTCCGACTAACTTGGCGCCACGCGCGTTCCTGACCTCTAGCGAAGACAGCGAAGGCAGGGCGGCCTGCCTTCCGGTTCACAAGGATCTTCCATTAATTTTATCGTAAAATTTCAAACTCACGGAAGATTCAAAAGAAATTTGAAAATCCTTAAAGGAATTTAATTTTTATAGAGGAATATTCACAAGCACCGAAGAAGAATTCGAAGGAGTCACCATTGCGGAATCTTTGGTGGAGGAAAGCGCCAGAACCGGGAAACCTTGCGGTGAGTTTAAATTATAGTTGTGTATCACGCCTTATCTTTTTCTTGAACCTTTTATATTATTAAGTTTTTCTTGAACCTTTTACAATTAAGTTTTTCTTGAACCTTTTATATTATTATGTGCTTTTTTGTGTTAGTCGTTTTAAGCATTTTAGATGTTTGATAGGTGAAGTGTGAAAATCTTTGTAGTGGTGTGCTGAAGCGCTCGGTGATCTGCCTGCATTTTGAAGATAAGGTACTGAATTTGTGGAGCTTTCTCATTTGAGGAAGCCTATGAAGCCAATTTGGGGCTGTTTCCCAGTATTCGAACCTTTATATGATTATTTCCCTTGTTTTCATCTGAGAGATATAATTTAAAAAAAAAAAAATTTAGCGGAACTTCCCATATTATATGAACCTTTATATAATTATTTTCCTTGTTTTCATTTGAGAGATTTAATGACTGGATACCTTAGATTCAACATGCCAAATGAAAGTGAGGAAATTAAGGAAGTGACTACAAATCATGGCACCGGAGAAACGTCCTTGACCATTGAGGGGAGTTCTGAATTGAACTCCAACATGGCAGATTCAGAAAAGAAGAGCGGAAAAAACAAAGCAAGGGTGGAGGACAAGAAGGAAGAAGATGAAAGCAAGAAGGTTGTCACATTTCTCAAATTATTTGTCTTTGCAGACTCTCTGGATAAGATATTGATGGTAGCTGGTACTATTGGTGCCGTGGGCGCTGGCATATCTATCCCACTTATGACCATCGTGTTCGGTAACCTTACGAATGCATTTGGGGAGAACAAGTCAGATGTCCACAAAGTGGTGGACGAAGTGGCCAAGGTGAATATTTGCCCACTCTTCTTAGTCTTCTCTGTTTTGTTTTCTCTGAATTTGACGGATAAAATATTTGCCATTGCATATTTTGGGCACAAAATGTAGCCCACAGAAATAAGGGAAAGCCTCGTACTTACTAGAATGTAGCATAATTACTGAAATTTCGTTTAATTTGGTTACTCGTGAGAAACCATATTTTCAAAAGGATATTTATAGAAGTGAACTCATGCACGAGGAAAGCAGGGTAGAAATTATGTTCTTTCTACGTTTAGTTTGATGTTGAATTTTAATTGCTTATATGTTTCATGTAATTTGGAAATTACCTTATTGTTGTGTTCCTGCTTCAGATTGCTTTGAAGTTTGTTTATCTTGCATGTGGTTCAGGAGTTGCATCTCTCCTCGGTAAGATATTATCTCCATGTTAGCATTATGCTTTGGGAGTTCCATGATCATGATCCTGCTTTATATTTATCATATATGTTTAGGATCGTTCTTTTTACCTAGTAATATAGTCAGGCGCCCATTTAGTCGCCCATTTAGTTGAGTAATAAGACGATTGTATTGGTGGTAACTAAAAACAAAGCCGATACCACACGATCTCACTTAATTTCGTCCTGGCTGCAGAGGTGTCTTGCTGGATGTGCACAGGGGAAAGGCAGGCTGCACGTATCAGGAGTATCTACTTAAAGTCTATTTTACGTCAAGACATTGGATTTTTTGATAGCGAGTCATCCACAGGAGAGGTTATCGGAAGGATGTCTGGAGACACTGTATTGATTCAAGAGGCCATGGGAGACAAGGTCAGTCAGTAATTGATAATAGATAACTTGCATTTTTCTCGTCAACTGCACATCCAGTCTCAGCAAAATGGAACAAAATTTCGGCCAAAGAAATGCCGAAAACATTAATTTTAACATGAAATGCTTACAAACACCATGAACAACAAAAATATATTTGACCTGAAAGATTCATATTTGGCCACTGAAAACTGAGACGTGTACGGGCGGACGGGAGGCGCGGCGGAAGCCACCAGACGGGCGGTGTAAACACTTCTGGCAGGAGCTTTTGGGTGGAGGGCGGAAGAAACACGGGCGGTGATTTTAAATCTCGTCCGCCCAACTTCACTTTGGAAAGTGCCGCCCAACTGATGGGCGGGGTTTTAGATTACGTCCGTCCAAACTCTACTTCTAAAAAGCCCGACAGATGAGTGGGCAGAAAATAACAAATCAACACTTTGGACGGGGATATAGTACCTTCCGCCGGGCGGGATATAACCTAAATATTCGCCCAAGCTTCAATGTTGCACCAAGATCAAATATAACATTCGCCCGACAAGCGTTTTTCAAACCGTGGATCGAACAAAGATAAAATATTACGCGAAAGCTTAAATACACAAATATATTATATTAACAGAAATCAATCTCATTGCGGTTGCAGTTTTACAATGCTAAATAAAAGCTTACACCGGATGATTCTTTCTCTAGAAACTTTATACAATCATTTACAATTATTGCAGGATAAACTTAAATAGGAGTGTGTGAATGCTGCTCTTCGAAGTCTTCATTCGGGTTTTCCTCTGTCCGTCTCCTCTTCCGCTCCTCCTTTTCCACATTCTCTTCTTCTATGAAACTAATGCCAAGAACTCATTCATATATATATATATATATGGGGTTAGAGGGAATGGTAGGAAAGTCTCACCAACAATCAGACACGTATTAAATGTACACATGATGTCAAAAACTTCCCAAATAACTGCAATCAAATCGTAAGCTATCGGTAATTAATAGAGTACAACAATCCGACGATTGATGTAAAAGATAAAATCTGTCAGATGATGTCAAATCTAGTTTAATTTTCTAACATCCTCTTTAAAACAAATTTCATAAAAAAATTGATACTAAAAATATCTACAACCTGTTCTTTGGACCTGCAAAATAATAACTCAATTTCATCAAATTTCACCAATTCTCTGATGAAATGGTACCTGATGTCAATATGCTTGTTCCTATCATGAAACACTAGATCCTTTGACAATGCTATGGCAGAATTGTTGTCACAAAATATAGTTGTTGCTCCTTCTGGTTGATGATTTAGCTCACTTAAAAATTTTCTGAGTCAAACTACTTGGCATGCAGCTGAAGTGGCAACAACATACTGTGCCTCAGCAGTGGATAATGTAACAATCAGTTACTTCTTTGATGACTACAAAACTACACCAGATTGAAGATGGAATGAATAACCAGAAGTGCTCTTCCGATCATCTATATTGTCAGCCCAATCACTATATGTGTAGCCAACAAGCTCAAGATGATCTTTTTGACATAAAAAATTCTATGGTTCCTAGTCCCATTGACATACCGTAGTATCCTTTTACCTGCTTGCAAGTGAGTGTTCTTCGATGCTTTTATAAATCTACTAATCAAAATCATTGTAAACATTAATTTTTTTTTGGTTGTAGTTAAATGCATTAGACTTCCAACTAAGCACAATTTGGATCAACATTGTTACCGTAATCATTCTTGCTTAGCTTCAGGCCTGTGGCAACTGGCGTGAAGGCAGGTTTTTTGTCCTCCATATTAAACCTCTTTAAGACATCTCTTGCGTACTTGCATTGAGAGATGAAGATACCATCCGCATATTGGGTAACTTTAATGCCAAGAAAATACTTCATTAGACCTAAGTTCGTCATCTCGAACTCCTTCTTCAAGGCATCTTTGAACTTCTCAAATAGCATATTGCTATTGCCAGTATAAATCAGATCATCTACATACAAGCATACTATAATCATATCCCCTTATACATTTATCTTCATATAGAGGGTGTGCTCATATGAGAATTTGATTAACTGATTCTCTCGAAAGTA
Source organism: Wollemia nobilis (assembly GCA_028583015.1). NCBI lineage: Eukaryota > Viridiplantae > Streptophyta > Pinopsida > Araucariales > Araucariaceae > Wollemia > Wollemia nobilis. Next base: position 3,446,524 of record JAQPPZ010017240.1, on the reverse strand, counting down.
TGCATCAATCCTGTTGTACCAAGCCCTGGGTGGTTGCTTCAATCCATACAAGACTTTCTTTAACTTTAGGACCTTGCCTTCTTGCCCTTCTAGCTTGTAGCTAGGTGGTTGGTCTATGTAGACATCTTCTTCCAATACTCCATTGAGGAAGGTAGACTTGACATCCATCTAATATACATTCCAACCTTCTTGGGCTACCAAAGCCTTAAATTCTTCATATAATAACCACTTTGTTTTTCATCCAAAGCCTTAAATTCTTTGAATATGTTGAAAGCTTCTAACTTTTGTCTGATGGGATATACCCATGTCCTCCGAATGAAGTCATCTATAAAAGTTAGGAAGCACTTGTTACCGATAAATATACTGGTTTGCATAGGATCACAAATATCATAATACACTAGCTCCAACGGTTGTGAAGCTCTCCATAATTTTTTGGTAGGGAACGAATCCCTGTGTTGATTACCAACTAGGAAACCTTCACATGCTTGATTGTATTGCTCTATAAGGGGTAAACCCTTCACCATATGTTTCTTTTGCAGCAGATTCAGGCCACATAAACTCAGGTGACCGAATCTGATATTTAACAACCAGGTAGAATATTTCACAACTGCATTAAATGAGAGTAGCAAGTCATTTTGAATTTGCAAGGGGAACATTTTATTCTTTGTCATGGATACATTTTCTACGAGCCCATTCTCTTTTTCTTTGATGATGCAAGATCCATTTTTAAAATGCACATGTGCCCTCTCTGCACTATTTGTCCAACTCTTAATAAATTGTGTTTCGACCCAGGCACATAATAGACATTAGAGATGTGCTTTGTTTCACCTTGCTTGGTGCAGATAATTATTTTCCCTTTGCCCATGATAGGTACCTTATTGTTATTTCCCATATTCACTTCTAATTTGAAGGTCTCATCCAATTGTGAGAACATTTCACTATTCTCATACATGTGGTTACTGCACCCACTGTCAAGATATCAGATATTATTCTGGCTCTCTTCATTTGTACTACATGTTAAAATTAGATTCCCACATACATCTCTACACTCTACATTTTTACTTTCATTTGTATAGTGGGCTTGTTGCTTATTTTCTTTGGCCAACTTATTTCTATAGTCATAACTAAATTGGCCAAATTTCTTGCAGTATTAACATTGGATCTTGGATTTGTCATACCTCTAGTTTGATCCTCTTTGCTAATTTCTATCGTTAAATCTTCCTCCTACTTGATGTAAGTTGCAGCTAGTCTCTCCTTCATTGGATTTTGACCTTCCTCCTCGCTTTTGGCATCTTCCATGCTTGTCTCTAATACTTTGTCCTCTTTCTCCTTGAGAACATGAGGCATTCTAGTTGGATTCTTCTCTTTTGCTATTGTCTCAAAATGAGACCTACATATTGAACAATTGCTCTAATGAGGATAGAGATGAACAACTTAGCCTCTACTCATGTGCTTGAAAAGAACCCATGAGATCATCTATAGAGAAGGTTGTTAAATCCCTTGATTATTTAATTGCTATCACCACTAAGTCAAACCTTACTGGTAGGCTCCTCAGTGTTTTCTCCACTATCCTCTAGTCGCTCATGGGTTCTGACTCACTCATCTGTAGATTTTCAATCTCCTTTCTTAGCATATACAACCTTACCAACTTCACTTTTTTGGTACCCTAGAAGGAACTAGCTAAGATTTCCTAGGCTTCCTTTGATTTGGTTGTTACTTCTATTCACAGTAGGATTATCTCGTCAACTACTTGCATTATGTAAATAATGCCTTTTTGTCCTTTTTTGGTTCTCCTTTAATAGGTCCTTCTATGCTTGGGAGAGAGTTCTCAATACTATTGCATCTGTTGGTTTTGGGTAGCCATTCTCCACTAGGTCCCATAGCTCTTGAGACTCGAACAAAATCTTCATCTGAATGCTCCAGTAATCGTAGTTCTTACCATTAAAATATAGGATCTAAAATTATAGAGAATTACTATTGGAAACCATTGCTTCTTACCTTCCACGAGTTAGCGCTAGCTCTAATACCAACTTGAAAGGTGTACGAGTAGATAGGAGGCACGATAGAAGCTATCATACAGGCAGAGTAAACACTTCTAGTGGGATATTTTGTGTGGAGGGTGGAAGAAACATGAGCGGTGATTTAAAATCATGTTTACCCAAATTCACTTTGCAAAGTACCACCCAAATTATGGGTGGAGTTTTATATTACGTCCACCCAAAATTTACTTCTAAAAAGCCCACCCGATGAGTGGGTGGAAAATAAAAAATTAACACTTTGGACAGGGATATAGTACCTTCTACCTCGTGGGATATAACCTAAATATCTGCCCAAGATTTAATGTTGCATCAAGATAAAATATAACATTCACCCAAGTTAATTTTGGGCCTGCAAAGGATTTTTCAAACCACGAATCGAGCAAAGATAAAATATTACGTGAAAGATCAAATACATAAATATACTATATTAACTAAAATCAGTCTAATTGTGACTACAGTTTTATAATGTTAAATAAAATCTTACACTAGATGCTTCTTCCTTCAGAAGCTTTACACAATCATTTGCAATCCTTGTTGCAGGGTAAACTGAAATGAGAGTGTGTGAAAGTTGTAGCTTTACTTGCTCACTCTTCAAAGTCTTCCTTCAAGTTTTACTTTGTCTATCTCCTCTTCCATGCTCTTTTATTCTATAAAACTAGTACTAGGGACTCATATATATAGATTAGGGGTTGGAGGGAATGATGGGAAAGTCTCACCAAAAATTTGACATGCATTAAATGCACACATGATGCCAAAAACTTCCTGAACAACTGCAATAAAATTACGAGATATCGGTAATTAATATGAGTACAACAAAATATGTCAATTAATGCATAAGATAAAATCTATCAAATGGTATCAAATCGGGTTTAATTTTCTAATTAAAACATGTCAGTATACTTGCATAGATCAGGAACCCCAATGATAAAGAGATAAATATTCTACATCAGAATGGTAACATCTTTCTTGAAGGTCTAACTATCATGTTAACAAAAGTGACATGCACAATTGTTGAGAAATAAATTAATTTTCAATGATAAAGAGATAAATATTCTACATCAAAATGGTAACATCTTTCTTGAAGGTCTAACTATCATGTTAACAGAAGTGACATGCACAGTTGTTGGGAAATAAATTATTTTTTTCTAGATACTTCTAAAGGGTCTGTGGTTGTCCAAAACATTCGTGTGCTGACCAACACAAGGAGTGACGTTTGTGGATGTCTTCCAGAACCTACTACGAGCAACCAAAGTTATATATATATATATATATATATATATATATATATATATATATATATATATATATATATATATATATATATATGTATGTATGTATGTATGTATGTATGTATGTATGTATGTATGTATGTATGTATGTATGTAATTATTTGATTGACATTGGTGTAAGGAATATTTTTGGGTTCATTCTCTATCCATTGGTGTATTTCCTTTTTATTTTTTTCATGGTATCAAAGCCTATAAATATTTGGATATGGGTATTTATATACTGATTTTATTTTGGCTTGGATCTATTGTTTTTTTCTCAAAGCCATTATGGCCTTCCTTTGAGGATTTCATCTTTGTGAGGAGTTTGCTAATGAGTCCTCTAAATTTTTTGGCATTGACATGTAGTATTAGAAAATTTCTACCGAAGAGTTTAAGGAAGGATCTGGAGTGCTCATGCCATAGCCAATTCAATGCTATAGCATTTAAAGATTACTGTGGAGGAAAGATTGATTTTTTTTTGGCTAGATATTGATGTCATTGCAAAGGATGTGCCCTCATTTTCTCGTATGATAAGGTGTTGAATATGACTGTGGTGGACTACTTGTGAAAGTAGGGTTTCTTGGAATCGATACAGCTATGTGATGGCTTCTCTGACGATGATAAATCCTATAGAATCTCCTCATTGAGTCTAGGAAATGCAAACAGAGTGTACAACAAATATATTACAAGTTTATTGAATATATTTTAGAGGGGTTACATAGTTAATCTTCCTTGCTAGTATTCCAAAGTTACCAAACCTCTCCAAAAGAAATAGAAAGGATGACTATGTTTTTTAATGTTAATATGAACAAAAACAATGACTTTATGCTTTTCTAATGTTAATATTTTGTAATATGTAAGTGAAAAAATATTTAGTGTTATGTTGGTTTATAGTTGAAAAATATTTCATCTCGGTTGCATGATACCTACCATGCTTTGTTATATTGAGGAATAAAAATTTAAGGATTTATATCATGGGAAAGGTAAGGAGGAAAAAATATAAGAAGTAACATAAACTTAAAAAAGTGAGATGTTGGATAAAGTTTTTATTTCTGAGCATCAAGTGAAGATGGAGAATTATTGATACTTAAGTGTAGCTTATGAACAGTTCTTAAAGATGCTAATGTTTGTGAAGACCGCTTTAAGAATGATATTGTATTTCCTGTTGATTTTGTGAGGACAATAAACAAGACATTAGCTACTCTTGATGTACTTAATAAGGAGTGTACAAAGTTGAAGGAAAGAAATGAAAGGTTGAAGGTCAAGTCTATGGTGGGAAACACTTATTGTGACATAAGCAACCTTATCCAAAGAATATACTTCACTTGTAATGCTCAGAACATAAACATTGTGTGTGATAGTTGTGTTTGTATTGAAGATGATTGTCATGCTAGCAAATTTCATGTTGATTACTATGTTGGCCATGATAAAATCCATGCTATTGAAGAGCATAGTGATGATGAAGATATTGGATGCTTTGAAAAGCAAACCAAAGGTATTGCCTCTAAAGTAATGAAAATTATGGAATATGATGGCAAAGGTTTGGGACGAAATGAGCAAAGCATATGAAAGCCCATAGAACCAAACACAAGACCAAATAATGAAGGCCTTGGTTATGTTGGTCAAACAGATTCAAGTTTGTGGAAGGGAAAACCTATGCAAAGGATAAAACTTTTACAGTAATTCCTTGCAGTCATTGTGGCCGATCAAAACATGTGATAGCTCCGTGTTGGGATTTTGCATCCACATGAGGTTTGTGGTAGAAATAGTCATTTTTATAAATATTGTTGGCATAAAGGTAAAATGACCAACAAAATACATATCATGGATGGATGCAATAGAATGAAGTAAAGTGAAAGACATATTGCTTGGATTTTATAGGAGGATGTGTTGTTCTCAAAATACAAAGATAAAATTTAAAAGTAGAAAAAATCTAAAAGTAGCATTGCATTGTAAGTGATTGTTGATGGCTATTATGTTTTATGTGTGTCCTAGGTTAGATGGTTGAGGGATACCATAGCAATGATAAAGGCTTGTTTTAAATGGGTAACTAATCAACCATAAGACCTAAAAAGGCAAGCGGGACCCATAATCCCTTGTGGTGTTTTAGAGAGTAAACAAAATTAATTTATGGGGATGTTGGAAAATAAATTAATTTTGTCTAACTGCTTCTGGAGTGTTTGTGGTTATGCTGAATATTCATGCACTAATTGACACAAAGAATAATGTTGGTGAATGTCTTCTAAAACCTACAACCACTGACCAAAGTTATATATATATATATATATATATATATATATATATATATATATATATATATATATAATTATTGTTATATATATATAATTGCTTGGCATTGGTGTAAGGAACATTTTCAGGTTCCTCCTCTTTGATTCAAATAAGTGTATTTCCTTTTAATTTTTTTCAATAATGTGTGGTGCAATCACCAAATCATAAACAATTTGTTTTCAAAATTTACCATTTTTTCAATAAGTCTACCATTAAATACTTTGATTTCCTTGTAAGGTTTGCTTTCCTTTATGCAAATTGAGTGTGGAAAATTGTATATTTAGATTAAAATTGATATGTTTGAGTAAAAAAAAGAGGATTTTAAGATGTGCTTGCTGACATGGCACTGTTTTGGCTTTGAAAGCCTTAACATTAGCCAATGGTTCATAAATCAGAATGTTAATCATGGGTTAGGAATATGATTTTATTTAAGCTTCTTAATTTGAATAGTGTTATAGGATTAGTTTAAAAGTTTTAAAACAGTCTTTCTCAGAAATAGATAAACAATTCTATTTTGTATCTTCAAAAGAAGAATTACAATTCTATGATGTTTGTGTTTTCATTTATTTATTTAGGTTGGAAAGTTCATACAGTTCATGTCAACATTCTTTGGAGGGTTTGTTATAGCTTTCATAAGAGGATGGAAACTTACCTTGGTGATGCTATCTATGATTCCACTCCTTCTTATATCTGGTGGTATTATGGCTATGATAATATCAAAAATGTCAAGTGAAGGACAACAAGCCTATGCAGATGCAGCAAATGTTGTGGAGCAGACAATTGGGGCAATGAGGACAGTGAGTATTTGATCAATAAGATAGTTACTAGGTCTTCATATTGCAAGTTTATGTTTTAAAAATTTTGGTTGGAGCTAGTATTTCTTCTTAGGTATTTGCGTATTATTTATAAGGATTGCTCACGCAGATTGCTAATACTTAAAATTCAGGTTGCTTCTTTTACCGGGGAGAAGAAATCCATGAAAGACTATGACAAATCACTTAATATTGCTTACAAGGCTACTGCTCATCAAGGTTTGGCTGCTGGTTTTGGCCTTGGATGTGTTATATTTATCATTTCTGGTGGATATGCATGGGCTGTTTGGTATGGATCACGGTTAATCCTAGATGGAGCATATAATGGGGGCAAGGTCATCAATGTCGTATTTTCTGTTCTGACTGGAGGCATGTACGTTGAATTTATACTGCCAATGCAGTGGTTTTATCAGATATCCAATTTTATGGATTTACATTGAGTTGGTTAAAAAAATGAATTTTTTAATCAAAATTTTAATGCATTCCAGGTCTCTAGGACAGACATTACCCTCTCTAAATGCAATTGCAGCTGGAAGGGCTGCCGCTTACAAAATGTTTGAGACCATCGAGAGAAGGCCGGAGATTGATATCTATGATACAAGTGGACTGGTACTTGACGATATTCAAGGTGATATTGAGCTTAAGGATGTGGTCTTCAGGTATCCAGCTAGGCCAGATGTTGAAATATTTTCTGGGTTTTCGTTGGAAATACCTAGGGGCACCACGGCAGCTTTAGTTGGAGAGAGTGGGAGTGGAAAGTCCACAGTCATCAGTCTTATAGAGAGGTTTTATGATCCACAAGCTGGTGAAATGCTTATAGATGGTATTAATATAAAGAAACTTCAACTTAAGTGGATAAGACAAAAGATTGGACTTGTCAGCCAGGAACCTGTCCTCTTTGCTACTACCATTAAGGATAATCTGTTATATGGTAAAGATGGAGCTACACTAGAGGATATCAAGGCTGTTGCTGAACTTGCTAATGCTGCAAAATTTATAAACAAGATGCCTCAGGTTTTCATACAGAATATTTGATGTTTGTTAACATTTCTAATCCAAAATTCTTCACGATGGGAGCATTTCTCATCTTCGGATATCGATTGCCTTGCACATAAAATTTGATCATATGCTTTGTTATTTTCAGGGTTTTGATACAATGGTGGGAGAGCATGGTACCCAATTGTCTGGAGGCCAAAAGCAAAGGATTGCAATTGCAAGGGCTATCTTAAAAGATCCTCGTATTCTTCTCCTTGATGAATCTACAAGTGCACTGGATGCAGAATCTGAAAGAGTGGTTCAAGAAGCTCTTGACAGGATTATGGTAAATAGAACAACAGTGGTTGTTGCCCATCGTCTAACGACTGTGAGAAATGCTGACATGATTGCTGTGGTCCAGCGTGGTTCAATTGTGGAAAAAGGTTATTTTATACTACACTTGTTTCCCCCTTTCTGTAGAGAAAGAAAATAATTTTCAAGATGTATTTGGCCATGTATTTGGTAAAATAATTTTATATTGTCATTTGGCCTTGAACTTAATAAAATGCTTCTTCCTTGCGTCAGTACGTTGATATAAACAAAAGCAAATGTGATATTCAGGTTCACATACTCAGCTTGTTGCAAACCTTTCTGGTGCATACTCCCAGCTTATACGTCTGCAACAAATGCATCGACCCGAAGAACAACATGCAAAGGATCCTGATGAATTGGATATACAGCAGGATGATTCCAAGGCCGTCGGCAGGGCTAGGGCTAGCAGTGAAAGGTTATTTTTTCGACGGTCTATAAGCAGTGGTTCATCAGGAATTGGAGGAAGTCATCGTTCATATGCTTTCGCTGGTGGAGTAGGCATCCACGAAAGTGGTTTACCAGAAGAAAATGAAAAATCGAAGGGCGTCATGGGTTTGATTGGGTCCAAACGTCAGAAAGATGTGGAACATGGGCAGTCTGATCCTGGAAAAGATGTTCCTATTTTACGATTGGCATCTCTAAATAAGCCAGAGTTCCCAGTATTTGTGCTAGGGTCCATTGCAGCAGCTATTCATGGGGTGCAATTTCCAGCCTTTGGTCTCTTGTTTTCAAGTGTTATCAAGACATTTTATGAACCCCCTGATGAGCTTCGAAAAAATGCCATATTCTGGGCACTTATGTTTGTAGTCTTGGGAGTTATCTGCTTCTTAGTGTCATCAATGCAGATGTATTGTTTTGCTATTGCTGGTGGCAGGCTAGTGCAACGTATTCGATCATTGACATTTGGAAAAGTAGTTTACCAGGAGATTGGCTGGTTCGATGACAGTGAAAACTCGAGGTGAGTGATGAAAATTTTGCTATTATTTTTTTTCAGAGGGACCAAACACTTATATATTTAGCATGTGTAGAAGATGGATATTAAAGATTATTCTAAATGCATTTATGGTTCCAGTGGTGCAATAAGTGCAAGGTTATAAACAGACGCTGTATCTGTCCGTAGTATGGTGGGAGATGCACTGTCACTTCTTGTTCAAAATATTTCAACCATCGTTGCTGGTCTTGTCATATCCTTTACTGCAAATTGGCAGCTCTCGCTTCTGATACTAGCTATAATACCTCTCCTAGGTCTTCAAGGATACATGCAAGTGAAGTACATGGTGGGCTTTACTGCTCATGCAAAGGTTAGGAATCCTCATCATATAACTTATAAGAATCCTCATTTGATGTTTCCTACTACTCATGCCTTATTCCTTGTTTTACTTGCTGTATAGTCCAAAAATAGTTGTTTAGGTATGTCCATTTTTCTTAACATTAAGTCTTGCATTATTTTCCACCTTATTTTCAAAGAGCATACCTAAATTAAAAACCATTGAACAGGAAGAATTTGTTTACAGTGTTGCTTATCAATTTAATCTCTTGCCTTTTTTATGCTCAGAAGTAATTGATGCCAGATTAATATGACATAGGTAATGGGATTGTTTGGATTGAATGGATCTTCCATATTAACAACATTTAAATATATGGAAAGAATTAAAAAAATTGTAGTTGGAAACCTAATTTGTTTCATTTCAGTGAAAATTGAACGTATAGCTTGGCCAGTAAGTCTTTGTTACCTTTATTGATGTTGAGAAGATGGAATAATTTGAATAATGTGTATTGATAAACATGCTTAATAGAATCATAAAATGTCATGTATGTTTACCTCGTTTCTCTTCTGACTCATGGTAAATACTAGTTTTGTATCTGAGTAGTATACCTTGGCAATTATCTTGTCATTTCAGTTTCAGCCATTTCAATTAGTATAAAATTACTAATGATTTAAACTGGTCCTACTCCAGTTGGTGTATGAAGAGGCGAGTCAGGTTGCAAATGATGCTGTTCGAAGCATTCGGACTGTTGCCTCCTTCTGTTCAGAGGATAAGGTTATGAATCTGTACAATGAAAAATGCAGTGCACCCGTGAAAAGTGGAATTAAGCAGGGAGTTATAGCTGGACTTGGTTTGGGTTTCTCACAATTCGTAATGTTTGCAACATATTCACTCAGCTTTTGGGTAGGATCTAAGTTGGTTGAAGATGGAAAGACCACGTTTGATAAAGTTTTCAAGGTCAGGGCTAAGTAACGTGTTTTTTTGTTTTAAATCTTTAACGAATGATATCCCAGTTATTTGGGTGTACTTTTGGAAAGGCTAGATTTACTGGATCTATATAGAACCATAAAAAAATTTGCATGTCCTGAGGAAATTTCAAACATGAAGATCTTGCAAGAATCTACATGTATTCTCTAAGAACCGTATTTTACATTTTGAGAACATTTTCTATTGTTGTATTCCATTCTCAAGCTTAGAGTGTTTGTTCCAGGTGTTTTTTGCTCTCACAATGGCTGCTGGTGGAGTCTCTCAATCAACCGTCCTTGTCCCTGATCTTGCAAAAGTCAAATGCTCTGTCAATTCAGTGTTCAAAATTCTTGATCGAATATCTATGATTGATGCAAGTAACGCCTCTGGGACTATTTTAGACAATGTGAAGGGTGACATTGAGTTTCGGCATGTCAGCTTCAATTATCCAACTCGTCCAGACGTGCAGATTTTCGGAGATTTATGCCTTTTTGTCCATGCTGGGAAGGTAGATGTATTGTATTCCATTAGAAAAAAATATTTGATTTCCATTAGAAAAAAATGATCTCTTCGGGGTTAAAGATTAGTCTACCCAACGAATGCGATATTTGCAAAAACTTGCTGATGGCCTTTGTTCTGGATTTGATTTCAACAGACTCTTGCTCTTGTGGGAGAAAGTGGAAGTGGTAAATCCACTGCGATTGCACTGTTGGAGCGATTCTATGATCCCGATTCAGGCCACATATTACTTGATGGGGTTGATATTCGGCAACTTCAACTTAAATGGCTAAGGCAACAGATGGGTTTGGTGAGCCAAGAGCCTATTTTGTTCAACGATACGATTCGTGCAAACATTGCTTATGGAGAGGAGGGCATAGTTACTGAGAAGCAAATCATAGCAGCTGCGGAGGCTTCCAATGCTCACAAGTTTATCTCAAGACTCCCCCAAGCATACGACACAACTGTTGGGGAGCGAGGGGTGCAATTATCTGGAGGTCAAAAGCAACGCATTGCAATTGCAAGAGCAATACTAAAAGACCCTAGAATACTGCTCTTAGATGAAGCTACAAGTGCCCTGGATGCTGAATCAGAACGCATAGTTCAAGATGCACTGGATAGTGTAATGGTAAACAGAACTACTATTGTTATTGCACACCGTCTTTCAACAATTAAGAATGCAGATCTCATAGCTGTGGTAAAGAAAGGGGTTATCGCAGAACAAGGAAAACATGATGAATTGCTCTCCAAGAGAGATGGAACTTATGCATCCCTGGTGAAATTGCAAAATACCTCCTCATAGTACTTGCCCTTACACATGAAAACGACTATGGTGCACTTCATCCACGGCAGTAACTTGAAACATTGGAAGGTAGAAAGTAGCTGAGCCAAGATTATGTTCTTAGCAACTATCTTTCCACGTCCACAAAATGCTATTACAAAAGATAATAAAATGAATCCTTTAGCTTCATATCAATTTCTGTGTACCAAAAAATGAGAGTAAATATTTAGTTATTCAATTCATTCTATTCTAGAGCCACCTTAACTAGATTAAGTACAATTATTGTTTCTTCTGTTTTCTCGATAGAAAATAGTTGTTTTTTTTTTAATACATAGTAATCACTTACTTTCACAGTCCTTTTCTATTATCATGCAAGGTTCAAATCTTGGGGCTGCTCCATATAATCCCTATTCCACCTCGTTGTTTTATAACCCAACGTAAAATGGACCGTCCTTTTCTATTATCATGCAAGGTTCAAATCTTGGGGCTGTTCCTTATAATCCCTATTCCACCTCATTGTTTTATAACCCAACGTAAAATGGACCACCAATCACTTAGGATTTGTATTGTCTTTGTCGGTCTGAAAAGTACTAAGAGAATTTAGATCAGACTACTACCTTTGCAACCGGAATACCCCCAAGGTCTAAACCTAGGTCTCTTAATGGTAAGTGCCTAGCCAGACAAGCAATTACCAAACCACCTAGACCTTAGGGGCCTTGATAGAAAATAGTAAAGCCAGGATAAATTAATGCCACTCCCTCTTGATTATAATTCAACAACACTACACCTATGCACTTACTCATGATTTGTTTGTAGTTGAAGGAAACAAAACCAGGCGCTCGAGCTTTTTGTTTTTGGTACACGCAAACCTTAAAAATAGACTTTGCACAACTTTGAAAGGCAAAGACTGGAGCTATGTTCTAGTTCTGTTGAATGCATGGAATGAGAGTTTATGCAAGGATGAATGATGTTAGCCAGAGTCAAACTCTAATTTTGTGCACATAAGAACAATGTCAAGATGTCCCAAAGCTGGATGAAAAAGATAAGCATAAAACATACTACTATTTTGAGTATAAATCCAATTGTCTACATACAATCAAACTAATATCATCTCTCCTTGTGCATTGGTCTTAATGTAGAGAGTGTGCTAATATGGGCACTTGGTGAAGTTATTCTACTAAAAGTATGCATCAATGCAGTTACACTAAGCCCTGAGTGGTTGCTTCAATACATACAAACTTATAAACTTTACCTTTTTGTCCTTCTAGCTCATAGTTGGGTGGTTGGTCTATGTAGAAATCTTATTCCAATATGCCATTTAGAAAGGTAGACTTCACATCCATTTGTTAAACTTTTCACCTTTTTTGAGCTGGCAATGCTAGAATCATTTGATTGCATCAAGTCTTCGTATAGGTGGATACACTTCATGGTAATCAATGTCTAACCAAACAACCTTGCTTTATGCCTTTCAACATCACCCTTGGCATTAAAATTGGTTTTATACACCCATTATACTCAAATTGATTTTTTGTATAGTGGAAGATCTATTAGCTCCCAATTTTAATTTTTCTCTATGAATTCTCTTTCATAATTGATGTATGTCACCCATTTGTTGTTTTTAATTGCTTCATAAAATAAAAATAGGATCACACTTAAAAACAAAGCAAAATCATAAGTCTCTTCATCTTCTATTTCGTTTATTGTTACCTCGTATATATCTTGTAAACTCCTTGTATTTGTTGGTATTATTATATTGAATATCATTCTTGTAGTTGATGGTGATTTTGACGATGAAGAAGGATTTTTACCTTCACTAGTACTACTACTTGAAACTATAGGTTGATCCATGCTTTCTCCATTCAAGTCTTTTGACTCAATACTTGCTATCATTTGCTTATGAGTCTCAGAATTCCAATTCCAAGCTTCATCTTCCATGAAATTCACATCTCTATTTATGATTAGTTTCTTTGTAACAAGGTTATACAATATATATATCTTTGAATCTTCACTATACCCAATGAAGATGCATTTATCTGCCCTATCATGCAATTTTCTTACCTCCTCATAGTACTTTCCCTTACACATGAAAACGACTATGGTAAACTTCATCCACGACAGTAACTTGAAACATTGGAAGGTAGAAAGTAGCTGAGCCAAGATTATGTTCTTAGCAACTATCTTTCCATGTCCACAAAATGTAATTACAAAAGATAATAAAATGAATCCTTTAGCTTCATATCAATTTCTATGTACCAAAAAATGAGAGTAAATATTTAGTTATTCAATTCATTCTATTCTAGAGCCACCTTAACCAAATTAAGTAAAATTATTGTTTCTTCTATTTTCTCGATAGAAAATAGGTTTTTTTTTTTTTAATACAAAGGGGAATCACTTACTTCCATAGTCCTTTTTTATTATCATGTAAGGTTCAAATCTTGGGGTTGCTCCCTATAATCCCTATTCCACCTCGTTGTTTTATAACCCAACGTGAAATGGACCACTAATCACTTAGGATTTGTATTGTCATTGTCGGTCATGAATGCACTAAGAGAATTTAGATCAGACTACTACCTTTGCAACAGGCATGCCCCCAAGGTCTGAACCTAGGTATCTTATTGGTAAGTGCCTATCCAGAAAAGCAATTACCAATCCACCTAGCCCTTGGGGACCTTGATAGAAAATAGTAAAGCCAGGATAAATTAATGTCACTCCTACTTGATTAAAATTCAGCAGCACTACACCTATGCACTTACTCATGATTTGTTTGTAGTTGAAGGAAACAAAACTAGGCGCTCAAACTTTATTTTGTTTTTGGTATACACAAACCTTAAAAATAGACTGGACAACTTCGAAAGGCAAAGGCTGGAGCTATGCTCCAGTTTTTTTCAATGCATGGAATGACAGTTTATGCAAGGATGAATGATGTTAACCAGAGTCAAACTCTAATTTTATGCACATAAGAACAATGTTAGGATGTCCCAAAGATAGATGAAAAAGATAAGCATAAAACATACTACTATTGCCAGTATAAATCCAATTATCTACATACAAGTAAACTAACATCATCTCTCCTTGTGCATTGATCTTAATATAGAGAGTGTGCTAATATGAGCACTTGATGAAGTCATTCTACTAAAAGTATGCATCAATGCAGTTACACTAAGCCCTGAGTGGTTGCTTAAATCCATACAAACTTATAAACTTTGCATTTTTGTCCTTCTAGCTCATAGTTAGGCGGTTGGTACATGTAGACCTCTTATTCCAATATGCCATTTAGAAAGGTAGAATTCACATCCATTTACTAAACTTTTCATCCTTTTTGAGCTGACAATGCTAGAATTATTTGATTGCGTCAAGTCTTGCTATAGGTGGATACACTTCATGGTAATCAATGTATAACCAACCAACTTTACTTTATGCCTTCCAACATCACCCTTGGCATTAAAATTGGTTTTATACACCCATTTTACTCAAATGGATTTCTTGTCTAGTGGAAGATCCATTAGCTCCCAATTTTAATTTTTCTCTATGCATTCTCCTTCATAATTGATGGATGTCATCCATTTGTTGTCTTTAATTACTTCATCAAATAAAATAGGATCACACTTAGAAAACAAAACAAAATAGTAAGTCTCTTCATATTCTATTTCATTTATTGTTACCTCATATATTTCTTGCAAGCTTCTTTTCTTTGTTGGTATTCTTATGTTGGATATCATTCTTGTAGTTGATGGTGAGTTTGATGATGAAGAAGGATTTTTAATCCAACTAGTACTACTACTTGAAACTATAGGTCGATCCATGCTTTCACAATTCAAGTCTTTTGACTCAATACTTGCTATCATTTTCTAACGAGTCTCCAAATTCCAATTCCAAGCTTCATCTTCCATGAAATTCACATCTCTATTTATGATTAATTTTATTGTAATAGGGTTATACAATCTATATACCTTTGACTCTTCACTATACCCAATGAATATGCATTTCTCTACCCTATCATCCAATTTTCTTACCTTCTCTTTTAAAATATGTGTATATGCTATGTACCCAAAGACTCATAAGTAAGAAACACTTGATTTCTTGTTGCTCCATGCTTTTCACAAGATCACATCCTTCACACTCTTCGTGGAACACATGTTTAGTAGATAAACTACACATTCTATAACCTTTATCCAAAACTTATTTGGTAGTTTTTTTATCTTCAACATGCTCCTTTTCATATCCATTATTGTTCTATTTTTTTGCTACACTATTCTATTGTGGTGTGTATTTATCTGTGAACTATCTTCTTATTCCATTTGCTTTATAAAAGTTGTGGAATAAATTGGAGATGTACTCACATCCTCCATTTTTTATTATATTCTTCACATAACAACCACTTTGCTTTTCAACTAAAGATTTGAACTCCCTAAATTTTCTAATTTTTCTTTATATTTGTTTGAGGAGGTATACCCAATTCTTCTAGTTGAAATCATCTACAAAAATCAAAAAGTATCTATTATAGGCAAATGAGCTTATTTGCATAGTGTCACATATACTTGAATGCACCAACTCCAATGGTTATGATGTTCTCCATGAATTTCCTATAGGTTATGTATTCCTATGCTAGACAACCTTCACATGCTTGATTATGTTGCTCTATAAGAGGTAATCCTCTTACCATTTACTTTTTATGCAACAAATTTTGGTCGCTAAAGCTTAAATGGCCAAAATGAGATGCCATAGCCATGTTTCACAACAACACTAAATGAAAGCAATATTTTAGTCTAAATTTTTAGATGAAACATCTTGTTTTTTTATCATGTCCATATTTGCTATAAGCCTATTTTATTTATCTCTAATGATGTAGGCTCCATTTTCAAAATACATTGTGTACCCCTTTTGCACAAGTTACATAGAAATCAACAGATTATGTTTCAAATTAGGCACATAATAAACATCAAAGATGTATCTTCTTTCTCCTTGTCTTATGTAGACTATAATCCTGTCTTTGTCTATGATAGGTACCTTGATATTATTTCCCATATTCACTATAGAATTGATGGTTTAGTCTAGATTTGAGAATATTTCTATATTTCTAGACATGGGCTTACTACAACCACTATCAACATACCATACATTATTTTGGTTATCTTAATCATCACTACAAGTTAACATCACACAACCACATTCATATTTATTTTCTACATTCTCATTATCATCGGTATAGTGGACTTGTTGCTTATTTTCCTTAGCCATATTCTTTCTACAATCATAATTGTTTGGCACCGAATTGCTTCAAGTTTTACTCAATACTGCAGATATCTATCTTCCTAATTTTTATCCTGGCTTGCACCCAATAGCTACATCTCAACACTCAATATTGGATGGACCAAAATAAAGTTTTCAATCCAACTTCCAAAGTAGGTTGGTTCCTTGTCAACTTAAACAGGATGTTGACACCATTATGGTCACTTAGGGTTTGAATATTAGGGTAAGAAAAGGTTAGGGTTAGATAAATGTGAACAATAGTGGATGGATAGGCTAACAGCATTACACAACAATAAAAATCTCCGAAAAACTAACCCAAAGATACATAAATCAGATCAACATTATCTCAAATTGGACGATTCTTCATTCATCAATGCACAGTAGAGAAATATTACAGACAATGATTTCAATATCTAGAAAATGATAATCCAAATAACAGAATTCACAAATCTCTAGATTTTATAAAAATACACTTTCTAACAATAAATATCAATCTCAGAAGTAGATTTTAATTACTTTAACAACTAGTAATCCATTATTTGGCACAAACTAACCACTTAAGTATTCATAGAAATGTAGCTAAAGAATTTGAACCTCTGATATCAAGCATGAAGATACAAATTTTGAGATAAATATCAATGTAATGTTTCTTCCATTAGCTCTTGGTAATATTTACAATAGCACAGGAAAACACACTAGAGTCAACCCTTAAAAATGAGGGTTCGACCTCTACTTATAGTTTTGTAAAATTAAAATTATCAAAAATATTACAAAGATCAATTTTTGACAGTGCGATAGAGAGTTCTTGCTAGAATTTGCTTACTACTACACCCTCCAAGAAATCCATTGTAAGTGGACCACCATGGTAGCTCAAGGTCTCTACAACTTTTTGGTCGCTTGGTGCAAACTAGAGTTCAAGCCGTTGGATATTACACATCATAATTAATCCTTCTTGGAAGCCATAAACTATCGTTGATCTAGAACCACCTCTAGTTCTGGCTTATTGAAAAACCTCTATGCTTTGGCTTCCTCTTAAACTAATTGTTACAACACTTGTGAAGAAATACCTTTAAATACTTCAGATTATTTGACACAATCTTCACCATTGATCTCCCTCATCGTATGGCTATAATTTATCTAGATATAAGCTTATTATATTGGCAGGGAAAACACAGTGCCATTTCACTTTAAAACATTGGTGACATAATTCTTCTATCTTAGAGACTACATAACACCAATCCATATTTCAAATGACTTGAAGGCTAAGCGGAATCGAATCCAATCTCTGTTATTCAAGTTTCTTCATTATCCACAAAGTATTCACGAATCCGCACAAAAATATTGATTACATCATCTCTTCTTAAAAAAATTTGTAGTTTCCATTTCGGGCTGAGCAAGTGTATTGGCATATGATCATCAATCCAGACCTGTCACAATGTAAAGTGACTCTTTCTTCATTCCACATTGTCTTTAGAATAAAATATTCCTCATCACCATTCTAAAAAGGAATTATTCAAAACCATATCTTGTCGTGAATCCGCATCTACTATGTTCACAACATTCCACCTTATCACCGTTCTAGGCAAAAATATTCTATGTACCCTCCAGAATCCTGCACTCCGACACTTAGCCACTCATGAGATATTCAAAACATCAAGTGGTCGCCAATCCGCACTTTTTTCCAGATGACATTATCCTTTATCAAAATATTTTATGGATTCGGGATGCGTCACAAGTCCGGAGCAAAAAACAAAATAAGTCTTCCAAAATTGCTCCAAGCATGAATATTTGCTAAATGTTAGGTGAGATCGTGCCTCCTGTCGTGGATCCACTCCAAAATACATTGTAAGGTGTACGAAATGAGGACTCTATGACTTAGGCAAAATTTGTGAAATTTTCCTAAGTATGTGGTCATTTTGGGCCTACATTCTAGCACCTCCTAGGTGGAATTGCTTGCAAATCCAACAAACTTAGAGTCTTATCCATTGGGCCTTGGGAGTAAAAAAATATATTTGTTTCTAAAAATATGCTTTAAAAAATAACTTCCATATAAACACTACCCTTTGAAAATTCAACAATCTTCTTAGAGGGTAAAGGTTCATATGGAAATCACACCAAAAACATCATGGATCATCCATTTATAATGAGACTATACCAAAAAACGTAGACCTGCCTTCATTATCTTAAAATATTAGGCATAAATCTACTCTTATTATAAGGCCTCATTTCAAAATGCCTTTACACACAGTCCACTACTCTTCTACCTTTGTAGGCTTCATGCCTTTATTGCTCATTTCTGACAATTTTTAGAGTCAAAACAAAACTACAAAAATCATGCATATGTACAAAATAAAAATGAACTAAGTGTGAGCCCCTTTTGGGCTTGTAACTACTCCATCCTGCTCTTCTTATTAATGGGCCTCTTAATCGACCTCTTCTTCATCTTCTTATTGTGGAGAAGGTTTTTTTTTACTCCTTTATCTAGAAGTATCACCAAACAACTAAACCATCAATTTTAAAAATTGTAGAGCCTATTCCCAGGCTGCTTCAAATGGATTTTATGTTTATTTGAGCTGCTTATAAACATATTGTAGCTCTCCAATATCCTCATAATTAGTAGCATTCCCTATATTTACTAGATCTTCCATGAGATCTCTCAATCAAGTAAAATCAA
Source organism: Wollemia nobilis (assembly GCA_028583015.1). Classification (NCBI taxonomy): domain Eukaryota; kingdom Viridiplantae; phylum Streptophyta; class Pinopsida; order Araucariales; family Araucariaceae; genus Wollemia; species Wollemia nobilis. The sequence goes on along the minus strand of JAQPPZ010017240.1, from coordinate 3,427,332 downwards.
TAATCAACTGGGCAGCTTGTTCTTGGGGCAGTGGATCTTCCAGAGAATTGATTACATATTCATCCTATAAATTCTCATTAATCCTTTTTTGGATCTCTTCCACGAATAACAAGTTGTGGTCCTCCATATATAGGCCTTTAAAGCCAACTTGAATAATTTCTTTGTTCAATTCAACATCCTTAATAACCCTTTCAATCCTCCGAAAACCAAACTTTCTAAAGTACCCTGTGCTATTTAATCACTATCTTGGTAGTAACTTTGGAAAGATTCCATTCTTTATTAGGAATACGTTTAGCAGAATTACTAAGTTTAATATCAACCAACATGTACATTTTATCTGCTAGAATAACCATAGGCTACAACTCTCCAGTGATCTGACCTAGATCTTTCTGAATATTGGAGAGTAGGCGGCTGACATCATTAATATAATCAATAACAAGTTGAAGCCCTAAAAATTTCTCCTGGACATCAGATTGCAACACTTTTCTAATTTTTTTCAACTGATTCTTAGAAAATCCTAAAGACTTAGCTTTCTTGACTTGAAGCTAATGCTTTAAATTCTAAGTTTGCTTCGACTGATAGTCATTCAAATTTTTTTATCTTCTAATTGGTCCTTTAGTTTATTGGCTTCTTGAAACTTATCTTTCCAACCCTTAGCCTCTTTACTTAGAGCTTTTTCCACTTCCTTTTGATTACTCAGACTCTTATTTAGTTTTTCAACCTATTTCTCCATTTTTTCCACCTTCTCTCTTACTATATTATTTTTCACATAGAAGGTATCCAAGTGGGATTTTCCTATAATCATCTCATCTTCCTAAGGAAGCTTGTCAATATATTTTGTGACATCCTCCACTCGATAATATTGAACAGTCATCTCAGTTTTTGGTTTACTCACTAATGGAGTCATAGATCTTGACACTCTCTATCTAGAAATAGGGTCAACATACATGCTTCTTCATTTGACAGTCATCCTATTGGAAGGCTTAGCAAGATTCTCTTCCCAATAATCATTTATACTTTGAATGGCTGCCTACTCTTTTTATATAGCGATAGGTCTTGAGAAATGAGTAGCCAAGGAAGATGAAGATACCAAAAATGAAAGGGTGGACTAAAATGCTAATGATGGGGGTGTGGAGATAGTTACAACAGCTTTTGTGACAACAATGGACTCTATAACTATTGTTGTTGGTATCATTGATAGACTCATAGGAACCGATGCAAGACTAATAATTGGATTAATTGTGGTACTTGGAACATGTCCTATAGATGGTGATGATAACAACGATGAATATGGAATGATAGGATATGATGAAATGGGAACCTCATATGCTGAAAATAGAATTTGAGGTGGCTATGATGAAACAAAAGTGACTTGTACCTCAGTGGCTACAAATGACACATGTGGTGGACTGTGAGAGGGAGGAGGTACTCTTGTCATATTTTTTTGTTCAAAAAGTGAGAGATATTTCTTTGGGGATTCATGATAATGTAGAGGAGAAGAGGGATTAGAAACCATACCTTCACCTATAGATGTAGGATGATCTTGCTCTATCTTTGTTTCTTGTTGCTGTTATTCTTGGTGAGTCAGTTCTTCTATAGCAAATTCAGATACCTCTTTTGCAATCTCCTCCATATTCAATTTATGCTTCTTAGAAATTTCTCTTTCCTCTTTCTAGAACTATTTTAGTCCTTTTATGAACTAATTGAAATGCAACCATATCACTCTTAGATTCCTCTTCATATTCATTTCCTTGTGTGGATCCAAAAATCAAAACTTATTTAGAAACATGATGCAATTGTGCTGGTGCTGCAGGGGTAAAATACAAGGGGTGAAATTGAAACTTTCATCCTTCTTCTTCTAGTCAATCTCTATCTAGAGGCTAACATTTTAGAGCTAAGCGTTTGGGACTAGATATTATTTTAATAATTAGAGTACTAACAACCTTTTCTCTAGAATATTGCACTTTGCTCATCAGCTGAGCTCCCTTAGGAAACTTTTTCCACTTGCTCAGTGATAGGATGACAAATTTTTAATACTTGGGCTACTATCAAAGGAGTTTTTGGCTCTTCTAGTTGAGCTTCTTGATCTATAGGTGTAATGAGGGATTCAAAGCCATTTTGGGGTTTTTCAACTATCAATACTATGTTTCTGACATCCTTCTATCTCCAAGTCCCAATATTTTTATTATATACTTTTGAAAACTCTATCAATATTTATTCTAAACCTGGACTTGGCTTTTCCAATTTCAACCCTAATTCTCCACCAATCTAATATTTTCACTACATTCCATTGTCCTTCCTCCTTAGCTTCTTCAGGAGCTTCTCCTTCAGGCTGAGAATTATTTTTCTTTGTAGTCTCTCCTTTAGTCTTACTAATTATGGATTTTGTAATCCTATGACTTGGCTTCTTATTAGGATCAAAATCAATAATTTTCTCATAAAAATCCAACCATGGAGGTAGTTTACCCATATTTGAGACATTCCACTCTAAAAGATTAGTCTCATCATTATTTATGCCCCGTTCAAAATGAACTCTAGGCCTCTTTTCAAAATTATAGGTCTTTTCTCCAGTTAGGGATTTATTCCTTGTAGTGAAAATACTGTCAGGGTCATAGCTCCATATTTAGGGGATATAAAATAGACCTAACCTATCAAGGTATTGGTCAATTAGTTTTATCTGCCCCTTCTTGGTGATGGTAATGTCCCCCATAGTGCGGTGGGTAAGCAAAGACTTTCCCTTTCTCCTAGAACCATAGTTTGCATTAATGTACTCCGCCTACCTTAGATATTCCATGGAAAAAAGCCTCTCCATGACAAAGTGGGGTGGGAGAAAAGGTTTACATATGAAACCATACAATATGATAACTATGCCCTCAGTAAAAAAATACTAGTCTCCTTCTTCTGCATCCTTTGTTCTTAGTATCTGCTCAACTAAGGGTGGCAATCTAGGGCACTTTCCATACATTATCCTTAGGGAAGATCCAAAAAATTCTAAATTTAATCTATAATAAGACTCACTACTTCTCAATTGACTTGTCCAGTAATACATTGGTAAGGATTCCCCATAATTGATTTTATCCTTGACCGAAATCCAAGGCATGCTGTCTTTAGTGGCTACATAGAACATCTACACCAGACTTGAGAAATGCCTAAAACTAGGAGTATTAGAACCTCTTTTCATACTTACTATCTTCTCATGTATCCTCTGTGCGAGAAAAGTTGGCCAATCAAAATAAATCATCCTAGTCCCCTTTTCTCCCACATCTTTCTCATACATTATTTTGTTAGAAATACAATAAGCTACGGTAATTTTCCAGCCATATACCATTCTATCTGAGTCTAAACCCTTCATACAAGCCAACATAGAAAATAAGACAAAATTTGCAAATTTTTTAATAGAGATAAGGACCTCAGGCAATTTTTTCTTGGGCTTAGTATCAAGCTGCTTATAAACCCATATTTTAAATGACTCACCGTCATTAGCTCACTTCTCCAAAGAGTAAAATCTAGCCTGCTTAGTGACCCTAAATTATTTTGGTATTACTGGAAGTTCAGACCCTAGGGTAAATAGTTCATGACAAAAGGAGGCAGTGATATTGAAAAGGGTTTCGGCCTCAGAAGTTTTTACTGCTTTGGCCAATGGGTCATAGTATTTAACTTGGCAACTATTAATTTTGGATAGGGATGAATCGAATCACAGATATAAAAAGATAAATAAGAAAGGATAGCACATCTACCTTCCACAGACAAAGCAATTCTCTTCTTGTATTTATCATTCATGTTTCTTCTTAGCTTTGTTCTTTCTATGAGGACCATCTTTGTGTTTGCCACGGCTTCGACTTTATCAAGGTAAGGTACCACCACATTTTTATCCAGAGCTTCAAACTCTTGAGTATCTTCTGAAGCCATTCTGATAGGGATAAATATTATTCTCTCTACAATTTGTAGCAAATTCTTTAGAGTATCACTTCACCATCTTATCGCTCTATGGATGCAAATAGCTACTAAATGAGACTCATGTATGTTTTTTCATAGGGTTATGCATAATGGGTCAGCCCCAAAATCTATTTATAAAATCAAGGCAAATTTTCTTGGAATCTCGATGAAATTTATAGAAGTATACATGGCGAATTGCATTTATTTATCTCCAAAAAATTTTAAACCGTGACAAATTTCATTAATTTATCTCCAAAAATTTTCAAACTATGGTAAATTTTTATATGTTGGGGGCTATGAATATCGGTTTGTAAAATCTAAAAATGTACAACATACTTAAAAGCTTTAGGTTGATATGAAAGACTTTAGGCTGACATGACAATCGATGGCATGATGATCGACTGTAGGCATGATGATCGACTATAGGAATTTTTATTGATTGTAGGCATGACGATTGGCTGTAAGCATTATGATTAGCTATAGGAATGTCAATTGGTTGCAAGCATGATGATTGACTACAGGTATGACGATCGATTGCAGGCATGATGATCGATTGTAGGAATATTGATCAGTTGTAGGCATGTTGATCGACTCTAGGCATGACGATCGACTGCAGGAATGTTGATCGACTGTAAGCATGATGATCGGCCGTAGGCATGACAATCAACTGCAAGTATGATGATCAGTTGTAGGTATGACAATAGGCTGCAAGAATGTTGATCAATTTCAAGCATGACGATCAGCTATAGGTATGATTATTAGCTTATGTTGACAGATACGGCTCTACAACCGATCGACTTATATCGATCATCTTGCACCGATCGACACTCCTCTCCAATCGATCAATTTATTTTGACAAACACTCCTCTGTAACCTTGTCAAGTTTTTCATTATTTTAGAGCTATTTTTGAGTTAGATTATTTTTTATGCATGTTTACCAGTACCCAGTACATTATATATACGGGTAGTATATGAGGCAATTTGGGCAAAAAAAATAAAATCATTTATAATTTGTAGGTGATTTGGGTCGAAAATATAAAATCATTTATAATTTGAACGTGAATTGGACAGGAAAATCAAAATCATATGTAATTTGAGGTCGACGAATTAAAATAAAATTAGACTCATGATTATCAATGACGGGAGAATTTACCCCAAAAAAACTTCCACCCCATAAATTTTAGGCGAATGGGCCCTAGTGAAAGGATCCAAAATTAGCCAAATTAAAATAATGAAAATCCTAAATAGAGCCAATTTACGATATTTCGCGCTTATGCATAACCCTACTTTTTTGTCACTTTTATTTTTTGGAGCATGCATATCTTCTGCAATTAATGTAGTTTTTGTGTGACCTCCCCGCTGGAACACTTTCCAACTTCTAATCATTACCTTCGGTGGCTCACCAATGGCATTCTACCGTTTAATTGGCCTAAAATTCAAACTACGCTACCACCTCACTGCACCTCTTTGACTACTCTTTGGTTATAGCATGAGTTTGTTAGCATTGAATGTGGGATCATTCTCTGATTTACACATGGCACGATTGCAAAATCACTGCTTGGCTCCTCTTTGACATTAAAATCGATGAATTAAGAGCCTTTTTATTCCATCGACACTTAGTAAATTCCATACACAATTTTTTGTCTTGGTTGCACTCTGCCTTGCATTAGCTTCGAAAGGTTCCCCGATTAGAAGCACTATTGCTCGCTTTTGACCATCGACTCTCTTTTCGCATGGGATAAAAAATTGAACACCATTCCGTGAGGAAATTAGTGTATTTTTATCTAGATTCAAGAGCGCTCACCGTTATGGAAAACTTTACATAGATTCGAATGCAGAATGGAACGTTGTTGGATACTGTGTCAACACAGTCATTTTTTGTAAAAAAATTATCTTTTTCAAAGAAGACTAATTACAAAGTACAAAAATAAATTAAAGTACAAAATGTAGAAAGGAGGGGAAATAATTATACAATGTAAGTCATTTTTTGTGAAATTTTTCTCTTTTTCAAAGAAGACTGATTACAAAGTATCGAAAGAAATTAAAGTACAAAGTGTAGAAAGAAGGGGAAATAATTATACAATGTATATACATATGTTACAGTGAGCTCATTCCTTACACATAGTAGATCTTGAGATGAAAACCATTTACTGGAATCATTTGTATGTTTCCATTTAGATCTTCCAATTGAAATACATTCGACTCCTTGGCTTCTACTATTTCGAAAGGACCATCCCAAAAAGAGTCAAAATTTTCATGCATGCTTGGATTTGCTCTATCAACATTCCATCTAATAATTGAGTCTTCAACTTGGAATTTTTTGAATCTGAATTTCTTATCAAACCATGCTTTGACATTTGATGAATTTTTTTGAAAGTTGTCATATGCCTAAGCTCTATTATCTTCCAATTGTAGCAAATGTGTTAACATAGTTCTCACAGGATCTTCCTCTAACTCTTCCTCTGTATTGACAAGATTAAGTACTGGAATATCCAAATAAATTGGTAACAATGTCTCTTTTCCATATATCAGTGCATAAGCGGAAGTCTTAATGGACTTTTTGATAGTGATCATGTCTGCCCATAAATCTTGGTCCAGTAATAGGTGCCAACTTCTTTTTTTACCTTCAAGTGATTTCCTCAAAATCCTTAGTAGGTTTTTCTTTGTAGATTATGCAATTTCGTTACCCTATGGATAATAATTTGAAGTATTTTTAAGAGTGATGCCATACTTAATGGAAAACTCAATATACTTGGCTCCTATGAAATTTGGGTCATTTTCTCTCACCAAGGCTTATGGAATCCCAAACCTTGAAATTAAATTTTCCATAAAATTGATCACAACATCGTGGTCTGATTTCCTGGTAGGAATACCCATCTGGTGGGATAATATGTGGTAGTTAATATAAAATTATGCTCTATTGATTAATTAGGTTTGATAACCCAATGAATTCTAGCCCCCATTATTGAAATGACTCTTTAACTTGTATGGGCTTGAGGGGGGATGAAGCATTTCTTGTCCTTCCAACATACCTCTGACATTTATCATAATCTCGGGTGAATTTGAAAGCATCAAAAAATATAGTGTCCCAATAATAGCCTACTATTATGATTTTTAAATACATAACCCTTCCCAAGCTATATCCACCAGCTGATCCTCCATGGAACTCTTCCATGACCCTCTTTTGTTGATCATCCTTTAAGCATTTTAGAATAATTCTATCCAAGTTTCTTTTGTACAAACCTTCTGGTAGTAATACATATTTCAAAGCATGAAGCTTGTATATCCTCCTTTGGGAAGCATTTAGATTAGGGGGACATGCTCCAATTTGAAAATACTTGATCATCTGGTCAATCCAATCAGAGTCTACAATTGGTATTATTTCCACCTGATTTTCTTCTGGTGTCTTAAAAGCTATGACTTTTGCTAATGTTGCAGCTTCTGTTAACCCTTGGCACAAGGATATACCTCTCACTAGCTTGGTGGGGTGTATTTCTACATCATATTTTTAGATTTTGGTAATATAGCTAGATTTTTATCTCCTATATCACCCTATAGGATAAAACTTATTACATCTGAATGAACCACATATACCAGGGTCTTGCTCTGTACCAAATACTGCCTAAACTTCTTCAGTGACTTCATCATAGCAAATACTTGTATCTCAACAAATTTGTATTTGCCCTGATAATCATGGAGTGTCTAGCTCCAAATTAACACAAGATGTTCTTCCCCTTGATCATTTTTCTAAGTGATTATTGTGGCATAACTTTATTTAGCTCCATATGCATATAGAATAAAATATTTACTAAAATTTGGGTTTACTAGTACTGGGGTTGTTGCAATGGATTGCTTGATAATATTGAAATATTTTTTCCTAACTTCAGTCCACTTGAACTCAACATTTTTCTTGAGTATCTGAGATATAGGTCTTACCTTCTGTGCAAAATCAGAAATGAATTTCCTGACAAAATTGATTTAGCCTAGGAAAGACTGCAAGGTCTTCTTATTAGTAGGCAAAGGAAGAGCAAGAATTGATCTGATTCTATCTGGGTCTATGGCCATGCCTTATTTTGAGACCACATGACCTAGTATATTTTCTTCATGGACTAAAAATAATGACTTCTTAGGATTGATCAAAATACCAAATTCTTTGCACCTTTGAAAAACTTGCTCCAAGTGTGACAGGTGGTCCTTTTATCATGGGAAAACATAGTCATGTCATCTCGATAAATAAGAATAACCTTATTGATTAGTGTTCCAAAGGCATAGTCCATGGATCTCTGAATTGTGGCTCCCACATTGGACAACCTAAAATGCATTCTCTGGTATGCAAATGAACCTCATTTTGTGGTGAATGTTGTTTTATACTAGTCTTCATATTTCACCCAAATTTGGTTGTATCCAGAGTAACCATCTAGTACTGAGAACCTTTCTCCTCCTACCACTACCTACAAGATCTGATCAATATAAGGGAGGGGGTAGTGGTCCTTAAGGGATGCTTGGTTCAGATTTCTAAAGTCCACACACAAGCATATATCCACATTATTTTTTCTTACGAGTACCAAGTTGGCTACCCAAGTAGAATTTTTTATCGGGTATATGATATTATCATTTAATAACTTTAAAAGATCCTCTCTCATAATGGCCTCGATACTTGGATTGAATAGCCTCTACTTCTACCCAAATGGTTTTACATCAGGCTATAGCTCAATAGTATACTGGATAATCTTTTTGTCATATACTTTGAGATCCTCGTATGACCAAGCCACAATGTCTTGGTATCTTAAGCATAAATATTTGATATCTTTTGCTTCTTCTAGTGAACATAGGACTCCAACATTGAGCTTATTTTCTATACTGAATTCAACTTCTTTATAGATTTTTTTATTGACTTTCATGGCTTTGATATTTTTCTGTCTTCATTGTCAAATAAATTCTCAAGGGTGACCAAACTTCTTGGGATATGATTGTTTCTTAGTTGGATAATGTATTGTTGATCAATTTATTTTGAATTATCTTATTGGATAGTGGAAATACATGCTTCTCTCACAAAAAAATTAATTATTTGTTCATCACTTTCAAAAACCTGCCAAAAAATCTGCTTGTCTAGTACTGCAGATTTGAAAATTATTTTAATTCCCTTGGCATTCTTGATTACAAAGGCTAAAGAAGGGTTGAATTTATCTCCCTTTGTTGCTAATGAATCATCTAGAGTATTATTTTCTCTAGGAACAAAATTTAAATTTAGGGCATCAAAGGATTCTATTAAATCCCATACCTTGTTTCTGTAAGCTTTTAAATAATGGTGCTTACTGCTACACCTATTTCTTTCTTGATGGACTATCAACTTAGAATCACCATATATGTCCAAAATATTAATGCCCATGCTTTTTGCTTGTATCAATCCGAGACACAAGGCCTCATATTCTACAGCATTGTTAGTACATGAACATATCAGTCTGTAAGCAAAATTCTTTATCCCTTCGAATTGGGATTGTAGGACCACACCAACTCTTGCACCATTTCTACATTTAGCACTATCAAAGTGCATAGTCCAAATCTATTTCTCTCTTAGATATTGATTGGATATAGCAAGTATTTTTCTCTCTAATTCATTTGAGATGCTATATGTTCCCATACCAGTTCTAAACCGACTATAATCTTCTATAAAAGGCAACTCATCCTCAATGTCCAGCTCTTCAATATTCTCCACTAGATCAAATTATTCCAAGGGGTTAAGATTATGCATATGTCCCTAAATATTTTCAATATGATAAGCCACTGGTTTTTTAGGTGTTATCCTTATTATCTTTCCTTTGAAATAAATTACCATGCTAGAATAATCCATGTACATAAATACCCCAACTTTGTAGTAAACTCTCTTGAAATACATAATCCAAAATAAGGCTCTAAGTCAACCACAACTATTTCTTGCACTATTTTCACCTTAGGGGCTTTGTGCAACCTCATCATTACATCCTTAATGACTTGAACTATCTTGACAGGTGTCTCATCTAGTTGTAACACTCCAAGACGATATCAGGTATACTCCATACCCATATCTTCATAGATTGAATTAGGAATAAGTATAGTTGATGCTCTCGAGTCAATCATACAATTTTGGACCACCCAACCCTCCATCCTAAAAGATATATAAAAAGGAGGGGGTTTATTCTTTAAAACAGTGGATGATATTTCTTTCTTTTTTGAGGGTATACTAAGGATGGTGGTGGCCTGCTTATCTTGTGGGTATTTGTTGAGAGAAGCTTTAAGTAGATCAATCTGGCTAGGAATGAACAGAGTTCCATAAATAATGGATTTCAATGGGATATTTTTCATTTCTTCAACAATATTATACTTATATTTGGTCAAGGCAGGTCTTTCAAACCCTCTTTCTAGCTCACCATATTTCCTTTTATACAATTGAGTGGCTTCTATTCTTTGTATTTTAGTAATAGTTGGGAATCTAAGGCTTTCTTGAGCATCATCCTTAGATTTTATTTGATCTCTTTAATTTTTCTTATCCCACCTCTTAGGAAGACTGTATGTTTTCTCTTTACCCTTAGCTTGGGGAATTGGGAAAGTATCACTGCTTTGGGGAAGTGGATATATCTTTTCTTGAGAAGGGACTTGGAACTGCCCCATATTTTGGGGATATAACTGCAAGGCTTTCTTTCCAGACCTTTTCATAACAGTAATTGGACTTTTTTCATCTAATTATTTCCTAACCATGATTTTGTTAGACTGCCATAGCATATTAATTCTTCCCTTTTGATTCCTTTCAGCTTGATCCCTTGATTTTTGAACATGGTATTGGTACATCACACAAGACTGTGAGTCATGGGGGTCGTTGCATACTAAATACCAAACATTCTCAAGAGTAGTATCTTAAGAACATTATGGCTCCTCATATACTACATTCACCCTGACCCTAGTACTATTACTAGGACCCAGTCTTTGATATTTTTTTACATATGGGAATCTCATCTATTGTGACATTTCTTGGTCTCTTTTTCCATTGAATTCATTCTATTACTCGGAGTTTTCAAAGTATTTTGTATATCCAGGATAACTAAAAACTCCTAAGATGGTTGAGAAGGAAGGGAAGGAAAAAGGGTTGCAGAGGATATAGGCTTTGGTTGAGGGATCACATTCATTATTGTATATGGAGATGATAAAGAAAGAGGATCCATGTAATAAGGGTTTGTGGATTGAATTTGGCTACTAGTGGTTTATGAGTTGTGAGATAGCACAGTTTTGGGAGGAAGTCTTTCGACATTAATTAGGATATTTTCAACATGAACTACTACATTATAAACTTAGGGGAAGGTTTCTACTCTTTATTGTTGTGTCTACAGCCCTAAATATGATCCAAGAGCTTGGATATAATAAATATAAGCTAAACATGTATCTGGTCTGGCAATGTCAGGAATTATTTTCCATGTTCTGCTAAATCTCAAATTAAAATCTGAAACCGTTTCTTGATGACTTTTTTGCATGGATGCAAACTAGTTAATCAGAGAAAAGGGATCAATAGATTCATTAAATTCCTCTATAAATGGCTCGACCAACGCTTGCCATGAAGTGATAGTATTGTCTTCCTTAGTTCTAAACCAATGCAATATCTTTCCTTTTAAGGACATGACTAGAATCCTCACAATAATATCCTCTTATTTTATGTTGTGGATTACTGCCAGATTCAAGATATCTTGATAGTGCTCATAAGTTGTTTTCCCAGATCCATCATAAGTTGGGATAGCTTTAGATACATCTTGGGGTATGGAATTCATTTGGGTTAATCTAAGGGAACCGATTGAGTTCCAGATGGGGTACTTTTGTAATGGTTTATCAGGAGCCATATTTTGTGCCATATTTTTTGCTTTAGGTCTTATTGGGGGAACTATTGGATGGACTGAAAGATTTTATTCCAGGATATCTTCCTCTATGAGAAAATTTTGATTCTAAATTTTTGGTAACCACAACCCCTCTATAAGGTAACTCACAATAAAAATATGAGTTAGGGTTATTCCTTTTGAAAGACCTGGTATGCCTGAAAGGACACAGGTCTACAGGGATAGTTATTTTTTTGAGGTTAAGGACCAAGAAGTCGCTAGGTGAACTTGCTCTTCTCAAATTACAAGTTCAAGACAATTCACAAAATCTTGATTCCTTCGGGTTGAAATTACAACTCATTTTATGGGTTTCGTGTTCCTTGTAAACTGGTCCCACCGAAAATGCCAAAAATTGTTAGGAACTGAATTGCATCAAGTTTTACTTAATACTACAATTGTCTATCTTCCTACTTTCTATCCAGGCTTGCACCTGATAGCTATAACATAGCACTCAACATTGGATGGACCAAAAAATATTTTTTGATCCAACCTCTAAAGTAGGTTGGTTCCTTGTCAACTTAAACAGGATGTTGACACCATTATGCTTACTTAGGGTTTGAATATTAGGGTAAGAAAAGCTTAGGGTTAGATAAATGTGAACAATAGTGGATGGATAGGATAACAACATTGCACCACAATAAAAATATTTAAAAACTAACCCAAAGACACATAACTCAGACCAAAATTATCTCAAATTGAATGATTCTTAATTCATTAATGCATAGTAGAGAAATATTATAGACAACGATTTCAATATCCAGATAATGATAATCTAAATAACAGAATTCACCAATCTGATGCAGGAGCATCCAGGGCAGCACAACAATCTTGCATCACCAAAAAAAGACAAACAAAAGAAACAAGCAAAAAAAGTTCTAAGTTTGAGAAAAAAATATGCTAAGGTTCAAAGGTGTCGCGATATCGCGACATAAAAGTTGTCGCGATATCGCGACACCATCAGCATAACGGCGGGCACAAAATAAGTTGTCGCGATATCGCGACATAAAAGTTGTCGCGATATCGCGACACCATCAGCATCACGACGGGCGCAAAATAAGTTGTCGCGATATCGCGACATAACAGTTGTCACGATATCGCGACACCAACAGCAGAACAACGGGCGCAAACTTAATGGTCGCGATATCGCGACATAACAGTTGTCGCGATATCGCGACACCATCAGCACAACGACGGGCGCAAACCCAAGTGTCGCGATATCGCGACACAAAGGTTGTCGCGATATCGCGACACCTCCGATCAAGGGCGAAAGCAAAACTCAAGTGTCGCGATATCGCGACATAAAGGCTGTCGCGATATCGCGACGGACTTAGAACAAAGCAAGAGCTAACATGCAGATGTCGCGATATCGCGACACCTCGACAAAGAAGGTCGAAGGGCAAAAAAGTGTCGCGATATCGCGACACATTGGCGAAAGAGAGCCAAAGGCAGAAAAGTGTCACGAAATCGTGACATGTCACGTTTTCGCGACCTGGCTAAGAAAGAGAAGGCGGGTTTTCGTGGACTATTACAGAATGACAGTTGGCGGTTCCAGAAGCCGTTAAGGCAGTTCCAGGAAACCGTTGCAGCGGTTACAGGGACGGTTGCGAACGGCGTTTACAGCAAGAATCTTTGATGATAAAAAGGGATTTTTTGAAGGATTGCGGAGGCTGGAGAGAGGAAGGCTACGGCTTCTTTTGGCATTTTTCTTACTGTGTAATTTTTCATGGTTTCAAATTGTAAAGCTTTCCATGCTTCGAAATAAAATTGCGTCTTTTGAAATAAAATTGCGTCTTTTCTTTGTTATTAAAATTGGCTCCCCATCAAGTGGTATCAGAGCAGTAAGATTCTGAGTGTGTGAGCAGAGCGCCGAACGTGAGGCAGCTTGCACCAGGATCTGGGGTTACGGGTTCTGAGAAACAGTGAAGCAGAATGCCACCACGAAGAAATCGTGGTGTTGGAAGGAACGTGGTTCCTGAAGGAGACTTTCGAGCATTGCAGAGGCAAGTGCAGGCCCTGCAGGAAGAATTGCGTAGAGGAGTAGAGCCAAGAGGAGAAGACCAAAGCGATGATGAAGCTTGCGAAGTTGATGATCCGTCTGAAGAAGAAGAAGAAGCAATGAGTGCTGCAGAGTCTCGGATGATTAAAGCTATTTCTCAAATTGGGAAAAGGCCGAAGATTGATGTATCCACATATTCTAGAAATTTAAATCCAGAAGAATTAATTGACTGGATTAATGACATGGAGGAATATTTCGAATATGAGGAAGTTGAAGATCCAAATCGAATTAAATTTGCTAGAACAAAGTTGAAAGGCCATGCTGGCATATGGTGGAAAGGAGTGCAACTGGAAAGAAACCGGAGAGGAAAAGAAAAGATCACCAGGTGGGATCGAATGGTTGAAAAACTGAAATGGCAGTTTATTCTGGCAGATTACGAATTAGATCTGCTAAGAAAAATGCAGAGTTTGCGCCAGTCCAGCAAGTCTGTTAAAGAATATACAGAGGAATTTTTTAAAATTTCTATCAGAATCGGCCATACAGAAGCAAATAAAGAGAGAGTAGCCCGTTACATTAATGGGTTGAGAACCAGCGTGCAAGAAGAATTAAGTTTGGTCCGAATGAGCACCATTGAAGATGCTTACCAGTTTGCTCTGAAAGTGGAAGAGAAACTGAACCGTAGATTTGACAGCAAGCAAAGAGGAAGAGGTCATGGTGGAAGAACTGGTGGAAGAACCAGTGGAGGTAAATATGATGACCAAAAGCAGACTGGTGAAACCAGCAATCACCAGGAACAGAAGGAGGAGAATGCTTACCGACCCCGTAATCAGAACAATGATTATCAAAGGGGACGAGGTAGAGGTGGACGCGGATATGGCAGAGGCAGATTTCGTGGAACCTGTTTCAATTGCGAAGAAGAGGGGCATCGATCATATGAGTGTCCCAAACACCAAGAAACACCGAACAGAAGGCCTGAAGGTAATGCCAGAGCTGCAGTTGTTGAGGATGGTGTTGAATCTGAGCACTCTGAAGAAGCAGAGCACGGAGAAGTGATGATCACAAGGAGAACCTTGTTGAACGAAGAGAAGGAACCAGATCAACGAAAAAGCCTGTTTCGCACGAGGTGCAAATGTTCAGGTAAAATCTATAATATTATTATTGATAATGGTAGTAAAAATAATTTGGTTTCTAAGGAAATGGTAGCTAAGTTAAAGCTAGAAAGAAGACGGCACCCGCATCCATACTGGATTGCGTGGTTGCAGAAGGACCATAGAGCATTGGTCAGTGAACAATGCTTGGTCAAGTTTCAAATTGGAAGATACCAGGATGAGGTCCTGTGTGATATTTTGTCGATGGATGCTTGCCATTTGTTGCTTGGAAGACCATGGCAATTTGATAGACGTGCAGCACATGATGGGCATGCAAATACCTATTCCCTGACAAAAGATGGAGTACGCCACAAACTGAAGCCATTGAAGGAGGTTGAGGAAAAGGTATGCAATAATGCTAGAATTTGTTTAGTAGATGGCAAAAAAATTTTGGATGGTCTAAAGAGGGATTCAATGTGTTATGCATTAATTCCTGCTGTAAAGAGAAAAGAAACTATTGACATTCCAGCAGAAGTTACACATTTGTTAGCAAAATTTCTTGATATTATATCAGACAATGTGCCTGAGGGTTTGCCGCCAATGAGGAAGATTAGTCATCAGATTGACTTAATGCCAGGATCTAGCTTACCCAATAAGGCTGCCCATAGAATGTCTCCTATAGAGAATGAAGAGTTGAACCGCCAGGTTCAGGAATTGTTGAGGAAGGGTTTGATTCGAGCAAGTTTGAGCCCTTGTGCAGTGCTAGCAATACTTGCACCAAAGAAGAATGGCGAATGGCGAATGTGCACTGATTCCCGAGCCATTAATAAAATTACCATTAAATATCGCTTTCCATTACCCAGAATGGATGATATAATGGATTGCTTGAGTGGAGCTAAATACTTCACTAAGATTGATTTGAAGAGCGGATATCACCAGATACGTGTTAGAGAGGGTGACGAATGGAAGACAACCTTTAAAACCAGAGAGGGTTTGTATGAGTGGTTAGTTATGCCATTTGGATTGACTAATGCACCCAGTACGTTTATGAGGCTGATGAATGAGGTATTGCGTGACTTCCTGGAAAAGTTCGTGATAGTTTATCTGGATGATATTTTAATTTTTAGTAAAACATTAGAAGAGCATTTGATGCATGTTCGAACAGTTTTTGAAAAACTGCGTGAGGAGCAGTTATTAATTAATATACAGAAGTGCAGTTTTGTACAGAAAGAGTTGATTTACCTGGGATTTGTCATCTCAGAGGAGGGTCTGAAAATGGATCCTAAAAAGGTGAAGGCTATCATTGAATGGCCTGCCCCACGAAATGTAACAGAGGTAAGATCGTTTCATGGTCTTGCAAGTTTCTATCAAAAATTTATTAGAGACTTTAGCAGTATTTGTGCGCCCCTAACAGAAACTATGAGAGGGGATAAGAGAGAATTTAAGTGGACTACCAAGGCAGGTACCAGTATGGACATATTGAAAAAGAAAGTGATAGAACAGCCCATTCTGGCACTTCCAGATTTTAATAAAGTGTTTCAGGTTGACTGTGATGCTAGTGGCAGTGCCATTGGAGCCGTATTGAGCCAAGAAGGTAAACCTGTTGCATATTTTAGTGAAAAATTGAATGATGCTCGCAAGAAATATTCTGTTTATGATCAAGAGTTCTATGCTATAATTCAGGCTCTTAAGAAATGGAGACATTATTTGCTAACCAAAGAGTTTGTTTTATATACTGACCATCAAGCTTTGCAGTATATAAATAGTCAAGGTAAACTTAACCAGCGGCATTTGAAGTGGGTTGAATTCCTGCAGAGTTATACCTTTGTATTGAAGCATAGAAGTGGCAAATCTAATAGAGTTGCAGATGCCTTGAGTAGAAGGCATAATTTGTTGATGGAAATGAGAGTGCAAGTTGTTGGGTTTGATGAACTCAAGAGTTTATACCCAGCAGATCCAGATTTTGCAGAGGCATGGACGGCATGTGTGTCTCCTACTACTGTGGATCGTACTAAGTGGTTGGATTTTATGATCCAAGATGGGATGCTGTTTCGGCAGAACCAGTTGTGCATTCCACGCAGTTCCATGAGGGAAAATTTGATCAAAGAGAAACATAGCGGAGGACTAGCAGGGCATTTTGGTCGAGATAAGACCATTGCTCTCGTTAGTGAGAATTACCATTGGCCGCAGTTGCAGTCGGATGTGACCAAATTTGTGCAGGGTTGCAGAGTGTGCCAGATGGCAAAAGGAGTCAGCCAGAATACAGGAATGTACCAGCCATTGCCTGTACCAGAGAGACCATGGGAGGACATCAGTATGGATTTTGTTCTTGGTCTGCCAAGGACACAACGTGGAAATGATGCCATTTTTGTTGTTGTTGACAAGTTTTCGAAGATGGCTCATTTTATTCCATGTTAGAAGACAAGTGATGTTGTTCATATTGCAGGCTTGTTTTTCAGGGAGGTTGTGCGCCTTCATGGTCTACCCCAAAGCATTGTCTCGGACAGAGATACCAAATTTGTGGGTTATTTCTGGAGGACCCTGTGGAAGAAGCTAAAAATAGAATTGAAATTCAGTTCTGCATACCACCTGCGATCGATGGACGAACCGAAGTAGTCAACGAAGTTTGGGTAATCTTCTACGATGTCTGGTAGGAGATAAACCCAAGGGATGGGATCTGATTTTACCACAGGCAGAGTTTGCTTACAATAATTCTGTCAATCGCAGTACTGGTAAATCCCCATTCCAGATAGTGCATGGGAACAGCCCGAGAAACGCTTCTGAGTTGAGGCCGATGGATAAGGGTGACAAGCGCAGTGCTGAAGCTGAAGACTTTGCAGCACACATGAAGAATTTGCATGAAGAAGTACAACAGCATATCAGTAAAATGAATGCTACTTACAAAGCCCAAGCAGATCAGAAGCGACGTTTCAAGGAATTCCAGATAGGAGATGAAGTCATGGTTCATTTGCGCAAGGAACGTTTTCCTACCAAAACCTACAATAAGCTAAAAATGAAGAAGTTTGGACCATGCCGGATCATAGGTAAACGAGATTCAGGAAATGCCTATGAAGTAGATCTACCGAGTGAGATGAATATTTCACCCATCTTCAATATTTCAGACTTGGTTGAATATCATGCAAGCAGTTGTAGCGAACCACCCAGTCCAGATTTGTGGAACATTCCAGCATCCACTCCCGACAAAGAAGAAATTGAAGACATACTCGACACTCGCGAAGGCAGAAGTACCCAAAATAGGCAATATTCGAAGTATTTGGTCAAGTGGAAGAACCGACCTGTCGAAGATGCCACATGGTTGTCCAAATCAGAGGTTGATCGTCTGGGTTTTCCTCTGACCGTCCAGAAGTGAGGATCACTTCTAAAAATCTACCCTGGGTGTCTGATGCAGGAGCATCCAGGGCAGCACAACAATCTTGCATCACCGAAAAAAAGACAAACAAAAGAAACAAGCAAAAAAAGTTCTAAGTTTGAGAAAAAATATATAAGGTTCAAAGGTGTCGCGATATCGCGACATAAAAGTTGTCGCGATATCGCGACACCATCAGCATAACGACAGGCACAAAATAAGTTGTCGCGATATCGCGACATAAAAGTTGTCACGATATCGCGACACCATCAGCATCACGACGGGCGCAAAATAAGTTGTCACGATATCGCGACATAACAGTTGTCGCGATATCGCGACACCAACAACACAACGACGGGCGCAAACTTAATGGTCACGATATCGCGACATAACAGTTGTCGCGATATCGCGACACCATCAGCACAACGACGGGCGCAAACCCAAGTGTCGCGATATCGCGACACAAAGGTTGTCACGATATCGCGACACCTCCGATCAAGGGCGGAAGCAAAACTCAAGTGTCGCGATATCGCGACATAAAGGTTGTCGCGATATCGCGACGGACTTAGAACAAAGCAAGAGCTAACATGCAGATGTCGCGATATCGCGACACCTCGACAAAGAAGGTCGAAGGGCAAAAAAGTGTCGCGATATCGCGACACATTGGCGAAAGAGAGCCAAAGGCAGAAAAGTGTCACGAAATCGTGACATGTCACGTTTTCGTGACCTGGCTAAGAAAGAGAAGGCGGGTTTTCATGGACTGTTACAGAACGACAGTTGGCGGTTCCAGAAGCCGTTAAGGCAGTTCCAGGAAACCGTTGCAACGGTTACAGGGACGGTTGCGAACGACGTTTACAGCAAGAATCTTTGATGATAAAAAGGGATTTTTTGAAGGATTGCGTAGGCTGGAGAGAGGAAGGCTGCGGCTTCTTTTGGCATTTTCTTACTGTGTAATTTTTCATGGTTCCGAATTGTAAAGCTTTCCATGCTTCGAAATAAATTGCGTCTTTTGAAATAAAATTGCGTCTTTTCTTTGTTATTAAAATTGGCTCCCCATCACAATCTCTATATTTTACAAAAATACACTTTCTAACAATAAATATCAATCTCAAAAGTAGATTTCAATTACTTTAATAGCTAGTAATCCATTATTTGGAACAAACTAACCACTTAAGTATTCATATAAATGGAGCTAAATAATTTGAACCTCTGATATCAAGCATGAAGATACAAATATTAAGGTTAAGATTAGTGTAATGCTCCATTCGTTAGCTCTTGGGAATATTTACAATAGCACGGGAAAACACACTAGAGCCAACCCTTGAAAATTAGGGTTTGACCTCTACTTATAGTTTTGCAAAATTAAAATTATCAAGAACATTACAAAGATCAATTTTTGAAAATGCAAAAGAGAGTTCTTTCTGGAATTTTCTTACTAGTACACCCTCTGGAAAATCCACAGTAAGTGGATCGCCATGGCAGCTCGAGGCCTCTACAACTTGCTAGTATCTTGACACAAACTAGAGTTCAAGTTGTTGGAGATTATGCATCATCATTAATCCTTCTTGGAAGCCATCAGTCGTCGTCGATTTTTAACCACCTCTAGTTCTATTTTCTTTAAAACCATCAATGCTTCAATTTGTTCTCCAACTAAATGTTACAACTTTGATGAAGAAATACCTTTAAATACTTTAGATTCTTCGACACAATATTCACCGTTGATTTCCCCCATAGTATGGCTATGATTTATCTAGATATAAGCTTATTATACTGGTGGGGATAAAACAACATCATTCTACTTTAAAATACTGGTGATGTCATCCTTCTATCTTAGAGACTATGGAACACCAATCTAGCTTTCAAATGACTTGAAGGCTAAGCATGATCAAATCTGCTCTCTATTCTTCAATTTTCTTCATTGTCCACAAAGAATTCATGAATCCGCACAAAAATATTGATGATGCCATCTCTTCTTAAAATATTTTGTAGATTCTATTTATGTTTGAGCAAGTGTATTAGCATATGATCATCAATCTCGAATCGTCACAATGTAAAATTACTCTTTATCCATTCCACATTGTATTTAGAATAAAACATTCCTCATCACCATTCTAGAAAGGAATTAGTCTAAATCATCTCTTATTGTGAATCTGCATCTACTATGTTCACAACATTCCACCTTTTCACCATTCTGAGCAAAAATATTCTATGTATTCTCTGAAATCCTGTGCTTTGATGCATAGCCTCTCATGAGATATTCAAAATATCAAGCGGTTGCCAATACACACTTTCTTCCTGCTCACATCATCCTTTATCAAAACATTTTGTGGATTCATGATGCATCACTAGTCCTAAGACAAAAACAAAAGAAGTCTTTTGGAATTGCTCCAAGTGTGAATATTTGCTAAATGTTAAGTGGGCTCATACCTCCTGTCATGGATCTGCTCCAAAATACATTGTAAGGTGTGCAAAATGAGGACTCTATGACTTAGGCAAAATTTGTGAAATTTTCCTAAGTATGTGGCCATTTTGGGCCTACAATAACTATAATGGCCAAATTTTTAAAATAATAACAATCAATTTTAGACTTATCATACCTTTGATTTGATCCTCCTTTTTTATTTTTGTTGTTGCCTCTACCTCTTACTTTATGAAAATTGTAGCTAGTTTCTCCTTAATCTTGTATGACAACATGAGATATTAAATTGTATCCCATATATTATAATATCCAAATAATACTAGATTCTCTTCAAGATTATGGATCTAGAGGAGGTGAAATATAAAAATTTTAACATGAGAACCAAAAAGTTTCCAAGTCCTAATCGATTCCAAATTAAAAATTTCTAAGTTTTTTGGGACAACATAGGAGAGTATGTAACCATGGTAGTGGAGGAATATCATGCAAATAAAAATATGTTATAGTAAATAAACCACACTTTCCTTGCTTTGATTTCTAAAGTGGGAGAGGCTTCCAACCTTGACAAATTTTTCCAGATTACATTTTGCAATGTAGTCTACAATATTACCAAATTGGTGGTTGAAAGTCTCAAGAAGGTACTGGATAGTATTATATCTTTGGAGGAAGGAGGATTTGTGGAGGGCCAAAAAATTCTAGATGGATTAATCTTAGCACAATAAGTTGTTCACATAAAGCATCAAAAAGGTTGAAGAGGTATGTTTATAAAATTTGATATGTCTAAGATTTAGGATAGAGTCCCTTAAAAAGTTCTAGATCGAATATTAGAGAAATTTAGTTTTTGTTAAGGCTAGAGAAAGTGGATCATGAGTTGTGTCTCTTTTACCTCCTTCTTAGTACTCATCAATGTTATTCCCTTGGATCCTTTTTAGGCCATTGGAGAAATTTGGTAAGGATATCCTATATCCACATAACTCTTTATTATTCTTGTTGAAGGAAACAAGGAATTATATTAGGAGTGTAATTGGAAGGGATGAATCTCACCCATTTACAATTTATGGGATACATAGGGTTATTGGGGATGGAAAATATCAAGGAATAAAGAGTGCTTAAAGATACCTTAAATACATATCTAGTAGCCACAAACTAGGAATTGAATGCAACCAAGTCCAAGGTAGTATTCTTTAATACCAAAAAATGAATCCAAGATCATATTATAAACATCTTAGGCTTATCTCAAGGCTACCTCCCATAAGACTACCTAGGGTTTTTTAACAACCTACTCACCTGGTTGCTTGATAAAAAAATAGTCATAATTAAATTTATGTTTTTTAAAAAGGTTTTACTAATATGACTATAAATAGTTTCCTATAAAACAAGTATGATAATAAAGTTATTAACATAAAAAATAGTACCTTGTATTTTTTCACATTTACAAATAGTATATCACAGGCACAACATATCACTTCTTGGTTTAAAACTATTGCAGCTAGTCTTCCAAGTGGACGAGATCAATTAAATTTCATGAATATGTCATTCTGTCGTCACGATTATCTCATTTATCATCCATATTTACCAGCATAAGGATCGAACCTGATGAGGCTTATCCTCTAGGGACCATAACACCTAGAGAGGAACACTTTCTTTCCCTATTCTTCACACACTATATCTTCGATAAACCAGTTGAATTGTTTATGTCCAATGTGGAAGTGATCAGTATAATCATGTCTTTATGACTAACTGGTATTTTTCTTTCCTCATAAATAGTTAGCACCATGTCCATTCTCAGATATTGATCTTCATTAATAAATACCATTGCAACTCATAGAGGTTTATCCCATACCAAACCCTGTGATCATTCTTGGCAATGTTTGACTAGTATGGTACTTATCATAGTGCAGTTCAGATCCAACCTAGAAAAAGTATCCCATACTACTTTTTCGTTCTGACCTGACCAAGTCTTTTATTGACCATTCTCATCAATTGATAGCTACCCTGAACTAATTCTATACCTACCCACATCCTTATTTACTCGAATTAATTTTTGATTAAATTTTGGGTTCAATATTGTCTAGAAGACACAAAACTTCATTCAACATCCACATGTTCTAACAAGTAATAGGCTAACTTGTATTGGTACCAACTCCTCTAGAAACAACTTCATATTATAAAAATATGGTGACTATCTCTTCTAAATGGGTTTGTTATATAGTACCTTCTAAAGGCATCTTTTAAAATCAAAAAGCTATTATTTTTTTTTCTATAGATTAGAATTACCTCTAATTCCAAGATAGTTTTGATTATCCAAGATATTTTTAATTATATCAAATAATGTATTTTGAATATCTGAGGTTGCTTTGGGTTTTAAACTTATAGGTATTTTAAAATAAATAGACTCCAATACATTCCTATTATCTCTTACTAAAAGATAGTTATGTCTAGATAGCACACAAATTTTTTCTACACACACAAGAGCTTATTATTTTATTTAAGATGAAGCATGACCAATTTCAAGTAGACACCCATACCTGATGTCACAAGCAAAACTACTAATAACATCAATACAACACCCTCAGGTATTTTTTGCCTAGTTAACATTATTTTTAAATCATAATCAAACAAATTCCTAAAATTTGTCATATAATCATTTACATAATAACATTGAAAATAGGAGTTATTTTATAATACGTTTACAAGAATAAATATATTGAATACATCTTAAGTAAACAAAATGAACTGCAACATAGTCATAAATACATTCTCAAGCATCATTAAAATACATCTCTATCGTAATATATTATATTCCACTTCAGATATGGTTTCAGTAATACAAAGGACATTAACTCTAATTTTTCTTTTCATAAACATGGAAGAATTAAACTTGTATTATTCTATAATCTATTTACAACATGCTTTGCTTCTCAAAATGAGCACTAATGCTACACTGTAATAACCAACTATGCAACTCCTAACAAGTGGTCCTATGTAAAAATAAAACATGCTAGCCTCTCCTCAAAAGATTTATGTGCAAATGTTAATGTTACATTACTTCCATAGTGCGGATTCAAACTACCAATCTACGTACAAAATTTTTCTATGATGCCCATTGTTCTTTGCAGATTAAAAACTCACACTGAAACCAAACGGATTTGTCGAGGATTGTATATGACTCTGACGATGTTCATGCAACTAACATTCACTCACAAATTGAACTAATTCTACATAGAAATGCATTGGAGCTTCACCAATCCCCTCACTCGAGATCAATACAAAAGTTTCCATACATTTCATTTATAAAACAACAACATGCTATGTTTCCAATTTTTTATAATAAAATATTTAATATTTCATATTCTACAAACTACTAATCTATGCTACAACATGATAGCAATATTTATAATAATATTTATTTAATTGTATTGCATAATATCGCAACAACTAGCGTATACCAACTATCCTTTGCACTCAAAATAAAACACACACAATAGAGTAATTTGATACAGCACAACAAATTTTCAATAAGAAAATACCGAGTTTTCCATTGCCTTAATTTATGTTATGCATGACCACAAATTTTAACAAGCCATTCGATGTTCACATAAACAATTTAGCACAGATTTGCTTTCATAGAATTACACATTCACATTAGCAGTTTCATTTTTACAAACCAATGGTTTTGATTTCACACAATTGTGAGCACACTCAATAATAATAGTAATATCAAAATTTCTCTACACACCATAGTGTTTTATTACCAACCTCTAGATTTGCTTTCTCAAATTAGAAGCAATTTCTAGTCTTGAAAAGCCTCTTCTTCTTTTTTTCGTCCACTTTGTTTGCCAAATTTCTTCTCTTCTCCACTGTGCACTTTTTTGTTTTCATTGTTCTTCCTATTTCCTCTCTCCTCTCCTCCTCAATTGAATGCACTTAATGATAAATTATGGATATTTCCCTTATTTCCGATATACCACCATATCCATTAATAATAATCACATACATTGCACCAAAACAGAGTTAATCATCTTAATAAGTTCCCAATAAAATTATTCTTTTTTATATATTACCAAAATAGAAAGCAATGAAAATGAAATACTTTTCCCTTTCACCCATGCAACAAGATTAGGAAGTAATATAATTTACATGGAGGAAGTTTCGACCATCAAATCGTGCACAACGTACACCATAAAGACCATGCATGGAGGCCTCACTTCCCATTATCATGCATGGAGGCCTCACTTCCCATTATCATTTAATCACCACAAACATATACATACATACATACATATATATATTAAGCAATAAAATAATTATCTTACTTTATATTTCTTCTTTCTTTATAAAAAAACATCTTTCCTAAGAATCATGAAAATATAAAAGTAAATATTTTCAAAGTTCTATTTAAACCATTGAAGGTAATTCTCAAGACTTAAACATCTTCTTTACCACATTAAAAAGCATACGCCAATAATAAAATATTTCAACAATTATGCATGCACACACATGCATGAAAAGTGAACAATCACATGCCTTTTCAAACTAGTGGCTCCCATCATCATCACCACCTTAGTTATCAAATTCGTCAAATTTTCTATATGAAATTAAAAAATTGTCAAATTTAATACCCTATCGTATAAATCCAATGAACAAACCCTAAATTGGTGAACAAGCATCAAAAATCCTAAAGTCAATTTTTAGTTGTTGAAAAAAATATAAAAGAAGCACTATAAACATGACAGCTATGAACAAACCCTCCTTCAACATTCAGTTTGGAAGTTTGATTTTTTTTGCAGATACTATCGAAAACAACCATTTTCAATCTATTCTCAACCTCATGGGGATGATGTTTTTTTATTTCTTTATCATCATTTGAGAGAATGGATAGCTTTGACAAATAAATCTCCCATTTGGAGGATTCATTATTTTTGTACCCGCTATTTGAAATGCTCCTTGTCTCAAATAATATATGAGTTATTTAAAATAAAATAATAAAAAATATTGCTCTTTAATCCTAAAATGAAACAAAAAAATAGTGCTCTTTAACCCTTAAAAAACATTGCTCTTTAACCCTAAAATAAAAGGAGAAAATGATTTCTCTTTAACCCTAGCTTTTAAGGAAACCTAAAATTAAACTTTTCTAATTTTTAAACTTGAATAATATAAGATATTTTAAGTGCTCTCTTTTATGCACTCTCTTAACAATTTTTTATGATTTTTTATTATAATTGGTAGAAAACTTATAATTTATATTTCAAAAAAAATATTGATTTAACCTTTAAGAATCTTCTCATGTGTTAAAAAATTACTATATTTACATAAAGTTATAAAAATGTTTATATTAAAAAAATAATTTAATATATTTTAAATTATATATTTAAAAAATATATTATTATAAATAAATATTAATAAAAATAAAAATAAAATTATATGAAAATATATATACATTTATCATATATATAGAATTTTATGTTGAATTTTATTACAAATTTTTAAATATGTTGAATTTCTTTTGAAATTTAAAAGTATCGAACTTGAATACGAACTCAAACTTGATAACTAAGATCACCACCATAAAATATTTCTCATTCATTTCCAACATGCAATATTCAAACCAATTTAACTCATGCAATAATGCACCTAAATGATATGCAAACACAAGTTTCCATGTGCTCATGAGCCAAATCATCACTTTCCATTTTATATTTTCCACTGACTTGCTTCCCTTCATTACCTTTCTACGACTGACCTACACTCATAGAAGCTATCAGTAGTACCTTATCTCACAAGAAAAGGTAAATATTTACATATTTTATTCTTTTTCATTAATCATGTAAGGAGGGTCGTTACATCCTCCCCCGCTAGTGATAAACACAATCCTTGTGTTTAAAGCTAAGTGAAGTAAAATAAAAACTTATGAACATTCTTTAACTTCTACTTATATGCAATAACACTAAATCAAATTTCACTTTTCCATTTGATCCCAAGTATTGCCAATACATTTATCATCATAAAGAGAAACACATCATTTTTCTTATAATCACCATATAATCACATCATTGATTATGTCATAAAGGAAATCAAATACACATTTCCATTGAAGTCCAAAACATGTATCATAGCAATACCAAAACATTCATAGGCTACTCTACCCAGTAACTCAACAAACATGTTTTATACACATATCTTAAAATTTATCAAAGTTTATGATGAAGTCTTTATCTACTCAAACAAATAAGGAAATTACCACTGCATATCTACTACATCTTCCCACGTAGCATTTTGGTCTGAGTAGTGGTCCCATTGGACTCAATATTGCTCTATATTTTATTTTCTCAAATTCTTGGTTTGGAAACCAAGAAGGTAAATAGGTCGCACCTCAATCCTTAATGGATCAATCATATTCATATTGGAAACATCTAAAACATGAGTAGGATCATAAATATATTTTCTAAAGAGAGACACATGAAAGACATTATGGATCTTGGATAAGCTTGGTGGTAGAGCTAATTTGTATGCAACAGGGCTTATCTTATCTATGATCTCAAATGGACCCACATATCGAGAGTCAATTTTAGAATATTTGATTGAACTTTTAGTTGGCTTCACCCTTAAGAATACTCGGTCTCCCACTGAGTATTCCCTCGGTGTTCTTTTGAGGTCCGCATAGCTCTTCTGGTGATCTACGGTATCTTTCAACTTTCGTTGAATTCTTTTCAATTGCTATTCCATTTCTCTTATCATTTTTAGGCTGATCACTACCCAATCCTCCAGATTATCCCAAGATAAGGGAATTCTGCACCTTCTCCCATACAAGGCTTCAAAGGGTGCCATACCCAGTGAAGCATGGTAACTATTGTTATATAAAAATTATACTAGGTATAAGTAGTCTTCCCACTTAGTATGTTGATCCATGCTGTACATTTATAACATATCCTCAAGCACTTGGTTCACCCTCTTAGTCTGACCATCCATTTTTGGTGATAAGCTATACTGATATTTAGTTTGGTCCCTAAAGCTCGATGTAATACTTGCCAAAATTTAGAAGTGAAATGAGGATCTCTATCCAAAATTATAACTTCTGGAAAACTGTAAAGTCTTACCACTTCCCTGGTAAACTTACTTGCTACAACAATTGCATCGTCTTGCACATTACCAGGTATAATATGTGACTTTAGTTAGTTTATCCATAATTACCATAATTGCATCATGCCTGAACCTTGTTTTAGGCAACCCCACTATAAAATCCATTGATACTACTTGCCATTTTTATGTGGGTATCTCATGTGAATATAATTTTCCAACTAGATGTATCTCTTTAGATTCTCTCGCATCTTTGCACTTCCTGGATGCGTGGAGTAGGGAGTGTTATGAGCCTCCCTAAGGATTATTTCCCTCAATCCTCCTAGGTTGGGTACCACCAACCTATTCCTAAAACAAAGTAGATCATCTTTCCAAACATAATCTGTATTCTTATCTGTTCTCTATCCATATGCTCCTATGCATGATTGGAAAAAGTCATCTTTTCCTTACCATAACTTAATTTTATCTATTATATCATATTGATATTTTTTCATTGCGATTATACACCCCCTTCGGCTCAAAGCATCAATGACCTTATTCTCTTTACCTTTAATGTACTCAATACCAAAATCATACTCCGCTAAAAACTCTAGCCAACGTCATTGTCTAGCATTTAATAAGGGTTGAGTAAAAATATACTTTAGACTTTGATGATCTATCTTTAACTCAAATGGTTTTCCCAAAAGGTAATGTCACCAAACTTTTAGAGCATGTACTACCACTACCAACTCTAAATCATGAGTAGCATAATTGACTTTGTGCCTCTTAAGTTTTTGGGACTCATAAGCAATAACTACATCATCTTGGGTCAAGATCCCACCTAACCCTTCAATCGATGCATTTGTACACAATGTAAATTGCTTATTAGGATTAGGTAATTGCAAGATTGGTGCAATCATCAACCTTTCTTTCAAAATATGAAAAGCCTCCTCACACTACTCTATCCACTTGAAGCTTTTCCCTTTTATCTGAAGGTTTGTAATGGGTTGAGCAATTCTCGAAAACCCTTTGACAAATCACCTATAATATCCTGTAAGTCCCATAAAACTTCACACCTTCGTGACATTAGTAGGAGCTGGCCAATCAATGATTACCTCTATTTTCTTGGGGTCTACTGCAATTCCTTCAGCAAAGATAATATGTCCAAGGTATTGCACTTGTGGAGTATAAAACTCACATTTTGATAATTTTCCAAACAATTGATTCTTTCTAAGAATCCCAAGCACTGTTCTCAGGTGTTGATCATGCTCTTCTTTATTTTTAGAATAAATCAAAATGTCATCCAAAAATACTAGTATAAACTTATCCAGTTGTTCTCTAAAAATGTTGTTCATGAGGTTCATGAACATGGTTGGGGCATTGGTTAACCCAAAAGGTAATATTGTAAACTCAAAATACCCATACCTTGTTCTAAATGTTGTTTTAGAAGTATCTTCTTCCCAAATTCTTAATTGATGATATCCAGATCTCAAATCTATTTTTGAAAATATGGTTGCTCCTCTTAGTTGATCAAATAAATCATCAATTCTTGGTAATGAATACCTATTTTTGATAGTAACCTTATTCAGCATTCTATAATCTATGCACATTCTTAAGGTACCATATTTATTTTTAACAAAAAGAATAGGAGCTCCCCAGGGTGACACACTAGGTTTGATTAACCCCTTTTCAAGCAAATCCTACAGTTGCATTTTTAATTCTTGCAACTCTATAGGAGTCATCTTGTAAGGTGACCTTGCAATTGGTGTTGCATTTGGTAATAACTCAATTGAAAAATTTAAATTCCTTCTAAGGAGGTAACCTCGATAGTTCCTCAGGAAATACATCTTTGAATGCACCTAACACTGGATGTTTTTGAAAGAGGTCAGACTCCTTCTCAAACTCTTCTCTTCTATTCATATTCACTATGAAGACCATACCCTTCTTATTAATAACCTTTTTAAGTTGCATTGAGGATAATAGATGGGGTTTTACTTCCCTTCACCCATAATTAATTCTAATCCTTTGAGTAGATTCATCCACAAATTCCACCCATATTTCTTCAAAGTTCAAAAGAGCCTTGTGCACTTTTAACCAATCAACTCCCAAGATAATGTCAAACACATGCAAATGTGCCACATATAGATGCCAATTGATCCTTCCTTGTGGTAAAACAATGTGGGAATCAAAGAGACATTGGTTAACATGGTGATTTTACCCTGATCCATACTCTACCTTCCAACCATTTGCCAAGAATCCATGTCTAACAAGTGAATCTCTCACTAATATAGTTGATATAAAACTATCATTTGACCCACTATCAATCAAAATTTGCACATTTTTACCAAAAAAATTTCCATTTAATAAGAAAGGAGTAATTTGTCCATTGAGTTCAAAACTACCCATAGCCGCATAAATCTTGTGGTTGGCTTCTTATAAAGTCTTTGGTGGTAGATCAACTCTGTGAGGACATTTGTTGGTATAATGAGCTCCTTTGCACACCCAAAATCCACTCGGTGGAGCTCTATTGCCTCTATTGTTGTTTTCATTTCTATTCATGGATGCAATTTCCCTTTCCCTTCCTTTGCCCACTATTTTTTGGTCCTGTATTTTGGAAAAATCTTTAACATATTTCCTAAATTTACCACCTTGGTAGCTAGATTTATTTTTTCCACCTTGCTTACTCTGATATCCCCCTTTAGGTTTCTTATTTTTTTCCTTTTCCCATTTCATGAAACCAACACTTTTTCATTTTCTAAGCTCATATTTTTCCTTTTCGGATAGCTTTTGATAATTGAAATATGCTTTTCTCGTTTCCTGATTAGCTTCCTCCTTCCTTGCTAAATCAAAATCAAAAGGTAAATTGATGGGATTATGCATATTTACCATCGTCATAATTCTAGGATGTAATCCCATTACTTTCATATTGAGTTGCATACTTCAAGAGTTGTATGAAATTTTGGTGATATTATTAGACCGACATATTTTCTTGTCTCAAGTTTGAGAATTCCCCAAAATTTTCCACATAATATTGTCTCGTCAAGAATCTATCTCTGAATTCTTTGATGAACTCCTCCCACTTGAGGTTAGCAGCCTCTACCTCATGCCCTTTCTTGTATGATTTCCACTAGTCCAGAGCAATTTTAGTCATGTTCATAACTTCCAAGGTAGTTTTGGATTCAGAAGATAGAACCACCAGAGAGAAGTAGGATTCTAATTCACTTAACCAATTTTATTTCGAATCTCCATCGTTCCTTCTATTAAACTTGGTTATTACAACTTTATTTAAATTTCTATCCAATTCTTTACTCACTCTTGCCCTTCCAGCATTGGATCCCTCAGGTTCCCCTAGCACTTCCATTGTCCTACCTAATCCAATTTTTCTATCTCTTGCTAAGTCTTCTATGACTCACTTTTGTTGGGCAATAAGTTCCTATTGCTAGGCCATGTGAGTTTTATGTTAGGTCATCTCTTCCCTTTGATTTTCCATTTGTACTTGCAATAATTTAACCATCTTTGCAAGGTTCTTCCCTTCCTCACTAGTTTCATTCAGAGGAATCTCATGAACCCTTTTATGCCTCCTTTCACATTGAGGATCTTCTTTCCTTAAATTTGTGCATGGTCCTCTTATAGGTATTTCAATGATTTCTTCCTTCCCCCCTTGGGGCATTTGCTGGGCCCCCTCCATTTCATGCCATTTGTCTTGTAAGTGAAAGAGGTAGTAAATTAGTTTTTGATATCTAAACTAGTTTACACACAGAGTTCTACAGCTTTAGAATCAATTTTGCTCTGATACCATATGTAACAACCCACTCACCTGGTTGTCTAATAAAAGAACAGTTAGAATCCAATTTATTTTTTTAAAAGGTTTTACTACTCTAACTATAAATGTTTTCCTATAAAACAAGTTTGATCATAAAGTTATTAACATCATAAATCATCCCTTGTATATTTTCACATTTACAAATAGTATAACACAGGCACAACATACCACTTTTGGGTTCAATACTATTGTAGCCAATCTCCCAAGTGGACGAGATCAACTAAATCTCATGAACATGCCATTCAGTGGTAATGATTATCTCATTTATTATCTACATATACCAACATGAGGACCAAACCATGGTGAGGGTTATCCTCTAGGGCCCATAACACCTAGAGGGGAATGCTTTCTTTCCCTAGTCTTCACACATTGTATCTTCGACAAACTAGTCGACATGTTTATATCCAATGTGGAAGTGATCAACGTAATCATGCCTTTGTGACTAACTAGTATTTCCCTTTCCTCGAAAGTAGTTAGCACCATGTCCATTCCTGGACCTTGATCTTCATTACTCAATACCATCGCAACTCACAGAGGTTTATCCCATACCAAACCCTGTGACCATTCTTGGTAAAGTTTGACTAGTATGGTACTTATCACAGTGCACTTTGGATCCAGCCTAGAAAAAGTATCCCATACCACTTTTTCATTCTGACCTAACCAAGTCTTTTATTGACCATTCCCATCAGTCGACAACTGCCCCAAACTAATTTTGTGCCTACCAACACCCCTATTTACTCGGATGAATATTTGATTAAATTTTAGGTCCAGTATTTTCTAGAAGACTCAAAACTTCATTCAACATCCACATGATCTAACAAGTATTTAGGTTAACTTGTATTGGTACTAACTCCTCTAGAAACAACTTCATATTATAAAAATATGGTGAATATATCTTCTAAAGGGGTCTGCTATATAGTACCATCTAAAGGCATATTTTAAAAGCAAAGAGCTATATTTTTCTATGGTTTAGAATTACCTTTAATTCCAAGATAGTTTTGGTTATAACAAATAATCCATTTTGAATATCCGAGGTCGCTTTGGGTCTTAAACTTATTTTTTATTTAAAATGAACAGACTCCAACATAGACCTATTCTCTCTTACTAAAAGATAGATACATCTAGCTAGCATACAAATTTTTTCTGTACACCCAAGAGCTTCTTCTTTCGATTAAGATAAAGCATGACTAGTTTCAGGTAGACATCCATACCTGACATCACCAGCCAAACTACTAATAACAGCAATATAACACCCTCATCATTCTTTGCCTACTTTTTTTTTTTAAATTATAATCAAACAAATTCCCAAACTTCCTCATATAATCATTTACACAATAAAATGAAAATAGGGATTATTTTAGGAAGCAATGTATGGAATACATCTTAAGAAAATAAAATGAACTGCAACATAATCATAAATACATTCTCAAGCATCATTAAATTATAACTCTATCATAATATATTATATTCCATTTCATAGATGGTTTCAGTAACACAAAGGACTCTACCTCTAATTTTTCTTTTCATAAACATGGAAGAGTTAAACTTGTATTACTCTGTCATTTATTTACAATATGCTTTGCTTCTCAAAATGAGCGCTAGTGTTGCAGTGCAATAACCAACTATGCAACTCCTAACAAGTGGTCCTCTATACAAATAAAACATGCTAACCTTTCCTCAAAATGAGTGATAGTGTTTTTGTGCAATAACTAGCTATGCAAATCCTAACAAGTGGTCCTCTATACAAATAAAACATGCTAGCCATTCCTCAAAAGAGTTTTGTGCAAATTTTAAGGTTCCATTGCTTCCATAGTGTGGATTCAAACTATCAATATGCATACAAGATTTTCCTATGATGAACATTGATATTTTTAGCTTTAGAACTCACACTGAAGCAAAACAAACCCATTGGGGATCAGATACAACTCTTAATATGTTCATGCAGCTAACATGCACTCATAAATTGAACTAATTCTATACAAAAATGCATTGGAGCTTCACCAATCCCCTCACTTGAGATCAACATAGAAGTTTCCATACATTTCATTTATAAAATAACAACAGGCTATGTTTCCAGTTTGTTCTAAGAAAAGGTTTAATATTTCATATTCTACCAACTACGAATCTACGCTACAATATCATAGCAATATTTATAATTATATTTCTTTAAAATTATTGCATAATACCACAACAACTAGCCTATACCAGCTATCCATTGCACTCAATATAATACACATAGAGCAAAGTAATTTGCTACAACACAACAAAGTTTTCAATAAGGAAATACTAAGTTTTCCATTGCTTTCATTTCCATTATGCATGACCGCAAATTTTAACAAGCCATTCTATGTTCACATAAATAATTTAGCACATATTTCCTTTCCTAGAACAACACATTCACACCAGCAGTTTCATTTTCACAAACCAATGGTTTCATTTTCACATGCTAGTGAACACACTCAATCATAATAGTAATATCAAAATATCTCTACACAACATAGTATTTTATTACCAACCTATAGATTCACTTCCCCAAACTAGCAGCAATTTCCAGTCTTGAAAAGCCTCTTCCTTCTTTTTTCTTCCACTCTGTTTTCCAAATTCCTTCTCTTCTCCATTGTGCACTCTTTTCTTTTTGTTGTGCTTCCTATTTCCTCTCCCCTCTCCTCCTCAACTGAATGCACTTAATGATCCATTATGGATATTTTCTTTATTCCCGGTATACCACCATATCCATTAATAATAATCACATACGTTCCACCAACATGGAGTTAATCATCTTAAGAAGTTCCCAATAAAATTATTCTTTTTTGATATATTACCAAAACATCAAGCAATGAAAATGAAATACTTTTCCCTTTCACCCATGTAGCAAGGTTAGGAAGTAATATGTTTTACGTGGAGGAAGTTTCATCCATCAACTTGCACATGCCATCCTCCATAAATACTATGAGTGGAGGCCTCACTTCCCATTATCACTTAATCACCACAAATATATGTATATATATAATACAAACAGATAAAAACAACCATTATACATTTGCATAATGTTTCTTTTTATTTTTAAAGGTAAGAGATAAAATAATTATCTTCCTTTATATTTCTCTTTTTCCTTTATAAAAAATCATCTTTCCTAGGAATCATGAAAATATAAAAGTAAACATTTTCAAAGCTCTATTCAAACCATTAAAGGTAATTCTCAAGACTTAAACATCTTCTTTACCACCTTTAATCACACAAGCCAACAATAGAGCATTTCAACAATTAGACATACACACATGCATCAAAAGTGAACAATCACATACCTTTTCAAACTAGTGGCTCCCATCATCATCACCACCATAAAATATTTCTCATTCATTACCAACATGTAATATTCAAACCAATTGAACTCATGCAATAATGCACCTAAATGATATGCAAACACGAGTTTCCATGTGCTCAAAAGCCAAACATCACTTCCTCTTTTGTATTTTTCACTAGCTTGCTTCCCTTCATTGCCTTCATGTTACTGACCTGCACTCATAGAAGCTATCAACAGTACCTTGTGTTAGAGTAATATTCCATTACTTGGGATAATTACCATTTACTCCACTAGGTAAAATAAGCTAGTGTATTGCATTACACTACTTAGGATTTATTTCTACATTTACTGTTTTACTTTCTACCATATAGATATTTATTGTCCTAAATATCTAATGGTAACTAGCCTAAATATCCTAGGGTAGTCAATCCTAAACCTAACTCTCTACCTAGCCTAACACGTTTGTTAGCTTGGTTAGTGGGGAATTAGTTAGGTTTACTATTCATTGTATTATATAAACATTAGTCTTAAACCTAATGTTAAGTTAGTTAATTTGATTATTATTTCATTTGACTTACCTTGCATCATTGGTATCATCGCAGCCGGGTGGCCTAATACGAGCTTCGCTCGTTCCACCCGACCTGGACCTGGCACGGTCTTCGAGGGCCCTGTTGGCCCTCAGGACTTGCATGGATCCCGAGGTGGCTCCTAGGCAGCAAGGCCCATAGGCCCATATCACCAGGCGACCATGGGAGAGGGCCCGTAGGCCCACATCATCGGGCGACCATGAGAGACGGCCCGCAGACCCCGACAGCTCTGACAACATTCTACTGGCTGACCTGTCGGGCCTGACAGGAGACCAAAGACCACAGCACAGGGCCCGGATCCCGAGGGCAGGAGGCCCTCTGGTTATTAGCAGCCGCTAGTGCTACCCCCGTGGGTCCAGCACACAGTCGAGAGGGTAGGCGCGCCCTCCCAAGCAGAGATCGGACCCAAACCCGAGGGCAGGAGCGCCCTCGGGTCTGACCACCACTGACAGGGGACATCCCTGTCAGATCTTCGGTGATCGAGATCTGAGATGGCAGGTGCGCCCTCCGATCCTCGATGACCGATGGCATAGATT
This sequence comes from Wollemia nobilis, assembly GCA_028583015.1. Lineage (NCBI taxonomy): Eukaryota > Viridiplantae > Streptophyta > Pinopsida > Araucariales > Araucariaceae > Wollemia > Wollemia nobilis. The sequence continues at coordinate 3,391,328 of JAQPPZ010017240.1, read as the reverse complement.
CGGTGATCGGGATCTGAGAGGGCAGGTGCGCCCTTCGATTCTCGATGACCGAATCAGAGACCCTACAACTGCGGACCATCTCGGGCACAAATCCTGAGGACAATCATAGCTGGGACCCACGTGTGCTCGAGCACAGATCTCGAGGCACTGACTCAGACCTGCCACTAGACAGGACACGTGGTAGGCTGACGTGACCTCGGGCATAGATCTCGAGGTGCTGATGTGGCACAACCACTAGACAGAATCGAACACGTGGCATAGCCACTGGACATGACATGTGGCAAGTGCCACCTGGATAGGACATGTGGCACAACCACTGGATAGGACACCTGGACATGACCGGACACATGGCGGACAACCACTAGACGATGATGAATGTGACACATGGCGGACTAGCCATGTGTCACCGACCCTGACACGTGGCGGACTGGCCACGTGCCACCTGACCCGACTAGCCGCGATGTGGCGATGGACAAAAGGTCGACGAAGGACTCCGATTGCCCACAGGCAATCGAGTCCTTATAGGGGCTAAGTCATTTTTAAATGACTTACATGCACCTTCACGGCGCATGTGGGACTAATGTCCCAAAAGCTTTTTTTCAAAAAGCTTTAGAGCGCGAAGTCGCGCGCTCCAAGCCCTAGGGAGGGGAGGCTTCAAGATGAAGTCTCCTCCCCCATATCTCCGTCGGGCTAGCTAGCCCGACTGGAGGTTTAGCCCTCACCAAGGCGTGGCCCGACAGGGAGGTCAGGAGTTCAACTCCCGTCTGGGCCGAAAAAAAAATTTTTACACGGGCGGTGGAATGGACCAAGTCCAAGGTATAAATTTTTTTATTTTTTTTGTAAATTTTTTTATTTTTAATCATTTTTTTTAATAATTTAATATCTTTTGTCTAAAATCAATTTTTTTTTTTAAATTACATTGATTTTTTACAAAATTAAATTTTATTATTAATTAAATAATGATTAGATTTATTAAAATTTTGCATTAAAATAGAGAATTAAGGATTTTTTTTGCAAACAAATCAAGAAGAGCTTTTGTTTTCTCCACGAGGGGATATAAGACATAGAAGAGCATTTTTTTTGCAAATAAGAAAACCCTAAACTCTTCTCAACCTTGTTAATTTAGCATACAATAAAGGTTCAAACATGAATTCTTTTTTGCCAAATTGTAACACAAGGAGACACATTTTTTTTGTAAAATTCAAAGGCAAAGTGTGCATTTGTTTTCTCCAAGGGGGGATATAAGACATAAAATTGCACATTCTTTTTTGCAAAAATTTGAGAAGTAATTTGTAACCTTGGGTCCATCAAAAACTAAGTCGTGTGTCGACTAGTTCCGGAAGCCTTCCAAATGCGGGTCGTGTGTCGACTTGTCTTGGAAGGAGTGCTCAAAATTGTTAATTTTGCAAAATTCAGGGAGAAGACAACATTGTACTTCTTTTGCAAAATTGGAAAACAAAGTAGGAGACATAAAAATATCATTTTTTTTGCACAACACAAATACACATTTTGTTGCAAAAATTAAAAGGTGCATTTTCGATTTTACTCGACACCTTTATTGGCAAATTAGGTGCATTTTCGGTTGCATCCGACACCTAGGTGATAAGAATTTTGTGGGCATTCTTGTTTGATTATTGCATTATTTCTTTTGCAATTATAAGTCATAGAATCAAGAACACACTAAACCCCAAAATTTCACAAATTTGTGTAAATCCTTGCACAGATTTAAAGCCAAAATTACTTGATATTCTCTCCTAAATCAACAAAACCCCTAATTCACTCTTATTTGTTTGGCTTAATTTCCTCAAACTTTTCATCCTTCTTGAAGGGAGTTAAGGCAGGTGCCATTAAATATCTGTTTGAGTGAATTATATTTTGGTACTCTTTTAGGGTAATCAAAAGAAAGAACAAGTTTTTTGAAAATAAGGAACCTTAAAAGTTGCAATCCTTTGCACTAAGGGGGGATAATTCCTTTCTTCCTTCAAACATCGATTTTGATAAGAGGGAAATAAAACTTGTAAAGGCAATCAGAAAAGTCCAAGTCATCAACATTAAAACTTTTCTTTTAGACTTCATAATAGCAATCATGCTTGAAGTACTTACAATAAGAAAGGACAAATTGGTGAACTTTTTTGATCAAATTGCCTAGAAAGCATAGTTTTGCACAAATTGTAAAAATGAAAACCAAGACACCATTCAGTGTTGGTTTCAAAACAAGCAAAACTAAAATGGCAAAGGCACATCACATAAGCCATCTTTCTAGTGAAGTGTCTCATACTGATTTTGTTTCTGGTTCAAAGATAGCACAAGGAGTGCTAAATTGCTAAAACAGTTTTGTAGAGGGAAAACACATGTGTCCCTTGGGCAAAAACACCATATTCTCTCTCTCCTCTTTTAGGCTTCATAAATAGCATAAGTTTTTTGTTTGAAGACCTTGCAATAAGGGGTGCTTGTACCTCTTTTAGGCTTCATAAATAGCAAATTCTAGGTGTTTGAAGTACTTGTAACAAGAGGAGCGACTTTTTGTGATGTAAAATTGTCTAGGAGGCAATATTTGTAAAATCCTTCACAACACTCTTGAGTTGCACACTTTTTGCAATTGAGGGGGGATATCCATTTCTTTTCTTCACTATTTTTTGTAAATAGGGAAGATGACTTATAAGGGTGCATTTTTGGCTTTGACCGACACCTTAGTCACACTTCCTTCAGAAATTAATTACACTATGTTTTGCAACAAGAAGGGGGAACTTATAAGGGTGCATTTTTGGCAACGATCGACACCTTAGCTACCTTATCTTTTGCAAATTCATATTGTAAATGAATGAACCTTGTATGAAGTGATCTATTCTACTACACCTAGCGATTACAGTGGCTGGTTACCCATGCAAATCGGTTGGATGATGTGATTACCATAAGGACATTCGTTGGCGTGAAGACATAGTGAGGAATGACCCACTTTTTGCTTAGGAGCAGCCAGAGCACTGTGACAGAGCAAAGAACCAACAGATCAACATCTTCTTCACTGTATTGGGGCAGTTATATACTTCACCCAAATATTGTTGTATAGAGGGATATGTATGTATTACCCAAATAATGTAATAAGGGGGGATGTTAGAGTAATATTCCATTACTTGGGATAATTACCATTTACTCCACTAGGTAAAATAAGCTAGTGTATTGCATTACACTACTTAGGATTTATTTCTACATTTACCGTTTTACTTTCTACCATATAGATATTTACTGTCCTAAATATCTAATGGTAACTAGCCTAAATATCCTAGGGTAGTCAATCCTAAACCTAACTCTCTACCTAGCCTAACGCGTTTGTTAGCTTGGTTAGTGGGGAATTAGTTAGGTTTACTATTCATTGTATTATATAAACATTAGTCTTAAACCTAATGTTTAGTTAGTTAATTTGATTATTATTTTCATTTGACTTACCTTGCATCACCTTGTCTCACAAGAAAAGGTAAATATTTACATATTTTATTCTTTTCCATTAATTGTGTGAGAAGGATCGTTACAGGTTTTCACTCTACTATAAGAAGTTGAAGGTGGCTGAATGGAAAAAATAGGTGGATAGAATTTGTATGATGATAAATCATTGTATGTATTTCTACCTTTATTTTGGAGGAAGAGTGGCCCTTCTTTAATCAATGGTTAAATAAATGGTAGTTTACAATTCCTCTATCCTTGTTACTTTGATTGGAATCCTCAAGGATTTAGACTAGATCATGCAAAAATTATTTTGGGATGACCCAAGGATAGGTAAGTGATGGGATCTAGTAATTTGGGACAAATTATGCCAAAACAAAACAAGTAAAGGATTAGGAATTTAAAAACTAGCATTAAATAAAAAAACCTATTAGGTAAGATTTATTGGAGAGGGATATCCAATTAGGAAGTATTGTTTAGAAAAGTCATCACTAGTAATTATTTGGGTAATATTCCTCATGAGGAAGAAAGTCATATCCCTATGGGTGGCTAAGGTTTTTGATGTATAAATAAAACATGAACTTTTTTATTCATTAGTAATAGTATAATATATAAGTATACAAAGAATATCATGTACGTTAAGTGGTTGTAACAATTTACCAAACATGGTCAAGCACTCTACTAATCTAGGATGACAACTAACTACTAGAAGATAAATAACCACTCTAACAACTAACTAAACATCCAAACAACTTAACAACCTATTTCCATTATGGGCATAATATACCTCACATGAATACAAAGTGCAAGAAATTGGAAATAATTAAATAATTAACTTAGGATTAAATGGATAAGCCTAAGTATCCTCAATACTCCTCCCAACCATAGAAGCATTGGACCCGCATACTCTCAACAAATGTGGAAATTCATAGACGATATCATGATGAGAAATCTAGTGAGCCATGTGTGTAAAGTGACCATAGTGGATGACAAGGTAAGAAGTGGAAGAACCATATTGAGTGTGATGATTCTTCATCTTGAAAACTCTATCTATAATGAGCAAAAGCTGGTGATCAAGTGCCACTACTATTTTAGGGTTGATGACAGGATCAGGTACCAAAATGTCATCCTAAAATGGTTTCTCTAGAATGCATTTCTTATCCAAATGAAGCCAAACTCTATATTCAACCTGAGATGAGTGAGGGATATGATGCTTGCGCACCATGCTATACTACTCCTATGAAGTCTCCTACAAGTCTTGTGTTATCTTACCCTGAAGGCTCTACCAGTGCTAAATAAAATGAACTTAGCTTAATCCTCCATGGGTGCAATTGTAGGAGGCAAAGCCAAAAGAAACTTCTATGGAGTAAGTGGTTGTGTATCCAAAGGTGTACACAAAATAATGCTAATCAAATTTTTCTCATGAGTGAGAGTGATGGGTTCCTTAACCACTTGCTCTTGTGATTGTTCATTTTGTGGAAGTGAAGCTTCTTCTTTATCATGTGCATTTTATGGTGCTTTTTATTCATCATGTTTGAAACATATGCAAGTAGGAGCTAAAATAATTGCTTGACCTAATGGCTTACAAACTTACTGATAACTTAACATCAAATTTGATGTGGGTGTAGTGCTTTATATAAAGTAGATTTTATCATGCAAATCCAATGTGTATGTGTTTTTTTTAGCATGATATACAATATTCCTATCAAATTGATAGGGTTTTCCAAGAAATAGTCCACAACAATATTTCTTTGTGATATCACATCTTACTTTATCCATAAACTTATCACCAAAAGCAAAATTCAAGGTGCAAGTGTGTGTGATGTTAGATGTGGAGTCTACATCCTTCCACCCAAGTGCATATGGTTGGTGATGTGGTTTTATGCAAAATTTCAACTTATCTACAATGAAATTCATAGTGAGGTTCTTTAATGATTCATTATATATGATAAAATCCACAAAAATAATTTTTATGGTGGGCTCTAGTGATAAACAGATGGTCACGATCCCCTTGTGCCAAAATTTTTATCATAGGGGTAAATTTGTTTACTTTACCCTTTAAATCTGGATATTCTTCTTTGGTTCTTGTAGTTACAATGGGACTATCATGTGGTTCCTCATTTTTAGGATTTACAATTAGGCACTTCTTCTTATTCATTCTTTCAAAAGTAAAACATATAGATTTTACATGACCTTGCTTTTTACAAAATTTATAATAAATTGAAGAAGAAGGATATTTAGAGTGATAAGAAGAAAAAGAAAGTTCTTTAGGAGAAGTGGGAGGAGAAGAATAATGAGGATAAGAATGAGAAGTGTTCTTCACCTTGTTTTGATGGTGATTCACTCTTTTGGATCTGCTATCCTATCAAGATATTTGAGAAGCATCAACTTTCTCCTCTAAAAGAATGGTATGCTTGAATGCCACATCCAAATTGAGGAAATAAATGAACTTGATTTTCCTAAAATATGATCTTGCAATCCACACATGAACTTGTTAATCAAATCCTATTCTGAGTCTTTCACACCAAAAAGTACCCTTAGCCTATTGAATTAAAAAATGTAATAAAAATTTGACATACTATAGACTTACCTCAATATATACCACTTGGTTGTGAGGTCATTTTGGTAATTTGGTGGAAAAAAATATGTTTTTTAGAATCTGGATTAATTATTTCCAAGTCATAGTAGTATTATGGTGTTATCTTTCTACAATTAAAACTTTTGCTAAGACTATGAGTTTGACTGTAGCAAATGCAACTTGTTCATCTTTAGGAATTCCAGCATAATTGAACCAAGTTTGCATATCTAAAATTTATGTAGATAAAATATCAGGATCCCTAGATCCATCATACAATTTGACCTCACATTTAGCTCTGTTGGCATGATTGTGATGAGTTTTTCTATCACTATGAGTCAATTGCACAACAATACCTTTTACCTTATCTGCCAAAATGTCTACAACAACAGTAAGGTTTTCCATGTTTTATTTAAGGTCATTAGCCATTTTTTTTGTGTATATGCCAGACTAGGAGGATTAAAAAAAAATCAAGAACTATCTAGGATTTAGGAATAAATTTTGATGGTTTTATATGCAGAAATTTACCTATATTTTACAAGAATTTTTCCCTTCCAATTTACAAAAATGGCTAATTTTAATGCTTTGTAAAAAATACAACAATTTGTAATTACAAAAAATACCCTTTGATTGAAGTGGCAAATAAAAATTAGCATTAAAAGTGAAGAAAATTAGCCTTTATCCTTGCAAAAATTCAATTTGTGGAGGCAAAAATAAGTCGATTTTGCAAAATTGACTAAAATATTTGCAAAAATAATTATCAAATTGTTGTAATTGATCAAAATTTGAAAAAATTCATCTTTTTTTGTCTACCGCTAAAATTCAAATTCAATTTTTTTTTTAAATTTGGATATGGTGGGAAAAATGGATTGGGCACAAAAAAATTGTTGTCTTTGGTTCTGATCAATGGTGTTGTCAACTATGAAATTGGTGATCAATTATGCACTGAATCATGAACAATGAATCAATAGGGCCAATTGTACCCCACCCATTTAGAGGTAATGACTGCCTCTATGCACAATTATGTGTGCCTAAGGGGAGGTGACCATCGAAGGGGTGGTCAATCCTTTATAAGCACTTTGGCACTTATAAATTGTATTGCATTTGCAATATAATGTGTGGGAAAAAATATCCCTATGTTTTTAAATGCACCTTCCATACCTACTGAAGGAGTGTGCTCATTCTACCAGAAATCACCTATGGTCAAAAACCACTATCAAAAAACATAAAAAGTTAGTGAAATCCTACAACCTAGTGATGACTTCTCCAAAATTCGATGTGAAAGTCACTAAGATATCACCCAAAAATATTGCTCATCAAAAAATGATTTTTTCTTCTCAAAAAATTAAAACCATCCACTAGATGATTTCTAGGTCGCCAAATAAGATTGATCCTTCAAAATTGAATTAAAGCCTACCACATGTCATCCTACAATCGGTGGATGATTAGGCTTTCTCTCATGTTATCTAATTAGGCATTATAACCTTAGGCATAATTTTAATTTTTCCACGTAATTTTTTCACCTTTAAATTTATTTTCTTACCATCATCTATGATCTATGTTTGGTGAGGGTGAACAACGATCAATCAGTCATCATTGCATTTGAGTGTCACATAAGATATTGGTATTGTTGATAGCTGATATTGGCATTGATCAAAACCAAATTCCTCTCCTCATTGATTCTAGGACAATCACATTCAGAATTATGTTCACCATTCAACATCAAACAATGGTTGCTAGGTTTGATTCACTAGCATTGAGATATTGGTATGCGTAGACAAAATAGTTGTTCTCAACGTCTGTAATTTTTTTGTTTCTATGTTGTGATCTATGGCAATTTATCCGTCTGTGATCGATTCTCCCCTGTGATGATATTTTATGTAGTCTGAGCAACGTTTATTGCTAGATAGAAAGGTGCTTCCTGGTGTTGCGATGTCCAGGCGATCTGTGGATGTTTGACTTTCGGCACACTCTTTTTGAAGCATGACTATGAATAAAGTGGAGGTTCTCTATTTGGGGCTTCATCGCTCATCGTAAGGTATATACCGTCGAGAATGGTGGTCCAATGGTTTTCTATATCAGTCATGAATATGTCCACCAAGGCTAGTGGCCAGATGGTTGACTACGGTCAGTGAGTGTGGTTGTCCATAGAAAGAGGTGGTGGGGCACTACTATCGGACTATGAGCACCCATTTTACTCTAAATAGGGTAAAAATATACTAATATTAACATTAATTGAATATTAATATTAGTATTTAAAAACATTAATGCAACCTTATGAGGTCTTTCAATTGCAAACACAAGTTTGCTTTTGCCCAAAGTTTTATTTTCAGGCAAGAGGCAGTTCAATCCACTCTGATTTTTGTGAAGAACATTTTGAACCAATATCTTGCTCCAACTGCACTTCAAATATTCTTCAAAAAATCTCTATTAAGGAGTGCAATGGCTTCTTTTGGCCAAATTTTGACATCAAACTTTGGCAACTACTTCTCAAATATCTTCAATATTTTGATCTTTAAAATAGATAAACAATCTTCTTCAAAGAAGAAAAATTTTCTTTCCCTCACAAGGCAAGTAGATTTACCCTCTGGTTTCTACCAGGGGTATTCAGTATAGGGGTAAATTTTACCCTCTACTACCTCTTGAGTTTCACAAACTGATGTTGTGGCAGACCTCAATTCAATTTCACATAAGCATCTACCTAGGATCTTGATGAACTAGTTGTAAAACTTAACTAGACACTTAGAAAATAAGTGGTAAACTTGCCCTCCTTCTTGCAAAAATTGTATCCTCGGCTTTGATTACCACTGATGTATAAGTAATATATAACAATATATTAATATAGGATGACCACTAACTTCTAGAAGATAAATTACCACACTAATAGCATCCAAACAACTTAACAACATATTTCCAACATGGGCATACTATACCTCATGTGAATACAAAGTGCAAGAAATAGAAAATAATAAAATAATAAAAAAATTAACTTAGGCTTAAATGGATAATCTTAAGTATCATCAATAGTATTTTTGTTTGGAAGATGCTAAAATTAGAAGATAAAGTGGTAAAACCAAAACTATTTTAGAAAGTAGGTAAAGGGGATAAAGTAATTTTCTAGACTAATTCCTAGGACTAATACCCATGTTTCATTTTAGAATTTCTAGAACTAGAGCACCTTCAAGAAATCCTTGAGGCTAGAGGTTATATTAATACAACATGCTATCTATATACAAGGTAAATTGGAACCTTCTCTATTATGCAACTAAAGTAGTGGAATAGTGGCCAGTTCTAATCTCTCCAAATTTGGTGTTGTTATTAGAGAGGATATTAAAGAAAAACCACCTTACAAGAGAGGAGGAAGAGGATAAAATAGCTTGGGGTCATGGGAATTTAGGTATCTTTATATTTTGGGAAGATTATAATGAATTGCTTCCTTCTCCACTAGTGTTGTTGGATGTTCCATGGGATAGAGTATGGTTGGCAAAGGGTTGGCCAAAAATAAATTTCTTTGTATTGCAAGTTATGCATCAAAGCTTCCTCACCTATGATAACTTATATAAGATATATTTTCATGTCCCATATAAATGTATCATGTGCAATACCCAGGAGGAAACACTAGAACATTTGCTCTTCTAGTGTGACTTTGACTTGAAGTTATGAAGCTAATAGGTTAATCTCTTCAAGGCCCATCTCAACCATTAGTTAATACTTACTAATAAACGGGGCATCTAGAAATGAAGAAGGTTAAAAAATAAATAAGTTCATTTGTGTTAAAATCTAGGTCCAAGATTTATATGGTGGCACATATGGATGGAAAGAAATGCCAAAATTTTAGAGAAGAATTCACTCTAATAGAGCTATTTTGGAAGGATATAGTAAATAAGGTTACAAAAAATAGTATAAGCTCATGTGGAGGAGAAGTAAAACTAGGATGTAGATAATGTTGTCATGACGTAGATTCATGGGGCTTAGAAACCTCCACCCCTAGGCTAGAAAAAAATCAACATGGTTGGAATATCTAGGGATAATCTAGGGTAGTGGGCATTGGTTTTCTTGGAAGATACTACAAGGAGAAGGTCCTTCATTGGAAATTGGAAGGCCTAGGAGTAGCAACAAATAATGAAGTGAAGGCTTTCGCTATAAAAAAAGGCTCTCCAAATGCTTATAATAATGAATTTTAAAAGATAATAGTGGAGTTTGACTCATAAATTTTTGTGGAGCCACTAGATGAGATTAGGAATTTTAGATCGAGTGCATGGTAGATCAAGAACATAGTGGTTCACATCAAAGCCATTTGACAACAATTTTAGAATACCATTTTGGTTCATTTAGAAAGAGGAAAGAATAATATGAATGGATTTTTGGATAGAAAATAATATAAACATCTTGTTGGTTACTTGTTAAAATTTGATCAAAATAGCGATATTGTAGATTGGATGGAGGTGAACCAACAAATTTTATTACCATCCAACAAGAATCTAGGAGATCAAGTATGATGGGCTAGGGTAGATAATTATGATTATTGGCCTCTAATTAAACATCATGTTTATGATTGTAACACTCTTATTCCCAATTAGGGGTAGCCATTAAAGTCATGGTAAGAGGGAGAAGCTAATTTAGACTCTTTGGAATAGTATTAGCTAGAATTGTAATCAGGATAGGATTTTTGCTCTTTAGATCACACTAAGAATTTTTTGGTCGAAGAAGACGATAGAGTTAGTTTTGTTAGGATTTTGGGTCTATCCAAAAGGGGTAGGCCAATTATTTTAACTTTGGACTTAGTCTTCTTAATAATATTTTTACCTTTTCAAAAATAATAAGTAATAATCTACCTAAAAATTAAGGTGATAAACATACTAAAATTCAAAGTGTTAATCAAATAGGACTAAATATTCAATATAATAATCAAAGAGTCATGGACCTAGCCAAAATCCCAACTTCTCCAAAAACCATGTTCTTGCCCTTTAGGAAGTGTAAAATGGTACAAATAGGAAGTTGTTCCTTTATTTGTGTTGATACTACCATTGAGGAGCAAATTTGTGGTAATAATACTTGATTGAATGACAATATGCTTCATTCTACTTGTTGGAATTATATACTATAATAATATAAATGTTTTGTAACATGGGATATCAAGGCAAAGTATTAGACCTTTATGATTAATGAATCAAAGATACTTTAGAGTCCAAATCCTAGCTAGGTAATTATGGGATAGGATATACCCCTAGCTTTAGTAAGCCTCTTCTTGCTTTATATTCTAGTACTGGAAAAAAAGACAATATTTTCTTTTAGGAATCCCATAATAACACCATTTTTTAAATTGGTTGAATTGGAATGAGGAGGATGATAAGGATATTTGGTTGCTCTTAGGTTCTAACTATAGTTAATTCACATGTAGCACTAGTCTGAATTTACTAACCATATCTTATTTTTAATTAATCACTAGTGAAAGTGACTATGAGGTGAAAGAAATCCTTTGCATTCCTCCTCAAGATGGTCTCTTTAACTATATCATTCATAATGAATTCTAGTATATAGTATCCTTTCCCCAAAAGGATAATATCTTCACCTCATAGTTGTCTAATCATGATCAACCACCTTTAGATCCCATAGACCTTGATATCATAGGTGTTCTACCTACTCCTCATTTATTAGAATATGAATCTCACATTTTAATGATGGATACTATCAACATTAACATTGGAACTCAAGACAATCCTAAAATATTTAAGTTGGAAAAGATTTTAACTTTGAAAGAATGCGAGAAGTACACAAAATGCTTAACAAAGTTTGCTGATATTTTTGCTTGGTCCTATGTTGGCTATGTCAAGACTAGATTCATTTCTCATTGCTCGTAATTTAGTTGTTTGACTAGCTGCAAAACTTATTAAATAGAAGTTATAGAAAATACATCTTAAGGTTGCTTTGTTTGTTAATAAGGAGCTTCAAAAGCTCCTAAAAGGTCATATTTTTCAATGCAATTGATTATTTTGGTTGTATATCATTCTTGTTGCTAAAATGGAAGGTATTTTCAAGGTCTATATCAATTTTTAGGATATTAATAAAGCATGTCCCAAATACTATTTTCAATTACATGATATTAACATGGTTATGAATTTTATTATGGGATGTTGTTCCTCATGGATGATTTCTTAAGGTACAACCAAATTAGAATCACCCTTAAATATTAGTCCAAAATGACTTTCACCACCTTTAAAGGAACATTTTATTATTATATCATGTTATTTAGCCTAAAAAATGCTAGAACTACTTATAAAAGAGCTATGATATACATATTTCATTATTATGTTGATGATCTTCTTGATTGACCTCTAAACTTGGAAGATCATATTCAAGATTTAAGATACAATTTTAAGTGGTAGAGAGAATATAGGGTTCACATTATACCCTCAAAGTGTATCTTTAAAGTGGAATTAGGGTTGCTATTATGTTCATTGTATTCTGATGTGGTATAGAAGTAGACCTTGATAAAATCAAAGATATCATTGATATGCCACCACCTTGAATATTAATCCAACTTCAAAGCTTCCAATGTAATTTAAAATACATTTGAAGGTTCATATCCTAGCTTGCTAACAAATATCATTCATTCTACAAACTCTTAAGGAAATATGTAAATTTTAAAAGAGATGCATAGTTTCAAGCAATTTTTGACACTCTAAAGTTATATCTCTTATCTCAACCTATTCTCATTCCTCCCAATCAGACCATACCTCTAATACTCTAGATCATAACAACTATTCATTATCTAGGCACTATGTTGGTGTAGTCTGATGACCACCATAGGAAATGTCCATCTATTACATTAGTAGCACTTTAGTCAAATTAGGAATTCCACTACTCTCACCTATAAAATATTTGCCTTGTAATATTTGCATCATAAAATTTTTGATACTACATTCTCAATGACAAAAAATTTGTCATTTATAGGGTCAATATCTTACAATATCTTATGTTAAAAATCCATTTTTTAATATGAACTACCAAGTGGGTCATATTTCTTAGCAAATTAGATCTCAAATTCATTAGCTAGAAGTTGATAAAAGGTTAGGTCATTGTTGACTAAGTAGTTGTACCTTTAGATTCTAGACATATCATAGTAATTGACTTTCTAGATGAATTTATTTTCAACCTAGAGTGTGACCAAGATGATTCATGGACCTTATACTTTGATGTTGCTTGTTGTGTCAAAGTATAAGGGGTAGGGGTAGTTTTGGTCACACTATAACAATAAATTATCCCTTTGTTCTTAAAATTTCAATTCTCCTATACTACCAATATTGTAGAGTAAAGGGATCTCATCCTCAAACCCTATGTTACTGTATATTTGAAATTTTAGGCACTCTTTGCCTTTGGAGATAACAAATTGATAGTTAATCAAGTCAATATAATCTATCAAACTAGATATGAAAAGCTCAAACCCTATAAATATATTTTTAATAATATAATAGATACTTTCATTAAGATAATTGTTGATGTCATTTCTTGGTCTAGAAATCATCACATAATTTTATAGCTATGATCACTTCTCTTATCCCTCTTGAATTGGATGATGGGAAAGCTAGAATTATCATATAGAAAATTAGGGAACATATAACCTTAGAATCTAATAGGATTCCATTAGAGACTCTTACTCTTCACATCTCTTCTTTGCCTATCTCATTAAATTGACCCTCATACCACTAATAGCAAGTTCTCTCTAAATTATATTCTACTATTTCATCATGTGATACATGAATAATATAACAATATTCTATGGTCGTAGCCCAATCACCCTCCTTTTCTTTGATTCATCACAGGCAACATGATTAGCACCTTGATCTTCTACAGTCATGATATCCCCATCCTTATCTCATTTTTCCACCTCTTCTCTTGACAGGTATTCCTTGTATTTCTTATATCCATTTTGTACAGAAGTAGGGGTTGAATAGTAACTTTCATTCCTTATTTTTGTACAAAAGGGGTATAGGCAATGAGTCAAATTAGCTTTATTGATTTCATTTATTACATTCGTCTCAACTACAACCACCTTGCTACATGATGACTACTATGGGTATCATAATTCCATCATTCTTGATGACATAATATCCTATATACTTTGCTCTCTATGATGAATGTTGTAGAATCTTCATTTGTTTCATGCATTAGCACAAATTTATTTGCAATGCTCTAGACTAGATTTTGCTTCCAAAGCTCTAACATAGATTTCCTTTCACAAGTTTTAACAAAAAATCTATTTCAAATTTCTAAGCATATAATTTGCATTCTTGCATTTTCTTTATATTTTATTTACATGCTTTAGCGTAGATTTGCTTTGACAAGATTTAGCATAAACTTTGTTTCACACTTTAGCATAAATTTATTTTCAATATTCTAGCCTAGATTTTGCTTCCAAAGCTCTAACATAGATTTTATTTTACAATTTTTAGCATAAATCTATTTCAAAGTTCTAATAATAGAATTATATTTCTTGCTTTTGCTTTCAATTTTCTTTTCACTCTTTAGCGTATATTTGATTCTAAAAGCTTCAGAATAAACATTGTTTCATGCTTTAGCATAGATTTCATTTCCAAATTCTAGCATAGAATTTATTTTCAAAAGGCATTTTCCTTTTTGTAAATTTTCAAGCATCTTTTCAAAATCACTTTCTTAAATTAGTTGCTTTCATGAATTTTTCTTTCCTAAGTAAAACTCAACTTCTCACACTTCATGATTTTCATAATTTGGTAAGTTTGGACTTCATCACTAACCCCCAATCGAGACCAACAACGTTGGAATTATTCTTCTTACATTGGCTTTCCCCCTATACACCATATTAGCCTCCACGAGAATTTTTTTGGACTTCATCACCAGAAGTTCCACTGTCCTTGAGAGATCCTTAGGATAAGTTAGGTTTAAATTCCCCCACTCATAGGGCTTCCTATAATTTATGAGTAGGTAACTATTATTTTTTACTAAGCCCGATCGAGGATGAAGTGAATGAAGAACACAAGCTTATACTGAGATGGGGGGTGAATAGTATAAGATCAACTTTTACTTTTCTTTCCCAAACAATATTATCCAATGTTATCAATTTGCAATATCAATAGCAGTAATAAAATCAATGCACAAATCATCACACACATGAGAGACACAAATTTAACATGGTTCACCCAATGTGGGTTACGTCCACGGAGAAAATATTTCTTCTAAATTTTCTCAACAAATCTCTTGGGAATCAATTCCCTATTACAATATTTATGGACCTCTATCCAAAGGAGATCTCAATCCCCAATGCTCTGATTTGTGGATCTCTCTCCATAGGATAACTCTATCCCCTTTGCTCTGGTTTGTGGATCTCTCTCCATAGGAGAACTCTATCCCCTCTACTCTGGTTTGTGGATCTCTCTCCATAGGAGAACTCTATCCCCTCTGCTCTGGTTTGTGGATCTCTCTCCACAGGAGAACTCTATCCCCTCTACTCTAGTTTGTGGATCTCTCTCCATAGGATAACTCTATCCCCTCTTGCTCTAGTTTTTGGATCTCTCTCCATAGGAGAACTCTATCCCATCTGCTCTAGTTTTTGGATCTATCTCCATAGGAGAACTCTATCCCCTCTGCTCTAGTTTATGGATCTCTCTCCACAGGATAACTCTATCCCCTCTACTCTGGTCTACTCCAAATCCTACTCTCAACTCTATCTCAAATCTGCACCAAACCTCGTCACAAGGCTAGCACAAATATGCTCCAAATCTACTCACAATTCTATCTCAATTTTGTCTCAAGTCTTCTCACAAGACTTTCTCAAATCTATCTCAAAGCTACTTCAAGTCTTCTCACAAGACTTGCTCAAATCTACCTCAAAGCTGCTCCAAGTCTTCTCACAAGACTTGCTCAAATTTACCTCATTACTACTTCAAGTCTTCTCACAATACTTGCTCAAATATTCCTCAATGTTGCTCACTAAACCTGCTCAAATATTTCCAAATCTTGCATACAAACAAAGCTTATATCTCTTTCAGAAATGCTTTCTTCAACTAGGCAATTCAAACATATTCTATTTAGAATTTTTTTAACCTCTGGAACATATAGAGAATGATATGCACTATCAAAAACCCAATATGTTCTTCACATTCACAAATCTTGCATTCAACTAATCCAATCTCTACCTCTTACAAAATCCCTTTCAAATCAAATCAAACTAGTGTATAACTTTGCTTCACAAAACTAGTCTATCTTTCTTGCAAATTTATTCTCAAGGATCAAACACACTAATACACAAATTTCCTTCACAAGATTGATCTCAAACACTTCACAATTACTTTCAATGTATTTCAAACCACTGCACAAAATGTTTCACAATGATGTACAAACTTGGTCTCAACCCTAACACAAGTATTTCATATTTCTTTCAACAATAGAGCACATGTAGGTCTCAAACCCTAATACAATTGTTTCCACTTTCTTTCAACAATAATGCACATGTAGGTCTCAAACCCTAATACAATTGTTTCCACTTTCTTTCAACAATAATGCACATGTAGGTCTCAAACCCTAATACAATTGTTTCCACTTTCTTTCTACAATAATGCACATGTAGATCTCAAATCATAATACAATTGATTCCAATTTCATCAATCAATAATACACAATTTGTTTCAAAAATTCTAGATCTGATTTTCAACAATGCACACCAATCAACCCTTTTAACTCCACCTCAAAATTACTTTCTCAAAACACAACCACCTAGATAAAAAGTTGAACCACCATACCTCAAAATGCTTGATGAAGATGTGCCCTCAAATACCTATCTCAAAAATAATATCTTTTGCAACTTCAAAAGGATTAGTACAACACCTTTTCATATATTGGAAAACCTTCTCAAAATGTGTGCACAATTATGTTCCAAACCAATGCTCTATAACTCTCTTGGTTTCTCAAAATAAAACATCAAATCATGAACCAAACCCTTCAATATTAAAGCAAGTATTACAAACAATAAAAAGCACATTATACACCTTTTATCTCCCACTTAAATATTTCAACAAACACAAATTGATTAACCACTAATTACACCTTATTACTCCACAAAATAATACTTCAAAAATTAATTGCAATTTCCCCCTTTTATTTCCTTTTAAAATAATGGCCAAAATAAAAATTTATTTCCCTTATAACTCCCTAATTCCAATAGTGTGCACAATAATCAAGCACAACTTAGGCCTTTAAACATTCTGCCTGCCAGTGTGCTAGCGTCGCTTGGACTGTTTCTAGGCCAACCACCCACACAGAACCAAATATGCATGTTTTATAATTTAAAACCTTCGCTAAACCTCCTTGTTGATAAAAATAAAAAATTGTCACCACTGAGTTTCGATCCTAAGACCTATTACCTTCCCTGCGCCTTAGCACTACCTATACTATCGCTAGGCTAGCCACCCGCTTGAGAATAAACTCCCATGATGTGCTCTTTATTCAACTATCCAGTGTCCCTTTTTAAATTTATCTATTCTTTTCTTTTTCTCATGAATGCACATGAGGGAAATCAAACACTATTGCAATTAAAAAACCATTACCTTAGTGCATAAATTTAATCCATATTAATATGGATTTTACCCCCCTTTCTTGACGTCGGTGCTTTATAAGTTTTATTTGAAACCTTCAAAAATGTTGGCACCAAAACCCATCTTGGGTTTAAATTATAATATAAAATATTATAATAAACTTTTTATTATTTAAACCTTTGGCTTCAAACTTTTGTCCTTAATATTATAATATTAAAATATTATAATATTATTTCTTTTTAAGCCTTAGTCACTTGCTTTCTACATGGTCTTTAAACTAGGGCCTTCAACCTTTTAACCAAACACTTAGAGCTTTGTCCCAAACCTCTTTGGCTTATAATATTTAAAGTAAATATTATAACCTTTTCTTTTTATCAATTTCCTTGCATTGGGATGAACTTTGCCTTGCATAATTAACCAACTTATAAACCTTATATTTTTTCCATGCCAAGCTATCTTTGACATCAATGACAACCAATGTCATCAACCTATGACATCAATGACAACAATATACTCAAAATTTCCAACAATCTCCCCCTTTGTCATTGATGGCAACCCTTTCTAAAAATTCCTTTTCCTACCACTGGATTCCAAATCTGCTCCTCTTGAGAAATTACTTCCCCTGATTGAATGCTCTCCCCCTTACTCAAATCTCTCCCCCTTTGACATCAATGGCAAAGGGACTCCTTTGGGGCTAAATATAAGACTCTTAGCTCAGCCCCCTCCCCACCTCCTCTCCTTGAGGTGATTAATTTTTGGGTGGGAGTATCTCTACTCCCAGCATACAATGCTCTTTTTCTTTGTCAACCTTCTTTTTCAATACTTTTGTAACCATACCCTTTTGATCCTTTTGAGTGTCCCTATTCTTGCTTGACTCTGGAAGTTCTGGAAACTCTGTTCTACACCACTTGGTCTTATGCCCAATATTATTGCACTTGTAACACCTAATGTTGTAGTTCTTGGAAGGTGTAAATATCTTGAAGTTCCTCTTGGTGAAGCCATAATCATTTCTATCATGAACCCTATAGTGGATCGCTTTATGACCAAAGTGATTACATGAGTAGCAATACCCTTGAAAGAGATGTCCATATTTGAATGAGTTGAAGTTCCTCTTAGTGAAACCATACTCCTTTTTTCCATGAACCCTACAATGCATAGCCTTGTGACCAAAATGATTACATGAAAAACAATACCCTTTGAAAAAATCTTATTTTGAAACCTCTATTCTCTTAGTCCTTTCTTTGCCTTCTCTGTGATGATCCCTGTTTCTTGTTTGTGCATTGTTTCCTTTCTTAGTGAAGCTTCTATTCTTCAACTTATCCACATAAGTCTTAATTTCTTCTTCACTCTCTTCCTCTGAAACTTCCTCTTCTTTTGAGCTTGAGCTTGACCCTTCTTCTTGTTTCCCTTGTCCTTCTTCAAAACCAAGTCCTATTTTGATAGATGAAGATCTTTGTGCATTGATAATTTTATCCAAAGTTTTTGAACTTTTCCCAAACTTGTGTAGCTTATCCTTAGAATATTTCACTTCCATCCTTAGAGAAACTACCTCATGTTCTAATATTTCACATTCTAACTCTTTTACCTCTAAATTTTCAACCATGACCTCTTTAAATCTCCTTGCCTTAGCTTTTGAGTTTGTCAAGTCTTGTAGAAGCTTTTCTTTTTCTTCCTCATGTTCTTGAACTTGAGCCTTTAGTCTTGAATTCTGCTTTCTAACTCTTTTCAACTCTCTGAGAGCAACAATAAGTTCTTCTTCTAGATCAATTGTGCCTTCCTCTTCATTTTATGAATATTTCTCTACTTCTTGGTCTTCAAGAGCATCTTCATACTTTTTGACTTTATCTTCAATAGGAGCATTTTCTTCCTCTTCTATTTCCAAAAATAGAATCTCTTCTTCTTCACTATCTGAGAGTCTTTCATCACTGTCACTTGAAGCATTGCTTGCCTTGTTAACATAGAAACTCTTCTTGTGCCTTTGAAAGAACTTATTTTCATGCTTGCCTTGACCATACCTATTTTTATTTTCATGCCTAAATTTTCCTTCTTCCTTTTTCTTATGATCCTGTTTCTCTTCACTGCTACTGCTTTCGACTTGTGGACAATTAGATGCATAGTGACCAAAATTACCACAATTAAAACATTTCATAGTCTTCATACCTTTGTGCTTTCTTGAGTCCTTCTTGTTTCTTCTCACATAGTTAGCTTCTTCATTACTGCTTGACTCACCACTTGATTCTGGTTTCTTATCTTTTGTCTTCTTTGAAGCTTTGAAAGCTACCTCTTTCTTGGAATTGTGATCCTTTTCTATTCTCATCTCATAAGCTATGAGAATTCCATGTAACTCATCCATAGTCAACTTATCAATATCTCTCATCTCTTCTATAGCTGAAACCTTTGCATCATACCTTATAGGGAGTGATCTTAATACTTTCTGAGCAACACTGGAGTCTTCAATTTTGAATCCAAGTCCATGCATGGTATTAACAACCTCATCCACATGAAGTATTTAGCAATATCTTCCTCATCTTCCATATTCAAATCTTCAAACCTTTTCTTGTGGTTTTGTAGTTTTTCCAACTTGACCTTGTTATCTCCTTCATATGTTTGCTTCAATTTGTCCCATATCTCTTTTTCTGATTTGCATTGCATAACTTTCACAAATTCTGCTTCATGTAATCCACTTAAGATTCCATTCATAGCCTTGGCATTATTCACATGTAACTACTTACCATCCTTATCTGTGGGAGGAGTAGTTGTAGGTGTGAACCCATCCTCAACAGATTGCCATGTCTCATATCCTTGTGCCATCAAGTAAGTCTTCATCCTTATACTCCAGAAAGCATAATTGTTCCCATCGAACAATGGAGCCTTGTTTGATGAAGATCCATTCTGAGATGCCATCTGTGTTCCTGTAATATCTTCCTTCAAGCTGTTAGACTTTTTTGAAGGAACCCGCTCTGATACCAATTGAAGAACACAAGCTTATACTGAGAGGGGGGTGAACAATATAAGATCAACTTTTACTTTTCTTTCCCAAATAATATTATCCAATGTTATCAATTTGCAATATCAATAGCAGTAATCAAAGCAATGCACAAATCATCACACACATGAGAGACACAAATTTAACGTGGTTCACCCAATGTGGGTTACATCCATGGAGAAAATATTTCTTCTAAATTTTCTCAACAAATCTCTTGGGAATCAATTCCCTATTACAATATTTATGGACCTCTATCCAAAGGAGATCTCAATCCCTAATGCTCTGATTTGTGGATCTCTCTCCATAGGAGAACTCTATCCCCTTTGCTCTAGTTTGTGGATCTCTCTCCATAGGAGAACTCTATCCCTTCTACTCTGGTTTGTGGATCTCTCTCCATAGGAGAACTCTATCCCCTCTACTCTGGTTTGTGGATCTCTCTCCATAGGAGAACTCTATCCCCTCTACTCTGGTTTGTGGATCTCTCTCCATAGGATAACTCTATCCCCTATTCTCTAGTTTGTGGATATCTCTCCATAAGAGAACTCTATCCCCTCTACTCTAGTTTGTGGATCTCTCTCCATAAGATAACTCTATCTCCTCTACTCTGGTTTGTGGATCTCTCTCCATAGGATAACTCTATCCCCTCTGATCTAGTTTGTGGATCTCTCTCCATAGGAGAACTCTATCCCCTCTGCTCTGGTCTACTCCAAATCTTACTCTCAAATCTATCTCAAATCTACACCAAACCTCATCATAAGGCTAGCACAAATCTACTCTAACTCTACTCACAAATCTATCTCAATGTTATTTCAAGTCTTCACAAGACTTGCTCAAATCTACCTCAAATCTACTTCAAGTCTTCTCACAAGACTTGCTCAAATCTACCTCAATGCTGCTCCAAGTCTTCTCACAAGACTTGCTCAAATCTACCTCAATGCTACTTCAAGTCTTCTCACAAGACTTGCTCAAATCTACCTCAATGTTGCTCACTGAACCTGCTCAAATATTTCCAAATCTTGCATACAAACAAAGCTTATATCTCTTTCAGAAATACTTTCTTCAACTAGGCAATTCAAACATATTCTATTTAGAATTCATTTAACCTCTGGAACATATAGAGAATGATATGCACTATCAAAAATCCAATATGTTCTTCACATTCACAAATATTGCATTCAACTAATCCAATCTCTACCTCTTGCAAAATCCTTTTCAAATCAAATCAAACTAGTGTATAACTTTGCTTCACAAAATTAGTCTATCTTTCTTGTAAATTTTCTCTCAAGGATCAAACACACTAATGCACAAATTTCCTTCACAATATTGATCTCAAACACTTCACAATTACTTTCAATGTCTTTCAAACCATTGTACAAAATGTTTCACAATGATGTACAAACTTGGTCTCAACCCTAACACAAGTATTTCAGATTTCTTTCAACAATAGAGCACATGTAGGTCTCAAACCCTAATACAATTGTTTCCACTTTCTTTCAACAATAATGCACATGTAGGTCTCAAACCCTAATACAATTTTTTCCACTTTCTTTCAACAATAATGCACATGTAGGTCTCAAACCCTAATACAATTGTTTCCAATTTCATTAATCAACAATATACAATTTGTTTCACAAATTCTAGCTCATATATTTCCAACAATGCACACCAATCAACCCTTTTAACTCCACCTCAAAATTACTTTCTCAAAACACAACCACCTAGATAAAAATTTGAACCACCATACCTCAAAATGCTTGATGAAGATGTGCCCTCAAATACCTATCTCAAAAATAATATCTTTTGCAACTTCAAAAGGATTAGCACAACACCTTTTCATATATTGGAAAACCTTCTCAAAAATGTGTGCACAATTATGTTCCAAACCAATGCTCTATAACTCTCTTGGTTTCTCAAAATAAAACATCAAATCATGAACCAAGCCCTTCAATATTAAAGCAAGTATTACAAACAATAAAAGCACATTATACACCTTTTATCTCCCACTTAAATATTTCAACAAACACAAATTGATTAACCACTAATTACACCTTATTACTCCACAAAATAATACTTCAAAAATTAATTGCAATTTCCTCCTTTTATTTCCTTCTAAAACAATGGCCAAAATAAAAATTATTTCCCTTATAACTCCCTAAGTCCAATAGTGTGCACAATAATCAAGCACAACTTAGGCCCTTAATAATTCAACCTTAGTCACTAAAAAAAATTTATTTCGCTTACCACAACTACCATAGGTGGGAATCGACCATGAAACCTCTTGCCTGCTAACACGCTAGCACCGCTTGGGCTGCCGCTAGGCCAACCACCCACACAACCAAATATGCATGTTTTATAATTTAAAGCCTTCGCCAAACCTCCTTGTTGATAAAACAAACAAAAACTATCACCATCGAGTTTCGACCCTAAGACCTGCTACCTGCCCTACGCCTTAGCATTGCCTAGACTACCGCTAGGCCAGCCACCCACTTGAGAATAAACTCCCATGATGCTCTCTTTATTCACAATCTAGTGTCCCTTTTTAAATTTCATCTATTCTTTTCTTTTTCTCACGAACGTGCATGAGGGAAATCGAACACTATTGCAATTAAAAAACCATTGCCTTAGTGCATAAATTTAATCCATATTAATATGGATTTTACCCCCCTTTCTTGACATCGATGCTTTATAAGTTTTATTTGAAACCTTCGAAAATGTTGGCACCAAAACCCATCTTGGGTTTAAATTATAATATAAAATATTATAATAAACTTTTTATTATTTAAACCTTTGGCTTCAAACTTTTATCCTTAATATTATAATATTAAAATATTATAATATTATTTCTTTTTAAGCCTTAGTCACTTGCTTTCTGCATGGTCTTTAAACTAGGGCCTTCAACCTTTTAACCAAACACTTAGAGCTTTGTCCCAAACCTCTTTGGCTTATAATATTTAAAGTAAATATTATAACCTTTTCCTTTTTATCAATTTCCTTGCATTGGGATGAACTTTGCCTTGCATAATTAACCAACTTATAAACCTTATATTTTTGCCATGCCAAGCTATCTTTGACATCAATGACAACCAATGTCATCAACCTATGACATCAATCCTTTGACATCAATGACAACAATATACTCAAAATTTCCAATAGTGAAAGCTCAACTAGGCTAGTAGCAGGTCTTAGATAGTTCCACCTATTTCATAAGAGGTCTTATATTCCTACATTTGGTTACCTTTAGACATAGCCATCACTAGACACCATTCGCTCATTATCGTATAATTACCTTCTTAGCATCCATTTTCCACCTATTTTAACTTTTTTTAGGTTTTTAGAGTCATTAAAAATACACAAAAACACAAAAAATACTTGCTTGTTATTTGCCATAACATTTTGCTATGATTAAGTGATTTTTGTTATAAAATCTACTACAAAACCACCAAAAATAGACTTGAAACACACTTCTTGATATTTAACAGTATGTTCTTTCCAAATTTTATCTTTTTTACCTATTATGTATATATGAACATTGTAATATGTGAATTTTTTTCATTTGCAGGTTAAGGTGCAAATCCTAAAGTCATTGCACAAACATGTCCAAACACCTCCAAAAATACATAGAAAAGTAGAATTTTCACTAGAAATGCTCTGTCAATTTCATTTCATCACTCTTAACCCATAATCATGGTCCTCACTCATAGTCAAGTGCATGAGCAAATCCACCTCACTATAGAATCTTCTTGCATTGCATCATTGCAATCCAACAATCCATCCATTCAAGGTTATGCATAGTGGTAAATATTCACAAATTAGGCGAATATTGGAATTTCCAAAATTGAAAATTGGCAAATATGAGGACCCTCGACGTTGGCCCATTCGCCTAAAATTTTCAAGATCAATTATTTCTTAGGGTCAATTCACCACAATATATATCCAAACATAGATATATTTGTACTCGTTGGAAAGATATTTTCAATCCTGATCTAATGGTGGTGTTTTAATGAAGTTATAAGATGATTTAATAGGTCAAAAGTGGCCCCAAATATGACCTTACATTTTAGGGCTTTAAATGCCTCAAATTTTTGTGTGAATATACTCAATTTGATTTGCTTAGAATTCTCTATGATTCACCTTCATTTTGATTAGGAATCATCATTTTTTATAAGTACATTTTGAGTCCAACACCTTATGCATAATGCTACATCCATGTGATTAAAGGAAACCACCTCCATTATCCCTCTAGATCCACCTACTTTTTATCAGGTTACAAATGAAAGTAATATGTTTCAAGTTGAATTATCAAATTTAGCCTAGATAGAGATACACGAGCTCATGGATAACATTCAACCTGATAATCTTGTGATGCAAAATCCACCTACAACATGTTGTCAACATGATTTATGTTATGCCTGGAAACCCCCAACCTTATATTTCTTATCATGATCAAACACGCCCTTCTTCACCCACTTCTTCACATCCATTATTACAACACCATTCCCAACCTCTTTTGGGTGGGGATAAATTCATCCTTCACACAATGTATCTTGATATTGCCATGACTGACCAAATGGTAGGGATGGTGTCAATAGATCACCTCTCCACTCAAGATAGTCATCTTCATCACAAATTTTGCAACAACAAGTGTTGAAACATAAACAAATTCTATAGCAACAAAAAATGCTACCACAAAACATATTCTATAGCATCAACAAATTCTATAACAACAATAAGTGTTGCAACATCAACAAATTCTACAACAATAAAAAATATTATCACAACAACACATTACGTAGTAAAAAAAATTGTTGTAACAACAACAAATTCCACTTCTTCAATAGTTCGCTCCTAATTTTTACTCCTCCTATTCTCCCTCATATAAATTTTATAGTATTTCTCCCTAATCATCCATTCCTAATCTCATGTCTTCCTTCTCGTGTCCCCCATATCTAAATTCTTTCTAGACCTCCACATATGGGATCTTGCCTTCAACTCAACAACCTCCCTCATTTTATTTGACATTCCATATTTCATGACCTCCTTCCTTTCATTCACTTCTTTCAACTCCTTTTTCTTCTTACAATCCCAACTATCCACCCTATCTCCAAAATCCATCATTCTATTTCGTTCAACCTGATACTTCTATTTTTCGATCATCTCCTTCTTCTCAAATCAACTCATTCACCTCATCATCCTATGGGTAGGATTCTTCTTCTAATCAATGACCTCCATTTTCTCCATAGTAAAATCAAAATTATTTCTTCACTTTTCCCCCTTCTTGGACCTCCACCCCACATTATCAATAAATGATTCTATTAAAACATCAAAAATCTCTACCATCACAACAACCTCCACTTCAACACCTCACTTTTTTCTAACAAAAAATACTGGTTCAACAATAATAAGTACTAGTCCAACAATAATTACCAATCCAACAACAACAAATACTAGTCCAACAACAATAGGTTCCTATCCAACATCAATATATTCTTGTTGTTCAGTCTCATATTCCATCAATGCAATATCAATCTTCATCAGCACCATGTCAACCTCCATTTTCTTTCAATAATCAATGGGATGAACAACAACAACAATATCTACCGCATCCAACTTATCCACCTTCTACATCATAGTCCTATAATCCACTCTACACAGTTTTTCTTATCCTAGGCAAACACCACACACTTTTTATAATGAGTTCCAAAATTTGAGGAAATAATTTAAAAACTTGGACTTGCACACAACTAGTTATAAGCCTCAAAAACTCACTTATAGTCAATTGTGCAATGATCCTATCAATCCATATATTATTGATCACCCATATCCTTGCAATTTTGAAATATTATTTTGAAAAATTCAAAGGAAAGGAAGATGTAAGAGAACACATCAGGTAACTATCGATTTACCTGCTACCAAATAAATTGTAGTGACCCCCCCATGCTTTGCATATTTACATTGTCACTTGGGGGTAAATCCTTAGATTGGTACAATAATATTCCTCGATATAGTCTATTCATATTTGAGTAGTTAGCGAATCTATTTTTAGAGCACTTATTTATCAATATCAAGAAGAAAATGTTATTATCATAGCCTATGATAGTTTGATGATGATTCTATTACAAATTATGTTTCTAGGTGGTGGGTCATCATTCATGACCTAAATGTTTCGATACCACCTACAAAATTGATAAAGTGTTTTGAAAATAGTTGCACCAAACACATATCAACAACTTTGCAAATTAAACAACATTGCACATTTGAAGATGCTATTTCTTAGGGAAAGGTAATCGAGGGTATCAAAGTCTAGGTAGGGAAGATTAAACTTCACAATAAGTTATATTACCCTACCAGCATCTGATTCAACAAGAATCCTAGCGTACCTAAACATAAATGAATCAAGTGGTATTGAGTGCACAACCCACCTCATTTTCCCAACAATCTCAAATACCATGATAAGGGCTTTTCCAAACCAATCCACCCCCACTTAATCAACCATTGGTACATTCTCCATGCCCTCCTCGCCAACCCTATAATTGGACTTCCTTATCCAAATAGTTGTCTAACATTTTTTAAATATTATACTTTGTTGGACATATTGTTCTACTTGACATAAAATCTAATGATCCCAATCATCTAAAATCACAAGGCTACAATGAGCATATATTTTTTTAATATCATCATCAAAAGGGTCATTGATACAAAACTAATATTCTGAACAATTTTATTGTAAACATATGCACCATATATACATAAGAAAGAGAATAATAATCATTCAAAGGTTGCAACATCCTGAAACCAGATGCCAATCAGGGAGCAACCACTTGAACCTAAACAATGCAAGATGACAAAACAACCAGTACAACAAACTAGCCATGCACTCTACGTGGGCAAACCTGCCAAATCATGTAGTACAATATGTGCAATAAAATAATAAAATACTTAGGTTAAAATATATAACCTAAGGATCCTCATCACTCCTCCCAACCATATAAGCATTGGACCCCAATGCTTTCACAAGAAAAGTGGGAGTGAGCTTAGGAGTGTCGGGTATGACAAAAATTGCACTCCTAGATACAAAGAGGGGAAGACCAAGAATGAGCTAGAACAGGGCTCCACAAAATGTAAAAAAAGAAAAATAAGTCGAGATCAAAAAGATCTATCCAATGATTTTAAACTCACCTATGCTTGCAGACAGATGAACGAATCTTCCCGATGACATAATGAAACATGCCCACACTCTCTTTTTTTTTAATTTATTTAAATAAATAAATTAAATTTTTAATTTAATTATTTAAATAAATAAATTTAATTTATTTTAAAGTAAACTTTAAATGGTCTGCTCATGATCAATTTGACCATGCACAGCCTATGTAGAGCACAACACACTTGTACATTCTACACCCACATGGGCACGCACTACCATGCATTTCCAGCGTGGGCACGCATGCATGGAGCATGAATACCCATTTGCTAGGTATGCATAGAGGCAACCACTCATGGGGGCCTCCATGTAATATTGCACGTGGGATTTGAGCATGTGGTAAGCACCATGCTCATTCGTGGTCCCTGTGATTAAATGCACTGCAAGCTGCGTGATCGCACATTGCTTTGTGGGGCAGTGTGTGAGTGCTACTCACAATGCAATACTGTGTATCGCAACATGCTCACATGCTACCTTGTAGGGCAGCATGTGAGCACTACGTATTGTAGTGTACTTGTTCTCTACCTTATGTGGTAGTGTGTGTTTTGTGCACTAGAAGTGCACTCATAGCATATCATAGTGTGCTCGCACACTACCTTATGGGGTAGTGCATGAGTTGTGCACTATGTATTATAGTACGTAGATGCAGGCCCGGGCATATTTTTTTATGTATTTATGGCCATGCATGTGTTTCATGTGCATGCAATTTTTTTTTATGATACACTTTTGCATGATTTTCTTCTTGATATTATTTTAGGTTTGGATCTAGAACTTCCAGGAAATGGGATCATGGTGGAAACTACAGTAGCTGGTAATTCACAAGATGTAAATTCTGCAATAGTAGGTAATTTATAGGATTGAAACTTTGCAGCCTCAAGTAGTGAGGCTGGCATCTGCAATGGATCTAGAAACTATGGTAAACCAAAGAGAGAAATATATCCAAGAACATAACTAGATCCCCCATCTACAATGGAAGGAAGAGAGATGGAGTCTTCTTCTGGATCTTTATCAGGTAACCCTTTGATTTCTCCATCTAGAGCTTCTTCAATGTTGTTTTCCTCAATAGCAACATAGTCCAGTGGTAGGATGATGGGCTTTTTGCCCATAAACCCTGGTTTGATTCTAGGTGTTGCTTCAGTAATTTATTTGGCAATAGGGATTGCATCCATAGAAATAATTTCTCTTTCAGCCATATTTTCTTTTGCTATAATTTTTTCTTCTACAACAATTTCATCTCCAATAATTTCCTCTACAACAATTTCTTGTTTTGCAGGAATGTCTTCCACAAGAAGAGTTTCTTCTTCGATAGAAATAATTTCTAGAATTTCTTCTTGTACTAAAAATATATTTTCTCGAGTTAGACAACTTGAATATTTTGGACATTAACAACGATCTCGTTGCTTCAAATTTTTGAAGAAATTTTCATCTTCAGTAAACAATATGGTGCCTTACCTAGAAATGAGTAGAATATTTTGCTCTGATACCAATCATACATAACTAATATTCTAAATATTTTTATTGCAAACATATGCACCATATATACATAAGCAAGAGAATAATAATTGGTCAAAGGTTGCAGCATCCTAAAACCAGATGCCAATCACGGAGTAACCATTTGAACCTAAATAATACAATATGATGAAACAACCAATACAACAAACTAGCCATGCACTCTATGTGGTCAAACCTGCCAAATAATGTAGTACAACAATGTGCAATAAAATAATAAAACACTTAGATTAAAATATATAACATAAGGATCCTCATCAGTCATGGAATCAACACTTGCCATATCTTTCGACACCTAGTATAAGACCTAATTGATCATTGAGCTATACACATCTCAAATCCTCTAGCTCTCTAAAATCAAAATTTGGGTATTTACCAAAATTCCTTGCCTGAAAATAGGGCATCATGTACTCAAATTGATACATCAACATCACAAGTTAGACCCCAATATACCAATCATGTCAATTGTGGCCCATCTCATTAAGGTTTTTAAGGTATGATTAATGTTACAATGTGCAACCAATGCTACCCTCTATACAATGATCTATAAAGGAATCCTACTCCCATACTTATTTCTTCTTACATACTACTAATACCAATTGCCTCTCCTACCATACCATGCATTGTCATTACCATTTGCAACACTCTCATATCAACTTTGTACTACCCCTGCACGGTTATTCATATACAATATCTTGCAACAATCACAACCTCATCACAAGGCTCTGACCAATATTCTCCACTTTATCGATCTAGAAATAAATGACACTAATAATTTTGTCAAATTTTTTGGTAATGTATAAATATGTATGCAACCTTCTATCAATTTCTATGATCATGATATCACCACTCTTGAAGGTGAGGAGGTTTATCCCCTTATGCATATCATAGTTAGTATCAATGATGTCACCTATAAGCATGTCCTGATTGATATTGGATCCTCCATTAGCATCATATTCATAGTCACCCTTCATCATCTACATATTCCACCCACTCATCTTACTACTCTTACCCTCAATTTATGGGATTTTAATGGCTCTATGCATCCCACATTAGGTTCTATCATTTTACCCATATATGTAGGAATTAAGACCATCTGTATGCTATGCCATGTTATCAAGGGGAAGATTCAATATAGCATTCTCTTAGGGCGACCATGGATAAAGGACATGCAATGCATTCCTTTCAAGTTACAATATTGTTTGAAATATCTTCATGATGACTAGGTACATCACATTCCCATCAATGATGATCTATTTCAATTATATAATATAATCACCCTTCCCATGGGTTAACCCTTATCTTCTACTCAATTCACCCCTATCATGATATAATCTATCATGTCCTCTCTTTCATATTCTAAATTTATAAGTCAATCCATCAATCCAAGGATCAATTCTTCACCTTCCTATAACACATCATCTAATTCTCCAACTCACTCTACTACATGCTCACTCTAAAGTGCATGTCCACCATTGAGATCTTCTTCTTCTCCTTCTCTCATACATTTTCCACCTCCATATTCCTAGTCAATTCTCCCATGGCCATGACCCCATCCATATTCTAACATTCCCATCCTACCCACTCTAGATACTCCTCTAACTCATCCACATCCCTCTCAAAATATATATCATGCTAACCTCTCTTCTAGAAAGCCTCTTTCTCATCCCACTATATAATGTTCATATGCAATCCATAACATCTTATTTATACTCTTAGAATATCATTCTTGGGAGCAATGTGCCACCTGACTGGATGACCAACTCAACTAGTTTGCTCCATCCATTTCCTCTTCTTCCATTTTTCTTCCTCAAGAATCATAACCATTATCATCCTTTTCACACTAAGGGTTGTCATATAAACAAGAGCATTAGGACATACCCCATGTTTCTATACTCATGATCAATATTGGTCCAAGAGTATAACTTTCATAATCCTCACATGTCTCCTCCTACTATACAATCCATTCATGACTTTGATCACCCTAATAATGCACCCTTAACCATTGGTGTATTGATTCCTCTCGATCCATCCATAAATCACACAAATTTCATTTATAGTACCATTGATACATCCTCTAAAACACCTGATCCTAAATAGCCTAAGAACAAGTTCTATGGCAATCTCGACCACATGCCCAATTCAGCTTTTATGATGTATTACTTTCAACACTTTAACTAGCATGGATTCAAACTAGGGTGGTACAAAAAAGAATCTACAATCGTTGTTGATCCACCTCTTCAACAATTCAAAGATAAATTAGTTCTAGGCTATCAACGTGATCACATCACAATATTGGAGGTTGAACTCTACCATATTACCCTTGATCCTATAGAGGATAGCTTTGATAATGAGTCTAAGTGAGACCTTTGTAGCGATTGTCTCTCTTCTCATTCCATGGTTAGAATTCCTTCCAACTTATTTCAATATTATTCACCACATTGCACTACTCCTACTTGTTTTATTGATGACCTCATTCAACACTTTGGCATGCTCTCACTCACTCATCTATATTTTATGATACCTCTCCTACTTTTTCTTCATTACCCATCAACTCATACATCTATTTGTATAATAGACAATGATTTTGATGCTCTTCAACTCACTTTGTCTCTCCACTGATGGTTTTGCTCCCTTGTTTAAACTAATCATTACCTTCATCATCATCTGATGTTTATTCTACTCATTTTACTTTCTCACTTTCCTTGAGTATTTTAATCAATATGATATTTGTATATTTATTCCTCCCACTTCATTATAATTCCCATCTAGATAAAATCATCTGTACAAATATTGATTAGAATTATTTTTATCACATCTCTTCTGAGCTCTCTTTACATGATTTTCTTCCATACAAACACTTACTAAGCAATCCCACCCTATATTCCTTTTTTCCTAAGCAATAATAGGATGAAGTGCAGCATAACCTCATCCTACATAGCTAGTATCTCCTATAACTTTGGAATAGGATGAAATGCATCATAACATCATCTTATGTAGCTAGCATCACCTATAACCCCATCTGAACCTTGGAATAATATGAAGTGCAACTCATCCTATGTAGCTAGCATCTCCTATAATCCCATTGTGTAATAAAAATCCAGCATCTATGGTCCAACTACCTCATACATTGGTGCTACCTCACCTATTAGTGCTACCTCATCCATTGACATACCTCCTACCTCATTAACCCTCATCCTCATTAGGCCTATGCCACTGTTCATCCATTGCCACACACATCACCTAGGCTACTCCTCTTTATTATTTGCCTCACTTGACTCCCTCTCCATATTAGTCACCATGGTCGGATTCACTTCTCCTAATCCATCATCCATAATTATCACCTCTATGATACCTATGGTCCACCCTAATCCTAAGGATACTCCTCTTGCTACCTCACAAAAACCATGTACAACTCTTATGCATGGCTTCCACCCCTAAGTCACACACCATAAATCAAACTTTGTCATGGTACTTGCATCAACCAAATTTGGTACCTCTATCACATCATCTAATACAATATCCAATAGGTCTCTCTCAATCATACCCCATGATATTCCCTCATCCTCCATATCACCATTGGTGGATCTAGTATACCCTATCATAGGTCAAATTGGTGCTACACCCTTGATAATAAAAATAACTCCATCTGACTCGTATATCAATCAATGACCCATCTACCTCATCTCACTTAGGCTAAATCCCCTATATCCTCTCTCCATACTGGTCCCCCTCTCCATGATCACCAATAATATCTATTGGGATCAATCCATCCAACTTACCTTATTGGTACAACTCATTACCCTCATAATCCTACTTCCCTCACCTCTCTCTATCCATTCACCATTACAATGCATAGGGTACATCCTTACCCATCAATTTAAGTGCCTCATGAGAAAAAATCCCTTAGCCTCACCATGACTATATGCTCCTAGACCCACACTTATAGTAGTAAGTTGCTACTCAATCCCATATATGGTATCCTCATCAACACATGAAGATCCCTAAAGGTCTGTGCTAGTAACATTAACCCCCATGCAAATTAGATCTTATGCTCCACCATGTCACACACTATGTCAATTATATTCCAGGGAAACCTGGCCCATGAAGTATCTAGTAGCACGTAACTCACAATCAATAATATATCCATTGCATGTCTATTTGAAAACATATTACTTTATAGTAAGTCTCATAAGGGATTCCCCCTCCTAATCTACATCCTCCCATCTATTTCTAAATGCTCTCTATATTATACCATCTTACTAGTTCTTGCTCATCGTTGCCATGAGTGTCACCCTAGATATCAAAATCTTGTATATCTGATATATATCCTCTAAGGTGATCATAATTTATCCTATAAAGAAATTAAAGGTGTTCCTATTTGGATATTATCACTTTCACAATGATGACAGATAGGCATGATTAGTATGCATATTCACCATCTCTCCTACTCCATAAAATCCCACATTACAACCACTCTCCATCTATCGACAACCACCCCTATCTCAAATCATCTAGCAAAGGGTGAAATCGATGTCGCGTGTGCATATTTTTTACCTACATCCATCCATCCAAACAACAATCTCACCATCAATCCTCTACAAGGCAAATCCAACAACATTTTTTTTCAAAAAATAAATTTTGTAAATTCGTACGGATCTGTATGAATCACAAACAAAATATATATTTGGTTACCCATTTGCCTGAAACCACACCATATGTAGAATATTTAAAAAATATATCAAAAGCATAAAAAACACACACATGCACACATTCACACATACCAAAACATGTTTTCATCGTCAATAAGGCACAACCAACATGCCAACATGCATGTACCCAACCCATTTATTTTATTTTTCCAATGTAATGCTAACCATTCTATGCATTTTATCTATTTTTATTTCATTAAAAACATGTTTCCTAGGGATCATTTTTAAATTCTCAGCTTAAAAACACTGAGGCAAAAAAAGTCTTCTTACTTCCACTACACTCCCTCCAATGCCAGCACTCGATAAACCTACTACCATCTTGCTCATTCACCTTAAAAATTTGGTAGCTCTCCACTTCATAAATTTTCCATCACCTCTCTCTCACTCCTTTGCACAACATAAATTGCAAATACACCATGAGAATACACATATATAGCACCCTTCACTATATTCACACCTTAAGGTGCAAATCTAAATTTTCAGCCACAACTAGAACCTACATGCTTTTCCATCACCCTTCTTGTTGATATTCTCATTTTATTTAGTTTTTCCATCATTTTTTCCTCTTATCATGTGATTCGTCACCGTATTCTGCTAATATCAATAGTCAAACATTTAATCTTAGAAATTCTATTTGTCCAATATGTTTATCTAAGATCATCATAAGCCCTCATTTTTGGGGGAAAATAAAAGAAAAGTTTCTTTTCTCAACAAAAATCTAATTCAAATGAATATTTGGTATACCTAATACCTGAGTTAGTAGGTTAATCATGGATTACCTTCCTTAGAGTGGTAGTCATAAGACCACTCGCTGTTATAAATAGATTATATTAAATTATTTGAATCATGTAAATATACCTTCCAAGGTACATACTTAGGATATTATATTATTTTAGGGGGAAGTTACCTAGTTTCTTCATGCAATGTAATAAGTGCACAAGTGTCAATGTAAAAGTTGTATATGTACAAGTTATCCCTTGCACATCTAGATAGAGTGTTGGCCAAGGAACTTATCTTCCTATAAACTGGTCTCATTATCATAGATTATAGAGCATCACATTGAGCAGCATATACAATAATGTATAACATAGCTTAGATAAAGTCGCCCATATGAAGATGGGTGCAATGTAGTCCAGTAGTATCATTCATGAAGTGTTCATTTCCTTCATAGCTACATTGTATTCATTTTCACCATTTCTATTTATAGCATATTTAAGTCATCTCACATATTTACTTTCTTTCATATTATTTTTGTATCTTGTGATTGCCATCTTCCATTGCATGCTGCATCAAAGCTAACACTGGTACCAGAGCTACGATAGATCTAGCCATAGAAAACCACCATTATCAATGATCCTGAGTTTTTTATCAACTTGAATTGCCCTTATGTTAGAGTTAGAGTCTATTACATTATTTAGGTACATTTCTATGTACCACCTTAGGTATATTATTAGATTAGAAGTTACTTGGACAAGAAGTAACCTATGCACAAGTGTTAGAATGTGCAAAGGAATAAATGGATAAGTGTCCATATGCAAGTTGTATATGTGCAATGATGTAAAAGGACATGTGTCCCTCATGCACTTAGGAAGAGTGAGGCCCAAGTAAATTATCTTCTTATATATAGGGCTCATTGTAAGGAAGTATGCATCCTCTATGTATCCACTAATAGAGAGCTTCATATATTTCATTCTCTATTTTTTGTGAGCCTTTATTAATAGTTGTTAGGAAGAGTGAGGCTCAAGTAAATTATCTTCTTATATATAGGGCTCATTGTAAGGAAGTATACATCCTCTATGTATCCACTAATAGAGAGCTTCATATATTTCATTCTCTATTTTTTGTGAGCATTTATTAATAGTTGTTACGTGAACTATTTCTGAAGTATCTTGTCTTAGTTTCATGCTCTTTTAGCTTACATTATCATAGTTGTAAGATTGTTTTCTTATTGCCATTACTCGTGGCTTCATTTCCTTTTAGTATATAGCTCAAAAATCTAACATGGTATCAGAGCTACAATAGAAGGAGCCATGGTAGATCAGCAAGAAAATAGAGAAGAGCCACTAGATTGAAGGAGAAGGATCGAACTGCAAAAGTGCTGTAAATTTTAAAAGTTAAAGGCAGCCCATCAAACAATAGTATAGCAGCAAGTTTAAGGAGTTTCAAGAGCTGCAATTCCATCCAGCATAGGGCAGCATTCAAGTGATCCAAATCACCAAGAACTCCATCATCAAATTGAGGTTGAAAAGGTATGCAACTTAGGTGCAAAAGTTTCATCAGTTGAACTCTTATATTCGGTTCATTATTAATATTATTAAGCACCAATTTCAAGGATTAGAAGTTGCATGAAATAGGTTTCAACTTAAGGTCTTCAAGGTAGTGCAAAAGCTAATTCCTACAAGATGTAAATTTGCACATAAAAGTATAAGCTAGATATATTTCAAGAGAGAAATATCTACATCTTATTATCTATTGAAAAGAAAAAGAGATTACTCTAGAGCATAGATTTGATACAGTATAGTGGAGAATATAATATACTACTTAAAAGGTTGAGAAGCTAAAAAATACAGTAGCAAAGGAAGTTGTAGTTTCCCGAGTTACTCAATGTTTGAGGAAAAGCTAAATCTCAAACCCTAGCACCACGTTGGAACCGCTCATGCGCAGAAGTAACGCTCGTCAAGGAGTCTTCTATCATCCTTGCTCATGATAGAAGATTGTACTCATATTAAAGACACCATTTGGCACATGCAAAAGAGATGTTTCGTCAAAGATACCTCAGGGAGAGTCCAGGTGTAACGGTCAGTTGAGTAGCCATTACGTTCATCGAGCAGAGGAGATATGTTGAGAGCCAAAATTGACGTGTCTTTCCAATCTAGCTGTTATCATTGACATAGCCGTTACCAAGATTATCCAACTAGCCGTTAGCATCATTGCTCTCGATGTCGCACTAGAAGCTAGCCAGGGTATCCCACGTCAGAGAAAGCGGTTGCAGATTTTTGCTTTTCATTATTAACGGCTAAGACATGGAAGGTACTCGTATAGAGGTACAGAGAAAATATCCTTATCATTAGAGCTATCACAAAGAGGCGTTATAGGCAGTACCCAGATTAGTTTAGCAGGTTGAAGTTACCCAAGAATAGATGTACTTTATCGAATCCTATGGGAGTCATTATCGAAGAAGATAAAAGCATATGCACAGGAAGCTAACGTTAGTTTGACCAGCATAACACATGCAATACAGAGGCGGATAGCTATTGGAATCCAAGTTTCGCAGTAGGAGATAACGAGCCTTTTTTCAACCAGTGCATCAGAAACAAGTTCAACTCCCTAAGTGCATCAGAAACAAGTTCAACTCCCTAAGTGTATGAGGAAAATGACTGAGGCAAAGCTTGGCAGGATGAATTGTTTTGTCTATGGAGAAGAATTTTTAGTCGGTAGATTAAAACACAAATTCTAACACATCATTGGCAAATGAGAAGGCATTGAATGAGCAGCAATAGGTACACAAGGCTACCCAGGGAGAAGGAGGTGACACGTTAAAGGAGATCTCCACTATAATGTCTACAGTGCATTTCCAGTTTTGAGGAACGCAGTTGGGATATTGGCCGACGCTATAGGAGCAGTGTAACAGTCATCTGGAAACGTTATAGTGACCTTGGCATTAGACGGAAACCACGTTGGAAGCAGTGTTACAAAAGGTTGCCGTGACAGAGCATACCAGTCCTAAAGCAACGCATAATTGAAAGGTCAAACAACGTTGAAGATAGGAAGGGAGAAATCTAAATTTTTTTATCTAACTACCGGTGTTGGAGAAGATAGCCGCTATCTGCTGTTAAGAAGAGGAAGCAGCCGTTGGAATTAGGGTGAACCGTTACTAGTGAAGATGTTTCCATGCTGGAGAATAACCGTTACCATCTGTTCCTGAAAGTGCTCATTATACTCATTTAATTCGAAGGAGTCAGAAAACCGGTTCAAATTCAAAGGAGGTAAATATTTTCTTTCCTATAGTTAATATTGGAGTGATAAGGGCATTATTTTTTTTGAAGTAATTAATGTTCAATAAAGTTTAAAGTTTACTGCGGCCTAAAAGTTTTTAAATGATTGTGGCATGGTGGTTATAGGGCGGACTTCACGAAGATCTATGTGGTGGCTTTCGGGGTGGACATCGTAGAATATTGTGGCAGCCATAAAAAGCTGGACAGCCCGTCTGGATTCGTGGCGGCTACAGATTCCACCCTATTAAAAAAATAAATAAATAAAATAAAGTTTTAAGTTTTATTATGGAGTGATAGGATGGTATAAGAAATATTTTAGAACATTGGAGAAATAAGGATATTTTAATTATTTGATATTTTATAAGGTTATTTTAAGTAGCATGAGGTAATAATGGGTAATAATGTTTGAAAATAATTAATTATCTATTCTAAAGTTTGATTAATCTCATATAATATAGATTAATTAAATTAAAGGAGAGATAAGATAATATTAAAAGTTGATTACTCTCAAAATATTGCAAAATCAATTTAGAAGGTGAACTAAGCATATCCTAAACTACTAGGGAGATATAAGGAAGCCTACAAAACCTTTTTCAAGAAAGGTTTCATCAAATTAGTTCACAATACTTAAACTAGGGAGTCAAAAGGGATTCTACTAAAACCAAGAAAGCTAAACTCATATTGCATCTAAACACTTGCTAGATAGAAGGTATCTTAGCAAGATTGATTATATACTCTTATCTAGGGAGTCATAAGGTAGCCTACATCATAGGAACCTATTGCACTTAAAAACCAAGTATAATGGAGAATCAAAGTGCATTGAATGGAAAGAATGGTACTAATATTATCATGCAAGAATATGAAATCAATGATTATGATCCCAGCACAACTCGGGAGGTAACCTACAATGATGATCCTATAGAAGCAATACCTTTATGGGTATTTTAACTGATGACCTAGATACAATGACTATCTGAGGTGACCCAGAGGTAGTGACCTTGAGACAGTGATACCGTTGGTAATGATTCAGAGGTAGTGACCTATAGGCAATGATCCAGAGACAGTGACCTTGAGATAGTGATACCATTGGTAATGATCTATAGGCAATGACCTAGAGGTAGTGACCCAGAGGTAGTGATCCAAAGGCAGTAGCAGTGGCAATGTTTCAAAGGTAGTGACCCAGAGAACAAAACTAGAGGCAACTCAAATACATTGATCTAGAGGTAGACATATTACTTATCCATCCATGATAGAGTTAGAGCTGAAGACTATTTTCTATTGAGATCTATATTATCATATTCTATTATTTTGTTGTAGAGAATTAATTCTCAGATGATTGGGACACCTCCTACAATAGACAACTAGGATATTTCAACTTCATTGCCTGAAGGTTGGCGTGCCTTCATAGTGCAAAGATTAGTTCTTTGTTGCAGATTAATAGGGATTGAAGACTCCAAGAGAGACCTAATGGCCAAGGAAACCACATTGGAGCATCTGGATAGATTTTTTCCATAGAGTTACAAGAACTTGTGAAGACTAGAACTCAACATTGCATCCACTAGTTTGAAAATCAACTAGTGAAGATTCATTAGTTCCAAATTCAGATTTCAGTACTAATACTTTGTTGTAGGGAAAGAAAATTCAATGAGTTGGGAAGCTTCCTACAAAAAAGTTATTAAGAATTTCTTCTTCATAATAAATCTAGCACCTAAAGTAAAATTGAAGGAAGAAGGAAGTTTCAAATATGGTTAGTCATATATGAAAGTAATGAAAGCCCCTTACAAACACTCTCAGAAGAATATAGGTGGTAGAGCAAGTTACAAGAAAGTACTATTGTTATAATTGATCCAAACACCATTGCTATATTTTTGCCAACCAAATACACCTTTGGACCTACTACAGATAAATTTTATTGCTTTGATATTGTTTGATAGAAGACCTTATATAAGAAATGGAAAATTCTATATTTGGAGGTCTGAGAAGATATTCCATTGCTAGATATTGCATATATGTAAGATTACAAAAGGAGAAAAGAACTCAGAAGCCTTGTAGCAGATTCAAGAAGAGACTCTAGGAGAGGAGTCCTTGTGAAGATTGGATATTGGAAATATCCATTGAATATTAAACCAAATGAAGATCCATATTGAAGACTAAAGTCTTCAATACCTAAATAATGTAATACAGGAGGGTGTTATATTTAGAGTCTATTACATTATTTAGG
The DNA here is from genome assembly GCA_028583015.1 of Wollemia nobilis. NCBI lineage: Eukaryota > Viridiplantae > Streptophyta > Pinopsida > Araucariales > Araucariaceae > Wollemia > Wollemia nobilis. The sequence goes on along the minus strand of JAQPPZ010017240.1, from coordinate 3,351,127 downwards.
TACATGTCTATGTACCACCTTATGTATATTATTAGAGTAGGAGTTACTTGGTGAAGAAGTGAACTATGCACAAGTGTTAGAATATGTAAAGGAATAAATGAACAAGTGTCCATATGCAAGTTGTCTATGTGCAATGATGTAAAAGGACATGTGTCTCTCATACACTTAGGAAGAGTGAGACCCAAGTAACTTGTTGTAGCACAGGGGTGGAGTATTCCCAATAGGGAGGTATTTTCCATAGCTAAGAATGATTGATATATTAAACCCAGCTCACTTACCAAATCGTACAGTCGTATGCTCACTCAAACTACCCTTGTATGAGCTATATTCACCTTGTATGGTTATCAATGCCTACACTATATGATTTCAAATCGTACAGTATCGAAGATGGTACAATATTGCACACAGAAAAACTTACAGATTTAGTTTTGGAGTCTATCATACACAGTTTTGTAATCGATCAAGTCGACTCCCTAAAATTGCCAAATCGGGTAAGTTTTTATCGATCGCATGTTTTACCAAATCGGGTAAAAATGCTTTGTACAATTTGTAATGAAAATGGTGTACAATTTGTATGAACTAATTATACAGTATGATGATAGACCAATCAATGCAATCTCCGTAATAGGTAAAACAACTTAACCACCTTTTTGAGAGATTCTATGTGTCGGATTACGTCTAGATATCATACAACGTCACTCAATATGTCTTCCTTGCTGCTTCCATGCTTCTATATCATTCTCTAGAGTTCACCAGTACCAGATTCTACCACAGGGTTGCAACAATGCATAAAAAAAATCTATAACAATTAACAAAAAATACAAACACATTATATTCATCCACAAGTCATTACCAGGATCGTACATAGTCATCCACAACTGTATTTATGCTCATTGATGTTTACGGATTTGGTTACAATGTGGAATATATATAAATGTAATTACAATAACTTAGAGAATCAAAAACTACAATTACTATCTCTTCACTCTAGCAACTAGACCTATAATTTTGAAAATGGGGCCTTATATAATGTTGCCCAAGTCGTTCCAAAGTGGTTCTTGATACAATCCGTTATACAACTGAATACATTAAATTGTATTTTTACTAAGTTTAACACCTTAGTTAGCAAATATATGGACCATTTCAATTTGAAATTACATTTCCCTTGCATGTGGATTACATTCAGTGTGCCTTGTATGATTTGCTACTTCCCTGTACGATTTGCCATTCCAGTTGTACGGTTTTCTCCCTACTATATGATTTACAAAACATGAGCAAATAATTTATGTCAAAACTGTCAAAATTGAGCAAATCCTTTAATCGCTTCTTCTTCTTCTAGGAGGTGGATTTTCTGCCTACATCTGCCCTCCCCTTTACTTTGGTCGGTGTCCTCACCGACTCATTCTACTTCTTCCACCGTGCTTCATGTTCTACCATGACAACCTCTAAGTCCTTAACCTGTGACTTATACATTTCTTGTTCATTCTTTAGCTTGGCTGCATAGCTTCCCATTTCTACTGCCTTTGCTTCGTGAAAGTTGGTATTTTCTTCGATATCTTTTAGGAACTCCATCATCTGCCTCTAACAATCTGAGGTACTCTTCTTCAACTTCTCCTTCCAGTGAGCTTCTACTTGAGTTGCCACCTGCAGTTCTTCATTCTTTTCAGTAATTTTTTGCAGGTGGTGACTGATATCTGCCTCCATGGCTCAAGCCTAATCTTCTCGAATCTTCAATTGAGCTTGCTTCTCTAGGACCATATCATTCAATCGTTTATTATCCTTCATCAACTCCTTTATCTACTTGGCTTGTGTAGCCATTTGCTCACTCTTTTCAACCAACTAAGCTATCATCTGCTCATATTTTGATTTGAATTGTGCCTCCAACTCTCTAATTATGTCCTCTGTTATCTGTGAGATCTGTCGCTTCTCTTCTTCAAGCATGCTGATTCTATATTTAGACTTAATATTGAGGTATGACAGATCATCATTTAACTTCTTTATTTTCTCCTCTATCGTAGTTCTACTATTTGACAGTTTTTCTTCCATTGTGACCAATTTATTTTGAGTGGCCGCAGTTTCCTCCTTTGTGCCTCCATGAGCTAATATATTTTTCCAATCCAACGCTCAGCCACTCAATCTAGTGTATTAGGAAGTTCAACTTCCTTAGGGTGATGGCCACTCTAGTAGCAACCCTCATGTATTCCAACTCTACCATATTTGCGGGATAAGTCGAATGGTTGACTCTATCCAAGTATACCCTAGGATCTTTCCTATAGTTTGTGACCACCCCTGATAGCGAGTCTTATATTCTCGACATTGTTGTTACCTATTCCTTGGGTAACCCCCATGGATGTTGTGCTTGAATTTCTACTATCTTCCTTGTATGCTCCACACTGCTCACCCATTTTGTAACCTTTTCCAATTTGAGAGACACTTGTTCTTCCAACAGCTTCAATTCTCCCACATGGCCAATGCAAAATTCCAATTTGGCACTATTAATCACATGGTCTAACTAAGAAAATAAGTGTTCCACCTTATCTTCTACTCCACGTGCCTCCTCTTCAGTTGTAATTCTTCAAAACTATGGTATTTCTAGAAGATAACTAGATTGCATTCCTCATAGTTCTTCTTTTGTAGGAGTTCTAACATCTTCCTCCTCCATAAGGTGGCTAGAGCTTCCTCCGAGCTCCTGTAGTGCTCTCACTGTATCTATTTTCTCCCGAGGTGGATATTGTTTTACCATTTTCTCCTCCTCACTATCTTCAATATTTACAATCTCCTCCTGAGATTGTTGCTCAATTTGTTCTTGGGCCTTTTTTGATTCTCTTGAGCCCACCTTTTGCTCTTCAATGTTTTCTTGGGCCACTTCTTGCTCACTACTGCCCACGTTTTGTTCCCCTATCACTTCTTCTATAATATGTTGTATATTCAGTGTCATGACTTCCTCAACAACAAATTCCTCTCTTGTGATTCTTCCATATTCTCTGATGCATCGTTCTTCCTTGAGCCTCCTGACACAAATTTGTAACGAGGCTTCTTCGTGGGCTCTCTCTCTGCGATGTTTATTCCTATTTCTGCATTTTCCTAGGTAGTGGCTACTCCATATTGCCCTACCTCAATTCCCTTAAAAAAATTAGAGGCATTCATCTTCTCAAACTGTGAAAATATCTCTGAGTATTTTACTATTCTCTCTTCCTTCGTCCAATACAATTTATCCACTTCCAGTGCTTTTGGGTTTGACTGTTCTTTCTTCAGATTTTTTGGAACTGGTTTACTTACCATTCTTTCTCTCTACCTTCTCATAATTATTTGTATGGGGCTCTCTTGCCACTTCTTCCTTTTTGGGATGAGTGGCTACTCCTGCTGCCATTGTGTTGGTGTTTGTTCTAGCTCCTCTTCTAACCGTTTAGGCATTTTTTGCCTATGATGCACATCAACATCCACATTCGGAGTGGTCTCTTCTCAAGTTTCTCTGATATGTCACTAACTCCTTATTTGAGGTCTCTCCAAAATCACTTTTTATATCAACACTAACTTTGCCCACATAAATATTGTCGACTGATCTGGTCTGATTTCTCGGGGTAGCATCAATACTAGAAATTGCATCCTTGCTTCCATGACCGCATTCAATAACAATACAATAGCATGGAAATTCATCTCAAAATTATATGGTATCTTTTTCAGTGCCTCATGCATTCTCCTTTCTAGAAATGTACCCTAGTCATATTGGATCCCCTTGGTAATACCTTCTACATATTGTGCCATCCACATTGGTATTTATGTGGCCCTTATATCTCCTTATAGTCGATCCATGACTGTATTCATTGCACACACCCAATGTTATCCTCTCAACTGGATCTACGTGTTCCTACGCTTGAAATATTTGCTTATGTTAGTGATTTGAAAGTGGTCATAGCAGTGACAATGCGGTATGCCTCTATTGGATCTACCATTTTTTTCACTATCTCCATACCATATTTCGATAAGCCAAATATCTTTTGAAATGTCTCTGCTAAAATATCAACTCTCACTGATCTCTTGCCCACATTGACATAGGTAATTTGGGTCATAGGGTTATATGCCTGAACTATCTACAAGAGATAGTTCTCAAAAAATGTTTTATGAAATGGTAAAACTTGTGTGATGATCGCCACATGCACATCCTCGAATGTCTTCCTCCAAGGATGACCCCTATTCTTCTCGTCGTTCCACCATTTCCTACATGCCTCAGCTCCATGTTGTAGAAATATCATTTTTTTCACTTCCACTTAAAATTCTTCTTGTCCACTGCTCAGATACACCTCCTTCTCTAACATATTGATTTCACTTCTTAACTCCCTCCTTGAGGTTATTTCTTGTGCCATTTCTTCCTATCGGTACCTTGGTGGTGTTCTTCTCAGGTTTTCTTGCCACAGTTGTTGTCCCCTCCACGGCCTATATCCTCCTCTCCTCCAAGGATGATTACCATGCCTTTCATGGAATTGAGACTATCACCCTTGGTACTATCATGGGTATGCCTCTCTCTCATGCAATGGACCCGGTGATCTCTCCACCCTATTGGCTGCAATCCACCTTAGCCGACGTCCAAAATCTTTTGTTGATATCATTCCTTCAACATCCGTCAATTAGCTTAACCTCCACACCACTTCTTTCTACAATAAAAAATATCTTGAAATAATACAAGCTACTGTAAATCGTACATGTCCTTCTACACTCTCTTGTACGATTTCTCTTCCACTGGCTACTCCTGGATCGTACACTACCTTTTTCTCCTATAGTTCAATCTCTAGCCCATCAGTCTTCAAACCATCATAACTTCTCCAAATCATACCACTACAACCTAAAATCATACAGGGTGACAGTACTCAGTACGATGGTACTTCCTGGTTGCCCCCCTTTAGAATTTGTATGATTCCATACAATTTTGTATGATCTCTAAAAATTGCCAAAAATGGCCTTAAAATCCTCTGAACTGCACTATTCTTCTTGGAAATTGTACATTCTACACCCAAAATCATACAGTATGACTTTTCCAACCCTAAGTGATGAAAAAAATTTGAAATTTTTATCTCCTTTATCGAATCCTTCATCGACCCATTTTCTAGATTGCCCCGATCTACTATTTCAATGCTTTTCAGTAGCAATTCTTCAAATCCTTCAATCTTGATGCAATTTATTTCAACTTGACAATTTTTTGGTAGTAATTTTATGGTTGTATAGAATTCATTCATCTTTTCATGCATTTCTCAGCTCGCTTCTGCTAGATTCCTTCAAATTTAGGGTTCAAATCTCCAATTTGTATGCAATTTTCATAACCCGTTTAGAAATTCCCCCTTACTTTGACTTAAACAACAATTTCTCACCCTACAATTTGTACAATAACATATTCTACCATACTTTGATGTTATTTCTATGACAAATCCAAATTTTTCCCTTTTATGGAGTAAAAACCCTAGTTTTCTCTATCCCAGGTTAATTCTTTGAAAATGAAAAGAACTCCTTGGTGCAAATTTAAAATGGGTCTGTAGATTCAGAATGCTGGTGAATATTTATTTCCCGTGTAGTCTTCATCCTACAGTTGCACGCTTTCCACCTTCAATCTCCTAAATAAATCGAATTATGCTTGTATGATTATGAAATTGTTAATCCTTTTCCATTTAAAGGAATTTTCAAAACCCTAACCGAAACCCTAACCATCAAGAAAATCTACAATTGCACCACATTGCATGCTTTTTCTAGGTAACCAAGTTTTTGATGTTATGGCCAATTTATGGATGGATAGTGGCCAGTTTATGGATGGATAGTGGCCAGTTTAGAATTTGGGAAGACAATTTTCCTTCGCGGTTACTGATAATTGTTGCTTTGGAAGCGGTGGGCCTACCTATCAAATAGGTATTTTTATTATATTTATTCTTGGATGAGAACTTAGTTGTTTTCTAGTGATCCTCACTTTGGGGGATGCTTTTTGAGTGGCTGACCCTTTTTCTCCCTAGTGGGTACCATTATCAAGGAATTTGCTTAGTGTTTTGCATTCATCCTTGCTCTCTAAGTTTGGAATTTTGTTATCTACATCTTGATGTTTTCATTTATGCCCTGTTGAGTTGTGGGATGGTCTTTGCTTTTGTATAGTTGTAGTAGTTTAATTTCTATTTCTTTTGTCCTTGGAGATTTTCTTGGGCTTAATTAGCCTTATCTTTCTCTACCTCCTTTAATGTAAAATGTTCTGGGACCTTTCAATACCTTTTTTTTCATCATTAATAAATAAATAAATATATATATATATATATAATAAAATAAAGCAAAACAAAGTAAAATAATAAAAAATAATAATATAAATATAAATATAAAAATAAAATTGAACCATAAAGTCATGAAAGGTCACATCACCCTGTAGACCCTTATGACGTAAAATAATTTTTGGTTTTTTATGAAATAGTTTTAAGTTAGTTTGAATGTTCATCTTATAAAATAATTTTAATTCTAAAAGTTGATCTAATTTTAGATTTGACATCATCTCGCGGGTTGCAAAAGGGGGCAGATGGCATCCGCTCGTAGGTTGCAAAAGGAGGTGGATGTCATGGTACCTATGTAGACATAGATTGCAGAGCTGACTCGCTCGATTGAAGGTGTTCGAGACCGCAACTGACATGCAAAAGTTGATGATTTGGAGGGTGTTTTGTAGATTAAAAATACACTCCAAACAAAAATAAATAAAATCACAATGACAGAGTACATAATAGTTGCACAAAACAAACGATTTCTATTAATCGATGGAGTTTAAAAACTCCTTTTTGAATACAACTGGGCCTATAACCCTTTATTTGTGATACACAGTTACAAGTTATGCTAGGGTTCTCCGAAACCCTAGCTGGCACAAAAGGTGGCGCTTTCGAAGAATTTATCTTCAATCCCAACCGAGTGAGTGGGCTTTGTTGTATCCCCTGCTTGGACCACTCCAGATTAATCAGCAGCCATCAATAAACCGGATCTGCTGTCAAAAACCTGCACGCATTAACACTATCAAGGAGTTAGAAATTAATAAGAGGGCTCCACTGTGTGAGCCCTCAGAAACAATCTAAAACCCTAGAAAAATAAAATTCAGGAATTCAACAACAGATCAATAAAAGAAAAGAAGTTACTTGCTTTAAACTAATTTATACTGTTCTCTGTTAGCGCGACTAGACCGAGCGACACCTGGAAGTAATGTGGTCATCAAATCGGCTGTGGAAGGCGCCCTGGTGCACTCGCTGAACGCCCGCGTGCTTCTAGATTAAGGTTTCAGACGTCGGTCTGAGTCTGTGGCTGTGGGTAAACGCCCATGGGAACTTGGTAAACGCCCGTGGGCACTTGGTAAACGCCCGTGGGCACTTGGTAAGGGGGTAAACGCCCGCAAGCACTTGCGACAAGAATGGGGGATTCTGCAGAATGCTACAGAAGAGATGGCGGCGAAAGCGACGATGGATGCGACGAAAGGGTAGCGGAAGAGAGATAGAGGAGATAGCAGTAGAAGAATTAGAATTAGAGATAGTGCATAGGAGATAGAAGTAGCAAAAGACATAGGGCCTTTGAGCCATCAAGGTGACTCTATTTATAATCCACTCTTAGGGCACACTTTAGGGTTTTAACGACACTTTGAACGTGTGGTTAAGATTAAATTGGATCTAAGGGTAGAGAATAAATTTAGGTTGTGAAATGGATTAAGATGGATGGACGAATGAGATTAAATGAAGGATGGACGGCTCAGATTAAATCACTTAAACTATTATTTAAATATATATATTAAAATATTAAAATATATATATATAAATATTAATTTAAATAAATTTGGGGATGAAAAATGGCGAGAAAGGTGAAATTGGGCCAAATAATGGCGGGAAAGTGTGGATTTGGGCCAAATAATGGCGGGAAGGTGGATGACCGACACGTGGGTGACAGGAAGGTATAGATGACTTGCAAGTGGCTGGATTTTGGTGTCTACAGATGCCCCTTTTGAGCTGCTTTGTGTGAAGACACAATGCATCACAAAAACTTAGGACACCTAAAAAGCTGGATCAGACGCAACTCTCTCTCAAGACTAAAGCACAACTTTGAATACCAAAGAATAAAAGAATATTTAAAATTTATCATCTTACCCCCTCAATTAGTGAGCGAGAATGGTTCTCACGAGCCAATTGGAAGAAATTCGGAAGAAAATGAACCGTTTTTGCCCCAACGGTGAAAAAGGGGTTGGTGTATGAACCATCTGTTTATGTCCCAACAGAAAAGGGGTTGGTGTACAAACCAAAAAGAATATGATTGAAGACGATATGAGTGATGTGAAAGATGAACCGTTTTCTGCCCCAACGGTTAGAAAGGTATTTTTGCCAAATTTTAAATTCCATGATCATGTAAGATGAATTCTACTATTAGAAAAGTTAAAAATTGATAACGGATGCCCCAACTCCTGTGGGTGAATCCATACTGTTGATGAAATTGCCTTGTTGGGGCCATTGATATGCAGAGATGCAATATGAAAGAGTCTAGAACTTCAGAGATGCTCCTAGTGACTGTATGGATAATTTCTCGGGTCGGAACCAATCAACCTAGGTAGCCTTAATCTCTAGCAAGACTCAAAATAATGATGATATTGAAGATTGTCCACGTTTAAGGCCCCATGAACTAGGCCATCAATGACAACTGTTGAGCAAATTAATCTTGGTATGAGGTCACTTGAAAATTAGGATACCCAAAATTGATTTCCAATTTTCAAACAAGTGAAATAATTGATGATGATAAATGGTAAGTGTCCTTATGGTGGTTTAATCCTCTTACCGAATTGCATTGATGCAAATCGCTGCAATCGCCAAGGTGATAGAATATACCACTAGATACGAGGTTTACTTTAATTTAATTTGGAAAAAATATGCATGATGAAAGAAGAATGAATGAAATTGACGATAGATCAGAAGAATTGATGAATGTTGTTAATTTTGTGAAGGTTTTGAATGTTTTTAACCCAATTTGTAAATCAATGATGAATGATGCGCTTTTTGAGCAAAATGACAAAATTTGTTTCCAAAACTGTTGTAACCTTCACAAAATGTTTTATTATGATAATAAGAATGGATGGATGCAATTTGATTAAATTTGGAGGAGGTAAGCTTCAATTTTGTAAGTTTTGTTCTTTTATTCAATATTGACACCAAATGCCGATATGCATTTGGAGGTGGCAGAAATGCCCGCCAGTGTTTGAATGCTTCATGAAATGCCCCACTGTGTCTGAATGCACCATGAAATGCCCCACTACATTTTAGGGTGCCAAAACCAGCTATTTAAATAGTTTCAGCGAGAATTTCGCTCATTTGTGCGTTCAAGCTTGAGAGAAGTGCGTCTGAGGGAGTGGAATGAAGTGAAGTGAAGTGAAAGGTTGTGTGGGAGAGTGAAGCACGTGGGAGCTATGGCGGAGATGGGAGCGGACGCGCCAGTGCAGCCAGCTAAGGTATTTGTTTATTTAAGCAAGTACTTTTATTTGTTTTTTTTTTTTTTTTTTTTGAAAAAAAAAAAATTGTAACCAATTTTTGTTTTGTTGTTTTGCAGCTTAGGGTGTTAGAGGCACGACACCGATTCTCCCCTATCATTCCGGGGATGAGGAGGTCATTGTCCCAGGAAGACTGGGAGATATTGGAGGCGATAGGGCTAGCGGAGGCAGCCCGGTTGGAGGTAGTTCGGGCAGATGATGGGTACCTCTCGGCTTTGGCCGAGAGGTGGGATCCAGATCGGGGGACATTCCAGCTCCCGACTGGAGAGATGACGGTGACGCTTGAGGATGTATATCGCATCCTCAAGGTGCCCATGGAGGGGGCACGGGTGGAGGTTGGATGAGATAGGGCCACGGAGATGGCCAAGTTATTTGGGGATGACTGGAGGGAGATCCGGACGGAGAGCGGGGGGATTCCTTACTTGGCCATGTATACGGCCAAGGAGTTGGTAGCGGTGGAGGCTCTGATGATGTTCGTATTGGCCAACATTGTGGCCCCGAACAGCACCGGGTGTAGGTTTCCATGGAACCTAATGGGTGTAGTGAGCGAGATGCTCACTAATAGGGTAGTGTATGCCTGGGTGCCCGCTTTATTGGCGTAGGTGTACCGGGAGTTGTATGAGGTTCGGAGACGGGGCCGGAAGGGCCTAGGTTGCAGTTTGGTTCTCCAGTGCTAGGGCTGGGAGCACTTCAGAGTGGCCCGACCAGAGGGGTTGCCATGTGCTTACTAGAACATGAGTCAGGCTTATGGTAGGAGATGGCCAGTGGCGGAGGAGAGACAGCCGAGCCGCCCCGTGAGATCGAGGAAATGGTATAGGAGTTTATGGGTAGACTTGACAGATGCCTAAGTCATTTGGAGGCCCTGGCAGGAGGCAAGGTGGATCGGTGATGGAGAGCATCTGATACAGGTGCAACAGGCTAGATGGGTAGTGGGTCGGGGCCACAGCGAGGCAGAGTACATACAGATGTCTCGAGTGCTCCGCCAAGTCGGATTGAGACAGGATGTCCCCGGTGAGCCAGTGCGCTACCGAAGGCACAGATCAGAGGGGGATTTACCATGTGCCAAGCCATAGAGGGAGGCAACAGAGGACGATGAGGACATGGAGATCCTCGACATGGATGACATTGGGGTAACAGCTGAGTATGCAGCATGGATGGCCGTAGAGCCGATGTGGGAGCCACCATTGGTGGCTGTTGGAGCTGGAGAGGACAAGGGAACCGTAGAGGTTCCCAAGCACAGGGAGGGTCCTCGCCTTCGATCTGAAAGTCGAAGGCGAAAGTGGAATATGGTGCGGTAGGCACCAAGGAGCGGAGATGACAAGGAGGATGATGGCAAGGGCCTAGGAGAGGCCACTAGAGAGACTAGGGAGGTACCCCCTAGCGGGCACGAGGATGATCTGGTGCAGCTGCAACAACAGATAGCAGAGCGCGATGCTATGCTAGCTATCCGGGATGAGAGGATAGCTCGGCTGGAGCAACAGGTTGTAGAGCGAGATGCCCTGATAGTTGTTCAGGAGGAGAGGATGGCCTAGATGCAGGCGGACTTGGATGGAGCGACTAGGGTGCCCCAGGATGACAGGGTGACGAGACTCCAAGCAGAGCTAGCGGAGCGAGAGCGACGACACGGGATAGACATATCTAGACTTAGGTCTAGGACTCGTTATATTGAGGCTCTGGAGGACACATTGTTTAGGCATCACATTGTGTTGTCCGATCCTCCATCCTCCTCTGTCTCTAGGCGTAGTGAGTCTATGCACACCACTAGGTCTAGGGCTCCTACTAGGTCACAGGGATCCTCTTTTGATGGTTAGCTTAGTGCTTAGATGCACTCTTTATGAGCCTTGGTGCTCTATTGTATATTGTAGCCTTTTGGCATTCCTTGTACAGTTTGTCCTTTATACATATATATATATATATATATATATATATATACATGGCTTTTATTTTTAGTGTTTTACTTTCTTTTGTGTGAATGCCTATGTTTTTGTGATGCATGTTTTTATATGTTTTAATGCATATGTGATGGAATGGAATGCAAAGTTATAGATGATTAATGCGAGACTAAGTAAATGAAATATGTACTAAGAAGCACTCATATTTTTAGATAGTTAGATTTAGCCAACTGTTATCATAATTGTTTAATCAGGGGCACCAAACTTGGTGGCTTGTGAATGGATGACGTATGGAATGACATGAATATGGAAGAAGATATGGAGGACGATATGGAAGAAGATATGGAGGAAGACTGTTTTACAAAGACTCAAACATTCTAGTGGTATCAAACAAACTTACTAACACTGCTTAATTCAACTAGGACCAAATGTGTGTGCATGCGAGTTCATTAACCAAATCAGAAGCATGGTAGTGACTCTAGGCAATCAAAAACCTGTGTGTGTGCAAGTGTGTTCATTAACCTCATCTTGCATAAATTAGGTAACCCTGTTATGGATAAGACCCCGAAGCTAGTTTGTCCGTATGAGCATTTAGAGGTCTCTTTTTGAGGAGAGACATGTCGCCACGCAATGAGTATACTCCACTGCCAGTAAAGCGTCTATAGCCCCGGTGAAGGTTAACTCCATAGTCCATGTTGTTTTTGACCTTTGTAAGCCTTGGGGATGACTACCTATCCGTCCGAACTGGACAAGTAGTATGATCCTTACAACTTATTTGGGATCAGTGGTGTGTGAAAAATGTTCATTTCCTTAGAGCTTTGGGGAATCGGATTCTCAACCGAAGTATGATGAGAATTTTACCCTATCCTTACTACTCTGTTTATATTTATATTTTGTAATTGCTTGTGATAGTGGTAAGAACCACTATTTTATGGACTATGTTTGCATGATAGGACATACGAGGATTACCCTGTTCACTTCGAGGCACAACCCAAGGATGGTGTTATCTCTCTTTGACACAAGATGTTTTTAAGATGTGAAAATGTGATAGGTTCAAGACCGCTTTTGAAATCATTTCCCAATACTCAAGATTTTATTTAGTGTAATTTGTGATATGGCCCTAGAGAAATTTAACATGCATTTCAAAGTTTGCTTAAAACACTAGAAATGGCTGAGTGACTGAAAACATTTTGGCAATGTAAATATGTGCAAATGGAAAATGGATGTACGAATGACAATTCGGTTTGATGGATTTTGTGAAGGTGTCCCTGATTAAGGCAACATGACTTTTGCTTGACCAAATTTTATATCCAAAAGATAGAATGGTCTCTAACATGATATGCAACTATGGCTGAAAATGAAATGTTATGGTTTTCAATGAGATGTATGCACATGAAATGCAATGTTTTTGAATGAGATGTATGCAACTAACAATGAAATGCAAATTATTTTTATTTTATTTGTTTTTTTTTACAAGCCATGTATATATGTACATATAAAATTCAAACTATGCGTAAAATGCCCTCAAGTGTATAATATTAAGTGGTTCGGGTTCTTCCTCTCCCTCTAAACTGGCAAGTCTATAAGTTCCATTACCCACTCTTTCAGTGACCATATATGGACCTAACCAATTAGCCACGAATTTATCTCAAAGATGCGGCAATGCATTGGTGTTTTGTTGATTCTCTTTAAGGACAAGATCCCCTACTTGAAATTCTCTTAGATGAACTTTGGCATTGTAAGCACGTTTCAATCGGTCTTGATAAACTCGCAAATTCTCTAAAGCATTGATTTGTTTTTCATCTATGAGTATGAGTTGATTAAGACGTGCTCGTCTAGCAGTATCATCATCGATAAATTCTTGCAAAGAAATTCGCAAGGAATGGATATCGAGCTCAAGAGGCATGATTGCTTCAGCTCCATAGACCAAAGAAAATGGCGTTGCCCCAACGGGAGTTCTGATGCTTGTTCTGTAAGCCCATAATGCCAAGGGGATTTGTGTATGCCAATATTTATGATTTTCTTTAACAAGTTTCTTAAGAATAGCAATTATGGTCTTATTGGAAGCTTCAGCTTGTCCATTGGCTTGTGGGTAGTAAGGAGTTGAGAAACTATGTTGGATATTATACTTTTCGCAAAGAGCTCGAACATCCTTATTCTTAAAAGACTTGTCATTATCAAAAATGATTTTAGAGGGAATACCAAAACGACAAATGATATGGTGAAGTATAAACTCCACAATTCTAGGACCTATCGTACTGGTTAGAGGAATAGCTTCAATCCACTTTGTGAAGTATTCAGTGGCTGTAATGATGAAAGTATGTTGTCTTGAAGAGGCAGGTGAAATCTTGCCAATTAAATCGAGACCCCATTGTGAGAAGGGCCAAAGGCTTTGGATGGGCTGTAAAGCTTGTGATGGTATATGGATTAAATTAGCGTGTTCTTGACACTTTTTACATTGTTTAACATATTTGCAACAATCTTGTTCCATAGTGGGCCAATAATACCCCATACATAAAATACGCTTTGCAATGGCCATTCCACTAAAATGACCACCACAAGTACCATCATGGGCTTCAGCAATAGCTCTATGTGTTTCACCTGCTTCTAGACAGTGGAGGAGTACTCCATCATATCCACATTTATACAACACATCCCCCAAAAGAACAAAATGAGCTGCATTTTGCTTAAAGCGACGACAGGCGCTTCGAGACAAATCAGGTGGAAGTGTTCCAAACTTGAGGAAGGCTACTATCTCACTAGACCAAGGCTCATATGGATCCGAATGGATAAAGCAAACATCTTTTTCATCTTTAGACTCAGCACGAACAATTGCAGACTTAGAGATTGTGGAAATGATTAGGGGCTGTACCTCTCCAAGGGAGTCCTTTGGAATCAATGATCCAAGAGAGGCCATGGCATCCGCAAATCTATTAGTCAAACGAGGCAAACTAGTGATCTCATACCAATCAAACTTAGAGAGCAACTTCATTGCTACATCACGATAAAGCTTAATGGTAGGTTCTTTGGCTTGGTATTCTCCTGTAATTTGTTTAACCACGAGTTGAGAATCCCCAAATATCCGAATACGCTTAATGCTTATAGCTATGGCTGATTGAAGACCTAAAATTAAGGCTTCATACTCTACTGTATTATTGGTGCATTGGAAGTCTAGTTTGAATGATAAAGGGATGGGAATCCCTTGAGGTGTATGAAACACAACTCCAAGTGCCTCGACCTTTCACGCACTTAGAGCCATCAAAGAATAGCGTGATGTCAACATCTTCCTCCGGAATGATGTCCTCTTCTTGTTCAATGATAGCAAATACCGAATCATCTGGGAGCTCAATAATCAAAGGATGATCACTAGGTAGCGGAGCTTCCGCAAGTTGATCGGCTATAACTTGACCTTTAACGAATTTTTGGCTAATGAATTCAAGATCGAATTCGGTAAGCAACATTATCCATTTAGCGGTACGAGTGTTATTATAAGTGCTAGACGTCATATAACATAGAGGGTTTTCTCTAGCTATGACATATGTTGTATGGCTAAGCATATAATGACGAAGTTTCTTAGTGGCAAAAACCACTGCTAAGCACAATTTTTTCACATAAGCATATCGAGTTTCATAGCTTACCAATGTTCGACTAATATAATAGATAGCTTGCTCACAATTTTTTTCATTCTTTTGTGCAAGCATTGTCCCTAAGGCAAAGTTCGTTGCTGAGATATAAAGGTTGAAAGGGACCTCTGGACGAGGCGGAGCTAAGACTGGCGGAGATGCTAAGTACTACTTGATGTCATCAAAGGCTTTCTGACATTCATCTGTCCATGAAAATTGTACCCCCTTTTGTAGTAGGTGGCAAAATGGCCTACACTTATCAGAAAGTTGCGCAATAAAGCGATGGATTGAATTAATCTTTCCTTGCAAACTATGCAACTCCTTCAAATTAGTTGGGGGACACATTTCCATAATGGCTTTGACCTTGGGTCCACCTCAATACCTCGTTTAGAGATAATAAAACCTAGGAGTTTGCCTGAGGTAACACCAAAGACACATTTCTTAGGGTTCAACCTTACTTTATGCTCTAGAAGTCTATCAAAAACTTTTTCCAATACATCAAAATGCTCTTGTCGAGTTTTATATTTTGCCAATAAATCATCCACATAATCTTCGATAATCTTATGCATATAATCATGGAAAATATAAGTCATGGCTCGTTGATAGGTTGCACTCGCGTTCTTAAGGCCAAAGGGCATCACCCTGTAACAAAAAGTTCCCCAAGGTGTGGTAAATGTTGTTTTGTGTTGATCTTCAGGGTTTATTCGAATCTGGTTGTATCCTAAAAATCCATCCATGAACGAAAGCATTTCATGACTAGCGCAGGTATCGAAAAGAGTATCAATGTTTGGAAGAGGAAAGTCATCCTTAGGACACGCTTTATTTAGATCTCAAAAATCGGTGCAAACACGTATCCCCCCGTTAGGCTTGCGAACGGGTACCATGTTAGAAAGCCACTCAGGATAATCAATCGGGACGACAAATTTAACATCCAAAAGTTTCTGAATCTTCGATTTAACTAGGAGGGCCACGATAGGATGCATTTTCCAAAGTTTCGTTTGACAAGTTTAGCATCTTTTTGTAAGGTGAGGTTATGGACAACCAAATTAGGGTCTAGGCCTGGCATGTCTTTGTAAGACCATGCAAATATCTCCTTCTTTCGCTTGAGTAGAGCAATCATTTGCTCTTGTTCCTCTGATGATAGACTTTTATCCAGTTTCACAATTTGGGTGCCATCTTAGTCTGGACTAAGGTCTACATCGATAGTTTCTTCAATAGACATGTGGGAACCTTCCTCAAGCTGATGAGGAGTAGGGATCAGATTTATGTCATCTAAAATGTCATCAAGCTCATGTGCCTTGCTCTCATCTATGTCTGTCTGGAAAACCTCTGGCTTAGAAGATGAAGGTGAATGTGGAGGTGAAGGAGGAATGTAGTTGGCGGAAGCCTTTAACAATTCCTCGGAAAGGATGAACTCTGAAATAGATGGAGGGGATGAAATCCGATCCATGTCAATCAAGCTTGGATTGATCGGGATTGGCTTATCCGGATCATATGGATTATGGAGCGAGGTGAATAAGTCTTCAAAATTCATTGTCAACTTATGAAAGAAAGAATGGCGGAATGGAAGGGAAAACCGGTGAAGACCTCGGAAGACCTGAAGTGCAAAACAACATAGTTTTTCATTTTTTTTTTTTTTTTTTGGTTTAAGTTTTTTTTTTTTTTTTTTTTTTTTTTTTTTTTGTAGTGGTGAAAACCACTATTACACACATACATACAGCAATAAAGTATTTTTTTTTTTTTTTGATTTTTTTTTTTTTTGGAATTTTCTTTTTTTTTTTGTTTTTGGTAGTGGTGAAAACCACTATTTTAGTATATACATATAATACAGGTTTGGATTATGGATTATTGATGTGGAGGGGGTGGTGGTTCACCTCGTTCTTGTGGAAGAAGTAAGCGAAAGATGGCCTCTTGGAGAGGAAACAATTGGAGATAAAACTCATCTTGTTTAGTGAGGGGAACAATGGGCGCCGACTCTTCTTCAGATTCATCAGCATTTGACATGACGTCAAATTCTTCATAGACTTCATCTTCAGATTCGTCGGGGTGGAGGGTTTCTTCTTCTGAATTAAGATTAATGCTTTGAAAAGCTCGTTCAAAAGTAGAAAGGGATGGAAGTGGTTGGTAGCCCAGACCAAAACGCTCAATGGGTCTCTGATATGGCATATCAATGTGTTCAGTTACCCCTTGCTCGTATCGACCTAGGCCAAATTGCTGCCAATTATGTCTGGAAATAGCGATAGGGAAAACCCTCCATCCTTTCGATATTGGCAGGGACTGGATGCTTAGGTTCTAGTATGGTGGTAGGACTAGAAGATGACTCTATTCCCCCATATACAAAATTAATGGAATTTGGCATAGAACCCATGTTATAAACCGATCCATTGGATAAATGTTGGTCATGTGGACGACCAAAATCTTTAATTGTTTGCACATTGAACGGTGTGATGTGGACATCTTGAATGGCATACTCACCAATACCTGCATCAGTGAGATGGACCTTGACTTGGGAGGGAGAAAGACTAGATGATGGAATAGAAGAATGTGGGATAGAAGAATTGGAAGGATTTGGTTGGGTTGATGCTTCACTGACTTGTGAAACATCAGCTAGTGATGGTTGGGAAGATGGAGGAATAATAGGTGATGTTGAAGAAGGTGTAGAAGAAGGGGGTAATGACGTGGAAAGAGATGATTGGTCATGGCCACATGTGCATGTGGTCACTGATGAAGAAGAAGGAAGATTAGTTGATGAAGAAAGTTGTGAATGAGATGGAATAGCGAAAGAGGAAGATGGTTGCGATATGATGGGTAGCTCCTCAAGAATGGGAGCTTTAGAAGAAGATGGTATAGAAGAAGTATATGGGGTCAAGAAAAGATGAGTGGATGGCAACACAATCTCATAAGGATTTGAGACATAGTTGTAATGTTTGAAGGGTTCAGTGTCAGCAAGTACACAATGAACTCGTCCCTCATATACATACTTCAGACATTGATGCAATATAGAAGGGACACATCTCATATCCCTAAGCCAAGGCCGTCCAAGCAATAGATTGTATGCCATGGACCCTTCCAAGATGTGAAACAAGGTATGCAAAGTTTGGGCCCCTACCTCAATGGACAAGATAACCGTGCCAACCGTGGAAGATAAAGCATCATTG
The DNA here is from genome assembly GCA_028583015.1 of Wollemia nobilis. Taxonomy (NCBI): domain Eukaryota; kingdom Viridiplantae; phylum Streptophyta; class Pinopsida; order Araucariales; family Araucariaceae; genus Wollemia; species Wollemia nobilis. The sequence continues at coordinate 3,332,937 of JAQPPZ010017240.1, read as the reverse complement.
AATGCTTTAAGAGTAAAAGTCAACTTTGTGATAAGGGATGGCGACAGCTCTAGATGACTCAACGTCGATGTTGTAATGATATTGATTGAGGAACCGGTGTCAATTAAGACTCTCTTGAATGGCTTGTGATCGATCTTGGCCATGATATGTAGTGGAGGATCTATACTTTCTATTGACATAGATTTGATTTCAAAATCATAGAAAGTGATGGAGGGCTCCATGCATGTTTGAATACTCCCCACAAAGTTGTTGAAGGCTTTAGTATCTTGAGTTTGAAGCTCGATTGACTTTAATATTTCCATTAATGCCTCTCTATGCGAGGGAGATTGTTGAATGAGGTCATAGATCGATAACTTGGCAGAAGCCATTTTTAAACGGTAGTTAACTGGCTACTTAATGACATGATGGGTCGTTGGCGTTGAGTAGAATGATTTAGCGGTTTTTGAGAAGTACTAGCACGTCGTTGGGTCATCTGTTACCCGAGGTGGATGGGGGTTTGTACAGGTGGTTGTGGTTCAGCCTGATTTGGTTGGTTCGCCCTTTGACCCCAGGTTACTACGTTAATAGTACCCATAAAACCTTGGTATTGTTGTACATGGTTGACTTGATTAGGAGGAGTTACCTGAGTTACTCCCCCTGAAGTTGTTGGAGCTTCCTCCCGATGTGGAAGGGGTGTTTGAAATATACCAAGATTTTGATTTTGTTGGGCTAAGGGGCTATCCAATTTAATGGCTCCAATCTCAATAAGATCTTGGATCACATGTTTGAAAGTTGTACAATTATTGATATCGTGCCCATTTTGCCTATGATAAGGACAAAATAGGTACACCTTGTAATACTTCCCCCTTCTAGATGGGTCTAAAGGTTTAAACTCAGGTAACGTTAATTGATTTGTGCTATATAACTTGTTGAATATGACCGCATATGGTTCATCTAAAGGTGTGAATTGTCGCTTGGGACGATTTGTTTGCCAAGGTCGAGTTTCCATGGTTGGCCCAGTATTGGGAGCTGGTTGAGCTGGTTGAGGAGGGGCAGGTACCACATGATAAGTGATTGGTTGCGATTGACTTTGCATTATTTGTTGTTGTTGATCCATTACGGGATGGCTCGCCACCACTTGATTAACTTGGTTAACATTTGAGGTTGTATTAGCCTGTGATTGTTTGTTTTGGCCATAATTATTATTTCATTGTTGGCCCTTTTGTTGCCATTCTTTTCTACGGGGTTTTAAAACACCCTCTTGGACTTTAATGTCTTCTATGGTACTTGCTTGGGCCAAAGCCTCTTCAAAAGTCCTGTATTGTTGTAATTGGAGTAACCAAGAGATAGGTTTTAGACAACTCTGGGTGAACATTTTGGTTAACTCCTCCATTGGTAGGGAGAATGGCAATTTATTAATAATAGCCCTCCAACGGTTTCCAAAGTCGTAAACTGTCTCATCGTCATGTTGCTTGAGCTTGTATAAGTCGGACAATGAAACTCTCTTTTGAACATTTAGGGAGAATCATTCTAAAAACAAATTAATCAATTGCTCGTAAGCATAAATGCTATGGTGAGCTAAATGATTATACCACTGTACAACATCTCCTCCTAATGTCTGAGGAAAAGTTCTGAGCATAAGAGCATCATTATTTTTTATTCTAAAGCAAGCATGCATGAATGAGCTCACATGTTCGTGAGGATCCTCAGTTCCTCAAAATTTGTCAAACTTCGGTAATGTGAAATCGGTCGGATATGGTGGTGAAAGTACCGAAGGATGAATTGGTTGATTGATCAATGACCTTAGCGTAGGTTTCTGACTAGATGAGCCAGGCATGTTGAGTGTAAGGTTGTCAATCTGTTGTTGCATAGCATGGAGTCGTGGATCTTCATTAAAATTTTGACTCGTTTGATGATTATGATGATGTAATGGAAGAGTGGAAAATTGATGAGATGGGATGAAATTGCCTGAATTAGGCGGTGTGGAATGAACAGGTTGTTGGTATGGATGATACCAAAAAGAAGGTGATTGGGGTAGATGATGAACTGGACTAGGTTGGGAGAAAGGTGGGTTAGGAATGGACACTACCGAAGATTGGGGTACCCAGGTGGGGACTGAGCTAATAAAAGCTGGCTGGGTAGAAATTGGTTGGGGTGTAGGATTTATTACAACAGGTGGTTGGGCATTTTGTTGCTTGTTGTTGCAAAATCAATTTGTCGAGATACTCCTTAACCTTATTAATCTCTAACCCAAGGGAGGTGGGATGATTGGATGAAGGTGGAGGGCAGGCTGCCATGGTAGTCACAGGAGACTGCATAGCAGGGGCAATGAAGGTGGCTGAAGTAGGCGGTACCTGGGAAGAAACAGTAGACTGTGCCCCAGGTAGGGTGAAACCATAAATGGTTTGGGAAGAAGCGGGTTGAAATTGGTTATGGTTAGAGGAGTTTCCACCAACTTCATAAAGAGAATTGGTGTACACCCGGGTACATGGAGGAGAAGGTGGTCGGGAAGACACTACATTTGTCTCCAAAGGAGGACAATTGAGCATCTGGGAAAATGTTGGAGATGAAGCCGGCTGAACAGATACCACATTAGCCTCAAAAAAAGGGTTAGTGTAGACCTGAGTGAAACCAGCGGGTATGGTTGATGCAATATCCTGTTGAAAAATAGAATCTTGCATAGGGGAATCTTGGATTGGCTCAAGGACATAACCAGTGCCATCTCTTAAGTGAGTTTGCACTTGGGCCATATCAATGTGGGTAATATGATAGGAATTGTATTCCTCCATGGGCATGGCCATGTGATAGACGGTAGAAGGACGTGAAAGACCTGCAGGCGAACCTGCCTAAAATTCACTAGGATAAGTGGCTATGTTGGTGGTGGGGATGTTCTGTGAATTTCCCATTTGATTATTTAGATTTAACATTTTAGATTGATTCCTTGTTAAGACCATAGAGCAATAAATCTAAACAAATTCAAAAAATAAGAATGCAAAACTAGAATGATAAATTTACACTACAAAAATTATCAGAAAACAGTCACAACCTAGGTTTCAACCAATATGTCTTACCTGCGGTTAATTAATTATTTTTTGATCTTAATCTGCAGTAAATTTTAAGTGTCTGGTTTATGAGTTTTGCATGTGATCTAATCTTGAATTATTCACAAAAAAGGTAAAAACTATGGCTAGGAAAGGACAACGAGATTCTTACTGGTGATGAAATCCAACAAGTTTGCTCGGGGGTGACCTATGGTGTCTGAGGCAGAAGTTTAATGGATGGAGATGAATTCCACCGTCACTAAACTTCAAGCAATACCTGGTGATGAAATCCAGATATTACTGTTTTAAATGCAATATGAAAATGCAATGAATTTTATTTTAAATGTTTTAATTATCTAATGTATACACACAAAGCTATAAATCAAAAGTTCTAATGATCTAAGCAAGAGGCTACTGAAAACATGCCATTTCCTCTGAAGAAGTGAAGTACACCATTTAAAACCCCCTGCCTACCAATGATATCAGATATCAAAGGAGCAACCGGAAGGTTCGTCCACTTCTCTGCCTGGAATCACCCAATGGCAGGAGTACTATTGACATCCAATCAATAGTCCTACTTAGATAATTAAAACAAATAATTCGTAGCTATTCTAATATGCAGCTAGGTATGCAAAAAAAAAAAAAAATTTAATGCAAGCAACAATCAATAATGCAATGCAAAGAAAAATGTAATTAAAAATAACTATTCTTTTCCAGATTACTTAGTTTTTGTTCATTTTAAAGTAATGATCTGAAAAAGAAACAAAATATGGCAGAAAAACCAAAAACGTAAAAAGTACAACACTTACTTGGAAGCCTACGCTTTTACGTAAGCGACTTCAAACGCCCACGGGAGTCTGCACAGGCTGAAACGCACCTCTGCGTTTCGTATTGGACTTCCAGACGCCCCTCTGTGTCTGCTGCGTTTTCTGCAAACTCAGAAACCCTAGTTCGCTAGAACAACGAATTTCGCGATTTTTGGAACCTGCAAAATAAAACAGGAACAGATTAGTAAAGCAAGTATTAAAAATATGAAACCCTAGGGGGTCCCACCGTGATCACCATTTGTAGATTAAAAATACATGCCAAACAAAAATAAATAAAATCACAATGACAGAGTACAGAATAGTTGCACAAAACAAACGATTTCTATTAATCGATGGAGTTTAAAAACTCCTTTTTGAATACAACTAGGCCTGTAACCCTTTATTTGTGATACACAGTTACAAGTTATGCTAGGGTTCTCCGAAACCCTAGCTGGCACAAATGGTGGTGCTTCCGAAGAATGTATCTTCAATCCCAACCGAGTGAGTGGGCTTTGTTGTATCCCTTGCTTGGACCACTCCAGCTTAATCAGCTGCCATCAATAAACTGGATCTGCTGTCAAAAACCTGCACGCATTAACACTATCAAGGAGTTAGAAATTAATAAGAGGGCTCCACTATGTGAGCCCTCAGAAATAATCTAAAACCCTAGAAAAATAGAATTCAGGAATTCAACAACAGATCAATAAAAGAAAAGAAGTTACTTGCTTTAAACTAATTTATACCTGTTCTCTATTAATGTAGCTAGACCAGGTGACACCTGGAAGTAATGTGGCTGTCAAATCGGTTGTGGAAGGCACACTGGTGCACTCGCTGAATGCCCGCGTGCTTCTGGATTAAGGTTTCAGACGTCGATCTGAGTTTTTGGCTATGGGTAAACGCCCGTGGGCACTTGGTAAACACCCGTGGGCACTTGGTAAGGGGGTAAACGCCCACGGGCACTTGCGACAAGAATGGGGGATTCTACAGAATGCTACAGAAGAGATGGCGGCGAAAGCAGCGACGGAAGAGGCGATGGATGCGACGAAAGGGTAGCGAAAGAGAGATAGAGGAGATAGCAGTAGAAGAATTAGAATTAGATATAGCGCATAGGAGATAGAAGTAGCAAAAGACATAGGGCGTTTGAGCCATCAAGGTGACTCTATTTATAATCCACTCTTAGGGCACACTTTAGGGTTTTAACGACACTTTGAACGTGTGGCTAAGATTAAAGTGGATCTAAGGGTAGAGAATAAATTTAGGTTGTGAAATGGATTAAGATGGATGGACAAATGAGATTAAATGAAGGATGGACGGCTCAGATTAAATCACTTAAACTATTATTTAAATATATATATTAAAATATTAAAATATTAAAATATATATATAAATATTAATTTAAATAAATTTGGGGATGAAAAATGGCGGGAAAGGTGAAATTGGGCCAAATAATGGCGGGAAAGTGTGGATTTGGGCCAAATAATGGCGGGAAGGTGGATGACCGACACGTGGCTGACAGGAAGGTATAGATGACTTGCAAGTGGCTGGATTTTGGTGTCTACAGAGGGAACCTCATTAGTCAATGCCCTGTTGGCATAGATATAGTGACATAGTGTCAACCAAAGTAACTAGTATCCAAGGTTCCTTATTGGGTTATGAAAGAAGGGTCGTGCTACCATACCTCACCATTGACACAACATGATGATATGGGACTTAGAAGGTGACTTAGACCAACATACTTGGAATTTTGCATGGATGCAGTTTTGGATGGTGGATTATCGAAGGCCTAGGTTGGTGGTGATTGGATAGCTCGCACAGTGGATGAGCGAACATGATAATGTTAGAGAGCAGGATTAAAAATCATGTGGGACTAGTGTGGTAGCACTATATATGTTAATTGCATCACTCTTGCAATGAGTGACGTGGAGGAATAGGATAGGTGATATATTTTTAAAGAGGTGTATGTCCTAAAGAAGGTTGGTTTCCTGTTATGTCATCAAATGCCAAGTGGATCCGTCATTGTAAGGGATGCTTACTTCCACAAAATTTTCTCATTAGACATCCACACATGATGCACAACATTTTATTTTTGGTGTAGGAAAAATAAGAGAGTGCAGATTTGATCTAAGAGCATGTGATATTGTACTTTTAAAGACACCATCATTATCACACATATGTATAAGAGGTAAATGCTAGTATTATTGCAAAATATATGGAAGGAATACCACAACCCATGAAATAAGAGAAGCCCACTATTTTTATCAGTATGGATCAAAGAGCACCCAAAAACATTCGGTTGCACGCTACAAACCAAGAAAATTTAGAGATTAAGGCCAAGGTGATAACAAAGGATCAATGTGGAATAAGGATGAAGTGATTCATAATGAAGGATGCTAATCAGGCTAACCTAAACCTACATCAATGATCGGTGAAGGATGGAAGAAGGTGGTTCATTGTTTGATGGTTGATGTGATGTTTGAATGGATGAATCATCATGCGGGTCAACACGTTTCATCTAGAGGGGTGTTGCTATGGACTTGTAGTAAATGTGATAATTCAAAACTAAAATATGGTACATCAATGTGGGATGCTGCATAAAGGAGGAGCATCCTTAAAATAAATATTACAAGTCTATCAGAGGTCGTAGTTAGTATGAGTATCTTCAAGGAGCTAAGCTTACGTCCATTGGAGAGAATCCTGTATTGAAATATGGGTTATAGAACTATAAATGATACAATGAGGATACTATTTATATTTTGAAACTACGATAACATTCTATGGTTCTTGAATAATTGTAAAGCTCCAAAAAATTCATTGATCAATAAAGCCTAGATTACATTCTTAAATAACTTAGGAATAAGCCAGAAATGGCTTAGGAGAAAATTAGGGAGAGAAAATAGGATAGAAAATAAATAGGGAAGAAAGAATAATTTAGGAGTTAATTCTCTTGTCTATCATCCTTCCTCTTTCCGTCCACATTGGAGTTTTTCAACCACGTCATCTGTCATCCAGGTAAAGGTAAAGTAAAAAACATTTTTTTTACTTTAACTTCCAACATTCTCCTCCTTAAATTTGAGAGGTCTGACTATACAGTCTCTCAGCTTTATATATTGAGCTTTAGCTATACCTTTGGTGAAGATATCTGCAATATTATCCAAAGTGTTACAATATTGAAGCTCAACTATTTGTTGTTCCACCATATCTCGAATGAAGTGATGCTTCATATCGAAATGCTTTGATCTGCTATGATGAACTAGATTGTATGCCAACTGAATGGCACTTATGTTATCACACTATAGTCGAGTTGGACCACTTTGACTTTCTCCAATCTCTTCAAGAACTTTTTTCAACCATAGGTCTTGAGTACTAGCATGTGTGATGGCTATATACTCAACCTCAGTCGATTACAAGGCTACAATAGTTTATTTCTTGGAAATCCATGTAATTAGTCTTGATACTAGACTAAAATAATTTCTTGATGTAGATTTCCTGTCATCTATATTTCTGCCCCAATCACTGTCACTAAAGCTAACTAATTTCATAGACTTACATTGTTGGTAATGGATTCCAAAATCCAATGTACCTTTTACATATCTCAATATTCTTTTAGTTTCTTGTACATGTATCTCAGAAGGACTAGCCATAAACCTTTAAGCTAGATAAATATCATATTGAATATCAGACCTTGTTTTGGTGAGAAACATCAGACTCCCAACCATGCTTCTGTAAGTGGTCATGTCAACTTTTGATGATCCATCATCCTTGCTCAATTGGATCTCATGTCCAGTTCGAGTTGCAACTAATTTGCACTACTCCATGTCAAGTTTCTTAATCATGTCTTGAACATACTTGTGTTGACATATGAAGATACCTTTATTTCATTAATGCACTTCCATGCCTAGGAAGTATCACATTAACCCAAGATATTTCATCTCGAACTGCTTCATCATGGAGTTTTTAAACTCCATATTCATTTTATTGTTACTACCCATAAATATTAGATCATCCACATACAAACAAACTATGAGAATGTCTACTCCATGCTTTAGGTAGTACAGATTTGGTTCACTTTTGCTTCTTGTGAATCCATACTCACTGAAATAGCCATCAATGCGTGAGTACCAAGATCTTGGTGCTTGCTTGAGGCCATAAAGTGCTTTCTTCAATTTGTAAACAAGGTTTTCTTTTCCCTATTCTTGGAAACCTTGATTTTGTTGAACATAAACCTCTTCTGTCAAGTATCCGTTCAGAAAAGTACTCTTTACATCCATGTGTTGAACATTCCATTCTGTCAAGTATCTGTTCAGAAAAGTACTCTTTACATCCATGTGTTGAACATTCCATCCTTTATGGGCCGCTAAGGAAAGAACTGATCTGATTGTATTTTGTCTTGCAACAGAAGCAAAAGTTTCCTCATAGTCAATGCCATATTTTTGAGTAAAACATTTTGCTACTAGTCTCGCCTTATGCCTCTTAATACTTCCATCAACATTGTACTTGGTCTTGTAGACCCATTTACATCCAACATATTGTTTACCTTTGGGTAGCTTTCCTAGCTCCCATGTATCATTATTTTTTATAGAGGTTATTTCCTCTTTCATGGATTCTTGCCATACATTTTGAGTACATGTCTTATCATAGCTAGCTGGTTCTAGTTGTGTACTAGTCAATAAAGCATAATTGACTTCATATCCTCTAGGTTCTTGGGAGTTATCATCCCCATACAATTGCAAATTCTCAAGTTGCTACAGAACTGAATTCATTTCACTAGCTTGGCTTCTAGTGAATCTTCTTTGAAAATTTTGATCTAGCATCTGAAAGGAAGAATGATGTTATAAATTTCTTTTGCCTCTTGATGGAGAGTCAATGTCCATCGGTGAAGAACTTACTGATCTCTATGGAGAATTACTTGGACTGGTAGTTGATGTACTTAAACTTCTTGGTCTTGGAGGGGGTGGTGTGCCTTTGCTTTTCTTTGGAGACAAATGATGTATCTGCTATACCTATGAAGAATTTACATCTTGGGACTCATCATCAACAAAAATTCTTTGATGAACCCAGTCTCCCCCTTCATCAAAAATTACATCCCTAGAGAGTACAATTTTATGAGTCTTGGGATTGTAGAGTCTATATAATTTTGTAGACTCACAATATCCTAGAAATATACAAGATTGACTTTTGGGATCAAGCTTCTTCCTTTTCTCATCAAGGATGTGGCCATATGCTAAAGAACCAAAAAATTTGAAGTGCTTTACATTTGGTTTCTTTCTGTACCACCCCTCATAAGAAGTTATGCCATCTAAAATAGAATTTGGACTTCTATTTATAATATACACTTATTTTTATAGCATCAACCAAGTACATATTAGTTAGATTCTTTATCTGAAGCATCGATATCATCATATCAACTATGGTGTGGTTCTTTCTTTCGACCACACCATTTTTTTGTGGGGTATAGGTAGTGGTTAATTGCCTTTTGATCCCACTTGCTTTACAATAGTTCAATAATTTTTTTGAGGAGTATTCACCTCTTCGATCTGTCTAAAGACATTATACATAATTTCCACTTTTATTCTCTACATTGTTTTTGAAATCTATGAAGCAATCAAATGCTTCATCTTTGTACTTTAAGAAATAAATACAACACATCCTAGAGAAGTCATCTATGAAAGTGAGAAAATAAGAATTGTTTTCGAGACTCTATGTTTACATCGAACCACAGATGTCTGAATGTACTAACTAAAGTGGATAGCTAGCTATCCATGCTTGTCCTTTCAGAAACTTTGACCTGGAGTTATTTTCCAAAGCACATCCTTCACAGACTTCCTTTTGTTCGTAGATTTTGGGAAGTCTTGTCACCATAGCTTGAGAAGTTAGCAATTTCAAGCTAGTAGAATTAAGGTGACCGTATCGCAAGTGCAACAACACACTTGGATTTTTTATGGCTACATTTACATGTTGATTTCCCCATGGTTCACCATATTTGAGAGGGAATATCCTGTTCTTGGTCATGGGGACCTATGTGATGACATTATTAAAATTATTTTTATCAAAAATAATACATTGTCCTTCATCAAATACAAGTTTGTAATTGTTCTCCATCATTTTTCCATTGTTGAGTAGATTTTTTTGGATCTTTAGATTTTAATAGATGTCACTCACTTTCTTTAGTCCTTCTTTGGTTGGAACCGCCATGGCTCCAGTTCCCTCTACTTGCAATGCTTTTTCATCCCCTAATTTGATTTGGTATTTATAAGTGGAATCTAGAGTAGCAAATAGATTTTATTTGCCACTCATATGATTTGAGCAACCAGTATCTAGAATCCATGTGTCATTTAGATTATGATATGATTGTCCATATGATAGAAAAATATTAGAAGCATCATCTTCTTCTCCATAATTTCCATATTGAATGTTGTTGGCTTGTGAATATTTTGACCAGCAGTCGCGAGAGAAGTGACCTAACTTTCCATAGTTGAAATAGATTGATTTAGACTTGTCACTTACTCGCCCTTGATTGCCACTCTGTCCTTTATTTCCACCTCAATTTTTATTTCCACCTCTTTGTTGGTTGCCTCCTTTGTATGAGTTGCTTCCTCTATTGGAATTGCCTCCTCTATTTTGGTTGCCTCATCTGTTGGAATTGCCTCCTCTGTAGTTGCCTCTGCCTCTACCTCTTTGCTTGACTCTACCTTGACCTCTTCCCCATCCTCTTCCATTATTTTCATTGGAAGTGAAGGCCTTATCATCACCTTCATAGTTGGTTGAAGGAGTTTCAGGAAACCTCTCTTCATGTGACATTAAAGATCCGATCAATGCATCGAATGTTAAAAGGGAAAGATCTTTGGATTCTTCTATTATTATGGCAATATGGTTCCATTTATATGTAAGTGTTCTCAACACTTTCTTTACAATTGTCTCAGGCTTGATTTCTTCGCCTAGTGTAACCATTTTATCTACAATTTATTTTACTCTAACACAATAATCACCGAATTTTTCATCATATTTCATTCAGATATTTTCAAAATATTGCTTCAATGTTTGAAGCCTTACCTGCTTCACTTGATTACTACCCTGGAATCGATCACTCAATGCTTTCCATGCAACTTGTGCAATCATACAAGCAACAATTCTGGGAAATATGCTTTTCTCCAATGTAGCTTGGAGATGAGAAAGAGCAGATGAGTTACTTTTTTTCTCTTCTTTTCATGTTTTCTTGTCTGCGACACTAAGTGTTGTCCAGTCTGAGGGTTCTATGTAGCCCTCTTCTATGATGTCCCACAAACCTCTACCTATGAGCAAGGTCTTCATCTTTATAGACCAATACTCACAGTCATAACCATTAAATTTTGGTATAGGTAAGCTATTGTGTGAGGCCATAGTTACCAAAAAAATCTCTTTATTTCACGGTTATAATAAAGTAATTTTGCTACAATAAGGAAAGAAGAAGAAGGAATAAGGAAGAGATTACAAATTTAAGTCAAATCTGACTTGTTCTACTCTATCATTGACTGCTTGTTCCTCTTGATGTGGGGATGCTATCTCTTGATTTACAAATTTATCTACCACTTCTTCTTCATCGTCACTTATTTGTATGGTTTTTGGTGATTCTGGTTCTAGGATTTCCACTGAATTATTGTAGTGTGTATACTATGATTCTTATGGTGTAGCTTATTCTGATTTCGATTGTTCAAATTAACTCCTAAATGAGTTATATTCAAAATATACCTCGTACCCTGAGTTAGGATGCCTTTGATGTGCGATCACTACATTTTGAAGTTGACTAAACACAATGTTGAGTCCATAACCTCTGACTTTGTTATCAAATCTCTCTGCACTTTCTCATGCTAAAATTGCACATAAGGTATGATAACAACCATTTGGTCTTATCATCAATGCCTTGTTACAATTTTATAACTTGAATTGTTGTGTCCTTTACAAAACTAAGCCTCTTAGGCTTATTTACACCAGATTTATGATTCCCTGAATCAAAAAATTTTATTTTACATTGAATTGCTTCCTAGGCAATGTCCTCTTTTTATAATAAAAAAAAATTATATTTCTATTTAATAAAAAAAAATTACTTTATTTTTTTTTAATTATGTTTTAATTTATTAAATATGATATAAATAGTTTTTTAATATAATAATTATATTAAAAAAATCAACTTTAGAAGTGAGGTCAGAGGGTTTCGAACCCTTGACCTATGATGGCCCTTGGGCCTTACCGTGTGCTCTCTTGCCACGACAATTGCTCACCTACCGTGAGGTAAGGAAATCACACATCCTTATAAAGCTACTCCATTTGTAGCTTTTAGAAAAAAAATTGAAACAAAAAATTACACCTACAAGATTCGAACCCTTGACTACTTCCTTACAATCTAGCCCTCTTGCTAAGTCAGCTAGCACCTCGGATGAGATCCCTTAAGCACCTGATGTGCTTAGTTCTTCAACCATCATGGATAATATTTTAAAACCCTATCTTCTATGTCGTACCCTCCAAAACCTTTGCTGAGAAATAATTTAGTTCTGTCATTTATAGATCTATGGCGTATCAGGAGGATAATATACATTTTTTTGGGGGGGTTTATTTCAATATAAAAACAATTTTATGGGTTTCTTTTACCAATTATGTCAGATGTCTTCAATAACAGAACCATGAACTCTTTATGAGAGATTCAATATAGAGAAGAAAGGAAAAAAAAATTACACACAGTCTTCTGTTGCACAACTCTGATTCACTACATGATCCAATCAAACCAGAGTTCCATTGCACATTCTCTACTACAACGATGAGTGGGGTTATGAATGCACATGATCTGCTAGTCGAACTCTGTCAGAATTGCATTGATTTCTTTTGCAACATCGCTAGGTGAGGATTATTTACTACGAAATCCACATCTGGTTCATTCCTTTGCTGGCTACGATTCACTTTGCTTTGACGAAGTCATTCTCTGACTACTGTAATTTCATAGACAAAAAAATACGTTTTGGGATAATATCCCACATGCACAAGAGTAGGGATTATTTAGTGGTTTAAAAGAAATAACAAGCAATAGTTCTTTTGATTGCCTACGAGCAATCGAAAGCCTCCATTTTGAATCCTCCACCCACTCACGCTCTACCATGTAAGTGTGTTTGTTGCCACTCACCTTTGCCACTTGTGTCCAATCAATCCTCACCACGTGTCTTGCATCCTCTGAGTCTGTGTTTGAGTTCCACATCAGCCTCCTATCCACTCTTCATCATGTATCCTATGTCTATCGATAACCACATGTCCACTTGCTTATGTCTGCTCCTCAGGTCTCATGTCTGGTGCAGGTTCCCTTGTCTGCCTCGGGTCTCGTACCTGTTGCGGACTCCCACCTTGGACCTTGTTCGGCTTTAATACCAAATATGGTTCTCGAATAATTATAAATATCAAAAAAATCATTGACCAATAAAGCCTAGATTAAAACCTTAAATAACTTAGAAATAAGCCAGAAATAGCTTAGAAGAAAATTAGGGAGAGAAAATATGATAGAAAAGAAATAGGGAGGAAAGAAGAATTTAGGAGTTAATTATCTTGTTTGTCATCCTTCCTCTTGCCATCCACATTGGAGTCTGTCGACCACCTCATCTACCGTCCAGGTAAAGGTAAATAAATGTAAAGTAAAAAATAAATTTTTACTTTAACTTCCAACATAGTCGAATGGGGATACACAGGCCGATCCACACTACATTGAAGGCACCACTGGAACATTGGAAAAAGGCTTTAGCTCCAGACCTAGAATTGTTGCATATTCATTACTAGTACATCATTTTGTAGCCCAACAAAAATAAGGATATATATTAGTGAATGTGTTACCCAGAGTGTAATGGGAAAAGGAAATGGCTATCATGGGTGTGTTATTATCCCATGGCAAGTTACCCAATCAAACTATATAGGGAGGAATTGAAGAATAACATGTGTGTCAATCCATAGAGGGGTGAAAATAATTTTAGATCCATTAATAATCTTCCATAATAGTTTGAGAGAACATGATGTTGGCCTACGATGCAAAAGTGGACCGAAGAATTGGTTTACTAATTAGAGGGTCGATCAGGTGAAAATACACTCTAGTATGATTTCTATGAAGAGGGCACCATGTGGCACTATTTGGCCCAGTTCAAGGGTATAAAATATGGTTATTTCACATTACTTAAAAGAGTATTAATGTGATATATACATGTCAATGGAGAGACAATGGGTACTATGTAGAGACGTTGAAAGGATTGTTATTTCGAGCGTCGAAAGGAGCATCATCCTTGGGTGGGACCCCTGAACCATAGGCATAGATTTATCAAAGGTAGTTTAGGAAAATATTACCATCATTATATGTGAGAGCTAGATACAAGGGGATTGCAAATGGAGATAATTAATAATGTTCATTTCGATTTCAGAATTTAGGAGTAATGAAAAGAGAAAAACGTTACCATATAAGATGAAAAGAAATGAATAACAAAAGGAAGAAGGGAAATGAAATGAAAAAATTTTGAAGACTTTAAATGAGCCATCGAAATAGAGACCAAAGAGCTAGAATTTTTTGGAGCTGATTGGAAAATATTGTAAAATATGAACATTTTTTAAAATACAAATGCTTAAGAAAGTTGCACTTTGTTAGTAGAATCGGAGGAAAATTTTCTTGAATGTTCTAGACTAATTTATTTTTAATCTTTCCATTCCATTTTTTAAGGCTTATAGATAATTTTTAACATAGTTTGATGGTTGCATTGTTAAATTTTTAGAAACGTGGAGTTTACTTTATTTTTGTAGAAGATTGCACCTAGTTTATTTTGGATTGTGTAAATGAGCTTTGAATAGATTAGGTTTCATTCAAGATTTATCACATATCTATTTTGTAGGATAGGGCAGAATTATACTATTAGTACTCTATCTTTTAATATTGTCAGTTTTCTAGTCCATTTTCCAAACTTTATTTTTTTAACCATGTCTTTTTTCATTTTTTTTTAATTTTGTAAATAAAATAAAAAATTCAAAAAAAATATTATTCTAAAAATAGATGCACTAAGCTCTATAATAAGTTTTAATTTTTCATTTCACGCAATTTCAATTTCATTTTGAAGCCATTTTGAAATTACAAAAAATCATTTAAGGTTCAGTTTTTAAAAGGAATTTTATAATTTCAATTTTACATGATTTCACACTTTAAGCTTTTGCATTTCATTTTCAAGCAATAAATTAACTTCTCTTTATGAAAATTACAATTTCATTAAAGGGGGTAATTTATATGGCATTCCAAAGGCCACTATATTTAAAGCAATAAATTAACTTCTCTTTATGAAAATTATAATTTCATCAAAGAGGGGTAATTTATATTTTACATCAATTCACAAAGTCGTTCGTTTGGATTATTTTCTTTTCATGCTGAAAGAAAGTTAAAATGAATCCAATCATCATTTAAGAATCACATTTTGAGATATATTTTAATATTTTATTTCATGTTCAAAGTAGGGTTTAAAGAAGATAAAACTTGTTTAAAATTTTCTTAACAAAAGAAGATAAAATCTACCTATAACACTCCAAGATAAAACGAATTAAATCACCCTAGCCAATTAGAAATAAAGTGAATAAGGGATCAATTGCATGCATTCATTCATCATTTTATTTCTACACATAAGGGAAATCAAGCCCTTTCAATTAATGAACAATAAAAGCATAGCATAATAAAGTAATACCAACATAGACCCCTTGTTAATAGTTACTTGCAAATCACTAAGGTATTCCTAGCACTTATTTGATACATCTTCACAACATTACAAGCACACATTAAGTAAAAGGAACCTTGGAGAAATTTCTATTTCTTTGAGAGAGGGTTTTTCTAATCAAAATCCTAAGTGTGATGGTGATTTTGCAATTGGGAAAAATTACCACTCAACATTTTGGTGCTAGAAGGAGGGCATGAATTGGTTTACTTTATTGTGATTTAGATGCTAAATTATTCATTGTTACTTGAAATCTTATTTTAAGGCATTGGTCTTGGCTAATGAGTTTTTTTTGACCACATTCATTGATTTATAAAATTAAAATTCTCTAATTGATGATGCATTAATGCTAACCTTTTACAAATTAGAGAATGTCCTCTAATTTCATGGTTTAATTGATGCAGATATTTTTATTGATAAACATGATGATTTATATGTGAAATATTTGAGGATTGTTAGTCATTTCATGCTTCTTTGCAAGATATTTCTTTGACTAACAAAATTGGTACTAAAGTTGTGTTCTTTAAGGTTCACTAATGGCATTGTTTACTCCAACCAGGGTAGGAATTGCATCTTGGATAGGTGATTATTATAGCTATTTAAACATGCCTACCCATCAAATCCCTGAAGGTGTAGAAGAATGTTTATCTCAGCTGAGGAACATATTTAGACATAAAAGGACATTTTAATTTACTTGTAAATTATGCATGGAGATTAGGGTTATGCATAGTGGTGAATATTCATAAATTGGGTGAATATTAGGATTTCCAAAATTGGAAATTGGCAAATATGAGGACCCTCGATGTCGGCCCATTCACCTAAAATTTTTAGGACCAATTATTTCTTAGGGTTAATTCACCATAATATATATTCAAACATAGGCATATTTGTACTCATTGGAAATATCCTTTCAATATTGATCTAATGGTGGTATTTTTAGGAAGTTATAATATGATTTAATAGGTCAAAAGTGGCCACAAATATAACCTTACATTTTAGGGCTTCAAATACCCCAAATTTTAGTCTGAAGGTGCTCGATTTGATTTGCTTAAGATTCTCCATAATTCACCTTGATTTTAATTAGGATTCACCATTTTTTTACAAGTATATTTTGAGTCCAACCTCTTACGCATAACACTAATGGAGATGTTCCTTGTAGGTTATTTTCTTACACTTTGGATGAGGTTGTGTTGGATTGGTACATCCATTTACCTCTAAGTTCTATCAATTCTTGGGCTCGACTAGAAAAAAAATTTATTAGTCATTTTGGAAAGCTAGTTGACCTAGTTACGATTCTAAATTAGTTTCTCTTTTTGTAAAGAACCTAATGAATCAATGAGTCAATTCAATGATAGATTCCATAGGTTGTATACTGAAGTGATGACACATTACCTCTTGTCAAAAGAAGAAGCTATTAAAATATTTATGGGAGCCTTATACCCCTTAACTTCTACATTTCTAGGTATATTTCTTAAAGATTCATCCTTGCCTAGAGCCTACAGGGATGCAGTGATAGTATAACAATGGTGGATTTCGAAAGGATTTTATGTGGGTTGACTATCATTACTCAACCCTAAGGCTCAAAAATAGATACCACATATAAGTCAAGTTGAGTCACAACCTTATTCCGTTATGAATTGTTCTTTAGGAGTTATGGATTCCAACCAATACCAACCATCCAATCTGGCACCCTTGAATTTAATGATGTCTAATGTGAGAAATAAATGGGATAAATATGAATGTCCAAATATTACAACCACCTTAGATATCATCCAAGAGGAGATGTGAGTCTCAAAACCAATATCCAAAAGTGATTATTATGGTAAACAAACCCTTCAAGATGTAGATATTGGTTCATTTTTATTCACAAAGGAGGATTGGGAGAATCATAGAAAGTAAAATACAAGAATTGATCCCACTGGGCCACTAAAGAAACCCTTGACCCAATAAAAGTGGTTAAAAGTGAATTTTATGGGAATCAATAGATGAATCTAAGGAGCCATTAGAAGACATGATAGAATTCCATCACTTATTTTTAGAAGACAATTATTATAATGATAAAGAAATCCAACATGAGCCAAGTTGTGACAAGCTAGAAATAAAAGGCTTAGAGTCCTTATTTACAAGTGAGGATTGAGATAATCATAGAAAACTAAATGATCCACTTTTAGAAACAATTGAGCACTCAAACGTGGATGAAAGTGAGTTTTAAAAGCAATCTATTATTGAATTTAAATATTGTGAAGAATTTGGTTGAGCATCACACCCTAGTTTTAGAAGATGATTATTGTTGGTGGAACAAAGAGAAGGACTTTACCACTCTTTATAATGAAGCACTCGCTTCACCTGATATGCAAGACAAGTTGCAAATGCTAGTTCTACAACTTAAAATAAACATCACTCAATTACAGGAACAAATGCTTCAAGATGCATATCTTGATAATTATACAAATAATCCTCATGAGACAAATGTCAAAGATACTAAAAGTGATATTATTTTAGAATGTGGATGGATCATAGGGTGGACTAATTTTGAAACATATAACGAATGAGGACCTTCCATAAATATGTATGAGATGACTAAAATTAATGATCAAAACCTTCAACATCCTCAAAATAATGATCAAGTAGAGATGAGTGGTTTAGAGTCCTTATTTACAAGGGAATATTAGGAGAATAATATAAATAAAAATACAAAAATTTATCCCATTGTAGAAAGTCTTGATCCATCAAAAGTAAATGAAAATGAATTTAAAAGGGAATCAATGGATGAATCTGAAGACATGATAGAATTTCATAACTTGTTTTTAGAAGATATTTATTATAATGATCAGGAAAGATATGAGGAATAATTGGTTTTTCAAATTCTTTCTGATGAAAGGTCTATTTTTCTTGATATGCATGATGCTAAAATATCTATCTCATCTGAAGATGTAATTCTTGAATAATATGAAAATATCATGAAAGAAGAGATGGAATCTCATCAAATGTTTCAGAAATATAATGATTCTACCATTATAGATAAAGAAGGGGAATCACTCACTTTGTTACCATTTGAGGTGAAATAAATTGAAATTATTCTTTCACCTAAGGATCCTATAATGCCTATGTTACCTCAGATAGAGAAAATTATAGAACCTAAATGGTTTTGATTTGATATCATTGAATATCCAAATGAAAATGTTGCTTTATTTAAAACAACTCAAGTGGTTGATCAAGGAGATGTGTTATTTGATACGTCCTTGTTGGATCCTCAAAATCCAACTTGAGTTTACCCCCCTTTTATTAAAAAAAATACTATTTTTGGTCAATTTGTTATTTTTGGCCACCTTATGTTTAGTAAGTCCAAAAAAAACTTGGATAACCCCCTAAATTAACACAAATTATTATATTTCTTATATTAGATCTCCTAGAAAATCTCAACACCTACCCATTTATAAAAATTCATTAAATTCCATTTTTCTTTCTTCTGATTTTTCTAAAAAACACTAAATCATATTTTAATGGCACTAGATGAAGGAATTAGGGCCCGATAACACACTAAAAAATCTTCAAGGCTTGTAGATAATCCTTACCATGATATTTTCCTCCTCTTTATCTAGCTCCATGAAAAATTTCAATTCGATCCAATGGTCGGATCAAAAGTTATGCCCTCTGGAAGATAGGCTATTATAGGTCAATTTTGAGATCCAATTAAGAGATATGAGAGACCATCATTCAGAGCTGGTAATTATAATTATAAAATATTATTATTATAAAGCTTTATCTAATAGGTATTTTTGACCAATTAATACTACTATCACACTACAAATAAGAACCACTACAAGCACAATTAATAATATGGGCCATCATTGAAACAATTGCATTTTTCGTAATTATGGACCATCAATGAGCTTTGAATGAGAACCAATTTGCAGACTATATGAGAAAGTTGCTAGAACAAAAAAATGACCAAGTTTTTACATAGTAATTTTACAAGAGGTATACCAGTGTGTCTATCCTTGTCAGTTGTAATTTTCTTTGTGTTTCTTGTTTAGTCACCCCTGTTTCTTCCCCATTATTGTGTAGGTTTTGTTGAGGAGGTGTCCAGTTTACTGAGATAATTTCTAGTGGTTGAGGTTGGAATCTAGGAGGCTCTTTGTTACATAATTTGAAAAAATAGTTGCATTTCTCTATTGCATCATTTGAATGGAAAATTTGTTTGTACTGGTTCAGTGAGATCTAGTTATTCTAATCAGAATCCCATTGTAATTATTTGTTGTTTAATGCAATCTTGTTTTCTATTTTAGCAGTTCTATGTATAATTTTTTGTGTTCTTCCATTTATATTTTACATAATTTGAATATGTAGATGGTGTCTTATTTGACTAGCATGTTGAATCATTTCTATCACATTATTTGAATCAATGTGATTGGATCAGTTCTATCTTATTCCCCTTCTATCTTCATCATTGTTTAAGTTTGGCTACAATTACCCAATGGATAATGCAGTGGTATATAGCTTGAAGCACTAGCTAGAAGTTACTTTTGAACTTGGTTAACCTTTATATTGCATTTTTATTTTATTTTTACAAATCTATATGAGCATGAGTATATAAAAATATTAGTCTCACCTCTGGTGTTTCCTTACCCTACTCAGTTTGTCTATAGTCTTAGGATAATAATTTATTGAGTTAAATAGGTGGATCCACCAGAGTCCATAGTGATGATTATATTAGGGAAGTCTTGCAGCATGATAAATCTATTAAGGGTGCAGGAATTCCCAATGTAGGGTAAGGAGGAAGTGATATTGAAGAGATAACCCTTCAATAGGTATTCAATAAAATTTAGAGATCCTAAAGATAATATGGTTAATTTCATGAATTATATTGACGAAAAGATATGGGGATTTACTCTATATAAAATTCTACTTTCTTATTGGAAGTACCTGATGCTGAGAATATGCATCCAAAACTAAAGGCTGAAGCAGATGCAAAAATTGATAAAATTCTAACTTTTGAATTATGGACCATGACCTTTGATGGGGCAAAATCTAAAGTAGGAGCTAGAGTTGGAGTACTTTTGATAGACATCAATGGTAGCTATCTTGGCATACCATATACATTAGAATTTTCTTATAAAAATAATGTTGTAGAGTATGAAGCTTTATTACTAGGGCTAAGAAAAGCCGAGGAATTAGATATTAATTACCTCAAGATTAGTGGGGGTGTTGAGTTGATAATTCATAAAATCAAAGAAAAATATCAAACAAAACACCCTATATTAAAGTCATATAAGCTAGTAGTGTTGGATGAAATAGATAGATTCTTAGCTTTTGATCTACAATTTATTCCTAGAGCACAAAATCATAATGCTAATCTTCTATCCATTAATGCATCTAGAGTAGATTCTTAGCTAGTAGTGTTGGAGTTATGAAGATCTAAAGAAATTTAATACAAAGGTAATTACTCACATAATACCCCTTTAAAAGGATACCAGGCCTTTTAGCAAAAACAAAAAAAATTCAATCCCACTTTGCATCTGATTATGTAGAAAAAAGTGCAAAAGTTACTAGATACCAAGATAATCAGGAAGGTGAGATTTTCTTCTTGGTTGGAAAATATTATTTCAATTAGAAAGAAGAATGGTGAGATTAAGCTTTGTGTAAATTTTAAAAATTTAAATAAAATATCTCTTAAAGATAACTACTCACTTCCAAATATGGAATAATTGCTTCAAGAAGTGGTTGGATCATCAAGAATATCTTTATTGCATGGCTTTTTACATTACAATCATATTGTAGTGAATCCACAAGATAGAAACAAAATAAATTTCACTACACCATGGGAAACATTTGAATATCATAGGATGCCCTTTGGACTGATGAATGCAAGGGTAACATTTCAGAGAGTAATGGATGTTGCATTTAAAGGATTGTTGTTCAATATAGTGGTAGTATATCTTGATGATATTACAGTTTTTTAAAAATCTTGAATATCATTTTGCACATCTAAATAAAGTGTTTGACAGGTGCAAGGAGTTTGGCATATCTTTGAATATTATAAAATGTGTGTTTGGAACCACCCAAGGTAAACTACCTGGGCATATTGCTTCAAAATATGGGATTAGCATTGATCCACAAAGAGTAGAAGTCATTGCTAAAATTCTCTCTCCTAATAATATTAAGGGAGTTAGATCATTCTTTGGAAATATTAACTTTATTAGGAGGTTTGTCCCTAATTTTACTCAGATTGCCAAACCAATAAATGACATGATCAAGAAAAATGAGGAAATAAGGTGGATAGAGGAAAATAATGTAGCTTTTAAAATATCAAAGATACAAATACTCAAGATTCGGTATTGAATTGCCCTGATTACTCTAGAGATTTCAAGATCTACTCATTTGCCTTAGAAAACACTATTGTTGTAGTTCTAGCTCAAAAGGATGAAGAGAAAAATGAAAGACCTATACCCTTTATGATTATAGTATTGAAGGGTGCTAAACAAAAATACTCTATGCTAGAAAAATAAGCTTATGCATTAATCAAAGCATTAGATCATTTCAAATGTATCTTTGGATCCAACAAGGTAATACCTAGTATTCTCTTCATCGTTGTTAAATATGTTTTCACTCAGCTTGAAACTTTAGGTAATTTTACAATATGGATGACTAAGTTATTCCAGTATGATGTAGAATTTAAAGTAGTGTAGATTTCTAGAGGACAGGGATTGGCAAAGTATTTGGCTAAAGGGGAGGCTATGAATAACACTATTGTAATGGAGATTTTGGAATTCTCAAGTGATTCATTGTCAAAATTATTTTTCATCACTTGTCCTAGTCGTATCCTGTGTTGGATCCTCAAAATCCAACTTGAGTTTGTCCCCATTTTATTAAAAAAAAAATTACTATTTTTGGGCAATTTGTTATTTTTGGCCACCCTATTTTTAGTAAGTCCCAAAAAATCTCGAATAGCCCCCTAAATTAACACAAATTATTGTATTTCTCATATTAGACCTCCTAGAAAATATCAACACCTATCCATGTCTAAAAAGTCATTAAATTCCATTTTTATTTCTTCTAATTTTTCTAAAATAATACTGAATCCCATTTTTGAGTCACTAGATGAAGGAATTAGGGCCCGATAACACACAAAAAAATATTCAAGACTTGGAAAAAATCCTTGCCATGATATTTTCCTTCTATTTATCTAGCTCCATGAAAAATTTCAATTTGATCCAACAGTCGGATCAAAAGTTATGCCCTCCATAATATAGGCTATCATGGGCCAATTTTGAGATCCAATTAAGAGATAGTGAGAGGCCATCATTCAAATTTGATAATTGTAGTTATAAAATATTATTATTATCAAGCTTTATGTAATAGATATTGTTGACCAATTGAGACAACTATCATACTCCAAATAAGAACCACTACAAGCATAATTAATAATATGGGCCATCATCGAGATAGTTGTCATTTTTGTAATTATGGACCATCATCAAGATTTGAATGAGAACCAATTTGCAAGTTATATGAGAGAGTTGCTGCAATAGAAAAATCATCAAGTTTTTACATAATAATTTTGCAAGAGGTATACTAGTGTGTCCATCCTTGTCAATTGTAATTTCCTTTGTGTGTCTTGTCTAGTCACCCCTGTTTCTTTTCCATTATTGTGCAGGTTTTTATGAGGATGTTCCCATATTACTAAGATAATTTCTAGTGGTTGATGTTGGAATCTAAGAGGCTCTTTGTTACATCATTTGAACAAAGAGTTGTAATTCTCTATTGCATCATTTGAATGGAGAATTTGTTTTTACTGGTTTAGTGAGATCTGGTTATTCTGATCAGACTCCCATTAAAATGATTTATTATTTAATGCAATCATGTTTCCTCCTTTAGAAGTTATATGTGCAATTTTGTGTGTTCTTCCATTTACATTTTACATCATTTGATTGTAGATGGCATCTTATTTCGCTGACATGTTGAATCATTTTTATTACGTTATTTGAATGGATGTTATTGACTCATTTCTATATTCTTCCCCTTATATCTTCATCATATTTTAAGTCTGGCTACAATTACCCAATGGATAAGGTACCAGTCTATATCTTGAAGCACTAGCTAGGAGTTACTTTTGAACCTGGTCAAATTTTATATTGCAATTTTATTTTATTTTTGCAAATCTGGATGAGCATTAACATATAAGAAAAAATTTAGGCTCACCTCCAGGATTTTATTACCCTACTCAGTTTGTCTAGAGTCTTAGGATAGTCTTTTCCTAAGTTAAAGAGGTGGATCCACCAGATTCCATAGTATTGATTAGATCAGGTAAGTATTGCAGCATGCCAAATCTATTAAGGGTGAAGGAATTTCCAATGCAGGGTAAGGAGAAAGTGATATTGAAGAGAGAACCCTTCAATAGGTATTCAATTGAATTTAGAGATCCTATTGATAATATGGTTAATGTCATGAATTATGTTGAGGAAAAAGATATGGAGGTTTACTCTATATAGCATTCTCCTTTCTTTTTGGAAGTACCTAATGCTGATAATATGGATCCAAAACTAAAGGCTGAAGCAGATGAAGAAACTGATAGAATTCTAACTTGAGTTATGGACCATGACCTTTGATGGGGAAAAATCTAAAGTAGGAACAGAAGCTGGAGTATTGTTCACAAACATCAATGGCAGCTATCTTGGCATACCATACATGCTAGAATTTTCTTGTGCAAATAATGTTGTGGAGTATGAAGCTTTATTTCTAGGGCTAATAAAAGCAAAGGAATTGGGTATTAATTACCTCAAGGTTAAAGAGGGTGTTGATTTGATAATTCAGAAAATCAAATGGAAATATTTAAAAATAACCCTAGATTAAAACAATATAAGCAAACAGTGTTGGATTAAATAGATATATTCTTGGCTTTTGATCTGCAATTTATTCCTAGAGTACAGAATCATTAGCTAATATTCTAGCCATTAATACTTCTAGGGCAGAAAACCTTGAGATAGACACTTGGTTTATAGAAAGGTTCTCAACCATATCTATTTATAAGCCATATGTTCCTGATAATGTGATATATTTATAAGTTTTTCATGATGATATACACATTAATGATTTCATGACTATGCAAAATGAATTTTTTGATGTTATTTGTGATTAAAGTGATGAAGAAAAACTGAAGGATGTTATTGGAAAACCCATAGAATTCATACAATTGAAGACTAATAGGATCCCCAAGGGGTTGGTATATTTGGAGAGACTTTTGATGAATTTTATAGAGAAAATAAACCTCTGGTTCAGTAATATGAGATAGATGAAGTTAATATTGGAACAGAGAAAGAGCCCAAGATTGTTAGGATCAATAAAGCTCTGTCAGGAAAATATAAGCAACAGTATATCAAATTCTTAAAAAATAACATGGTTGTTTTTGCTTGGAGTTATGAAGACCTAAAGACCTTAAATATAAAGGTAATGAATCACATAATACCCCTTCAAAAGGATACCAAGCCTTTTATAAAAAATAAATAAATTTCAATCCCACTTTGCATCCAATTATGTGGAAAGAAGTGTAGAAGTTATTGGATACCAAGATAATCAAGAAGGTGAGATTTTTTCTCGGTTGTTCAATCTTGTTCTAGTTAGAAAGAAGAATGGTGAGATCAGTATTTGTGTAGATTTCAAGAATTAAATAAAATCTCTCATAAAAATAACTACCCACTTCTAAATGTGGAACAATTGCTTCAAGCAGTGGTTGGATCATCAATAATATATTTATTGGATGGCTTTTCTAGTTATAATTATATTGTAGTGAATCTAGAAGATAGACACACAACAACTTTCACTACACCATGGGGAAAATTTGAAAATCTCAGGATGACCTTTGGATTGATGAATGTAGGGACAACATTTCAGAGAGCAATGGATGTTGTATTTAAATGATTGATGTTCAATATAGTGATAGTATATCTTAATGATATTATAATTTTTTAAATCTTGAAGATCATTTTGCACATCTAAATCAAGTGTTTGATAGGTGCAAGGATTTTGGCATATCTTTGAATCCTAGAAAATGTGTGTTTGGGGCCACACAAGGTAAACTACTTGGGCTTATTATTTCAAAATATGGGATTAGCATTGATCCAGAAAGAGTAGAAGCCATTGCTAAAATTCCCCCTCCTAAGAATCTTAAGGGAGTTGGATCATTCTTTGTAAATATTAACTTTATTAGGAGGTTTATCCTTGATTTTGTTCAGATTGCCAAACCAATAAATGACATGATCAAGAAAAATGGGGAAACAAGGTGGACAGAGGAAAATATTGCAGCTTTTCAGAAGATCAAAGATGCAAGCACTCAAGCTCCAATATTGAACTGCCCTGATTACTCCAGAGATTTCAAGATCTACTCATTTGCCTTAGAACACACTATTACTGTAGTTCTAGCTCAAAAGTATGAAGAGAAAAATGAAAAACCTATAGCCTTTATGAGTACAATATTGAAGGATGTTAAACAAAAATACTCTATGCTAGAAAAAGAAGCTTATACATTAATCAGAGTATTAGATCATTTTAAATGTATATTTGGATCCAACAAGGAAATATCCTATATTCCCTACATTGTTGTTAAAGATATTTTCACTCAACTTGAACCTTTAGGTACTCCTGAAATATGTATGGCAAAATTATTATAGTATGATGTAGAATTTAAAGTAGTGTAGATTGTTAGAGGATAGGGACTGGAAAAGTATTTTTCTAAAGGGGAGGCTATGAATAACATTATTGTAGTGGATGAGCAGCAAGAAGCTAGAGCAGTTGATAATTTTGATTGCCAATGGTATGATGGCATTATGTTTTACCTTTAGAACTTGTCATTTCTAGAAGACATGTCCAAAAATAAAAGGATATCTATCAAGTAATTGACCCAAAGGTATTACATTCAAGAAGGTAGATTGTATTGGAGGCATCCAAATGGTGCATTCCTTATTTTTTTGTTTGATAAAGAGGTTCCTCAAGTGCTAAAAGAATATCATTCTAGATTTTTTGGGGTCACTTTGCTCCAAAGACTACTACTCACAAGATCATGAGAGTTGATTATTATTGGCCCTCCCTATTTAAATATGTTTATAAATTTGTTAGAAGTTATCATAACTGTTAGATTTTTGTAGGAAAGAAGAATTTTCTAGCCATGCCCTGTAAGCCAATGATTGTGAAATTTTCTTTTACTCAATGGGGAATATATATCATAGGTGATATTAATCCCAATTATTTTGGAAGTCATAGGTGGATCATTATAACAATAGATTATTTTACCAAGTGGGTAGAAGAAGCACCTCTCAATAAATCCACTACATAAGTGGTCATCATGTTTTTAGAAGAGCACATATTGACACGATTTGGGGTCCCTAAGAAGATAGTCACAGATAATGGTAACTACTTCACTTATTTTGAGATGATTGAATTTTGTGCTAGGTACAACATAGAGCTTTCTCATTTTGTAAATTAATATCCTCAAGGGAATGATTTAGCAGAATTCTCAAATAATAATTTGATCACAACAATCATAATAGCATTAGGTAGAAACAAAATAAGTTGGGAAAATGAGTTGAAGTATGCTTTACGGACTAATAGGATATCTATCAAAAGAAGCATAGGAAAATCTCTCTATGAACTAGTATATGGTGAGAGTGCTCTACTACCCCCTCAAGTGAAAATTCATGCTTTATATTTACTTCTTCAGGATCATGAAAATTAAAATATCTTGTAGAGAAGAGTTGGTCAAATTGCAAATTTGTAGGAAGACAAAAAGGATACATTAAAGAAGATGACTTAGCAAGCTCACAAAACAATGCAGTTATTCAATAAGAAATCCAAAGGTAAACCTTTTCAGGGAGGAGATATAGTGTTGTAATGGGACCCCAAAAATATAAAACATAGTGAAAAAGGAAATGGAAGCCTAAATGTCTTGGCCCTTGTCAAGTTCTACAAAATGTAGATCAACATACTTACAAATTGTAAACTCTAGATGGTGTGGAATTTTCAATTCCTATAAATGACCAATATTTGAAATTGTATCAATCAGCATTGAGGGCTTGAGAAGCCATAAAAAAAATATGTTTTAGTCTTGTCCTCTCTAGGTGATTAAGGTTTCAGTTTTTAGGTGATTAAGGAGTCCCTTTTGGGTGATTAGGAAATTGTTTGTGTTTTTGTGGTCTACTGGAGATTCCGGAATTCTCAGGTGATTCAAAAAAATAAAAAAAGTGTGTTTTAGTCTTGTTTTTTTAGGTGATTAAGGTTTCAATTTTTAGGTGATTAGGCAAGTTTTTGAGTTTTTGTGGTCTATTGGAGATTCTAGAATTCTTAGGTGATTCATTGTCAAAAGCATTTTTCATCACCTATACCAATCGGAGCCTGTGTTGGATCCTCAAAATCCAACTTGATTTTACCAACCTTTTATTAAAAAAAAATTACTATTTTTGAGCAATTTGTTATTTTTGGCCACCTTATTTTTAGTAATTTCTAAAAAATCTTGGATAGCCCCCTAAATTAACATAAATTATTGTATTTCTCATATTATATCTCCTAGAAAATCTATCCACCTATCCATGTCTAAAAAGTCATTAAATTCCATTTTTCTTTCTTTCATTTTTTCTAAAAAAACACTAAATCCCATTTTTGAGGCATAAGATGAAGGAATTAGGGTCCGATAACACACTGAAAAATCTTCAAGGCTTGTAAACAAGCCTTGGCATGATATTTGCCTTCTCTTTATCGAGATCCACAAAAAATTTCAAGCCGATCCAACTGTAGGATCAAAAGTTATGTCCTCCAGAAGTAGGCTATTATGGGCCAATTTTGAGATCCAATTAAGAGATAGTGAGAGGCCTCATTCAGCTCTGATAATTGCAATTATAAAATATTATTATTATCAAGCTTTATGTAACAGGTATTTTTTACCAATTAAGACAACTATCACACTACAGATAAGAACCACTACAAGCACAATTAATAATATGTGCCATCATCGAGATAGTTGCAGTTTTTGTAATTATGGACCATCATCGAGCTTTGAATGAGAATCAATTTGTAGGCTATATGAGAGAGTTGCTGCAATAGAAAAAATCACCAAGTTTTTACACTATAATTTTGTAAGAGGTATACCAGTGTGTCCATCCTTGTCAGTTATAATTTCCTTTGTGTCTTATCTAGTCACCCCTATTTCTTCTCCATTATTGTGTAGGTTTTGCTGAGGAGGTGCCCAATTTAATGAGATCATTTCCAATGGCTAAGGTTTGAAGCTAGGAGGATCTATTACATAATTTAAACAAATATTTGTAGTTCTCTATTACTGGTTCAATGAGATTTGGTTATTCTAATTAGACTCCCATTGTAATGATTTTTTGTTTAATGCAATAATATTTCCTCCTTTAGCAATTCTATGTGTAGTTTTATGTGTTCTCTCATTTACATTTTACACCATTTGAATGTGTAGATGGTGTCTTCTTTCGTTGGCATGTTGAAATATTTCTATTACATTATTTGAATGGATGTGATTGGCTCAGTTCTATCTTCTTCCTCTTCTATATTCATCATATTTTAAGTCTACCTACAATTGCCCAATAGATAAGGCATCGATCTACAACTTGAAGCACTAGCTAGGAGTTACTTTTGAACTTGGTAAAATTTTATATTGCATTTTAATTTTTATTGTGCAAATTTGGATGACCATGAGCATAAAAGAAATATTGTAGGCTCACCTTCGGGGTTTCCTTACCCTACTCGATCTGTCTATATTCTTACGATAGTTTTTTCCCAAGTTAAATAGGTTGATACACTAGAGTCCATAGTGCTAATTGGATCAAGGAATTATTGCATTGTGAAAAATATATTAAGGGTGTAGGAATTTCCCCCAATAGTCCCTAAATCAACAAGATTTATGGTTTGAAAAGGATGGACATATTTTTAATTGGATGATTGATTTTGGTGTGATTGATAAACAGATCATGGATGAATATGAAGGGCTACAATAAAATGATGATGAAGCCCATGAAAAAAATAAGTTACAAAGGCTCTTCAAGTCTTGTTAAATGAAAACATACAAAAGGTAGAATCTCATCCTTTGTTTCTAACCATCCAAACTCCAGGTAAAAGATTGCCTAATTGTTTGTTAGATTTAAATATTATCAATGATGAAATGCCATTTGTGGTTGACAAATAATTTAAGTTGATTTCTACTCACACCACTAATAAGATTACTTTGTTGAATGAAAACAAAGTAGATGGACTTGAGTCGTTGAATCAAGTTCATCAACAATTAATAATGGAATCTAGGATAAAAAATTATAATGATCCTCACATGTTAGACATTCTAGATGCTTGCAAATTGTTGCATGAATATAATTGATCTAAATACATAAATTATGATTTGGTTTTAAAAATTTTAGAAATAGCCTCCCATTTCAACGAAAACCTATATTTTTGTGAAAATGAAAACTTAAATAAAAGTGATGAATCAAATTTTGAAATTTATACCCCATTGAACAAGCAAAAGATAATTGAAAATCATGTATTTACTTACAAATTTAATCAATCAAATTTTTAGCATGGAATTGCTAATAACCTTGAATCAAATTGGTGGGGTGAGAGAGGCAAAATGAGGGTTGTTATATTGTTTGGCCTAATCTTACTTTGGTTGGATTTCTGTAAAGCTTGGCATGCATATTATGATATATATCTTTTAAAGTGTGCTAATCATGTTTGGGATCTAGGGAAGTGATAGCCTATATTGTGCATCATCTTGTACATTATTGTATATTATTGTATATAGATTTGGTTTTAATGCTTTTGTTTTAGTTTTAATTTTTTGTTTGATAAGTTTTTTTTTATTTCTTGTCAGTTTGCACTAGGTTAGGTGTTGATTTATTTCCAAGTTTTTGTTTACAAGTTTTGTGTTTTAGGTTCGTTCCCTTGATTTGGGGTGAGGTTTTGTGATAGCTACTAATTTATGGCCTCTTGATCATTTTTTGTGTTCCTTTGTCATGAAGGATGAATTTCCTATCATGTGGATCAAGGAAAAGGGGATGAGGTTGTTCAGTAACCACTCCTAAATTTTAGGACTAAGATAGTGAATTTTGGAATACTGAATAATTTTTCTAAAGCTACACATGAATACATCATATTAATGGGGCATGCTTTGAAGTCTTGGAGGATGAAATCATTTTGGTTTGTAAATTAAGGCAAAAATCCAACACACTCCATTTAAAATAATTTCTAACCCATGTGGTGCATAAACTTTTGCAAAGACATTAAAAAAAAAGGTAAGCAAAGGAAAACACGCTAAAATAAATCACTAGGTTTGGATAAAATCTATCGGGGCTATATATGTTTGATTGACAGTAGGGCTTTATCTAGATAAAGCTTTTTAAAAAATAGGGTATTGCAAAATATCAATTAAATGCAAGGGTATTTTAGATAAACTCTACCAGGGCTATAGATGCCTAATTGGTAGTAGGACTCTGTTTAATAAAAATTCTTTTTATGAGCAATATTTTATAGCCTAATGAAAAACATATGAGGGAGTATGGATGGTTTTCAAGCATGCAAAATGAAATCACTTTCACACATACTGACCAAATGTAAATGATTCATGTGTTTCCATTTGAAGCTATCTACCACCATCTTCTTTGGATATTGCTAGATGGTTTGTCTTTCTAATATTTGGTTTGTTTTTTTTTAGAACTAGGTTCTTCATCCAAAATTCTCAACAAAATTTCCTGGCAGAGTCACCATTTATTGTGGCCATTGCACCTTGCCCCAAAATTGGGGATCCACCTTAATTTTGGTGTTTTCAAGATTTCGGTTATTTTTATGTGCTAGTTTTGATAGGTTCCAAGGTTCAGTGTTGTGTAGTGTCCTCTTTCATTAATGTTCAATGTTTAGTGTTTTGGGTTAAGTTGATAGGTTTAATTTATTTAGTTTTAAATTTTAAATGTCAAGGTTAATATTTCCTTCTTATTTTTTATTTTCAATAGTTAAAGATTTTTTTCTTCTTTTTTAAAGTTGATTGATTTGAAATTAATAAAATATATGTATATATTATATATTATTATATATATATATATATATATATATATATATATATATATATATAATAAAATAAAGTAAAAAAAAATAAAATAATATAAAAATAATTATAAAAATAAAATTGAACGATAAAATTGTGAAAGGTCACATCACCCCATAGACCCTTATTACGTAAAACAATTTTGAATTTTTTTTATAAAATAGTTTTAAGTTAGTTTGAGTGTTTGTCTTATAAATTAATTTTAATTTTAAATGTTGATGTAATGTTGGATTTGACATCCGCTTGTAGGTTTTAGAAGGGGGCAGACGGCATGGTACCTACACAGATGTAGACTATAGAGCTGACTCACTAGATTGAAGGTGTTCGAGACTACCATCGACATGCAAGAGATGATTTTAAGGGGACCTTGTCATTTTATGCCCTTCTGGTATACATACAGTGATATGGTGTCAACCCAAGCAACTGGGATCTAAGGTTCCTTATTGTATTATAAAAAAAAGGTTGTGCTACCTACACCTTATCGTTGAAACAACATGATGATATGGCACTCGACAAACTTATATTGGCATACTTGGATTACCATGTGCACATAGTATCAGGCAATGGATTGTTGAATACCTGGATTAGAAGTGAATGGATGGATCACACAGTGGACAAGAGAACATGATAGCATTAGAGAGCATGGTTGAAAATCCTATGGGTCTAGAGTTGGGTGGCAGCGTCTAACTTGTCTCACTATCAAACACAGTGCTAAGATCGAGTGCACATGGTGGTCCAACATGGTAGCACTATATATTTTAATTGCATCACTTCCACGATGATCAAAATACTATGTAGTGTGGATCTGTCGATGTGGAGGACTAGGATATCTCTCTCAATCGATAGATTGTTAAAGATATGGACATACTCAAGAAGGTCGATTCCCTTTTACGTCATAAAATTCCAAGTGGATCATTCACTATAGGGGGTGCTCATTTCCACAATATTTTCTTCTTAGATAAATGCACATGATGTACAACATTTAATTTATGGTGTGGAAAAAACAAGAGAGTGTAGGAGTTAATCTGAGATCATGGAATACTGTACTTTCAAAGGAACCATAACTTTCACGCATATGTATAAGAGGTAAACACCAGTATTACTATAGAATGTGTGGAAGAAATCCCATGACCCATGAAATAATAGGATCCCACTATTTTCATTGGTATGGATCACAAGGGCATCCAAAAACATTTGATTGAATTATGTAAACTAGGACTACGTAGAGATTAAGGCCAGGGTGTATGGTTTAATTCTTCGATGTGAAATCTCAAGCACAAAATAATTGTAATTATCCACGATGATGGTGGCAGAGGTGATAACAAAGGATTTATGTGGAATAAGGATGGAGTGATTCAGAATGAAAGATGATAATCACGCTAACCCAGACCAAACTCAATGGTCAGATAAGGATAGGAGAAGGTGGCTTGTTGTTTGATGGTCGATGTGAATTTTGGATGGATGAATCATCACATGGGTCAACACGCTTTATTTAGAGGGGTTTTACTACAAAATTACAATAAATGTGATGATTCAAAATAAAAATATGGTATAATAGTAGGGATGTTGCGTAAAGAAGACGACAAGCGTTAAAATATAGTTTTTATGCAAATGAGTTAAGAGGAGTATCCTTAAAACAAATATTACAAGTCTATCAGAGGTTGTGGTTGCTATGAGTATCTTTAGGGAGCTGATCTTATGTCCATTAATGAGAATCCCATATTGAACTCTAGATTTCAGATGAACGAAGGATACAATGGGGATAGTTTTTACATTTTGACACTACAACAATAGTCGAATGGGGGTACTTGTAAGACCCCAAGGTCTTACTATAAAATTAATAATAAATTTATGTAAAATGTAATCACTTTGCCACTTGAAGGGGACTCCCTTGTAATCGTAGGCCACTATAGGGGGCTCCCTCCTTTAAATATAAATACTACTTTATTATTTTCTTCTTGGATGATCTCCTAAAACTATCTACCCTAACCTTTATATCTATTCTAAGGTTATTTGTGGAAGGACATAACCTTTCATATGTGAATTATAATAAATAAATAATTCATATGTTAGGATGGAGAATCCTAACATGCCATCCTCCCTAAAATAAGCTTTATCCTCAAATCTAATACTGAGGAAATTATTGTTGAAATTGATGAAGTGCTTTCCAAGTAGCATTTGAACAAGTTCTTGCACAATTTTAATGTCACTCTTCCATAGGCAAGGGTATCTTGAAGGTTGAATAGTTAAGGGTGGATTGCTAGGAAGAATAGGAGGATCATGACCACGATGGGGGGAATACTTCAGGTTCTTCAAATACTTTGGAGTGATGTATCCAAAGTGATGGTATCTTGGCCATATCTTCGTGTTGTTCCATTAGATATTGAATGGAGAATAAGTGTGCATTCATTGTTCTACCCTATTTGTGAATAGGTTTTTCCATGTGGTGAGAACTCACTATTTGTGAGGAATTTATGGGTAGTCCATTTAGAGTGTATGTTTGATCATCAACTATGAATTGCATCCATAAGTTTGCAAAATCCTATAGTATTACCTTGAGTGTTCACAACCATTGAGCCCCTAAAACAACATCACTTTTGTTTAATGGAAGCACATATATGTCACTTTTCATGTGGTAGTTGTCGATGGTGAGCTTGATATTGTGACACTTCCCTTGATAGGTAATTTGTTCTCCAGTACCAATCACCACCTTAAAACTATGACAAGGTCGTATATAACAATTAGCCTTTTTCACCATGTGTGGGTCAATGAAATTATGAGTACTTCCTGAGTCAAGGAGCACCATGATATTTTGATGTTTGAAGGACCCTTGAACTTTCATAGTTTTTGGAGGAGAAAAAAATACGAGAGCATTGGAGGAAGTTTTGAGGATTTCTTCATTGTTGTGATCAGGTGCTTTAGTCACTTCTTGCACATCGACCTCATTGTCTTCATGGTTGTGATCAGGTGTTTCGGTCACTTCTTGCACATCTACCTCATTTTCTCCCTTTATGGAATGACAAGGATCAACTATATTCAATAAATACAATGTTTGTGTAGCACATTTATGGTGGGGCCCAAATTTATTATCACAAAGGTCTTTCACCCATCGCACCTCCATTTCTTCCATACTGAGGTACTTAACCAGCAAGGGTTGTTTAGGTTATGGGATAGCATGCATTATAGACGATTTTTAAATAGGTGGATTCTTGTGGTGATGGTGAACCTTGAATTTATATTTGGCTAATAAGGCTAATCCACTGATCTGCATCATGATGTGGGGATTGAATATCTCCACCTCCTTCTTAATTTCTTCCTTTAATCCACTAATAAAGCATCTTATGAGAAATAATTCATCCAACCCTGATATGCAATTGGTAATATCCTTAAACTGAGTTTTATATGCACACACCAATGTGATTTGATGTAGGTTGGTGATATTAAATAGCAACAGTAGGTTGGGTCTTGAGATATTCTTCCGTCAGCTATTTGTGTAGTCTTCTGACAAAAATGTGTCACCAAAAGTGTTGAAAATCGTCACAAAAACTGTCATGAAAAGTTATCGATAAAAATTTCTCAAAATTCATCGTCAAATTTTGTAGCAAAAAGTCATCAAAAAATTTTGTGCAAAAAGTCATCAAAACTTGTCACAAATTTTGCAACAAAAATCATCAAAAATTTGTCATCAAATTTTTGCTGTAAAAAACATCAAGAATTTTTTGTCATCGAATTTTGCACATATTTTTCACCAATAATTGTTGTAAGAAATTTTTTTGTCATCAAAAATTTATTGTTAAAATTTTGTTTGATCAATATTTGGTGGTGTTTTAGCAGTATGGGACTGCAACAAGGTCACGACACAGGTGGTAGCAAGTTTTGATGTGGCACACGTGGTAATAGGGTGAGGATATGGCACACATGGCAGTAGGTTTTGACATGGAGCACAATATGGAAGTAAGGATATGGTACACATGAAAGTAGCATTTGATATAGACTAGACACACAGGATATGCAAGATGACACGAATATGGACTAATGCAAGATATGAGATAAGGATTGGATGGACGTGATAAACATGATATAAGACAATGGGAATGCAGAAAACACTAGGATTAAACTGACATGACACTAACAAGACAGAGCTAACAAGGACCTGACTAAAATGTAGACTTTTCAGACCAGGATACTGATAAGATAGGATATGGATAATGTTACTGACATAAGCCATAGATAGCACAAAGAGTGACAATATTGGCATGAGGGTAGCATAGGTGGACAAAAGGGTGGATAGCTCAACCAAGGGAGGATGATGTGACCAGGCATTGCTATGCACAAGGGGAAGTGGGAGTGACCACCAAGTGGTCAATGTTTTATATGTGTGTACGGTTATTTAAATTAGTGAGATGCTATCCCACATATAATGTGGGAAAAAATAGCCCAGCCAAAATTTAAATCATCCACCTATAAATTATATACATCACATGGCATGATGATATTATTAGGTAGACTTAGGGTTGGGGATTGCCACTATTGTCCAATAAAACCTTATAAAAAGGTTTAATTTTATTTAATTTTATTTATTTTTTGTTGACGTATTTGTTGCTACGCATAATAGTGATCTATGGATGAATACCTAGTTGTGTCATCGAATGAATCTAAAATTGTTGGTGATGCGGGTGATGATGGATGGAAATATCTAGAACACTGCTACTACCCACTCAAACTGCATCGAGTGAGAGTTGGTAATATCATAAAATTGTATAGGGTATTTCTAGAGAATTATTTTCTAGGTGTAAAGGCTACAGACATTGAGCAAAACTGATAGGTTGCTAATTCCTCCATCTCGATGATGTGGGACTAAGTCCTAAAATTATTATTTCATCTTCTTTGTGCTAGAAAATTTATAGCAAATATTTGTGTGTGCATCCACCTATCCCCAGCTTTGTCATCATTATGAAATTCATCATGAGCGACCAAAAAACTTATCCATGTAATAGCAGATTGTGTCTATGATTTACTAAGAGTACGCCCTCAATTTTTGTAAAAACCTTTCATGATAATGTTTGACCAATCCAAATTTTGATGCCGACATAGAATGAAAACCCTCCAAATGATGTTATACTATGAGTTTAATGCCATTTGCACCTTATTCCTTTGTGTTTATTTATTTATTTATTTATTGATTATTATTTACTTTCATGAACAAGGTAATGGTTTTCAGAAGATGAAGCTCTTATTGATGTTGTTTGATTAAAAGAAATGGAATGTGATTTTATTACATTGAGATGTATTACATAGAGGAAGAGCTTAATCGGGAATCAGTTGGAGTGGTCATCTAATTATTAGAATTAAATTTATGCATAATCATTGATATTAATTCATCCTTCTATGTGCCATTGTTGGCAGTGGATAACTTTAGGATATGAAAAATGATGCATCATCCTACTATAGGTTTGCATACGTCGATTACCTAGAGACTGATATGTACGCACTGTATATTACCAACATCGTATATTTCTATTAGAATGTGATGAAAAGCCTCAATATGTACACTCTAACCTTATTAATGGTGTCAAAAAAATTTATTTATGCAACTCCTAGAATGAATGCTTTGATACCAAGTCTTACTGTAAACTTAATAATAAATTTATGTAAAATGTAATCACTTTGTTGCTCGAAGTGGGATCCCTTATAATCGTAGGACACTATCGGGGGCTCCCTCTTTTAAATATTTAATACTACTTTATTATTTTCTTCTTCCATGATCTCCTAAAACTATCTACCCTAACCTTTATATCTATTCTAAGGCTAATGTGGAAGGACGTAACCTTTCATATGTGAATTATAATAAATAAATAAATAAATAATAGAATTGTGTTAGGATGGAGAATTCTAATAGGTACACAAGCCGATCCACATTGCATTGTTGGCACCAATGGAACTTTGGCAAAAGGCTTTAACACCAGACGTAGAATTGTCGTATAGTCACTTCCAGTACATCATTCTTGTAACTCGATAAA
The DNA here is from genome assembly GCA_028583015.1 of Wollemia nobilis. Taxonomy (NCBI): domain Eukaryota; kingdom Viridiplantae; phylum Streptophyta; class Pinopsida; order Araucariales; family Araucariaceae; genus Wollemia; species Wollemia nobilis. The sequence goes on along the minus strand of JAQPPZ010017240.1, from coordinate 3,295,254 downwards.
AAAAGAAGATATATTAGTGAAAGCGTTACCATGATTTTAATAGATAAAGGAAATGGCTATCATGGGTGTGTTAATCTCCCATGGCAAGGTACCTTATCAAACCATATTAGTAGGAATTCAATAATAACACATGCATCGATCCATAGAGGGGTGTAAAGCATTTTAGTTCCATTAATAACCTTCCACGATAGTTTGATAAAAAATGATGTTGGCCTACGATGCAGAAGTAGATTGAAGAACTTTTTTACTAATTGGAGGGCTGGTTAGGTTAAAATAGACTCTCATATGATTTCGACGAAGAGGGCAACATGTGTCACTATCTGGCCCATTTTAAGGGTAGAAAACATGGTTATTTCACAATACTTAAAAGAGTATTAATGTAAAATATATATGTGTTGACGGAGATACAATGTGCACCGTGTAGAGACATTAAAAGGATTATCATTTCAAGCATCGAAGGGAGCATCATCCTTGGGTGGGATCCCTGAATCCTAGGCAAGGATTTATCAAAGGCAATTTGGGAAAATATTGTCATTATTACATGTGAGAGATAGATACATGTTGATTGCAAATGAATATAATGAATAATGTCTATTTTATATTGAGAAGATAGGAGTAAAAAAAAGAGCAAAAAGTTACCATATAATATGAAAAGAAACCAATAGCTAAAGGAGGAAGGGAAATGAAATGAAATATTTTTGAAAATTTTAAATGAGCCATCGAAACATAAATCAAATGGCTGGAAGTTTTTGGGGCTAACAAAAACAGAGGAGAATTTTCTTGAATGTTTTGGACTAATTTTTTTAATATTTCCCTTCCATGTTTTTAGGCTTATAGATAATGTTTAACATAGTTTGATGGTTGCATTATCAAATGTTTAGAAACATGGAGTTTACTTTATTTTCATAGAATATCACACCTAGTTTATTTCAAATTGTGCAAATGTAGCTTCGAATAGATTAGGTTTCATTCAGGATTTCTCACATCTTTGTTTTGCAGGATTGGGTAGCATAATATTTTTACTACTTTGTCTTTTAATTTTTCAGTTTTTTGGTCCATTTTCCAAACTTTACTTTACTTTTCTAACCATGTATTTTTTTTCATTTTTTTAAATTTTGTAAATAAAATAAAAATTTGAAAAAAATTAAAATTCCAAAAATAGATACACGAAGCTCTAGAATAATTTTTAATGTTTCATTTCATGCAATTTTGATTTCATTTTGAAGCCATTTCAAAATTACAAAAAAATATTTAACGTGTAGTTTTTAATAGGAATTTTATAATTTCAAGTTTTCATGATTTCACACTTTAAGATTTTGCATTTCTTTTTCAAGCAATAAATTAACTTTTCTTTATGAAAATTAAAATTTCATTAAAGGGGATAATTTATATGGTATTCCAAAGGCCATTGTTTTTAAAGCAATAAATTAACTTCTCTTTATGAAAATTATAATTTCATCAAAGAGGAGTAATTTATATAGTACATCAAAGGCTATTACATTCACAAAGTCATTCATTTATATTAATTTAATTTCATGCTCAAATAAAGTTAAAATGAATTCAGTCATCATTTAATATTCACATTTAGATATATATTTTAATCTTTTATTTCATTTCAAATCAGGGTTTAAAGAAGATAAAACTTGTTTAAAATCTGCTTAACAAAAGAAGATAAAATCTACCTAAAACACTCCAAGATAAAATGAATAAAATCACCCTAGAAAATCAGAAATAAAGTGAATAAAGGATTAATTTCATTCATCTATTCATCATTTTATTTCTGCACATAAGGGAAATCAAGCCCTTTCAATTAATGAGCAATAAAAGCATAGCATAATAAAGTAATACCAATACATACCCCTTGTTAATAGTTACTTACAAATCACTAAGGTATTCCTATAAATTATTTAATACATCTTCACAAGATTACAAGCACACATTAAGTAAAAATAACCTTGTAGAAATTTCTATTGCTTTGTAAGAGAGGGTTTTTCTAATCAAAATCCAAAATGTGATGGTGATTTTTCAATTGGGGAAAATTACCACTCAACACACCTAAAGCAAAACTGAAGATAAAGAGATCAGGAGGAGATATCATTGAAGAAATTCTAGTCTTGTAAGAAGGACTATGAGAGTCCTACTTGAATCTAGAAGCAGCAGAATCGAATATCTAGAGGAAGATCTCACCACCAACACTTCCAGGAGTTGAAGATTGAATAAAAGGTCTCAAGGAAGACCAGAAGAAGTTGGAAGAACATATACCTTGGGGAGGTCTCAACGAGCAACCAGTAAAATGTTTTGAGAGCCTTACAAAATAAATCATCAAATAAGAACTCATTGGAGAATCCAATACCAAGGAGACGCCCCTAATATTAAAGGACTTGGTACAATTGTCACCATCTGACAACAAGCCCAAGAGAAGAAGAATTGATAGGGAGTGTCAAATCCTAGAAGAAGAATCTAGTGAAGACCTCAAGACATTCAGAATCTTGAGAAGAAGATCTTGCTTGAAGTTAAAATTTGATAAGAATACTTGAAGATAGGAGAAGCTCGCAAGATCCAAGAGATTTGAATATTACCTCTTGCAGTAAGAAGGCATCATTTCAAATACAAAGACTTATTCAAATCTATAGCAAAATAATGAGACTACAAAAGTATAACAAGCGATCAAATCACAGGATTGTGAAGGAAAAGTTTGATACCATCTATTGATGAAGAAGGAACTGTTTAGGATAGTTTACATAAAGCAACAAAATCTGCATCCTCCATAAAAGTGACAAAATAGCTACAAAATTTTTCAAATAAGGTATGCAACTATTGGTGCAAGTAGATTCATTAATTTACTTATTAGATTTATTAAAGCACCTTAGTTTGAATCAAAGTTGCAACAAGAAACATTGAATTATAGTCTTCAAAAGTTCAAAAAAGAAAATAATTCCTTCTAAGGTTCATTTTCACATTATGATTTGATTAGATTTATGCATTACAACTATCTATCAACTACCTGTCATCTACTTTGGAAAGCAAAAGAAGACTAAGTTCCTACAACTTTGTTTGTAAAGAAATTGCATAATACTTTTTGAAGATTCATTTTAGATTATTCTTGATTAGTTGCAGTAAATTGATTAAGTGCATTAATTTTGAGAGTTAATTGGAGTTATAAGGTGAAATTTTAGTGTATTAAAAGTGAAAGTTTATTAAATTCATTTGTACTATTCTATTGCTCTCAAAATATTATTATTTATGTTCTTAAGAAAGGTACAAAAATAGAATTTGTCAAAGTGTCTAAAGACACTATTAGTGCAAAATGATCTGCAACATAATTTCGCTTAGGGAAGCCAAAAAAATAGCTAAATATTCCAAGTATTGGAGAAGAAAGTAGCCACCAAATATCATAAAAGGAAGCCTTGAATGAGACTTGGTGAGTCTCAAGTTCAAAGCACAATAAGTCTTCTACAAAGAAATAGTGCAAACAAATATAGCAAAAAGAGAGCTTCTATCAAGTGATTACAATATTGGATTCATTTGTAAAATATCCAAGAAAAAATGGGAAGGTATCTAATCAAAGATTCAACCTCGAAACCCCTTATATTGCATTCAAAATTCTGCCATGAAACCAGAAATTCAGACCTAAAAAATAGGTGCGAAATAAGGTGCAATAAAGGTTATTTTATACATGAATATATTACATTACACTGCACTATCCTAATCTGGTTTATACAGAAAAAAATGAGGTAGATTTTAAGGTGTCTCAAAGGCACAACATCCACTGAAAAAAGCAACCAAAGGTGATCATTCACTAGCACATCAAAGGAGCTACTCTAAGGACTCTTACTCCCTCATCTTGGATGGCCAAACCTACAAGAGACCAAATGAAAAATCAAAGGGAGAAAATGGTGTCATAATCAAGAGCAACATTGTCTACAAGGAGGACATGTAATAGGTGAGAAAATATAAAGATAAAAGCACAATTGGAGCGTTCCATCTCCACATCTTCAAATCTGAAAATCGATGCACAAGCCTTTGGATCGACACTCCTCAACTTACCCTAAAAAAATATACAAGCAAGTGCAATTGATCAAAAAAATAGCTTCAAATGTTATAGGGTTTAAAGAACCTCTAAAAAGGATGCGTTGGATAAGCATTATAGAATATGCCAATGCACAAGGAGAAAGTGATATTTATCACTTTAGAAAATACCCTAACATTCCTCATGCGAGCGTTCATCTTCATCATCAAAGGAGTTACAAGCTATAGGTTGGTGCAATAAAAATATGAGGAACACTTATATGAAGGAAAGCCAAGTGCTCCATTAAGAATGTAATGTCCATACATTACTTAAAGAGACAAATGAGTTTTCTCTAGCACCTTCTACTCCTCAAGTTCTCAAGAATAAAATAGACATGCCACTTGGCACTCAAATCAATATTCTCCTCCATTTTAAGAGTTTCAATGACCAAGGCATTCAACAAGCATTTACATCTAGGGTATACACACATAGGTCCAAGTGATAGCATGGAAGCAAGGTGAGAAATAGCCTTCAATGCTCTGGTCAAGGAAGGTCAAAGGAAGACATTAATGATACCACATTTGGAATGTCAAATCCCACGAAGGTTCCAAGCAATATCATTGGAGGAACAACCAAAGTAGCAATGTCTATATTGCATCCCATGCATAGCAAAAACAATGTCAACTATTGAATGATATAAGGTAAGGTATATTCCTACTATAATATGCTTTCATTTCTTGGGAGTTATAAGGTTAACCTTAGAGGAATATAACTATAAGTGAAAGCTATATCTTAAAGGGGGAGTAATATATCATATCAATATAATATTTACAATATTAAACATAAAAGTAATAAGGATTTCTACTGGAAATTATTTATAAAATATTTGCAAATATTATTGTGGTCTAATTTTTCCAAATTTTGGGAGTTATAAGGGTTACTACATCAAATTGACTTATTGGAATTTAGACACACTACAATTAAAATCCTAAAGGGATATTAAAAGAGGTTATTAAATATTTTTTCTAAGGCTGAAAATTTATATTATTCTTGTCTCAAAATTATAAAAAAAGGACAAAAGAAGTCCAACATTAGAACCTCTTCAAATTGGAAAAGTGCTTAGTTCAATAGGAGCAATAAGGGATAATAAAAGTTGATTTTTGATATTTACAAAACCTTACAAAATCAACCAAAAATTAAACTATATTTTCAAGAGCATTAAATTATATCCCTAGGTAGTCATAATGAATTCTACAAAACTTAGTAATAACAGTAGTTATCATAGATTATCAAGTTGCAAATCCTTTGGGAAAATATAAGCTTTTTACAAAACCTAAAATTCCATTAGGTGTATACACTCTCATTACTAGGGAGACATAAGGAAGCCTACAAACCTAAGGATAAATAAAGGTTTTATCAAAATCAAGCTTATATACTTCAATTAGGAATTATATATCCTAATATAGAGAGTCATAAGGTAGAATAATCTATCCCAAATAATTCAAGTAATACAAATGACCACTAGCATGTTGAGCAACACTCTTAGAAGTAAAATAAGTAAAATACCAATATGGATTAAAAACCTGATGGATTACAATGATGAAAAGGGTAAATAAAAGGAAGAATCAATACAATGTGAAATAAAATCTGAAAATAACAGTTTTGAAAAGGAATATTCATCCAATGAGTTTTATGACTACTGTACCAAAGGATACCCAAAAAAGGAAAAAATTGATCAACCAAAACTTATACAAAAAATGAAAATATGGAATAGCTTCAATTGTGCACATATAGTTATAAGGTCTTATCAAGGAAATATATAAGCATGTTATTCCTAAAATAAACTTCAAAAGTGTCGAATCATCTCTGTTGTGCACCTATTGCAATCAATATGGTCATAAAAAAATCAACTTTTGGTGTTTCCATCCATGCATATATTGTAATGGGACAAATCATTCATATTTTTCCTATCATTAAAAATATAGGTACTATAAGAGCTATGAAAGAAGATTACTACAAAGAATAAAGTGCTATCTACAAGAAGTTATTTCATATGGATCTACTAACATTGAGCTCAAGGTTGACACTTATGAAGGACAGAGAAATAGGTATTAAATAGGTACAATTTTTCATCAAAGATGTCTGACATCAAGAGACGAAAAGCTATAAAATATCAAAAGTCATGCAATGAAGACTAAAGCAACTGAATATGAAGAACTAGTTCAAAGATCATCCAATGGAAGAAGAAGATCCACATTGAAGACTAAAGTCTTCAATACCCAAATACTATAATACAAGGTAGTTTCATAAATAGATTGTATTACATCATTTAGTTCATGTAAATGTACCTTCCAAGGTACATACTTAGGACATTATATTACTTTAATGGGAAGTTACCTAGTTTCTTTGTGCAATGTAATAAGTGCACAAGTGTCAATGCGCAATATGTATATGTGCAAGTTATCCCTTGTACAACTAGATAGAGTGTTGGCAAAGGAAATTATCTTCCTATATAATGGCCTCACTGTAATAAATCATAGAGCATCACATTGAGCATCATACACAACATTGTAGAGAATAGCTTAGATAAAATCACCCATATGGATATGGGTGCAATGTAGTCCGGTAGCATTATTCATGGAGTGTTCATTTCCTCCATAGCTACATTGTATTCATTTTTCCATTTCTTTTAATAGCATATTTTAGTCATATCATAGATTTACCTTCTTTCATATTATTTTTGTATCTTGTGATTGACATCTCCCATTACATACTGCATCAAAAGCTAACGCTCGCGAATGAAGCACCTGATAAAAATCTACCTAGGACTAGACAGTTTACCAAATAAAATCAAGCTCAACAATCTATCAAAGGAAACATTTCAAAGACATCCATCCCTTCCCTAATTACAACATCTTATATTGATCATGTACCAATAAAATCTTACGCTTCCTCTCTTAAAACAATCATTACAAAATTACAAAAGCTATAATCAACCACAAATCATCCATGACCAATTCATTTTTTTTGTAATAAATCATGATTTATCTATCATCAATCCATTTTCTTATTCAAAATAAACCCACCAAATTGGTGTTATAATTTTTTGCATTGCACACTATCTTCATACAATTCAGTACTAAAAGAGGTAAATGTAGACACCCAAAAGTCACACATTGCCACTTCTCCCATCATCACGACTAATCAATTTGCAAAACCCATAAAATTTACATATATTAGTCTCAAAATACTATTCATTTATCAAAACCACTATTCATGCACTATTCATAAGCCCTCGTAGGCCACTCAAGCCTCTTCCTATGATTAACTCTAGGTCCTCATGTGACCATCATCTTAATTTAACCTTGGTTAATTTCTAACTTGGGTCAAAATCCATCTCATAGTCAAACTTCACCCCATGGCTAATATAACCATGGTCAATCTAATTCATGGCCACCTCACCTAGTCTACTCTTTGACTAGTCTGGCCTCCACCTCATCTATTTAACCCTAGCTAAACCTATGGTCAACCCAATCAAGATTAAATTTAACCCTTGTTCCACACATATTTCCATGTGCATTTATAGCCTTAAATTGCATTTGGAAACTTTTGTATCCCAAAGCATGGAAGATATGGTGAGTCACCCTCCACCTCACCCAAATATCAATATCTAACCTAAGGTAACCTAACCCTGGTTAGACTTAACCCTTGCTCCATTTCAAATCCCCATGTGCATTTAAGTTCATAAATGACATTTGAAGACTTTTTGGATTTTGAAGCATGGGCAAGGATGACTCATATTCCACCTCACTCAAGTCAACAACAAACCCATGGTTAATCCTACTATAGTTAGGGTTTAACCCTAACTCCACTCCACATCCCCATGCTCATTTATGATGTGTAGGTGGGTGAGATATTCTCTCAAATGCACTTATAGGGCTTTCCACATTAGGGGAAACCTTGTAGGGAAACCTCATGGGATACCTCAACCCTCCCCTAATATTGGAAAACTATATACATAAAATATTATTTCCTCCATTTCTAACAACACACATTTTGCTTAACCAAACTTTGATGAAATTAGACTAGACTACAAAATACACTACACCATCACTCATCATCACTCAACATCACTCACCATCCATCCCCCATGGATAACCACGTGAATATATAAGCATATTCTATTTCTTTGTAGATTGATATAAAAATTTGTAAGTTTAGGAGGTGACTCAACAGAGAACAGAAGTGACAACTGCACCAATAGGACCTCTACAAAAAAATTCAAGTTTCTAGAAAACACAGTCAGATTCACATAGAAGGATATGAATCAAAGTAGTTGTACCTTAAGGTGTGAATCTATAGAGCAACACGTTTTTAAGCACCAAAACCCTACCAAAGTTTACAAAACTAGGTAAATGCTTTTCTTTTATCAAATTTCAGTATTTTCATATATTTTTATTATGTTTTAACTTAGCTTAAGAATATTTTTATCTATGAACATGAGGGGTTTGATTAAGAAAAGACCTCAAATGTTCTAACAAGTTTTTGTAGGGTTATGCAGGTTTTATTTACATACCCATGCTCATTCTAGATTAAAATTTAAATGAAATTGTTTAAAATTGGTGACCAAGATTCACATAAACCTCAATATTATACCTCTAATAGTTTGACCAGTGCCTTATCCATTGCCAGTTGTAGCAAGATTGTAAACACATTAATGTAATATAAAGAAAATATTGAGTCAATTATGTTTATTCAAATAATGTAACAAGCATAATTGATTATCAACAAAAGAAAGCATGAATTACACATTCAAATTAAGTAATATGTAAAAGAGACATATAAAACTAAACACATAATTGTGCAAGGGAAGAAGTTGAAATTATATTAATATCAAAGGATTTTACAATGAGAGATTGGCTTAAATTGACACAAAGCTATTTAAATGAATATAATTATAATTCTTGTTCAAATGATGTAACAAGAAATCTTCAAATTATGTTTCAATATGGTAATAGTAGGCTTCCAAGCTTCTGATTTAGTAGTTGGAAATGATCGTAGTTTTTTGAATGCTTTCCTATCAAAACCAACACAATAATAGGGAGGAATGAGAAATGGTAAAAGATAAAAGACACAGAAAGGGGAATATAGTGGAAAAAACAAGAACATTTGGAATACCTCTATGCAAAAATATCTATATGAAACTTGATATCTTTCTTGGTTGCAACAATCCCTCTTATAGTCTCTAGGTGCCTTGTTTTTGTTACAGTTATTCTTAGCAGATTTCTCCATGTGGCATCATCTCTACCCTTGATAGGTTGAGTGTGCTACAAAAAAATTACAATTGTCATGTTTTGACACCTGAAATACGTAATCCCAAGGAGACTCTCTAAATGATCTCCTTCTAACCCATCTAGCCCATCTAGGGTAGCCTCAAGACTATTTAGTGCCTTTCCCTAGAAAATGGGTATTTTTCTCCCATGGGAAGCAAGATCATCTTGCTCAAGATAGTCTCCAAGTTGGGATCATCTCAACATGATATGATCGCACATGCATTAACTTAAAAATAAATAATTAGGTAACAAGACTACCTATTAGTGCAATGGTGGATTTCCCACTACCCCTGATGACCTGCAGTTACCCCTACCACCTAAAAAGTGGAAATCAAGATATCCTTGATTACCACTTGCCTCTTTGGTTGCATTCCAAGGATGCTACATAATGGAGGCTTCCCCCATCCATTTAAGGATTCACAATTTTGAATATCAAGCAACAAAGTGCTACAAAAATCTTATTACACATACTTACTTCTCAGATCAATGTTGGTGGGTTACACGTGAGTCTCAATGCTATCTCCACAAACCTTTCTTAATCAATACCACAACTTTAGGATTCTCAAATTTGTGCACTCATATTTATATTCATCAACCATTCATCGATAAAACTCACCTTGGGGTCATCCAATTCTTGCCCAAACCTAGTTTTCAATAGTTGTTGGTTTGTGACAGTGATCGTCTCACCTCGATATGGTCCATATAAAGAGACCATCTCACTCAATATGGTCCCATTCAAATGACCAATTTTTATTATTTTTTTGCATCTAAGGTAAAATTCTTGTATGTATGTCCTTTTCAACATTAGATATTTCTATTTATATATTTTATCTATTTTCGTAGCATAGAATTCCATAATTTCATGCATGCATCCATTTTATTTTGATTTATCTATTTATTAAGATGGGTCCAATATTGGTGGGTCCCACAAATGTTATAGATTCCTCCTTGTATTACATTACATGTAGGTTATAGTATTTAGGACATTAAAGTAATTTGGATCTCATTCTCATGTGGCAGTCTCAAGAAAAGTCTACTCAAAATCATTTTTGTGGGTAGAAAAATAATTTAGATTGCACCAAGAAAATTATTATAAAATTGTATCATTGGTAAAATCCTTGAAGGGGATATTATGTAACACATTTTAAATAAATCAATGTAATTTTAATACAACTATATTCCATTGCCATTTGGTTTCTTTCTTCATGTTTTTCATCATGTTTTCCTTTTAGTTGTTTATCTATTTGTTATGGTACATGTTTTTTGATGCTTTCAAATGACAATCACAGTGGGACCCCATGTGGGTATTCCTTTTTCATAATTTGTTATATTGATGAATCAAAATGACTAATTTTTATTATTTATTTTGGTGATTTATAGATACACAATCACAACCATCTTAGATTACCCCTCTATTGTCTGAACCATCTCAAACAACCCCTCTGCTATCTGAACCATCTTATATGGCCCTTGTTCTGCAACCATCTTAGGTCAATATGATCTCCAACTAGAGATAAAACAACTACACATATGTAAGGATCAACATCAAACAAAAGGAATCCAAGTTCCATTTTCATCCCTTAGGATAACTTGTTTCATGTTTGATAGATAAAACTAAAAAGAAAGGAAAATCCATCATCTAGTTCCATGTTCTTTCTTTTTAATTTTAAATTTATCAAATAGTGACTATCTTAGATCGAGATGGTCTCTGGTCTATGACCATATTAGGGTGATATGGTCCCTATTGTTTTACCATCTCAGTCAATATGGTATCTGAGTTGTATTTATTTTTCTTGCATTTATTATCTGATAAAAAGATGAATCCTCATGTAGCAAAAATAGATGCATTTTGCTTTATAATCTGCATTATTTAGAATCATTTGTGTGCTCTTTGTTTCCATTTTTAGTAATAAAAGGAACACCACACACCATGTATCACTTAAATATTGGTAAGGTTGGACTTCATCACCAACCCCCAATCGAGACTAGCGATGTTGGAATTCATCTCCTTCCGCTAGCTCACCCCCTAAACACCATAGTATCCACCATGAGTGGTTTCTTAGACTTCATCACCAAGAGACCCCCTACTTTTGGGTACATATCAAGGTAGGTAAGGCTTAGATGTCCCTTGACCAAAAGGCTTAACAATCTATGGAATGTAACTATCATTTGTATTAAAGCATGCCCAAGTGTGAAACAAAAGCTCAGCTAGGTAAGTAGTAGGATTTAGATAGCACAACCCCTCCTCAGGGAGGTATTATTCTTATAACATCATATATCACCCATATATTACCTATAGGAAGCTAATTTTTATTGTTTGTGTTGCATCCTTCGACAGAGGTTGCACACAAACTACCTTTTTATAGAAATAATTTCATCTTCCTCAAATTTTTAGGATTAGATCTAAACAATAAAAATACACAAAAATAAAACCAAAATTCAAAATCAAAATCAAAATCAAAAATCAAAAAGATCAAAACCAAAACAAAAAGAGTGATTTCTTGTTTATTTTTTTGCTTTGTTTGCATAGTTTATAAAGTGCTTAAGATCATTGTCATGTCTCTTTACACACCATTTTCCTAGCATATGGTTGTAACACATAGCTAGACTCATTCACAAGCTTACACTATTGAGCCATCACCTAGAGATATGGATCATTTTCAAATTGATTCATAGGAAAATGTCATCCTTGAGTGGTTATGTGATCATCTTGGCCTAAATATCATCTGTCACTCCATTGACCCCAACCCACTAGGTGTCCACACTCACAAGTCATCCATAGGTACTAACTATGTGAAGAACATGAGCTTATACTAATAGGGGGGGTGAATAGTATAAGATAAAACTTTTTACTTTTCAATCCATATGATAACATCAATAATATCAAAGTAGTAACCATTGTACACATCATCACACACATGAGAGACATGATTTAACGTGGTTCACCCAATGTGGGCTACTCCACGGAGAAAATATCCCTTATAAATTTTCTCAATAAATTCTTTTGGGAATCAATTCCCTATTACAATGTTTATGGACCTCTATCCAAAGGAGACACCAATCCCCTTGCTCTGATTTGTGGAACTCTATCCATAGGAGAACTCTTTCCCCTCTATTCTAGATGATTATATTCTAGAAGACTTCTACCTCCACTTCTCTAGATTTTGGATCTCTCTCCATAAAATACCTATGTCCTCATTGCCCTGGCTAATGGATCTCTATCCACTAGAGACTGCTGTCCTCTGCTCTGTCACCTCCAAAGCCTGCTCTCAATTCTTCTCAAATCCTCCTCAAACTCTGTCTCAAATATGTCTTAAATTTTGTCCCAAGTCCAGCACAAATCTGTTCTAACTTTGCTCACAAATCTGCATCAAACCTGTCTTAAATCTGCCTCAAGCCTTCTCAAAGACTTGCTCAAATCTTCCCTCAAGCCCTCTCAAGAGCTTGCTTAATTCTGTTCTCAAGCTTTCACAAAAGCTTGCTCAATTTTGTTCTCAAGTCTCCTAAAAAGACTTGCTCAATCATAAACACACTCAAACCAATACTCAAAATTTCAACACTATTATTCAATCAATGAAGTACACAAAACTTGCTCATACATTTCCAAAAATGCTTATCAAACAATCCTTTTCACTCCACCTTATGTTTCATACACTCATTCCAACAATCACTTTAAACAAAAGATGATGTGCCCATACCTCTATTTGCTTGATGAAGAATTGTCCTCAAAAACCTGTCTTATAACCAACCACCTTTCTATGTGCCACTTTTCAAGGTTAGTTATCAAAATGCTTTCTCAATGAATTCTCTTCTCAAAAGATATTTTACCATACAGAATAATGAAATATCAAATCACTTTTACACCTTATTTCTCCTAACTTTGCAAACCAAATTTCATCAACAAAGTTGACCAATTACATAAGAAAAATAAATCATATACACCTTATATCTCCTAACTTTGTATTAATGCATTTCTAAAATAAAACCTCCAATTTTTAATTTTTGTCTTAATGCATTAACAAAGCAATCAACCTTAATTTCTATCTCAAAAGGAAATCACCTTATACCTCCTTTTAATGCAAAATAAAATTAATTTGAAACACCTTATAACTCCCTAGCACATACCTTAGACCTTAGGGCAAAGTTAATTTTTCAACATAAATTAATCCCTCTTTTTACCATCTATCGTGTGTCGTCGGGATTCAAACCCACATTGCCTGTTGACCCTGCACCACCTGCTAACCCCATGCCATAGCCTTGGCAAGGCTACCGCATGGGCTAGCCAAGCCACAAGACTCTAAAACATACATTTTCCTCCTTGATATCTACTATCGGTGATAAAATAGAAACCACATGTCGCCTTCTAAAATATCCTCCGTGTGATTTGAACACAAGACCTCTCCCTTGCTACGCATTGCACAAGCCTCGCTTACCAACTTAGCTACCATCTCAGATGAGTGGGGACACACCCCCTCTTCTCTTTGACAAACTGCTACCTCATAAAATATAAAAGCCTATCTTCTCCTGTCTGCTGCGTCGCACAAGTTATTCACTTATTTCAGAGGCTCTTCGAATGCATTCATTGACTTAGGCTAAAACCTTAGCCATATTTATATATTTCTCCTCCTTTATTTTAGACGTCGATGCTCATGCAATTTAATTTTTGGCCCTTTAAAATTAAATATTATTTTTATTAATATTTAACCTTAGGTTAAATATTAATTAATTATTTAACCTTATGGTTAAATTTAATTAATTAAATAATATGCTTAACACTTTGATAAACCCTTTGGCCAATGCATTATCCAATCTCCTTTTAGAGGCCCTGATGGCCAACATATTATAATATTAAAATATTATAATATTATCCTTTTTCACTTGCCTTCTTGCACATAGAGATATCAAAAACCTTTTGACATTAATTCCATCAACAAACCTCTTGACATCAATGACAACAAAACATGCTCAAATTTCCAACAATCTCCCCCTTTGTCATTGATGGCAACACCCCTTTTTTAAACAATCCTTTTTCCTTTTTCCAAATCTGCTCCCCCTCAGAAACTGCTCCCCCTAACTGAATGTTCTCCCCTAACTCAAATATCCCCCCCTTTGATATCAATGGTAAAGGGACTCCTTTGGGGCTAAATATAAGACTCTTAGCTCAACCCCCTCCCCACCTCCTCTCCTTGAGGTGGTTAATTTTGGGGTGGGAGTAAAACTACTCCCAATTTTCTTCTGAGATACTCAAAAGTCTCTTTTGGAAGTGGCTTAGTGAAAATATCCACAATCTGCTCCTTTGTAGTAATATATTCCAACATGACTTGCTTATCTATCACCTGCTCTCTCAGAAAATGATATTTGATCATAATGTTCTTGGTCTTGGAGTGCATCAATGGATTCTTTGAAATGTTTATAGCACTTTTATTATCACACAATATGGGGATAGGATGATCATGCTCTATCTTGAAGTCCTTTAAAGTTTGCTTCATCCATAATACCTATGTACAACAAGCAACCGCTGCAATATATTCTACCTCTATTGTGGATAAAGATATTGATGCCTATTTCTTGCTTAGCCAAGAGACTAAAAAATCTCCAAGAAAGAATGCTCCTCCACTTGTGCTTTTTCTATCATCAATGCTACCAACCCAATCTGCATTTGTATATTCTATGAGAGTGAATTTTTCGCTTTTGGGATACCATAGCCCAAAATCCATAGTTCCTTTTAAATACTTGAGAATCCTCTTTACTGCCATTACATGTGTTTCCTTTGGTGTTGCTTGAAATCTTGCCACTAGTCCCACTGCCTGCATTATATTTGGTCTTGTAGTTGTGACATATAGTAAGCTACCAATCATAGATCTATACAATTTTTGATTTGCCTCAGGAGATTCATCATCTTTACTCAACTTGCATCCCATAACCATGGGGTTACTTACTGGTTTGCAATATTCTAACTTGAATTTCTTCAACATCTCTTTTATATACTTGGTTTGTGAGAGAAATACACCTTTCTTTGATTATGAAATTTGTAGTCCAAGAAATAAGGACAACTCACCAAGCATTGACATTTCAAATTCATTATGCATACTCTTTGCAAATTTTTGATACATCTTATCATTGTTGCCTCCAAAAATGATATCATCCACATAAACAACCACAATTAGTAAGTTATTTCCTTCATTTTTGATGTATAAGTTACTATCCACTATTCCTTTCTTGAAACCTTATCCTGAAGATACTTATCCAATCTTGAATACTAGGCTCTAGGAGCTTGCTTTAGTCCATAAAGTGCCTTCTTTAATCTGCAAACATAATCTGACTTATCAGTTAGGTTGAATCCCTCAGGTTGCTCAATGTAAACCTCTTCTTCCAGGACACCATTAAGAAAGGTTGATTTAACATCCATTTGATATACTTTGAAGTTTTTGAAACTTGAGAAAGCTAAAAATATTCTTATGGCTTCAAGTCATGCAACCGGAGAAAATGTCTCATCAAAATCAATTCCTTCAACCTGTGCATAACCTTTGCACACTAATATTGCTTTATTTTTGAGTACCTGACCATCTTCATTTAACTTGTTTCTAAAAAACCATTTAGTGCCAATCATATTCTTACCTTTTGGTCATGGGACAAGTTCCCAAGTCTCACTTTTTTCTATTTTATCTAGTTCCTCATCCATTGCCTTGATCCAAAACTTATCTTCTCTTGCCTCATTGAAATCTTTGGGCTCAATTTTAGATAACAGAGAAATATTAGCATTCTCACTTGTTCCTATTATCTTTCTCCTTGTCTGTCTCTCATTTGGATTTCCAATGATTAGATCTCCTGGATGATTTTTCTTCACATACCTTGATGGATTTTTGGGTAGTGGTCTTTGTGTTTCTTCTTCTTCTGATTCTTCACCTAACTCTTCTTGGCAACTTTCTTCTTCCTCATACACAATTTCTCGAGTTGGTTCTCTTGACCCTATCTACTCATCAACTATCACATTTATACTTTCTATAATAGTATGTGTCCTCTTGTTATAGCATCTATAGGCTTTGCTCTTAGTTGAATAGCCAAGGAAAATACCCTCATCACATCTTGAGTCAAACTTACCCAAATTTTTATCTTCCCGTCTTATATAACATTTTCTTCCAAAATTTTTGAAATATTTTAGATGGTCTTCCTTTCCAAAGCTCATATGGAGTTTTGTGATGATTTATTCTTACTTGAGCCCTATTGATGATATACACTGCTGTATGAACTGCATCTCTCCAAAAACCATCTGAAACCTTGGACTCATTTAACAAGGCTCTGGCCATATTTTCAATAGTCCTATTTTTTCTTTCGACTACTCCATTTTGTTGAGGAGTTCTTGCTGCTGAATATTCTCTTTTGATCCCATGTTGTTCACAAAATTCTATGGATTCATTTGAAATAAATTCTCCTCCTCTATCTGATATTAAAAACTTAATCCTTTTACCTATTTCATTTTCTACTAATTCTTTAAATACCTTGAACTTCTCAAGTGCTTCTGACTTTTTTTTTAAAAAGTCTACCCAAATCATTCTGGAGTAATCATCTATAAACAATATGAAGTAACTTTCACCTAGTAGACTCTTTGTCCTTGTAGGACCACATAGGTTAGTGTGAACTAGTTTCAATGGCTCAGATAACATAAATCCTTTTGACTTGAAACTTTTTCTAGTTTGCTTCTCATGCTAACATTGTGCACAAATTGTGTTTTGTGGCCTTTTTATCTTGGGTAAATCCCTAATAGCCTGCTTGTTTCTTATTTTCACTATGTTGTCAAAGTTCAAATGACCCATTCTTCTATGCCACAACCAACTCTCATCTTCTTGTGATAGAAAACACTTTTCTCCCTTAATCTCACTTAGCATGTAGAGGTTTTTTGTAGTTCTATTTGCATCTGCAATAAGCTTTCCAGTTTTAGATTTTCTAATCTCACATCTATTTGGGTGAAATGTAACCATGTGACCCTTGATCACAAAGTTTGCTTACACTTAGTAAATTGTGCCTCAACCCCTTGACATACAATACATTCTTCATCTTTGTTTTTCCATTATCTAAACTCAAGGTTCCTTTCCCACAGATTTTTGTTGAACCATTGTCACCAAATTTTACTGATCCTCCATCGATTTCTTTAAATACAAGAAATTTACTTTTGTCTCCTATCATATGACTAGAAAAACCACTATCAAGAAACCATTGTTTTCCCTTATCTTGTACATGAAGATATGTTTGTACTAACATTGACTTAACTTTCTCTTGCTCTTTTCTCTCTCTCTCCTAATTGTTGAAGTTGTATTCTTTTTGCTTAATTTAGGAAATACCATTTTACACCATTTGGCCTTGTGCCCAAAATTGTTGCATTTGTAACATATGATATTATCATTCATAAGAGGTGCAAAAGAATTGAAATTCCTATTAACATTATCTTTCACATAACCAGTGCAATGTGCAGCTCTATGACCATATTTGTTACATGAAAAACAATAGCCATGGAAGAGATTTTGTAACCTTTTGGGGTGCTTTGAATGATATGGTTGTGTGCTTCTTATTTTGATGTTCCTATAATTTACTTTTGTCCATGGATCTTCTTTACCCTCTTCTTTCCTGATCCCTTTTCCTTTTAGTGCATTAGCAAAAGTCATGAGTTCTTCCTTGTTTGATGTCTTTGTTCCTTGGGAGCTTGACTCCTCTTCTTGTTTCCCTAACTTTATGTCTTGCTGTGATTTATCCTTAGTCTTTTCAACTACCTTCCTTAGAGAAATAATTTCTGATTCCAATATTTCACATTCTTCCTCTTTTGCCTTTAAAAGTTCCGTCATATCCTGTTCAATTTTCTTTCCTTCTTCAATTTTTATCTTGAGCTCTGTGAGATTTTGTAGAAGTTCCATTTGTGCTTCCTCATCCTCTTGAATTTGATCCTTCAAACTTGGGTTCTTCTTTCTAACCTTTTCCAAATTTCTAAGAGCAACAAAGAATTCTTCTTTTTATGTCGATCATGGCCTCTTCTTCATTTTCTGAGGTCATGTATGTTCCTATGGAATCTTCCTCCAAGTTGTTAGTCTTTTCATGGAGGGACCCGCTATGATACCAATTTAAGAACATGAGCTTATACTGAGAGGGGGGGTGAACAGTATAAGATAAAACTTTTTACTTTTCAATCCATATGATAACATCAATAATATCAAATTAGTAAGCATTGCACACATCATCACACACATAAGAGACATGATTTAATGTGGTTAACCCAATGTGGGCTACTCCTAAGAGAAAATATCCTTTATAAATTTTCTCAATAAATTATTTTGGGAATCAATTCCCTATTACAATGTTTATGGACCTCTTTTCCAAAGGAGACACCAATCCCCTTGCTCTAATTTATGGAACTCTATCCACAGGAGAACTCTTTCCCCTCTGCTCTAGCTGATGATCTTCTAGAAGACTTTTACCTCCACTACTCTAGCTTGTGTATCTCTCTCCACATAAGACCTTTGTCCTGACTACCCTAGCTAATGGATCTCTATCCACTGGAGGTTGTTGTCCCTTGCTCTATCACCTCCAAAGCTTGCTCTCAACTCTACTCAAATCCTCCTCAAAATCTGTCTCAAATATGTCTTAAATTTTGTCCCAAGTCCAGCACAAATCTATTCTAACTCTGCTCACAAATCTTCAACAAACTCTGTCTTCAATTTGCCTCAAGCCTTCTCAAAGACTTGCTCAAATCTGCCCTCAAGCCCTCTCAAGAGCTTGCTTAATTTTATTCTCAAGCTTTCACAAAAGCTTTCTCAACTCTGTTCTCAAGTCTCCAAAAAAAACTTGCTCAATCATAAACACACTCAAACCAATACTCAAAATTTCAACACTATTATTCAATCAATGAAGTACACAAAACTTGCTCATATATTTCCAACAATGCTTATCAAACAATCCTTTTCACTCCACCTTATGTTTCACACATTCATTCCAACAATCACTTTAAAAAAAATATGATGTGCCCATACCTCTAATTTCTTGATGAAGAATTGTCCAAAAAATGTATCCTAACACAAACCACCTTTCTATGTGTCTCTTTTCAGGGTTAATTAACAAAATGCTTTCTCAATGAACTCTCTTCTCAAAAGATATTTTACCATACAAAATAATGAAATATCAAATCACTTTTACACCTTATTTCTCCTAACTTTGCAAACCCAATTCCATCAACAAAGTTGACCAATTCCTAACTTTGTATTAATGCATTTTCAAAATAAAACCTCCATTTTAATTTTTGTCTCAAAACATTAACAAAGCAATCAACCTTAATTTCTATCTCAAAAGGAAATCACCATATACCTCCTTTTAATGCAAAAATAAAATTAATTTGAAACACCTTATAACTACCTAGCACATACCTTCGACCTTAGGGCAAAGTTAAATTTTCAACAAAAATCAATCCTCCTTTTTTTTGCCTGCCACCTGTCGTCGAGAGTTAAACTCACACTGCTCACTAGCCCTATGCCTTAGCCTTGGTAAGGCTATCGTGTGGGCTATCCAAGCCACAAGACTCTAAAGTGCACATTTTTCTCCTTGATATCTGCTCTCAACGATAAAATAAAAACCATGTGCATCCTTCCAAAAGCTCCTCCACATAATTCAAACATAAGACCTCTCCCTTGCTATGCGTTCCGCAAGCCTCACTTGCCAACTTGACTGCCACCTTGGATGTGTGGGGATACACCCCTCTGCCCTTTGATAAACTACTTCCCCACAAAATGTGCAAAGCCTATCTTCTCCTATCTACCGCGTCGCATAAGCTATTTACTTTTTTGAAGGCTCTTCGAATGCATTCATCGACTTAGGCTAAAACCTTAGCCATGTTTATATATTCTTAGAGTGCTCATGCAATTTAATTTTTGGCCCTTTAAAATTAAATATTATTTTTATTAATATTTAACCTTAGGTTAAATATTAATTAATTAATTATTTAACCTTATGGTTAAATTTAATTAATTAAATAATATGCTTAACACTTTGATAAACCCTTTGGAAAATGCATTATCCAATCTCCTTTTAGAGGCCCTGATGGCCAACATATTATAATATTATCCTTTTTCACTTGCCTTCTTGCACATAGGGACATCAAAATATTTTGATATTAATTCCATCAACAAACCTCTTGACATCAATGACAACAAAACATGCTCAAATTTCCAACACTATGAGTAGGATATGGATTATCTTGATCAAGATACCTTCTACATATGTTTATAGGAATAACTACAACCAAGTTGAAACATCTAGAAAACCTCTATCGTGCATTTGTATCCCAACATGACTTGTAACTCCATTAGATTAGGAACAAGAGTGCACCTAGCAACCAAATAGGGATGCTCAAGCTACCTTAGTTGATCATCCTTGGATGAGTCATAAGTATGATAATTAGAACACATACGTTGCTCAAGGTAATAAAAATGCTACCATGTTAGCTCAGGTATTTGTCATGATGGCTTATGGGTCCAGGTATGGTGATCTTGATCCTCCTACTACACCTTATGATATGTAGTATGGTCAAGGACAATTTTCTTCGGTACCTCCTGATTATATGAAACTCGGCTTTTGATAGGAATATCAAGTCAATATGGCCTTTCGTGACACAAAAAAACAAATCATTGATCTCTTTGGGGCTAAATTACAACACACAACTATTCATACCACTCACACATGTGTGAATAGGCCACACACAACTGACCTAGCAAACCAAAACCAAGTTCCCAAGACAACCATGGACTATCAAATGCAATGGGTTATGCATCATAGGTTACCCACACCTACACCAAATAAAATTATCACAACATCACAACCTTCCATCGTACCCAAATCCAAATATTCCACCTAGCCCATGCCTAAATAAAACTCATCATCAACATCCTACACCACCATCTATTCATAATCATCAACCCCATTCACCAGAATGCTATCAAGCCTACTTCTATCAATATGATAATGAAATCTATGAGGAACAACTTGAGTATCAAGAACCACTTGATACGTACCCCAAGACAACATACTATGACATGCCTATTGATACCACTCACCAACCACCTCATCAGCAATATAATATTAAAACTAATCAAGTCCAAAGATGAGAAAATGACATCATACCACTAGAGGCCTATAAATAGTTGATAGAGGACCTTAAATCCTTATAAAATCAAGCCTTATGTTTTGGTTACCAAAAACCTACCCTATGATAGCTCACCAATAAGCATCTATACCCATCAGTTATGTCATCATCCTATCCTGAGTAGTTTGAGATGCTAAAGTTAGACACGTTTAAGGGTGATGAAGATGCACAAGAGCATATGATAAGGTTCATGAACAAATGCTTTCGTATTTAGGACAGTAACCCTCTCATGCTATGATCATTCCTTATAAAACTCATAGGGTGTACTTTGAAGTGGTATGACCATTTGCCACACCATAGTATTTTCACTTGTGAACAATTGGTGGATGCTTTATTCGAATGCTTTACCTTCAAAATCAATAAAAAAGCCACCATGATTTATTTATGCAATATTTGTTAGTTCAAATATGAAACAATCATGGACTGGAAATAGAGGGAGATTAATAATAACAAAATTATCCTTCACTCTACCCATTGTAGAGCTCACTCGAATGTTTACTAGGAGTTGCACCAAACAATTTTCATTTTTATTACAACTTTAGTAGTATATGACTTTCAAGGAAGCCTTGGCCCAAAAAAATGTAATCAAGGACATCAAGATCTAGGAAGGAGAAATTAAACTCCAGAAAAAGGAATGGCCCAATAAAAACACAAAGGGTTGTCAAAGCCAACCAAAAGCAGCTCTAATCAACTAGACTATCTTGAGTTCCCTTGGACTCTCAAGCCGAGATCCAATGCCACTACCTAATTATTAGGCTCAACCTCCACCAGTGCAATATCAACCTCCAGTGACTAACCCACAACAACAACTCCAAACTCAACCCCAGCATCCACCTTGTCAATATACACTATTTTCATAGTCTTTGGCATAAATCTTCAATCAATTATTTGAGGTGCAAGCAATCACACTCCTTGAAATCCAACCAATGGATCTAAATCATCCCAAACCTAAATAATACAAGGAGGATCAATATTGCAAGTATTATCAATAAAAGGGGTATGACATTCAATCATGCTACGCATTCAAGAACATAGTGCAAGATATAATCGAGAGGTAGGAGATTCTAATCGATAATCCTCTTACATCAAACAATCAAAATATAGGTGTCCTCCAAGACCTCTTATCCCAATGTGGAGCAAACACAATACCTAATTTCAAAATGAAATAACCTAATAAGGTTATTCAAGTGCATACCATCCCACTTAACCAAGGTTTCATGGGAATGATCAACATAGTGATGTGGAATAGATGATACCCAATTACAGATATTGCCAATATTCCATCAACATCATAGGCACCACCAGCATCAAAATTGGTCATGCCTACACCTTACCCAGTGCTCACACTAAAGAATAAACTTACTCAAATTCTAAAGATGTCATTGGTGAGGTTCTCCATCTATGATATGATTTAGAAATTGACACAACATCGAGAGGCTCTGATGGATATCTTAAGATCTATTAAAAGACAACCACAAGACCCTACATGTCAAGATCCTACAATTACATTTTAGGATCATGAAATTTATATGATACCCACTGAAGTACTTGATCCACCATTGCATATCATCACTAATATGGATAGGACCCATTTCAAACATGTCTTGATTGACATGGTATTATTGATTAACATCATCACATATACCACCCTCTAGCATATTAACCTTTCACCGTCATGCATAGGGTCGTCCACTTTCACCCTTTGAGCTTTCAATGATACCCGGTTTTCCACTATTGGCATAGTATTTCTTCCTATTCAAGTTAGACAAAAGACTATTCATGTACTACCATATTTTGGAAGGTGCCATGTAATACAACATATTGCTTGGTAGACCCTGGATTCGAGACATAAAATACATGCCTTCTATATTGTATCATTGCATAAAGTATAAACATGAAGGCCAAGTGTATTATGTTCTCATATACTTGGAGCCCTTACAATATTGCAATATGGTTTCACATTCCCAAGAGTCCACATTGCCTTCCACACATTTGGACATCCAACCCAACAACCCCATCCAATCCATAAATTCCACACCATGATCATCCATCACTCCACCACCACCGCCTCCATATCAACCCTTTTCATCACCTTCTTTAGAAACCCCTTCATCATCATCATATCCACCATCTTAAAATATATAGAAGGCACCTATGACATCACATTCACCTCCATATTTTCCAATAAATACATCCCCATCTCAACCATCCATCACACCTCCTGCACCTTCTATTTCAACCATTTCTATAAATTCCACTAATGCTTCCCTCATAGAGGAATATCTACCCATCATCACACAGATCTCATCGTAGTCCATATCTTCAACATAATATCTCCGAGCAGAGTCACCATAATCATAATTTACATGATTAATCTGAGTATTTATGAATATCTAGTACAAGATGTTACATTCACCCTACTCGTGAAGTCAATTAAAGACTTTGTTCACCTGTGCAACACACCATTTCCCATAGGTACCATAGTCCCCCTTGGGTCCTATCCAAGCCAAACAAATTTTATCTATGGTGGTATTGATGCTTCCAAAGACACACCTCCTATACCATAGGAGGAAGAGCCATTTCAAGCATGCACATCCTATACCAAAGGAGGAAGAGGCACTTCAAGCACACACATCCTTATTCTTAAAGGGTGGCCCATTATCTAAAATTATTTTGGATGGGATATCAAAATTACAAATGATGTTATGTAGCATGAACTCTATAATGCGAGGTCTAGTCATAGTGTTAAGGGGAATCGCTTCCACACATTTTTTGAAGTAATCAGTAGCCATAATTATGAATGTGTAATGACCTGAGGAAGATGGTGAGTTTTTTCCAGATTAGGTCAAACCCCCATTGTGAAAATATCCAAACTGATTGAATCGATTGTAAGGCCTAGGAAGGTACGTGTGTCAAATTAGTGTGATGTTGACACTTTACACACTTTTTAACATAAGCACAACAATCTTACTCTAAAGTTGGCCAGTAATAGCCCATGAAAATAATGCACTTTGTGATGGTCATACCACTTAAATGGCCACCACATGTACCGTTGTGTTCTTGGGGGATTCCCTAAACTGAATCTTGAGGTTCTAATAAATGGAGGATACTCTCATAGATTTGATGATACAGTATGTCGTCAAGTAAGACATACTTTATCACTTTTTCCTTGAATGAGCATTTTGCAATGTGTAACAACCCATAAGGGATACTACCAAGCTTTAGGTAATATTTTAGCTATATGGACCAATCTTGCTTTGGATAAGCCTCAATTGCATGAATTGTATGATCCTTTTGAATTTTATCTCTCATGAATTTTGACTAGGAGAGAACTTGTAGATATAGTTTTGTGCTAGTATCAAAAGGAGTTTGAGGGAACCAAGCCCTCCAAGTGGTATTTTTCAAGCAATTATGAATTTGAGAGAACCATTCATGAGAAGGTTTTATTTGAATTATGTGGAATTTTGGCCTGGAGTGAAGCTCTTCATGATTAGTTACAAATTGTGATATAATTTTGACTTGAATGGTTGTGATTTTATCATATGGGTTCTACGGGATTAAATATCCTAAGGAGACCATTGTATTCGCAAAATGGTTAGATGAATGATGGAGTGCCTCAATATCATACCATTCAAAATTTTCTAGAATTTTATTCACTAGGGCTTTATAGGCTTGCAATATTGGGTATCTACACTAGAATATTCCCTTGACTTGATTCACTATGAGCAAGGAATCACCAAAAATGTTGAGCTTGGTTATTTTCATGACGATTGTTGTTTGAAGACCTATGATAAGAGCTTCATACTTAGCATTATTTTTGGTGCACAAGAAATTGAATTTGAATGAAAGGGGTATTGGAGTCCCTTGTGGTGTGAAAAATACAATTCCCATGCCAACCCCTTGCTTGCACTTAGATCCATCAAAAAATAGAGTTATGTCAGCCTGTGCTTCAGGCTTTTCAAGAACAAGTGATTCTGACATTTGAAAAACTCCATGATCAAGAAGCTCTATTCTAAGAGGTTGGTCATCCTAGAGGGGAGCCTATGCAATTTGATCGGCTATGACTTAACCTTTAATTAATTTTTTTCCTATGAATTCAAGGTCAAATTTCATCAACAACATAATCCATTTTATTGTGCAACTCTTATGGTAAGTTTGACTCATCATGTATCACAATGAATTTTCTTTTGATACTATATACGTGGTATGATTGAGCATGTAATGGCGTAGATTTTTAGTTGTGAAAATAACTTCTAAGCATAGCTTCTCAATGTATGCATAATTTATTTCGTAACTGACCAAGGTGTGGATAATATAGTATGTAGCCTATTCTTTATGCAATTCATTATTTTGGGCCAACATGGTGCTCAATGCAAGCTCAATAGCTGATATGTATAGATAGAATGTCACTCTTGGTCGAAGAGAGGCCAATACTAGTGGTGAAGCTAGATATTGTTTAATATTTTCAAAGGTGGCTTGACACTCACCTTCTCAATTAAATGTGACCCCATTATATAAAAACTTATTCATAGGTTGACACTTATCCAACAGTTGTGCTATGAAGTGCTTTATGGATGTGACCTTTCCTTGTAGACTACATAGTTGCTTGATAGTAGTGGAGGAGGCATTTATAGGGTTACATTGACTTCATTTGGTTTGACTTCTATGCCTCATTTAGAGACTATGAATCCCAAGAGTTTTCTAGATGTGACACCAAAGACACACTTATTGGGATTTAGTCTAACATTATGTTCAATGAGGTGATCTAGAACTTTGTGCAATACATCATTGTGCTCATGGAGCAGTAAATATTTATCCAATAAGATCTATGTAATCTTCCAAAATTTTATGCATGTAGTCATGGAAGATATAAGTCATAGCTCATTGGTAGGTAGCGCCAAAATTTTTTAGGTCGAAAGGTATTATCTTGTAACAAAATGTCCCCCAAGGTGATGTGAACATCATTTTTAGTTGGTCTTCTAGATTAATGTGAAATTGATTGTATCTAGAGAAACCATATTTGAGGGATAACATTTTGTGGCCTATTGTGGTATCTACCAATGCATCAATGTTTGGCAAAGGAAACTCATCCTTAAGACTCACTTTATTTAGATCTCAAAAATAAATACAAATGCAAATCTTCCCATCGGGTTTCTTGATAGGTGTCATATTGGAAACCCATGGTGTATAATTAGATGATATAATAAATTTGACATCTAACAGTTTTTGAAATTCATATTTCACCATTAAGGCTACTATGGGATGTATTTTACATATCTTTTGCTTGATCGTTTTTGCATTTGGGTCAATCGTAAGATTATGCATGACTAAATTGGGATCTATCCCTGGTATATTTTTGTAGGACCACACAAAATATTTCTTCTTCTATTTTCACAGATCTATGTAATTAGCTTGCTTAATAGGGGATACGACTTCTCCATGCTTGATGAATTGGGGATTATTAGGATTTATGCTGATATCCCTATCAATTGTTGGCTCAATTGACATATGAGATCCCTCCTCCCACTAATGTGGAGTAGGAATCAAATGAATATTGTTAGCTGGGGTTACGTCATCAATTGGAAAATCATGCTCAACCTCGGCGTAAAAGACATTTAAAGTAGACCTTGGAGAAAAATTAAATGGTTGTAACATTTCATCACAAGTCCAATACTCTTATGGATATGGGGGAGAATCTCCTTGATCAAATTCAATTACCTCAAGATCGTGGTGCAATGGCTTTGATGGGTTATTCAGATCATGCAATGGTGTAATAAGATCTATGGAAATCATATTGATATATGGATTATATCCTTTCGATGGGCTATTGGTTCTAGAGACATGAGTTTGTCTCATGACTCATAGGGGTGGTTGTGGTGGAGGTGGAATAACTAGCGGTGGTCAATATTAAAGGCAACGAGCTTGCTCTTCAAGTGGAAAAAGTTATTTCAAGATAGGATGTTACACTAGGAATATACAAAGATAGAACTCTTATTCATCATCCAATGGGATGACCTGCTCATGTTCCTCATATAAACTTGGGTAGTTGATAGGTGCTACATCATAGTATGATTTATCATATGTTATCCATTCATGAGGAGGATCTAGATCCTCTTCCTCATTATCATATCGAAGGGTATGCAAACCCTCATCCACTTCATGAGATTGGGTGAAATCATAAGATAGCCCTTGATCTATCATATTTGTGGTAAAATAATCCCCCAAAAAGTGGACATGATTTGGATTATCATAGGGATCACTTTCAAGCTCATACATATAGTTTAGACCTAGGCGTTCTAAACTCTCTATGATGACATCAAGAGGTACAGGCTTATTGTATCCAAAACCAAATTTATCATATGGTAATTGATATTGAGGATGGCAAGGAATACGAGTACTGTGTTCATATAACCCTAAACCATAGCCATGACAATGGCAGTGATGGATATATCACAAGGCGTAGTCAGGATTGGACATGTAATTAATGTCCTTAGAGAAAGGTTCTTCATATTCTTCTTATTGAGGAACTGGTAATGTTCCATATTCAATACTTCCATATATAAAAAAAAAATTATTGGACGGTATACTGAGAGGTACGATGCTACCTATGGGGAGACGATGTCATCTCATATTTTGTATTGTCTCAATGGCTGGAACTATTGTGATGTTCCTCACTATGTATTCTTCTAAACATGTGTTAGCCAAGTGGATTGTAACCTAGGATGGTGAAAGTGGAAAATATGGAAGTGAGGCTTGAGATGACTCAATGTATACCTCATGAGATGGTTCCTTGTCTTCTAGACTAGGAATCTCTTCCATGGAAATGGTGGATATGATGGGAGGGATATCATCAATTGGCCTCTTTGACATGTTCCTCTACCAAAGATCTGATGATGAAAAAGGTGTTTTTGAAGTTGCCAATTATGATGATGGCATGGAAGAATATGGTAATGGATTTATGGAAGTTGATGGTGAGGGAATGGGACACCAAATAGATGTATTTATTTGGAAGTCCACATGAGTCGATTGTAAGGTTGACTCGGGGATTTACTACACCAAGTTAAAGTATTTAAAAGGCTCAAGATTTGCAAAGATGACATGTACCTGCCCTTCATAAGTATACTTTAGATATTGGTGAGTTATGGAGGGGATGCACTTAATATCTCTAATCCAAGGTCTACCTAGCAATATATTGTAGTCCATTGCACCCTCCAAAACATGAAACAATATCGATATAGTTTTGTGTCCCACATGAATGGGTAGGACTATATTGTCAATTATTGAGCATATCATATCATTGAATTATCAAAGGGTGTAGGTGGACGCAACAATATGGGATGCTAGAAGTCCTAGATGTTTGAGAAAATTAGTGGTTATTATGTTACTTGATAAACTAGTGTCAATTAAAACTCTCTTATAGGGTGTTCTATTCACACATGCAATGATGTGTAGAGGAGGATCAACTACATCATTTTCTATCAATTTTATTTCATGCTCATTAAATATGATTACTCGTTCCTTACACTGATAAACGTACCTCAAAAAATTGATAAAGGAGTTAGACTTTTGGGGCTACAAATCAATTGACTTCAAAGTGTCCATAAGATCTTCTCTATGAGGTGGAGATTGTTGAATAAGCTCATAAATGGAAAATCTGGCCGATGTTGTTCGTAATATTTGAGCAAGATTACTTTTTATTGTAAGCCCTAGATGAGATGGAATGCTTTGCACTGGAGGTGGTATAGGTTGTGACATTGAAGGAATATTGCTTGAAGCTACAGGTGGTGCAACTTGACTTGGGTAGCATTCCTAGTCACAATGCTTATCATCTTGATGAACCCTTGTTGAGGGGGTGTTGCCTTGACCTCATTCATTTATTTGGTAGGAGTTGCCTGTACCTCATGAGTGGATAATGGGTCTTTAAAAACACCCATTTTTTGATTGTTGGTCGCAAGAGGATTATCCACTTGAAGGTCATTCCTCTCGATTATATCTTGTACTAGGTTTTTGAAACTGTAGCATGTTGGTAGGTCATGGCCAATATGCCTATGGTATCTACAATATAGGTCTTCTCGACGTCCCATAGGCTTTTGTTTACCCGTACTTAGGTCTATAGGATATATTTCTAGTAGAGTAATCACTTTGACCACCCATAAATGATCATATAGGGAGTCCATTGACTCAGCAAAGGGTGTGTATTATCACCTAGGATGATGTTAATTTTACTCCTGATTCACTTGGGTGTTATTGTTGTAACTTGCAGGAGGAGGTTGGGCCTGATAATTTATCTTCTGAGATGGCATTTGTGCAGGCCCTAGAAAATTGATGGTAAATTTTTTGACCATTGTTGACTTTGATTATTTTGGGTTGCCCTTTGGGTTCTTAGTCCACTCCTTTTTGTAGGGCTTTGAGATTTCCCCTCTTGAATTTCAATTTCTTCTATTTTTCTAGCCTACACTAGAGCATATTCAAGAGTTGGATACTGTTGGAGTTGCAGCAATAATGATATTGGTTTTAGACAAATATTAGAAAACATCTGAGTCAACTTAGATAGTGGCAATAGGTATGGTAGACTAGCTAGAAGTGTTCACCACATGTTATCATATTCTGTAATTGACTCATATTTATATTGTTTTAACCTTGTGAGGTCTATTAAGGTCACATTTCTCTTGGTATTAAAGGTGAAACATTCCAAGAATTCATCTGTAAATTATTCAAAGGTATAGACGTTGTGCCTTGGAAGTTGATTATACCACTCAATGGTTGGGCCAGAGAGGGTAATCAAAAATATTCTCAAAATTAAGGCATCATTCTCCTGGATACTGAAGCATTGATTTATGAACCTAGTGATGTGCTCCTGTGCATCTTCCTCTCATTTAAATATGTCTAATTTGGACATTTAAAAATTCTTTAGGTATGGAGAGGAAGGTACAGATGGATGCAGTGGTTGACTGCGTAGTTGGTGCAAGCTGGTATTTTGACACCTAGACCCAGTTGTATTAGTCTCTATGTTTTCCATGCACTCAAGCAATTCTCTATACACATCAAAGTATTTAATCTCCTCTTCTTTAATTTGACCCCACGGGGGAGGATGAGGAATATTAAGCATAGGGCGAGGTGGTTTATTATCATCAACCATACCTCCATAAGGTACTTCTAGGTATTCCTCATCTTGTTCCAAATATCATAGGCCCATTAAGGTGTTTCTTAAATGGACCTACAAGGAGGAACTAACGCCTACTGAAGGCAATATATGTTTGGCCTAGGAGGTAAGTCCTAACCATGCCTAGGAGGTTAAGGTGCCAAAATTTGATTAGGCCTAGGAGGTCTATTTTTATTGAAAGTGGGATACCTATGATGAGCCTCCTATCTATGCGTACTTGGGGTAGAACCCCGTTGCGCAAGGTTTCTTTAATCAACTGTTCAATCCTTTGTCTTTCTAATTGATGTTGGTGATCTAAGAGATTTAATCATTATTTATCTAGCCAAAGATAATTAAATTGAGCTTGATGGTCAACATACATTTTTACCACTTGGTTTATTTGCTTAGTTGTGTGAGGCCTATGTACCCTAGCACTATTACCTTGATATCTATCCTATTTAGGAGGGTTCAAAAGATCCACTATGATCTTCCATTGATTTAGAGGGATTGTGTTTACATGAGTCTCACTCCTAAACATAATTTCTTGGTACTCTGCTAGTGTAGAGGCACATCATGCTTGCATGGAGTAATTATGTTGAGGATATTCAAGACTTTCCTCATGTCTTCCTTCATCAATGAGGAAGGGAAGAGTAGAATTGGCTCACCCAGGGTGATGAGTAGCATACTCATATTAGTACTTGTACTTTTGAGACTTATCAGGGCAATTTGAGGGCGTATTGTGTTCATTTAGCCCTACTTCTAGTGCATAGTCTTGATCGTGCATGTAAGTGTATGAGGTAGACAGAGAAGGTATGTGAATGTGTGGTATCTCTATATATGTAGAGGCCTTAATGCGTGGTTGTAAGTTTTGAAAGAAGGTATTTGAAGTATCCATGCTTGGGAAGTAATTTCTCTGATTAGGACCGTGACCTGTAGGGGTATCCCACATAGGGATCCCTTATATGCTAGGTCCCTTATCTGACATTCTAGGACTTGGGCGAGTAGGAGGCCACCAAGGAGGTATAACCATGTCCTTGGGGTCAAATTGAAGATGGTCTACATCTCCTTGCCTACTCCCCGCAGTGTCAATCCTTAAGTGGACTTGGCTACTAGTGTATACCATGACTACTTCCTTTTAAATACCTACGTGATTATCTCCTTTACAAATTTTAATGATTCAAACACACAAAAATAGAAACACACAATAATACAAGTGTTTATCTCTTTTAAATATTTATATGTGTTCCTAAAATTGTTTGGTGTGTTTTTAATTTGTTATTTTGCAAAGAGATCTGTTTTCACGTGCTTGAATAATATTTATGTAATTCTTAATTATAGGGATTTCACTTGTATACTCACAGATCGGCAATCGAAAATGAAATTTTGATCATGTAAACCAATCAAAGTATGTATATGAAGCCCGTAATCAATCAGGAAGCATAGGTCCTTCTAGTCCTCATCCAGTTCACCGTGGTCAGCAATATATATCTTTGAAGAGAGATACATGCTCTATTCCACAAGCTATGACAGTTCTTGAATCTAGTTTTGGCTAAAAATAGGGTTCATATAATTTGAGCCAACGAGCGGAAATGAAAACCACCATCGTTGGTCTCTATTAGTGGTTGGGGATGAAATTCCAACTCACTAATGTTCAAATGTGACGTGGTGTTTGTGGTTCCTTTTATATTTAAATAAAGTAAACAAGAGAGCATTCAATGCTAGTTCACTAAATGCACAATGAACGTTTTACTTTCAGAAATATATGCATGAATAAAGAACCTACAAAATATTTATCCTATATGAAAACCTAACCCTTAGGTAGGTCACATGCAGGAAAACCATTCAAATGCATATTTAGACTATTCTTTTTCTTGTTTTTATTATGTTTGTTATTTTAATTTTTGGAAAAGTGAAGATCGACCTTTAAATCAACAAAAATAAGACATAAACATTTGAATTTACCCTTTTTTAAACAACATTAATGCAAATTGAAAGTTTAGGTACTTACCTTGTTAGTCTAAGAAGCTGTTGTTTCTAGAAATTTCGGCTAAAAACCCCCTATTTTGTGGCCCTCCTTGGGTGTTCCAGTTAGAAATTCAGGGGTTGTTTCAGTCCAGAATGGCCAGAGCCTACAACATTCAAAGTGTAAAATCAAGGTTAAAAATAGAAAAAATGAAAAGGTACAAGGGTCCCACTGTGATTACCACTATAGAGCGGAAAAAATGGTGCACCTAGAAAAGTAAATTGAACTAGATCAATTGTTCTACTCTAAGCATTCAAAGTGACATTAAAGTAAGCCAATAAGTGACAAATAGATGAAGGAAAAATGGGGGTTTCTCTTTATATTATTTAATTTATCAAATATAAAGTTACAAAATGTCCTATTGAGGGCTCTCAATTGATACAATCCAAATTCTAAAGTTAAAGGATTCAATCCTTTCATAAACTTATGGTGTGCTTTCAGTTTTCTTATCGCACTCATGACTGAAGAGCAGGCTTGCACTACCACTGATTCTAGCTATCCATATTCTAATAATTAGCTCCTTTCTCATGTTCTAGAATACCGATACCTATACACAAGAAATTAAAATGGGATAATATCATATATGTATTAGGATAAAATTGAAGGAATGCATGCAATATTGAATGTAAAAAGTGTAATCAACATGGCTAAACTACTCTAAATAATGCCAAAACTTAGAATGATGTATATTAAATAATGTTTTAATAATCTAAGTAGAAATGGAAGTGAGATTATGAGAAGAATATATGGTCATACCTGGGTGGGACAATTAGGACTATTATCACAAAAACCATAATTAATAATTCAAAACTGCTCTAAACTTCATCAAAATCAAATATGACACATATATACTCCTATAAAATTGATCTACACCAAAATTTATTTAAAATTATGGGCCAATTCATGGCCATCCCTGGGTGTTCCAATTAGTACTGCTAATCGTCCCAGGTGGGGATGACCATAAAACAAGGTTGTTTCTGCCACCAATTCTACTTGGATCTAGTCTAGAATCCTCCTAGGGGTGTTGTCATCAAATTTGGTGATTAAAATCATAGTAATGGATGGGTTTTGGAAAATATATGAGTATTTAGGGATGCCTTGGAAACACCTTCAATTGATGAAGATTCCAAGGTAAATACTAGGGCAAAAGGTGAGAGCAAATCTTGGTAGCACTTCGTAGTAAATACTTGCAAAGGTCTCTCTCTGAAATTGAGTGGAAACACTACAATTTATAGCCCAAGAGAGCCAAAATGAAAAAGGCACAATTTGGGGCATGCAAGGTAGGTTCCGCCACTTGTCAATATATTTGCCATGCATAGGGTGGAAGAGACCTCCAATTTGGGCCTCCAATTTGCAGTTCCTAATGGCCTAGACAGTATCCCAATCTGTCATAAGTCATTGGGTGGGCTAAATGGTAGAAATTGGTTACCATTTGTTGTACCCTTGAATTTTTGAGGGGTTTGGACCATGGCCATCCCACCTAGGGATGATTTCTTATGGTCATCCCTGGGTGGGACAACCATAAACTGTGGTTGTCTTGTGGTGAGATGACCATGGCTACATTACCAAAAACTTCCCA
Organism: Wollemia nobilis; assembly: GCA_028583015.1. Taxonomy (NCBI): domain Eukaryota; kingdom Viridiplantae; phylum Streptophyta; class Pinopsida; order Araucariales; family Araucariaceae; genus Wollemia; species Wollemia nobilis. Next base: position 3,260,990 of record JAQPPZ010017240.1, on the reverse strand, counting down.
AAAGTGGGGTAAACCTTATCAAAAGTGGTTAGGACCCCTAATTAACCCTTGAGGGATGCCTAATGGGATCATATGGTGTCGATAAGAGTGACGTCATTGCATTCTTATTCAATTTACATAATTTTAGTGTTTACACACATATATAATTGTAAGGTAAAATGTGCTTTATGACAAGTGTTTTATTACTTCCATAATGTATTTGGTTGTAACATCTTCAATTGATGAATGGATTCTGTTGTAATTTCATATTATAGTGTCAAATTAACAAAAAAGTTTCTTTGTGCACTAAAGCCTCTACAATATTAATTTTGAACATAAAACTATGTCTAAATTTTAATAAACTACACATAATTATCATTAAATTTTGAGCTTAGTTTTTCTTGTTAAACATTTTAATCATTACTATGTAAATACATGGACCGATAGTTTGTAAACCACATTTATTAGTTTCAGTCCTATTGAAAGGGAGAAGTTTTAAGTGAAACTCACTTTACTTGAGCACATACAATAATTAAAGTATAAATTGAACATAAATAATGGTACTTTCGGGATATGCAAACCATTATCAACAAGGTAAGAAATTTTGAACTTTCTTTATTCATTTCAATACTTTTACCAATAAATTAATATTCTTATCAAACTTATAACCAGTTTTCTTAGAGTGTTCAACAAATACAGTCAACCAAAGCTTAAAAATAGCAATAGAATTTGCATGAATCTTTGTTTTTACATGTCTAATATTACAATAGTATATTTAAGTAAATTAACAAAATATTTCACATATGCACAAATGATATTGGAAAGAAAATATGTGACATAAAAGATAGTAAAATAAATTAAAACTCCCAGTTCTTGGAAATTACATTGAAAAACTACAACATGATTCTCTTTTCACCATGATCCATTTGGTTACTATACAACTACTACTAGAAAATAAGATTATAAACCTTTTAAACTTTATTTATCAACCCTAACATCTATTTTTGGAATGTGATTAGGCATTGACAAGTTTCTCCATTCATAGACAAAGTAACTATCTCAAATCGTAATACCAGTGTTCAACACAAGATTGCATTAAAAGGTTTTTACAACACATAGAGGATACAAGATAAAAATTTTAAATTAATGTAAATAAAAATAAAAAATAGTCCTTCCTCTATTCTTTCTTATCTCCAACATTTGCCTAAAAATGATTTATAGGCTAAGTTCTAGTCTTTGCATGCATTGCATAGGTTTGAATAGCTTCAAGTATTACATACTACTATTTTATCAGACTTGTAACACCATCATGACAATGTGAACACAAACACAATATCCTATAAATGATTCAATTATGGTTATTTAACAAAGTAGAATTTAGCTTTATGTTCTACCTACACAATATCCCTTCACTACCATATCTATCAAATGAAGACTCATATGGTACTATGTGGGATAAGATAACCCTAGTGTATGCATATAATTGGATGTAACTATTGCTCATGCATAATTGCTATCTCTTCAACTCAAATCCATGCATATTAATACAACATAATAATTCATTTAACACCATCTGAGAAATATTCCACTCAAACTATCACACAACACCCATCAAACAATATTTGTTTAGGCTTTGTTGATTTCACATATCAGAGGTTTGAATTCGACCAAAGATGTTGGTTTCAAGACTATCATTTCAAATTTCATCCCAACAAGACATCATAATAATTGGTTGCAAGCACACATATACAAAGCATTTCCAAATTTCAATTTACAAATGCTCTCATGTTTCATTTACCCAACGTAAACTAAATTTATACATAAAATTCATATCCTAGTTTTGGATCAATTTTGTGCAATCATAACAACACAGTCTACATCATAACAAAGTTTTTCAACCATATATTATTTGATCAACATCCCAACCATAAAATAATATTCATAACATGCAAATATTATATCAAATTTATAGCCACAATAACATATAAAACTCTAACTTGTTTTAGATGAAAATCACAATGTCTACATTTCAATATTTTTAAGCTTTTCATCCCTAATTCTTTTTCAATCACAATTTGATTTTGACACAACCAAATTTAATAGAGCGCACATAGGAAGTAACAACACTTAGCCCAATATAATTATTTTTTTCACACATGAAAATACCACTCTCTTGATCAGGTTCCCCTCTATTTTTTCTCATAGTAACATGGTGGTGGTTATGTTAATCATTAAGTATTGTGTTCCGTTATCCAACTTATGCACTCGCAATAATCCCATTATGCTTAGTTTTAAAATAAATTTAGTTTATATTATTATTTTTTATTTTTTAAAATATTTATTATTTCTCAATTATTCAATTCTCATTTTATTTTTTATAAAAGTAGCAAGATCAACAATAGTTTGCAAATCACCAAAATGGATCCTATGCATGAGGTACTTTCATCACCATAAAAATTCAAATATTAAACTATTCTGAGGCAAAGAAAATTTATCACCCACTTCAAAACATTCACATGATGCATTCAAACATTCTATATGCTCCTATATGAGATGCAATAGTGTAAGCTTCCATGTACTCATGGTCAATCATCATTTCCCTCTTACATTTTTTGATGATCTCCTTCTATCCATTAAAGAAGTGTACCTAGTCCTACATGCACAATATCCATTAGCAGTACCACATTATAGGAATAAAAGGTATATATAATCTATCAATTCATCTACAATCAATGGTTGTGTGAGGAGGATCATTACAGGATCCTTTGAATGTATCCAAATCACTATCTTAAACTCATCTAGCCACGATGCAAAGCCTTTATAAAAGTAATCAAGATTTGATATCTAAAGTAAAATTAGGTGGAGGTCAATAATGAGAAATTACAAGCAAAGGTTAGTAGGCTCCAAGGATAGGCATCACAGATACAAGCAGAAGAATATTTTGGTAGCAATATTTTTGTTAAAAAGTACAAAAAGAAGTGGTATCAAAATTAAAAATAGAAACGAAATCATTGGCCAATATTCTTAAAGACCTTGCTAATGTCATGAATATATATCAAAGTATCAAGGCTCTATTACAATATGTAAATCAAAGAGTAGCAGCTCTAAAGCCTATCTTCAAAATGTGTCAAGAGGAGTATGGCCTGATAAATAACAAATAGATTACTATTTTAAATGGTAGAATCTATGAATGTCAATATGGATTCCTAAAATTGATACCTATCTCCATGAAAATCCATATTGGAAAAACTTTATCCAAGACATGGAGGCTTAAATGGGTAAAATGAATGAAAAAAAAAGAAACAAGTTAGCATCTTACTCGAAGAGCTCCTAGAAGTATAAAATGCTGATAAACTGATATCCAAAAGGATGTAGAATTTAAAAGTAATAAGAAATATAAACATAAATTAGCACAACTTAATGACTTATCAAGAATAATTCAACCAATAGTTAGATTCTCCAAAGAGAATAAATTTTCAACAAAATAATATGTGAATAAGTCATTGAGCATAAAATTTACAATTACATCTACAACCTCCTTTTGTGATGAGGCATGGGGGCAAATGGTTAACCTTCTAGGAATAAGTCAGCCAGGAAAAGACAAGGCTGAAGTAGGGCCAAATATAGGAAAGAATAAAACCCTATGAAAATAAAATAAAGATCTATGAAATATCAAATTTTCAATACAACTATACTTCATTTTGAAGAAATCTAAGGTTTTAGATGCATCCAAGTGCAAATTTTTAACTAAGAACAACTCAAGACAATTGTAATCTTGTTGTAGCACATTCAAAATATCAAGGGCATGAATGATGCTAAAGATAGTTATAATAAAAATAGGGCACCATGAGGATATAAGACGAGCGGCTATAGCCAACATCAATATCAAGAATTGAATCACCATTTTTGCCTAAAGATATCCTTAAGTGTCCTTGATTTATCAATTGTGTTCCCCTTATGTCTTGTTTTTCTTGTCATCTCTTATTCCTCCCCATTGTTGTGTAGGTCTTGTCAAAGAATTGTCTAGGCAGCTAAGATTATTTTCAGTGACTAGATCATAAGCTTGGAAGCTTTCTGTTACAATATTGAAATAGAATTTTTAAGGATTCTTATTGCATCATTTGAATGAGAATCCATAATATATTCATTTAGTGAGCTTCTATGATGATTACAACCAGATTCCCCCTATAAAAATATTTTGATATTAATACACTTATAGCTTCTTCCTTTGGGTAATTCACTATGTTTAGCTTTATATGTGTGTCACATTTACATGTTACATAATTTGAATGTGTAAATGACATCTTCTTTTGTCGATTAATTAGCTATATTTATTACAATATTTGAAGAAATATAATTGACCCAACATTTCCCTCTCTTTCTTTCTTTTTCATTAATGTGTTCATAATATTGATATAATTGGCAAATTGATAAGGCATCGATCTACTAATAGAGGTATTGTTATAAATATTTACGTGAATCTTGGTCAAAGAACACTTAATATTTTACATTTTCTATTAATATTGATGAGCATGAGCTTAAAAATTACAACTTAAGGTCTCTCTTGGGTTTCTTGATCAACCTCAATCTATCTGAAATCTTCTTGATTACTCATTCCCAAGTAAAGAGGTAAATTGACCAGATTCCACAATACTAATTGAAATCAATAATTTATTATGGCATGATAATCCATAAGGGACACAAGAAAATTCCCCAACAAGGCCCTAACCAAAAGATTCATCTACTTGAGACCAAGAAAGAGATCAAGCTTTAAGAATCATTTGAATAACTTTCTTCTAAGCCTCTAGACTCATCATAGGTCAATTAGCAACCAAGATCCACACTCTGTCATGTCAAACACCATCTACAATGTTCCTATAATAGTGAGAAATTTTGACCCATTGTTCCTTATAATTTTTTCCATAAGTCTACATTTAGGAAATTGTTGAATCAACAAGAGATATGCATCCCATACCACAGTCTAGAAATTTTCTTATTGACTATTGTGGATAATCTATAACAACTACTTCTTGATCATTATTTTCCCCATCTCAACACCACTACAATTAGATATCCTCTACTAGGTAGTTGATAGCTCATAAATATTTTGGTAATATATTTTTTACACATTTAACTTTCAAATTCTGAGCCTAAAGTGCATGAAGGGTGTTGATTAACCACTAGTATTGTTTAACTACGAGAGCCTTATTATTGTTGTTCACTAATCTAAAGTGCAACCCACCTTCTTTTTTGAAGGCATAACTTCCTTCACTACAAAAGCACCTTTTTTATGTTTTGCTTTTGCTCCACTTCATAAAAATCTTTGATTGATTTTATCTAACTCTCAAATTAATAATAAAAATATCAAATCATAAAAGACAAATAAAAAGAGATTGAAAAAGAGGTATAACTTCCTTCACTACATAAACACCTTTTTATGTTTTGCTTTTGCTCCACTTCATAAAAATCTTTGATTGATTTTATCTAACTCTCAAATTAATAATAAAAATATCAAAAACATAAAAGACAATTAAAAAAAAATTGAAGAACCAATTTTACCAAAAAAAATATATATCTTATTATATTAATATTGTAGTAAATATTTAACTCAATCTCAACTAAACTGGTTAAAATTAAATACAAGCCTATCTAATAAATTCTAGAAACTTCTGTTAGTCATAATCTTCTTTCTAATAATTCAATTTTTACTTCAATATATTCATTTCATTTTATTTCATGGTGAAACTTGGTTTACAAGTTTACATTTAAAAAATATAATATTAAACTATAAAAATAGTTAAAAATATATATAAATATTCACATGTTACGAAGTGTTAATTTATGCGGTTTAACATAAAGGTTCATTCACATTAATATAGAATTGTTTTTTTCTTAAAATTTTTCAAAAGGAAAATTTACTTTTAAAACAAAAATGAGCAAATTGATCAAATAGTAGTGTGGCTCACTTGAGACCAGATCCTTGGGTCTAAGGAACAATATTAGCATTCAACTATAATTACATAACATCAATAAAAGCTTTTTAACAAGTTAATAGTTTATTAAAAATATAGACAAATAGTTATTTTAAGAATAGTGGATTGGTAAGTATAAGTGTAGTTGGGCACTTAATATGGTAAGTGTAGGTGTAGTTGGACACTTACCAAGAAGAGACCTAGGTTCAAATCTTGGGGAATCCAACCCTTTGAAAAGGTAATAGTCAGCTCAAAATCCTCTTAGTGTGTACTATACTGACGATGATGGATCCTCTGAGTGTGTACTATACCGACGCCGATGGTATGAATATCGTGTTAGAATTATTAACCCTAATTTTTCGTTTCCACCCAACTGCGCTCCAAATATGGGCGCTTTTGGACAGCGCTCACTAAAATTGAAGTTGGGTGTACTGCAAAAATTTTGATGTGACATCACACATGTCAATTGTCCAATCAGTCTATATTCCCCGCGTGTGAATTTGATGATTGGTTATTTCATTTGTGTGGTGGTTGGTGATTGGCTCTTCTGCCCTACTATATAAACCCTTGCTCAGTTAGTTTTTGCAGTGTCATCATTGAGAGAGAAGAAGAAAGGATCAGAGAAGCAGCAGAAGAGCATCTTAAGAAGGCAGAGAGAAAACCACCATTAGTAGTGAGCTGTAGTCTCAAATTTATTAACATTTGGTGTTAATCCTGCAATCACACCTGTAGACGACTGTAAATACTCATTTGAGGATCTTTGTAATCTTTTTCTTTGATAAATATAAACTACCTATTTTTGGGTATTTTTGAGGGTTTGTCAGTTTTTCTGCATCTCATTGTATCTTGCTCTTCTACACCCAATTTTCGATTATATCCAATGTACTGTTTTTCAGTTAGGCTTAGAGGTGTCTAAATTCTATTTATTCCTTATTTGTGCTAAGAAGACATTGTTCCCTGTCTCTCTGGATGAATCCTTTCATCGCTCCAGCAGATGTGTGACTTTCGTCCTCTCTCTCAAAACGAGTGACTTGAAGCACACTTCATGAATTTCTTCCAAGTGGGAGTATAAGCGACTGCCATCCTCATATTTTCCTTGAAAAGAAAGTAATCTTTAGCAAATTTGGATTTTGGGTGCATCACCAGAAGTCACAGCATCTCCCGCTTGCGCTGCAACTTGCATGCGACATTGGTCGTCCAACATTAGGGATTTCTGCCTAAAATTATTTTTTCTAAGACTCTTATTCTACACTGCTCAACTTCAGGAATCCTCCCTATGCTACCCGACTTTGGGAGTAATTGTTTGCGCTAGCTGACGACTACCTTAGTAATTTTTCCTAAATCATGGGTATGTTGTCTGACTGTGCTACGCAACCCGACTGTGTAGTCATTGACTTGCGCAGTCCGATGACGCAACCTTGACCAAATGACCCCTCTTTAGCTATTGAAACACCCTTTGTCATTGATCTTGGACCACACAGTCTGATGTCACGATATTTCTCAGCGCACTTCGTCGATGGAAAAAATTAAGTCAAAACTTCAAATTATTATCAGAGCAAGTAGTGCCCTTGATGCAGAGACCGAAGCAAAATGGCTTCTAGAAGCAACCATTCATTGTAGTTGCAGATCCCATGCTTCAATGACAAGAATTATGATTACTGGAGCATCCAGATGAAGATCTTGTTCGGATCTCAAGAGTTGTGGGAGTTAGTCGAGAACGGCTACCCAGAACCGACAGATGCAGCAGCACTGGCCACCCTCTCCCAAGCAGACAAGGACCTGTTGAAGGAGAACATGAAGAAGGACCAGAAGGCCCTCTTCTACATCATGCAAGCGATCGAGGAGACCATATTCCCATGGATCGCATCAGCCACCAAGGCAAAGCAGGCCTGGGAGATTCTGGCCAGCTCATATCAGGGCACCAACAAGGTGAAGTTGGTGAAGCTGCAGATGCTCAGGAGGGAGTTCGAGAACCTGCAGATGAGTGAATCCGAGTCCATGAGTGACTTCTTCACCTAGATGATGGACATCATCAACCAGATGCGGTTGAATGGAGAAATCATGCAGAGCCAGAGAATCATGGAGAAGATTCTCAGAAGTCTGCCTACCAAATTTGACTCTATCATGATTGCGATAGAGGAGTCGAGGGATCTGACAACCCTCTCGATAGATGAGCTCATGGGTTCATTGTAGACACATGAGCAGAGGCTGAGCCGTTCATCTCAGACCTCTCTAGAGCAGGCATTCAAGGCTCAGGTCTCATTTCGAGACAGTGGCAGACAAGACTCCCACCATGGTGCCTCTAGTTCTCAAGGAGGAAGAGGCAGAGGCAGGCGTGGGAAAGGAAACAAGCAAGGAGGATGGTCAAACCCTAGTGAGGGAGAGACCAACTACAACTTCCATCAGCAAGGAGGAAGAGGCGGTGCGAAGAACCAGCAAGCCGGATCTGGTCAGAAAAAGGACAAGTCAAAGGTCCAATGCTACTATTGCAAGAAATTTGGCCATTACATCTCAGAGTGCAGAAAGAGGATGGCCAAGGAGAACCAATAGCAAGCCCATTACACTGATGAAGCCAAAAATGCGATAGGAGGGAACGTGTTGCTGACTTGCAATATTGAGGAGGAGAGCCAGAAGAATATCTGGTATCTGGACAGTGGGTGCAACAACCACATGACAGGGAACAAGGAGATGTTCTCACAACTGGATGAAACAGTCTAGTCCGAGGTCAATATGGGGAACAACAACAAGGTTCCCATGATGGGGAAAGGAAAGATCCTCATCCGCACCAGGCATGATGAACGAAAGTAGATCTATGATGTCTATTATGTGCCTGGTCTGAAGCACAACCTGCTGAGCATTGGACAACTCATGCAGAAGGGGCATACGGTCCAGTTCAAATATGGAGTATGCACCATCAGAGACAAAGCGCATGGGCAGATTGCAACTGTGTCCATGATGAAGAACAAAATGTTTCTACTGTAGATTCAGAATGAATCGTTGATGTCTCTGAGTGTAGTTGTGAAGGATGCTACCTGGTTGTGGCATCTCAGGTTCGGTCACTTGAGTTTTAGTGGCTTGAATCTACTACACAAGAAGCATATGGTGAAGGGTTTACCCCTTATTGAGCAACAAAATCAAGTTTGTGAGGGCTTCTTAGTCGACAAACAACACAGGGATTCATTCCCTTTCGGATAGTCTTGGAGAGCATCACAACCATTGGAGTTGGTGCACTCAGACATCTGTGGTCCGATGCAGACCAACACGTTTATCGACAATAAATACTTCTTGACATTCATTGATGACTTCAATCGCAAGACCTGGATTTATCCCATCAAGTTGAAGTCAGAAGCATTTGCAAGATTCAAGGAGTTCAAGGCTCTAGTGGAGAAATAGAGTGACTACCAGGTCAAAACCCTTAGGACAGATGGTGGAGGTGAATACATCTCCAATGAATTCCACAACTTCTGCAAGCAACATGGAATTCGAAGGTAGCTCACTACCAGATACACACCATAGCAGAACGGTGTAGCTGAGAGGAAGAACCGGACCATCATGGAGATGGCACGCAACATGATGAAGGTGAAGGGATTACCGCATGAGTTCTAGGTAGAGGTTGTAACATGTGCAGTCTACCTACTGAACAGATGTCCCACCAAAAGTGTGAAGGACAAAATCCCTCAGGAGGCCTAGAGCGGTCAGAAGCCATGTGTGGCTCATTTGTGTGTATTCGGGTGCATTGCATATGCACATGTTCTAGAAGAGAAGAGACAAAAGTTGGATGATAGAGTAGAGAAGTGTATCTTCACAGGATACAGTGAGCAGGCGAAGGCATACAGGTTGTACAATCCTGTGATGAAGAAGCTCATCATCAGCCATGATGTGAAGTTCCTGGAAGATGAAGCCTAGAACTAGAAGTCCAAGACTGGCCAACCTGAGCCAACAGTTGTTGAGTCTGTTGACTTGGAGGAGAGCAGTGCATTGCCACCTGTAGCCTCAAGTAGCAGCAGCGGTGCCAGCAACAACACAACCTCACCATCTCGATCACCTCCACTTGCAAGAAGAATCCAGAACTTGGTGACACCTACGAAGATGAGGAGCTTGCAAGATATTTACGAGGCAACCCGAACTCATCAAGATGAGGAATATTCTGATTTTGCATTCTTTACTGAGGTTGATCCAGTGGAGTTTGAAGATGCAAGTCAGAATCAGAAGTGGGTGAAGGTGATGGACGAGGAGATAGAAGCCATTGAGAAGAATGATACATGGCAACTTGCAGATCTTCCAAAAGGGAAGAAGACCATTGGGGTCAAGTGGGTGTATAAGATGAAGTTCAATGCCCAAGGAGAAGTTGATCGGCATAAGGCCAGATTGGTGGCGAAGGGCTACAAGCAGAAGTCAGGCATTGACTACCATGAGGTATATGCACCTGTAGCCCGACTTGACACAGTGAGGATGATCCTGGCACTGGCAGCTCAGAAGGGCTGGAGTGTTTACCAGATGGACGTCAAGTCAGCCTTCCTCAATGGAGTTTTGGAGGAGGAGGTCTACATAGACCAGCCACTAGGTTACGAGATTGAAGGCTAGGAGGGCAAAGTCCTGAAGCTGAAGAAGGCCCTGTATGGTTTGAAGTAGGCACCCCGAGCTTGGTACAACTGGATTGATAGCTATTTTCAGGAGAATGGGTTTGTCAAATGCCCATATGAGCACACCCTATACATGAAGATAAATGAAGCAGGGGAGCTCATAATCATCTGCTTGTATGTGGATGATCTGATTTACACTGGCAACAACAATGTACTGTTTGACCAGTTCAGAACAACCATGAAGAAGGAGTTCGAGATGACGGACTTAGGGCTGATGAAATATTTTCTCGGCATCGAAGTTGACCAATCGGCAGATGGCATCTTCATTTCTCAGGGCAAGTATGCGAAGGATGTCCTAAAGTGGTTCAATATGGAGGACAACAAACCTACCATCACACCTGTTGCCACGGGTTTGAAGTTGAGCAAGTTGGACTCTAGGGAGGAATGTTGATCCAACTTTGTTCAAGCGGCTAGTTGGCAGTCTGATGTATCTGACTACAACTCGACCAGATCTGATGTTCGAAGTCAGCTTGATCAGTCGTTTTATGGAGACTCCGAAGGACACGCATTGGCAAGCAAGTAAGCGGATCTTGCGCTATGTCAATGGGATGCGAAACCATGGCATATTTTATGCCAGACAAGACCAGTTAGATTTGGTGGGCTACACAGATAGTGATTGGGTTGGCAACATTGATGATCGAAAGAGCACCTCCGGGTATGCTTTCCATCTCGGATCGGGAGCAGTGTCATGGGCATCCAAGAAGCAACCGATCATTGCGTTGTCCACTACTGAAGTAGAGTATGTCACCACCACGTCAACCGCATGCTAGGCAATTTGGCTACGAAGAGTTCTGGGTGAACTGAACCATCCTCCGAAAGGTGCAACAATAATTTTTTGTGACAACAATTCTGCCATTGCACTGTCGAAGGATCCAATGTTCCATGGTCGGATGAAACACATCGACATTCGGTATCACTTCATCAGAGAGTTGGTGAAGTTTGAGGAAATTCAGTTGTAGTTTTGTAGATCCAAGGAGCAGTTGGCTGACATTTTCATGAAGCCTTTGAAGGAGGAAGAGGGGATTTGAGAGGAGGAGTCAAAGTGCTCGTGAAATCAGGTTTAAAGGAGGGTGTTAGAAATATTAACCCTGATTTCCCATCTCTGCCCAACTGCGCTCCGAATCTGGGTGCTATCGGACATCGCCCACCAAAATCAACGAAGTTGGGCATCCCACCAAAATTTTGATGTGACGTCGCACATGTCAGTTGTCCAATCAGTATTTATTTCCCGTGTGCGAAATTAGGTGATTGGTTATTTCCTTCGTGTGGTGGTTGGTGATTGGCTCTTCTGCCCTGCTATATAAACCCTAGCTTAGTTAGTTTTTGGAGTGTCGTCATCGAGAGAGAAGCAAAAAGGATCAGAGAAGCAGCAGAAGAGCATCTTAAGAGGGCAGAGAGCAAACCTCCATTAGTACCGAGATGAAGTCTCGGAGTTATTAACATTTGGTGTTAATCCTGCAATCACACTTGCAGACGACTGTAAATCCTCATTCGAGGACCTTTGTAATCTTTTTCTTTGATAAATATAAACTACATGTTTTCAGTTATTTTCGAGGGTTTGTCAATTTTTTTTACGTCTCATTGTATCTTGCTCTTCTACGCCCGAGTTTCGGTTAGATCCGACATACTATTTTTCAGTTAGGCTTAGAGGTGTCTAAATTCTATTTATTCCTTCTTTGTGCTAAGAAGACATTGTTCGTTGTTTCTCTGGATGAATCCTTTCATCGCTCTAGCAGATGTGCGACTTTTGTCCTCTCTATCAGAACGAGTGACTTGAAGCACACTTCACGAATTTCTTCCAAGTGGGAGTATAAGCAATCGTCGTCCTCATCTTTGCCTTGACAAGCAAGTAATCTTCAGCAAATTTGGCCAAGTTTTTTGGGTGTGTCACCAGAAGTTGCAGCGTCTCCCACATGCGTTGCATCTTGCATGCGACCTTGGTCATCCAACATTAGGGATTTTTGCCTTAAATTATTTTTTCTAAGACTTCTATTCTGCGCCACCCGACTTTGGGAATCCTCCCTGCACCACCCGACTTCGAGATTAATTGTTTGCACATGCTGATGGCTGCCTTACTAATATTTCCTAAGTCGTGGGTACGTCGTCCGACTACGCTGCGCAGCCTGACTGCATAGTCGTTGACCTGCGCAGTTCAACGGTGCAACCTTGACCAAACACGACCCGAATGCACAGTCGTTGACCTACGCAGTCCACCGGCGCAACCTTGACCAAACGACCCCTCTTTGGCTGTTGAAACGCCCGTCATCGCGGATCTTGGACCGCGCAGCCCGACATCACGGGATTTCTCAGCGCACTTTGTCAGTGGAAAAAATTAAATCAAAACTTCATCCCAAACGATTGGTGGTTACCATCTCACACCGGGTCAACAAGAATGAGATGGATAAGTTTGTTGAAAACAGTCCCTATAGTTTAAACCCTATGCTAACCAGTTTTTAAAATAACCAACCAACTCTATATAATAAAAAAAACATAAACAAAATAGTTTATGATATCACTCTTCAAATTAAATTTAAAAAAATATATATATTTATTTAATTTTAAAAAACATTACCAAAGCAACATATATTATCCTACTTGTTTCTTTGAAAATGGAATCCAATGATAGAAAGGGATTATGAGATATTTGATGTACCTATACTTCACACCCCCCCATCCCCTTTTTCTTGTTAGGTCTTTGTCGCCACGAAAATTTGCAAATTCGTTAGAAAAGGGCCTTATCGATTCTGGCTAGCCGCTACATCTCTTTTATACTGCAATTTGACATTTTATTTCATAGATACACAATTACATAACCTGCCCTGTCTATCAGGCAAAATGGGCAAAATAATAAGAAACTACAAACAAATCATGAGTAAATGCACGGGTGTAGTGCTGCCGAGTTGTAATCAGGACGCACTGACATTAATTTGCCCTGGCTTTACTGTTTTCTATCAAGCAAATAGAGGAAACAGTGATTCAAATTAATCTAGTTAAGGTGGCTCTAGAATGGGATGAATGGAATAACTAAATATTTGCTCTCATTTTTTGGTACAAAGAAATTGATATGAAGCGAAAGGATTCATTTATTATCTGTTGTGATTGCATTTTGTGGAGGTGGAAAGATAGTTGCTAAGAACATAATCTTAACTATAAGAACATAATCTTTCTACCTTCCAATGTTTCAAGTTACTGGCGTGGATGAAATGCACCATAGTCGTTTCCATGTGTAAGGGCAAGTACTATGAGGAGGCCTTTTGCAATTTCACCAGGGATGCATAGGCTCCATCTCTCTTGGAAAGCAATTCATCATGTTTTCCTTGTTCTGCAATAACCCCATTTTTTACCACAGCTATGAGATCTGCATCCTTAATTGTTGAGAGCCGGTGCGCAATAACAATAGTAGTTCTGTTTACCATTACACGATCCAGTGCATCTTGAACTATGCGTTCTGATTCAGCATCCAGGGCACTTGTAGCTTCATCTAAGAGCAGTATTCTAGGGTCTTTTAATATTGCTCTTGCAATTGCAATGCGTTGCTTTTGACCTTCAGATAATTGCACCCCTCGCTCTCCAACAGTTGTGTCGTATGCTTGGGGAAGGCTTAAGATGAACTTTTGAACATTGGAAGCCTCCGCAGCTGCTATGATTTGCTCATCAGTAACTATGCCCTCCTCTCCATAAGCAACATTTGCACGAATTGTATCGTTGAACAAAATAGGCTCTTGGCTCACCAAGCCCATCTGTTGCCTTAGCCATTTAAGTTGAAGTTGTCGAATATCAACCCCATCAAGGAATATGTGGCCTGAATCGGGATCATAGAATCGCTCCAACAATGCAATGGCAGTGGATTTACCACTTCCACTTTCCCCCACAAGAGCAACAGTCTGTTGAAATCAAATCCAGAACAAAGGCCATCAACAAGCTTTTCAAATATGACTTATGTTGGGTAGCCTAATCGTTAACCCCAAAGACATATTTTGTAATAGAAATCAAATACTTTCCTTATGAATCAATTAGAATGGAATACAATACATCTACCTTCCCAACGTCGAAAAAAAGGCATAAATCTCCGAAAATTTGCACGTCTGGACGAGTTGGATATTTGAAGCTGACATGCCGAAACTCAATGTCACCCTTCACATTGTCTAAAATAGTCCCAGAGGCATTACTTGCATCAATCCTAGATATTCGATCAAGAATTTTGAACACTGAATCGACAGAGGATTTGGCTTTTGCAAGATCAGGGGCAAGGCCGGTTGATGAGGAGGCTCCAAGAGCAGCCATTGTGAGAGCAAAAAACACCTGGAACAAACACTCTAAGCTTGAAAATGGAATATAAGAATAGAAAATGTACTCAAAATGTAAAATACGGTACATAGAAGAAGAAGAGGTATTCAAGTGGAACGAAATTCCAACTTAGATAATACATGTAGATTCTTGCTAGATCTTCAGTTTTGAAATTTTCTCAGTCCATGCAATTTTTTTTTTTTATGGTTCTATATAGATCCAGAAAATCTGGTCCTTCCAAAACTACACCCAAATAACTAGGATATCATTCGTTAAAGATTTGAAACAAACAACACGTTACTTAGCCCTGACCTTGAAAACTTTATCAAAAGTGGTCTTTCCGTCTTCAACCAACTTAGATCCTACCCAAAAAATGAGTGAATATGATGCAAACATCACAAATTGTGAGAATCCCAAACCAAGTCCAGCTATAACTCCTTGCCTAATTCCACTTTTCATGGGTGCACTGCATTTTTCATTGTACAGATTCATAACTTTCTCCTCTGAACAGAAGGAGGCAACAGTCCGAATGCTTCCAACAGCACCATTTGCAACCTGACTGGCTTCTTCATACACCAACTGGAGTAGGACCAGTTAAAATCATTAGTAATTTTATACTAATCCAAATGGCTAAAACTGAAAAGACAAGATAATTGCCCAGGTATACTAGTATTTTCCATGAGTCAGAAGAGAAACAAGGTAAACATACATAGCATTTTATGATTCTGTTAAGCATTTTTACAAATACATATTATACAAATTATTCCATCTTCTCAACGTCAAGAAAGGTAACACACACTTTCTTGGCCAAGCTATACGTTCAATTTTCACTGAAATAAAACAAACATGTTTTCCAACTACAAATTTTTTTATTGTTTCCATATATTTGTTTGTTATTAATATGCAAGATCATTCAATCCAAACATTCCCATTACCTATGTCATTTCAGCTGACATCAATTGCTTCTGAACATTAAAAAGGCAAGAGATTAAATTGATAAGCAACACTATAAACAAACTCTTCTTGCTTCAGACATTAATCTGTTCTATGGTTTTTAATCTAGGTATGGTCTTTCTCAAAACAGGGTGGAAAAGAATGCAAGACTTAATGTTAAGAAAAATTGCCATACCTAAACAACTATCTTTGGACTATACAGCAAGTAAAACAAGGAATAAGACACTAGTAGTAAGAAATATCAAACTGATAAGTTCTATGATGAGGATTCCTAACCTTTGCATGTGCAGTGAAGCCCTCCAGGAACTTTACTTCCAGGTATCCTTGAAGACCTAGAAGAGGTATTATAGCTAGTATCAGAAGCGACAGCTGCAGATTTGCAGTAAAAGATATGACAAGAGCAGCAATGATGGTTGAAATAATTTGAACAACAAGTGACAGTGCATCTCCCACCATACCACGGACAGTTGCAGCATCTGTTGATAACCTTGCACTTATTGCACCACTGGAACCATAAATGCATTCAGAAGAATATTCAATATCCATCTTCTACACATCCTAAATATATAAGTGTTTGCTCCCTCTGAAAAAAAAAAAAAACAAAAAAAAGCAAAATTTCATCACTCACCTCGAATTTTCACTGTCATCAAACCAGCCAATCTCCTGGTAAACTACTTTTCCAAATGTCAATGAACGAATACGTTGCACTAGCCTGCCACCAGCAATAGCAAAACAATACATCTGCATTGGTACCACTAAGAGGCAGGTAGCTCCCAAGACTACAAACATAAATGCCCAGAATCTGGAATCTTCTCGAAGCTCAGGAGGGGATTCATAAAATGCCTTGATAACACTTGAAAGATAGATACCAAAGACTGGAAATGTCACCCCATGAATAGATGCTGCGATGGACCCTAGCACAAATACTGGAATCTCTGGCTTATTTAGAGATGCCAATCGTAAAATAGGAACATCTTTTCCAGGATCAGACTGCCCATCTTCTACATCTTTGTCACGTTTGGACCCAACCAAACCCATAATGCCCTTCGATTTTTCATTGTCTTCTGGTAAACCACTTTCGTGGATGCCTACTCCACCAGGTGAAGCATATGAAAATGAATGTGAACGACGACTTCCTCCAATTTCTGATGAGCCACTGCTTATAGACCGTCGAAAAGATAACCTTTGACTGCCAGCCCTGCCGACGGCCTTGGAATCATCCTGCTGTAATTCGTCAGGATCCTTTGCATGTTGTTCTTCGTGTCGATGCATTTGTTGCAGACGTATAAGCTGGGAGTATGCACCAGAAGGATTTGCCACAAGTTGAGTATGTGAACCTGAATATGACATTTTTTGGTTTATATCAACATACTGACGCAAGGAAGAAGCATTTTATTATGTTCATGGCCAAATGTCAATATAAAATCAGTTGAATTATGCATGCGAAGGTGCCGTTTTACCAAATACTTCGTTAAATAAAACTTGAAAATTTGTTACATCGTTTGCATATTATTAACATTTTTTGTTTCCTCTAGAGAAAGAGGGAAACAAGTGTAGTATAAAATGACCTCTTTCCACAATTGAACCACGCTGGACCACAGCAATCATGTCAGCATTTCTCACAGTCGTTAGACGATGGGCGACAACCACTGTTGTTCTATGTACCATAATCCTGTCAAGAGCTTCTTGAACGACACTTTCAGATTCTGCATCCAGTGCACTTGTAGCTTCATCAAGGAGAAGAATAGGAGGATCTTTTAAGATGGCCCTTGCAATTGCAATCCTTTGCTTTTGGCCTCCAGACAATTGGGTACCATGCTCTCCCACCATTGTATCAAAACCCTGAAAATAACAAAGCATATGATCAAATTTTATATGCAAGACAATCCATATAGATGAGAAATGCTCCCATCGTGAAGATTTTTGAATTAAAAATGTTAACAAAAATCAAAATATTCTGTATGAAAACCTGAGGCATCTTATTTATAAATTTTGCAGCATTGGCAAGTTCAGCAGCAGCCTTGATCTCCTCTAGTGTAGCTCCATCTTTACCATATAACAGATTCTCCTTAATGGTAGTAGCAAAGAGGACAGATTCCTGGCTGACAAGTCCAATTTTTTGTCTTATCCACTTAAGTTGAAGTTTCTTTATATTAATACCATCTATAAGCACTTCACCAGCTTGTGGATCATAGAATCTCTCTATAAGACTGATGACTGTGGACTTTCCACTGCCACTCTCTCCAACTAAAGCTGCGGTGGTGCCCCTAGGTATTTCCAACGAAAACCCAGAAAATATTTCAACATCTGGCCTAGCTGGATACCTGAAGACCACATCCTTAAGCTCAATATCACCTTGAATATCCTCAAGGACCAGTCCACTTGTATCATAGATATCAATCTCCGGCCTCCTCTCAATGGTCTCAAACATTTTGTAAGCGGCAGCCCTTCCAGCTGCAAATGCATTTAGAGAGGGTGATGTCTGTTCTAGAGACCTGGAATGCATAAAATTTTTTATTAAAGTTTCATTTATTTAACCAATTCAATATAATTCCACTTAAATGCCTCCAAACAACTGCATTGGCAGTATAAATTCAACTTACATGCCTCCAAACAGAACAGCAATTATGACATTCATGACCTTGCCTCCATTATGAAGAATTTAAATTTTTTTTTAAACTGACGCCGAAGTCTGTCTGTCGCCGAAGTCCGAACGCCGCAGCGCAGACAGCGCAGTGCGGAAGTCGGGGGCCCGACGGACTTCGCCCAAACTAGGGCGAAGTGCGAACGTCGGCCGCGCCGACGGACTTCGCCCGAAATTGGGCGAAGTTCGCACTTCGGGGCCGCAGCCGGACTTCGCCCGAAACTGGGCGAAGTTCGCACTTCGCGGCTGCGACAGACTTCGCCCGAAATTGGGCGAAGTTCGAACTTCGGGCAGCCAACGAACTGCGCTGGGCGAAGTGGGGACTGAGGCCAACTTCGGACTACTCTCGCGCACTCGAGCTGCTCCAGTCTTAGCCACGAACTTCGGAAGCAAACTTGGAAAGCCGCTTTAGACTTGTTCTTCTTCCGCGGCTGCCGCTGGGTTTGCCTGGCTTGGCAACACCTGTATGAGAAGAGAGAGACGCCGGAACAGAGAGCAACAAACTGCAAACCCTAAAAGATGCCGGAAACAAACAGCAAACTTTATTTATATTAAACGGGGGTTACAGAGTTCCTCAACCGAGGAAATTACAATCATCTGCAGGCTGCACTGCAGGATAAGTTAAACAGACAAAATGTCGAGTCGGCTGCTCAGACATTAATCAGCTGAGTCAAACTGCTCGCTGAGATACTTTTCTTTGCCTCTGCTCCTCACTCTCTTTCACTGCTCTTGCTCCTTCTTGCTCCTTCTCCTACAATCTGAAATACCCGAGACTCCTTATATAGCCGCGGGAAGAGGAGGATTGGGGTTTGTCCTCTGACAGGTTCTGACAGGCCCTCAACTAGGGTTTTTGACCAATCGCCGCACAAGCGTCACATCTGTCAGAGGGTAGGTGCGACGTCATGTCAGCCCTTTGCCGGGATCCCGGACTGCGGCAGCGCAGTCCGACTTCGCATGTTTGGAGCGCAATCCGGTTTCGCCCAAGATTCGGAGCGCAGTTGTGCACAGGCGTGAAATCTGGGTTAATTTTTCTAACACATTATACCCTTCATCTAGAATTAACCGTGATCCATACCAAACAGCCAATGCATATCCACCAAACATGATAAATAAAACACATCCAAGGCCAAAACCAGCAGCCAATCCTTGATGAGCAGCAGCCGTGGAAGCAATCTTAAGTGATTTGTCATAGTCTTTCATGGATTTCTTCTCCCCTGTAAAAGATACCACCTGAATTTTAAGTATTAGCAATCTGGGTGAGCAATCCATCTAAATAAAATGCAAATACCTAAGAACAAATAGTATCTCCTACCAAATTTTTTAAAACATAAATTTGCAATATGACGACCTACTAACTATCTAGTTGATCAAATACTCACTGTCCTAATTGCACCAATTGTCTGCTCTACAACATTTGCTGCATCTGCATAGGCTTGCTGTCCTCCACTCGTCGTTTTTGATATTATCATTGCCATAGCGCCACCAGATATAACAAGGAGTAGAATAATAGATAGCATCACCAGGGTAAGTTTCCATCCTTTGATAAAAGCTATAACAAACCCTCCAAGGAATGTTGACATGAACTGTATGAACTTTCCAACCTAAACAAATAAATGAAAACACAAACATAATACAATTGTAATTCTTCTTTTGACAATATACAATAGAATTGCTTATTTATTTCTGAGAAAGACTATTTTAAAACTTTTGAACTACTCCTATAACACTATATATCCAAATTACGAAGCTTAAAAAAAATCATATTCCTCGCCCATTATAAACATTCTCATTTATGAACCATTGGCTGATGTTAAGGCTTTCAAAGCCAAAACAATGCCGTGTCAGCTAGTACATCCTTAAAATCTTCTTTTGTTGCACTCTTAACATATCCATTTTGATGTAAATATACAATTTTCCACACTCAATTTGCATAAAGGTAAGCAAACCTTACAAGGAAATCAAAGTAGTTAATGATAGACTTATTGAAAAACTGGTGAATTTGGATGAAAATTGTTTATGATTAGGTGATTACAACCCACAAGATGATAGCTATATACAGACTATGCCTGTCCCTTGCCTGTCCCTTCTGTTAACATGATAGTTAGACCTTCAAGAAAGGTGTTAACATTCTGATGTAGGATATTTATCTTTTTATCATTGGGGTTCCTGATCTATGCAAGTATTCTCGCATGTTTTCAGTAGCCAAATATAAATGTTCCAGGTCAAATAAATTATTGTTGTCCATGTGCCTGTAAGCATTTCATGTTCAACGGATAGACGAATTAACGTTGTCCCAGCATTTCTTTGGCTGTAAATTTGTTTCATTTTACTAAGACTGGATGTCCATTTGTTGATAAAAATGCAAGTTATCTTTTATCAATTACTGACTGACCTTTTCTCCCATGGCCTCCTGAATCAATAGTGAGTCTCCAGACATCCTTCCGATAACCTCTCCTGTGGATGACTCGCTATCAAAAAATCCAATGTCTTGACGTAGAATAGCCTTTAAGTAGATACTCCTGATACGAGCAGCCTGCCTTTCCCCTGTGCACATCCAACAAGACATCTCTGCAGCCACGATGAAATTAAGTGAGATCGATTGGTATCGGCCTTGGTAAAAAGAACGATTCTAAAAATAGATAATAAATACAAAACAGGGTCATGATCATAGAACTCCCAAAGCATAATTGTAACAAGGAGATAATATCTTACCGAGGAGAGATGCAACTCCTGAACCACATCCAAGATAAACATATTGCAAAGCTATCTGCAGCAACACAACAATAAGGTAATTTCCACATTACATGGAACATAAAAGCAATAAAAATTCAACATCAAACTAAACTTAGAAAGAACAAAAGTTCTACACTGATTTCGTCGTACAGTCTTCTGTCAAAGGAAAGGCCAAATGAATTCACTTCTAAAATAACCCTTTTGAAAATATGATTTCTCACGAGTAACCAAATGAAACGAAATTTCAGTAAATTAGTATTTATGCTGCATTCATTCGAGTAAGTACGAGGCTTTCCCCTATTTCTGTGGCCAAAATATGCAATGGCAAACATTTTATCTGTCAAATTCCAAGTCTGGCCATAACGATCTCAAAAACAATCTCCAGTCGCTCAGATAATGGGGCCATACTAAACAAAGTTTGTGCTTTTGCTTATCATTTTTCCATTTCAAGTCGGGAAGAGAAAACAAAAACAGAGAAGACTAAGAAGAGTGAGAAAATATTTACGTTGGCCACTTTGTCTACCACTTTGTGGACATCTGACTTGTTCTCCCCGAATGCATTCGTAAGGCTACCGAACACGACGGTCATAAGTGGAAGAGCCATGCCAGTGCCCACGGCTCCAATAGTACCAGCTAGCATCAATATCTTATCCAGAGAGTCTGCAAAGACGAATAATTTGAGAAATGGGACAACCTTTTTTCTCTCATCTTCTTGCTTTTTGTCCTCCACCCTTGCTTTCAATTTTCCCCTTTTCTTTTCTGAATCTGCCATGCTGGAGTTCAATTTAGGACCCTCCTCAATGTTCAAGGACGTTGCTCTGGCGCCATGATTTGTAGTCACATCTTTCATGTCTTCACCTTCATTTGGCATGTTGAGTCTAAGGTTTCCTGTCATTCAGCTCCGCTGCAAACAATCCAGTACAGACATCAAATTTTCATCAGGTTTGTGACAAACATGGAAGGATTTGGGATTCTTACAGAGCACTAAAGATTAGAAACGGTGTATCAAGTTTGTGGGAAACTTCAATGTTGCCAGAAAATTGATCCGGATAAAAATAACATGGATACTCAAAACGCGAAAACCAATCTTGAAATAGATTGAAATAGCTGTGAATATAATTCGAAAATAAAGTGAGTGGAAACCGCTAGTATGATTTTAGGACCTTTAGCTTTTCAATAAAAGATTCGAAACCCGGAGCTGAGTCCTGACAATTACAAGACACTGAAAATTGATTCAATGTCGGAGTCGATTACTTCAACGGAGGACAAGCCAGAAAAATTCGCAGTGGAGCTCAAGATCGAAAGAGTATGCGAGACTGGCGAAGAATGGCCTTAACGGCCGTCATCTCTTGTGATGCGTGTTCAAGAACTTATTGTGCTTTAAGGTCAAACAATCAAAATAATGAAACTTAAACTCCTATTAACTAATCACGCACATCTTAAATAGTAAATTGCGGAGATCAGAAAAAAAGGACTATAAAGGCTAAATGAAGCTAAGCAACATGGAACGAAAGCTCTCAATACGGACGAAAAATAAAAAAATAATAATAATAATTTTTGTTTCTTCTCATAGAAGAGTAAAATATGGAAAATTCTGGAATTTAAAAAGAAAAGAAATCTCTCGAAAGAAAACAGAGTAAATAATCATATAAAGGTTCGAATACTGCAAAACAGCCACAATGTGGCTCCATTCGGCTTAGATGAACTCCACCATGGCGCAGGCAGGAATTTTACATCCACGCCTACCTGCTCAAAATGAAGAAACGATCGAGCAACTAGAAAATTCTCCGCAACTATAATGAAAAAGCTCAGCAAATTCAGTACCTTTTCATCAACATGCAGGCAGATCAACGAGTGCTGAAGCACAGCACTTGTAAGTTACCGCCTCGGTCGAGCTTAAAAGGATCTTCACTTTTGCTTGGACAAAACTATCTATTTCCCGAAAATTGAAAAGAAGAAGCAGGCCATGTATTCCAGAAAATTAAAAACAATAAGCGGCCGTCCATAGCATTTCGTAAAAATCCTTAACCTCGCATAACAAACTAAGATTTTATTTGAAACTGTCGCTATTCAGCGATAATAAAGCAACGTCCTCTAAGGTAAAAGCTGCACAGCCCCTAAAATGATCACGATTTTCATACTTCCCTTGTCAGATAATAAAACATACCTAAAACGACGAACACAAAAGAGGCCCATAATCCCTCTAAAATTTAGCGATAAGACTTGAAACTTATAATAATGTGAAAGGTTCAAGAAAAATTTAATTACATAGAAAAGGCTAAAAGATAAGCATCATACACAACTATATTTAAACTCACCGCAAGGTTGCCTGGCTCCTGGTGTATTCCTCCACCAAAGATTCCGCAATGATGAAGGCGCTAAAAACAAATTCCTTCGAATTCTTCTTCGGTGCTTGTGAAGATTCCTCTAGAATTTTCAAATTCCTTTAGGTTTTTTCAACTTTCTTTGAAATCTTCGATGGGTTTGAAAATTTATACGTCAGAATTAGTGGAAGATCCTTGTGAACGGCAGGCCGCCCTGTTTTCGAATCCTGGAGATAACATTAAGGTAAGGAGGGTTCGTTAGATGTCAGAAACGCGCTTGCCGCCAAACAGAATTTCTGTCGGGTGGCCAACTTTCCCAGCCAAAACTTTACAGGCCGAATTGTCTTGTCTACTTTAATTGGTAATAAAATCCAAATTTGGATAGCTATATTGCTTGCTTTGAATGCTTGTCACTTCGCTGGTTTACTTACGCTTGCCAATTACAAACAACATAAAAACAAACTAGTTTGCTTTAGTTAATAATAAAAACAAAGTAAACTTATTCCAGATGAAAAATTATAACAGATTAAAAAATAAATAATTTGAGGTACCCTCTGTTCTAATTATTTTTATGCAACATGGAATTATTTTGCTTAAAACAAACAGCAAACATATGAACAATTAGGGTTACAGAAATTCTTCAACCGAGAAAATAACGACATCTGCAGGCTACGCTGCAAGATAAACTAAACAGGGAGAAATGTCGAGTCTGCTGCTCGGACATTAATCAGCTGAGCCACACTGCTCACTGAATCGCTCTGCTTTCTTTCTCTGCTCTATTCTTCGCTTCTTCTTTCACGAACTTCTCTCACACCCGCTCTGCTTCTCTCTTTCGTCTGAAGACCCGAACTACCCTTTTATAGCCGCGAGGAGAGGAGGATAAGGTTTATCCTCTGACAGCTTCGAATAAGGGTTATCCTCTGACCGGCCTTCATCTAGGGTTTCTGACAAATGCCGACTTGGCATTAACTCCTACGGAGATCGGATCTGTCAGGTGTCAAATCTGTCAGAAGGTAGGTGTGACATCATATCACACTTTTGCCGAGATCCCGGACTGCGGCAGTGCAGTCCGACTTCGCCCATGTCTGGAGCGCAATCCGGTTTCGCCCAAGGTTCGGAGCGTAGTTGGGCACAGGCATGAAATCTGGGTTTATTTTTCTAACACCCTCCTTTAAACCTGATTTCACGAGCGCTTTGACTCCAAGCTGCTCTCGCAATCTACTGAAGTCTTCCTCCTTCAAAGGCTTCGTGAAGATATTTGCCAACTGCTCCTTGGATCTGCAAAACTGCAAATGAATTTCTCCGGACTTCACCAACTCTCTGATGAAGTGATAACGAATATCAATGTGCTTCGTCCGGCCATGGAACACGGGATCCTTTGATAGTGCAATGGCCGAATTGTTATCATAGAAAATTGTTGTCGCGCCTTCCGAAGGATTGTGCAGTTCACTCAAAACTCTTCGCAGCCATACTGCCTGGCATGCGGATGTCATGGCGGCGACATATTCTGCTTCGGTTGTGGACAACGCAACGATGGGTTGCTTCTTGGACGCCCATGAGACTGCCCCTGATCCGAGATGGAAAGCATACCCGAAGGTGCTCTTTCGATCATCGATACTGCCAGCCTAGTCACTGTCTGCGTAGCCTACCAGTTCCAATTGGTCCTGTCTGGCGTAAAATAGGCCATGGTTTCGCGTCCCGCTGACATAGCGCAAGATCCTCTTGCCTGCTTGCCAGTGCGTGTCCTTCGGAGTCTCCATGAAACGACCGATCGATCGACTCGAACATCGATATCTGGCCGAGTTGCAGTCAAATACATCAGACTGCCAACTAGCCTCTTGAACAAGGTTGGATCTACAGACCTCCCTGTATCCAACTTGCTTAGCTTCAAACCTGTGGCTACAGGTGTGATGGCAGGTTTTTTGTCCTCCATCTTGAAGCGCTTCAAGACATCCTTCGCATACTTGCCCTGAGAAATGAAGATGCCATCTGCTGATTGGTCAACTTAAATGCCGAGAAAATATTTCATCAGCCCCATGTCTATCATTTCAAACTCAGACTTCATGGTTGTTCTGAACTACGCAAATAGGCTGCTGCTATTGCCAGTATATATCAGATCGTCTACGTACAGGCAGACGATGATGAGCTCACCTGCTACATTTGTCTTCATGTACAGTGAGTGCTCATATGGGCATTTCTAAAACTCATTCTCCTGAAAATAGCCGTCAATACAGCTGTAACAAGCCTTGGGTGCTTGCTTCAACCTATACAGGGCCTTCTTCAATTTCAGGACTTTGCCCTCTTGCCCCTGTATTTCATAACAGGGCGGTTGGTCTATGTAGACCTCTTCTTCCAACACTCCGTTGAGGAAGGCAAACTTGACATCCATCTGGTACACGCTCCATCTTTTCTGAGCTGTCAGTGCCAGAATCATTCTGACTGTGTCAAGTCGAGCTACAGGTGCATACACCTCATGATAGTCAACTCCTGACTTCTTATTGTAACCTTTCGCCACTAATCTGGCCTTATGCCTGTCAACTTCTCCTTGGGCATTAAACTTCATTTTATATACCCACTTGACCCCAATGGTCTTCTTTCGTGCTGGAAGATCTGTCAGCCGACCATGTCTCATTCTTCTCAATGGCTGCTACCTCCTCATCCATCGCATTCACCCATTTGTGATTCTGACTTGCCTCTTCAAACTCCACTAGATCACATTCAGTAAAGAAAGCAAAATCAGAATAATCTTCATCTAATTGATTACGGGTTACCTCATAGATGTCTTGCAGGCTCCGAGTCTTCGCAGGAGTCCTCAGGTTTTGAATTCTGCTTGCAAGTGGAGGTGACCGTGATGATGAGGATGTGCTACTGCTGGCACCACTGTTGCTGCTTGAAGGCACAGGTGGTAGGACATTGTCTTCCTCCAAGTCTACAGATTCAACAGTTGCTGGTTCAAACTGACCAGTCTTTGACTTCCTGTTCCAAGCTTCATCCTCCAGGAACTTCATATCTCGACTGATGACAAGTTTCTTTGTCACAGGATTGTACAACCTGTATGCCTTTGATGGTTCGTTGTACCCTGTGAAGATGCATCTTTCAGCTTTGTCATCCAACTTCTGCCTTTTCTCATCTGGAACATGTGCATATGCTATGCACCCGAAAACTCGCAAATGAGCCACACTTGGCTTCAACTTGCTCCAGGCTTCCTCTGGAATTTTGTCCCTCACACTCTTGGTGGGACACTGGTTCAGTAGATAAACTGCACAACTTACAGCTTCTGCCCATAACTCATGTGGCAAACTTTTTGCCTTCAGCATGCTCCGTGTCATCTCCATGATAGTTTTGTTCTTTCTCTCAGCTACACCATTCTGCTGCGGCGTGTATCTGACAATGAACTGCTTTCGAAATCCATGTTGTTTGCAAAAGTTGTGGAATTCGTTGGAGATGTACTCTCCACCTCCATCAGTTTTGAGAGTCTTCACATAATGATCGCTCTGTTTCTCAACCAGAGCCTTGAACTCCCTAAACCTTGCAAACGCCTCTGACTTCAACTTGATTGGATAAATCCAAGTCTTTCGGCTGAAGTCATCAATGAAGGTCAAGAAATACTTATTGCCGGCATATGAGGTGGTCTGCATGGGACCACAGATGTTTGAGTGCACCAGCTCCAAAGGCCGTGATGCTCTCCAAGACTGTCCTATAGGGAATGCATCCCTGTGCTGCTTGCCGACCAGGAAACCTTCACAGACTTTGTTCGGTTGCTCAATAAGGGGTAAACCCTTCACCATCTGCTTCTTGTGCAGCAGATTCAAGCCACTGAAACTCAGGTGACCGAATCTGAGATGCCACAGCCAGGTAGCATCCTTCTCAATTGCACTCAGAGACATCAAAGATACATTCTAAATCTGCAGCGAAAACATTTTGTTTTTCATCATGGACACAATTGCAATTTGTCCATGGACTTTGTCTCTGATGGAACAGACACCATCTTTGAACAGTATAGTGTGCCCCTTCTGCACAAGCTATCCAACACTTAGTAGATTGTGCTTCAACCCAGGCACATAAAAAACATCTTGAATTGTTTTTCTATCACCGTGCCGGGTGCGGATGAGGATCTTTCCTTTCCCCATCACAAGAACTTTGATGTTGTTCCCCATCTTGACTTCGGACTGGACTGATTCATCTAGTTGTGAGAACATCTCCCTGTTCCCAGTCATATGGTTGCTGCAACCACTGTCAAGATACCAGATGTTTTTCTTGCTCTCCTCTTCAATACTACAAGTCAGTAGCATATTTCCTCCTACCACATTTTTGGGTTCCTCCATATAATGGGCTTACTGCTGATTCTCGTTCGCCATCTTCTTCCTGCACTGTGAGGCATAATGGCCGAACTTGCTGCAGTAGTAACATTGGACCTTTAACATGTCCTTCTTCTGCTGAGAGCCACCTTGCTGATTTCTGCCAGTGCCTCTTCCTCCTTGTTGATGAAAGTTGCAACTTGGCTCAACATCCTGAGGGTTTGATCTCCCTCCGTACTTGTTCCTTCTCCCATGCCTGCTTCAGCCTCTTCCTCCTTGAGAACTAGAAGCGTCATTATGGGAGTCTTGTCTGCCGTTGTCTCGGACTAAGACTTGCACTTTGAAGGCTTGCTCCAAAGAAGACTGAGTTGAGCGGCTCAGCCTCTGTTCATGGGTCTGCAGGGAACCCATGAGTTCGTCTGTCGAAAGGGTTGTCAAATCCCTCGACTCTTCGATTGCTATCACAACCGAGTCGAACTTGGCAGGCAGACTTCTAAGAATCTTCTCCACGATTCTCTGGCTCTACACGATTTCACCATTCAACCGCATCTGGTTGATGATATCTGTTGTTCGGGTGAAGAAGTCGCTCATCGACTCGGACTCGCTCATCTGCAGATTTTCAAACTCTCTCCTGAGCATCTTTGAGCATTTCCCAGGCCTGCTTGGCCTTGGTGGCTGATGCAATCCGCGGGAAGATGGTCTCCTCAACCGCTTGCATGAAGTAGAAAATGGCCTTTTGGTCCTTCTTGTGCTCTTTCAACAGATCCTTGTCTGCTTGAGAGAGGGCGGCCAGTGCTGCTGCATCTCGACTAACTCCCATAGCTCCTGAGATCCGAACAGGATCTTTATCTGGATGCTCCAGTAATCGTAGTTTTTACCATTAAATCATGAGATCTGCAACTGCAGCAAGTTTCTCTCGGAAGCCATGCTTCTATCTCTGTGTCACGGCACTATCAGCTCTGATACCAATTTTGCTTAAAACAAACAGCAAACTTTATTCATATGAACAACTAGGGTTACAGAAATTCTTCAACCGAGGAAATAACAACATCTGCAGGCTACGCTGCAGGATAAACTAAACAGGGAGAAATGTCGAGTCTGCTGCTCGGACATTAATCAGCTGAGCCACACTGCTCACTGAATCGCTCTGCTTTCTTTCTCTGCTCTATTCTCCGCTTCTTCTTTCACGAACTTCTCTCACACACGCTCTGCTTCTCTCTTTCGTCTGAAGACACGAACTGCCCTTTTATAGCCGCAGGGAGAGGAGGATAAGGTTTATCCTCTGACAGCTTCGGATAAGGGTTATCCTCTGACCGGCCCTCATCTAGGGTTTCTGACAAACGCCGACTTGGCATTAACTCCTACGGAGATCGGATCTATCAGGTGTCAAATCTGTTAGAAGGTAGGTGTGACGTCATGTCACACTTTTTCCGGGATCCCGGACTGCACTTCGCCCATGTCTAGAGCGCAATCCGGTTTCGCCCAAGGTTCGGAGCGCAGTTGGGCACAGGCGTAAAATCTGGGTTTATTTTTCTAACATATTCCTCCACCAAAGATTCCGCAATGATGAAGGTGCTAAAAACAAATTCCTTCGAATTCTTCTTCGGTGCTTGTGAAGATTCCTCTAGAATTTTCAAATTCCTTTAGGTTTTTTCAACTTTCTTTGAAATCTTCGATGGGTTTGAAAATTTATACGTCAGAATTAGTGGAAGATCCTTGTGAACGGCAGGCCGCCCTGTTTTCGAATCCTGGAGATAACATTAAGGTAAGGAGGGTTCGTTAGATGTCAGAAACGCGCTTGCCGCCAAACAGAATTTCTGTCGGGTGGCCAACTTTCCCAGCCAAAACTTTACAGGCCGAATTGTCTTGTCTACTTTAATTGGTAATAAAATCCAAATTTGGATAGCTATATTGCTTGCTTTGAATGCTTGTCACTTCGCTGGTTTACTTACGCTTGCCAATTACAAACAACATAAAAACAAACTAGTTTGCTTTAGTTAATAATAAAAACAAAGTAAACTTATTCCAGATGAAAAATTATAACAGATTAAAAAATAAATAATTTGAGGTACCCTCTGTTCTAATTATTTTTATTCATAGGTGATAATATTATATTGTAAAAGAAAAAGAATAATCAAGTAGTTAAAAGTTTATTTGTGATAATAAATAGTCCAAAATGTAGGATATTTATTATAGAGTTATTTTATCTTTGAAAAAAATAATTTAAAAATTAAATTTATTGACTTTTTTTTTATTTGGTTAGTGTGAGAAACCTCTACGATCAAATCTAACCATGATCTCTCTTTCCAACCATGATCCTTCGTAAAGGCGAAAGTTATATTGTTTTTTTTTTGTTGTTACATAGGGGAATTGGTTATAGTCACTATTTTTAGTAATTGACAAGAGCAGGGGTTCAAATTACAGGGATTGCTCCCAATAGCTTATTCGTCTCGTGTTGCTGACCCAGCATGAGATGGAGACCATTGGTCGCTCAAGGTTTGTATCATCATCGTCGGTTTGACGTGCACTCAAAGAATTTGGCATGGACTACTACCTTATCAATAAAGAATTTAACATACCGCCACCACACACTCATCTCCGTCACACACTCATCCATCTTGCGATTTGAACCTTGAACCTCCCAAAGAAGAGCCAAGGCCCATACCTTGAATTTATTAATTTTAATTACAATAATAGTTTTTTAGATAGTAAACCATAGTTTTATTGTTATAATAAGTGTTTAATTAGTATAAGTTGCATTACTTGATTATGAATAGTAATTTAATGCATCATTCTTTTCAAAGGTTGATTTCTTATCATTTTTTATAGTAAAGTTATTAAATTTTTCACTATTTTATTCTTGTCCCTAGCCATGCAACATAGCAATTGAACATTTTTTATCTCTTCTATTCTTAGACAAATGTCAATGTTGTACATCTAAATATTTTGTGTCATCAGAATTTAGAGTTTCTATCATATCAATTGGACCTGTCATACGATGTAAGTGGCTACTACTATCAGAACAACAGTACAAATTTTGTGTTATCATAATCATCTTTAGGAATTTATTGTAATGTACTACAAGGTTATTTGGTCTTGTTGGCACCTTTCATGTAACAAGTTCAATTGGTTATAGTATGTTAGAAAAGAACTTTTATGAAATTTTTTGAAAGCAACAAGATAGAATTTGGATAGTGTTTCTTGTGAAACTACAATTAACATTATCTTGAACTATCATTAACAACATGAGGTGATAACAAAAAACTCATCAACATTGATTGATTTGGTGATTTGTGTTGCTTGGATGGTAGGCATGGAGAATGCATATCAACAACAACAAAACAAGAAACGCCACCATGACCTATAATATAGTCTCGTAGAAGTGGAGATCATGCATACATACAAGAGAAAACACTAGAAAAGAGGAGTGCAGGAGGCACAAATAGGCTAGAGAAAACACTAGATTTGATTCTACCTAGTCATAGTCACTTGGTTGTATGCCACCTAGGCCCAAGTAAAACTACTCTTACTTGGTCTTGGTCATCTAGTTGTATGCTACCCATGCCCCCATTACATTTGAGCTTATATGGGTATATGTTTCCTCCTTAGACCTACTCATCCATCATGAGAACACACAACATTAAGATCTCCATATTAAATTCCACATACAACATGTCATGCAAATCATTGCTTCTATAGGATATTATATGGTGTTTTCTTTCTCTAAAGCTTTTCTTTGGTCAGTTTCTCCCACACTGCAAGCATAAGTTATCTGAAACTAATAAAATAGATCATGGTAGAGCTAAGTGGTCCACTTATAGGTATGTGGGTATTAGTCATTCTTTCTATAGGCCTAAGGAAAACCATCACCAAAGTTACAACTCCAATAGATACCAATTGGAGAGTATCCATCCATGATTGACTTAAGGACGTCGATTGGCTAAGGAAAAGGTTGATTTGTCATAATATTATTATTGTTTATCACATCATAATTTAATGGACCTAAATCTTCAAGTACAAATTGCTAAAATAAATATAAAAGGATGAGGAGTTTCTCTATATAGGATACACTTTTGACAAGAACAATGTATACCAAAACTTCGATAACTCACAACCCAACATTAGTTAGACCAAATTTAAACTTTCTTTCTTAGATTGAAAACTTGGCATCCTTATCACTAGAGCTAAACTATCTTGGTAGTTTAGATAATGACCTGATAATTTGACTTCTATTATTATATTTCTAAACTTTCCATCAAAGATAATTCAATAAGGATAAGCTTATTTTTTCCTTATTTCAAAAACATCATCATTGTTTAGTTATTCTATACAAGTAACTTTCATTTTCACTACCTCCTTTTAACCATTGTTCAAATAAATAAATAAAAAATAAACTTTAACATGTTGAAAATGATAAAAAAAAAATACAAAAAAAACATGGGAGAGTAAAATGAAATTGATATAGAAAAATGAAAGGTTGTTATCTCCTACAACCGGTTGTCAATTTGAAATCCCAATAATGGTGGTGTTGTACAAGATAAGGGTTGATAGTCAAATATTACTATGATAATGTATGCATTTTATTTATACATATCATTTTACATCATTAGTCTCAAAGAAAAGTGATAACATTTATAGTTAGGATGTATAAGTCTATGTTCATAAGAAACACAACATTATCTTGTACATATTTTACATTGTTTTTTTCTAATTTATAATTCTTTTTCTTTTTCATAAGGAAAAAAATGCTCACATATTTTCTTGAATTTCATAATTAAAAAAATAACTACTTAGTAAAAACTTACAATATGTATACCAGTTAACCTCAACATTATACAAAGAATTACAAATTGTAATATTTAATTACATTATGTATACATCTTACATGATAGGGATTACATGATACAAATTACAATATTTAATTACATTACGTATACATCTTACATGATAGGGATTACATTTCCATGCAACTACTTGTTACTTTAACCACATGAAGGGTATAAATGAGGAATATTTTATATAATTTATAGACCCTCCTAAATATAGCTTTGAATACACTCTAAAAGTGGATTTGTCTATGTCATGTCACCTTACTATAAAAAGATGATGTTTGACATCATTTTCTTGATATCATGAATTGTTTATTTTATTGGCTTTTTAGCCAAATGATCTTAGGTCTCAATATTCAAGATATTTAGTAGACTCAAATATAAGAGCAATCAATATATTAAATGACCAATATAAATGAACATAACATTAATAAAAATAATAATAATATGAATAAAATAGCTAATATCAACAAAAATATGCAAAAGCAAACTTACAATATAATTGCTCAAAATATTGCATACAAGCTTAAACATTTTCTGATGAGTCTTCTATTGATATTATTCTTCAATACCAATACATGGAGCTTTGTCTCCATTATATAACCTTAGAAAGTGACTCTTATATACTTGACAATTGCAATCCTCACATATTCGGGAGATGCAACCTATCCTATTCCATACATAAGATAAATCTCACATGTCCCTTGGCTTCATATATTACCACTTGTATACATGACTCTTGAATTTATATCTACATGCACACTTTACTCTATGACACTTCCACACTCCTACATGCACATTTTACTCTATGACACTTGCACGCTTTCTCATTGTACATAATTGCACACATTGTTACATGACACTTATGCACATCTTACACATAGACACATACATAAAGGGAAACTTTAAATCACACTCCTAAACTATATACTCAAACCATGTTCTAATATTTACAATGTACCATAGGTACCATGGAAGTATATTAGCATGTACCAAATAATGCAATATTCTCCAACACCCCTTGTATTATATTATTTGGTTATCGAAGTGAAAGCACGAGATTCCGAAAACAAAAAGAAACACTAAAGCTATGCAATGCAAAACAAAATGTAACGCTTTAATCCTATGAATTTGAAATGCATGAAATAAGGAAAAGAGACGAATTGAGACGAAAGGAAAGAGGTATAGAAAGCACAGCCCTTTTTATTTATACTCTCTCAATATCGGTTACAAAGATGCCTCCTCCCCTTTTCAGGGGCTAGGAGCGTTAAAATGTTTTGGTTACAATAGTGACTAGTGATCCTCCTTCCGCGTGCCCACATGCAAAATGGGCGGGCCAAAGTGTTGCCACCGCTGGTGTGAATGAATCCTTGATCCTTGCTGCTCCTTCTGCATTCAAAGAAACAACAAAATCGTTAGTAGCACCTGTGTCAAAGATGAAATGTTTGTTCTCTAACAAAACAATGACAAATGCATGCAAAAGATTGATTACAACGATAAATAAACCAGTTCAAAACCATCTGCAAATTTAACAGGAACCAAAGAACATTACCAGAGGGCCATTGCCATCAAAACAGTCAGGAAATTGGCCGTCGATTCGAATTCGTCCCTGGGCGGGACGGATTCGACTGTAATTCGTCCCTGGGTAGGACGAATTCGCCTACGACAAAACGCCGAAGTAATCCTGCCCAAATGTCGCGTCTCGGGAACTCCAAAAGACCTGCAAACTTGGGGGTTAGCTAATTGGGGGCATTTTGGGAAGACCCAGATGGTCGGATTTTCCCAATTTGACCTCCATCAACGGGAATTTGACGTTGCCACCTGCAAGTTAGTGAGGACAACAAAAGCGCCAAAACATGGTAAAATTTGATCAAAGCCTTGTGAAATTGGAATTACAAACTATTGAAACAACATAAAATGAAATGCAAGATAAACAAGTGACAAAAGGAACAATCTACCATGAATTCCTAATCGTTCTAAAAAGAATATTAGGCTCGCATCAATGCGGGGCGCCCGGGTGGGCCGCCCACCGTTGGAACCTGATTTCGGCACCAATCCACTTGGGATGGGCCCAAAATCTCTTGTAATGGGTTGTCGGCGAATTGGTAGATCAATGTGGTCAAATGTCGGGTTTTGGGTCCGGATTCACACTTCCAATAGCCACCCAATGACCTCTCTTGCGAAAGAGATCAAGGATGTGGAAGAGGTGAATCAAAAGGGTAAAAGTGTGGTATCAATTTGGCAGCACTTCGTTGCTTGAAAATGCTTCCAACTTGTCCTCTTTTGGGTGAGAAAGTTCACCATTTTATAGACCCAAGGGGTCTCTTTTGGAGGGGCATGCAGGGGTGCCATGTGGCGGCCATGCCTTCCCATGAGGGAGGAAAGTCCTCCATGACTTGGGCTTCCATGAACGCCCTTGTGGCAGTCCTCTAACGCCCACTCTGCCCACCTACACGTGCATGCAAGGCGAGGAGGCATTAATTGACTGTCCTCGGCTGCCACTTGGCGCCATTTTTCTTTTTGCCCGTTGAACCTGGAATTCGTCCTGACCTAGAGCGAATTCAGAATTCGTCCCTGGGTGAGACGGATCCCAATTTGAATTCGTCCCTGGGTGGGACGGATACTGAGCAAAGTGCCTGAATGTGCCAAATTGCCTTCTGACCTTCCAAAATTGCTACAAAAGTGGTTAGGACCACTGTTTAACCTCTGAGGGCTGCCCTGGGGGCTGTGTGTGTCAAAGCGATCAGTGTTTGCGGTCACATAATCGGATTGGTGCTGTTTTGGTGTCTATGGATGCCCCTTTTTGGGATGCGCTGTGCATGGCGCAGCGTCGAGCAAAAATAGATAACCAAAGCACTAATGATTAGGGTTTCTTGGTAACCTAACCAACTTTTGATGCCCCAAGTATGGAAAGGGCATGCATTCTTGAATCCTTGCTTCTGACGAGCGAAGGCACTCAATTCAAGTGTTAACCTTTTTCGGTGAGGTGTTACTTGATCTTGGACATTGATCAGTCATGAATAGGCAAAGGGCGCAACCTTTTGTCTGTGATAACCTTGAGTTCATGATTCATGAAATGCCAAGTGATTTGATCAGATTGTGATTGTTGCTTGTTTACTGCCCCAAGCAGGAGCGTAATTGTCTTTGTCAATGATTCTTTGAATGCATGTCGTTTTCCTTAATTGGGTGTGTGTTTGTTGATTGGTGACTAAGTGTGACTACCCCCTCAAGCGACGAATCGATGAGGGAATGACCTTCGTGAGAAAAGTGACGAGTCGCTTGACCCAAGATGACTTGTGCAAGGGTGCCCTTAGATGGTTTAGCGTTTAAGCATGTGCAATTTTTCTGACATTTAGACCTATTTTTGGTGGGTGGTAACCCTTTTTGCGACGCTTTTTGGAGCTGAAATTGGCAAAAATCCGTCCTCCCGTGGAGCGGTCCGGCTAAGGTAGCCTTCTTAGGGAGTAGGATAGTGACAATTTGTGACCCCAACATCTGTTTTGCATGCCCGGGATGTCAAGTGCAACAACACTCTCATCGGGCAAGTTTATTAGCTGTTTTAGTGCATTTTTGTTCAATTTTTGATGTTTTTTGAAATTTTTTGCCTGAATTCGTCCCAGGGTGGGACGAATACCAGCTTAGAATTCGTCCTAGGGTGGGACGAGCGCTAACCAGAGCGCTCGTCCCAGGGGAGGATGAATTTAAGCTCAAAAGGCCTATTTAAAGGCCAAATCTAGGGTTTGGGCTCATTTGCATCTGATTTTTCTTGCGATTTGGAGCTCTGGGGAGAAGGAGGTTAATTCTGCGAAGCGAAGCGCTGCCGAATTTCCCTTGACATCATGAGTGCACAAACCGGATCGAGCGGCGGAGCCGAAGCGAGACCAGTAAGTGCTCCCTAGAGTTATTACTTTTGTTTTAAAACTGCAAGTGTTTTGTTTAATTATTTTTGTGATGATGTTTTTCAAAATTTTAAAACTTAAACCCTGAAACTGAGATGAAGACAACTAAGACTTAGTGTACAACTAAACGTAGCGCAAAACCTAGGGAGAGAATTTTTATTTTCCTTATAGCTAAACCCTAGGATAAACGGAACATAAAACCCTAAGACTTAATTTTTGTTGTTTTTTGAATTTTTTTTTGTTTTTAAATTAATCAGTTAGGATTAGAAACCCTAGGACTGAAAATTTAATTTTTGATTTTTGTTTTGTTTTATTTTTTGTAATTTATCAGTTAGGATTAGAAACCCTAGAACTGAAAAATTAATTTTTGTTTGAATTTTGAATTTTTGTTTTTAAATTAATTAGTTAGAATTAGAAATCCTAGGACTGAAAAATTAATTTTTGAATTTTTATGTTTGTTTTTTTTGTACATTGGTAGGCAATGTTGTATATTCATGTTATTGTTGTACAGTTCTTTTCCATGATTTTAATGTTTTTGAATTGTTTTCTTTTGCAGGTTGTTAGGAGCCGGTACCGTGTACCCACTGCTTTCACTGAAGCGTGGGGGGGCTGACTGAGGTTGAGGGAGTGGCTTGATGCCCTTGGGCTCAAGCAAGTGGCTCGACTGGAGCCTGTGGTCATGGATCAGG
This sequence comes from Wollemia nobilis, assembly GCA_028583015.1. Classification (NCBI taxonomy): domain Eukaryota; kingdom Viridiplantae; phylum Streptophyta; class Pinopsida; order Araucariales; family Araucariaceae; genus Wollemia; species Wollemia nobilis. The sequence goes on along the minus strand of JAQPPZ010017240.1, from coordinate 3,223,739 downwards.
CCTATTTGATGGCCCTGATCAATCTTTGGGATCCATGGACCAACACCTTCCATCTCCCAATAGGGGAGATGACTGTGACTTTGGAGGATATCTATCGGCTTCTGCGGATTTTGATAGATGGATTGCCGATCAGGACATCGTCGCGTGATCAGCGGACAGCTGTATTGACGAGATGCTTCGGGCATGGGGAGGAGCTGGGTGTGGAGGATCCATTGGAGAGGGCAGAGGGCGACTGCCATATTGGTGGGATTTTGGTCCGATGGTGGCTGGAGAGGGGGGTGTTGGGCGTGAGGCACGCATTCCTTATGGGCCTCATGTCCAACATGTTGTTACGACTCGTCAGGCACGAGGTTCCCATGGAACCTGTTGGATTTGGTTTGGCAGTTGGTAGAGTGCTCAACAGAGGCACCGCTTATCATGAGATGGGGACAGACATTGTTGGCACAGCTCTATGGGGAGCTGTATGAGGTCCGTTATCGACAGCGAAAGGGGATTAGTTGTAGCTACTTGTTGCAGTGTTGGGCTTGGCAGCACATAGCAGTGGAGAGGCCAGTCGGGTTACCATGGATGACTCGAGCGGAGATGGAGGATAGGGAGATAGGTTATGCAGTTCTGTGGCGGTGGTCCAAGGAGCAAGGGCAGAGTCGACGGTGGGTAGGTGCCGTAGGGCACTATGCCGATACCTTCTCTCGGCTTACTCTAGGGGAGGTGGTTTGGCACCCTTATCGGGACTATCTAGCCTGGCCGGAGGCTAGAGAGTGGCTCCAATGGGTACGTAGAGAGCGGTGGCTGATTGGGCGGCATGGGACCGAGCATGAGTTCTTCTCGTACAGCCGGGTGACCCGACAGTTTGGGGTGCGCCAGGGGTTGCCTGTGAGCCCGTGGTCTATCGGCATGGGGGATGAGAGGACTCGGACCGACCGGTCATCGTGCCACTGGGTGAGGATTCAGACATGGTGATCGACGTCCCGGACGTGGATGACGTCGGGACTACCGTAGAGTATGACCAGTGGTGGGTACTATGGTGGTGGCGAGGAGAGGGGCCATTGGGAGGCGTAGAGGCGGCAACGGTGGGCGGGGAGGGTGCTGAGGCACCAGGGGATGATTGGGGAGCTCCTTTGGAGGATGCGGACATGGTGGAGGTGGAGGGTGAGGATGCGGATTTGGGGGCTCCAGATCAGTCGAAGATGCAGGACATTGCGGAGCGGTGGGAGCCAGAGCAGGTTGCTATTCTAGAGAGTCCCATGCCTCAGGCGGATGCGAAGGACACGGATGCAGGGTATCTGAGATTGCACGGTTGGAGGGGTTGCTACGAAGGCGAGATGAGGAGCTGGGGAAGCTTTGGGAGAGGGATCTCCTACGGATGTAGCTAGCAGAGTGAGGGAATGCATTAGCTACTTCTCGCTGATGGGAGGGTATTGATGCGGCATGAGAGAGGGATCTCCTATGGACGTAGCTGGTAGAGAGGGATAGGGCTTTGGCACGGTGCGAGGAGAACTTGGTGACGTATCGCCAGCGAGAGATGGAGTCATTATGGCAGTGGTTAGAGATGGAGGGAGATTAGCCACCTTGGTGGGGGGTCCCTACAGTCAGCAGAGGTGGATCGTCATGTCGCTCGAGAGGGAGTGAGACTAAGCAGTCAGCATCCTCTCGTCGTAGGCGACTAGATGAGGGGGGGCGAGTAGGCATGATGCGGGGGCTAGCGAGTAGCCGCCTGAGGGGTCCCATAGGACCCACACCACGGGGGTAGTTCCCGTCGCACCGATCCTGCATGATCATGGTGGCCGACGCCCTAGGCTTGGGGGTTTTTGAGCTTTTGGATTGTGCGGGGTCAGATGACCGGTTATTGTAGCCTACGGGCATTTTTGATGATATATATAGATGACTTTATTTTGTTTATGCGAGTGATGATTTGATTTTATGCCTGATGAGTGATGAGTATGGATGTATGCATGTTAATTTATTTTGATGGATGCATATGTTATGATGAATGCAAATGTTTTTGATGTATATGTGATATGCAAAATGTAATGGATGAATTGAATTTGTGTTGTTTGGTTTAGGGCACCATAGACTGTTTAGGACTTTGTGATTTTTCTTTTAGGCGATTGTTGTGGTAAATGACTTTGCATGTATACATGTGGTTTTTTTGTATTTTTTGATGGTATTGCAAGGATGAAAAGTAGCGCAGTTGGTTTAGAAATGTAGCTAAGGTTTTTTGAGACTCAGACGGTTTTAACTCACTAGCCACGATTGTACTTTATCTTACAAGACTTTTGAACAAGGTATGAATCGGACTTGTCTTTGACCAAGCTATTTCACATCCCTGTGTGTGCAATTGAGTTCATTTATGTGGTATTTGTCAGGATACCACCAGTGCCAGATAGGCTATCAACCAAACCTGTATTGAGGATCACCTAATTAGCTCCACTAACTCCTTTATTGTATTTAGTCAGATTAATCTGCGGTGCTATCTAGGATACCATAAGCTAGCTCATCCACATGCAAACATTGATCTGTACACAAGTTAATGTGACAGATATATCGTCATGCGGGAAGTTTACCGCCAGTGACCGATAGGCTATCCACCAAACCGGTACTGAGGCTTGCCTCATGACCTATCGAAATGCTGAGAGTTCCAAGGATTCAAGTTCGACTCCCTTCTTTTCTTCTATTGTATTGGGATACTTGCTCGTTGGTAGTGATAAAAATCACTTGTTTATTTTTATATATTTTTCTTTTGAGCAAGGGATTTGGATTCGAGTGATAAGAATCACTATTGTATGTGCTTTTTGATGTATGCACTTTGGGATATCAAATTTTGGTGTTTTGACTTTTGCAAATTTTTGATGTTTTGCAACTATTGAGAACTTGGGATTCTTGGGGAATTGGGTAGGGAAGATGCTTGTCCTTTTGCCAACTCTCAGCATTCTTTGGGTCATTTGCACAGGGGGATGAGCAAGATAACCGTTTCGCTTATGGTGACCTGGATTACTTTGCAGGTTTCATCTTTCGTTCACACAACTTGGGAATTTTTATGTGTTTTAATTTGTGTTGGGATGCTACGTAACAAGGTGTGATTCAAGTAGAACTCTACCTTCGTAAAATCTGTCTGACTTGGTACAGTACATGGCTAGAAAGCAAAATTATGACTGAAAGACGAAAACTCTTGATACATTCGAAGACAACTGACTTTAGTGTGGTAAAAAGCAGTAAATGGCATGTTTTTGTTGTTTTTTGGATTGCTTATAAAATGGAAAAATGTGGAACAAGATGGACTAGCAGAGCAATTACAGCCTATGGTGCCTTTGACCTGTACGACCACAAATATGCAATGTATGGATGCGATGCTTAATGCAACTATATATTTTTGTATTTTTGATGGATTGATTTTTGTGAATATGAAGATGAGATGTGAGAAGAGCTTTTTATTGATGAATTTGAGCATGCCTGGAAATGAGATGCAAATTTTTGTTGTTTTTGATGATTTTTGGATTTTCTTATTTTTGACCAAGCGATTGTGGGAATCCTTGGAGCATTTTGGGATTGACCAAGCGATTATATGAATCCTTGGAGCATTTTGGGATTGACCAAGCGATTATATGAATCCTTGGAGCATTTTGGGATTGACCAAGCGATTATATGGAATCCTTGGAGCATTTTGGGATTGACCAAGCGATTGTATGGAATCCTTGGAGCATTTTGGGATTGACCAAGCGATTATAGGAATCCTTGGAGCATTTTGGGATTGACAAGTAATTGTAGGAAATCCTTGGAGCATTTTGGGATTGACCAAGCGATTATAGGAATCCTTGGAGCATTTTGGGATTGACCAAGCGATTATAGGAATCCTTGGAGCATTTTGGGATATGGCTCTCTTAGATATGGAATGGTCACAAATGACTGATATTCAAGGGTTCTGTTTCCTTGATTCCATCAAGAGAGGCTAGCCGGTATGTCTCGGGTCCTATTTTGCTATCAATGACATATGGACCTAACCAATTTGCCATGAACTTGTCCCTTAGGTGGGACGGCAAACTAGAGTTCTGTTGGTTTTCCTTCAAAACCAAATCACCAACCCGAAAGTCCCTCGGGTGAACTTTCATGTTGTAAGCTTTCTTAAGTCGCTCTTGATAGATACGTAAATGCTCGAGAGCATTAACGCGTCGTTCGTCAAGCAACGTAAGCTGGTCTAACCGGGCCTACCGTGCAGCATCATCATCGATGAACTCTTGCATTGATATGCGTAGGGAAGGAATTTCCAACTCTAGAGGCATGACTGCCTCGGAGCCATACACGAGCGAAAATGGAGTGGCCCCAGTGGGCGTCCGAATGCTAGTGCGATAAGCCCACAGGGCAAGTGGGATTTGGATGTGCCAATCCTTATGACTATCTGCGACCGTCTTTTTAAGGATGGCAACTAGCATTTTGTTTGACGCCTCTGCTTGCCCATTCGCCTACGGATAATAGGGTGTCGAAAAACTATGCTGAATTTTGTACTTTGTGGTCAAAGCATGCACGTCTTTGTTCTTGAATGGTGTCCCATTATCCGAGACTATTTTGGATGGAATACCAAAATGACATATGATGTTATGCAAAATGAACTCCACAATGCGGGGTCCTATCGTAGAGGTAAGCGGAACTGCTTCCACCCACTTGGTAAAATACTCTGTGGCCGTTATGATAAACGTGTGATGGCCTGACGACATAGGGGAGATCTTTCCAATTAGATCGAAGCCCCACTGCGAAAATGGCCAAGCCGACTGGACTATCTGCAAGGCCTAGGAAGGTACATGCATCAAATTGGCATGGTGTTGACACTTCACGCACTTCTTGACATATGCGCAACAATCTCGCTCTAAAGATGGCCAATAATAGCCCATGCGAAGAATGCGCTTTGCGATGGCCATACCACTGAAGTGGCCACCACATGTACCATCGTGCGCTTGGGCGACTGCCCAAGTGGACTCTTGTTGGTCCAAGCAACGAAGGAGGATTCCTTCATAGCTACGATGGTACAAAATGTCTCCTATCAAGACATACTTAGCCGCTTTCTGCTTGAATGCTCGTTTTGTGGCATGCGTCAATCCAAGCGGGAGATTACCTAACTTGAGGTAGTCTCTAATGGGTAAATACCAGTCCTGTTGATCGGAAACCTCGACGGTATGAACAGCCAATCCCTCTTGAAGTTCATCCCTAGCAAACGTTGAGTGGGATAGAACTTGTAAGAATAGCGTTGTGTTGCTATTAATGGGAGTAGGGGAGAACAAGGACCCCCAGTTGGCATGTTTCAGATGATCGTGGATTCGAGAGAACTTATCCGAGGATGGTTCAATCTGGATCATGTGGATTCCTGGCGTCAAGTCAGAGCTTGCACGCTCCATCATGGATTGCGATAGGGTTTTGACTTGAATGGTTGTCATATCACCAGAAAGGTCTTGCGGGATTAGTGACCCCAAGGAGGCCATTGTGTCCGCAAAATGATTCGATGACCGAGGGAGTGCCTCGATGTCATACCACTCAAGTTTTTCCAGGAATTTGTCCACAAGGGCTTTATAAGCCTACAAAATTGGGCATTTGCATTGGAATACCCCTTTGACTTGATTGACAATTAACAGCGAATCACCAAAGATGTTCAGTCGTTTGATGTTCATGGTGATTGTTGTCTGAAGACCTATGAGCAAGGCTTCATACTCTGCATTATTGTTGGTGCATGGGAAATTTAATTTAAATGACAGGGGCATTGGAGCGCCCTGCGGTGTGAAGAATACTATTCCCATGCCACCACCTTGCTCACATTTAGAACCATCAAAAAATAGGGTTATGTCAGCCTGTGACTCAGGCTCATCAAAATCTGGCGATTCTGAGACATGGAAGACCCCATCATCGGGTAGTTCTATGACTAGAGGCTGATCGTCTTCAAGAGGAGCCTCTGCTAGTTGATCGGCTATGACTTGTCCTTTGATAGATTTTTGTCCGATAAACTCTATGTCAAATTTTGTCAACAACATGATCCATTTTGCCGTGCGACTACTATGATAAGTACGACTCATCATGTATCGCAATGGATTCTCCTTAGACACAACATACGTAGTGTTGCTCAGCATGTAGTGGCATAGCTTTTTGGTAGCAAACACCACTGCCAAGCAGAGTTTCTCGACGTATGCATAGTTAAGTTCATAACTGACCAGGGTGCGGCTAAGATAGTAAGTAGCCTGTTCTTTGTGAAGTTCATTCTTCTGGGCCAGCATGGCACCCAGTGCCACCTCAGTAGCTGAGATGTATAAGTAGAATGACACTCCTGGTCTAGGTGGTGCCAATACTGGCGACGAAGCCAAGTATTGTTTGATGTCATCAAAGGCTGACTGGCACTCGTCATCCCAGTGAAATGCAACCCCCTTGTGCAATAATTTGTTCATGGGTCGGCACTTGTCAGATAGCTGCGCTATGAAGCGCTTAATTGACGTGACCTTTCCCTGTAGACTTCTGAGCTGCTTAATGGTAGTTGGGGGAACCATTTCAAGGATTGCCTTGACTTTCTTTGGGTCCACCTCGATGCCTCGCTTTGAGACTATGAAACCCAAGAGTTTTCCAGATGTGATGCCAAATACGCACTTCTTGGGATTCAGTCTGACTTTATGCTCCATGAGGCGATCGAGGATCTTGCTTAAGTCATCGAGATGATCTGGGCACAAAAGAGACTTGGCCAACAAATCATCCATGTAATCTTCCAAAGTTTTATGCATGTAATCATGGAAGATGTACGTCATGGCACGTTGGTAGGTGGCGCCAGCATTTTTAAGGCCAAAAGGCATGACCTTATAACAAAATGTCCCCCAAGGCATTGTGAACGCCATTTTTAGTTGATCCTCGGGATTGATACGAATCTGATTGTATCCCGAGAAACCATCCATGAGGGATAACATTTCGTGACCTATTGTAGCGTCTACCAACGCGTCGATGCTTGGCAAGGGGAAATCATCCTTAGGACTCGCTTTGTTTAGATCTCAAAAATTAGTGCATATGCGAATCCTCCCGTCGGGATTTTTGATGGGCACCATGTTGGACAGCCATGGCGGATAATCCATGCAGATGACAAACTGTGCATCCAACAGCTTTTGCAATTCATCTTTGACCATCAAGGCCACTTGTTGGGTGCATCTTACGTAGTTTTTGCTTAACTGGCTTGATTTTCGGGTCAAGCGTTAGATTATGCGTGACTAGCTACGGATCTAGCCCCGGCATGTCTCTGTATGACCATGCAAAAACCTCCTTCTTCTCTTTGAGAAGGGCAATGTAGTCGGCTTGCTCTTCAGGGGATAAGCTTACCCCCAACTTGATAATCTATGGATTCATTGGATCTAAGCCGATGTCTACGTCAGTCGTCTCCTCGATCGACATGTGGGATCCGTCCTCCAACTGATGTGGAGTTGGGATCAAATGGATATCGTTAGCTGAGTTTAAATCTACGTTGGGAACCTCGGGTTCCTCTTCAGCCTGAAAGATATCCTGAGTTGTCCCTGGGGTAAAATGAGGCATTTTATCGAAAGGCCAGTACTATGATGGGGATGGAGGTGAATTGACGTGATCCCAGTCGATGGCATCTATGTCTAGATGCAAGGACCATGCTGGATCGGCCGGATTGTGGATGGGTGCGGTCAAGTCAATGGAGATCATGTGGATGAAATGAACTTGGTCTCCATTACCATGGGTGTGATGACTCAAACATTCTGGATGTTCTCTGTGTTCTGGATCTGGTTCTGTAGGTACTGGCATGAATGGATCGGCCCTATGTGCTGATAGGAAGACAGGGTCTTCCCTCGGCACTGATGTCATTATAGGGTCTCGGGGTGGACGTTGCTCATCGTAAACTTGGAGCAGCGGATCCAACACTTGGTCCCACCCTGCTGGGTCTACGTACCACTCATGCCCTGGCAGTATGCCCATCTGTGCAAATAAGTCATCAATCTCCAAGGGACGTCGTTGTTGCATTTGTTGCCTTTGTTGCATTTGTCGCATGTGGTTGAGATAGGCCATCTCAGTTTCATCTTTCGAATCACTGTCGGAGATCCAAAAATGTTCATTTTCTTCAACAACTGCTTGCGACATTAAGGGCTCACCTTGTTCTAGCAAATTAATCTGGTCCCATTGTTGTTGGTCCACGCTCCGTGGGGGGACCTGATTCTCTTGACACAACACTGGCTCGATTGGAACCTCTAAAGGGAACAGTTTCAAAAATATCTCTTGATAGTTTTTCATGGGAATCTCTCGTGAGTGATCACTATTGGATTCGAAGGGATCATATGACACTGGTTCATATTCTGATTCATCCTCCGAAGATCCTTCTGGACACTGTTTATGCTCTCCTTGAAAGTGAGTTCCCAAACTTTCACCTCTCTCTATCAAAGGAGAAGGGTTATTGATGTTACCAAGGGTGGTTGTTGACCATGGGAGGTAATCTCCCAATGTATATGTTGTGTTTGGGTTGGCATAAGGATCTGATGCCAATCCACCCTTGTTGCCTATTCCTAGGCCTTGCATGTTTTCCACCAAGATGTCTAAGGGCAGGGGGTGGTTGAACCCTACTCCCGACTTGTCATAAGGCATTTGGTATCTTGGCTGGCAAAGGACACGCACTCCTTGCTCATACCTGCCTAGCCCGTATCCATGCCAATTGCATTGGCCAAGATATTTCAGAGCAAAGTCCGGGTTAGACAGATAGTTGACATCTCCTGCAAAAGGCTCTTCATCCTCGTCCTTTTGCATGCATGGCTCAGCACCATGGTCAAGGCCCCCATACACAAAATTGGTCTGGTTCGGTGGGTAGCCTAAAGGAACAACTGTCCCGATGGGGAGGCGAGGTCTCCCCATGTCTTGCACTGACTCTAGCATGGGCGTTGCTACAACATTCCGCACTAGATACTCCCCCAGGCCCGTGCTGGCCATTTCAACAGTAATTGTTGGCGATTGAGAGGGAGGGAATGGAAGCCCTTCCGGAGTCCATTCCATGTTGGGTGGACTAGGAGCCTCAGCTTCCATTGTGCTAGGTATCTCTTCTGTTGAGATGGTTGATATTGTTGGCAGCGCCTCTTCCAGGGGTTGAGCCTCTTCCAAGATTTGTTTCCCTTTGTCCTTCTATTTAGCCATGATAGGTGGCATTGGTAGTGAAGGAGCGGACGATGAAGATGCACCTGGCTGGGGTTTTGATGGATTAGTCACCAGTGGTGCTCGCGGCATCGGACCCTGTCTAGATGGATTTAACTAAAAATCCAAGTGCGTCGATGGGAGGGTCGATTGCGGCATCAACTGCACCGCATTGCAATATTTGAAGGGTTCTAAGTCCATCGGGACTACATGTACTTCTCCTTCAAATGCATACTTCAAACACTGGTGAGCTATCGAAGGGACACACTTCATGTCCCTGATCCATGGCCGCCCTAGCAATATGTTGTATGCCATCTCGCCTTCCAAAATATGGCACAATGTAGGTATCATCTTTTGTCCTACCTGAATGGGTAGAACAATTGTGCCAACTGTCGAGCATATCGCATCATTGAATGCTCGCAGTGTGTAAGTGGAAGCGGTGATGTGAGAGGCTGGCAGCTTCAGATGTTTCAATGCTGCTGTAGTAATGATGTTACTAGACGAACCAGTGTCTACCAACACCCTCTTATATGGGATCCCGTTGACCCGCGCGATAACGTGCAGGGGTGGATCTGCCATGTCATCAGATACTGATTTAACTTCATCTTCTCGAAAGGTAATGACTGGCTCCGTGCATCGTTTTACATGTCCCACGAAGTTATTGAAGGAATTCGCTTCGTGGGGCTGCAACTCGATGGCTTTCAAAATCTCCATGAGAGCCTCCCGATGGGGCGCTGATTGTTGTATAAGCTCATATATGGAGAGCCTAGCCGACGTGGTCCACAAACTCTGCGTGAGTTTGGTCCGTATCGTGACCTCGGGTCTAGGCGGAGGTAACTGCACAGGGTGTTGTTGAGGTTGCGACGTTGCTGGAACTTCTCTTGTGGCTGCCTCGGGGGCAACTCCTGGGTATTTCTTGTTCCTGGTCACTATGCTGATCATTCCCACATACCCTTGCATGGGGAAATTCTGTCGCACCTCATTGACCTGAAGGGGTTTTGCTTGTGCCTCATGGGCAGGCAAGGGATCCTTGAAGACCCCCATCTGCTTGGTTATTTGGTGCTATGGGGTTGTCCACTGCCAATGTTTTATTATCAATCAAGTCTTGTATTAATCCTTTGAATTTCTAGCATGCGTTCGAGGTCATGTCCCCTTCGCCTGTGGAACCTACAATACAAATCCTCTCTGTATCCCTTAGGCTTGGGAGCGTTAGGATCTATGGTTTGGATCTCTGGAAGGGTGATTAAATTCATTGCTGACAAGCGGTCAAATAGGGAGTCCCTAGACTCCGTATAAGGGGTGTATTGTCGCTTAGGGCGACGCTGCTGATTTTGCTCCTATTTTTTATTTTCTCTTTCATAATTATTAGGAGGCACTGCCTGATAATTAGCCTTTTGAGGCTGTATTTCTTGTGCAGGCTTAGGGACATTTATCGCAACTTGATTAACCGCAGCGGGTTTTGGTTGCGTAGTCCCTATCTTTGTGTTTTTGTTCCACTCTTTCTTTTTAGGTTTGGCAATTTTGCCATCCTGTATTTTGATCTCTTCGATAACTCTGGCTTGCGCCAGAGCTTCTTCTAAGGTGGCATATTGTTGCAGCTGCAATAGCCCAGAGATCGATCTTAGACAACTTCGTGAAAACATTTGTGTGAGGTCGGACATAGGGGGAAGGTAGGGTAGCTTAGAAAGCAGAGCCCTCCATCGATTCCCGTAGGCCGCCATTGTCTCCTCCTCATATTGCCTGAGGCTGGCCAGGTCACTCAGTGACGCCTTCTTCTTGGTGTTGAAGGTGAAGCGTTCAAGGAACGCATCCACTAATTGATCCAAGTTATTTATGTTGTGCTTCGGCAACTGGGTGAACCAATCCGAGGTAGGGCCTACGAATGTGGTTATGAATGTCCTTAGCAACAACGCATCATTATCCTGAATGCCAAAGCATTGGCTCAGGAATCTTGTCACATGCTCTTGAGCATCCTCTTCACCCTTAAATACTGCCAATTGAGGCAACTTGAAATGTTCGGGGTAAGAAGGTGCGGGCACTAACGGATGCATCGGATGACTACGGAGTTGACGTAACATGGGCTTTTGGGGCCCAGAAGCTTTGGTTTCCATAGACTCCAAATGCTCTAACAGCGCTTTGTATGCATCGAAAGATTTAATCTCTTCCTCTTTTGTTTGCTCCCGTTGTGAGTTGTGGGAGACTGGAGGCCTATGGAGGGGTGGCCGGATAGCAGCCCCTCCGCCTTGATAGGGCATTTCGGCCCGCTCTACTTCTTGTTCATACTCCTCGTAAACTTCTTGAGGAGTCTCTGGGTGAGACCTATGACCCTGAGTGGGTCCCCGTGGAGGGTACCCATCATTGTTTCGGGGAGTGGCCTCCCTCTCAGGTCTATGGGGTCTCGGAGGCAAAACTTGATGAGGTCACGGAGACCTATCCTGCACCAAGGGATTATGCCTCTCATATGGTTCTGCTTTTTGGGTGCGAGGGGTTGGAACCCTCTCAGGTAGGTTATAAAGCAGCTCATCTGCTTGGCGCTGAATGCGCTCTTTGTTAAGGCGGTATAAGCGCTCTAACTGCTGCTGATCTTGCTCAAGCCGCGTGATCTGGGCTTGGCGGGCGGCATGTCTGGCGACTGCCAGGTCAATTTGGTCTGCCATCTTGGGCTTAGGAGGCTTGAATGCCTCTCCTATGTATTTGCCTCGGTCGTGATGATCCGAGATTTCAATGGGTCGCTTCCCTCTGTCGAGGTTGGCGGCATTTACCTGAGGCTCTGGCCTCAATGTGTGACCATGGTATCTAGCAGGTGCGGAAGCGCAAGGCTCCCACGCTGTATATTGCTCTCGAGGAATGTGATGGTCTTCCTCGTACTCCCTTTCATGGGTGTGAAAGGGGCGGGCGGAGTTAGCTCGCCCTGTTTGGAGAGCCCTATGCTCTGGGTTTTGTCTGTCGGTTCTAACAATGATGGGAGGCAAAGGAGAGATGCCATAGTCACGTTGCCTCTCCTCATGGACACTGTGCCTCTCTAGCACTTCGTCGCGTGGTGGCCACTCATATCTAGCCTCTAAAGGCGGTCTTCTATCTACGTTGAGTGCCACATGTAAAGCTTCTTCCCGAAAGGGGCTGTGTTGAATGGGCGTGTCCCCCAGGGGGGTGTCCCTATAATTCCACCTTGACATGGAATGATGTGGACTCTCTTGTAGTCCAGACCGCCAAGGCGGTATGGCCAAGTCCTTAGGGCTAAAGCGGAGGCGACTTGTGCCCGCTCCTTGTACACTTTCCACAGCTTCTGCCCTTGATTGGGCTTGGCTACGGGTGTACACCATGGTGGTGCTCTTCTACAAGCTAAGCAGATTTTTATCTTTTTGTTTATGATTTTTTTTTTTTTGTTACACTAAGCAGAAATGAACACACACATACACAAACGGTGATTATCTCTTTTAAAGATTAATGGTGTGTCCTAGACTGGTTTTAGTGCGTTTTGATGATTTTGTTTTGTTTTTGAAAGTTTTGAAGAACGTTTAAATGCAGAATGTTGGCTCATATGACTCCCATAAATGGTCGCCCCTTCAATATACCATTGCCAGACCGATATACCAACCTCTCTATATACCCGCCCTTACGAGAGGGAAACTATAGGTACGTGAGAGCAGATGGTACATGGAACATAGGCGGTACGAAAGGGGGATTGTCCTGTTTATGACACCTACCATAGAAGACTTATCCTCGCATGTTGGGAATCACCCCAGCGACACTCGGTCAGCTTTCATCAGGATTTACGTCAAGCAACAGTGACAATCAGGGTAAATGGATGCAAAAATCAAGCCAAGGTGGTGATGAACCCACCGTTGGTCTTGATCAAGGGCTGGGGTCTTACGACCGGCTCCTTGGTTTAAAAATGCCACGTGATGTGTGTGTGGTTCTTTTTATTAAAAATTAAAACAGGCAGAAGCAACTACTTTCCTTAAGAAGGCAAAATTGACAGAAAATAGAAACAAAAAAGCAAAAAATGACAGGAACAGTTTAGGACCCTTACCTTTTCTCTGCCTAGACTTGTTGTTTCTGATCCTCGGCCCTGAAAATGCATAGACCAAAATTCGTCCCTGGGTGAGACGAATTACAGAACAGAATTTGTCCCTGTCTGAGATGAATTAGAATTCGTCTCAGGGTCAGACGAATTACAGTAATGTATTCGCCACAGGCAAAGACGAATAACAGTCAAAGTTCAAAAAAATGGTACCTGTGAGCACAAAAACACAAATTTTTAATCAGTTTCTTGATCTCAAAAACTAGGGGACAGAGTCCCACCGTGATCGCCACTGAAAGCACGAGATTTCGAAAAACAAAAATGGAAAACTCCAAACACAATGCAAGAATGAAACTAAACTTGATGCTACGAATTTGAAATGCGTAAAATGGAGAAAGCATAGACAAATTGAGATGAACCGAAAGAGGTATAGAAAGACAACCCTCTTTTTTATTGATGTATCTCAATTTCGGTTACAATTAGCTGTCTCTCCCCTTTTTAGGGGATAGGAGCATCAAACTTGTCTCTCGGTCACATCAATGGAAAGTCATCTCTCTTTCGCGTGCCCACATGCAAAATGGGCGGGCCAAAGTGTTGCCACCGCTGGTGTGAATGAATCCTTGATCCTTGCTGCTCCTCCTGCATTCAAAGAAACAACAAAATTGTTAGTAGCACCTGTGTCAAAGATGAAATGTTTGTTCTCTAACAAAACAATGAGAAATGCATGCAAAAGATTGATTACAGTGATAAATAAACCGATTCAAAACCATCTACAAATTTAACAGGAACCAAAGAACATTACCAGAGGGCCATTGCCATCAAAATAGTCAGGAAATTGGTCCGATTCGAATTCATCCCTGGGCGGGACGGATTCGACTGTAATTCGTCCCTGGGTAGGACGAATTCGCCTACGACAAAACGCCGAAGTAATCCTGCCCAAATGTCGCATCTCGGGAACTCCAAAAGACCTGCAAACTTAGGGGTTAGCTAATTGGGGGCATTTTGGGAAGACCCAGATGGTCGGATTTCCCCAATTTGACCTCCATCAATGGGAATTTGACGTCGCTACCTGCAAGTTAGTGAGGACAACAAAAGCGACAAAACATGGTAAAATTTGATCAAAGCCTTGTGAAATTGGAATTACAAACTATTGAAACAACATAAAATGAAATGCAAGATAAACAAGTGACAAAAGGAACAATCTACCATGAATCCCTAATCGTTCTAAAAAGAAGATTAGGCTCGCATCAATGCGGGGCGCCCGGGTGGGCCGCCCACCGTTGGAACCTGATTTCGGCACCAATCCACTTGGGATGGGCCCAAAATCTCTTGTAATGGGTTGTCGGTGAATTGGTAGATCAATGTGGTCAAATGTCGGGTTTTGGGTCCGGATTCACACTTCCAATAGCCACCCAATGACCTCTCTTGCGAAAGAGATCAAGGATGTGGAAGAGGTGAATCAAAAGGGTAAAAGTGTGGTATTCAATTTGGCAGCACTTCGTTGCTTGAAAATGCCTCCAACTTGTCCTCTTTTGGGTGAGAAAGTTCACCATTTTATAGACCCAAGGGGTCTCTTTTGGAGGGGCATGCAGGGGTGCCATGTGGCGGCCATGCCTTCCCATGAGGGAGGAGACTCCTCCATGACTTGGGCTTCCATGACTGCCCTTGTGACAGTCCTCTAACGCCCAATCTGCCCACCTACACGCGCATGCAAGGCAGGAGGCATTAATTGACTGTCCTCGGCTGCCACTTGGCGCCATTTTTCTTTTTGCCCGTTGAACCTAGAATTCGTCCTGACCCAGAGCGAATTCAGAATTCGTCCCTGGGTGAGACGGATCCCAATTTGAATTCGTCCCTGGGTGGGACGGATACTGAGCAAAGTGCCTGAATGTGCCAAATTGCCTTCTGACCTTCCAAAATTGCTACAAAAGTGGTTAGGACCACTGTTTAACCTCTGAGGGCTGCCCTGGGGGCTGTGTGTGTCAAAGCGATCAGTGTTTGCAGTCACATAATCGGATTGGTGCTGTTTTGGTGTCTACACAAAGACTTTAGTCTTCAAAATTTATCTTAATCTTGTGCCATGTGTTCATATTTATTTTTTTCTTTGCTTTAATCTTATTCTTTGATCTTCTTGTCTACATTTTTAGTTGTGATATGGATTTTGGAGTCACTTCTGAATATGAAGTTAGCAAGTCATCATAATAATGCATTCTGGATATTAAAGATTCCCTATTGAAGCTAATATGTGCTTCATTAAAATCATATGTGTCATAGCTTACATACTTCTTCTCTTGTCTTTTCTTGTGATAAATCTCAAAGGTGAGTATGTTGCATAACTTTATTATCATTAACATAAACCATTCATCAATATGCATAAATATCAAATCATTCATTCACAATGCATTCTCCATAATAACAATCCACAAATGAGAGAAAGATAGATAATACCCTTAAGGTAGGGAAACACCAATAATAATACTTAAGGAAAGAATAACTCCACAAGATCTCCCAATATTAGAAGACACTTCATGGGCACAAAAATTACATAAGATGAAGAACACAAGCTTATACTGAGAGGGGGGTGAACAGTATAAGACCACTTTTTACTTTTTCTTCCAATTCAATATTATGTTGTGTATAGATAGCAGTATCAATAGCAATAATCAAAGCAATGCACAAAATACCATACACAATAGAGACACCACAATTTACGTGGTTCACCCAATGTGGGCTACTCCACGGAGAAAATATTTTACTAAAACTTTCTCAATCAATCTCTTTGGGAATCACTCCCAATTACAATGTTTATGGATCTCTGTCCAAAGGAGATGTTGATCCCCTAATCTCAAGTTCGTGGATCTCTTCCATAGGAGAACTCTTTCCCCTTCTTCTCTGGCTATGTGATCTTCTAGAAGACTCTGTCTCTCTATTGCACTGACTGGTGGACCTCTCTCCACTTGAAGACTCCTCACTCAGATCTATCTTCAACTATGTTGGCTGCTGGATCTCTATCCACTGAGACTCTATCCTCTATACTCTATCACCTCTAAAGCTCTATCAATAGGCTCACTAAGAACCTGCTCAATAGGCTCACACAGAACCTACTTAACAAGCTCACACAGAACTTGTCAAATCTGCTCAAGCAAGCTCACCAAGAACTTGCCCAAATCTGCTCTAGCAAGCTCACCAAGAACTTGCCCAAATCTGCTCTAGCAAGCTCACCAAGAACTTGCCCAAATCTGCTCCAACAAGCTCAATAAGAACTTGTCCAAATTATATCCAAAATCACCAAAAACTATCCACAAATCTGTCCACAAAGCTATCCCAAAACTATCCACAAGGGCCTTCCCAAAGGCTCAATCAATCATACACAAACTGCCACAAATTTCCAAAATCTATCCCAAATATCTTCTCAAAGACTCAACCAATCATGCTCAAGTAGCACTCAAAACTCATCCACAACTCTATCAAGGCAAAGCTCAAAGATGAACTCAACAATGAATGGCAATGTACTCTTCAATGGATAACAACAATGATCCACAATGATCTCAACTCAACTCAACTCAAATCAACTCATAGAAGCATAAAGAGAATTGTTAGAGACTCAATTTTAGTCTCAATAATCAACTCAACTCAACTCATAGAAGCATAAAGAGAATTGTTAGAGACTCAATATGTTCTAGGCTCAATCTCAACTCAACTCAAATCAGAATAATGGAATAGTTTGTTTCATAGGACTTGAACAATCACTTCACACATCACTTGACTAGGCTTATTCAACTCAACTCAACCCAAGTCTTATAGAACCATAAAGAGAATTGTAGAGACTCAATATGTTCTAAACTCAATCTCAACTAATCACCACAAGGGACAATTCTTCCTCACACAACCCTAGTCCAAGTATGTATCAACCAACTCAAATGTTTCCAACAATGCTCAATTACAAATCTCACATAACAATGATACTCATGTTCTTTTCTAACTCATGTTCTTTCACAACCAATGGGCTTCAACAACTATGCTTATAAAACAAGGTTTAAACACAACTCTCAATTCAGAAAACCTTGAAGCATTCAATCAACCACTTTCGAAAAGGAAACCACAAACAATCCTTTTCCCTCCAATGATATTTCAGAAATCAACCACCATAGACAATCAATAGGAGAATGTGCCCATACCTTTTATGAAGATGAAGAAACCCCTTTGGAAAATCTGCCACACTCAACACACTTTGAAAAGAACAAAACAACCTTCACTTGAACCCTTTTACAAAAATAGAAATATCTCTTTATGTACACCTTATTTCTCCTTCTAAATAAAATAATCAAATAGCCCTCAAAATAAGCTTTCCAACGATATATAATATGATATACTTCTAAAAGGAAAATCACCAGAAATATTTCCTTTTCACAACATGCACCACAAACCTTATCTCTCCTAGGGCAACCTTAGAAAAATAAAATATTTGGAAAAATTAATAACTTGCCTTTAACCTCAGCAGGATTCGATCCCTTGTCGCTACCCCTACACCACTCAAACCATGGTGCCAACAACCACGTGAGCCAACCGCTCACATAGAAACCAAGAGCGCAAGACCTCCTTCTTGCTTCCTCCGAACTTGCCCTCAAAAACCACGTGCGCAAAAGGTTCTCCCTTTTTACCTTGCAAAAACTAGTGTCGATGGGATTCGAACTTCGGATCTGCTGGCGCTTAAACACCTTACGTGCCTTCCTCTTGCCGCTAGGCCACAAGCGCCTATGGTGATAGGTAAGGAACCTCCCTTACCTTTGTTCCCTCTTCTCTTCACTGGTTTTCGAATGAATACGACACTTCTGCTCCCTTAGCGCTTCGAACGGATTATCTTCATCGAGGACTTAGGGAAAATAAAAATTTTAGTGGCATATTTATATATGCCCACCTTTTTCTTTTGACGTCGGCTATGACTTAATATTATTTGCCTCCTCCTTTTTGACGTCGGCAATAATAAAATATTAATTTTAATTTTAATTTAATTTTAAATGATTAAAATTTAAACTTAAATATTTAAAATTAATTATCTCCTTCATCGGGCACCTTTTTCGATGAAACAAAAATCCAACCTGGGTTTTAAGAAAAACCCATTTCAAATCTGCCATCCATGGTTTTAAATAAAACCTTTTATTTTTCCTGCCTTGGTTTTCACAAAAACCTTGTAAATAGCCATGCTTTCCAAAATATCATAAATGCTTATTTATGAAATATTTTGGCCACCAAAACTCAATGTGATCCATGTGACATCAATGATAACATAAAATGCCTCAAATTACCTCAAATTTCCAACAATCTCCCCCTTTGTCATTGATGGCAACACCTCTAATGCAAATCACCACAGTCACTACAAAAACCAACTCTGAGAATCAAAGTTGCTCCCCTAACTCAATACTCTCTATGGAGGCTGCTCCCCCTAACTCAATACTCTCTTTGGAGGCTGCTCCCCCTAACTCAATGCTCTCCCCCTTACTCAAATCTCTCCCCCTTTGACATCAATGGCAAAAGGGACACCTATGGGGCTAAAAGATATGACTCTTAAGCTTAGCCCCCTCACCCCCTTCTCTCTTGAGGTGATTAATTTTGGGGTGGGAGTACTTTTACTCCCATATCACTTTGTTTCTTTCCTCTATCAACTTCCTTCCATGTTTTTTTGATATCCTTCTCTTGATGAATTACTTGATCTTCTTGTCTAGAACCTGTTTGACCTTCTTGCTTTTGACCTTCTTGCCTTGAACCTATTTGGAATTGAGTCCTACACCATTTTGCAATATGCCCAAAGTTATTGCAATTGAAACACTTGATATTGTAGCCTTTGGATGGTGCCCATATCTTGAATTCATTCTTAAAATAATTTCCATATCCATTCCTTTCCTGAACCCTGTATTGTGAAGCTCTGTTTTCATGACCATTATGACTTCTGAATTGTGTAGCTCTAAAACCAAAACCATGTTGCTCATTTCCTTTGCACTGAAAATATTTATGACCAATCCTGTTACATGAGAAGCAATGTCCCTGAAAACCATACCTTCTTCCTTTGAAGTTCCTTCTAGCAAAATCAAACTTCTTTGATCCATGGATCCTACAATGTATAGCCCTGTGTCCAAATCTATTACAAGAAAAACAATGTCCTTGAAAAGCCCTTTGTTCATGCCTTGGTTCTTCATATCTTTCTTGACCATTATCCTTATGATCATTTTCAACTTGTGCATTGCATCCTTGAACCTTCTTTGTAGTATCTAAAACTTCTTCCTTAGTTTCTTCCTTGCTTTTCTCTTCAAGAATTTATTTTCCTTTTGAACTTGATTCACCTATCTCAAAACAAGAACCAAACTGAATATTTGGAGCCATAGGAACTTTGGAACTTTCCTCACAAATATTAGGTGCTTCCTTGCTTTCATATTTTAAAACTTCCTTTCCTTTTGAGTGTGACTTTTCTTGGAAGTAAGATACAACCTTAAAATAAGTTTCCACTCCTTTTTGAACCTTTTCATCTAATGTATCATGTCTTGTCATGGTTACCCTTAGTTCTTCATTCATCCTTTCTTCTATCCTTTTTGCATTTTGAAGCTCTTCTCTGATATTACTGATTGTTTGAAGTAGTTCTTCTCTGATTTTGACATCTGTTCGAATCTTGTTTTCAAGATTCCTGTATTCTTCTTTTAGCCTTTTGATTTTTTATTTTTGTTTACTTGGATCATCCTCTTCCTTTTCTATTACCAAAAGTGAGACTTCTTTATTTTCACTATCATTGAGACCATTATAATCTTCTATAGCAAACAAACTCTCAAGATTTCTTTGACCATGCTTGTTTCCTTGATGTGTCATCTCATCTTCACTATCACTGAAACCATTGCAATATCCTGATCTGTGATCTCTTTGACCACACACAAAGCATTGTTCTCTTTCACCTTCTATTCCTAGAAATAAATGTTCTTCCTTTTCATCATCTGATTTGTCTCTATCACTATGATCTGAGCTATCACTTGCTTCTACAATGTAGTAAGATTTCTTTGCCTTACAAAAAATTTTCTTCTTCTCATACCTGTTTTGCTTGAATCTGTCATCTTTGTCATGCTTATGCTTTCCATATTCTTTTCTTCTGTGACCCTATTTTTCATCATCATTATTTTCTTCATGTGGACACTTGTATGCATAGTGACCAAGATCACCACACTTGTAGCATCTGACTTTCCTTATATCCCTAAAATTCCTTGAGTCCTTATTCCTTTTGATGAAGTTAGCTTCCTCATCATTATCTAGAACTCTATCTATCTCTGAAACTTTCCCTTTCTCTTTTTCTGAAGCCTTGAATGCAATCTCTTTTATTGGAACCTGATGCTTACTTACCCTCATCTCATAAGTTGTGAGAGTACCTTGCAATTCTTCCATTGTTAACTTGTTGATATCCATTGTCTCTTCTATTGTTGAAACCTTAGAATCATATTTCATGGGAAGTGATCTCAAAACCTTTTGAGTAACTTTTGATTCTTTCATCTCAAAACCTAGGCCTCTCATGGTGTTAGTGATTTCATCAACTCGAAGTAAAAACTTTGCAATATCTTCAGAATCTTCCATTTTCAATTCCTCAAATATTTTTCTATGAGTTTGTAGTTTTGCCAACTTTACCTTGGAATCTCCTTCATAAGTATTCCACAACTTGGTCCACATTTCATTAGCTGAAGTACATACCATGACTTTTGCAAAATCTATCTCATGAAGCCCACTCAAAATACAATTCATTGCTCTTGCATTGATCTCAACCAATTTCTTGATAGTCTTATCTACCTCGGGATCACCTTCAACCCTATACTCTTTTTCAACCATTTTCCATACCTCATATCCTTGTGATATCAAGTAGTTCTTCATCCTCATGCTCCAGAAAGCATAATTGTTACCATCAAACAATGGAGCCTTATTTGTAGATGATCCATTCTGTGAAGCCATCTGTGTTCTTGTAGAATCTACCCTCAAGTTGTTAGCCTTTTCGAAGGAACCCGCTCTGATACCAATTGAAGAACACAAGCTTATACTGAGAGGGGGGTGAATAGTATAAGACCACTTTTTACTTTTTCTTCCAATTCAATATTATGTTGTGTATAGATAGCAATATCAATAGTAGTAATCAAAGCAATGCACAAAATACCATACATAATAGAGACACCATAATTTATGTGGTTCACCCAATGTGGGCTACTCCACGGAGAAAATATTTTACTAAAACTTTCTCAATCAATCTCTTTGGGAATCACTCCCAATTACAATGTTTATGGATCTCTGTCCAAAGGAGATGTTGATCCCCTAATCTCAAGTTCATGGATCTCTTCCATAGGAGAACTCTTTCCCCTTTTTCTCTGGCTATGTGATCTTCTAGAAGACTCTTTCTCTCTCACTAACTGGTGGACCTCTCTCCACTTGAAGACTCCTCACTCAGATCTATCTTCAACTATGTTGGCTGCTGGATCTCTATCCACTGAGACTCTATCCTCTATACTCTGTCACCTCCAAAGCTCTATCAATAGGCTCACTAAGAACCTGCTCAATAGGCTCACATAGAACCTCTAACAAGCTCACACAGAATTTGTCAAATCTGTGCTAACAAGCTCACCAAGAACTTGCCCAAATTTTATCCAAAAACTCAATAAGAACTTGTCCAAATCTCCAAATCTCAATCTATCCACAAATTGTCAAAATTAAAAGTGTCCCAAAATATCCACAAGGCCTTCTCAAAGGCTCAATAATCATAAAAATTTAAAATCTTATCCACAAATATCTTCTCAAAGACTCAATCAATCATGCTCAAGTAGCACTCAAATCTCATCCACAACTCTATCAAGGCAAAGCTCAAATATGAACTCAATAATGAATGGCAATGTACTCTTCAATGGATAACAACAATGATCCACAATGATCTCAACTCAACTCAACTCAACTCAAATCAACTCATAGAAGCATAAAGAGAATTGTTAGAGACTCAATATGTTCTAGGCTCAATCTCAACTCAACTCAAATCAGAAATAATGGAATAGTTTGTTTCATAGGACTTGAACAATCACTTCACACATCACTTGACTAGGCTTATTCAACTCAACTCAACCCAAGTATTATAGAACCATAAAGAGAATTGTTAGAGACTCAATATGTCTAAACTCAATCTCAACTAATCACCACAAGGGACAATTCTTCCTCACACAACCCTAGTCCAAGTATGTATCAACCAACTCAAATGTTTCCAACAATGCTCAATTACAAATCTCACATAACAATGATACTCATGTTCTTTTCTAACTCATGTTCTTTCACAACCAATGGGCTTCAACAACTATGCTTATAAAACAAGGTTTAAACACAACTCTCAATTCAGAAAACCTTGAAGCATTCAATCAACCACTTTCGAAAAGGAAACCACAAACAATCCTTTTCCCTCCAATGATATTTCAGAAATCAACCACCATAGACAATCAATAGGAGAATGTGCCCATACCTTTTATGAAGATGAAGAAACCCCTTTGGAAAATCTGCCACACTCAACACACTTTGAAAAGAACAAAACAACCTTCACTTGAACCCTTTTACAAAAATAGAAATATCTCTTTATGTACACCTTATTTCTCCTTCTAAACAAAATAATCAAATAGCCCTCGAAATAAGATTTCCAACGATATATAATATGATATACTTCTAAAAGGAAAATCACCAAAAATATTTCCTTTTCACAACATGCACCACAAACCTTATCTCTCCTAGGGCAACCTTAGAAAAATAAAATATTTGGAAAAATTAATAACTTGCCTTTAACCTCAACGGGATTCGATCCCATGTCGCTGCCCCTGCACCACTCAAACCATGGTGCCAACAACCACGTGAGCCAACCGCTCACATAGAAACCAAGAGCGCAAGACCTCCTTCTTGCTTCCTCCGAACTTGCCCTCAAAAACCACGTGCGCAAAAGGTTCTCCCTTTTTACCTTGCAAAAACTAGCATCGACGGGATTCGAACTTTGGATCTGCTGGCGCTTAAACACCTTACGCACCTTCCTCTTGCCGCTAGGCCACAAGCACCTATGGTGATAGGTAAGGAACCTCCCTTACCTTTGTTCCCTCTTCTCTTCACTGGTTTTCGAATGAATACGACACTTCTGCTCCCTTAGCACTTCGAACGGATTATCTTCATCGAGGACTTAGGGAAAATAAAAATTTTAGTGGCATATTTATATATGCCCACATTTTTATTTTGACGTCGGCTATGACTTAATATTATTTGCCTCCTCCTTTTTGACGTCGACAATAATAAAATATTAATTTTAATTTTAAATTTAAATTTTAATTTTAAATGATTAAAATTTAAACTTAAATATTTAAAATTAATTATCTCCTTCATCGGGGCACCTTTTTCGATGAAACGAAAAGCCAACCTGGGTTTTAAGAAAAACCCATTTCAAATCTGCCATCCATGGTTTTAAATAAAACCTTTTATTTTGCCTGCCTTGGTTTTCACAAAAACCCCTGTAAATAGCCATGCTTTCCAAAATATCATAAATGCTTATTTATGAAATATTTTGGCCACCAAAACTCAATGTGATCCATGTGACATCAATGACAACATAAAATGCCCCAAATTACCTCAAATTTCCAACATAAGATTCTTCTTCAATGATATGAATCATTACAATAATAAATATCTCTTCTTTATATCCATATTCTTATTCTACTTTGGGGAGCCTACTACTAATATAATATAATATTATATTATAATACAAGCAACCTTGGATTATGTGTGGCCCATGCCAACCCTTATACAATATAATAATATATCCCCCAAATATATATTCCTTGGTACCCTACAAGAGTAAAGCCAATTACATTAATATGCATTGCTTAGTGGAAAATATAATGGTGTTTTATGAATTCCACCATGATCTAAAAATATTTTCATGAAGATAGCTAATAAGTGTTGTGAAATTTTCATATTTCATATTTTTGAGAAAAAATACAATCTCATCTTCAAATCATTTGACATTTCCTTTTTTTAATTAAAAAACATCCATTAAATTTTGTGTATAGAATTTTAGCTTGCTCAACATTTCTTTAATATCTTTAGCAAATGCAATTTTAATGATTTCTTTGAAATTTAAATTTGCACTTCAAATTCTTTGCAATTTAATTCTTTATGCAAATTCAAATAATCAGATTTTCAAATTCTTTTTCAAATTCTTTAATTAAATTTACAAATAAAATTCTTTTAAGTCTTAAATTCAATAATAAAAAAATCAATTCCTTTTGATAGGAAACCTTACAGCTCTTAAATTTTATATAAAAAAATTATCAAATTTGAAAATTCTTTAATCAATAAAATCTTTAAATTTTTTAAATTTATTTTGGAGTAGAAATCCTTCTCTCTCCAAATTTTAACAATCAATTTTCAAATTTTCAAAAATCAAGTTTCTAAAATCAAATTGCAATATCATTTTGCAAATATCAAATGTCAATTGTTTTTAAAAAAAAATCAATTCCAAAAACCTTTTGGAGTTGAATTTCTTTTGACTCCCTAATTAATCAATAAAATGTTTTTCACTTTTCAATTTTTCAAAAATAAATTGTGAAGTCAAATTTCTTTTCATTCCAATTAGTTCTTTATGTCAAATATTGAACTTTAGTAGAAATTAAATATCTAAATTACTAAAGTACAAAATGTGCATGCTCATAAGAAAGGTTATTATGTACTTTGGTGCATGCAAAATTCCACTTTGAACTCATGGTAATGGACGTTATCCCATTATTTTCATTGATTCTTGGGATAAGCATAGAACCCAATAAGAATTAAGCTTAACCTTTATTCTCTTGAGGTGTTTCAAACTTAATGTCTTCAATGACCAACCTTATCACTTAGTCTCAACCTTTGCTCTTTAGTTTGTAAATATTGGCTCGTTATTCTCACTTAGGTGCTAGATGTCTACACCAAGCACTTAGTCGTTTGGTCTTCTTCACTAGGATTGAGCCTTTTGGATATCTTCTCTAGTTACTTAGTCTTCCAAGTGCTCACAATTTATAATTTTTACATCAAGTTGTAGCTACTTCTATCTTCTCTATTCACTAGAATGTATTGGTGTTCTTTGAAACACATCAATCTGCATATCTCCACTTGGTATTTTTAGCCTTTCTCTATTCACCATAATTTACTAGTTTGAATTTAATTATATTATATATGTGTGTGTGTGTACTAGTTTGCAACTTACATAGTATTAGTTCTTTTTTTTGCCATATCTTTTTAAGGTCCTATTTGCTTTTCTTTTTAAAACATTTGTGCAGATTTTAATTTTTTATAGTGATCATGTAGGAAAGGTGGCATTATTCCTAATCCATCTAGGAACTTCACACATGGGTATAAAATTCAAACCTTGCTTTTCTATATACCTGGTATCTGTGGTTACCTTATCAAGAGTTAATCATTATAACTTATGAATAGTTAACCCATGTGTTGATTGTAGGGGCATTTGTAACATGCGTCCACATTCTAAAGGGGTTATAACAATTATTTTTAAATTTGACTAGTCAAATTCTTCTCCATCGTAGCTATCAAATTCAACTAAAATATATGTAGGAGAACAAAAGATGTTGTACCTAGTTTATAGATGATATTTTAAGCATATATCCTAGAGAACCATTCACAAGTCTTGCATCTATACATAGATTTCTTGTAAGCATAACCCTCACCTCTTTTGAAAGTAACACTTCTAGTTGTAACTGGTCTTCATCATCCCCTTGATGGTTTATACTAATATGATCATACTTTGTGCAATAGGCTCTATTAATTCAATGATTGTATTCTATTATATTTTTTGGCATCCTCATTAATGGCAAAAAGATGTCTATGCTCATTAAATTCTCCTTCATAAAGTGACCTACCTTTGCATATATTCTACTCATTAATAACATCTAAATGTCAATGGTGGCATGGGCATCCCTAATATATTTTACAAGTTATCTAAACCTTTGTTGTTCATAACTTTTCTAAACACTTTGTCCAAAATAATAACAAAGTTATCCTGAAGCATCCATATTTTAGTTGTGGTAGTGTACATAGGTCTATCCTTTACTGGATAAAGTTTTCTAAAGTCACCAACTAAAATAATGGATCTACCTCCAAACCAATCATCACCTATATGTGGAAATGTTTGAAAAAGTCAATTATCTATATTATGAAGCATGTTTCAACTAATCGAACTCATTTTATCTATCAAAAAATAATTGATATGTTACATATCCTCCTAAAAATATGATAGGATTATGCCTTGTAAATTTTCCATGTCTCTAATAGCACATAATTGTGAGTGTATTGTAGGTTCTCCAATACTAAAATATGCCACCCTAGTTGGTGCAAGTGTAGAAGACAACTATGATATGCCTCGAATATTTTGAAGGATTTGCATATAACACCAATAATATATGGCTTGTGTATCCTTATTATCCCTTGTTTTTCCATATATAATGTATCTAATTCATCTTTGATGCATGATATTCCCTTCATTTGTCTTCATGACTGTCCTACAAATGTATATTTATTTATTTCTATATCAAACTCCAAATGAATCAATTATAGTTAATGAAAGACATTTGAGTCTACACCTATTGGTAGCCCATTAGGAATTATTTCATCAATTTGAACATCTTGATAGAATATATCATGTTCAATCTTGTATTTGAGTACCTTATACACACACTCCTTATTCACTGTGAAGTTGTAATTTACCCCTTGTTGATATTTTGTCTAACAAAAACCATCAATATGACTTTTATTTGATGAGGTAAGACTTTGGTAATCTTTTTACTTCTCATGAAATGATATTATGTTTCTTCTATATTTATAGTAACATGTAACTGCATGGTTTACTTATAAATTTGGATTAACATGGCAATCCATGTCTCCTCTATATTTATTGAGTTTTTAAGTTCTTTAGGTAGCTTAATAGGGTCAATTATATTATCAACAAAGAATAAATGGATACCTTATTATTTCATGCACCTTTGATGTACTAGCCCACTATCAATAGTTCCTTCTTGAATCCTAATATAACACTCTTGAAAAATGTAATACATCACCTATGTTGCAAGTTTACCCAAATCTCATGCAAATATAATTCATTAGTTGTTATTTATATTTCTATTCTTGCATAAATACTTAGAGTAGGTGTTAGTATCTTAGTTATTATCACTCTATATCCTATTTTTCTTTATGACCTATGATATGATGTGATCCTTGTTCATTTTAGTCATCCTCCACATGGTTGTTCCATGTAATCCCTATGTATTCCACTCTATTTGTATAATCCTAAATTATTAATTATATTGATGGTTATTCACCTTTGCAAGGAGACCCTTTTACATATCAACTATTTTTTGTCTCGCTCATCTAATCTATGTCAACTGCAAAAATGACCTTTTTAAGTAGTCTTTCACATGTTGTTTCCTCTTCATCTCTCTATGCTCAAACTTGTGAACTTAATTCTTGCTTGCTCTCTCATATGTGTTTTTTCAATCGTCTTCTCTTCTTATTTTTTATGTTAACATTGTGTCTTTATCTCCATTGTTTCATATTTTTAGTATGTTGTTTTCTCTTCTCTTCGCTATGTAATTTAGTCATGATTTCCTTATGTCATCTTAAATACTCCTTTTATATTTGATCTCTTTATTGATGCAACTCCTCTTCATCAATATCACTTGGGCATCAAGTTGTTATCCTAAGCATAAAAAAATAATAAATTTAATTATAAAATGACTAATAATATATTGGTTATAAATAACTCTCTCATGAGGCTTCAACAATTCTACTAAATTATTTAAAATAGTATTAAAAACAAGACAAATATAATAGGATTACTATTTGTAAGTGGGATAAGGTTTGCTAAGGAAATAATAAGGAAATGATAGGCTTGTAAAATTGTAGAGTTGTGATCTTAGTATTAAGAGCAAAACTTGGTTGAAGATTATTCAAAGATCAAAGAAATTGTTATGGAAAAATATTACTTCAAAGCTATGTAGGTTCTCTTGATGCAATGAAATCTGTTTATAAAACAAACTTTACGTAGATGATTTCCAACATGAAACTTCATTCAAATAGATATCAAGTTGTTTACAATTAATCAAGAAATATATTAGATAGTTAGCCAGTGAGGGAGATTCTACAATATTTTTGGTTCAATGCTTAATTGAAGTCTTTTTATTCTCTTTTTTGATCTAAAATACTAAATGTTGGCTTGGGCATGTCTAGCATGTAAATATTAAAAGTTCAAAGATTATATTGATGTGTGTATTAACTCCAAATCATGTATTTCTATTAATAACTTGGTTAAAGAAGAGGAACTTGGACAAATATTAGATGAGCTTCAAGAGTTATATTTACATATTTTTATGCAAAATGATGAGTTGGTTTGAAAACAATTAAAATATGGTTGATACTCGTTAAAATTGAGATATGAAGATATAGAGCAATCAATATTTCCAACACCTTAGAAGAACGTTTAGTCATTAAAGGCCCTCATTGAGGCCCCAACTTTCCTTTAGTTAGTAGTCCAAATAATAATTCTTATAAGAAGAGTCTATAAAGAAGAAGATATCATGAACCTTTTAGTTGTGCCTTGGGTAAGAAGCATCTAGAAATGTAAAATCATTTAGCTCTTCATTGTTCTTTTACTTGCACCATGTGGGCTCACTTTTTCAAAAAACGAATACCTTGGGTAGCTCCATCAACATTGAAGGAAATAATGAAATATTATAACATTATTTTGTGTGAGTCTATTGTGATGCCTTTCATCCAAATAGTATGCACAAAGCTTTTGTATTGTCACATTGTATATAAGTTGTAATCCACCACTAGCTAGTCTTGCAAGTTGTCATCCATGGAAACCATATTGGGTATCAACATGTGGATCAAGTTAATATTAGAGCTCCTTTTGATCCACTAAAGAGATGTAAAGATAGATTATTATTCACATGCCATTGTCCCTTTTAAACATCCTTGTATTTATATAGAGAATAAAAATGGGTAGCAAAAAAATTAGCCAATCTAAACATGATCTTTATCTTAGCAAAATTTATTTTTTAGAAGAAAAGTGGCCAAGTGATATTTTATGTGTTAATGAAAATGATATCATAGAGTTGATAGCATAAACATAGTACTTTGAAGAAGATGAAGAATATATTTAATCGAAAGGAAAATAAATATATTTGATAAAAAAATAAGCTAGATATGATTTAATTAACTTGCAAATAAATTTAATGTTTCAAGGATGCCACTTGCATTATCGGTGATGTGACCCATGTTCAATCCCCATGGTGGATGCATATAAGAAGTATTTCTCAATAAATATATATATATATATATATATATATATATATAATTAACTTAAGTGGTTAAAATACATGTTTTTAATAGAGATCCAAGTTCAAAGTTTTCCAAAACAATATAAAATCCTTATATGTTTTGTTAAAATATCATCGTATCCCCATGAGTGTGGTCTACTACTGGAAAATATGCCACTTGCATTATCGGTTATGTGACCCAGGTTCAATCCTCATAGTGGATGTGTATAAAAAGTATTACTTAAATATATATATATATATATATATGGTGATGATGATGCAATATAAGAAAAACCTATTTCAATTGAATATAACCAAATTAAGCAGAGTTTATTTCAATTCTATATAAATTGTTTAAAATAAAAAATATTCACATAAAAGTATCTCTTTTATTATTAATTGAACTAAATTTAATTCACAAATACTTAACAAGAATAAGGGCTTGACGGAAAGCAAGTTGTTTTGACCTTATATTATATTTATGACATAATATCATACTACTAAAATTATTCTTCTAAAATATTCCATGAATTTATCACAAAAATGAAAAACACAAAGAAGTTTTCATCCAAGGGTTGTAAATCATCTAAATTTTTAAGAAGGGTAAAGCTTAATTAGGCTCACACGAGAGATCTCCAAAGTTTTTGAACACCATAGAGCATATCTTAGACAATATGGAATGGAAGGGGAGAAAGTTAGATCTAAAGGCTTTAATTCTCCACGTGAACCAACCCCACTCCGAAGGGTGACTCCAACCATGTTGGTTGATACTATTGGTTAATATATTGTGTAAGTATGTATCACTTAGCATTAGATAGAAGCAAGCAAGGGAATTACTCTTGCTTGATGTACTTTAACCCTTACATACAAGATGGACATTAAGATATCTAATTTAAGCTTTAAATAAAATTTGGAAATATAGTAGGGAGGCAATTAAAAAGAAGAGGATAAGCATAGTTTTTTGTTTTACGAGGGGTTATGGTGAGAGAAGACTGCTCAACCCTACGCATTGGTCGTAAAGGTTTCTCACACTAACCAAATAAAAAAAAAAATTAAAATATTTACATAAGATATTTTTAAAATAATTTTGCTAAGTGATTCAAAAGAAATTCTTCCATATAATAACAATTAAAAAATATAATTCAAATTTCAATCTAAAATTAATATAATACTTTAATTCTATAAAATACTTGTATTAGAGTACAAAATTTTATTAATTATTTTTAATATTAAACTTAAATAAATAATTATAAAATCTTATATTTATTTATTTGGTTAGTGCAAAGAAATACCTACGACAGTTCAGCATTCTCCTCTCAAACATAACCTCTCAACCATAACCTATCGTAAAGCCAAAATCTATGCTTATCAACAGGGAATTTAACACACAACCATCACACACCCACCCCCTCACTCATCCATGCCATGGTTTTAACCTTGAACATCTCAAAAAAAGCCAAAACCCAAAATGTTACATTGTCTCCTAAAACAATCTTATATTTATTTTTATCTATAATATTATTTAAAAATATATTTTATTTAATTAAATAAAATTATTATTTATTGAAGTGTGGAACTAGCTATTATGTGTTTATGTTAATTTTCATCTTATAAAGAGAAGATTTTGGATAAGACTTTTATTTATTTATTTTTTTGAAAAAAATGAAAACTTGTATTAATACAAAGACCAGATACAAGATACAAGCGGGAGAGAACACATCCCGACCCAGAACCAAGAGCAACACAACAAGGACAACGCACAAAGGCAACACTAGCAGCCACAGGACAAAGAGAACAAACGGCGCGAAAAGGCAACTTTAAATAAAATAATTATTAAGTTATTATAATATTAATAACGTAAGATAAGTAAAATTTAATTCAATTTTATATATTTATTTTTAAAAATTATTAAAAGACTTAAACTATACACGAAAGCTCTATATTTTTTTTAAGAACAATATTACTTATAACTTTGAACCCTACCAGCTGTGCTGGTAGTTACTAAAAATCGTGATTGTAACCATTGCTTCCACTATCTGCAAATGCTCCCAGGACTTCCACCGTCTCGGTACATGGTAACTATTTTTTTTAAGAACAATATTACTTATATACAAAAAATAGAGACTAAATATGTACTCATAATAATGGTTAGTGTATTGGTTTAAAGGCGGGCTAATCACACCCACGCTTTTTATATGATTAAATGTTATTTTATTAATATAATATTTTTTTATCCAAAATACATATTATAAAATATGAAAAAAAATTAAATTTTAAATTCTAATTAAAAAAATACCTCCAATTATCCAAACATAATTATCAAAACCTCTAACTTGACACGCCAATCTTTCAATTTCACATTCTAGCGTGCCTTGACCTTTACTTGGAAACCATAACGAAGGGTGAAGAACTCTAGCAATTTGGGTGACCCGACCTCTTCTATTGTACTTTCTCCATGTTGTAAGGCTAAACTAATTGAAATTAGTCAAATATATTTAATTTATAATTATAAATGATTTTTTTAATTATTATAAAGTTGATTTTAAATAATGATTTTTTTATAGTTGGTTTTATATAGGTTATGTGCATATATTGTATTATTAATTTCATTGTAAGCTATTTATACGTACACATATTATATTATTAATTTTATAATATTTAAATTAACTTATTATTCTGAATAGGTTCTAGAATTTCCTTCCGTCGTTACGTGGAGTACAACGACAAATTACGGATCTAGGGAACCCAAACAGAGTATACGGAATATAAATTTTGCGAGTCTTGGACTCCCGTCAAGCTCAGGCGCTCCTTACTTGGGACCCAAGCCTCCGACGGAACCCGGGATGACGAGCTGTCCCTAAAAAAGACATCTAGCGCATATTTTGACTTTTGAAACCGACGGAAAGATTTTTCCGGATCACAAAATTGGGTAGTTGTGCCATATTCATTCGGCTGGCAAAAAGTCAGCCCCTCTATTTAAAAAGCATAGACAATAAATAAAGGAAAATTCCTTCGATTATATATGCTTATCACACATTCATCCTGTGATTTAAAAATTTAAGGACATACCAATAAAAAATCTTGAAAAGGCTTAATATTATTTTTTAAGGATAATTTGTGTAAGTACACATAATCTACCTCAAACTAACTTTATCCTCTTTATGTTTTTTCTTTTTTAATTGAACATACACATTCATCTCATAATTTGAGTTTGAGTTTTTAATAATAATTTAAATACATACCAATCAAATATTTTTACAAAATTTTATGTTTTCTTGTAGGATAATGAATTAATTTAAATATGATGAGATTAATAATATAATATGTGCATGTACACATAACCTATAAACCATCTCTCCTAGATCTAGTGCATGAATAGGCACTCAAACATTAGGTGGTCCAATGTTTCTTCTTTTTTGTACCATAACACATATTGGGATGGACTAACGATTCTCCTACGTCTCATATTATCAAATGTAAGAATTCCATTATGTATAAACTGCTAGACAAAGAAGTTTACTTTTTACCAACCATTGGACTGTCAAATATTTCTTCAATCCTCAACTTGATATGTATGAGGAGGTTCTCAAAGGATGTTTTCATATCTATCCTTCACCATGTAAACCCCAAGGCTCCCATAGCCAAAAGCTAATTCATCCTTCTCATCCCCACCAATGAAAATATTTTTGCTAGGATTTTAGTCATGACGAGTGCTAAGTTTTGAAGAGATTGGAATTGACTACTCGTACAACTTTTTAAGTTGCTTAAATATATAATATTATATAGTCTCTTAGTTGGTTGGTGTTGAAATAACTTCCAATCTTGATCCAACCCTTTCTTTCTATGGTTGTTACCGGTTGTAATTATGGGAATTCAACAACTATAGGTAGGTATTGATTCTAGGAATCTATCCATAATTATGCCTTCTCCCCTCTCCCCACTTTATAAAATAATTCATATTTCACTACCTAAGATCCTAGCTTTAATGCCTACCACATTAGGGACCCATTACCATCCAAAGAGAAACAACTCACCTCATTCGGGTTCATTTGTCCCAAATATTTACTAGTTAAAATTATTAGAAACTAAATCATATTTCACCTGGTAGATCTCTGACAGATCTTATCTTCTGATCTGAAGATATGATTGGTGGTTGCATTTGTTCGACGATTGGATAGACACCATACTCTTAAATTTAATGTGTGTTCGAATATTGGCGAGCCTTTACCTCCATCCCTAGCTACATATATGAGTTGCTGCTATCATTTTAAGGAGGATGTAGAAGAAAAATATTTATAGAGGTTAGAGGAAAGAAGGGTGGATGTAGAGACAAGGAATACCGGAAGGTTGAATGAGAAGAACCAGAGTTGAAGCTACAACCTTTAGATATCTTCTAGTTGGATTTAACTTGCAATAACAAAGTTGCAAATGAGTAAAGTTTTATTTTGTTTCTCATTGTAAAACTGCACTAGTAGTGTACTTTTATTTTCAGTTAAATATAAAGAATATATTTTGTGAGCATTTTCCTTCATAAAATATTAGAGTTTAGTGTAAATCAAATTTGCAAAAGTTAGGTCTTATATTATTTAGCTTCATTTCACTCCATGTTAAATTCTAAGGGTATTTTTTTCTCTGTTAAATTTTGACAACTTCAATCCTTTATCATATTTCACAGAATATTTCTATATTGCTCATGTTATTATCCACTCGATAAACCCCTTTGTATATTTTCGCTGAGCTAGTCCACTTTGGAAAACTCCACTCATGGAAAAATTTTGCTCAAGCATATTTGAGTTTCTCTCATAGAATTTTGTTCTAAGCGGATTTTGCATTAGAATATCTTGTTAAATTCTGGTGGGCAAATATCTTGTTAATTTTTGCTCACAAATTACTTTGGTAATTCCCACTCTGCTTAAGCTTGTAAAAAATTCCACCCATAGTTTATCTTGAAAGGCATCCCAAAATTTTGACTCATGGAATTTGTAATCTGCTAGATTTTATCAAAGAGATATTTATCATGCTCCTTGATGGCTCTCCTTTCACCCCAAATTTATTTCATTGCACTCATCACTAAATCTTACAAATTGGTATCAGAGCTAGTACCATTAGTGAAAGATAAGAAGCAATGGCTTCTGATAATAATTCATTGCAATTGTAGATCCATGATTCATGGCAAGAATTACGATTACTAGAGCATTCAAATGAAGATATTATTCGGGTCTCAAGATCTATAGGATTTGGTGGAGAATGGTTACCCAAAATCTGCATATGTAGTAGCATTGAGAACTCTCTCCCAAGAAGAGTCATATATATTGAAGGAGAATCGAAAGAAGAACCAAAAGGTATTATTTTACATAATGCAGGCAGTTAAGGAGATTATATTTTTGAGAATTGCAACTATCAAATCAAAGGAGATATGGGAAATTTTAGCCAACTCCTTCCAAGGCACCAATAAAGTTAAGTTGGTGAGGTTGCAGATGCTGAGAAGGGAGTTTGAAAATTTCCAAATGAGTGAATTAGAGTCCATGAGCAACTTATTTACCTGCACTATGGGTATCATCAACCATATGAGGATGGATGGCAAGAATTTTGAGAACTAGAGAATAGAGGAGAATATACTAAGGAGCCTACTAGCAAGGTTTGACTCAGTGGTAATAGCAATTGAAGAATCGAATAATTTGACAAACTTTTCTATAGATGAGCTCATAGGTTCTCTACAAACACATGAGTAGAGACTAATTCAACCATCTCAATTCTCATTGGAGTAAGTATTTAAGATGCAGGTCTCATTTTGAGATAATAGCAGAAGAGAAGAATCCCATCAAGCCACCTCAAGTTCTCAAGTAGGAAGAAGATAAAATAATAGAGGTATGCATGGAAGAGGCCATGAGAGAGGAGGAAGGTCAAATCCCAATGAAGCAAAGACCAACTGCAACTTCCATCAAGAAAGAGGAAGAGGCAATGGTAGAAATCAACAAGGAGGATCAAATTGGAGGTATGATAAATCAAAGATCCAATGTTATTACTACAAGAAATCTGGCCATTATAGTATTGAGTGTAGAAATAATTTGGACAAGTAAAATAAGCAGCAATCACACTATACAAATGAAAATGTAGAAAGTAGAGATGTATGTGGGTCTATGATTCTAACTTGCAACACTAATGAAGAATTCCAAAAGAATACTTGGTATCTTGATAGTGGGTGCAGTAACCACATATTAGGAACAAAGAATTGTTCTTACAGTTATATGAAACCATCAAATCTGAGATGAAGATGAAAAATAACAGCAAGGTACCTATCATGGGCAAAGGGAGGATCATAATATGCACCAAGCAAGGTGAAATAAGACACATCCCTAATGTATATTATGTGCCTCGGTTGAAACATAATTTTCTAAGCATTTTGGAAAACTTGTGTAGAAGGGGTACACTATGCAATTTAAAAATTGAGCCTACATCATTAGAGACAAAGAGAATGGGCTCGTAGCAAATGTGGACATGACAAAGAACAAGTTGTTTCTCCTACTGATTCAAAATGAAATGCTAATTTAATTTAGTGTAGTTGTGAAAGATGTTACATGGTTGTGGCATCTCATATTCGATCACTTGAGTTTCAGTAGCTTCAACCTATTGCACAAGAAACAAATGATGAAGGGTTTACCTCTCATTGCGCAACCCAATCAAGCATGTTAAGGTTGTCTAGTAGGCAAGCATCATAGGGATGCATTCCCTATGGGATAGTCATGGAGAGATTCATAGCCATTAGAGCTGGTGCATTTAGATATTTGCAACTCTATGCAAACTAGCTAATTTGCCAACAACAAATACTTCTTGACATTCATAGATGATTTTAGTCAGATAACATGGATATATCCCATCAAAAAAAAGTCAGAAGCTTTTGGAAAATTGAAGGAATTCAAAGCTTTGGTTGAACAACAAAGTGACTATTATGTGAAGACTCTTAAAATAGACGGAGGAGGTGAGTACATCTCTAATGAATTCTATAATTTCTACAAATCAAATGGAATTAAAAGATAGTTCATAGACATATACACACCACAACATAATGGTATTATAGAGAGGAAGAACATAACCATAATGGAGATAGCAAGGAGCATGCTGAAGGCAAAAGGATTACCACATGAATTCTAGATAGAATTTGTAGCTTGTGTAGTTTATTTTCTGAATAGGTATCCTACGAAGAGTGTGAAGGACAATATCCCTCAAGAAGCATGGAGAAATCAAAAGCCAAGTGTTTCTCATTTAAGAGTTTTTAAATGCAAAACATATGCACATATTCTAGATGAGAAGAGAAAGAAGCTATATGACAAGGCAACAAAATACATATTCACTAACTATAGTGAAGAATCAAAGACTTATATGTTGTACAACCCTATCATAAAAAAGTTGATTATAATCCAAGATGTGAAGTTCCTAGAATATGAAGCTTTGAACTGGAAATCCAAGACTAGCCATCAAGAGCTAGTAATTATTGAGTCTGAGGACTTGGACTGAGATAGTGTGCATCCACATGTAGCTTAATATAGTAGTACCAGTGCTAGCAGTAGCACTACCTCATCATCACGGTCACCTCCACTTGCAAGAATGGTCCCCAAATTGAAGACACCATCAAATATAAGGAGCTTGCAAGATATATATGAGGTAACTAGAAATAAAATTGAAGAAGCAAAACATTCTAATTTTGCTTTATTTTCTAAGTGTGATCCAATTTCATTTGAAGAAGCAATTAAGAATAGAACATGGGTAAAAGCTATGGATGGTGAGATAGAAGCCATAGAGAAAAATCAGATCTAGGAGACCATTAGAGTGAAAAAAGTATATAAATCAAAGTATAATATCCAAGGTGATGTTAAAGGTATAAATCTAGACTGGTTGCAAAAGGCTACAAGTAGAAGTCAAGGATTGACTATCATGAGGTATATGCACTTGTAGTGAGACTTGATATAGTTAGATTAATTTTAGGATTGGCATCCCAAAAGGGATGTAATGTTTACCATATAAATATAAAGTCTACCTCCCTAAATGGAGTGTTATAAGATAAGGTCTGCAAAGACCAGCCACTCGACTATGATCTGGAAGGACAAGAAGGAAATGTCATAAAATTGAAGAAATCCTTGTATGGTTTGAAGCAAGCACCCAAGACTTGGTATAGCCACATTAATGGATATTTTTAAGATAATGGGTTCATCAAATGCCCATATGAGCACACTCTCTACATGAATATAAATAAATATGGAGAGATGATAATAGTTTGTTTGTATGTAGATGATCTAATTTATACTAGAAATAGAAATATGCTATTTGAGCAGTTTAGAAATGCAATGAAGTAGGAGTTTGAGATGATAGATTTAGACCTGATAAAAATATTTCTTGGCATTGAAGTTACCCAATCTACGGATGGTATATTCATATCTCAAGGCAAGTATGCAAAATATGTCTTTAAGAGGTCTAAAATGGAGGACAACAAACCAGCGATTATTCCAGTTGCAATAGGCCCAAAAATGAGCAAGAATGATTGTGACAGCAATGTTAATCCAACTTTCTACAAAATATTATTTGGATGTCTCATGTATTTGACAACAACCAAACCAAACTTAATGTTTGTAGTGAGCTTCATTAGTATATTTATGGAGTCACCAAATGTAATGACCCTCCTCACACACACATTGGGAATAAGTAAAATATATAATAAACTTACCTTTTTTATGAATTACGCTACTATTGATAGCTTTTGTGAGTGTAGAACTAGATTCTAGCTATCGATAAAGGGAAGTGAGTCGACAAAAAAGGTAAGAAGAGAAGTGATGATTAGGTTCACAAGTATATGGACACTCACACATATTGCATATCATGTAGACCTCAAGAATGTTTGGATAGTGTGTGTGTTTCATTTGAGAATTTATTTGTTTAGTGATCAAAAGTATGCATATAATTTATGTAGCAATGATGGTGGGAGCCACTTTTTTTTTTTTTTTTTTTTTTTGTTGTTTGCTTTTTTTGGTTGTTTATTTTTATTTTTTTTTGATGAATTTCTTATTAGTTGTGCATATGATTAAAATTTAGAAATTAAAAATAGTTAAATATAGAATAAGTAGGAAGATGGTTGTATGTAGGCATGGTATAAAAATAATAATAATAAGAAAATTATTATTATTATTAAGCATATGAGTTGTGTTAAGCATATGAAAATGTATCTTGCATAAAATTGAAAGCAAGCATGTGAATTTATAAAAATAGCTTTTGTTTTGGTTGAATTTTGTGTGCAAAGGATATTGGCTCAACCACAAAGATGCTAGTCATATAGTATCATGATGACTTGAAATACCTTCTCCATAATGTTTGGTCGAGATGTAAGGAAGTGGAGGAGTGCTTTTACTTGATAAAAATACTAGTTTGTTGAATGTTGCCTAGGAGTGGAGAAAGACAAGTGTGAGGGTTTGGTAAAAGGAGTAATAGTCGACTCAAAAAGGAAGAGATTCGGGGAGTTGATTTAGGAGAAAGAGAATGGAAGAAGGTTTTGTATAACGGGGAATTTCTAGAAACATTAGAAAATACCTTGGTGTGATAGCACAACAAAATAGGACAGGTAATTCATATTGTAATATGTCATGAATGTTTTTCAATGACCATATTGAAGTTTTTCAAAAAGAAAGAGAAAAGACATTTTGTGAATATGCTGGGAAGAAATTTTTGTTCATATGTTTTTGAAACCAAATGGAAAAATTCATGTGAATTCATACTATTCTTGCTATGGTTGTTTTGATGCCCATTTTACATATGTATTATATCCTACATGTCAAATGAAGTTGGATGTTTTTGGAAAACATGATTGAAATGCATGCATGTGAATCTAGAGTGCTGAGTGAATCTATGAGTTGTGTTTGCATGTTTGATTATTTAATTTGTATTTTTATTTACATTCATAACATAGAGAGCCATAATTTGATCCCTCTTAAACAAAAATAGAGTCATCAAGTACATGGAAGGTAGACCAGGTCTGATGTAGGTTTGAACTTCCGAGCATGTTGTAGATGAGAATGACCTGTGGTGACCGTAAATGAAGCCTCTATGATGCTTGTTAAATTGCTTTAAAAATTCCTTGTAATTTTGCATTGATATTGAGAGGGAA
The DNA here is from genome assembly GCA_028583015.1 of Wollemia nobilis. NCBI lineage: Eukaryota > Viridiplantae > Streptophyta > Pinopsida > Araucariales > Araucariaceae > Wollemia > Wollemia nobilis. Next base: position 3,184,036 of record JAQPPZ010017240.1, on the reverse strand, counting down.
AAATTAAATAAAGTCTTGCAAGAATGGTACGCTTGTTGTGTTCATTGAAGAGTATAGATAGGTTTTGTCAAAAGTCCCTCTATCATATTTATTGTAGGTTGAGCAAGTATTTTGGTTCAAAACTAAAATCTATACAGTATATTAGAAAGAACTATTTCTTCCAATGTGAAATATTTTTTAGTAAAAGTTACCTAGAAATGAGAAAGCTTGTCTGGGCTATTATTGGAATATCAAGTTATGTATTACAAGATAAATAATAAATATTACTATAATTTATTTTACAAGTTAGAAGAGAAAAATGATTACGATTGTGATACAACAATTATATTTTCTTGGGTATGCTTAAGTGTTGAACTCGTATCATGAAATTTCTGGAAATGGAAGTGTGATTTGTTCACCATAGGTAAAGGTAAATTGTAAACACATACCTCTGTATTATGATTCTATTAAAACCTCTAGTTGATGGGATTTATACCCAAAAATGACATTAAGTAATATATTTTATAAATGAGTAACTTAATTGGTTTTATTGAAGAGAATTATTCAGCTCTACAAATTATAAACTTTTGAAAACATGGAAATTGAAGTTGTTAGAACAACGGTGGTTATGGTAGAACCATTCACATACATTTAATGCTATGAAAGGTAAAAAAAATCTAGACCTACCTAAAAACTGGTGAATAATCAAACAAATTTTTATCTTTAAGTATGGATAAAATAATTTATAACTTTTTGTTTCCCTCTTTAATCCTAGGTTGAAGCACGAGTAAGCTAGCAAAATGCTTGGGGTGCAATCCTCAATATGAAGGCAATGGTTACATTTGTTAAAAAATAAATAAATAATTATTTAAGATGACTGAACTATCAATATACTATGCAAATCAAGGTCCAAATGCTTGCTAGGTTCTAAAGCCTTTAATAATGATGCACATCAACCTTATTAAAATTTAAAAACCTCCAAAAGGAAGACGTTACCCACGTGGTATTTTTACCCATTGGAAAATTTTCTTAATTTGAAGAAGGTTGCATTGCATTTTGATTTTCATGGTTGTTGTATTCCTTAATTTAATAATTGTTCAATTATAGGAAAATGGTATGAGATTTGAAGGCATGTAATTTTAAAGAACATCAGGTAATGGTACGAGTATTGAATGGATTATGTTATATAGTATGAACACATGGCTTAGAATAGTCAATATTTAGCTTTGAGTATGTATCAAACCATAACCTACTCTAATTAGAACTTCACTATTGAAACATCACTTAGTGAAAAGTTAGAAAATTGGTTTTCCAATGTAGTCCTTTGGGGACAATACAACCATGAAACAATGAAACCAAACACTTTTAAAATATATGGTCTAAGTGATTAAACTTTCACCAACTAAGCATCAAGTGAGAAGTATGCTCATTATCACCCAAAATCATTGAGACATGAGTATGCACTCAACTATTTATGAGAGCAATCATAGAATGATAGAATTGGTTGAAACATGAGCTCAGTCAGAACTACATCGAGATGGTGGTATGAGATGCCATCCTTGGATTGCTACTCAATGGTAATGGTGATAAATCCCTTGTTCATATAAATTTGCTCATTTAGACTCGATGTTTGGCATGGGATAAATAATAGAGAGTCATGATGAGCTTGTGAGATGAATTCCAATATTAGCAAATTGACATAGCACTTATCGAATATGAGAAGAGAATAATCAGTTAGTCATAGAGGCATATGTATTCTGATACCTTGCAAATAATTTATTAAACAACTCAACCAGATAGGTCATGGATTCAGAACAAGTTGACCAGTGAGGTCATGGGTTCACCAATGTTAAGGGATGAGGAAATAAAGCATCCATCCTCTATGTATTATGGGCCCTAGAGGATAACCCCTATCATGGATCAACCCTCATGCTAGAAAACAAGGATGATAAATGAGACAAGTCGACTCCACTAATGGCACCTTCACGAGATTTGGTCAATCTCATCCACTTGGATGAATATCTACAACATTCTAGAATCTAAAAGTGGTATGATATGCCTATACTATATGTAGTATATGATATTATTTCTTTGGATGAAAAAAATTTCTATGAACCTGAAAGCAATCTTATAAGCAAAACTATAGTTTAGAAACAAAAAAAATACCCAGTAATACGCTTGTAATTTTTAGTGGTATAACCAAATGAGTAGACTTGGGTTGTCACATATGGTACTAGAGCAAAAGTGAATCTAAGTTGTAGAATCTAAATGAAAAATTTGTTTAAGTAAAATGCAAAACTAATAATTTATCTCTTTCACCTACAGGTTAAATGACACAAATGTTGTGAGGTCGGTATTCATGAAATATTGCAGGAGGCATGGAGGAAGATACCATTGAAAGACCAGTAAGGGTACCAAGAATATGAATAAGATGAGAAGGTCCTCAACATTAAAGAAGGTTGAAAATATTGAATGAACCATATCTCAATGAAACTATTAGAGAGGAGGGAAATCTTGCCAAAGTTGTTCAATTATTGCAAACCCACATAGATCAGCAAAGGGAAGAGATGGCCCAATAGAAAACTCACATGATCTAGCAATAAGAAATTATTGTCCAACAACATCGGGTCATTGAAGAATTAGCTAGGGGAAGAGAATTTGGATCGGGCAGGGTAGATGAAGCACCTAGAGAATGAGAGGAATCCAGTACTAGAAGGGTGAGGGTGAGTAAAAAATTGGATAGAAATCTAATGAATATTGAGATATCCAAATTTAATGGGAAAGGTGATGGTGATATTGCAAAAAATTGGCTTAGTGAGCTGGAGTTATACTTCTCCCTGGTGGTTTTATCTTTTTGGTTAATACTAGCCTCTGTTTGAGTTTTTTGTATGGGAGTAATTTTCTGGGAGATTTGGGGTTCTCTAATTTACATCAGGAAGGCATGTCAGTGTGGGACTACCACCAAAAGTTCATTCAACTATTGAAATATGCATCTCAATATGAAAGCAATGAAGAAATGAAGACTCAAAAATTCATTCTAGGATTACATCCTAGAATCATGATGGTGGTAAACATGCACAATCTTGTTAACCTACCTACAGGGTTTGATTTGGCAAGGAAAGAAGAAGCCAATTAGGAAACTAGAAAGACATATTTCAACTATCAAAAGTTGTCTAAAAAGGAGAAAGATGATCTCAAGAAGTGAAAAAGTGTTGGGTTTATGAGATGGGAGAAATATTAAAACAAGAAACCCAAAGGAGAAGAGCAAAATAGGCAAGGTGGAAAAAATAAGCCTAATTATCAGGGTGGTAAGTTCAAAAGGGATGGTAGAGAGTTTCCCAAAATATAGGATCAAAAAACCAATAGGTTAGGAAAAGACTAGGGAAACTACACCTCTGGATAGAAATGAGAGTAGTAATAGGGGAAATAGAGCTCCACCAAATAGATGCTATATATGTCAAGGAGCTCATTATGCCAAAAAATACCCCCATAGAGCTGACCAATGTTAGAAAGAACCAGAGGAGACCACCCATAGGTAGTTCTAAACTTGAAGGTCAAATTAATTCTTTCTTAATAAATGGAATTTTTTTGATAAAGATGTGCAAATTTTGATATAAAGTGGATCAACAAGTAGATTTATCTCTACTAAATTAGTGAGGGACATTCTTGTTAGACTTAGATTTTTGGCCAATGGTTGGAAGGTAGAGTATGGGTTGGAGGCAAACCTACCAAGTTAACCAATGTCTGTTTGACCCTCACATCATTTTACCACAAGGAAAAACTAGTTGACATTTGTATGTGGAACATTTGCATGCATTTGATATCATTCTAGGAGCTGATTGGTTGAAAGTACATAAGGGTCTTCTAAATTTTGAAGAGAGATGGGTGGAATTCATGGATGAATCTAATCAAAGGATTAGAATTCTATGTGGGTGAAGAGAAGCTAAACCACATTTATTATCTACAATGCAGATAAAGAAAGTTATTAGGAAGAAGGGAATGATATTCATAGTTAATATGAATAAGAAAAAGAAACTGAGATAGAATATGACCTCTTCCAAAAGCATCTCATATTGGGAGAATATAAGGATGTGTTTTCGGAGGACCTTCTAGGGTTACCTCCTCAAAGGCAATTTGATTTTTCTATTGAGTTGTTGCCTAGAGCTGCACCTATAGCAAGGACACCATATAGAATGACTCCCATAGAACTACAAGAGCTCAAAATGCAACTTCAGGACTTGTTGAAAAAAGAGCTAATCAATCCAAGTGTGTCATCTTGGGGAGCCACTATCTTTTTATTAAGAAAAAATATGACACCTTGAGGATGTGCATAGATTATCGGATTTTGAACAAGGTGACTATCAATAATAGGTACTCATTACCTAGAATTAATGATTTTTTTGACAAATTAAAAGGAATAACCATATTCTCAAATATTTATTTAAGATCTGGTTACCATTAGTTGAGAATACAAGAAGAAGACACTTCTAAAACAACATTTAGAACAAAATATGGATATTTTGAATTTTTGTCCTACCTTTTGGGCTAACTAATGCCCCAGCAATATTCATGAATCTCATGAATAGTATTTTTAAAGAGCAGTTGGACCAGTTTGTGCTCATATTTTTGGATGATATATTGGTCTATTCTAAGAACAAGGAGGAACATGACCAACATATGAGAACTGTGCTTGAGATTCTGAGAAAGAATTGATTATATGGAAAATTATCAAAGAGTGAGTTTTATACTCTACAAGTACAATATATGGGATACATTATCTCTACTAAAGAGATAGCAGTAGATCCCAAGAAAATTGAAGTAATCATTGATTGACCAACACCTACCAATGTGATAGAGGTACAAATTTTTATGGGTATTGCAGGATACTACAGGTGATTTGTCAGAGGTTTTTCAAGAATTGCCCAACCCATCACAAACCTTCAAAGGAAAGGAAAATCTTTCAAATGGATAGAACAATGTGAAGAGGATTTTTGGGTTTTGAAAGAAAGGTTGACAACCACACCAATCCTACAATTGCTTTATCTTAATAAGTAGTTTACAATGTGTATAAACACATCAATTGAAGGATTAGGTGGGGTCTTGACCCAAGATGATGTGGTTATTACCTATGAGTCCAGGAAACTTAAGAGGCATGAGGTAAATTATGCCACTCATGATTTAGAGTTGGTAGTAGTAGTACATGCACTAAATATTTGGAGACATTACTTGTTGGGAAAGCCATTTTAATTAAATATGGATCATAAAAGTCTAAAATACCTATTTACTCAACCCTTATTAAATGGCATACAAATATGTTGAATGTAATTTCTAGATGAATACAATTTTGGCATTTCTTATATAAAGGGTAAGGAGAATAAGTTTGTTGATGCTCTAAGTAGGAGAGGGTGTATTCCAACAATGACAAAATTTCATTATGATCTATTAGATCAAATTATATTATCACAAGGAAAAGATGAATTTTTCCAGTCATGTAAGGTTTAGGTTGAGTAAGAACCTAGAAAAGATATGGACTTCACATATAAATATGATCTATTATTTTATAAGAATCGGTTGGTCATTCCAAACATAGGTGGGTTGAGAGAGATGATTCTTAAGGAGGCTCATAATACTCCTTATTCTACGCACTCGAGAGGGGTAAAAATGCATGAGAATTTGAGAAAATCTTATTTTTGGCTAGGAATGAAAAAGGATATCACTAATTATGTGGCCAAATGTTTGGAATGCCAAAGAGTGAAAGTAGAAAATCTTCATCCAATAGGAAAGTTGTACCCACATGAGATACCTACGCAAAAATGGCAAGTGGTATTAATGGACTTTAAAGTGGGATTGCCTAAAACAAGGTTCATGCATGATACAATCTTGGTAGTTGTGGATAATTTAACCAAGGTTGCACATTTTATACTAGGCAATGTGCAAGATGATGCACCTGTAGTAGCAAGTAATTTTTCTAGGGAAGTGGTAAGAGTGCATGGTTTTCTAGAGGTTATAATATCTAAGAGAGATTATCATTTTACCTTTGAATTTTGACAAGCATTGCATCAAGAATTAGGGACCAAATTGAATATCAGTAGTGCTTATCACCTTGAGAAAAATGAGCAAACTGAGAGGGTGAATCAAGTACTGGAGGATATTCTAATAATGTACTACATGGATAAACATACAAAGTGGAAAGACTATTTATACCTAGTGGAATTTATATATAATAACAATTATCATGCATCACTAGGTATGGCACCTTTTGAGGCCCTATACGAGAGAATATGTACAAATCCCTTATATTGGGATAATCCAAAATATCAGGTAGTGATTGGATCAAAAATGGTTAAAGAAATGGAAGAACAACTAAAAAGAATTCAGCAAAAGCTAAAAGAGGTTGTAGACCACCAGAAGAGCTACGTGGACCTCAAAAGAATACTAAGGGAATATTCTATGGGAGATAGGGTATTCTTAAGGGTGAAACCAACTAAAATTTCCATAAAATCTTCTAAACATGACTCCAGATATGTGGGTCCATTTTAAATTATGGCTAAGATGAGCCTAGTTGCCTACAAACTTGCTCTACCACCAAGCCTATCCAAAATTCACAATGTCTTCCATGTGTCCCTCTTGAGAAAATATATTTTTGATCCTACTCATATTTTGGATGTCTCCAAATTGCATATAACCGATCCACTAAAGATTGAAGTTTGACCTATTCGCATACTTAGTTTATGAATCAAGAGTCTAAGGAAAAGAAGCGTATGGAGCAATATTGAGTCCAGTGGGACCACTACTCAAATAGAAATACCACATGGGAGGATGTGGCAGATATGTAACAACAATTTCCTTATCTATTTGAGTAGATATATAGACTTTATTTATAAAAAAATTCATATGATTTGATAATATATGTATATATGCAAAATGATATGATACTGGATATTGAGTAGAGTAGTTTATGTTTGTTTGAGTTACTGAGTAGAGTAGCTTAAATATGATTTGCATTACTAAGTAAAATAGTTTTGAACATGCGATAGTGTATGTTTTGTATGAATGCAATATGATATAATAGAAGTTGTGAATGTATGCCAAAATTTGAATAAATGTGATTTAATGATGATTATGATTATTGGGACATTTTTTATGAAAGGGGAATAATGGATTTATTGTTTACTTTTAGCTTTTGTACAAAATATATGCTTAAGAGTTTCTTTTGGTTAAACTTGTCTAAAACATAGGGACTATGTTTGTTCCTAGTGGGGAAGGATGTAATGACCCTCCTCACACACTCATTAGGAATAAGTAAAATAGATAATAAACTTTACCTTTTCTTATGAATTGTGGTACTATTGATAGCCTCTATGAGTGCAGGACCAGATTCTAGTTGTCGATAAAGGGAAGCAAGTCGACGAAAAAGGTAAGAAGATAAGTGAATTATTTGGATAGCACGAGTACATGGATGCTCGCATACATTGCATATCATGTAGACCTCATGAATGTTTGGATAGTGTGTGCATTTTGCTTGAAAGTTTGTTTGTTGAGTGATCAAAAGTATGCATATAGTTTATGTGGCAATGATGATGGGAGCCATTGTTGTGGTTTTTTTTTTTTTTTGTTCCCTTGTCTTTTTTTTGTTTTATCTTTGTTTTTTTGATTTCTTCCTAGTTGTGCATATGATTAAAAGTGAGGATTAAAATAGTTAAATATAGACTAAGTAGGAAGATGGTTGTATGTGTGCATAGTATAAAAATAATAATAAATGCACATTGTTATTATTATTATTATTATTAAGCATATGAGCTATGTTAAGAATAAAAAAATGTATCTTGTATAAAATTGAAAGCAAGCATGTGAATTTGAGGAAATATATTTTGTTTGGTTGAATTTTGTGTGCAAAGGATATTTGGCTTAACCATGAAGATGCTATTCATATAGTATCATGATGACTTGAAAGACCTTATCCATAATGTTTGGTTGAGATGTAAGGAATTGTAAGAGTGCTTTTACTCGGAAAAAATGTTGGTTTGTTGAACATCACCTAGGAGTGGATAAAGACAAGTGCGAGGTTTTGGTAAAAGGAGTGACAGTTCACTCGAAAAGGAATATATTTGGGGAGTGATTTGGGAAAAGGAGAATGGTAGAAGGTGTTGGATAATGGGGACTTGCTGAAAATATTGGAAAATACCCTGGTGTGATAGCATAGCAAAATAGGATAGATAATTCATATTGCAATCTGTCATGAATGTTTTTCAATGAGCATGTTGAATTTTTTTAAAAAGAAAGAGAAAAGACATTTTGTGAATATGTTGGGAAGAAATTTTTGTTCATATGTGTTTAAAACTAAATGGATAAATTTGTGTGCATGCATACTATTGTTGCTATGATTTTTTTGCTACCCATTTTACATATGTATTATATTATACACATCAAATGAAGCTAGACGTTTATGGAAAACATGATTGAAATGCATGCATGTGAAATCTAGAGTGTTGAGTGAACCTCTAATATGTGTTTGCATGAATATTATTTAGTTTGCATGTATATTTATGTTCATAATATAGTGAGTTGTAATTTGATCTCGATTAAACAAAATTTGAGCCATCAAGTACATAGGAGGCAAACCAGGTTGGATGCAGGTGTGAATTTCCCAACATGTTTGTAGATGTACAAGAATTTGTGGTGATCGCAAATGAAGCCATATCATTGTTTGTTAATTGGTTTAAATTCCTTGTAATCCTGTAAAAGATGATGAGAGGCAAAAGTTAAATAAAGTTCAACAAGAATGGGAATGCTTGTTGTGTACATTGAAGAATATAGATAGGTTTGGAATAGGAACCTTCCTACCAAGTTTCTTTGTAAGTTGACCAAGTTCTCGATAAAATCTACCATAAATTAAGATCTTGCTTGAGCTATTCTTAATAAATTAAGTCATGCAATACAAAGTATATAATAAAATATTGTCATTGTTTGTTTTTCAAGATAGAACAAAAAAATGATTAAGGTTATGTCATGATAATTATATTTTCTTGGGTAAGCTTAAATATTGAACTAGTAATATGTAAATTTTAGAAATGTAAATGTGATTCGCTCACCGTAAGTTAATGCCAAATCATAAACACATATTTCTTTGTTATGTTCTTAACAAAAAAAACTCCAGTTGATGAGACTTAGCCCCAAAAGATGGCATTAAGTTACATTATTTTTAGATGAGTAAATTAATTGGTCTTACTGTAGTAAATGACTTAAATCTGCAACGTATAAACCTTTGTAAACGTAGAACTTAGAGCTGTCAGTACAATGATGGTTATGGTAGAGCCATTCCCATACAGTTAATGCTGCAAAAGTTAAATTAAAATTAGACCAACTTGGAATTGATGGATAGTTGAACAGTTTCTAATTTTCAACTATGAATAAAATAATTTAATCTACTCGTTTCCTTCTTAAAACCTGGGTTTAAGCACGAGTAAATTGGCATAATTCTTGGGGTGCAGTTTACAACCCGAAGACAATGGTTGTCTTTGTAAAAGAATAATTATTTAGAGGTATGAATCATCAATTTCTTGTGGTTTGAAATCCGAATGTTTGTTGGGTTATTTAGACTTTTATATTGATACATATCAACCTGATTAAAATTAATAATCTCCAATACAAAGACATGATAGCCATGTGGTATTTTCCCCATGTTTTTTTCCATGGTGGATGTGTAAAAGCCTTGTTTTTAGGAACCTTCCTACCAAGTTTCTTTGTAAGTTGAGCAATTTCTCTATAAAATCTACCATAAATTGAGATCTTTCCTGGGCTATTCTTAATACATTAAGTCATGTAATACAAAGTATATAACAAAATATTGTCATTGTTTGCTTTTCAAGATAGAAGAGAAAAATGATTAGGGTTATGTCATGACAATTATATTTTCTTGGGTAAGCTTAAATATTGAACTTGTAATATCTAAATTTTAGAAATGTAAATATGATTCGTTCACCGTAGGTGAAGACCAAATCATAAGCACGTATTTCTTTGTTATGTTCTTAACAAATAAAACTCCAGTTGATGAGACTTAGCCCCAAAAGATGGCATTAAGTTACATAATTTTTAGATGAGTAAATTAATTGGTCTTACTGTAGTAAATGACTTAAATATTAAACTTTTAAACCTTTGTAAACGTAGAACTTAGAGCTGTCAGTACAACGATGGTTATGGTAGAGCCATTCCCATATAGTTAATGCTACAAAAGTCAATATAAAATTAGACCAACCTGGAATTGATGGATAGTTGAACAGTTTCTAATTTTCAACTATGAATAAAAGAATTTAATCTACTCATTTCCTTCTTAAAACCTGGGTTTAAGCACGAGTAAACTGGCATAATGCTTGGGGTGCAGTTTACAGCCCGAAGACAATGGTTGTCTTTGTAAAAGAATAATTATTTAGAGGTATGAATCATCAATTTATTGTGGTTTGAAGTCCGAATGTTTGTTGGGTTATTTAGACTCTTATATTGATACATATCAACTTGATTAAAATTAATAATCTCCAACACAAAGACATGATACCCATGTGGTATTTTTCCATTAAAAACCTTGTTTTTTTTTTCATGGTGGATGTGTAAAAGCCTTGTTTTTAGTAGAAGGTTGCGTTGCATTTTGACTTTCATGATTGTTGTAATCATTATTTATTTAATTTTTCAATTATAGGAAATATAGTATGAGCTGTGTTGACATAATTTATTAAAGGGCACGATGATATAAGTAAGGGCACGATGATATAAGTAATGCTGATTTTGTAAACCTCTTGGAGGTATGGATTGGACTATGTTATATAGTATGGAAGCATGGCTTAGAGCATCCAATATTTAACTTAAAATATGTTCCAAACCTTAACCTATTCTAATTATAACTTTACTATTGGAACATTACTTAGTGAAAAGCTAGAAAATTGGTTTTAAAATATAATCCTTAGGGACAATATAGCCATGAAACTTTGAAACCAAATACTTTTAAAGTTAGTGATCAAAGTGATTAAAATTTTATAAAACTAGGCATTGAGTGAGACGGATGCTAATTAATCACCTAAAATCGTTGAGAAGTGGGTATGCACTCAACTATTATGAGAGAAATCATTGTCTGACATAATTGGTCGAAATACGAGACTCGACCAGATCTACATCGAGATGGTGGTATGGGATACTATTTTTGGATTGTTGTTTAATGGTAATGATGATAAGTCTCTTGTTCATATGACTTAGTTGGACTAGCCTTGATGTTTGGTATGGGTCAAATGGTCAAGAAATTACAACCAAAGCACTATGCTTTTCAAAGAAAAATGTTACAGATTTAAATCAAATCCAACTTGATCTACTCTCTTATAGATATTATGTTCTTCCTGAAGAGGTTCTCCTATCACTGGATTGACAAAGTTGTCAGCAACTGAATCTTCATTGTCACTAATAAGAATGATTTCTGGTGAATACGGTTTTGGCTCCAGTATTTCAATTGAGTCACTATCACCGAGATGAATAATCTCTAGCTCCTGTGGTGCAACTCCTACAGATTTTAACTTCTCAAATCTACTACCAAAGGAATTGTCTTCTGAATCAATGTCATATCATGCATCTGGTGCTCTTTGTTGGGCTATTACAACATTTTTTAGATAACTGAATACAGTATTCAGTCCATACGTTCAAAATTTTTCATCAAAGGATTCAGGGTTTTCTCTTATTAAAAGAGAACAAAGGGCATGATAGCATCCAGTAGACCTTATCATGAATTATTACAAAAATATTTCTCGTAGATGCAAAAAATATCCCCCCTTCAAGCCTCTTAGGCTATTACAAAAATTTCACCCTTCAAGCCTCTTAGGCTATTACAAAAATTTCACCCTTCAAGCCTCTTAGGCTATTACAAAAATTTCACCCTTCAAGCCTCTTAGGCTATTACAAAAATTTCACCCTTCAAACCTCTTAGGCTATTACAAAAATTGCCTCTTAGGCAATATTTTCCTTTTTTTTAAATTTACTAAAATTTTTAAAGAAAGTTTAATATATATTTTTATTTAATAATAAAAAAATTTCGTTTTAGAAATCAAATTTAAAAGATGATTTAAAAAACAAAATAATTTAAATTATTAAATAAAATATTAAAAAATACTTTAAAAAATAAATAAATAAAATTAAAAATATATATATACCTCGTCCGCAAATCGCTCGCAAGGATTGAACCTGCGACCTCGCGGGTGGAGAGGGCCTTAGCGCCCGCCTCCGCACCACCCCGGCTACCACCGCTGGTGGTGTTGAAAAGCACACCATGTGCTTTATTGTCTCCTCCTCAATGGGGAGACAAAAAAAAGAAAGCCTTCTAAAAAAGGTTGGGGATCTTAATCCCACATTCACAAGGCCGAAGGGCCTTGTGTTGTTTATAAGCACAAAGGCATGGGTAGATTATCGATTACCTTTGAGAAATCACCCGCCTTCCTTTTGCTATAACCTTGTCCAATCCAAACATGCCATGTCTGCCCCGTTTGCTACGTCAGTCCTTTGTCTATCGTTTGCCATGTGTCCATTCATGTTAGTCCTCCATTTTCCACATGTCCAGTGTCTCAATATACCATGTGTCTAGCATCAGTCTGCCATGTTTCCAGTGTCTCAGTCTGTCATGTGTCCAATGTCAGTTCAATCAGGACATCTCTATTGTTTGCCATGTGTCTGCCTTGGTAATCATGTCTGCTTGTTATATTCAGTCAGGATAGCTCTACTTTTTGCCATGTTTCCACCTCGAGAATCATGTCAAACTATCAGTTCCAGTTCCACATGTTCAGGTCCTCTACGATCCACTCCTCGAGATGTGTGCTTGTGGGGTCACCTCCACGTCTCTAGGTGGGTTGCTCCTTGGCTCCTCGGGATGCATGCCTATGGCTACTCCTCATTTTGTGAGCCTCTCGGAGTGATCAATAACCCTAACCTAACCCTACTCTGATACCAAAATGAGAAACACAAAAGTTCCAAATTAAATTAAATCAACCCAGGTTACAACTTAAATAGTTTAGGAAATAAACTAAAAATAGGGAAGTGAGAAATAGGGAGAAAGTATAGGGAAAATAAAGAGAATTAAAAATTGAATTCTCTCTCTCACCGCCTATTGTCATTGCCTGTCGTCCACCTTGGTGTCGTCATCCACCTGTCATCCACCATGGTAACTTTAGATGCCAACACAAGAGTCACGATGAGCATGTATGATAAAGTCCAAGGTCAAAGAATTGATATGGTACTAACTAACTCTATGAATGGGAAAATGAGCTAGTCATAGAGGCATATGTATGTTTATCCCTTGCAAATAATTGGTTGAACAAGTCATCCCGGTAGATCATAGGTTTGGAACAAGTTGACCAGTAAGGTCGTGGGTTCTCCAATGTTAAGGGATGGGGAAAGAAAGCATCCACCCTCTAGGTGTTATGGGCCCTAAAGGATAACCCTTACCATGGATCCATCATCATGCCATAACATGAGGACGTTAAATGAGATTAGTCGACTCCACTAATGGAATGTTCACAAGATTTTCCCAATCTTGTCCACTTGGGTGGCTGTCTGCAACAATCCAAAATCAAAAAGTGGTATGATATACCTATACTATCTAAAATATAAGATATTAATTCCTTGGGTGAAACAAATTTGCTATGAATATTAGGATCCTACGTCCTAACATTAATAGTTAATATTATGAATTCATTAATTATTATATTATTAAATACTAACATGAATAATCATGCCCTTCATCCATGTAACTCTAGGGTAAATATAAAATAGGGTAGATAGTTGTGTAGGAAGTAATCCAAGGAAAATAATATAATTGTTTATTAAAATACTTTGGAGGAACCTACCTACCAGTGAAACTGTGATTCTTTTAAAATCGTGATTCATTTTAATCCTGCAATTTCTAGATATTTTTTCAAATAATTTCATTGCATTATCAAGTTAGAATCCAGGATCCTAACATTTTGTATTAGAGCGGTTAAAATTCTTGCACCTTCTCACATCCTTCTCATTCACCACTCGCTCATGTTCATACACCGTAGCATATCAATCAACTTACACCCATCACATAGCATATTACACCCATTGCATATCGTTCTCCTATTATGTCGACATATTACAGTAGCTTATTTCAAATAAGGTGATAAGCAACCATATTATCTGGTATCACTGCCCTCATAACCTCTTAAAACCATTGTCCATAATAGAAAGTACTCAGCATCATCTCCAGTGATAGATCACTACCAGATCCAGCCAGCGCATCTCTGTGAAGGATAGAACATCACAAGGCATCTAAAACAAAAATTTCACACTGGAAGGAGGGATAAAATTATTTCAGGATCCTCACATAATGCCCATATATGTCATTAAACAAAAAAAATTGGGTCCAAAATAAGCAAAACATGAAATTCCTTTGTGTTGAGATATTTTTTGTTAGACGAAAATAAAACTGACGAAAAAAATAAAATAAAACATAAGGTTTAAAATTTTTTCTAGTCGCCATATTAATCTCCATAACTAGCATCTTCCACAAGGATATTTTTTTATTTTATTTAAGGGATATTAGTCCCACATTGGTAAGGAAAAGGAGGACTAAGTGTTTATATACGTGAGAACATGTAAAGGAGGTCGTGACTTAAGTTATGCACCCCCTACCGTGCCTTGCACGATGTTCGTCACCTACTGTTGTTGACTTCCCATACCTCCTGCATCGTTTTCCTCGTTATCGTCGCCTTGTCCCTCATCTGCCTCATGCTCGTTGTTCCCTTGCTTGTGCCTCAAGCTCATCATCTCTTGTCCATTGTACCTTGGTATATGCCACCCTCTTCCCTTGTCAATAATCCAAGTGTCCTTGTTGTCCGTGTCCACAGACCAATGTACCATGCCCTCATTCACCTCGTGTCTCCTACCCCAGTATCTTATCCCCTTTACTATGTCCCCTTGTCCTCCCACGTGTCTCACCACCCCTATCTCCTAGTATCTCTTGTCAGCATCTTGTTGTCCATGTGGAGACTCGGTCCAGTCGTCCATTCATCCTTATCATGTGGGATATTTCAAGCTTAATAATGATAATTCAAAAAGTGGAAAAACACAATTTTATTTGTGGGATGTTTCTAGTTCAAAAAGTGGAAGACAAAAAATTTTACCGATGATAAATTCGATGATTTTTCATGCACAATTTTGCCAATAATTTTTTGAAACAACCTTTATCAATAATTTTTCAATAAAATATTGTTGATGACTTTTTGCTACAAAATTTTGACGATGATTTTTTAGCAAATTTTATCGACAACTTTTCGTGATGGTTTTTGTGATGATTTTCAGCAAATTTAGTGACAACTTCCAATGAAAATTATGCAAATGACCGATGAAGGAAGATATACACACCCCAACCTACTTTTGTTGCTTAATCTCACCCACTTACATCAAATCACATTAGTGTGTGCATATAAAATTTAGTTCACAAATGTCACCAATTGTATCATAGGGTTGGACGAATCCTTGCTCATAAGCGACTTCATCAATGGATTAAAAGAATAAATTAGAGTGGTGGTCATGATGTACATTCCTCGCACCATACAAGAAGCCATTGAATTAGCTTTGTTAGCTAAATATAAATTCAATGTTCAATGGCGACACATGGAGCAACCTATTGACAAATCATCGTTCACACTCGCTATCCCACAACCTAAAACCTTACCAGTTAAGTACCTCAACCTGCAATAAATGAAGGAACGATGAATGAAAGACCTTTGCAATAGTTGTGATGAGGAATTTGGACCCCACCATAAATGCACTACATTAACATTGTCTTTATTGAAGGAAGTTGATCCTTGTCACTCGATAGAGCAAGAAGATGAGGTAGTTATGTCTGAAGTGACCGGTGCACCTACTCACAGCAATGAATACATTGAGGTCGACGTGCCAAAATTGATCGATGCACCAAGAAAGGATGAGGTAGACATACACGAAGTGACCAATGAAATCCAGACATACACTCTATAGGAACTACACACAATTTCCTCACCCATAGTGAGTTCTCATCGTATAGGCAACCTAATTCAAAAAGGAGGTAAAAGAGTGAGTGCATTTTTATTTTCCCTTCATTCTACACAAGAAGAATCGACTACAGTGGAAGTCCACTATCATCATGATTATACTAAGGAATATTCTACTATTCTTCTTGGAAACCCCCACTAACGCTTCAACCCTCAAGATATCTCTACCTCTAGAAAAGTGGCATTTAACTTGTGCAAGAACTTGTGCAAATACTACCTAGAAAGCGCTTCATCAATTTTCACAATAATATCCTTGGTCTCAGCTTTGAGGACAAATCTCCTTTGAAGGAGGGTGGCATGTTAGGATCCTCCATCCTAACGTTAATATTTAATATTATTAATTCATTAATTATTATATTATTAATTACTAACATGAATAGTTACGTCCCTTTATCCATGTAGCTCTAGGGTAAATATAAAATAGGGTAGATAGTTGTGTAAGAAAGCATCCATGGAAAATAATATAATTTTTTATTAAAATACATTGGAGGAACCTACCTACCAATGAAACTGTGATTCTTTTGAAATCGTGATTCATTTTTATTCTACAATTTTTAAATATTTTTCCAAATAATTTCATTACATTATCAAGTTAGAATCTAAGATCCTGACAATAAACCTAAAAGCAATCTTTTAAACAAAATTGTAGGTTGAAAACAAAAGAAAAAACTATGAAAATGATTGGGATTTCTAGTGGTACAACCAAGTGAGTAGACTTGGGTTGTTACACCAAAGAACACTCACTTGCAGGTAAGCAAAAGGATTTTGTGATATGTCAATGGGACCAGAAACCATGGAATTTACTATACAAGAAAAAACCAGCTTGACCTTGTTGGCTACATAGATAGCAATTGGCTGATAATATAGATGATAGGAATAACACTTCCGGTTATGCTTTCCATCTTGGATTAGGAGTAATTTTTTGGTCATAAAAGAAGCAACCAATTGTTGCATTATCAATTGTTGAGACAAAGTATGTTACCACCACCTTAGTTGCATGCCAGATAGTTTGGCTTAGAAGAATCTTAGGTGAGCTAATCATCAACAGGAAGGGGCAACAATAATATTTTGTGACAACAATTCTGCTATAGCACTGTCAAAGGATCCAATGTTCATGGAAGGACCAAGCATATTGACATCCAGTATTATTTCATCATAGAACTGGTAAAATCTAATGAAGTTGAGTTATTGTTTTGCAGGTCCAAAGATCAGGTTGCAAATATATTCACAAAACCTTTGAAAGAGGAAGATTTAAAAAAACTAAGGGAAATGCTGAGGGTCAAAGTTTTTGTGAAATCTAATTTAAGGAAGGATGTTAGAAATTAAATCAAATTTCTTATCTCTAATAAATCTTATTTTATGATCTGATCAGCGCATTTTAAAATGTTTCTTATGATCTGATCAGCGCATTTTAAAATGTTTAAAGTAATGACTGGTGGTTACAGTTGTTCAAGGATTAAATAGACACCATACTTTTAAATTTAATGCGTGTCAGAATATGGATGAGCCTTTGCCTCCATCGCCAAGTACATATATCAGTCACTGCTATCATTTTGAGGATGATGTAGAAGAAAAATAAAAATAGAAAATTAAAAACAATAAGCAAACATGTTTTATTCCAGAAAATTAAAAACAATAAGCGGTCGTCATAGCATTTCGTAAAAAAACCTTAAGCTTGCATAATAAACAAAGATTTTATTTGAAACTGTCGCTATTCAGCTATAATAAATCAACGTCCTCTAAGCTGAAAATCGTACATTGTCGTACAGTGGAAAAGGTTTGATGTTCAATTGAATGATTTGAATTTCTGCGAGATAAAAAAATAAAATAAAAATAATCTTTTTTTTTAGCCTATACCCAAATAGAACGGCAAAATCCACTACATAAAAGCGGCTCCCACGAACCGTATAGGACTATTAGAATACGAGAGTCCCAAGAACGATGACGAACCCTATACAACTATTACAAGAAGAGTCGAAGAACGATCATGAACCAAATAAAAATTTATCACAACTTTTATTTTAATTTAATATAAATTTATTTTTTCACAATTTTTACATTTCTTTGGTATTAACAAATACATAAAACGACGAACACAAAAGATGCACATAATTCCTCTAAAATTTACCGATAAGACCTGAAACTTAATTATATAGAAAAGGCTAAAAGATAAGCATCGTACACAACTATATTTAAACTCACCGCAAGGTTGCCTGGCTCCTGGCGTTTTCCTCCACCAAAGATTCTGCAATGATGAAAGCGCTAAAACCAAAAAAAACAAACTCCTTCGAATTCTTCTTCGGTGCGTGTGAAGAGATTCCTCTAAAATTTTAAAATTCCTTGAAATCTTCCACGAGTTTAAAAATTTATACGTCAGAATTAGTGGAAGATCCTTGTGGACGGCAGGCCGCCCTGTTTTCGAATCCTGGAGATAACATTAAGGTAAGGAGGATTCGTTAGAGGTCAGCAACCGAATTTCGGTCTTGTGGCCAACTTTCCCAGCCAAAATTTTAAAGGCCGAATTGTCTGGACGATAGCTCTATTGCTTGCTTTCAATGTTTGTCACTTCACTGGTTTACCTTACGCTTGTCAATTTCAAACAACATTTTAAAAAACCAACTTGCTTTAATTAGTAATAAAAACAAAGTAAACTTATTCCAGTTGCAAAATTATAACAGATTAATAAATAAGTAATTTGAGGTACCTTCTGTTCTAATTATTTTGAGTCATAGGTGAGAATATGATATTGTAAAAAACAAATAAACAAGTACTTAAAAATGTATTTGTAATAATAAATAGTCCAAAATGTAGGATATTTATTATAGAGTTATTTATTGCTAAAAACAATTATTTAAAAGTTAAATTTATTGATATTAATTTAAAATTATATTTTTTAAAAGTTATTAGTTTAGATAGCAGATCATAGTGTTAATGTTAGAATAAGTGTTTAATTAGTGTAAGTTGAATTATTTAATTATGAATAGTAATTTAATGCATATACATAATATTTATATTCTTTTAAAGGTTAATTTTTAATTTTTTTATAGTAAAATTAAAAAATGTTGGTTTTCACTATTTTATTCTTTGTCACTTAGTGTTCCTAACCATGCAACATAGCAATTGACTATTTTTATGTTTTTTATTCTTAGATACATACAATTAATTAATGTGCATCTAAATGTTTTATGTCATCAAAATTTAGAGTTTTTGTCATAGATGCGATGTAAGTGGTTATTATTATCAGAACAATAGTACAAATTTTGTGTTATCATAATCATATTTTGGAATTTATTGTAGTGTACTACAAGGCTTTTTTTTTTTGTTGGCACCTTCCATGTAAAAATTTTAATTGGCTATAGTCTCTTAGAAAAAAGACTTTTATCGAAAATTTTGAAAGCAACAAGATAAAATCTGGATAGTGCTTCTTGTGAAATTTCAAATGATATTATCTTGAATTGTCATTAACAACATGAGGTGAGAATGAAAATCTCACCAACACTCACTGATTTGGTGATTTATGTTTCTTGGATGGTATCCATGGAGTATGCATACCAGCAACAACAAAAAAAGACACGTCCCTATGACCTATCTCACAATCTCTTAGAAGTGGAGACCATATGCACGTACAAGAGATTACACTAGAAAATAGGAGTGAAGGAGGAATATACAGGCAAGAGAAAACACTAGAATAGATTATACCTAGTCTTAGTTGGTTGTATACCACCCATGCCTAAGCAAAGCTGCTCCTACCTGGTCTTGACCATATAGGTGTATGCTACCCATACCCCCACTAATTTTGAGCTTATGTGGGCATATGTTTACTCCTTAGACCTACTCATCCGTCATGAGAACACATGAAATTAATATCTCCTTATTCAATTCCACATACCACATGTCATGCAAATAATTGTTTCTATAGGATATTACGTGGTTTTTCTTTCTCTAAAGATTTTCTTTGGTCGATTTCTCCCACACTACAAGAATACGTTATCCAAAACTGATAACATAAATCATGGTAGAGCTAAGTGGCCCACTTATAGGTATTTATGTGGGCAGTAGTCATTATTTCTATAGGTCTAAGGAAAGTCATCACCAAATTTCCAAATCCAATAGATAAATTGGAGAGTATCCATACATGATTGAATTAAGGACACCAAGTGGCTAAGGAAAATCTTGATTCATCACAAGATTAATATTTTTTACCACATCGTCATTTAATGGACCTAAATCTTCAAATGAAAATTTTTAAAATAAAGATTTTTTAGCTAAGGAGTTTCTCTATATAGGATACACTTTTAACAAGAATAATGTATACCAAAGCTTTGATAACTCACAACCCATCATAAGTTAGACCAAATTTAAACCTTATTTCTTAGATTGAAAACTTAACATCCTTATCACTAGAGCTGAAGTATCTTGGTAGTTTAGATAATCACCTCATAATTGGACTTTTATTATTATATTACAAAACTTTTTATTTTGATGGAGTCTATTAACTTTCCATTAAATATAAATCAATAAGGATAAGCTTATTTTTTCCTATTTCAAACACATCATCATTGTTTAGTTATTATATACAAGTAACTTTCATGTTCACTACCCCCTCTTACACATTGTTCAAATAATAAAAAAAAATTTAACTTGTTGAAAAGGATAAAAATGAAATACAAAAGCAAGAATGACAGAGTAAAATGAAATTGATACTGAAAAATGAAATATTACTATCTCCTAAACTAGTTCTCAATTTGGATTCCCAATAATGGTGGTGTTGTACAAAATAAGGGTTGATAATCAAATAATAGTATGATGATGTATACCACATCAATGTATACATTTGCTTTATACATATTATTGTATATCATTGGTCTCAAATAAAAGTGATAATGTTTTTAGTTAGGATTATAAGTCTAAATTAATAAGAAACACTTCACATTGTTTTTTTCCATTTTATAATTCTTTTTCTTTTTCTTAAGAAAAAATTCTCACATATTTCCTTGAATTCATAATTCATAAAAATGACTTCTTATTAAAATATTACAATATGTATACCACTTAACCTCAACATTATACATAGAATTGCAAATTACAATGTTTAATTACATTACTTATACATCTTACATGATAGGGATTACGTATCCATGCAACTACTTGTTACTTTAACCACATGAAGGGTATAAATAAGGCATGTTTTCTATAATGAATAGACCCTCCTAAGTGTTACTTTGAGTAAACTTTAAAAGTGGATTCATCTATGTCATACCACCTTACAATAAAATTTGATGTTAAGACATCCTTTTCTTGATATCATGAATTGTTTATTTTATTGGATTTTTAACCAAATGATATCAAGTCCCAATATTCAATATCTTTAGTAGACTCAAATATAATAGCAATCAATATATTTTTTTATTAGGTATAAGAAGGATTTTTGAAATGGTCCCTAAATATTTTACATAAAATTTTTGAAAGGGTCACCGAACCTAAGATCTAGCAATAAAAACATCCAAAGAGAAGCCAATGTGAAACATAAAAAGGTCTGATCCACCCAATGGAAAAGGATACAAAACATTAGATAAAATAAACTAAGCTCAGGTAGCTCCTATCCAACCTGGATCGAAAGCAACTAAATTTTAATATTTGGATCCTATATCCGACATAAATTGATCTTGCATTTGAGAACCCAAAAACCAAGCTAAGTCGGATACCATGGATGCAAAACAAACAACATTCCTACCTTAACTTGGAGGATTAAAAATAAAATCAAAATGAAGCTTCCCACCCAAGCCAAAGAACTAACTGCCTAAAGAATTAGGAAAAATGATTGATGAATCCAACATTACAACTAGAAATTCTATATGATGTCAATTTGAATTTTAAAATAAAAATAAAAAGAGCAATTAATTTTAAAAAAATTATTCAAACACTAAGAGTGATCAAATTTGAATCATAGATAAAAATTAGGCCTTCCTGCCCATAATAAGAATCTTGATTCTAGTAACTCTGGCCTCCACTAGTAGGTACATAGCAACCAACAACAAGAACTCCTTCCATTAGTAGGCACATAGGGTTAAACTCCAAACCAATAAAAAACCTACTAGAAAGTCCCACCAAATAGCCTTTTTCCCATCGTTGCAAAGTAGTCACAACTATACCCCACAACTTCTCAAGGATGAATCCTTGGTAGGCAGGAACAAACCAAAGCATTATTAGGTTCTCACTTAAATTTAGATCAAATTCAAATTTTAATTTTTACCCTCCTCCCACTAGGGACCCAAGAAACATACCACTAGATTTTTGCCCAAAACATCGATTTCAAGGGGTGCTCAAATTTAAAATCAAAATCAAAATCTACTAAAAACAAGAATCCTAATACTAGAAGCATAAACCAGCAGCACCCAATATAGTAGACCAATTATGTAGAAGGAATTAAGAAATATCTGGTCAATATGCAAATATATTCGCTCCCACAATACAAAAATGGGAAAATCCACCCCAATACCTATGGATTCTAAACCCATAGGTACACCAAAGATTAAAAAAATAGGATTCAGTTATCCCATCCTTCCATCCAGCAACCCAACCTGTTGGTATATTTCATATAACAATCCAACCTATTATTGTGGTTCCTTGAGCCGATCTATCCTCAAACAAGCCTTCCACCCAATAAAGGCCAACATTCCATGCTCCTTTAGCCTTCCCAACCTTCCACTCAACATATCAGTATTATGTTGTAGCTCCTTCAATCGAACCAACCTTCCTCTCTCCTTCAATATTATTGGTCTTCCATGCTCCTTTAGCCATCCTAGCCTTCCACCCAACATCTCAGTATTTTATTTTAGCTCCTTCAACTAGCTTAGCCTTCCATGCTCCTTTATCCTTTGTCCTTAGCTAACCTAGCCTTCCTCACTCCTTTAGCCATCCATGCTCCTTCAACCAGACTATGGGTTTTAGACCACCCCCAAAACTTTGGTTTTAGAGCAATCAATATATTAAATGACCAATATCAATGAAATAACATTCATAAAAAAATATATGAATAAAATGGTCAATATCAATGACAATATGCAAAAGCAAACTTATATTATAATTTCTCAAAATAGTGCATACAAGTTTCAATATTCTTTGATGAGTCTTCTATTACAATGGATAGTAGTCTTCAATATAATATATGGAGATTTGTCTTCATTATATTACCTTATAAAGGTGACTCTTCAATATTGTTGGGCACTGAATTGCATCAAGTTTTCACTCAATACTGCGGCTATCTATCTTCTTATTTTCTGTCCAGGATTGCACCCAATAGTTGTAGCTCAGAACTCAACATTGGATGGACCAAAGCAAAGTTTTCGATCCAACCTCCAGAGTAGGTTGGTTCCTTGTCAACTTAAATAGGGTGTTGACATAATTATGCTCACTTAGGGTTTGAATGTTAGGGTAAGAAAGGGTTAGGGTTAGAGAAATATGAACAATAGTGGACAAATAGGCTAAAAATATTGCACCATAATAAAAAGATCCAAAAAACTAACCCAAACATAAATAAGATCAACATTATCACAAATTGGATGACTCTTCATTCATTAATGCATAGCAGAGAAATATTGCAAACATCAATTTCAATATCCAGACAATGATAATCCAAATAATGGAATTCACCAATATCTAGATTCTATAGAAATGAACTTCCTAACAATAAAGATCAATCTCAGAAGCAGTTTTTAATTACTTTAAAAAATAGTAATCCATTAATTTGACACAAAATAACCACTTATGTATACACAAAAATGCAACTAAATAATTTGAACCTCTGATATCAAGCATAAAGATACAAATTTTGAGGTGAATATCAATGTAATGCTCCTTCCATTAGCTCTTGAAAATATTTACAATAGTACAGGCAAACACACTAGAGACAACCCTTAAAAATGAGGGTTCGACCTCTATTTATAGTTTTTATAGAAATTAAAATTATAAATATTCAAATTTGAAAACACAACAGAGAGTTCTTGCTGGGATTTGCTTACTGGTACACCCGTCAAGAAATTCACTGCAAGTGGACTGCCATGGGAGCTTGGGGACTCTACAAATTGCTGGTCACTTGGCACAAATTAGAGTTCAGTTTGTTAGAGATTATGTATCATCATTGATCCTTCTTGGAAGCCATCTATTGTCTCAATCTATAACCAGATCTGGTTCTATCTTCTTGAAAACCCTAGACGCTTTGGCTTCCTCTCCAACTAATAGTTACAACGTTGGTGAAAAATTACCTTTAAATACCTCATATTATTTGACACAATTTTCACCATTGATATCCCCATCATATGGCTTTGATCCATCTAGATATAAGCTTTTCATAATGGCAGGAAGAACACAGTGCCATTCCACTTTAAAATACTAGTGACGTCATCCTTCTATCTAAGAAACTGTGAAATGCCAATCTGGCTTCCAAATGACCTAAAGGCTAAGTGGAATTGAATTTGCTCTTTTTTCTTTAGATTCCTTCATTATCCGTAAAGTATCCATCAATCCATACAAAATGATTGATGACGTCATCCATTCTTTACAAATTTTGTGGATTCCATTTTGGCTGAGCAAGTGCATTGGCATATGATCATCAATCTAGACCTGTCACTGTACAAAGTGACTCCTTCTCCATTCTGCACTATCTTCAAAATAAAACATCCTGTCTTGTCACCATTCTGGGAAGGAGTTAGTCAAAATCACCTCTTGTCACGAATCTGCATCTACTTTGTTCACAACATCCTGCCTTGTCACCGTTTCGAGTGAAAATACTCTATGGCTTCTTTGAAATAAGGCGTTCCAAAACTTTGCCACTTGTGAAGTATTTCAAAATATTGAGCGATCGCCAATCCACACTTTTTTACTGTTGACATCATCTCTTCTAAAAAAATTTTGTGGATTTGAGACTCGTCACCATTCCAAAACCAAAACAAAAGAAGTCTCCCAAAATTGATCCAGGCATGAAAATTTACTAAGTTTCGGGTGAGCTCATGCCTCTTTTTGCGGATCTTCTCCAAAGTACACTGTAAGATGTGCAGAATGAGGACTTTATAACTTAGGCAAAATTTGCAAAAAAATTCTAAGTATGTGGCCATTTTGAGCCTACAATCTGGCACCTCTTGGGTGGATTTGCTTGCAAAGCCAATCGAACTCAGAGTCTTATCCATTGGGCCTTAGGAGCCAAACATATTTATCTTCAAAATTATATTTTATAGAATAACTTCCATATAAACACTACTCTCTGAAAATTTTAACAGCCTGCCTAGAGAGTAAATTTTCATATGGAAATGATGCCAAAAATATATATAACTCATTCGCTCATACAAATATTATGTCAGAAATACACATCTTGTCACCGTCTTCAAAAACTAGACACAACTCTACTCCTTTTATAAGGCCTTATTTCAAGAAATGCCTTCACATACAGTTTTTTGCTCTTCTGCCTCTGTAGGCTTCATGCCTTTATTATTTATTTCTAATAATTTGGTAGGGCAAAAACAAAAATACAAAACTTGTGTATATGTACAAAATAAAAATGAACTAAGTGTGAGCCCCTTCTGGGCCTATAATCGATCCATCTAGCTCCCCTTCTTCCATGGCCTCTTCTTCTTTTTCTTCTTCTTATCCTTCTTCTTCTTCTTTTGGAGTAGGTGTTTTTTGACTTCTTTCTCTAGAAGTATTCCCAAACAACTAAATCATCAATTCCAAATATTGTAGAGCTTGTTTCCAGGCTTCTTTAGAGGGATTTGACATTTCTTTGAGCTGATTATAAACATATTATAGCTCTCCAATATCCTCATAGTTAGGAGCATTCCCTCTATTCACCAAATCTTCCATGAGATCTCTCAACTGGGTAAAATCAATGATAAATTGGACAACTTGTTCTTGGGGTAGTGGCTTTTCTAGAGAATCTATTCCAGATTCATCCTACAAATTTTCATTAATGCTCTACTAGATCTCTTTCACATATAACAAATTGTGATCCTCCTTCCAAAGGCCTCTAAAGCTAACCTGAATTATTTTCCTATTCAATTCAACGACATCCTTTATCACCTTTTCAATCCTTTTAACTAATAGCCAAGCTCTTTGAATCACCCTGTGCTTTTTAACCACTATGTTGGCAGCAACTCTGGAGAGATTCCATTCTTTAGTAGGAATAGGTTTAGCAGAATCACTGAGTCTACTATCAACCAACCTATACATTTGTTCTACTGGAATCACCATAGGCTACAACTCTCCAATGATCTAGTCTAGCTCTTTTTGAATATTGGAGAGTAGGCGGCTGGCATCATTAAGATAATAAATAATAATTTAAAGCCCTGAACATTTCTCCTAGACCTCAAAAAACAACTCTTTTCTAATATTTTTAAACTCATTCTTAGAAAAGCCTAAAGATTTAGTTTTCTCGATCTGAAGCTGATGCTTTAAATTTTAAATTTATTTTTCCTGATCTTCATTCAGCTTCTTTTGCTCTTCTAATTGGTCCTTTAGTTTATTGGATTCTTTAAACTTCTCTTGCCAACCCTTAGCCTCTTTTATCAAATCCTTTTCTACTTCCTTTTGATTATTCAGACTCTTCTTAAGCTTTTCAACATGTTTCTACAATTTTTCTACCTTCTCTCTGACTAAATCATTTTTTACATAGAAGGTATCCAAGTGGGCTTTGGCTATAAATTGCTCATATTCCTTAGGAAGATTATCAATATCTTCTGTGACCTCCTCTAATCAATAATCTTGAACAATCATATCAGTTTCAGGTTTTCTCACTAGTGGAGTCATATATCTTGATATTATCTATCTAGAAACAGGATCAACATACATGCTTCTTCTTCTGACAACCATCCTGTTGGAAGGCTAAGTAAGCTTCTCTACACAATAATAATTTATACTTTGAGTGGTTGCATGCTCTTTTGATACATTGACAAGTCTTGAAATACCAGCAACTATAGGATATGATGACACTAGAAATGAAAGGGCAGACTAAACTATCGATGATATGGGTGAGGATATAGTTACAATAGCCTCTATGATAATAGTGGACTCTATAACTACTTATGTTGTTGTTACTGGTAGACTCATGGAAATTGATGCAAGACTAACAATCAGATGGATGGTTGTACCTAGAACGTAATGTCCCATTGATGGTGGTGATGAAAAAGATGAAAGTGAAGGTAGATGAGGGAGTGGGAACCTCAGATGTTGAAGATAGGATTTGAGGTGCTATAACGAAATAGAAGTGACTTGTACCTCAATGGCTACTGATGACATATGTTGTGGACTGTGAGTTGGAGGAGGTACACTTGTCATATCTTCTTGATTAGAAAGGGATGGATATTTCTTTAGGGATTCATGAGTATGAAGAGGAGAAGAGGGATCGAAGCCATACCTTAACCTACAGATGTAGGGTGCTCTTGTTCTATCTCCATTTCTTGTTGCTACTCCTAATTAATCAATTCTTCCACAACAAAATCAGCTACTTCTTTAGCAATATCCTCCATATCCAATTTTTGTTTCTTTGAAATTTCTCTTTCCTTTATTTTTGGGACTCTCTTAGTTCTTTTATGAACCAATTTAAAATCAACCATCTCATTCTCAGAATCTTCTTCCAACACATATTCTTGCACTACTCCAAAAAGGAATTACTGTTCATAAACAAGACATAATTCAATTGATGTTGCAGGGTAAAATACAGAGGTTTAAACCTAAAACTTTCATCTTTATTTTTCTAATAAATATCTTTGTCTCGAGGTTGACACCCTAGATCTAAGAATTTAGGCCTAGATATTGTTTCAATAAATGGAGTACCGATAACGTTTTCCTTAGAATATTGCATTTTTCTCATCAACTTAGCCCCCTTAGGAAACTTCTTCACCTACTCAGTGGTAGGATAAAATATTTTTTCAATACTTCAGTCGTTGTCAAAGGATTTCATGGCTCTTCTAGTTGAGCCTCTTGATATTTAGGTGGAGGAATGGATTCATAACCATTTTAGGGTTTTTCAACCATCAATACTATGTTTCTGACATCCTTTTGTCCCTAGGTTCCAATGTTTTTATTATATCTCCTTGAAAATTATTTATCAATCTTCATTCCAAACTTGGACTTAGGCTATCCAATTTCAACCCTCATTATCCACCAATCTATTATTTTCGTTACATTTCATGGTCCCTTTTCTTCCTCTTCTTCTTCAGCAACCTCTTCCTCAGGCAGAGGATCCTTTTTATTTGCAGACTCAACTTCAATTTTCCTAATTGTAGCCTCTGTAATCCGATGACTTAGCTTATTCTTA
The DNA here is from genome assembly GCA_028583015.1 of Wollemia nobilis. Lineage (NCBI taxonomy): Eukaryota > Viridiplantae > Streptophyta > Pinopsida > Araucariales > Araucariaceae > Wollemia > Wollemia nobilis. Next base: position 3,155,668 of record JAQPPZ010017240.1, on the reverse strand, counting down.
GGGTCAAAATCAACAACTTGATCTTAAAAATCCAACCAAGGAGGCAACTGACCCATATTTGAGACAGTCCACTCTAAAAGAGCAGTCTCATCATTGTTTCTACCCTGTTAAAAATGAGCCTTCGGCCTCTTTTCAAATTTATAGGCCTTAGGTCCATTTAGGGCTTTATTCATTGCAGTAAAAATGCCATAAGGGTCATAACTCCATCTTTGGGGAATATAAAATAGACCTAACCTATCAAGGTATTGGTCAATTTGTTTGCTCTACCCCTTCTTGGTAATGGTAATGTCATCCATAGTGTGGTAAGTAAAGACTTCCTCTTTATCCTAGAACCATAGTTCGTATCAATGTACTCCATCTGCCTTGGATACTCGAGGGCAACAAACCTCTCTGTGACAAAGTGGGGCAGGAGAAAAAGTTTACCCATGAAACCATACAATCTAATTATTGTGCCCTCTGTCAAAAAATACCAGTCTCCCTCTTCTACACCCTTTGTTCTCAGAATATTCTCAATAAAGGGTGGCATTCTAGGGCATTTACTATACATTATTCTTAGTTAAGGTCCCAAAAGTTTCAAATTGAATCTATAATAAGACTCACTGCTCCTTAAATGACTTATCCAATAATAAACTGGCAAGGGTTCCCCATAATTGGTTTTATCCTTGACTGGAATACATGATATTGTCTTTAGTGGTAGCATAGAACATCCATACCAGATTTGAGAAATACCTAAAACTAGGATTATCAGCACCCATTTTCATACTTAAAAGCTTCTCATGTATCCTTTGTACGAGAAAAGCTGGCTAGTAAAAATAAATCACCCTAATACCCTTTTGTTCTGCATCTTTCTTATAAATTATTTCGTTAGAAATACAGTAAGCTACAAAAATTTGCCATCCATGTACCATTCTGTCAAATTCTAAACTCTCCATGCAATCCAACATAGAAAATATAATAGGGTTTATGAACTTATCAATATAAATAGGGACCTCAGGAAATTTATTCTTGGGATTAGTATCGAGTTGTTTATAAACCCAATTTTTAAATGACTCGTCCTCATTAGCTCGCTTCTCTATGGAGTAAAACCCAGTCTGCTCAGTGACCCTAAATGGATTTGGTATTACTGGCGGGTCATACCCTAGGCAAATAGTCTATGACAAAAGGAGGTGGTGATATTGAAAAGGGTTTCGCCCTTAGATGTTTTTACTGCTTTAGCCAATGGGTCGTAAAACTTAACTATTGTAGCTATCAACTCAGGGTGGGGATGAATAGAATCACAAATATAAAAAGAGAGATAAGAAAGGACAACACATCTACCTTCCACAGCCAAAGCAACTCTCTTCTTGTATCTATCATTCATGTTCCTCCTTAGCTTCGTTCTTTTTGTGAGGACCATTTTTGTGTCCGCCACGGCTTCGGCCTTGTCGAGATATGGTGCCACCACCTTCTTCTCCAGAGTTTCAAACTCCTAAACATATTTTGAAGCCATTCTAATAGTGATAAGTTTTTTTCCCTCTACAATTCGTAGTAAATTCTTCATAAAATCACTTCACCTTCTTACTGCTCTAGGGATGCAAATAGCTACCAAATGAGCCTCGTGTATGCTTTTTGTCACTTTTATTTTCTAGAATGTGTGTATCCTCTACCATTAATGTAGCTATTGCACGACCTCATGACTAGCACACTTTTCAACTTTTAATCATCCCCTTCAGTGGCTCGATGGTAGCATTTTATCTTTTCATTAGTCAAAATTTCAAATTGCATTGCCACCTCACTACGTCCCTTTGGCTACTCTTTGGTTATGGCATGAGTTCATTGGCATTGAATGTGGGATTGCTCCCTAATTTCCACATGTTATGGTTGGAATTGTTTCTTGGCTTCACTTTGATTTTGAAACCAATGGCTTAAGAGCCTTTGGGATCCACTGATACTTAGAACCTTCTAAGCATGAATTTTCATCTTGATTCCACTCCAGCTGTATTTTCTTTGAAAGATTCCCAGATTGAAAATACCTTTGCTCTATTTTTACCATAAGCTCACCATTCTGTGGGGATATTAGTGTATTTTTATGTGTATTCAAGAGCGCACGTCGTTCTAGAAGGCTTCACATAAAATTGAGTGCCAAATGAAACTATGATGTGTACTTAGTCCATACTTAGTCATTCTTGCAAATTTTTTATTTTTTCAATATTTTTCAAAGAAAATTGATTACAAAGTGCAAAAATAAATTAAAGTACAAAGTGCAAAAAGGAGAGAAAATAATTTTACAATGTCTATACATATGTTACAGTGAACTCATTCCTTACACATAGTAGAGCTTGAGATGAAAACCATTCACTGGAATCGGTTGTATGTTTCCCTCTGGATCTTCCAGGTGAAATACATTGGACTCCTTGGCATCTACTATTCTAAGAGGACCATCCCAAATAGAATAAAACTTTTCATGCTTACTTGGATTTGCTCTATCAAAATTCCACCTGAGAACTAAGTCCCCAACTTGGAATTTTTTGAATCTAGATTTCTTATCAAACCATGCTTTAATGTCTGATGAATGCTTTTGAAAACTATCATATGCTTGAGCTCTAATATCTTCTAATTGCAGCAAATGTGTCAACCTAGTTTTCATAGGATCTTCTTCTAACTCTTCCTCTGAATTAACAAATTTAAGTGCTTGGATCTCCAAATAGATTGGTAACACTGTCTCCTTGTCATATACTAGTGCATAAGTGGAAGTATTAATGGACTTCTTAATAGTAATCTTGTCTGCCCACAAAGCTTACTCCAGCAATAGGTGTTAGCTTCTTTTATTACCTTCAAGTGATTTCCTCAAAATTCTTAATAGTTTTTGTTGGTAGATTCTACAAGTCCGTTACCTTGTGAATAATAATTTGAAGTTTTTTTAAGAGTAATGTCATACTTGTTGGAAAAATCAATATACTTGTCTCCTATGAAATTTGGTCCATTGTCACTTACCAAGGCTTCTGGGACTTTAAACCTTAAAATCAAATTTTCCATAAAATTGATCACAACATCTTGGTCTGATTTCTTGGTAGGAATAGCATCTACCCATCTAGTAAGATAATTTATGGTAGTTAAGATAAAATAATGCTCCATTGAGGAATTAGGGTTGATAACCCCTATGAAATCTAACCCCCATTTTTGAAAAGGCTCTTCAACTTGTATGGGCTTGAGGGGGGATGAAGCATTCCTTGTCCTTCCAACATATCTTTGACATTTATCACAAGCCCGAGTGACTTTAAAAGAATTAGTGAATACAGTGGGACAATAATAGCTTGCTCTTATAATTTTTAAATTTGTAACCCTACCTGAGCTATTTCCACCAACTGATCCTCCATGGAATTCCTCCATGACCATTTTTTGCTGGTCATCCTTTACGAATTTTAGAAGAATTCCATCCAAGTTTCTTTTGTATAAGCCCTCTGGTAGTAATACATATTTCAAAGAATGAAGCATGTACCTCCTCCTTTGGGAAGCATTTATATTAAGGGAGCATACTCCAGTTTGGAAATATTTGATCATCTGGTCAATCCAATCAGAGTCTTCTATTTGTATTATTTTGACCTAATTTTCTTATGTTGTCTCGCAAGCTATTACTTTTGCCAATGCTATAGCTTCTGTTAACCCTTGGCATAAGGTTCTACCTATCACTAGCTTGGTGGGGTGTATTTCTACACCATATTCTTAGATTTTGTAATCCATCTAGATCTTTTGTGTCCTAGATCACCCTATAGGATAAAACTTCTTACATCCATATGAACCACACATACCAAGGTCTTGCTATGTACCAAATACTACTTGAACTTCTTTAGTGATTTCATCACTGCAAATACTTACCTTTAAATAAAGTTGTATTTGATCTGATAATAATGAAGTATATGGATCCAAAAGAACACAAGATGTTCCTACCCTTGATCATCTTTATGAGTGAGTACTGAGGCATAACTTTCTTCAACTCCATATGCATAAAGAATAAAATCTTTGCTGAATTCTGGGTTTACCAGTACTAGGGTTGTTGCAATCGATTGCTTGATAAACTCAAAAACCTATTTCCTAACTTCAGTCCACTTGAATTTGGTATTTTTATTAAGTAGCTCGGATATAGGCCTTACTTTCTATGCAAAATCATAAATGAATTTCTTGATAAAATTGATTTTTCCTAGGAAATACTGCAATTTCTTCTTATTTTTAGGCAAAGGAAGAGCAAGAATTGATGTGATTATGTCTGGATCTATGGCCATGCCATATTTTTATACCACATGCCCTAGAATATTTCCTTCATGGATTACAAATAATGACTTCTTAGGATTGAGCAAAATACCAAATTCTCTGCACTTTTAAAAAGCTTGCTCCAAGTGTGACATATGGTCTTTTTTATCATGGGAAAATATAGTCATGTCATCTAGATAAATCAGAATAACCTTGTTGATTAGTGCTCCAAAGGCATAATTCATGGCTCTCTTAAATGTGGCTCCTACATTAGACAACCCAAAAGGTATTCTCTGGTAGGCAAATGTACCCCATTTTGTGGTGAATGTTGTTTTATACTGATCTTCATTTTTTACCCAAATTTGGTTATATCCAGAGTAACCGTCTAGTAGTGAGAATATTTCTACTCCTACCACTACCTACAATATCTGATCAATATGGAAGAGAGAATAGTGATATTTAAGGGATGCTTGGTTCATATTTCTAAATTCCACACACAAGCGTATATCCCCATTCTTTTTTCTTGCAAGTACCAAATTGGCTACCCAAGTAGAATGTTTTATTGGGTATATGATCTTAGCCTTTAATAACTTTAAGAGCTCCTACCTCATAATGGCCTCGATTCTTGGATTGACTAGCATCTGCTTCTGCCTAAATGGTTTTGCATTAGGCTCTAGCTCAATAGTATGCTGGATAACCTTTTTATCATAATCCTTGAGGTCTTCATATGACCAAGCCACAATGTCTTGGTATCTTAAGCATAGAGCTTTTATATCTTCAGTTTCTTCAGGTGAAAAACGTACTCTAAAATTGAGCTTCTTTTCTATACCGACTTCAACCTCTTTATAGATTTTTTCATTGACCTTCATATCTTTAGTCTTCTTTCTATCCTCATTATCAAACAAAATCTCAAGGGTGACCAACCCTCTTGGGATATGATTATTCCTTAGTTGGATAATGTCCTGTTGATCAATTTCTTGTGAATTCTCCTCTTGGATAGTGGAGATACATGCTTCTCTCACCAGAAAATCAACTATTTGTTCATCACTTTCAAAAACCTGCTAGAAAATTTGCTTGTTTGGTACTAAAGGTCTAAAAATCATTTTAATTCCCTTGGCCTTCTTGATTCTAAAGTATATAGAAGGGTTGAAGATAGTTGCATTTGGTCTAATGAATCATCCAGATTATTCTTTTTCTTGGGAATAAAGTTTAAATTTAGGGCATCAAATGATTCCATTAAATCCCATACCCTATTTCTGTAAGCTTTTAAGTAATGATGCTTACTGTTGCACCTATTTCTTACTTAATGGACTATCAACTCAAAATCACCATATATGTTCAAAATATTAATGCCCATACTTTCTACTTGTATCAATCTGAGACATAGGGTCCCATATTCTACAGCATTGTTAGTACATGACCATGTTAGTCTATAAGAAAAATTTTGTCCCTTCTGATTGGGATTGTAGGACCACACTAGATCCTGCATATTTTTGCATTTAGCACCATCAAATTGCACGATTCATGTTTCTTTCTCTCTCAAATATTGGTTGGATATAGCAAGTATTTTCTTCTCTTATTCATTTAAGATGTCATATGTTCTGGTACCAGTTCTGAATAGACTATAATCTTATCTGAAATGCAACTCATCCTTAATGTACAACTCTTCAATGTTTTCCACCAACTCAAATTCTTCCATGGGGTTAAGATTACACATATCCTCTTCAATATTTTCAATGTGATAAGCTACTAGTTTTTTAGGTGTTATCCTTATTCTCTTTCCTTTGAAATGGATTACCATGCTAGAATAATACATGTACATACATCCCCTGGATTTGCACTAAATTATCTTGAAATACATAACCCAAAATAAGGTTCTAAGTCAACCTCAACTATTTCTTGCACTATTATCACCTTAGGGGCTCTATGCAGCCTCATTAATACATCCTTAATGACCCCAACTATCTTGAAAGGTGTCCCATCTAGTTGTAACACTCTAGGGCAAGATCCGGTATACTCTATATCCATCTCCTCACAGACTGCTTTAGGCATAACTGTAGTTGATGCTCTTGAGTCAATCATACAATTTTAGACTACCCAACCTTCCATTCTTAGATATATAGAAATGGGGAGGCTTATTATTTAAAATAGTAGGTGTCATATCTTTCTTTTCTGATGGCATACTAACAATTGTAGTGGCAAACCTATTCTGAGGATTTTTGCTGAGAGAAGCTTTAAGCTGGTCAATCTGACCAAAGATGAATAGAGTGTCATACAGGCTAGCCTTTGATAGAATCATTTTCATCTCTTCAGCAATGTTGTATTTAGACTTAGTCAGGGAGAGTTTTTCTAGCCCTCTTTCTAGCTCACAATATCTTCTTTTATATTGTTGGGTGGCCTCTAATACTTGTCTTTTAGCAATAGATGGGAACCTAAGCATTTCTTGATCTTCATCCTTAGATCTCATTCGGTCTCCTTCTGTTTCCTTTTCCAGTATTTTAGGAAGACTATTTGTCTTCTCTTTTCCCTTAGCTTGAGGAATAGGGAAGGTGTTACTGCTCTAATAAATAAGATCAAATTTCTTCTGATAAGGGACTTGGAATTGCCCCATTTTTTTGGGGTCTACTTGTGAGGCTTTCTTCCTAGACCTTGTCATAACGATAATTGGGCTTTCCTCAACTGACTCTTTCCCAACCATGATTTTATCAGGGTGCCATAACATATTAACTCTCCCCTTTTTATTCCTTTAATCTTGATCCATAGCTTGTTGAACATGGTGTTGGTACATCACACAAGATTGTGAGTCATGGAGATCATTGCATACTAAACACCAAATATTCGCAAGAGTAGTATCTAAAGAACATTCTAGCTCTTCATATACTACATTCACCCTAACCCCAGTACTGTTACTCGGACCAGGTCTCTAATATTTGTTTACATATGGTAATCTCCTCTTTTGTGACCTTTATTGGTCTCTCTTTTCCATTGAATTCATTATATTACTCATATTTTTTAGAGTATTTTGTATATCTAGGATAGCAAAAAACTCATGAGATGATTGAGAATGAAGGGGAGGAAAAGGAGTCATAGAGGATATAGGCTTTGATTTAGGAAATGCATTCATTTATGGGGATGGAGATGATAAATAAATGGGGTTCATGTGAGAGGGTTTGTGGATTGAATTTGGCTACTAGTGGTTTTTGAGTTGTAGGGCAGAAAAAATTTTGGAGGAAGCCTTCCAACATTAATTAGGATATTTTTAGCATGAAATACTGCATTATAAACTTGGGGGAAATTTTCTACTCCTGATTTCTATGTCTGTATCCCTAACTCTGATCCAAGATCTTGGATATAATACATATAGGCCAAACATGTAGCTGGTCTGGCATTGGGGGGAATTATTTTTCATGTTCTGCTAAATCTTAAATTAAAATCTGAGATAGTTTCTTGCTAATTTTTCTACATGGATGTAAACTGGTTGAGCAAAGAAAATGGGTTAGCAGATTAAATAAATTCCTCTATGAATGGCTCGGCTAATGCTTGCCATGAAGTCATAGTATTTTCTTCCAAAGTTCTAAAACAATGTAATATATTTTCTCTAAAGGACAGGGCTATAATCCTTACAATAATATCTTCTTCCTTTATGTTGTGGATTGCTACTAGGTTCAAGATATCTTGACAGTGCTCATAAGCTATTTTCCTAGATCCATCATAAGTGGGCATAGCTTTAGATACAACTTAGGGGATGGCATTCATTTGGGCTAATTTGAGAAGACTGACTGTGTTCCAGCTAGGGTACTTCTGTAATGGTTAATTAGGAGACACATTTTGTGCCATATTTTTGGTTGTGGGTCTTATTGGGGAAACTATTATATGGACTGAAGGATACTCTTCCAGAAGCTCTTCCTCTATAAGAAAATATTGATCTAAAATTAGGGCAATAGTAGCCCTTTATAGGGTAACTTGCAGTAAAAATAGGAGTTAGGGTTACTCCTTTTGAAAGACCTCATATACATGAAAGGACACTGGTCTACAGGGATAATTCTTTTTCTGAGTCTAAAGACTAGGGAGTCACCAGGTGAACTTGCTCTTCTCTACTGACAAGGCCAAGATAATTCACCAAATATTGATTCCTTCAAGTTGAGATAATAGTAACTCATTTGATGGGTTTCGTATTCCTTATGAACTAGTCCCCCCGGGCATGCCAAAAAATGTTGGGCACTTAATTGCATCAATTTTTCACTCAATAATGTGGCTATCTATATTCATATTTTCTATTGAGGCTTGCACTCGATAGCTGTAGCTCAGCACTCAAAATTGGATGGACCAAAACAAAGTTTTTGATCCAACCTCTAGAGCAGGCTGGTTCCTTGTCAACTTAAACAGTGTGTTGAAAGAATTATGCTCACTTAGATTTTGAAGGTTAGGGTAATAAAGGGTTAGGGTTAGATAAATGTGAAAAATAGTGGATGGATAGGCTAACAACATTGCACCACAATAAAAAGCTCCAAAAGACTAACCCAAAGATACATAACTCAGATCAACATTATAACAAATTGGATGACTCTTCATTCATTAATGCATAGTAGAGAAATATTGCAGACAACTATTTCAAAATCCATACAATGATAATCTAAAAAATAGAATTCACCAATATCTAGATTCTATAGAAATGCACTTTCTAACAATAAAGATCAACATCAGAAGCATATTTTAATTACTTTAACAGCTAGTAATCCATTAATTTGGTATAAACTAGCCACTTAATGATCGATTGTAGAAGCTTACATTTAATTTTATCAATCCGAGGGAAAATCAAGGTTAGATTTAAAAAGTAGCAATCCAATATAGATATGATCGTAGAAATTAATACTTAAACCTAGTTCAATTTCCTTTCCAAAAATCATGCGTACACGTGTACAAAAAGAAATATAAAAATATGCAATATGAATTATGCAAGAAATAGTAAATAAGTGCAATTTATTATGAAATTTAACTATTATGCAATTTTATATTTTATGTATTTTCTAATGCAGATCTAACTAATTCTAACCTAATGCACGGGGTGAAGAGCTCAGGGACTATCGATTAGGAGTGGGCCCTACCTCCTAAGTGGCAGTGTAAGTTCTTTCCCCTAAACTACTCTATCAGTAACTAAATATTATGATTTATACTAATGTTTATTCATTATTCATGAATGCAGGTTACAGTATTTACAGATTCAAAATAGAGAAGAAACAAATGCTAGAAATGATACAAGTTACCATAATTGAAGAAATGTTATTTTATTGATGAAGGCTCAAATGTACAAGCTCTGTAACATGATTGAAATGTAACAATAATGCAGCAGAAGGAATGGAAGAGACAGACGTTCCTCTATTTTCTGATGTATATTTATACTAAGACTAATACAATGTACAATCTTTTCCACGTATGTATCTTGCTGAAAATGTGGAGTGATGATTGTACGTGCATCATAAGATATCCTAAAGCTAAATATATTTTATTTGACTTGGACCTAAAAATATTCCTATTGGTCCAAGTGGCATTACATGGAATATTTTCTATCTAACTGACTCATAATAGGGTTGTATAAGACTTTTCAATTCCTTTAATGTAGGAAGTCTTAACAGCTTTGACATTTGACAAATAATAACATTACAAATCCTTTTCATAAAGTTTTATCAGCTGGAGAGAATCTCGTAACCAAAATGGAAAGGCAAGATATATTTGAAGATATTTTAATTGTCGTCATTTGGTTCTGTCATCCATATTATGTTTTGTCGTCCATGGTAAGTCTTCAAAATGACCTTTTGACCTTACGTAATTACTGTCCGTAATTACCTCCAGTAACTGTCTTCCATAAACTGAGATCATCCGCTTGACTTCTTCTAACTGCTAGTGGTTGTTCTTCACATCTGGAGTACAGTTGTAGTTTCTCCACTTATTACCTGCATTTAACTCAGATCTCGGGCAAATTGGACGTAAGTTACTGATAAACATCAAATTACCATTTTTACTCATTTTTACCAATAATTCATATTTAACTGATGATAACATGTAAAAATATATTAAATACTCATGTAAAATGATTGAATTTGATACAAGAATTAGTAGTAAATAACCTCTCATCATTCCCCCAGACTAAAACTTATGCATGTCCTCATGCATACATAAAAATAGATATGAATTCATCAATATAAGATACATGCACAGTTTCAGAAGAATGTTACAGTATATGAGAGATTAAATAATTTTATAAAAGTGTACTCATCAAAAAAATACAGTTACAAAAATTCATCATTCTGATGCAGAAATAATATCAAAGTTATCCAAAATTTAAAAATCAGCTACATCAGAAATCGTTTTATTCCTTACATATCAGAAAATATAAGACTGTTATTTTTTTAAGATTGAATTCTAGAAATAACAGTAATTTGATAATAATTCTAAAAAATAATAGTAATTTGAATATCAAAAATTTTGTTAACAGATAATCTCCAGAAAGGATTTGCAGCAATTAACTCAAAATACATATAGTAAAACATATTTTTTTTTAAAACACATGCAGGAGAATAAATTTAAAATCATATGCAGTAAACAGATGTGTATATAAAGAAACTGTTTTAAAATAATATATACAAATACTAACTAGCCATCACACATATACAGATATATGAAAATTTCAAACCACATATTAAAAATATAAATCTCTGATAAATATTAAAAGTCTTTTAAGGATCACTGATCACTGGGTTGAGTGTCTGGAAGGTCTTCCTCTTGTCCGAGGTGTTTTCTGTTCCTGTTGTGCTTGTCTCTTAGATTTTTGGTCCACGGCTGCTGTTGTAGCTGGAGTTTCTATAGTTACAGTCTTAATATGTTCAATCTCTGGGTCGCTCTCTTTCTCCTTCAATTTTGCACCCTTAGCCTGAGAAGAAGGGAGATCTTCATCGGAGTCTTTAGACCCTTTAAAAGCTGGCACATTCGGTTGAGAGATTTTCTCAGTTTGTTAAGAACTGTCTTCATCGAGAACTTTTGAAAAGTCAATGATTTTATGAGTGGATAAAGACTTACCAACGTTGACCGACTTGTTAGGCTTTCTCCCGACTGTAGATATTTTTGGCGGGGAAGTTTCAACAGGTGGCGACCGACTGGTAGGACTTGCAGGACCTGTAACCTTATCGTCTCTGAGTTGTTTAATTAATTTAAACTACACAGAAAGAGCTTGCTGAACAATTTTATGTTGTTCTGCTAAATCCACACTTAATTTATCAATTTTTGTTTGAAGGGATTCATTCTGTGCTTTGAGATAAGACAAGGTTTCTTCAACAGATTCCTCTACAGGTATTTTTGGGTCTTGGTCTTCTTCAGAACTTTCTATTATTTTTGTTTCTTTCCTGGACTGTATTCTGAATTTAGTATTTTTCCATTTTTTCTTTGAACTTCCAGGTTTTTCATCATGGTCATCGGAGTCACTTTCCTTTTCTGTAGATTGTTCATCTTCAGATTCAGAGCATTCCAGGATTTCAGGTGCATTGGCTTCTTCCACAATTTGGGTCCATGATACTTTTACTTCATGGGCCTTTTTTAGAATTATGAGTTTAATTAAACCATGATGAGCTATTAAGTGTAGTTTAGGCTGTCCCTCAGAATTTTCTGGCTTGACTCTCAGAACTGTAGATTTTAATGATTGGCACAGAAAGTATGGAAGATTGATAACACAGTCTTCTTTGTCAGGATATTTTAAGTTAAGAAGCATTTGAATATGATAGGCAGCTAAAATAGACATGCGACCCTCAACAGTAAAGAATTTGATAATGATAACAACTGCTTCTTGCCAAATAAGAGGAAGTGTAGAGGTGGCTACCCCTCTGATTGCACCTTCTTTGTTTCTTACAAGTGAACATTTCTCATCAAATCGCTTTACTAGTTGGGTGATACTTTTAGTATTTTTGTAGAAAAGTGTACCAACCTCAGGCAGGTTTAGGATCTCAGAGATCAGGCTTGAGGTTATCTTAATTTTTAGATTCCCTACATGAGTGACCATAGTATTAGGGTTGCAATTCAGGATAAACTGTTGTGCTACCCCTACGTCGTGTCCCTTAAATTGATTAAGCGCATCCCACCAACGAGCATTTTCAAATAGCTCAATCACAGAATCATCTGGATTTTGTGTTTCAATGGAAGAAGGTTCGCTGCGCTTTTGGAAAATGGGCTTGGGCATTTTGATTATAGATATCCTGCAATATTAAAGACACGGGAGTAGTTTTAGAGGCCATAATTGCTAGATAAAATATATTTTTTTTATGTTTTTATGAGTTGTTTTTTTTTATGGGTTTTGTTGTTTTTTTTTTTTATTGTTGAAGGTAATACAGGTACAGAAAGGATAATACAGAAGAGGAAATCTACAGAAAATATAATATAACTTCATACGACAAAGTGTTTTTTTTATAAAGAAACTTTAGGAAATACAAAAACGAATATACAAGAATTCATAAACTTAGGATTACGTAAATTATACAGAAAATATTACGTATTTTGTACAGGTTAAAAAATAAACATACTCTGTACATATATAAAAAAAAAACTGAAATAATACAAATATTTACCTACAATATATAAAAAAACATACTCTGTATATATTCTGTAAAAGAAAATACGTACAAATATATTTTAACAAATACAGAGCAAATACGTAAATTTATAGGAAAACTGAAATACATTTTAACTGTATAAAAATTCGAATGCAGAAATGTATTTGTACAAACTATATAACCTTTTATCAAAATTTCGACTGTACAGACTTAAATAAAATATATATAAACAGAAACAAACAGAAAGGTTAAATGAAATTTTTCCAATAATTCAAATTCTCTAAAAACTCCTTTAAATAATTACAGGATTTATGAATTAGGGTTTTAAAATTTCTTCGAACAATTTTTCCTGTGACTCTGCAAAGGAATTTATGAATTAGGGTTTTAATATTTAGGGATTTCATAAAATTTTACGACATTTAGGATTAGGGTTTCAAGTCTATACACATGCAGAATAAAAATTACAGAAATTTTCTTTTTAGAAGTAGTAAAAATTAAAAACCCGAAAAGGAATTTGTAAGAGAATGGTCAGAATCAGAAATTCCTTGATTAGAATTTAGGGCTTTTTAATTTTGCTCAGAAAAATTCCTTTTTTTTTTTTTTTTAAATCTCCTTGAAAACAAATTAGGGTTTTACAATTCATTGAAATTGGGGAAAAATGAATTAGGGCTTTTCCAAATATAGAGTAAAACCAATTAGGGCTTTTACGAATTCATAAAAAATTTGGGGAAATTTCAATCAGAAACTAAAATTTATCCTAAATGTCGATCTGTGCATCCTAATATCAATTATTTTAATCTAATCCAGGAGGAATTTGAATTAAAAACAGGGAAAAGTACCTTTCTGCTGACAAAGACAACAAAAAGACAATAAAATTTTTGAAAAGGAGTTTACCTGACTGTTGCCTGTCGCTGTCGCTAAAGACGCTAGGGGCCACCTTCGCAGTTTCCGTCAACAGTGTCCGTCACCCACCTCGAAGTCGTAGAGAAAGACGTAAAAACAAAAACTAGGGATAAAATTCAAATTTCCCAATTTGCATGGTAGAAAAACGCAGAAAAGGGTTTGAGCGGTGAAAACGTAGAGTAAGGACTGGGTTGGCAAGAATAATCACTATTTTCCCTAATTTTACCTTAAGTTGCAATCAACGACGACGGTTTCGAGTTCGTATAATCTACGACGAAAAACTAAACGATTTTCTAAACCCTAATGTTTAATCGACGGCGGAGGAATAGATTTAAACTACGATCGACGATGGGGCCTTCGCGTTATTGTGTTTGTTTTAAAACATTAATCATCCATCGATTTAATACGTAATCAATGGTGGAGGAAGTCGATCCGTAGCCTTCGCGCTAATTGGCTAAAATAAATACGTGTCCTCCGTGTTGATTGACCTTATGCATGGCGGGTTTAATACGTGGCGAAGCCACATTTCTCGTCTTCGACGGTCGAATTTTAGGTGTCTAGGTTTTGTATAGTTATAGTCTAGGTTTAAGGGTGTGTGGTACGTCTAGGTTAGAGTTTTTTTTAGGTTGTTTTAAAGAGTGTCGGGGTTTAAGCTAGGTTTAGTTTATGTTAGGGCTTAGATACGTGTGGGTCTAAAGGGTTAGGTTAGGTTGTGTTCTAAATATTTCTCTAGGGTAAAAAAAATGTTTCGGGTTAGTTCTAAAAGGTGTCGCTAGGTTAGGTTAGAATATGTTGTTTAAAAGAAATGTTTTGGGGCCTAGGCTTATGTTAAGGTTTAGTCGGTAATTTTAATAATGTCTTAGGGTTAGATCGAAGTTTGGTCGGGGTCTTTAATGTGTCTCGTGTTTCATGTCTTGTGTCTTAGGTTTGTATCTTAGGGTATAATAGGTGTCTATATTGTAATGTCGGGTTTAATAGGTTATATTTTAGGTTTATGGTAAGTCGGGGTTTAGTTTGTAATTTAAAATTTATAATTATAATTTATAGTTTATAATTTTATAATTTATAATATAATATAGGTATTTTATATTATAATATAATTTATAATTTATAAGTTTTTAGATCGAAAGTTAGTTTATATAATGTTATATTATATCGTATATTATATTAATAATTATATTATTAATTATTTACATAGTTGTATTATTAATATTTACATTATTATATTGTTAGATAGTTATATTAACATTATAATTTATATATATATATATATATATATATTACTTATAATATATGAATGGACTATATATATATTATAATTAAAGATTATAATATATAAAAATTTATTTTTTTTTTTTTTTGTAAAAATTTAATTTATTTACAAAATTTTTTTTTTTTTTTTTTTAAAAAATTTAACTTTTTACGGATAGTATTTACGTAAAGTATTTATACATATTATTAAGAAAAAATTTCCTCTATTATAATTATTAATTAAAAAAAAAAAATCCCCACCAATATAATACCCCTATATTTTTATAATTACCCCCCCCACTTTTTTTTTGGTATATAGCCAAAACAAAGGAAAGAAAATAAGGATTGATATATGGAAAATATAATTTTTGTAAATAAATTATATATATTACTATGGATAGTATTTACGTAAAGTATTTATAGGCCATGTTTTTAGAGAGAATTAAATGATAATTTTTGTGAAAGATGAAAAAAAAAAAAATTTCAATTTTTAAGGGAAGATCATTCCGCATTATGAGTAAAGGTTAAAGAACAACAAGGATTATATATGCCAAAAGTTAGTTGATCTTATAAGCATCTAGAGGTCTTATCTAGACTTATTGCTAATACGTAAGGATACCTTTGAGAAAGAATATCCCATGGTATGTGAAATACTAAGAATTCCAGGGATTCAAGCTCTTTTTGCCCTTTTATTTTCTTTTTTTTTAGACTTTATTTGGGATACTTGCTTAGCAAGGGATTTTATAATACTTTGTGAGCTTCTTGCTTGTTTAGAGGAGAAGCAAGAGTTTATATTTTGCTTTTTGAGCTTTTGAATTCTTGTTTATTTATAGAGAACAAGAATTTTGGGGAGGATACTTGCTCGATTAGATGAGGAGCAAGGGAATATTTCTCTCTTTTTTTTTTTCTTGATTTTTTTTTTAACTCTTTTTTTTTCTCTTCTTTTTTTTTTTTCATGGGATAGGGCGAGCTTGTCCTTTTGCCAATTCATTAGTAATCTAGACCATGCGTATAAATGGATGAGCAAGAAAACTTTTTCACTTATGGCACACATAATACAAGAGTTAATTTTCCAAAATATCACAATGTTATTTAAATGTATATGTGTATGTGGTTAAAAGAGAAAACTTAATCATCTTAGAAGTTACTCATAACATTTCAAAAGATTTGCTCTATTTTCAATGAGAATTTCCCCAATATACTAGATAGAATTTGAATATTTGAACAAATACCTAGATTTCATCTAGCAACAAGGTACTATACATCATATGGTCATTTTTCTCTATAGGGTTAAAGATAAAGGATTTTTCTTTGAAAAGCTTTTTGAATGACTGAAAAATAGAAAGAAATGTAGGAACTTCATGATGAAATAAAGGAAGCAAGATCATTTTTTTGTTTTTGATATAATATTTACATTATTATGTATATGTATAAGTATTTGTATGTACAAATATGTATAAGTATGTTTATGTATAAATATGTACATAATATATATATTTTTTGTTTTTCAAAAAGAAAGTCTATTGAATAGTGGTTGATTGTAGTTCAGAAATGCATTGCAAATCAGTTTGTTTTCCAAACTGATGTATGAACTCTTCTTTAGATAATGGCTTCTTATAAAGTTTAAGCCTATGGCCATTTACTAGTAGTTTTCTTGTTGAATCATCTATAGGCTTAAGTTTAACCGTACCGTTTCCAAATATTTCCTCAATTTCATAGGGTCCTAGCCATCTGGTTCTTAATTTACCTTGAAAATCTTGGTAACGGGAGTCAAATAACAAGGCCCAATCTCCTGATTGAAATGTACGTGGTACAATATGTTTATCATGCCATTTCTTTCATTGTTGTTGAGTTATCTCTGTTCTATGCAAGGCTTCTAATCTCTTTTCATCTAAGATATTTAATTTTTCCAACCTTTCTTTTTGTGCATTATCCAAATTCATGTCAAGTTGTACGGATGTGCGTAATGTTTCAATTTCAAATTCAATGGGCAAAATGGCTTGTTTCCCATAAACCATTTCATAAGGTGATAAACCTGTGGTAGTTTTCCAAGTGGTATTATATGCCCATACAACTTCTTTTAATATTTCATTCCAATCACCCCTATTAATAGTTACAGTTTTTGTGATAATCTTTTCAAGTTCTCTATTTGTAACTTCTACTTGTCCATTGGCTTGTGGGTGGTATGGTGAAGTTTTCTTATGTTTGATTTGATAGATATGGACAAAATGTTCAATTACTTTGGAAGTAAATTGAGGTCCTTGATCAGAAACCAATTCTCTAGGTGCACCAAAGCATTGCATTATATTTTCATAAAGAAAATTAGCTACTAGTTCAGCCTTAGCTCGTGGAAGTGCTTTAACTTCTACCCATTTGGTAACGTAATCTGTACAAACTAATATGTGTTGATTACCATCACTTAGAGGTTCTATAGGTCCTACAAAATCAATTCCCCATTTTTCAAATGGTTCAAATGCTATGTGTGGAACTAAAGGCATTTCCATAGAAGGAGTAGGCTTACTAGCTCTTTGACAAGCATCACATCTATCAATAAATTTATGAGCATCTTTATTCATTGTAGGCCAATAATATCTAGTTTGATATATTTTTTTGATTGTTCTTTGGGTTGCATAATGACCTCCACAAGGTTCTTCATGTGCTGCCCTAATAATATCATATACATCATTTTCTTGTACACATCTTCTAATTATTTGATCTGGTGTCATAAAATGTTCTTCCTCAAAATTAAAATGATCTACCAATAGTTGAATCAGCTGACAAAGATAAGCTTTAATTGCTATAGAATTAGGAATTCCAAACTGTAGCTCGAAACATAAACCTTCGCATAATTCTCTAAAACGTACAGCTCTAGGAATTCTAAAATACCTTTTGTTGTATTGCAGGATTAACTCTCTTTTCTCTATTTTTGCAAGAAAATTGTGAACAATGAGGGAATCCTCAAGGTACTGGTTCCAAGGATAAATTGATGGATTTACTATAGTTCGTCTATCCCAAAGCCAATTTTCACAACTTACTCCCAGATTATCATAAGGTGTAGGATGATTTACCCTTAAAGTTTTTGCAATATTAATCCTTTTTATCTTTTTAAGTTCTTCTGATCTCTCGTTGATAGAGTCAATTCTTACACACAGTGCTTCCCATTCTGACTTGGTTGTTATAAATTTTTGATCAACAAGAAGATTAACCTCTTGCTGAATCAGAAATTTCTTGAGATCTATGAATTCAATCTGACTACTTTCAACCATTTGTTTTTTTTTCTTTTTGAATTTTTTTTTAAGTTTTGATTTTGTTTTCTGTTTTAATCTACTGTCTATTAAAACATAAAATTCAAAAATTTTAACAGAAAAGAAATATGTATAATTTTAGACAATCCTAATGTTATTAAAATTAGGATGCGACCCACGGAGCACGTAATCCGTACAGCCTAATTCTAACAATATTAGGGAAATTCCTAATGTTACTAAGTTCAAATGTGACCCACGGAGCACGTAATCCATACACTCAAACTTAATATCATTAGAAACAAGTATACAACCTAGTATTACTATAATTGGGTATGACCCACGGAGCACGTAATCCGTGTAACCAATTAAGCAATAGTTCGGTAAAAATAAAATAACAGTACTAAAATAACAGGTAACTTCTTAGTGTTTATTTGACTAGGGGGGATTTCACTACAGTCGTGTCACTCATTGTAAGCTAATTCCTACTCCCAAGATAGGGGGTTATTTTCAGCTACTACCTTCGCCTACTTCCTGAACTTGCCCATAGGACCCTACATCACCTAAACAATAATAATTACCCAAAGCAGGAAATTGCAGAAAGCAAATTGTAGGAAAGCAAATTTTAATCTAGGAAAGCAATTAAAACATGAAATATTTATGAAAAAGGAACCTGACAACGTCGTAAGGCGGGGCTTGTTGTTAGCTACCCACGATAGGGAGGGCTATTGTGTCCCATCTATGTCGATAACCACTCTGACTCGTATGCACACCAGGGGCTCATGTGTCCACAAGATCTCATGCGTACAAGTAAGTCCTCTCGCTTTGCACTACCAACGACTTCTCTGATCAACTACTACGATGCTACTTTCCCCGACAATGATGCCAAAATGATCGGTTGTAGAAGCTTACATTTAATTTTATCAATCCGAGGGAAAATCAAGGTTAGATTTACTATGTTAGTAACTATAATTATTACCTCATTTAGGTAATATTTAAGTTTCACCTAGGTAGATATAATTTACCACATGGTAAAAAGTAATTTCTTACTTTTTACCACTAGTAGTTACTATTACCAATTACCTTGGTTAGTAGTCTATCTTACCGTCACTTCCCTTTTGGACGGCAGATAGGTTAGTTGTTAGCGTAGACATAGGATCTATTGTTAATTAGTCTATTTTGTAACCTATATAAACCTAGCGTATTCCTATGCTAAGGTTAATGATTAAGGTTTAATATTTCCACTTACCTTTTTCCTAACATTGGCATCAGAGCCATACTCCGCACGCTTCCCGAGGAGACGGCCCGCAGGCTGCTCGGCACGGTTCCCGAGGTGGCCCGCAATCTGGATCTAGCACATTTCTCGAGGCGGCCCACAGGCTGATCGACACGATTCTCGAGGCAGCCCGTAGGAGATAATCGGCCCGATTCTCGAGGTGACCAGCACGCGGCCCGTGGCGATCTACTGACTGGGTGGCACGTGGCCCGAGGTGGTCCGATTTGCTGACGTGGCATGGCTCGCGGCCTAAGGCGACCCGATCTGTTGACGTGGCGCGGCTGCTGACGTGGAGGCACGCGGCCCGAGGTGGCATGCGGCCCGAGGCACTCCAGCTCATCTGACTCCTACGCGGCACGTGGCAAAAGAGGGTTCTGTTGAGCCTGCCGACTGCCCGCAGGCAATCAAGAACGAAAGGGAGTTCTTTTGTTTTTAAACAATACGAATGCGCTCCTACGGCGCATGTGGGATTATCCCCACGTATTTAAAAAAAAAACAAAGTTTAGCCCGCTTGTGCTTGATTAGCACGGGGCAAACCTTGGCTGACGGATCAGCCAAGGTAGCCCGACTGGCTAGCAAAGCCAGCGCGAGGGCCATTCGCGCGGGGTCGGGAGATCAATCCCCCGCGACGCCAAATTTTTTTTGGCGTCTTCCCGTCGTGCGAAGGATGAAAGGGAAGGTTTTAACCTTCCCTTCTTGTCACCTGGTGTGGACCGACTGGCAGGAGTGCCAGTCGGCCAATATCCTGCGCGGGGCCACAGGTTCGAACCCGCAGGTAATTTTCTTTTTTTTTTTCAATGCATTGTCTTTAATTTTTTTTCTTAGGTTTTTAATTAATAACTTATTTTTTATTTAAATCATTTTTTTTAAGTGATTTGTTTATCAAATATTTTGTTTATTAATTAAATTCTCTTAAGTTAAAAATTAAATTGCTGCATTGAAATAAAATTTTATTAAAAAAAAAAAAAAAGCAAAAGTTTTTTTTATTGTTTTCTCCTAATCAAACTGAGGGAGACAAGAGACAATTTAAAAAAAAAAAAAAATTCCTTTTGCAACTTTGAGACTTCTAATAAAAAAAATTTCTCCAAACTTTTCTAATCACTTGTTTTGGGAGAACAAATTTTTTGTCTCATGAAGAAAAAGCTTTGGATCACAAAAGCCCTTCGTCGTCTAAGAGTTATTCGAAAGAGGAACGAACTTAGACGTCAGACGACAAGATCTCATTTTCGTCGTATGCTTAGAGAGCATAGAAGGAGCTTACCCCGTTTCAATACTTACATTGATCCTTGGAAGGGTTTGGATCGTAGTTATGGTCCCATGAGGATTAGATAACCCTTTAATCCCGATGCACCTCCTATTTTTGAGTATTGAATAATTACGAGAGATAGAAAACCAAGTTGTGTGTCAACTAGGTTCTGGAAGGTCTTTCAAATGCTTGTCGTGTGTCGACTTGTCTTGAAAGATATGCTCTAAATTCTACATTTTGTAAACATTAAGGGGGATAGAATTTTTTTTAGAATTCTATAGTTTTCAAAATTGTAAAGTATAAAGGGGGGCTATTTCAGTTTAAAGAAAGGTGCATTCTCGATTTTACTCGACACCTTCTTTTCAAAATTGCTTGTACTAGGTGCATTTTCGGTGGAATCCGACACCTAGAGTGATATAAATTTGGGTGCTCTTATGTTTTTTTGATTATTGCACTAAAAACATTTTTTTTGCAATTACAAAGTCACAAATAAAACATTACAAGGAGCTTTTCACAAACACCCAAACTTCACTCAAAAACCATGCTAAACTTTGCATAGGTTCAAACAAGTAATTTCTCCCCATCAAAAGGTCAAAAATTTCAATCACCTTGATAAGACTCTCTTTTGTTTGGCTTAAATAAACCTCAAATTTTTTCATCTTTTTTTCAAAGGTGTTAAAAGCAGGTGCCATTAAATATCTTAGAGAGCACATATCAAA
This sequence comes from Wollemia nobilis, assembly GCA_028583015.1. Lineage (NCBI taxonomy): Eukaryota > Viridiplantae > Streptophyta > Pinopsida > Araucariales > Araucariaceae > Wollemia > Wollemia nobilis. The sequence continues at coordinate 3,134,210 of JAQPPZ010017240.1, read as the reverse complement.
AGTTTGACAAAACACTCCCTTGTTTCATTTGCTCTATTTTGTTTGGCTCAATATTCCTCAAACTTTTCATCTCTTGCTAAGAGTGTTAAGGCAGGTGCCATTAAATATCTTATAGAAAGCAAATTGAAACCACTTCTCTATACCTTTTCTTAGGGTATAGTGCAAGATAGCATCATATTAGTCCTCTCCACAAATTTGAAACCTAAACCATGGCCATGATACACAAGTATCTCACTGAGAGCCAACTGCTCAGAGGTTCAAATTACTCAGCATGGAAGACTAAGATGAAGGCTATCTTAATTGTAGAGGACTTGTGGTCAATAGTAGATGGAACTGTCACTAGACCTCAATCTTCTAGACAAGATCAAATAGACTTTGATAAAAAGGATAAGAAACTTTCCTTAATGATCTTGCTTGCTATTATTGATGATATCCAACCTCATATCAGTGAAGCTACAACTGGTAAGGCAGCTTGGGATGCCTTAAGTACCATTTTTGAGGGCAAGAATCAATCAACGATTCTTAACCTTCAAACACAACTTCATACATTACATATGAGATCAGGAGAAACAGTAGAGCTATTCCTCTGCAGAGTCGCAGAATTAAAAACAAAGCTGCAATCCTTAGGAGAAAAGTTGGAAGACCAAGTCTTGAACTCAATCATTTTGAGAGCTCTTCCTGACTCCTACAGAATGTTGATCACCTCCTTACAAGTTTCCGGTAGGACAGTAACTTTTGTCGAGTTGGTAAATATGCTTCAAACTGAAGAAGCTAATCAATTCCAAAGAGATGATGCATCCAAAAATGCACTTTTCTCACACAAACGACAAGGTGGTAAGAAACAATGGAATCAACAAAAGGGTTCTTCTTCTAGACAAGACAAGGGTAAAGCCAAAGAGGTTTCGAAGAAGAAGCAGCATTGTAAAATCTGTGACACAGACACTCATCAAACCAAGAGATGTTGGTTTAAGAACAAGCCTCCCAAAGAAAAAGGTCAAAATAAAAACCAAGGCAATGTTGCAAATGAGATGTCTAATACAGATTCTGATTCTGGTTCAGAGAAAGCACACAGAGTGCTAATTGCTAAAACAGTTTTGTAGAGGGAAAACACATGTGTCCCTTGGGCAAAAACATCATATTCTCTCTCTCTTCTTTTTAGGCTTCATAAATAGCATAAGTATTTTGTTTGAAGACCTTGCAATAAGGGGTGCTTGTACCTCTTTTAGGCTTCATAAATAGCAAATTCTAGGTGTTTGAAGTACTTGTAACAAAGAAGAGCGACTTTTTGTGATGTAAAAATTGTCTAGGAGGCAATATTTGTAAAATCCTTCACAACACTCTTGAGTTGCATACTTTTTGCAATTGAGGGGGGATATCCATTTCTTTTCTTCACTGATTTTTGTAAATAGGGAAGAAGGCTTACAAGGGTGCATTTTCGGCTTTGACCGACACCTTAGTCACACTTCCTTCAGAAATTAATTACACTATGTTTTGCAACAAGAAGGGGGGAACTTATAAGGGTGCATTTTCGGCAGCGACCGACACCTTAGCTACCTTATCTTTTGCAAATTCATATTGTAAATGAATGAACCTTGTATGAAGTGATCTATTCTACTACACCTAGCGATTGCAGCGGCTGGTTACCCATGCAAATCGATTGGATGATGTGATTACCATAAGGACATTCGTTGGCGTGAAGACAAAGCGAGGAATGACCCATTTTTTGCTTAGGAGCAGCCAGAGTATCGTGACAGAGCAAAGAACCAGCGAGAACAACATCTTCTTCACTTGTATTGGGGCAGTTATATACTTTTCCCAAATATTGTTGTATAGAGGGATATGTATGTATTACCCAAATAATGTAATAAGGGGGGATGTTAGAGTTACTATGTTAGTAGCTATAATTATTACCTCATTTACGTAATATTTAAGTTTCACCTAGGTAGATATAATTTACCACATGGTAAAAAGTAATTTCTTACTTTTTACCACTAGTAGTTACTATTACCAATTACCTTGGTTAGTAGTCTATCTTACCGTCATTTCCCTTTTGGACGGCAGATAGGTTAGTTGTTAGCGTAGACATAGGATCTATTGTTAATTAGTCTATTTTGTAACCTATATAAACCTAGCATATTCCTATGCTAAGGTTAATGATTAAGGTTTAATATTTCCACTTACCTTTTTCCTAACAAAATCAAGGTTAGATTTAAAAAGTAGCAATCCAGTATAGATATGATTGTAGAAATTAATACTTAAACCTAGTTCAATTTCCTTTTCATAAATCATGCGTACACATGTACAAAAAGAAATATAAAAATGTGCAATATGAATTATGCAAGAAATAGTAAATAAGTGCAATTTATTATGAAATTTAACTATTATGCAATTTTATATTTTATGTATTTTCTAATGCAAATCTAACTAATTCTAACCTAATGCACGGGGTGAAGAGCTCAGGGACTGTCGATTAAGAGTGGGCCCTACCTCCTAAGTGGAAATGTAAGTTCTTTCCCTAAACTACTCTATCAGTAACTAAATATTATGATTTATACTAATGTTTATTCATTATTCATGAATGCAGGTTATAGTATTTACAGATTCAAAATAGAGAAGAAATAAATGCTAGAAATGATACAAGTTACCATAATTGAAGAAATGCTATTTTATTGATGAAGACTCAAATTTACAAGCTCTGTAACATGATTTAAATGTAACAATAATGCAACAGAAGGAACGGAAGAGATAGATGTTCCTCTTTTTTCTGATGTATATTTATACTAAGACTAATACAATGTACAATCTTTTCCACGTGTGTATCTTGCTGAAAATGTGGAGTGATGATTGTACGTGCATCATAATATATCCTAAAGCTAAATATATTTTATTTGACTTGGACCTAAAAATATTCCTATTGGTCCAAGTGGCATTACATGGAATATTTTCTATCTAATTGACTCATAATAGGGTTGTATAAGACTTTTCAATTCCTTTAATGTAGGAAGTCTTAACAGCTTTGACATTTGACAAATAATAACATTACAAATCCTTTTTATAAAGTTTTATCAGCTGGAGAGAATCTCGTAACCAAAATGGAAAGGTAAGATATATTTGAAGATATTTTAATTGTCATCATTTGGTTCTGTTGTCCATATTATGTTTTGTCATCCATGGTAAGTCTTCAATATGACCTTTTGACCTTACATAATTACTGTCCTTAATTACCTCCAATAATTGTCTTCTGTAAACTGAGATCATCCACTTGACTTCTTCTAACTACTAGTGGTTGTTCTTCACATATGGAGTACAACTATAGTTTCTCCACTCATTACCTGCATTTAACTCAGATCTCGATAAAATTGGACGTAAGTTACTGATAAACATCAAATTACCATTTTTACTCATTTTTACCAATAATTCATATTTAACTGATGATAACATGTAAAAATATATTAAATTATTGAATTTAACTGATGATAACATGTAAAAATATATTAAATACTCATGTAAAATGATTGAATTTGATACAATAATTACTAGTAAATAACCTCTCATCACTTAAGTATTCACAAAAATGCATCTAAAGAATTTGAACCTTTGATATCAAGCATGAAGATACAAATTTTGAGGTGAAGATGAATGTCATGCTCCTTCCATTAGCTCTTGGGAATATTTACAGTAGCATAGGCAAACACACTAGAGCCAACCCTTAAAAATGAGGGTTCGACCTCTATTTATAGTTTTTGAAAAAATTAAAATTACAAAGAACATTACAAATATTCAAATTTGATAGCATAGTAGAGAGTTCTTGCTGGCATTTGCTTACTGGTACACCCATCGAGAAATCCATTGCAAGTGGACCGCCATGGCAGCTCGAGGACTCTACAAATTATTGGTCACTTGGCACAAACTAGAGTTTAGTCTGTTAGATATTATGTATCATCATCGATCCTTCTTGGAAGCTATATGCTGTCATTGATCTATAACCACCTCTGGTGTTATCTTCTTGAAAACTCTCGATGCTTTAGGTTTCTCTCCAACTAACTGTTACAAAATTGGTGAAAATTTACCTTTAAATACCTCAAATTCTTTGACACAATTTTTACCGTTGATCTCTCCCATCGTATGGTTGTGATCCATCTAGATATAAGCTTTTCATAATGGCAAGGAGAACATAGTGCCATTCCACTTTAAAATTTTGGTGACGTCATCCTTCTATCTTAGAAAATATGGAATGCTAATTCGGCTTCTAAATGACCTGAAGGCTGAGTGGAATTGAATATGTTCTTTGTTCTTTAGATTCCTCTCTTATCCACAAAGTATCCATCAATCCATACAAAATGATCGATGACGTCATCCATTATTTACAACTTTTATGGATTCCATTCTGGTTGAGCAAGTGCATTGGAATATGCTCATCAATCCGGACCCATCACAATACAAAGTGACTCCTTCTCCATTTCGCACTATCTTCAAAATAAAACATCCCGCCTTGTCACCATTCCATAAAGGAGTTAGTCAAAATCATCTCTTATCATGAATTTGCATCTACTTTGTTCACAGCATACTGCCTTGTCATCGTTCCAAGCAAAAATACTCTATGGGTTATCCAGAATCGGGAGTTCCAACACTTAGCCATTCGTGAAGTATTTCAAAATATCGATAGGTCACCAATCCATACTTTTTTACCACTGACATCATATCTTCTAAAAAACTTTTGTGAATTCGAGACATCACCAGTCCAGAGCTAAAAACAAAAGAAGTCTCCCGAAATTGCTCTAGGCATGAAAATTTACTAAGTATCGGGCAGGCTCATGCCTCCTATTGTAGATCCGCTCCAAAGTACACTGTAAGATGTGTAGAATGAGGACTTTATAACTTAGGAAAATTTTGCAAAAAATTTTGAGTGTGTGGCCATTTTGGGCCTACAAATACTTTAAAATTGCACTCCTAACACATTTAGGAGATTCAACATTTCCTATTCCATACATAATATAAATCTTACATGTCCCTTGGCTTTACATCTTACCACTTGTATACATGACTCTTGACTTTCTATCTATATGAAAACTTTACTCTATGAAACTTGCACACTTCTACATGCATATTTTACTCTAATACCCTTGTATACTTTCTCACTCTACACATTTGCACACATTGTTATATGACACTTGTGCACATCCTATACATAGACACATACATAAAGGAAAAATATAAATCACACTCCTAAACTATAGACTCAAACCCTATTCTAATATTTACATTGTACTATAGATACCATGGAAGTATATAAGCATGCACAAAATAATGTAATATTCTCCAACATCCCATGTATTATATTATTTGGTTATTGAAGACTTTAGCATTCAAACTTCATCTTCATATTGTGCCTTGTGTTCATATTTATTTTGTTCTTTGCTTTACTCTTTTTCTTTTATCTTCTTATCTTAATTGTTAGTTGTGATATAGATGTTGGTGTGACTTTTGGATATGAATTTAGCAAGTCATCAGAGTAATACATTTTGGATTTTAAATATTCCCTATTGAAGCTAACATATGATTCATTTAAATCATATGTAGCATAGCTTACATATTTCTTCTCTTGTATTTTCTCTTGAAAACTCTCAAAGGTGAGTAAAGCCATGTACATTACTAAATCTTCTTTAGTGGAAAATATAATGATGTTTTGTGAATTCTATTAGCTTCCTGAATAGATTAACTCACAAAAATCTCTATCCAAGATCAATAATAAGTCAAATTAATTCTACTAACAATGAAATATAATATTGAAACTACAACAATATCTCATAAATATAACTCAGATGCACAAAATATCATAATATTACATGTATGATATAGATAGATTACATTGCATGGAGCTTTACCTCTAATATATCATTTTTCATGACTTTTCAATTCTCTAATTTTTGTTCTCCTCTTTCATTTGGGAAATGCAACCTTTCATATTCCTCATAAGAAAAAAGCTCTCATATTGCCACATATTATGTGACTCTTCACTCTCTATTGACATATACATTATACAAATATAAATCATCTACCAAACTAATATTACAAGGGGTACCAAATAATGTAATATCTCTAACACCCTCTCCCGCATTACATTATTTGATAGGAAGGCTTTTTGCCTTCAATATTTGATTCTTCTTTCTCTTCAATATTCAGCTCTAACTTTATTATGGCTAGATAAATAATCTATATCTACCTCTGGATCAATGAATCTAAGTCACCTTTGGATCTCTATATTTGTATCTCTATCTCTATATCACTACTTCTAGGTCATTGCAACTTGTTCTAACTCTAGGTCACTACCTTTGGGTCTCTACCTTTAGGTCACTATGTCTTGTTCACTACCGCTAGATCACTACCTCAAGGTTACTACCTTTGAAACTCTACCTTTGGATCGCCTCTAGATAATTATTGTCTCTAGGTCATTCATTATAAAATTATTATATTTATAGGATCAACGCTACAAATGCATCTTGCAAGCTATGATTGAGTATTATTTCTCTTTGTCTACTATGGGACCTCTTTCCATGGGTCTCCTTATACGCTTTTTAATTTCGTATAGACTACCTTCTATTCATAATATATTCTTGGAATAAGTAAACTCAATTTATCTTATACTTTTTCTTGAATTTATTATTTCTCAAAAAAAAATGAAACTTATTCTTCACTGGTTGTTCTTTAATCTAGTGGTATTAATCCTTATCTTCATTATTTTTCCTTCAATCTGGTGGTAATACTTTTCTATGGCAACTTTCAAGTTATATGTAAGAAAAACTTGATTATAATTGGTTTTCTTTTGTAGAAACCATATAAAATTCCTTTCATTTTATCCCATTCATCTATGTTCATCCATCCACAATTAACTTTAGCTTCGTAGTCTTTCTTTTCCTTGTGTAGGTAAAGCATTTATAAATGATTATGTGCTCCATAAATATTACAACTATGGAGATTCCAACATCTCTCTATCTTATGTCCATATCTACCACAATGACTACATCTATTATTTGTTACAAAATTTCTTTTACCATTTTGTCCTTCATTATTACTAATTCTATCAATCCCTATCATAGATTTGATGTCACTATTTCATGTCATAAATTTAGCTCCTTGCTCATTATTGCTAGTCTAACCTATATATCCAAGACCTTCATATTTTGGTATTATTTTGGGTATAATTTGATCTTTTATTCCCTTTTCATATATATCCAAACCTGTATCTTTATCCCATTTTATCCAACAACTTTAAACTAAATCCTTTAGTATACTTTTCAAAACAACCAAAGGTATCACTAGATCGATCTTTATCAGTATCAACACAACTCTAATCATCACTATATCTATCATCATTGATTCTGATAGCATTGGCATTTTTTAAATAATCATAAAAAATATTCAATTCACTTGTATCACATGTATCATCTATTTTTGTAATAGGTTTTTTTATCTTTGTCAAGAATTCTAAATCACTAGTTTCATTGCTTGCATCACAATATTTCTTTTCATTTTGACCAGAATCAAAACTTGCATCTTTTCTTTTTTTAATTAGATCACTAGTATCATAACATGCATCAATCATCAATGGTTTTTATTCTATAGTATTGCAACATGAATCTATCATCATGGGCCTTAAGTCATTTGTATCACCAGAAGCATATTTCATCACTGATTTGTTCTCTACTTCTTCAACCTTTTCTTATTTTCTCATCTTAGAAACATTAAGAGTGATAATTCCTTTGTAGATTATTCTTCATATACTAACAAATATAGTAACAAAATATTCATAACAATCATTAGCATAATTAATAAAACTTTGCATGTATTTTTGAAGTATTGAAAGTTCCCCTTTTTCAACTTCACTAGTAGTATCAACAAGCCTATTGTTCAAAGTATTTGTTTCATAAATAAACTTATTCTTCAAATATTTAATAATGTCCTCGTCTTTTATTCTTATATTTTAGAACTTCATTATAAAGTGATGCCATTTTCATTATTTTTCCTATATCATAAGATAATGTAAAAAAATAGAGTCTTCAAAAGCTTCTTCAAGCTTTGAATTTAGATAACTATGAAGCATTAAAAAATTTTCATCTTTGGCTTCTCCCATGATATTTGTAGGAATTTCTTTTATTTATTTGATGTGTCTTTTTGTCATTCAATTTTTAGTATTATGTATTTGATACAATATTTCAAAATTTGCAACATTTCATTAGTTTCTTCTAATGAGTCATCTTGAATATTTATTTGTTCTTCTTGAAAACATAAGTTTCCTATTTCAATTGTTTTCAACTCATGTGTTTTTGTTTCTATTTTTTTATCATTTTTTTTAATTTTTCATTTTCTTTTTCTTTTCCATATTCCTTTGAATTTGACAACATTATATCTCCCTATATTTAGATAAGTTAAAATTTCTAAATTACAAAATCCATTTTGGTGTTGAATACTTTGTGCCTTCCTAATTTAGAAATTTGGAAAAATAGAAAATATTGAGGTGATAATATAGCTTCTTATTCCTTTGTCATTGCTTTGGATGGATTTTAACACCTTTCTTCTACCTTATTTTTGCTCAAAATTTTAATGTCATTTGATGTTAAATATTGAGATGATAATCTCTGCTTCTTATTCCTTTGCCTTTTTTACTTTTATGGCTCTTTAAATTATTGTATTTCCTTATGCTCTTATTACCTTAATATTGACTCTCTTTTGTGCTTAATAATAGCACTCTAAACATTTATACTATTTTTTCTTTTGCTCAATACTTTATCCCTTGTTTCAATATCTACTTTACACCTTCTCTTATGTCATTTTCTAACTTATATTTTTACTGTAATATGATGCAACTTTAATGGTGATGAAGATGCTTTCCTTTCAACTTGAAAAACTTAAAAAAATCAATACCTTCTCTTGTTGTTTTCAACGTTGGATACGGTGCTTGCAAACTTGCTATACTACAACTTTTCTTCTCCTTCTAATGCTACATTTTCCTTCAAATTGTTGTCTTCTCCTTTAATGGTTGCCTTCTAAATGTTCCAAAGTTGTCTTGTTTATCTTCAAATATTTTTTTTCTAAATTATTTAAATTTTACCTCAATATTCACTAAAAACTTCTTCAATGGGCTTGTCATCGAATGGTGATATTGTCCTAAATCTAGTAAGATATTTTCCTAAATCTCTTCTAATGGAACTTGTCTATATTTATCTACAATTTTTAAAACCTATCTAAGCAACCTTGATGTGGCTCTAATACCACCGTTAGCTTCCTGAATGGATTAACCCAAAGAAAGCTTTATCCAAGATCAAGAATAAGTCTAATCAATTCTACTAACAATGAAATATAATATTAAAACCATAATAATATATCAAAAATATGACTCAGATGCACAAACTATCATAAGATTACATGTATGATATAGACAGGTTACATTGCTTGGAGCTTTACCTCCAACATATCATTTTTAATGACTTTTTAGTTATCTAACTATTGCTCTCCTCTTTTATCTAGGAAATGCAACCTTTCATATTCCTCATAAGGACAAAGCTCTCATTTTATCACATATCATATGACTCTTCATTCTCTCTTGACACATACATTATACAACTATAAATCATCTACCAAACTAATATTACAAGGGGGACTAGTAACAAATTCCACCATGCTCTAAAAATATTTTCATGAAGATAGTTGATAAGTGTTGTTAACATTTTATCTTTTGTATTTTTGAGAAATAAATACAATCTCATATTCAAATCATTTGAAGTTTCCTTCTTTTCATCAAAAACATCCATTAAATTTTGTTTAACTATAATACATTATTTGGTACATGTCTTAGATTAGGTTTTACTTTATTTAATGTAATAAATGCATATGTGCATAATATTCAATAATGTAAATGTGCACACTAGTCCATGTATACATGAGTCCATAGAATAGGGAGTTGAATAGTCTAGAAGTGTGAAGGTCAAGAGCGCACCATATGAAGAGTCACATATTATTATATATGTGTGACAAAGTATTGTAATGGGTATTGAAGGTGCATTGCGTGTACCATGCATTAGTAGAGTAGTTCTATATTTTTACGAGTTTCTATTAATATCATATTTCAGAGTTATTGCAGAATTTTATTATCTTATTATTTCTACTTTACATCTTGTGGTTATTTTACATATTAACACTATTAAAATCTAATAGTGGTATCAGAGCCACGAGGGACTTTTACAGGAGATAGGGAGAGCTATTACAAGGTTTGTATTTAAATATTTTTTTGAAGTTACAGAGGATAAACTAGTGAAGGTGAGGAGATTATCTCTGGAAGGTCAAAATATATAAGATTGGAGAATTTCTATTCTAATAACAAATTTGGAAAAGAAGAATATTTTAGGTCTTGAAGTTAGACCTTGATATTGTGGATATTGGGAGATTAAGAGACCCAATAAGGAGGTCCTATTGGAGAAGTTGGTAAATTGAATGAGACTAAAAATTATATATTGGCTAGAGTCTTTCCATGGGGCTGCAGAAGAACTAGTGAAGATGAGGACTTAACATAAAATTTATTCCACTAGTTTTTAAGATAACTAGTAAATTTTATTTATTTTAGAATTTTGGAAATTCTAACATATTTGGTACTACTATCTAATTTTTTGGTTGAAAAAAATTAACACCTAGAATTTGAGAATCTTCCTACAATAAATAGAGAATATTTTTACCTTCATTGCATGAAATTCAATGTGTTTTCCTCATGCAAGGATTAATTCTTTGGTGAAAAAAACTTGATATTAAAAATGTATAAGAAAATACCCTATTAAATATTGAATATTGAGGATACTCGAGAAGGAAATCCCCATAAGAATATTGTAGATTTAAGATAGCTACATATTGGAGAAGTTTAAGAGACCTGAAAGAGATCATATTGGAGAACTTCCAATTTCAGAAGATAGAATATTGTAGATCGGATATTGTAGATTGGAGATAGAGAAGACCTATGAAAAGGTCCTACAGGTTTGAGTAGTAAACTTTGAATATACAAAAAAGAGATCTCATTTCAAAATTCCCATAGTTAGGAGATTGAGGAAACCAGGAAAAGGTTTTAGTAGAGATTCAAGAAGAGAATTTGAAGAGTCATAGAGAGGAGTTGAAGGGTTACAGAACTAGAAGACCCAAGAGAGATCTTAAGAAATTTTGAAGTAGAAGAAGAAGGCTAGAGAAAGCCTTGTTGCAAGTTTTGAGAAGAGGCTATTGAAGGTATCTTAGATAAATCAAGAAGAAAGAGATTGAAAGTAGAGAGGAGTAAATTTGTTGAAAAAGTTACTAGTGGAGAAGATTTGAAGAAATATTGTGATAAGAGATTGTGAGCAAGGATAAGTTTATAATTTGAGATAATTGTCATTATCCGACAACAAGCCTAATAGAAAGAAGTTTTTAGAAAGATGTTTATCAAATATTGGAGAAGGGATTTCAAGATCTCAATATATTTAGATTCTTGAGAAAGTGGATAGCATAGGAGATTGGTTTTTGAAGTTAAAATTTGATAAGGATATTGCAGGAGAAGAGGAGATAAAAGAGCCGAAGATTTTGGAAAATTTGAGGACAACCACAAAGTTTTGAATGCTGACTTGATAGGAGAAGATTACAAGTTTTGTAGTAGTGATTGAAGGGTTGTAGAAGACCATATTGAAGTTAGCCTAGAGTTACAATTTGGAGAAGTTTTGGGTAGATTTTGGAGTACCCATGGATAGGATATTGAAGGTTTCTAGACAACAAAAAAAGAAAATATTTTAGAGACTCTCATTGCAGGTTTAAGCCAATGAAAGAAGGAGGTGACTGTAGAGTTGCAGGTTTATGAAAACCATTTAGGGCAGCATTAAAAGTTGCTAATTTTAGTATTTGTGAAGATCAATTTGGAATAGAATCAAAGCCAAAATATATATTTTGTGGATAGCATTTTAGGGAGATAGAGAGATACATATTTGGATACTTTTGGTGTAGTTTTGTGAAGTGTTGTTTAGCAAAAATAAAGGAGAAATTTGGGTAGCAATTAGAGCTACAAATTTGATAAAGTTTTATGAAGATACAAAAGCTTACAAAATTTAGATTACATTCAAGGTGAACCATTTCACCAAAGATACTAGCTAAAAGAGAACATAAAGGTATGCAATAAAAGTTATAATATTGGTGTAATATAATTTTATTATTTGAACATTACATCAAGTTTTAAGAAGCATCATATTATTATTTTTTATCTACATTGCATTGGTTGGAATCTGAAAGTTAAGAACTTAAAGCAATTTTTTAAACCAAGGTGTTAGTAGCATTTACACCATAAGATATGCAAAGATAAAGAAGAAAATTAAATGAGAAATAAGAAGTGCATAGTATTTTTAATGGATGCTATGTTATAGTATTTAAGAAATGCAGATCTACTAAATCAAAGTGAAAGTAATAGATTAAGCTAAGTGAATACCGAACAAGGGTTAAAATTTTGGAAAATTTTATAAGTGTCTAAAGACACTATGACGTGCATAAGCATATTGTATGAGCACACGCATCAAGAGACATTGAGATAAGGCATCATAATAGAAAAATAATCAACGCTCAAAATAGTAAGAGGAACTGCCACTCAAAAGGAGTGTTATCATTGCTCTAAGGAGGAAAAGTGATCAAACTCTACACCATTAAAGAGATGTGGATAGATACAGCATTGAAAGCATCAAATAAAAGTAGACATCCATCCTTGAAGTAGAAGCTTACTATTGTGAGAAGTGAGTGCAGGAATACGTTGAGACAAATGTATTAAGACAAGGGATGAAATGAATTAGAGAAATATTATTTTGCATTGGAAATAATAAGCAAAGGAGGAAGCAAGGTTTTGCATGCATGCACCACATTGTTGAATTTTGGAGAAGCATCAAGGAAGCATTACAAGTAATGCCCATTGTCATAATATCATCCACCAAGAAAGAAAACATCTTGCAAGTGTAGTGGAATATATTGAGTGTCAGGTGGTACATACAAGGCATAACATGAAAGGTATAGCGCTTGGTTAACCAAGTGGTAAAATTAAGACATAAGGTGAAGATATTTTCATACCAAGTCAAGGTAGTTTTTCCTCGAATGTGCCAAGCATTAAGAAGCCCATTAAAGGAAATAGCAAATATAGCATGCAGAATGTAGGTTGTTCGATTGGGCATAGAATAGAGTGCAGGTTGTTCATTTGGATGTAGAGATAGAAAGGGAATAGTTAGTGGGATTGAGGCAGAATATCAAGACACCAACATGGAGGTTGAAACCTATTGTTGCAGTGAGAATTAAGGTGGAGAATACATTGAATCTAGATAGGAGGAAAGAAATACTCCAAAGAGTTCAACGTTCACCCAAAATTTACAAGCAATATTCATCAACGTACGTGGAGGAGAGAAGATTTAGAAGGAGGTCAAGTTGACCAGCAAATCACCAGTTTTAAAGTGGAGATAATTCAGTTTATTAAATTTGCTTATAAGATTGAATTAGGATATATAAGAGCATACGTAAGGTTGAAAGCATTATTTTGAAGAGAAAGAATCTAATACTTAATATTAGACATATATTATTGAAGATTATTTATTGGAAGGAAGATATTAAAGAAGCATTTGGAAGGTTTTATAATTTAAATAATTTGAAGTTACAAAACAATTTTGGGATATTTGCAATTTAATTAAAGAGAGAGGAATAAGTGTTTCTACATCAAATTAGACTTATAGAATTGTAAATATATTTTATCTAAATTTCTAAGTTTGGAGATATAAGGTATTCGACATCAATATAGGAATAAGAAATTTAGAAATCTACAAAGGTTAATCATGACATCACATAAGTTGTTTCTATCAGAATCTCAATTACTTTAAGACCCTAATTATGCATCATGGAAAAACAAAATAAGATCTACGTTAATAGTAGAAAAGGTTTGGGAAATAATTAAAGGAGAAAAACTAAACCTACTGAGTATGCAAGAGAAATTAAAAATATGAAGAATATGAAGCAAAATCTTTAATGATAATAACTTATGCAATTATATATGAAATTCATCCATATATTAGTTCAATAGGAACATATACAAAGGCATGTAACACTCTATCCAAAATATTTGAAGGAAAGAACAAAGCTACCATCTTGAATATTCAAACACAATTACATTCTCTTAAAGTTAACAATGGAGAAAGTATAGAGTTATTTCTAAGAAAAGTAGGAGATATAAAGGGAAATTTATTAACCTTAGGTGAAACCATAGAAGATAATTTTTTGGTTCAAGTAGTCTTAAGAGCACTTACTAAAAGTTATAAGTACTTATTTATCTTTACATATTATGGGTAAAGATACATTATTTGATGAATTGGTTAATATACTACAAGAACATGAAGTGGTGAATTCAACTAAAGATGAAATGATTAAAATGTAATAGTCTCAAAAATAATAAAAAAGGAAACATTGCTTCAAGCTCAAGAGAAACCAAAATGGAATGATTGATATTTTTAGATTTGTAAGATAAGAGGTTATAATACAATTTATTATAGATTTAATCCAAGAAATCAAGTGAATCAACCAAATAGGTTGTTTCAACCAGGAAATTATCAAAACCAATATAGATTCTCTCAACCATAGTTCCAACGATAGTATAATCCACTTTAGCTACAATATAGAGAAGGAAAACAAAAGGGTAACTTGGTCCAAGAAATACAAGAATTAGAAGAGGCTACAAAAGAACATGAAGCCAAAGCATTATCAGTTGTGTTTTATGAAGATACTAATCATTTGCTTTATTAGGATATAAACAATCAGGACAATGAAGAAGAGTGCAAGTTCCAAGAAAATATTAACCATATTTAATACTAAAGTCTTCAATAACCAAATAATGTAATACATGGGGTGTTGGAGTATATTACATTATTTGGTACATGTCTTAGATTAGGCTTTACTTTATGTAATGTAATAAATGCACAAATATGCATAATATTCAATAATGTAAATATGCACATTAGTTCATCTTGACATGAGTCCATAGAATAGAGAGCTAAATAGTCTAGAAGTGTGAAGGTTAAGAGTGCACCATATGAAGAGTCACATGCTCTTATATGTGTGACAAAGTATTGTAATGGGTATCAAAGGTGCATTGCTCATAGCATGCATTAGTAGAGTAGTTCCATATTTTCGTGAGTTTCTATTAATAGCATATTTCAGAGTTATTGCAAAAGTTTGTTATCTTATTATTTCTACTTTACATATTGTGGTTATTTTACATATTAAACATTATCAAAAGCTAACCAATTTTATGCATAGAATATTAGCGTGTTCAGCATTTCTTTAATATCTTTAGCAAATGGAATTTTAATGGTTTCTTCCATAATGAAATCCTTGAAGTTGAAATTCTTATAACTCTAAATTTTAATTTAAAAGACAATCAAAATATTCAAACAAATTCTTTGAACTTCAAATTTGTAATATAATTCTTTATGCAAATTCAATAATCAAAATTTCAAATCCTTTTTCAAATTCTTCAATCAAATTTGCAAATCAAATTCTCCAACATCTTAAATTCAATCATAAAAAAAAATCAATTCCTTTGGAGAGGAAACCTTATGTGTCCCAAATTTAAAATAAAAAAAATTATCAATTTCTCAAATTATTTAATCAATCAAATATTTAAATTTTCCATATTTATTTTGGAGTAGAAATCTTTCTCTCTCCAAAGTTTAATAATCAATTTTCAAATTTTCAAAATCAAGTTTTTAAAATCACATTACAAAATCAATTCCCAAATATCAAATATCATTTTTTTTTTTTTAAATTCAATTCCAAACTTGTTTTGGAGTTGAATTCCTTTTGACTCCCTAATTAGTCAATAAATGATTTTTCACTTTTCAAAATTTTAAAAATAATTTGTGAATTCAAATTCTGTTTCACTCCAATTATTCTTTATGCCAAACATTCAACTTTAGTATAAATCAAATATCCAAATTACTAAAATAAAAAATGGGCATGCACATATATTTGAAATATGGAAGAAAGGTTATTATGTACCTTGGCACATACAAAATTCCATGTGGAACTCATGGCAATGGACATTAGCAATGGATGTTATCCCATTGTTATCATTGATTCCTAGGACAAGCACATACTCCAATAAGCATTACACTCAACCTTTATTATCCTAAGGCATTTCAGACTTAACATCTTCAATGGTTTTCCTTGTCACTTCGTATCAACCTTTGCTCTTTGTATTATAAAGGATTTTTGTTTTTTTTCTCTCAAGACTCACCATGTGGCTTCATATCAATCTTTGCTCTTTAGTTTGTAAATAATTTTTAATGGCTTGTTATTCTCACTCAAGTGCTATATGTCTACAACAAGCACTTAGTCTTTTGGTCTTATTCACCAAGCACTGAGTCTTTTGGATATCTTCTCCAATTACTCAGTATTTCAAGTGCTCAGATTTTTTTATGTTTATATCAAGTTGTAGCTACTTCTATCTTCTCTATTCACTAGAATGTACTTGTGTTCTTTGAGACACATCAATCTGCACATCCCAACTTGGTATTTTTAGCCTTTCTTCTTACCAAGGTGCTATATATTTATTTGGTTGTTATTTTAAAGGATATTCTCTATAACTTTTGGTTTCTTATTTTCCATAGAATACTAATATTATCTTTTGCTTTCCTTAGAAAATATCTTGGCCTTATTAATTTTTGATCCCACTAATTTTAGTTGTGCTCTATCTTAGACTCAATGTCCTCAACTACTCTTCAATTCTTTCTTAAGCCACTTAATCCTTGGCTTATCAATGTTGGACTTTGTCCTATCTAGATCAAATATTTTCTTCAATAAAATATGTTAGGCAACAAATATCCAAAATTTATTATCAATCAACTATGTCTAATAAAATTTAAATTCACACTAGATTCTTGTCTAATGCTAGCTTCTATCATAATTTTTTTCTTAAAATAAAATTCTTCAAAAATATTCACATTGAAAAATTATGGTGCTAACTTTAGATACTATTTGAAGTAGCTATGATACCATTGTTGGCATTTACCTAGATTATATTAGGTTTCACTATTCAAGATCTCGAGCAATCTCAAATATAAGAGCAATCAATGTATTAAATGGACAATATCAATAAACATAATATTCATGAAAATAACAATAATATGAATAAAATGACCAATATCAATGATAATATGCATAAGAAAACTTACAATATAATTGCTCAAAATATTGCATACAAGCTTCAATATTCTTTGATGAGTCTTCTATTACAATGGATTGTATTCTTTGATACAATACATGGATCTTTATCTCCATTATATAACCTTAGAAAGGAGACTCTTCAATAATTAACTATTCCACTCCTCACATATTTGGGAGATGCAATATTTTCTATTCCATACATAAGATAAATCTCACATGTCCCTTGGCTTCACATCTTACCACTTGTATACATGACTCTTGAATTTCAATCTACATGCACGTTTTACTCTATGATACTTGCATACTTTCTCACTCTACAAACTTGTACACATTTTTACAAGACACTTGTGTACATCCTACACATAGACACATACATAAGAGGAAATATAAATCACACTCCTAAACTATAAAATCAAACCCTATTCTAATATTTATATTGTACCATAGGTATCATGGGGATACATTAAAATATACCAAATAATATGATATCTACAATATATGTTCTTGTGTTCCAACCTACATCCCTATATATGTTTCTACTATGAGTAGCAAATGAAAAAATATTTTTGAGGATACTTTTTAATTATCGAACTGTTGGATTGGATCAAGCTTTGTGTGTTGGGTGCAAGGTTTAATGCTTGGCCTCATTTTTTTTTTTTAACATCTATTCTTGTTGCAATAATACTTTTCCTTTCCACCATTCTTATCATCTGTTGGTAATCATACAATGGCATGTCATTGTAGGTTTCATCCATTTTTCTTCCACATAGTGGATGATATGGTGCACTTGGTGATCTTTATTGAATTTGCATCCATAATTTACTTGAAGAATGTATTGTTAGAGGTGTCCATTTCGGGCCCTATAAAACCCTTATAATTGTCTAGTTATTTGTCACATTTGCTTGGAAATGCTTTTTATTCTTACTCTAGTCATTTGTCCTTCTCTACTTTTCTTAGGTTGTTGACTTCATCATTGACTAAATTTGTCTCCTCTTCAATTTAATGCCCTTGTAAAAGTTTCTTATAGGTTACAAATGATGGTTAAGAGATGCACTAATATTTTTTTGGTAGCCTACATACGATATTTGCTTAGGATAATAAGGGTTTTGTTATGACATTATACAATTTAGTTATTTACCAAGTCTATACTATCTTAAGTGACGCAAACCCTTATAATCCCTCTAGAGCACCCTTATCACAACTTGCATTGGTTAACCCTCTACTTGTGATTGGCTCACAAAATACCTTTATTTTTTATTGAATTTAATCCCATTCTATAAAAATATCCAAAACATTCCCTACACCCCTCATTTACACAATGTCACCACATCAAAGAATGTTGAATTGATGGGGTCACATGCACAACAATCAAGAATCAATGTAACAAACAATCAAAATCACTAATCGAACATTTAACTATAGTTCTACTACTTAAGGGATGAGGTAAATCACTTTCCTTCTTGATTTTATTAAATTTTGTATTTTTTGATAATTTGTCCAGGAAAACTATAGTTCTTTTTTATGCATAGAATTCCTACTAATTTTTAGTTGTTTAGGTGGATGATGTATCTATGGGAATATGGTAGAGAATGAGTTGTAATATTCATTATGGATTGGGTAACGGTTATGTTTTATGATATTTGTTAATCCTTATCATGCATAGTCTCACCTACACTATGGAACCTAGGTTATTTATAGATAAATTACCTATTTACAAATTTTATCCTTCATATTTCCACCAAAAAAATCCCTCTCCCTATCGGTACAAAATTTAGGTTGAATTTCATTTTCTAAATATTTTGGTTCACTCATTTTTTTCATTCAATTGCATCTTATCTAGGTCATGTCCTTTGGTGTAGAAATGATAGGTAAAAATTTTTGGGCTATGACTACATCCTTAAGTTTACATTGAAATTGATATTTCTAACTTCCATCTTCAATAAATATTGTTTGTCCTAATACTTCAATATATCAACTATTATATTATTTAAATTTTTGAATGCCTACTTTTATTATCAAGAGGTTGGATATTTTATTTGATATTGATCTAAAATAATTCTAAAAAAAAATAACTGGATGTAAAATTTGACTAAATTACCCTTGGATCCTCAATAATAAAGAACCCTCCACCTTTGTAGATTATTGTCCCTAATAGTGTTAAAGCCATAAATTAAATATTCTACTACATAATAGTATGGAAAAACAATAGTTGAAATCTATTGGTTAAATCTCACTCTTTCACACAATAATGTGAGAAGGGTAGTGTATGGGAGAACCCTATCCCAGTGGGTAAATACCCTTTTGTTAAGGAACTAACACACTCATTGCAATTTTTCTTACTAGGTTGATTTACACTCTCCCACTCTTATATCTCTCATACCACTAAAATTCTCTCCTCCATATCTTCTCTTTCCCCTTTGGGTCTTACGCATTCTCTCAATCCTAGCACCTCCCTCTTAGTAAATTATAGTCCTAGCAACCAATGATAATGTAGGTCACATTAATATTTTGGAATGGATGGACACATCTCTAACTTCTATTGAGTAAATTATGACCACTACTTAAAAATTATTGAAAACTTTGGTGATTACAATTTAAATTGTAATTAACCCCTCAATAATGATGAATTTGTTAACTCATTATTTTTCTATAGTTCTCTTTGTATTTTTAATCCTCTTCAACCACTCCCCCATAAATCAATCTTAGTGGTTTACATGGTTTAATGGTGGTTCTAGGTAGGATAGGAGAGCTTCCTAATTATAAATACTTTATATGAGAAAATTCCTTCTCCAAACATTACCCCATAAATAGTTGGTTTCTCTCATCCCTTACATAGTTATATTAGACAATCTACCCATATTCTTCTCCTTTTTGCATATCCCACATCCTATAAATGCTCTTGAACTCCCTTTTGAAGATAATATTTTTGACATAGAGTCTAAATTTTTTTGAATCTACTACAACAAGCATGTAATCCATGTGATCCTTTAGTTTGGATGGTTGGATTTACTAGTGGAAATTTTTCATACAAATATCAATCACATTCCTTTGCAAATATAGAAAAATAGTGGTGTGTTAATGTCACTTAAAAGAAATAAGGTTAAAAAAAAAGTTTTTAACCCTTGATGTTATTAAAAGCATTCTTCTTCAGCTAATTTATACCATTCTTTGATGCAATCTTAGAATGAACTAAGAAAATTTAATACCTACAAAGATAATGGGACTCATGTTCATGTTTGAACTAGATAGAATATAGATACAAAGGTACCAATTTTTTGTTTAATTATCTTTGAGATAAAGTCACAACAGAAAAAAATCTAAACTTAGGCCAAAAGAGGGATCTAACTAATTTTAATCATATAAATAATGTATTCTACTCCCAACTTCTTAATATCATGTCTAAATAGCCATCAAGTTATATGTATAAAATTATCACCAAATATTTCAAAGATTGTATTCTTGATTTCATTTCTCCCTTTGAATCTAAATATGTGGGTAAGATGTTTATAAAAGAACTTAGGTTTTTTTTCTAGGATATGAAAAATATAAACCCTTATATTCACAACATACCTATGGAATTTAGCCAAAATCTTTGGTTGATGCTTGGTAACGATTTACACATGATGTACAAGGAATCCATTACTAAGGACTCCATTGACTCTTTTATCATTCAAGGACTAATCCCTAAAATATTTAACAATGATAACATCTTAGGATGGAACCTCATAAATTTATTCAATATTACCTATAAAAGCATAGCACAAGCCCTAGCCATCTACCTAAGACCTTTTGCATAGAAAATTGTTAGTCTTGAATAAACTATGTTTATCAAAGGTAGATATATTCTTAATAATTTAATTCTCACTTGGGAGACCTCTTAATATATTCAAGAATCTAAGTAAGATAGCATCCTTATCAATATTGACTTTTAATAAATCATGTGACAAAGTCCACTATGACTTCATTCTAAAAAAATTTACTTTTTTGAGCTTTGGGTAAAGGTTGTGTAACCATATATCTCTCCTCTTTTATGATGCATCTTCATGTGTTTAATGAATGAAATTATAAAAGACTACTTATAATTACAAAATTATATAATACAAGGGTACCTTTTGGCCCCTTCCTTTATGTGATAACATATAATGCTTTGGGTCACTTGATGAAGAAGGATTTATCTAAAGGGCTACTAATGAGTTTGAGACATCCAAATGGAAAACCAATTATCAATTCTAACTTTATAGATCACTCTTCCATTTCTACAAAATAAAAATGAATAAATCTATATTGCCTAGTATATTTTACAATTCTATTGTAATGCATTTGTTTTTATAATTAATAATTTTAAAATAAAAGTTGGATTCTTCTTTTTTCCTCCATGTCAAGACATGTTCCTTTCTCATGGAAGATTATCCCATTTGTTTAAATAGTGTATCCTAGGGATACTATTTTATATCAACATATTGCCTCGAGATATGTGGGATTGGGTTATGATTATATTAAACAAAAATGCTAATGTCTATCATATAAATTTTTTCTCTAGTTGGCAAGATCCAAAGTATAAGCAAGTTTCTAGTGGCTTCATATATTTATTATTAATTTGAATGTCTTACTTCTCAAAATGCCTACCAAAAGCTTACTCAAATCATCTACTAGTATTTACAATCTAAGTGGGATGGATCCAATATCATGGTTGTTGTCTTTTAGAAGCTTTATATTACTTTTGAAAGAGACCTTTGGATATTGGATCCCTTGAATCATAAAAATACCCTTGTTACCAAATATGTGTCCCAATATATACATGGTGAGTTACCTTGACAAGTACTATTTTGGAACAAAATGAAAATGGCAAAAAACTCTATGGGAAGATAAATTATGGAATGCAAAGCACTTCAAGATTAGAGGTTCCTTACCTCTTTTCAAGAATTGAGCTACATAATTTAAGGGGAAGCTCCTTATCTAACTTTAAAAATTGACACCTTAAGGTATGGCCTCAATATTGGAAGGTCAGGTATATGACAAAACAAACGGTCACCTATAACCAAAATCCTTTAGCTCTGCTCCAATATTAAAGGGTTAACATTTCTAAAAACAAGAATGATCATTATGAACTTTTGAGACCATTGAGATTGCTCTCTAATTTCATGGAATTGATTATAACTTGTTATAATATGCCAAACTACCTACACTTAGCCTTTGATTACATATGTGCTCTTGTCCTTGATAAGGTTATCATCAAATTAGGTACTTCTCCTATATATGTTCTACATGATTGGTTGTGGCTAAATTATGATCTCATTAAAAACTATAAATATAGATGTGTTTACCTCCAATTGCTATCACATTTCTTACTTTCCAACAAACTTAATACTAAATAGTAGGTTTTATTTTTTGAAAATGAATAATCTCATCTTGATTCTCAAATCTGTAAAACTAAAGTAGATGTAAAATTCCAAGTCCTTTATTGGAGACCCTTTTATTTTAAGATACTTAATTTTTCTTTTCTTACTCCTCAACTTGGATGTCCCCTATTCTATATTTTTTATTCAAGATAAGACTTGAGTGGGCCTAATGATAAGACTTTGGAACTTTGAATAGGAGTTTCAAGGTTGAAATCCAATGGGGGGTAGAATTGTACATCATACTTATGTAATCAAAGTTTTATTGGTTAAACATATATTGGGTAAATAACATCTTCTATAATGATCATCTAATATGGCCTAGGATTTCATGGAAGTTAAAATATACTTTACCTTTACCTTCAAGTCATGAAACCATTCAGTCCAAGTGATATTTGAAAACCCTATCTATAAATAGGAATATGAAGGAGCTCCTCTCTCATGTACTCTCTCTCCCATTAATGATGAACAAGGGAGGGTAACCTTCAAAACTTTTCATCACTTGACTTGTTTCTTATTTATTATATATAAATAAGGAGGCAATCAAAAAAAGTTTAAGAAAATAAAAATTATTTGGTTATAATTGTTGAGAAAGGTCCCTTTTAGACTATCCTCAACAACTCAAATCTAACCCCTAAAATCTAATCAAATAAACCTATCTTATGGGTCTCTACACATAGACCTTAATGCATCACATTCAAATCCAGCATACTCCAATCCTTCAATTTTAATAATTTCTATGAATAATGGAGTATAAAACACTCCCTTATCCTTAGAACACCATTCATATTTATCTCCACTTACCTCCACTTGAGGAGTTGCTATGGTTCAACGTAATTTGTCTTATCTCTCAACAAGTGATCACAATGGGAATACCAATCAACATATATTATCCCACTTATTTTTTTAAAAATGGAATTCAATGATATAAAGGAATCCCAATATATTCAATGTTCTTATACTCCACATCCCTTATTTTATGATTTTTGATTTGTTAGAAAATGGTCTCATCGATTTTGGCTATCCGCTACATCTTTTTTATGCAAAAATTTGACATTTTCTTCCATAGATACACAATTACAAAACCTGCCCTATTTACCAAGCAAAATGGATAAAATAATAAGAAATTGCAAACAAATCATGAGTAAGTGCACGAGTGTAGTTTTTTCAAATTGTAATCAATATGCAATGACATTAATTTACCCTGGTTTACTATTTTCTATTAGGTAAATAGAGGAAACAATGATTCTACTTAATTTAGTTAAGGTGGCTCTAGAATGGGATGAATTGAATAACTAAATATTTGCTCTCATTTTTTGGTACATAGAAATGGATATGAAGCTAAAATATTCATTTTATTATCTATTGTGATAGCATTTTATGGTGGAAAGATATTTGCTAATATTATAATCCTAGCTCTGCATCTTTCTACCTTCCAATGTTTGAAGTTACTATTGTGGATTAAATGCATCATAGTCATTTTTATTTGTAATAAAAAGTACTATAAGGAGACCTTTTGCAATTTCACCAAGGATCCATAAGCTCCATCTCTCTTGGAGAACAATTCATCATGTTTTCCTTATTCTAAAATAACCCCATTCTTTACCACAACTATGAGATCTGCCTTCTTAATTCAAACATTAAATCTAGTGTAGTTGTAGTCAAATGCATCAAGCTTCCAACTAACATTTTGTAGAAAATTGAATCAACATTGCTATTGCAATCATTTATACTCAGTTTTAGGCATGTTGTAACTTGGGTGATCACTAGTTTGGAGCCCTCCATTTTAAACCTCTTCAAGATATCATTTGTATACTTTCCTTGAGAGATGAAGATACCAATTGCATATTGGGTAACTTCAATGCCAAGAAAATATTTCATCAGGTCTAAGTCTGTCATATAAAACTCCTACTTTATGGTATTTCTAAACTTCTCTAATAGCATATTGTTATTACCAGTATAAATTTAGATCATCTACATACAAGAAAACTATTATCATCTCCCCTTATTCATTTATCTTCATATATAGAGTGTGCTCATATGGAAATTTGATGGACCCATTCTCCTAAAAGTATGAATCAATGGTGTTATACCAAGACCTGGGTGCTTGCTTCAACCCGTACAAGGCTTTCTTCAATTTTAGGACCTTGCATTCTTGGCCTTCCAACTCATAGTTGGGTTGTCGGTCTATGTAGACTTCTTCCAACTCTTCATTTAGTAAAGCGGATTTGACATCCATCTGGTAACATTCCACCATTTTTGAGCTGCCAATCCTATAATAAATCTGACTATGTCATGTCTTGCTATAGGTGCATATACCTCATGATACTCAATCCCTAACTTCTTCTTGTAGCCTTTTACAACCATATTGGCTTTATGCCATTCAACTTCACCTTGGGCATTAAAATTAGTTTTATATGCCCATTTGACTTCAATGGTCTTCTTGCCTTCTAGAAGATCCATTAATTCCTAGGTCTAATTTTTCTCTATTGGTTATATCTCATCATACATAGATTTCACCCGATTTATATTCTAAATTGCTTCTTCAAATAAAATTGGATCACACTCAGAAAATAAAGCAAAATTAGATTGTTCTTCTATTTCATTTCTAATTACCTCATAAATTTCTTGCAAGCTCCTTATCTTTGATGGTATCTTCAAGTTGGATATATTTCTTGCAAGTGGATGCGATCTTGATGATGAGGTAGTGCTACTTCTAGCATCAGTATTACTACTTGAAGCTACAGGTGGATGCACATTGTCCCTTTCCAAGCCTTCAGACTCAATAATTTCTAACTCTAGCTGAAAAATCTTGAATTTCTAGTTCCATGCTTCATCTTCTAGGAACTTCACATTTCAGCTTATAATCAACTTCTTTGTGACAAGGTTATACAACCTATAAGCCTTTGATTCTTCACTATACCCAATGAAGATGCATTTTTCTAATTTATCATCCAGCTTATTTATCTTTTCATCTAGAACATGTGCTTATGCTATACACCCAAAAACTCTTAATTGAGAAACACTCGGCTTCTGGTTGCTCTATGCTTCTTAAGGAATCTTATCCTTCACACTCTTTTTGGGACACCTATTCAGCAGATAAAGTGTACAAATTATAGCTTCTGGCTAGAACTCATGTGGTAATCCCTTTGCCTTCAACATACTTCTTACCATATCCATTATGGTTTTGTTCTTCCTCTCTGTAACACCATTCTATTGTGGTGTGTATCTAGTTGTGAACTACCTTCTTATTCCATTTTCTTTACAAAAATTATAAAATTCATTGGAAATATATTCACCTCCTCCATATATTGTTGGACATTTTGATTCAAAGTTGTCATTGATGTCAAGGAACGCAGTTGTCATTGATGTCAAGGAATAAGCTATCATTGATTTCAAAATGTCAAGAGGAACAATGCAAAGGTTAAATTCAAAAGAGCTTCATAACATTTTTAATATTATGTGGAAGCATATGTTAAAAGGTTTTTCATTAAAACCATGGTTGAGAAAAAATAAAAGGTTTTTCATAAAAACCCAAGGAAGCCCAAGAGTTTTTAATATTTAATATATAAAATTTTTAAATTCAAATTGAATTTAAATTTTATAAATAAATATTATTTATACAAAGTAGTAAAATCAAAAAGGGCTTTGATAAAGCCAAAAGGATTTAAAAGTTAATTTATAAAATTTAAATTCTAAAGAATTTAAATAAGTTATAAATTAATTATTCAAATTTCGAAGGCGCCGACGTTCAAAATTAAAAGATGAAATTAGTATATATACTATATGCCTTAATGGCATTTAAATCATCCTTCGTTTGAAATAAAGCGTGCAATTGTTGTTGTGAGAATTTGTGTGAGGAAGAAGACAAAAAACTTTGTTTTAAACGCCAGCAAAAGGGTTAAGTTTATCATGTGCTAAAACGTAATATCCACCGAGGTAGCATGGCCTAGTGGCAAGTGGACAAGGTGCTAAGTCATTTGTGGGTGGAGGGATCTACGTTCGATTCACGGTGGCAGCATTTTTTTTGTGTTTAGAATCATCGAGGAAGCGACTCATGAGTTTTTTTTTTGGCACGTGCGGAGAGGAATATAGAGCACATTGGGCTCTTGCTCTCCAAACAAGCGCCTAGCTCATGCAGCGGTTGGAGCTATGGCTAGGGCTTTGGTAGAGGCGGTATCATGAGTTTGAGTCCCACCAAGGAAAAGGTAATAAAATTTTTAATATGTGTTGTGATGCCTAAGGTTTTGACATAAGGTCCTAGGGAGTTAAAAGGGTTAGTTAAAAAGGTTTTTAATTAATCATTATTTTTGGTTAATTTGAAGAATAAGGAGTTGGCTTTATTTTTGAATAAAGTATTTTTGACGTATTAGTTATTGAATATTTATAGTATTGAGAGGACTTATTGCCATTAAGTTATTTTGAAAAGGAGATTGTATTGACATTATTCTTGGTATTGAGTATTATTTTGATTGGGAGATTATAAGGTGTATTTGGTTAATCATTTTTTTATATGTTGATGGATGCTTTCTTTAAGATGGAGTGATAAGGTGTAAGTGTGCTTTGATATTTTTCATTGTATCTTTGAAGTAACTTATCATCTTCTATCTCCTTTAAGCTTGGCAAAGAAGTATTTTTGGTTGTGGTAGATTTTAGAGGTTCCTTCATCATCAAGAAAAAGGTATGATCACGTTCTTCCATAGTTGAGTTGATTGGTTGGTTTTCTGGAAAATAATTTTGGAGTGAAAAGGACTTGATTAGGATTTCCTTATTGAGTGTGTAGAGTTAATGCTTCAAGGTTTTTTGGAAAAAATAGTTATTGTTAAAACCTTAGCTTATAAGCATTATTGTTGAAACCATTGGTTGTATGAAGAACTTGATCTAGGGTTTAAATAGAACATGAGTATCATTGTTATGTGAGATTGTTTTATAAGCATTGTTGTTGAAGCCATTGGTTGAGTAAATAACTTGAACTAAGGTTTGAAAATAACATGAATATCATTGTTATGTGAAATTGGTTGATAAGCATTGTTTAAAATATTTTTTGTAAAGGATCATATGTTTGGACTAGGGTTTGTAAGCAAGGATTGTTTCATTGAGTGATTGGTTGAGTAGATTTAGTTGAGCATAGTCAAGTGGATGTGTGAAATGATTGTTCAAGTTCCATAAAATAAACTATTCTATATTCTGAATTGATTTGAGAAAGTAATTAAGTATTGAGTTGAAGCATATTGAGTCTCTAATAATTCTCT
Organism: Wollemia nobilis; assembly: GCA_028583015.1. Taxonomy (NCBI): domain Eukaryota; kingdom Viridiplantae; phylum Streptophyta; class Pinopsida; order Araucariales; family Araucariaceae; genus Wollemia; species Wollemia nobilis. The sequence goes on along the minus strand of JAQPPZ010017240.1, from coordinate 3,106,324 downwards.
ATATGTTTCTAAAAGAGTGATTGAAAGTGATTGAGCATTGTGATGAGTATATAGCATATTAAGTCTCTAACAATTCTCTTTATGTTTCTATGAGATTGGACAAGTTCTAGTGTGGACTTATTGAGAAGATTTAAGGCAAGTCTTTGAGAAGACTTGTGGACATATTTGGGTAAGCTTTTGTGGAAGATTACAATACAGATTGAGAGAAGATTTGGATAAGTTCTTGAGAGAACTTATTGAGAAGATTTGGATAAATTCTAGTGAGGACTTGTAGAGTAGATTGGACAAGTTATAGAGAGGACTTGAGGATAGATTGGTGTGAGCTTTTGTGGAATCTTGAAAGGTAGATTTGATACAAGTCTTTATGAAGGCTTGTGAGCAGAGTTGATTGATTTATTTGTTCAAACCTTGAGTTAAGGTTTGGGACAGATCTAGCTAAGTTGATTTGAGATTGAGTCAAGCTTTGAGTTAAGGCTTGAGGACAGAGATTGAGGATAGATTTGTGCTAGACTAAAGGACTATATTTAGTGCAAATTCAAGGATAGAGGTTGGTGCGTATTTGAGGATAGATTAGTACCATATCAGAGATAGAGATTAAGGATAAATTTATGCTAGACTGAAGGACTGTGTTTAGTGCAGATTTGAGATAGGGATTTGGAGGTGACATAGTTGAGGATAGAGATATCCAACCATAGCAATGAGGATAGGTGTCTTCTATGGATAGAGTTCTATTTGCTAAGGGCAATGGAGGCAGAAGTCTTCTAGAGGATCACTAGCCAGAGCAAAGATTAGGATATTGGTGTCTCCTATGGATAGAGATCCATGAACTTGATTTAGGGTATTAGTATCTCCTTTGTAAAAAGGTACATAAGCATTTTAATAGGGAAAGTATTCCCAAGATATTGATTGAGAAAAATTTAGTGAAATATTTTCTCCATGGAGTAGCCCACATTGGGTGAACCACGTAAATTGTGGTTTCTCTATTATGTGTGGTGATTTATGCATTTCTTTGATTACTGCTATTGATATTGCTATCTTTACATTGAATAATATTGATTGGGAAAGAAAAGTAAAAAGTGGTCTTATACTGTTCACCCTCTTCTCAATATAAGCTTGTGTTCTTCATCTATTCCAATAGTCTTCACATAATAGTCACTTTTTTTTCAACCAAAGCTTTGAACTTCTTAAATTTACCAAAATATTCTAACTTTTATTTGATGGAATACACCCATGTCCTCCAACTAAAATCATATATGAATTTCAAGAAGTATTTATTTTTTGCGAATGAGTTGGTCTGTATAAGGCCATAAATATTTGAATGTACCAGCTCCAATGGTTATGAAGCTCTCCAAGACTGTCCTATAGGGAATGCATCCCTATGCTACTTTCCAACTATACAACCTTCACATGCTTAATTTGGTTGCTCAATGAGAGGTAGTCCCCTCACCATCTATCTATTGTGCAACAAGTTCAAGCCATTGAAACTCAGGTGACCATATATGAGATGCCACAACCATGTAGCATCTTTCACAACTACACTAAATGAAAGCAACAATTCATTTTGAATTTGTAGAGTAAATATTTTGTTCTTTGTCATGGCCATATTTTCTACGAGCTCATTCTCTTTGTCTATGATGATACAAGTGTACCCCTTCTGCATAAGCTATCCAAAGCTTAGAAAATTATATTTCAACCCAAGCACATAGTACACATTAGGCATGTGCCTTATTTCACCTTTTTTGGTGTGGATTAAGATATTTTCTTTATCCATGATAGGTACCTTGCTATTTTTTTCCATATTCACCTCATATTTGATGGTTTCATCCAATTGTGAGAACATTTCTTTGTTCCTAGACATGTGGTTACTGCACCCACTATCAAGATACCAAGTATTCTTCTGGCTCTCTTCATCAGTTTTGCACGTTAGCATCATGGACCCACACAAATATCTATTTTTTGCATTGTCATTTTTATTTGTATAGTGGGCTTGTTGCCTATTTTTCTTGGGCCACTTCTTTCTACACTCATTACTATAATGACCAAATTTCTTGTATTAATAACATTGGATCTTTGATTTATCATACCTTTGATTTGATCCTCCTTGCTAATTTTTGTCATTACCTCTTCCTCTTGCTTAATGAAAGTTGTACATGGTCTCTCCTTCACTAGAGTTTGCAATTCCTCTCTTATGGTCTCTTCCACACTTGGATCTATTATTCTGTCATCTTTCACCTTAAGAACTAGAGGTGTCTTGGTGGGATTCTTCTCTTCTGCTACTATATCAAAATGAGACCTACATCTTAAACGCTTGCTCTAATGAGAACTAAGATGACCAGCTCAACCTCTACTCATGTTTTTATAGAGAACCCATGAGGTCATCTACTGAGAGGGTTGTTAAATCCCTCAATTATTTAATCGCTATCACCACTGAGTCAAACCTTGCTGGTAAGCTCATAATTATTTTCTCCACTATCCTCTAGTTCTCAACATTCTCACCATTCAACCTCATATGGTTGATGATACCCATTGTGCTTGTAACACTCATAGACTCTAAATCACTCATTTGCAAATTTTTAAACTCCCTTATCAACATCTACAACCTCACCAATTTCATTTTGTTGATGCCCTAGAAGGAGCTGGCTAAAAAAATTTATTCCTTATTTGATTTGGTTGTTGCTACAATTCTCAATATGTTAGTCTCCTCAACTACCTCCATTATGTAAAATAATTCCTTTTGATCCTTTTTCTGATTCTCTTTCAACAAATCTAATTTTTCTTGGAGAGAGTGCACAATGTTGTTGCATCTACGGATTCTGGATAACCATTCTTCACTAGGTCCCATAGCTCATGAGACTTAAACAAAATATTCATTTGGATGCTCTAGTAATCGTAATTCTTGACATTGAATTGTGGGTTCTACAACTATAAATAATTACCTTTGGAAGTCATTGCTTCTTCAACATTTCACTAATATCACTAGCTCTAATATCAATTTGAAATATGTGCATAACCTAGTGGAATAAATCCAATGATGAGCATAGCAGAACAAAGAAGATTTGGTGATTTTGCACTTTATTAAAATCTAGTAGAGTACAAATTTTGTGATTTAAAATTTTACAAATGCCTTTTTGAAAATCAAAGAGTGGAATTTGAATGGAACAAAAATTAAAAAGGCAATTTATGAGTGGATTTTATAACTAGAAAAAAAATAACAAAGGAAACCTCCAGCAAAATTTTACAAAGATTTTTCCAGCAAAAATTATCAAAGTATGAAGACACATTCGATATCAGCTCAAACCTAATTTCATGAATGAGAATTAAAAATGCTTGAGCAGAATTTCTACGAACAGATTTTACCAAAGGAAGTGAATTTTTTGGAATTTAAATGATCCAACCCTAAAATCACAAGTCCACTTAGCATAATAGAGAGAGTATGAGTGGAATAAAATTTGTAGTGGAATATTTCAAAGGACATCCACAAGCGAAATATTGCTCAAAAGGAATAAAGAAAAATAAAACAAAACCTAACCTTGCAAGGTATATTTGCTCAACATTCAAGTATCATGCAGAAACATTATACACATTGAAAGTATTATATATTGAATAAAATGAAAATACATCCACATACATATACAAATTTTAAATATTGCATGATACTTTAATGATCCTCCTCACACGATTAATGGATGAAAGTAAAAAAAATATAACTTACCTTTTTCTTGTGAATCATGGTACTATTGATGGTCTCTATGAGTGTAGGACAGTTGCAAGATGTAAATGAAAGGAAGCAAGTCAGCAAAAAAATGTAATAAATGGAAGTGATGATTAGGCTCATGAGCACATGGAAACTCGTGCTTTTCATATCATTTAGGTGCATTGCAAATTGCATATCTATGTGAGTTATGATGGTTTGAATATTGCTTGTTGGCATGGAATAGGAAATGCTTTTAAGTGGCGATGATGATAGAAGTCATTTAGTTGTTTAGGCATGTGCATGTTTAATATTTGGAAATGTTCTTTTTGTTAAAAATTAAAGAGGATTTTCCAAGTGTTGAAGTCTATATTAATATTATTATAGTATTTCTTAAAATTGAATAACACAAGCTTATATTGAGAGGGGGCATGAATAGTATAAGACCACTTTTTACTTTCCTTTCCCAATCAATATTATGCAATGTAAAGATAGCAATATAAATAGCAATAATTAAAGCAATGCATAAATAACCACACAAAATAGAGACACTAATTTTATGTGGTTCACCCAATGTGGGCTACTCCACGGAGAAAATCTTTCACTAAATTTTTCTCAATCAATCTCTTGGGAATCCTTTCCCTATTACAATATTTATGGATATCTATCCAAAGGAGACACCAATTGCCTAATCAATTTCATGGATATCTATCCACAAGAGAACTCCTTTCTCCTTAGCTTTGATTGGTGATCTTCTAGAAGAACTGTTACCCCCACCGCTCTGGCTAATGGATCTCTATCCATTGAATATACCTATCCTCACTACCTTGGCTAATGGATCTCTATCCACTAGATATTGTCATCCTCTATACTTTGTAACCTCCAAAGCTCTATCTCAAATTTTTACTAAACATAGTCCTTCGGTCTAGCACAAATCTTCCCTATCTCTGTCTGTAGTATGGCACAAACCTGTCCTTAAATTTACACCAAACTCTGTCTTTAAATCTACACTAAACATAGTCCTTCAGTATAGCATAGATTAATCCTCAATATCTATCCTCAAGCCTTTATACAAAGCTTGACTCAATCTCAAATCAACTTTGTTGGATCTATCCCAAACCTTAACTCAAGGTTTGAAAAAATCAATCAAACAACTCTGCTCAAAAGTCTACTCAAAGACTTATCTCAAATCTTCTTTGTAAGCTTCCATAAAATCTCACACTAATCTGTCCACAAGTCCTCTCTAGCACTTTTCTAAATATGCTCTACAAGTCCTTACTAGGACTTGTCCAAATCTTCTTAATAAGTCCTCACTAGAACTTATCCAAATCTACTCTCAATTTGTATTGTAAGCTTTCACAAAAGCTCACACAAATCTATCCACAAGTCTTCTCAAAGACACCTCAAATCTACTCAAAATTCCTCACTAGAACTTGTCCAATCTCATAGAAACATAAAGATAATTGTTAGAGACTCAATATGCTTCACATTCACTTCAATACTCAATCACTTTCAATCACTCTTCTATCACATAAACATATAGAGAATTTTTAGAGACTCAATATGTTTCACACTCATCAACACTCAACCTCTTTCTCAAATCAATTCAGAATATAGAACAATTTTTTTTATAGAACTTGAACTATCACTTCACACATCCACTTGACTATGCTTAACCAACTCTACTCAACAAATCACTCAATGAAATAGTCCTTGCTCACATACCCTAGTCCAAGCACATGAACACTCACTCAAAATATTTCCAACAATGCTTATCAATCAATCTCACATAACAATGATACTCATGATCTTTGTAAATCATAGTTCAAGTTCTTCACTCAATTTCTCACTTCAACAATAATTCTTATAAAATAATCTTCACATAACAATGATACTCATGATTTTTGCAAACCCTAGTTCAAGTTCTTCACTTAACCAATGGCTTCAACAACAATTCTTATCAAACGAGGTTTTATCAACAATTCTTTATTCCATAAAACCTTGAAGTATTAACTCAACACACTCAATAGGAAACCTAATTAAGTCCTTTTCACTCGAATGTTATTTTCCAAAAAACCAACCAATCAACTCAATCATGGAATAATATGCCCATACATTTTTCTTGATGTAGAATGATATTCAAAAACCTAGTATCAATTCTCAGAACTTTCTTTGCCAAGTACAAATGGTTAGATAACAAGAATTATCACTCTAACACTTTTCACAATTTACCTCAAACACAAAGATAAATTAAATTCCAAATACACCTTATTGCCCTAGCTTAATTAATAAATTTCAAAATCATAATTTTCATCAAAAACCCTCTTGTAAAATATAACACAATTTCTACGTATAACTCCTTTCTTAAATTACACTTATCAAATAATATAATTTATAAAATAATGCAATTTATTCTTCTAAGATAAAAATTAATTACCTTAGTTTTACTTAATCAAAAACAAATTTTACCATACCCAAAAATCACCTTAACACATAGGTAAATAATCCAATTTAATTATCACCTTATACCTCCCAATTTACTCACAACAACCTTAGGGAAAACAAAAATTTATATCAAAATTATTACCTTTGCCCTTAGTGGTTTTGAACCCATGACGTTGCCTCCTCAAGCGCCTTAGCTGCAACCTTGGCTACCATGTGAGCTAAGTGCTCACGTGGGAGCTAAACTCCCCACGCACTCCTTATCCCTTTCGTTGGCACTGAAACCAAAATGAAAAAGGGCCTCCCAAAACTGTTGTCGCTAAGTTTCAAACCTATAACCTCCCCTATGTAAACACTAAGTACTTTCCACCTGTGCTAGCCACCAAATGGTGCTAGAACCCATGTGTCTTGTCTTCTTCAACACCCCGAACTTTGGGATAAACATGGCGCATGAGTTTTTGTCTTTCTCCTCCACGAAATGCAGCACATTTTCAATTCGAATGCAAGTGTATTTTTTTGGCCTCAAGGCAATATTTATATTGCTAAGTGCCTTGCTTTGTTATTTCTTCCAACACATCGATGGGGTGATTTTCGTCTTGCACGTCGGTGGGGTAACCTTAGGGTTATACCATTTCAAATAAATAAATATTTATTTATAAAATTTAAATTCAATTTTGAATTTAAATATTTATAAATTAAATATTTAAACCTTCCTTGGAATTTTTAACTTGGAATAAAAAGTCTCCTTGGGTTTTTATGAAAACCTTTTATTTTTCCAATCCATGGTTTTTAATAAAACCTTTTATTTTTCCAATCCATGGTTTTTAATAAAACCTTTTATTTATGCTTCCTATAATATCAAAAATGAATATTATGAAGCTCTTTTGCCATAAAACTTTTGCATTGCTCATTTTGACCTTTTGGCATCAATGGCAACCTCATGCCTTGACATCAATGACAACTTTATGGACTCAAAATTTCCAACAATATTCTTCTTTGTCATTGATGGCAACCCAATAACTTTTTACCATTTCCTTGACCTTTTATTCTGCTCCCTCTAGGAAATTGCTTTCTTTTTAAACCAAATATCTCTCCCTTACTCAAATATCTCCCCCTTTGACATCAATGGCAAAGGATCACCTTTGGGGCTCGAGGCTAAGAATGAGTCTCTTAGCTTAGCCCCTTCCCCACCTCCTCTTGAGGTGGTTAATTTTGGGGTGGGAGTATTTCTACTCGTAGCAAGCACTGGTCTTTATCTTTATCCTCTTTCCTTTTCATCTGATCCTTCTGATTTCTTTGACTATTGATATTTTTGTTCCTATCCATGTCCATATTCTTATTCTTGTTCCTATTCCTATTCATGTTCATGCTTGATTCTGGAATGTCTACTGTACACCACTTTGTCGTGTGTCAATAATTATTGCACTTATAACACTTAATGTTATTATTCCTTGGAGGTCCAAATATCTTAGGATTTCTCCTAGTGAAGCCATATCCCTTTCTGTCATGAACTCTGCAATTCATTGCCTTGTGACCAAACTGATTACATGAGTAGCAATACCCATGGAAAAGTTATTTGTTTCCATATTCATGTATTTTTTTTGTCCTGCACTGCGAAGCCATGTGCCTAAATCTATGACATGAGAAACATCTTCCATTTAAGTTTACTTGTCTTGACCTCATTGGTCTCTTAGTCTCTCTTAACTTATTCTGATTGTTGTTCCATCTGTTTCTTCTTTGTGCATTGTTCCTTTCCTTGTTGAACTTTCTGTTGTCCAACTCATCCTCAGAAGTCTCACTTTTTCTTACACTATCTTCTTCTGAAGTTTCTTCTTCTTCAAAATTTGAGGTTGACTCTTTTTCCTGTTTCTTTTGGGCTTGTTCAAAATCAAGACCTATTTTGTTTGTTGACCTTATTTTTACCTTGATCATCTTATCCAAAATCTTTGAAATCTTTTCAAACTTGTGTAGCTTACCCTTAGACTTTTCTAAATATTCCCTTAGTAGAGCTACTTCGTGTTCTAAATTTTCACATTCTAAGACCTTTGCTTCTAGCTTATCCTTGAACTTATTTTTTTTATCCTTTGATTTGTCTAGATCCTCTATAAGAATTCTTCTCTCTTCATCATATTCTTGAAATTGAAATTCTAGTTTAGAGTTTTTCTTTCTTACCCTTTTTATTGTTTTAAGAGCATAAATAATTTTTGCTTTAATATCATATCTGATCCAAATTGGATCAGTCTCGAAGATCAGTTTTATAAGTGGATGATGTCATCACCCATATCCATGCTTGATTCTTGTTATTTCTATCTTCATCTGGTGACTTGGTAGTGCAAGAAGAAGGTCGTCGGTAATCCTCCCTGTACATTTTCCAGAACGCCAGCGGTCCTAACCCGTGTCAATTTTGGGAAGTTGGAATGGCATGGTCGGTTGGCTTTTCATTTTGGGAATTTTTACAGTTATTCCGCTCCTAGATAGGATTACTTTAGGTCTATAACTTTTGGTTTTTTCCTCATTTGCAAGGGAACAAATTGGTAAAGGATTTTTGAAGTTTATGGGCTAAGAATTCACCATTGTCATTCTGTAATGGAGTTCAGAGGTGTTGCAGGAGGGAGAAGGAGACTGTGTCTGCATATTCTTGTCGTTGTAATACTTCATTGTACTTAATAAAGATAGAAGAAACACCAAAAGGGGATGTACCTTCACATTGAAGGGAACCTCTATAACAAATTTTGTGTTCTGTGTGTATGCATGAGTTATTTCAGTTTTTTGCACTTGAATTCTTAACATACATGCAGTAAGGAACTTAATTATTATTTTTATTTCATGGTAAAAAATTACTACTATTAGACCGCCAACGATCCTAATACTGCAACTTGTAGGTTTCCAGCAGTCCTCTTGTGGATGAATTGACCTATGAAATTTAAATGTCATAATCTGTATTTGATGATCTCTCAAATAGTATAACTTACAAAGATTTACAGATCACGTGGTATCAGAGCACGGTTGCAGAAGTATTTGGGCTTGTGAATGCAAGGTAGAAGGTCTCAAAGAATGGAGTTGTTCCCCATTGATCTTGAGATTGGAAGGAAGATAAGAGCACCAATCATGTCAGATCAGGAAGGACAACCAGCAACAGAAGAAATATTGAATGAAGACTACAAGAGGATATTTCTAGCTATGGAAAGGAACATGAATACCATCATGCAATTGCTTCAAGGAAGACAATCTAGGGAGGAGCCAGTCACTCCACCATTGAATTTTGGGAGTATACCGAGAAGTAGCAATGCTTCTCATGCTTCATCTTCTTCATTGCCATTCAAAGTAGAGGCAAAAATTGATATCCCTACTTTTGGAGGAGAGGTAGATGCAAAAAAACTCAACACATGGTTGCAACAACTTGAGGTATATTTTCAGATTCAAAATGTTGTTGATGATGTTCAAAAAATTTCATTTGCTAGATTAAATATGGGAGGTCATGCATTGATTTGGTGGAAAATCCATGTAGAATCATTAAGGCAAGATCTAGAACCCCCTATATCCTCTTGGAATGACTTCAAAGATCTTCTAAGAGATCAATTCTATCCTTTGGGCCATAAAAATAAGCAACTCATGAAGTGGCAATTTCTAAGACAACAAAGAGGACAAAGTGTCCAAGATTACACCACGGAATTTAGGAAGCATGCAACTTTACTTGGGATATCTCTCAAAGACCCTCAAGTTTTGATGAAGTACATTGGAGGTTTGCATAGTTATTTGTAAAATACTATTATGTTGTTTAATCCTACTAATCTTGATCAAGTGAGTGTTCAGGCTCAATATTTGGAAGAGGATGGTAGACAAAAGCAACAATATGACAACTCCAAAAATAACTCAAAAGGGGCACAAGAAGGAGAATCATCTCAAGGCAAAGGCAAGCATAAGGGTAAGCAACAAGAAAAGAAGACCACAAATATCGCCAAGAAGGAGAATAAGGAAGGTAACACTAGGCATTGCTCTCATTGTGACAAATATGGACATGTAGATGCAAAGTGTTGGAAACTTCATCCCGAATTGTACCCTTATAAGAAGAAGAATCTGGAAAAGAAGAATGCAATGATCACTAGGAGTGAAGGTCATGAGGAGGTTGATGATGATTCTGATCCTGATGATAAAATTAATTGTACTTCAGTCCAAATGGTTGGAGAAGACAAGGACATTGAGGAGAAGAGGACTCAACTTTTCCATATCAAGATCCAAGCTTGTAAGGTGAGAATTGATTCCATATTTGATCCCGGTTCACAATCTAATTTGATTGCAGCTAGTTTGGTGGAGAAATTGGGATTGAAGACCTATGATCACCCTCATCCATATCCTCTTGGTTGGGTGCACAATGACGCCAAGTTGCAAGTGACCAAGAAATGTAAGTTGAAATTTGGTATTAGTGCAAATTTTATTGATGAAGTGGTAGTTGATGTTGTTCCCTTGGACATATGTGGTGTTGTGTTTGGAAATCCATATTTGTGGGATAGAGATGCTACTTATTTTAGGAGAAAAAATCAGTATAGGTTGGTGAAAGACGAAAAGTCCTATAATGTGAATTCCCATAAAAGCAAGAAATGGATGTCGTTGGTGACAACTAGTCAGGTAAAAAGGCTAATTAATGTCAGTAAGAAGTTTGTTCTGTTGATGGTGAGATTTTCAGGTTAAAATGCTATGACAGTAGGACTGCTAGCAGTCCATTGTTACACATCAGGACTGTCAGCGGTCCTCTTTTAGTCATATCAGGTGCATAAATTGCTAACAGAGTTTTAGGATGTCTTCTTAGAGCCTGCAGGACTGCCACCTCTTTGGGATATCCAGCATGAGATCTAGTTGTTACCTGATTCTCCTTTGCCCAATATTGGCTTGTATCGTCAATCGGTTTTGGAGCAAGTGGAGATCAAAAATCAGATTCAGGAGCTGGTTGAGCAGGGTGTGATCAGACCAAGTACTTCCCCATGTGGATCACCGGTCATTTTGGTGCCAAAGAAGGATGGTTCGTGGAGGATGTGCATTGATTTTAGGGCTTTGAACAAAATCACCATCAAAAATTGCTATCCATTACCTCGGATAGATGATCTTATGGATCAGTTGCAAGGGGAAAAATACTTCACCAAGTTGGACTTGAGGAGTGGATATCACCAAGTACGAATCAAGGAGGATGACATTTGGAAAATTGCCTTCAAAACAAGACAAGGCCTATTTGAGTGGCTTGTTTTGCCATTTGGTTTGTGTAATGCACTAGCTACTTTCATGAGGGTAATGAATGAAGTTCTTAGACCTTTCATTGATGATTTTGTAGTTGTGTATTTGGATGATATTCTTGTATATAGTAAAACTTGGGAAGAACATATTGCACATCTTAGACTAGTTTTTCAAACTTTGCATAAGGAACAATTGTATTTGAAGCTTAGCAAATGTGAGTTTGGAAAATATTCTTTGGTGTATCTAGGCCACATTGTTGGTGGTGGACAGCTTAAGATTGATCCGGAAAAGGTAAAGGCTATTGTTGATTGGCAAAGACCTACTAGTGTGACGGAAGCAAGGAGTTTTCTTGGAGCTGTTCAGTATTTGAGGAAGTTTATTGCTGATTTCTCCAACATTGCTTCTCCATTGCATGACATTGTTGGTAAGAGGTAAAAATTTTCATGGGGTAAGTCACAACAAGCTTCATTTGATTTGCTTAAGAGCAATATTGTAAATGCACCTATTTTAGCACTCCCTAATTTGCAACAACCATTTGAAATTGAAACTGATGCAAGTGAGTATGCTATGGGAGCGATTTTGTTACAAGGAAGGAAGCCTATTTGTTATCATAGTGAGAAATTTAGTGGTTCAGTTTTGAATTATCCCACTTATGATAAATAATTGTATGCTCTAGTTTAGGCGGTGAAGAAATGGAAGCACTATCTGATGGGCAAGGAAACAATTATCCATACTGACCATCAACCTTTGCAATACTTGCAAACTCAATCCAAGTTGCAACAAACAAGACACTACCGTTGGATGGGGTTTCTTCAACAGTTCCATTTGGTGCTGAAATACAAGAAAGGAGCCCAAAACAAACTTGTAGACTTTCTTTCCAGACCCCCTACTACAGAAAAACAGACTACCAGCGATCTAAAATTTATAGAGTTAGGGCCACCAGCGGTCCTCTTTGAGCAAAATTTTGTGAATCTGACACTTTTTTGGTTCTGCCCATTTGCCCAGGATGCCTTTCAGGAAGCTTATTTGTAGGATTCAGACTTTAGTGAGGTATATCATAAGTTGAAAAATTCAACTATGCATGTGGATGAATTTCACATTAAAATGGCCTACTGTATAAACTGAATTTGTTGTGTTCTTGAGAGTGAAAGGGTTCAAATAATCATAGAACCTCATACGTCTAAAGTATTTTCGTTCTTTGAGACCTTGATTAGGGGATTTATAGATCAATATCCTTATTTTCTAATTCTTCTCTATTTTTTTACCTTTAATAACATCTTCATTCTTTTTTGACTTATATTTTGTAGGATCATCTTCTTCTTCTTATTCTAGTGCCATTAGAAGATTCTCTTATGGTCCTTCTAGTGCATCCTCATATTCATCATCACTAAAACTGAAACCATTTCTTGTACAACTATATTCAAGATGTCGAAAATTACCACATCTAAAGCACTTGAGAATTATTGGTGATCTTTTCTTAATTTCTTCTTTTTCTTCAATCATAAATAGGACTTCATCTTTATCATTATCTGAAAAACTATTATCACTATCGCTTAAGTACTTACTTGCCTTGTCTACATAGTAGCTCCTCTTTTATATTTGGAATAACCTCTTTCCTTGTCTACTTTGTCCATCCTTGCCTTTATTTTTGTGCACGTATATTTTTTATTCTCTGTTCCTGTGATCCTATTTTTCTTCATCATTATTTTTAGCTTATTGACAATCAGTTGCATAGTGACCATACTTTTCACAATTGAAATATCTAATAGATTCTATATTTTTAAATATTCTTGAATCCTTATTCCTTCTACCATAATTAGCTTCTTCATCACTGGATGACTCATTGCTTGATTCTGACTTCTTACCCTTTGTCTTCTTAGTAGTCTTAAATGTTGCTTCCTTCTGGGGATTAGGTTATTTTGTTCTTAACTCAAAAGTTGTAAGAATACCAAGCAACATATCCCTTGTCAAAGAATCACCATCCTTTGATTCTTCCATAGCATAATTCTTTTCACTAAATATTTTTGGAAGATATCTTAAGACCTTATCACAAACATCCAATTATTCAACCTTAATTTCAAGTCCTTGCATAGCATTAACAACCTCATCGACTCGAAGTAGATAAGTACTAATGTTTTCCTCATCCTTCATTCTTAACTCTTTAAATTATCCTTTGAGATTTCATATTTTCACTTTCTTGACACCTTTATCTCCTTCATATATGCTTTGCAACTTATCCCAAATTTATTTTGCATGTTTACAGTGCATAACTTTTATGGACTATGTTCTATGCAAACCTCTCAAAATTACATTCATTGCTTTTGAATTGTAATGTTGTAAAAGCTTACCTTCCTTATTTTTATGTGGATCAACTAGGGGTACGTATCCATTTTCAATTGATTTTCAAATTACATTGCCAAGTGTCATCAAGTGAATCTTCATTCTCATACTCCAATATATATAATCACTTCCATCAAATATTGGTGTTGGATTATCTTAGGAAACATTCTTAGAATCCATTGTGTTCTTGAAAAAATTTCCTTCAAGCTGTTAAACTCTTCTGAAGGAACCCGCTTTGATACCAATTGAAGAACACAAGCTTATACTGAGACGGGGGTGAATAGTATAAGACCACTTTTTACTTTTCTTTTCCAATCAATATTATGAAATTTAAAGATAGCAATATCAATAGCAGTAATCAAAGCAATGAATAAATCACCACACACAATAGAGACACCAATTTTATATGGTTCACCCAATGTGGGCTACTCCACGGAGAAAATATTTCACTAAAATTTTCTCAATCAATCTCTTGAGAATCCTTTCCTTATTACAATATTTATGGATCTCTATCCAAAGGAGACACCAATCCCCTAATCAATTTTGTGGATATCTATCCACATGAGAACTCCTTTCTCCTTAGCTCTGATTGGTGATATTCTAGAAGAACTATTACCTTCACTGCTCTAGCTAATGTATCTTTATCCATTGAAGATACATATCCTCACTTCCCTGGATAATGGATCTCTATCCACTAGATATTCTCATCCTCTATACTCTATCACCTCCAAATATCTGTCTCAAATCTGTATTAAACATAGTCCTTTCATTTAGCATAAATCTTCTCTATATTTGTCTCTGATCTGGCACAAACCTATCCTCAAATCTGCACCAAAATTTGTCTTTAAATTTGCACTAAAAACAATCCTTTAGTCTAGCACAAATCTATCCTCAATATATATTCTCAAGCCTTTACACAAATCTTGACTCAATATCAAATCAAATCTATTGGATCTACCCCAAACCTTAACTCAATATTTGAACAAATCAATCAATCAAATCTGCTCACAAGTCTATTGAAATACTTGTCTCAAATATTCCTTGTAAGCTTCCACAAAAGCTCACACTAATCTATCCACAATTCCTCTCTAGAAATTATCCAAATCTACTCTACAAGTCCTCACTATGACTTTTCCAAATCTGCTTAATAAGTCCTCACTAAAACTTATTCAAATATGCTCTCCATCTGTATTGTAAGCTTTCATAAAATCTCACACAAATCTATCCACAAGTCTTCTCAAAGACTTGCCTCAAATCTTCTCAACAAGTCCTCAATAGAACTTATCCAATCTCATAGAAACATAAATAGAATTGTTAGAGACTCAATATGCTTCACATTCACTTCAATACTCAATCACTTTCAATCACTCTTCTATCATAGAAACATAGATAATTATTAGACTCAATATGTTTCACACTCATCAACACTCAACCTCTTTTTGAAATCAATTCAAAATATAGAATAATTTATTTTATAGAACTTAAACTATTACTTCACACATCCATTTGACTAGGCTTAACCAACTCTACTCAGCAAATCACTCAATGAAATAGTCCTTGCTCACATACCCTAGTCCAAGCACATGAACACTCACTCAAAATATTTCCAACAATGCTTATCAATCAATCTCACATAACAATGATACTCATGATCTTTGCAAACAATAGTTCAAGTTCTTCACTCAATTTCTCACTTCAACAAAAATGCTTATAAAACAATCTTCACATAACAATGATACTCATAATTTTTGCAAATCCTAGTTCAAGTTCTTCACTTAACCAATGGCTTCAAAAATAATGATTATCAAACAAGATTTTATCAACAATTCTTTGTTCCATAAAACCTTGAAGCATTAACTCAACACACTCAATAGGAAACCTAATTAAGTCATTTTCACTCCAAAGTTGTTTTCTATAAAACCAACCAATCAACTCAATCATGGAAGAATATTCCATGCATTTTTCTTAATGTAGAATGATCTTCAAAAACCTAGTATTAATTCTCAGAACTTTCTTTGCCAAGTACAAAGGGTTAGATAACAAGAATTATCACCCTAACACTTTTCACAATTTACCTCAAACACAAAGATAAATTAAATCCCAAATACACCTTATTGCTCCATCTCAATTAATAAATTTCAACATCATAATTTTCATCAAAAACCCTCTTGTAAAATATAACACAATTTCTACTTATAACTCCTTTCTTAAATTGCACTTATCAAATAAAATAATTTATAAAATAATGCAATTTATTCTTCTAAGATAAAAATTAATTACCTTAGTTTTACATAATCAAAAACAACTTTTACCATGCCCAAAAATCACCTTAACACAGGTAAATAATCCAATTTAATTATCACCTTATACCTCCCAATTTACTCACAACAACCTTAGGTCAAACAAAAATTTAAATCAAAATTACTACATTTTCCCTTAGTGGGTTTTTAACCCATGACGTTGCCTCCTCAATCGCCTTAGTTGCGGTCTTGGCTACTGCATGATCTAAGCACCCACATGGGAGCTAAACTCCCCATGCACTCCTTATCCCTTTTGCTAGCACCAAAACCAAAATAAAAATGGGCTTCCCGAAACTGCTATCGTCAGGTTTCAAACCTGTAACCTCCCCTCTACAAACACTAACCACTTGCCATCTGCGCTAGCCACCGAATAGTGCTAGAACCCACACATATTGTCTTCTTCAACAACTCAAACTTTGGAATAAATTTAGTACATGAGTTTTTATCTTTCTCCTCCATGAAATGCAACACGTTTTCAATTTGAATGCAAGTGTATTTCTTTTGGCCTTAGCAAGGCAATATTTATATTTCTAAGTGCCTTGCTTTGTTATTTCTTCCAACATGTCAATGGGGTGATTTTCATCTTGCACATCGACGGGGTAACCTTAGGGTTATACCATTTCAAATAAATAAATATTTATTTATAAAATTTAAATTCAATTTTGAATTTAAATATTTTTAAATTAAATATTTAAACCCTCCTTAGACTTTTTAAATTGGAATAAAAAGTCTCCTTGGGTTTTTATGAAAACCTTTTATTTTACCAATCCATGGTTTTTAATAAAACCTTTTATTTTGCCAATCCATGGTTTTTAATAAAACCTTTTATTTATGCTTCCTATAATATCAAAAATGAATATTATGAAGCTCTTTTGCCATCAACCTTTTGCATTGCTCCTTTTGACCTTTTGGCATCAATGGCAACCTCATGCCTTGACATCAATGACAACTTTATGGACTCAAAATTTCCAACAAAAATATAAGAGTATTAGTGAGAATAAATTTGAGATTTGGTAAGACTAAAGTTTAATAAAATTTATGTTTGTAAGACACTCCCTATGGTTGTTTTTAGTTTAGGAAAATATGTCAAAAATTATTGTATTACCATGATAGCATGTTATGTATGGAAATTGGAGGTAAAAAGACTTGGCTATTTAGAACTGTGCATGAGTGAGGAGGAAAATCAACTTGCCGAGTTCTCCAAAAACTAGTTTTTGGAGGGGAAAACAAGAAAAATAGACGGTGGTAGAAAAGAGGGGCATCTTGGATGGAACGTTGAAAAAAAAGAGCGAATGGAGAGAAGCCAAATGAAGATACATGGGAAGCGTGTGAACTTAGGTTAGAAATTCTATAACACTTTCATGGTGGTGAACATATCTTCTATGAATTATCATGTGAAAAAGATGATTGGATTTTCCTTGTTATGTTGAATTTATACTATTTATTTATCTGTGTTATGATAAAAGAAAGTGAATATGTTCTTTGTATTTGAAAATAATAGAATTTCAAAGAGTGATGCCATGATGCTATGAGCAAACTGGTTAGCTTTCCCTTGTTATGTTCAATTGAAACTAGTGATTTACATGTGTTAAATTAAAATAAAAATAAATATTAATGAAATTCATATTTATTTTGGTTGATTGAAAATAAACTATGATTGTATGAGATGGTTATTCATGAAGTTCTACCTAAGAATTTATAGGTAGTTTTATAAGAAAGAATTTTATTTAAATTATTTGAATTTAATCTCGAGCAAGGAGAATTCCAAAGCTCTGTTTAATACTGTGATAGAATAGTATTTACATGTGCATAGTAGAATGCATGTTCATTCATTTTGAGACGTATCTAATCCCTGGCGATGCCTCATGACTTCTTTTATGATAAACATGGACTGAATGCCATGTGGACATCATCTAGGATATCGGTAATATTTATGTACGATTATGTTTTTCTTAGCATCTAAGGGCTTGTAGGTGAGCAACAACAAACCATAAGCATGAGCAGATACCAAAAACCAAAACAACAGTCTGATATATTATTGCATGATTGTTTTGAGTTGGGAAGATAGAATAGATATTCAAAGTGAAGCGTTGGAGAAGAGCGTAGATTAAATATTGGTTGGAAAGTAGATTGTAACCTTTGAAAAGGAAAAAGAAACATCTAATTTAATAGGAAAAGGAGGGGTGAATCCCTCTTTTCAGTTACATTTACTCTAGAAGTGTTGTGTAAGTAAGAACAATGTTTAAAATGTTTGGCAACACTGAATGCTAAAATTATGGAATGATATTCTTTATTAAATGGAGAATTATGTATTTGGTGTATTCTTTGTATTGTTTCTAATGATTTTTGTAGCTAAACATTAAATGATAACATACTTAAAAAAATTTAAAAACTTTGGGTGAATTATTTTACAATTTTGATTTACTAAATTTTATCTAAAGAAGTTAGAAGGTGTCAATGTTATTTGGGCAAATTGTTTAAACCATATCCTAAAAGAGTAGGAATGGGGTAGTTGTATTGAAAGATAGTTATGATTTTTTTTTTATATTATTATTTTTTAAACAATGGAAGCCACATAAGGAAATTTTAGAATGTGAGCAACATCATAGAGATAGAATTTGTAATATTTTATCCAAACCTTCTATTTAATTTAAGAAATATATTGAACTAAATTTCAAAGTTACATATTTATTGAAATGATAGACTGAAAATCGGGAGTGACTGGTTGGTATTCAAGGTTCTCAAAATTTAAGGAAACCCTAAAATAACATTTACATGAAAACTATGGTCTTCTATGTGAAATTCACCAGGTCTAATGACGTAAATGAAATATTATGTTCAACTTAAATGAGAATGAGAATAATTGTTGTTACATTCTAAGTTGGAAGGTATAAGCTTAGATGGTAGCCACCGAATAAGAACTTCTAGTGGTTAATGCTAGTGGAAATCATCAACCAGAGTATGATGTGGTATATCAATCCACCTATCTGCAAAGAAGTTTCTTTGGTAAGTAAACCTTAGTGAATCATCAAGTCTAAAATATTAATAGTCTTGACCTTGGTTATAACAGTAGCGTAACTCTTCAATAGCTCTTAAACCTATGGTAACTTGTAATAAATCAGTGGGAAAATCAACAAGGTGAATAAACGGATAAGGAGTATTCCATAACCTAAGGGTGGCTGGTACTTCTATTGTAGTAGTGTTTTAATGATCATTTTATAAGTGAAGTAATCTAGTTATAAAAATGTATTTATTTATTTTTAAAAAAATAACCTATACATGGGATAGGTTTATATTTTCCTTATGTTAATAAGGAAAGATAACCTAGTAAATATAATAATATCATTGAGAGTTCATGACCCGAAAATAAAATAAAAAAACAACCAATAAGGTTGAGGTACGAGTATGCACACAATAATATTTGGGGCAACTGATGACTGACAGATTTGGTCATAAATTGTGACTCGATCAGATCATAATGAGAAGGTTGTATGGGACACCTTTTCCAGGTTGTTGCTCAAGGAGCACTGTGATAAATTCTAAGCTCATTGAACTTAGCTAATTTAGCCACATTGTTTGGTATGAGATAAACTATTGGGTATTGTAGTAAGCTTATGTAATTAATTCCAAGGTTAGGGTACTAATATAGCACTGACTAACTTCAAGAAAAGGGACTCACCAGTTAGTCATGGAGGCATAAATACGCTACCCTCATCCATCCAGATTTAGAATGAGTCAACTAGATAGTTGAAGGTTCGGTATTATGAGGTAGAGGATAAAATCATCCACCCTCTAGGTGTTATGGACCCTAGAGGATAATCTTTTCCATGGTTTGGTCCTCATGTTGGAAAACATAGACATTAAATTGGGGTAACCAGATCCACAAAACAACTTAACGATATTTGGTCGATCTCGTCCACTTGGGTGGCTAGCTGCAATAGTCTTGAAACCAAATGTGGTTTTTTATGCCTATGCTATATTATCTATATGTGAATAATACATTGTGAGATCCAAAATTGTTGTTAACCTAAAAAAACCTTGTACGATCTACATAAACATTGTGAGGACTAAGTATTAAACTTCATGAAAAATAATACCCCTGAAATTTGTTTGACATTATTTTTCTTGCAAAACCAAATGATTAGTAGATCTAGTTTGTCACATATGGTATTAGAGAAATAATAATTCTAATTTGTAGACTCTGAATGTGAATAGACTAGTTGATGCAAACTTATGATCTACCTCTTTCACCTATAGGTTAATGGCACAAATGCTGAATATGGATCCTCAAGAAATCCTATGGGATATAGGGAGGAGGAAGTCACCGAGAGACCTGTAAGGGGACCAATAACAATATTAAGGTAATAAGGTCCTCAACATGAAAGAAGGCTAAAAGGGTTAATGATATTTCTTCAAATGAAACTAGTGTGGAAGAAGGAAATCTCGCAAAAGTAGTGCAATCATTGCAAATGTAAATGGAACATCAAAGGGAAGAAATGACCCAACTAGAAAACCCAAATGGCCCAGTAACAATAATTTATTGTCCAACAAAAGCGGGTCATAGAAGACTTAGCTAGGGGAAGAGAAACTAGATTAGACAAGGCAGGGAATACACCAAGAGAACCTGAGAGATCCAATGCTGGAAGGGCCAAGGTGAGTAAGGAGTTGGATAGGAACTTGAAAAAGGTCATAATATCTAAGTTTAATGGAAATTATGATGGAGAATCAGCTAAAAATTGGTTAAGTGAACTACAGTCTTACTTCTCTCTAGTGGTTCTATCCTCTGAATCTAAGATTGCTTTGGTAGTTATGAATATGATTGAATTAGCCTCATATTGGTGGAAATTTTATAAGAGAGGGCATGAAGTAGAAGTAGCTAATCTCAAATGGGGAGAAGTTTGTCAAGGAGTTTAGAGATAGATTCTTGATAAGGCAATATTATGTAGAAAAATTTGTGAAACTCTCAAATTTATGATAGGAAAGCATGTCAATACGTTAATACCACCAAAATTTTATGCAACTATTAAAATATGCATCCCAATATGAAAGCAATGAAGAGATGAAAAATCATAAATTCATTCTAATATTACATCCTAGAATCATGACGGTGGTAAATATGCACAATCCTATCAATCTACCTACTGCATTTGATTTGGCGAGAAAGGAGGAAGCTAATTAGGAAATGAGAAAGGCATATTTTAATTATCAAAAGCTATCTAAAAAGGAAAAATATGAACTTAGAAAGTAAAAAAGTGTTGGCTTTATGAGATGGGAGAAAGACCAAACCAAGAAACCCAAGGGAGGAGATGAAAATAAGCAAGGAGGCAAAAATAAACCTCATTATCAAGGTGGTAAGTTCAAGAGAGAAACTAAGGAGTTTTCTAAAAGATAGGACCAAAAACCTGTCAGTCAATAAAGGATTAATTAAACCACACATTCAAAAAAAAATGAGAATAGCGGAAAGGGAAACAAAGCTTCACCAAATAGTTGTTACGTTTGTCAAGGAGCCCACTATGCCAAAAAATGCCTCCTTAGAGTTGATCGACCTCCAAAATCTCCACAAGAGGCTAGCCATAGGATCTTTGCAACCATGGTAGCTCTGAAATTAATGGTAAATTTACTCCTTTCTTAACAAATGGTAAATTTTTTGATAAAAATGTGCAAATTTTGATTGATAGTGGGTCAACTGATAGCTTTATCTCATCTAGATTAATGAGGGATTTGTTTGTTATACCTAGATTCTTGGCCAATGGTTGGAAGGTAGAGTATGGTTCAAGGTAAATCTACCATGTCAACCAATGCCTGTTTGACCACCATATTTCCTTGCCACAAAGAAAGATTAATTGGTATCTGTATGTGGAATCTTTGCATTCATTTAATATCATATTGGGAGTTGATTGGTTAAATTTGCATAAGGATATTCTCAATTTTGAGGAGATATGGGTGGAAATTTTGGATGAATCTAATCAAAGGATTAGAAACAATTATGGTCGAAGATAATTTAAACCACACTTATTGACTGTAATGCATATTAAAAGTGTTATTAGGAATAGGGGTACGATCTTCATAGTTAATTTGAATAGGAAAGAATGATCTAAAAAGGAATCTGACCTCTTCCAAAAGCACCCAGTGTTGGAAGCATTCAAGGATGTATTCCTTGAAGATCTACCAAGGTTACCTCCTCAAAGGAAATTTGATTTTTCAATTGAATTATTACCTAGTTTCTTAAAAAGGGCTAATTAAGCCAAGTGTATCACCTTGGGGATATCCTATATTTTTTATTAAAAATAAAGATGGTACCTTAAGGATGTGCATAGATTATCAAATTTTGAATAAGGTTACTATCAAAAATAGGTACTCGTTACCAAGAATTGATGATTTATTTGATCAATTAAAAGGAGTAACCATATTTTCTAAGATAGACTTAAGATCTGGTTATCATCAATTGAGGATTTAGGAGGAAGACACTTCTAAAACCGTATTTAGAACAAGGTATGGGAATTTTGAATTTACTATCTTACCTTTTGGGCTAACCAACGCCCCAACCACATTCATGAATCTCATGAATAGTGTTTTTAGATAATAGCTAGATTGGTTTGTACTAATATTTTTGGATGACATATTGGTCTACTCCAAGAGCAAAGAGGAGCATGATAAACACATGAGAACGATGTTAGATATTCTTATAAAAAATTAATTATATGGAAATTTAACCAAATGCGAGTTTTATACTAAACAAGTGTAGTATCTTGGACATATTGTCTCTGTCAAGGGAATTGCAATAGATCCTAAGAAAATTGAATCAATAATTGATTGGATAGCACCTACTAATGTAACAGAGGTACAATTTGTTATGGGGATTGCAAGATATTATAGACGATTCGTCAAAGGGTTTTCAAGAATTTCCCAACCCATTATGAACCTTCAAAGAAAAGGAAAAAGGCTTCAAATATATAAAGCAATGTGAAGAAGTTTTTCAGGCTTTGAAATAAAGGTTAACAACTGTATCGATCCTAATAAGTAGTTTATAGTTTGTATAGATGCATCAATTGAAGGGTTATATGGATTTTTGACCCAATATGATGCATTATTTTCTGAGTCCAAGAAACTTAAGAGACATGAGGTTAATTATACCACTCATGATTTAGAGTTGGAAGTGGTGGTGCATGCCCTAAAAATTTGGTGATATTATTTACTAGGAAAACCATTTGAGTTAAAGATAAATCACTAGAGTCTAAAATATATATTTACCCAACCCTTATTGAATGCCAGGCAATGATGCTAGATAGAATTATTACTAAAGTACAATTTTTGTATTGAGTATATTAACGGTAAGGATAATAAGGTCATCGATGCTTTGAGTAGGAGAGGTCATATTAGCACAATGTCAAAGTGTTAATATGATTTGCTAGATCAAATTAAAATATGGTAAGAAAAGGATGAATTTTATCAATATTGTATTGGTCAGGTTGGGCAGAAACCTAGAGGATTCAAATATGTTTTCAGGGGTGACCTATTATTTTTTAAAAATAGGTTGGTAGTTCCTAATTTAGGAGGATTGAGGGAAAAAATCCTTAGGGAGGTGCACAATACTCTCTATTTTGTGCACCCAAGAGGGGAAAAAATGTGTAAAAATATAAAGAAAGCTTATTTCTATCCAGGAATAAAAAATATATCACAAACTATGTAGCCAAGTATTTGGAATTCTAAAGAGTGAAATAATAACACCTGCATCCATCCGGAAAGCTATACCCACATGAGATACCTACACAAAAATGGTAAGTAGTAACAATGGATTTTATAGTGGGGTTGCTTAAAACAAGATTTAGGCATGATAAAATTTTAGTAATTATGGATAAATTAACCAAAGTCGCGCATTTTATACCAGGAAATGTGCAATACGACACACCCATGATAGCAAGTAAGTTTACCAGGGAAGTGGTAAGGCTGCACAATTTTTGATGAGTTATAATATTTGACAGAGATTCATGGTTCACTTCTAAATTTTGGCAAGTATTGCATCAAATATTAGAGATAAAAATAAATATTAGTACTGCTTATCACCCTAAGACAAATGGATAGACTGAGAGGGTGAATCAAGTGCTTAAATATATGTTGAGAATGTACTGCATGGATCAACACACAAAGTGGGAAGACTACTTATACTTAGTGGAATTTACATATAATAATAGTTATCATGCATCATTAGGTATGGCACATTTTGAAGCCCTATATGGGAGATCGTGCAGAACTCCCTTATCTTGAGATAATCTAGAAGATCATGTAGTGATCAAACCATAAATTATTAAAGAAATGGAATAACAATTAAATGAAATTCAACAAAAGTTGAAAGAGATCATAGACCACCAGAAGAGCAATGCAAACCTCAAAAGAACACCGAGGGAATATTATGTAGGAGACAAAGTATTCTTAAGGGTGAAGCCAACTAAAAGTTCCATAAAATATTTCAAGCTTGACTTCAAATATGTGGGTCTATTTGAGATTGTAGCTAAGATAAGCCCTGTTGCATACAAACTAGCTCTACCGTCAAGCTTATCCAAAATCTATAATGTCTTTTATGTGTCCCTCTTTAGAAAATATATTTTTTATTCTATTCATTATTTGGATGTTTCCAAATTGTAGATAACCGATCCATTAAATGTTGAGGTTTGACCTATTCACCTACTTGGTTTTAGAACCAATAATCTGAGGAAGAGAAGAATAGAGCAATATCGGGTCCAATGGGACCACTACTCAAACAAAAATGCTACATGGGAAGCCGTAGAAAATATGTCGTGATAGTTTCCTTATATTTTTGAGTAGATGTAGACTCTTTTATAAAATTTTATATGATTTCATGATATATGTATATATACACATGGATGTGGAACTAGATACTAGATAGAGTAAACTATGTTTTCTATATTATTGAGTAGAGTAGCTGGTATATGTTTTGTTTTTTAAGTAATGTGTTTTGGAACATATTATGGTGCATGTTTAATTGATTGCATTATGACCTAATCTATGATGTGATTATATGAAAATTATAAAAAAATGTGATTCTATGATGATAAATAGGATTGAAGCATTTAATGCTAAATAGAAACAATGGAAAAGTTTGAATAATTCTATATTGTAAGAGATATGAATATACAAAAGTATTTATTTTATTTAAATTAGTTTAAAATACAAAGGACTATGTTTATCTCTAGTGGGGAAGGATGTAACGACCCTCCTCATATGATTAATGGATGAAAGTAAAAAAATATAACTTACCTTTTTCTTGTGAAACATAATATTGTTGACGATCGTGTAGGACAGGTACAAGATGTAAATGAAAGGAAGCAAGTCAGTGGGAAAAGGTAATAAAGGAAAGTTATGATTTAGCTCACAAGCACATGGAAACTCATGCTTTGTATATCATTTAAGTGCATTGTAAATTGCATCTCTATGTGAGTTATGGTGGTTTGAATATTGCTTATCGATATGGAATAGGAAATGCTTTTAAGTGGAAATGTTCTTTTTGTTAGAAAGTAAAGAGGATTTTATATGTGTTGAAGTCTATATTAATATTATTATAGTCTTTCTTAAAATATAAGAGTATTAGTGAGCATAAATTTGAGATTTGGTAAAAAAAAAATTAATAAAATTTATGTTTGTAATACACACTCCCTATGGTTGTTATTTTAGGAAAATATGCCAAAAATTATTGTATTGCCATGATAGCATGTTATATGTAGGAATTGGAGGTAAAAATACTTGGCTATTTGGCATTGTGCATGAGTGAGGAGGAAAATCAACTTGTTGAGTTCTCTAAAAACTGGTTTTTGGAGATGAAAACAAGAAAAATAGATAGAGGTGGAAAAGAGGGGCATCTTGGATGGAACATCAAAAAAAGTGAGAAGCTAAAATCTTCTATGAATTATCATGTGAAAAATATGATTGGATTTTCCTTGTTATGTTGAATTGATACTATTGATTTATCTGTGTTAAGGTAAAAGAAAGTGTATTTTTTCTTTGTATTTGAAAACAATGGAACGCTGAAGAGTGTTGCCATGATGTTGTTAGCAAACTGGTTGGCTATCCCTTGTTATGTTGAATTGAAACTACTGATTTATGTGTTATGGTGAAATAAAGTGAATATATTATTTGTGTTTTGAAAACAATGGAACATTGAAGAGTGTTGCCATGATGATGTGAGCAAACTGGTTAAATTAAAAGAAAAAGAAATATTAATGAAATTCTTGTTTCTTTTGGTTGATTGAAAATAAACTATGATTGTGAGAGATGGTTATTCATGAAGTTCTTCCAGATAATTTATAGATAGTTTTATAAGGGATAATTTTGTTTGAATTCTTTGAATTTAATCTCAGGCAAGGAGAATTGTGAAGCTCTGTTTAATACTATGATAGAATAGTATTTGCATGTGCATAGTAGAATGCATGTTCATTCTTTTTAAATTGTATCTGATCCCTAGCGATGCCTCATGACTTATTTTGTGTCAAACATGGACCGAATGCCAAGTGGACATTGTCCAAGATATCAATGAGTAAGGTTACTATGTGATTATGTGTTTGGCAGGACCGAAGAGCTTATAGGTGAGCGACAGCAAACTATAAGCATCAGAAGATACCAAAAACCAAAATAGCAGTCTAAGATATTATTGCATGATTGTTTTGAGTGAAGAAGATAGAACAGATATTCAAAGCAAAGCACCAAAGAAGAGCACATATTGGTTGGAAAGTACATTGTAACCTTTGAAAAGGAAAAGGAAACTTCTAATGTAATAGTAAAAGGAAGGGGCAAACCCCTTGTAAGTTATGTTTACTTTGGAAGTGTTGTGTAAGTAAGAACGATGTTTAAAATATTTGGCAACATTGAATACTAAAATTATGAAATGATATTATTTATTAAATGGAGGATTTTATATTTGGTGTATGCTTTGTATTGTTTCCAAATGATTGTTGTAGGTAAACATTAAATGATAACATAGTTAAACTTTTAAAAAAACTTTGGGTGAATTATTTTGCAACTTTGATTTACTAAATTTTATCTAAAAAAGTTAGAAGGAATCAATGTTATTTGAGCAAATTTTTTAAACCATATCCTAAAAGATTAGGAATGGGGTAGCCATATTGAAATACAACTCTAATTATTTTTTTTAAACAATGGAAGCCATTTAAGGAAGTACTAGAATGCGAGTAGCATCATAGAGATAGAATCTGCAATGTTTTATCCAAACCTTTTATTTTATTTAATAAAAATATTGAACTAAATTTCAAAGTTGCGTATTGATTGAAATGATAGACTAAAAATTAGGAGTGACTGGTTGGTATTCAGGGTTCTCAAAATTTAAGGAAATCCTAAAATAATCTTTGCATGAAAACTATGGTCTTCGATGTGAACTTCACCATGTATAATGACGTAAATAAATCATTATGTTCAACTTAAATGAGAATGAGAATAATTGTTCTTATCTTCTAAGTTGGAATGTACAAGATTAGATGGTAGCCACCAAATAAGAACTTCTAGTGGTTATAGGTAGTGTAACCCATCAAGGAGAGTATTATGTGGCATATCAATCCACCTATCTACAAAGAAGGTTCTTTGGAAATAAAATCTTAGTGAATCATGAAGTCTAAAATATTAATAGTCTTGACCTTGGTTATAATAGTAGTGTAACTCTTCAATAGCTCTTAAACCTATGGTAACTTGTAATAAATCAGTGTGGAAATCAACAAGGTGAATAAATGGATAAGGAGTATTCCAAAACCTAAGGGTGGGTGGTACTTCTTTTTTAGTAGTGTTTTAATGATATTGTTATAAATAAAGTAATCTAGTCATCAAAATATATTTATTTATTTAAAAAATAATAATAACCTATACTTGGGATAGGTTTGTATGTTCCTTATGGTAATAAGGAAAGGTAACCTAGTAAATATAATAAGATTATTGGGAGGTCATGACCCAGAAATAAAACAACAAAAAAACCAATAAGATTGAGGTGCAGGTATGCACACAACAAGATTTGGGACAATTGAAGACTAACAAAATTGGTCATAAATTATGACTCGGTTAGATTGGAACGATAAGGTGATATGGGACACCTTTTCTAGGTTACTGCTCGAGGAGGACTATGATAAATTGCAAACTCGTTTAACTTAGTTGAATTAGCCATAGATTTTGGTATGGGATAAACTATTATGGGTTGTAGTATAATGAATTCCAAGGTCATGGTATTGACATGGCACTAACTCTGAGAAAAGGGAATCACCAGTTAGTCACGGAGGCATAACTATGCTAACCTCATCCATCTATATTTAGAACGAGTCAACTGGATAGTTGAAGGTTCAGTATGATGAGATAAGTGATAAAGTGTCCACCCTCTAGGTGTTATGGGCCCTGGAGGATAACCCTTATTGTGGTTTAGTCCTCATACTGGAAAACGTAGACATTAAATAAGGGAAACCAGATCCGTAGAATGGCAACTCAATAGGATTTGGCCAATCTCGTTCACTTGGGTGGTTTTTGTAGCAGTATTGAACCTAAATATGGTTTTTTATGCCTGTGTTATATTATCTACGTGTGAATAATACATTATGAGATCCAAAATTGTTGTTAACTTGAAAACAACTTTTAGAACCTATGTAAAAATTGTTAGGATTAAGTATTAAACTTCATGAAAAAAATACCCTTAAAATTTGTTTGAATTTGTTTTTTTGCACAACCAGGTGAGTAGTAGATCTTGGTTGTCACATATACACCAACTAGAGATATTTTAAATATTGCAACTTCAACTTTCAACACTTCTTTCTCGTAGTTCTTCGTCCACATTTTCTCCAACTTCTATATATCTCTCTATCTATATCTGAATGATAACAGTTGCACATATTTATATTTGGGTATTTGAGGGAAAATTCACCAGCATTTTGGCACGTAATAAATTCAAAGGTATGGTGCCTATCCAATCGTCAAACAACTACAACTATCAATAATTACTTCGGTGGTCACTTCAACATCAGGTGATTACATCAGAAGATCTATCAAATATCTGTCAAGTGAAATCTGATTTAATTTCTAACATTTACCACTTTCACTTTACCCCATAAAAGCAAAATTTTATTGAAATAAAATCCATAAAAAAATCTATTAGAAAGCTTTGCAAATATGTGATGGTCTACCGGCAAGGACGCCACTTTCATTATCGATGATGTGACTCGAGTTCAATCCCCATGGTGGATGTGTATAAGAAGTATTACTCAAAAAAATATGGCATTTTTTGGGTAGCCTAATATTTAACACCAAAGAGATCATTTTATAATAGAAATATGAATCAATTAGAATGGAATACAATACATCTACCTTCCCAGCATGGACTAAAAGGCATAGATCTTAGAAAATATGCACATCTAGATGAGTTAGATATTTGAAGCCGACATGCCACTAAAACTCAATGTCACCTTTCATATTGTCTAAGATAGTCCCAGGGGCATTATTTATATCAATCCTAGATATTCGATCAAGAATTTTGAACATTGAATTGATAGAGGATTTGACTTTTGCAATATCAGGGGAAATTTCGTTTGATTGAGAGACTGCAAGAGTAGCCATTATGAGAGGGAAAAACACCTAGAACAAACACTTTAAGCTTGAAAATGGAATATAGAAATAGAAAATGTTCTCAAAATGTAAAATATGGTTCTTAGAGAATACATGTAGATTTTTGCAAGATCTTAATTTTTGAAATTTCCTTAGGCCATGCAATTTTTTATGATTCTATATAGAACCATTAAATCTTTTCCTTCCAAAAATACATCCAAATAACTGGGATATTTGTTAAATATTTGAAACAAACAACACATTACTTAGCCATGACCTTGAAAACTTTATCAAATGTGGTCTTTCCATATTCAACTAACACAAATCCTACCCAAAATATGAGTGAATATGATGCAAACATCACAAATTATGAGAATTGTAAACCAATTCTAGCTATAACTCCTTGCTTATTTCTATTTTTCACAAGTGCACTACATTTTCATTGTACAGATTCATAACTTTATCCTCTGAATAGAAGGAGGTAACAGTCCAAATGCTTCAAAAAACATCATTTGCAACCTCGTTGGCTTCTTCTTACACCAACTGGAGTAGGACAAGTTTAAATCAATAGTATTTTTATACTAATGCAAATGGCTAAAACTCAAAGACAAGAAAATTACCCAGATACAAAACTAGTCTTTGCCATGAGTCAAAAGAGAAACAAGATAAAAATGACATTTTATGATTTTGTTAAGAATTTTTAACAATACACATTATCCATATTATTCCATATTCTCAACACCAAGAAAGAATGTAACACACACTTATTGGCTACGCTATACGTTCAGTTTTCATTGAAATAAAACAAACTTGATTTCCAACTACAATTTTTTTTTATTGTTTCCATATATTTAAATGTTGTTGATATTCAAAATCCATTCAATCCAAACATTACCGTTACCAATGTCATTTAAGCTTACATCAATTGCTTTTGAACATAAAAAAAGGCAAGATATTAAATTGATAAGCAACACTATAAACAAACTCTTCTTATTTCAGACATTAAACTGTTCTATGGTTTTTAATATGTGTATGGTCTTTCTCAAAGCAAAAATATGAATGCAAGACTTAATGATAAGAAAAATGGCCATACCTAAACAACTATCTTTGGACTATACATCAAGTAAAACAAGAAATAAGGCATGAGTATTAAGAAACATCAAATGATAAGTTCTATGATAAGGATCCTAACCTTTGCATCAGCAGTGAAGCCCTCAATGAACTTCACTTCCAGGTATCCTTGGAGACCTAGAAGAGATAGTATATCTAGTATCAGAAGTGGGACCTGCCAATTTGCAGTAAAATATATGACAAGACCAACAATGATGGTTAAAATATTTTGAACAAGTAGTGACAATGCATCTCCCACCATACTACATACAGTTGCAACATCAGTTGACAACCTTACACTTATTGCACCACTGGAACCAGAAATGCATCTTCTGCACATGCTAAATAATCTTTAATATCTATCTTTTGCACATGCTAAATATACAAGTGTTTGGTCCCTCTAGAAAAATTAGCAAAATTTTCAACACTCACCTTGAGTTTTTACTATCATCAAACCAACCAATATCCTGGTAAACTAATTTTCCAAGTATCAATGATCAAATATGTTGCACTAGCCTACCACCAGCAATAGAAAAATAATACATCTGCATTGGTGCCACTAAGAGGCAGGTAGCTGCCAAGACTACAAACATAAGTGACCTGAATTTGGTATCTTTTTGAAGCTCATGAGGGGGTTCATAAAATGCCTTGATAACACCTGAAAGCAAGAGACCAAATATTGGAACCCCATTAATAGCTACTGCAATGGACCCTATCACAAATACTAGAAACTCTGGCTAGTTTAGAGATGTCAATCCTAAAATAGGAACATCCTTTTAGGGATCAGAATACTCATCTTCCACATATTTCTAACGTTTGGACCCAAACAAACCCATAATGCCCTTCTATTTTTCGTTGTCTTTTGGTAAACCACTTTCGTGGATGCCTACTCCACCAGGGAAAGCATATGAAAATATTAGAAACTTAAACCATATTTTATGCCAGAAAGATCTCTAATAGATCTTATCACAAAACTCGATCATCAAAATTTTCTATATGCGTAGTTATTACTGTTTCAGGGGAAAACCTAGAATTTTTTGTGATAAGCCTTATTCCCTGTCAGAAGCTAAGCCCTATCCCTCCTTCGCTCGGCTATATAATGTTGTTTTGTCTTCCAGGAGAATAGTGCAAAGTAGATGAGAAGAGTGGGAGCAGAGGAGCATTAGCGAAGCAGAAGTGAAGACAGAGAAGAAGTGAGAATCAAAATTAGCAGCCTTATGTTCTCTTGGTTAATCCTACAACTAAGGATATTTAGTTGCAGATGTTTTTGGAGCATTTCCTATGAGAAGCATTTGTTATCTATTGTAAATCATTCCTCTGTAAAATTGTGATAGCAGTTAGTTTATTTTTTATTAATATATGATATATATTTTATGCACTTGTGAGCACTGCGTGTGTTCTGAGTTTATTTAGTAGAGCAAGAATAGATTCATATTTGTTTCCCTTTCTTGCAAATCTCCTCCAAAAATGGTGTTCCTCATTGTCCTTGTTTTCTCCCAAAAATCTTGGTGATTTCCTTTGTCAAGCAAAACTCATATTTCACCCTGAAAATCCTATTGACCATTCAAAACTCTATTTGACTAGAAAAATACCTTTTTACATCATTTCTCTTCCAAAAAAGAATATTGTCGTAATTATTTCTTCGAAAAAGGTTTTCACACTATTTTTTTGGGTAAGTTTTTCCCGAAAAGGAATTTTCGTGTTTTTCATGAGCAAAACTCCTACCTACTATTTTCGGGAGAAAAAATCCTTTACTTCACCACTGTGCAATTCTTTCAAATTGGTATTAGAGCTTGAGCTAGAATCATGGAATATAAGAAGCAATGGCTTCCGAAGGTAACTCATCGCAGTTGCAGATCCCACGTTTCAATGGAAAAAATTATGATTACTAAAGCATCCAAATGAAGATCTTATTTGGGTCTTAGGAGCTATGGGACCTGGTATAGAATGATTATGCAGAACCAGTAGATGCAATAGTCATGAGCACTCTCTTCTAGGTGAATTCATATTTGTTGAAGGAGAATTGAAAAAAGGACCAGAAGGCATTATTTTATATAATGTAGGTTGTTGATGAGACAATCTTCCTATGAATTGTAGTAGTAAACAAATTGAACGAGGCATTAGAAATTCTTTCCAGCTCCTTCCAAGGCATCGACAAAGTGAAATTGGTACGGTTGCATATTCTGAATAGGGAGATTGAGAATCTCTAGATGAGTGAATCAGAGTCCACAAGCAACTTATTTACCTGAACAATGGGTATCATCAACCAGATAAGGTTGAATGGAGAAAATGTGGAAAACCAAAGGATTTTGGAGAAGATACTAAGAAGCCTACCAACCAGGTTTGAATTAGTCATGATAATGATAGAAGAATAGAGTGATTTAACAACTCTCTTAGTGGATGAGCTCATGGGTTCTCTACAAACACATGAGCAAAGGTTGAGTCATTCATATCAGTCCTCTTTAGAGCAAGCATTCAAGACGTAGGTCTCATTTTGAGATAGTAGCAGAGAAGAATCCCACCAAGGAGCCTCCATTTCTCAAGAAGGAAGAAGACATAATAGTAGAGGTAAGCATTGAAGAGGCCATAAGTGAGGAGGAAGCTAAAATCCAATGAAGGAGAGACTAGCTGCAACTTCCATGAAGCAGGAGGAAGAGGCAACGAAAAAAATTAGCAAGGAGGATCAAATTAGAGGTATGATAAATCGAAGATCCAATGTTATTACTATAAAAAAATGGTCATTATAGCTATGAGTGTATAAAGAAGATGTCCAAGGATAATAAGCAACAAGCCCACTACACAAATAAATTTGAAAATGTAGGGTGTAGATATGCTTGTGGTAATTTGTTGTTAACTTGCAGTACTCAAGAGAAGAGCCAAAATAATACCTAGTATATCAATAGTGGGTGTAGTGGCCATATGTTTGGTAACAGAGATATGTTCTCATAGTTGGATGAATCCATCTAATTCAAAGTGAAGATGGAGAAAAATAGTAAGGTAACTTTCATGGGAAAAGGGAAAATCATTATCCGCGCCAGGCAAGGTGAAAGGAAGCAAATCCAAGATGTGTATTATGTGCCTGGACTAAAACATAATTTCCTAAGTGTTGGATAGCTTGTACAAAAGGGACACACTGTTCAATTTAAAAATAGAGTCTATATAATCAGTGACAAGGAGCACGAGGTAATAGCAAATGTGTCTATGACAAAGAACAAGATGTTTCCCTTGCATATTCAAAATGAATTGTTGTTGTCATTAAGTGCAGTTGTGAAAAATGCTACATGGATGTGGCATCTTAGATTTGGTCATCTGAGTTTTAGTGGCCTGAACCTACTGCACAAGAAATAGATGGTAAAGGTTTTACCCCTTATAGAGCAACCAAATCAATTTTGTGAAGGTTGTCTGGTCAAAAAGTAGCACAGGGATGCATTCCCTACAGGATAGTCTTGGAGAGCTTCACAACCATTAGAGCTGGTACATTTGGATATCTACGGACCTATGTAAACCAACACATTTACCAGTAACAAGTATTTCTTAACTTTCATTGATGATTTCAATTGGAGAACATGGATTTATACCATCAAAAAAATGTCAAAATCTTTTGGTAAATTCAAGGAGTTCAAGGCTCTGGTTGAGAAACAGAGGCTATTTCATGAAGAGTATGAGAATAGATGGAGGAGGTGAATACATATCCAATGAATTCCATAATTTTTGCAATAAAAATAGAATTCGAAGGCATTTCACAACCAAATACACACCACAACATAATGGTATTGCAGAGAGGAAGAACATAACCATTATGGAGATGGCACAAAGTATGTTGAAGGTAAAATAATTACCACATGAGTTCTAGGTAGAAGTTGTATGTTGTGCAATTTATTTTCTGAATAGATGTCCCACAAAGAGTGTGAAGGACAAGATTCCTCAAGAGACCTGGAGCAACCAAAAGCCGAGTGTTGCTCACTTAAGAGTTTTCAAGTGCATAGAATATACACATGTTCTAGATGAGAAGAGAAATAAGCTAAATGACAAGGCAAAGAAATGCATCTTTATTGGTTATAGTGAAGAGTCGAAGGCTTACAAGTTGTATAACCCTATCACAAAGAAGCTAATTATTAGTCGAGATGTGAAGTTCCTCGAAGATGAAGCCTGGAATTGGAAATCAAATATTGGTCAGCCAGAACCAGCAATTATTGAGTTTGAGGACTTGGAAGAAGAAAGAGTGCATCCGCCTATAGCTTCAAGTACTAGCATCGGTGTCAGCAGCAACACCACCTCATCATCATGGTCACCTCGACTTGCAAGAAGGATCTCCAACTTGAAGACACCAACAAATATAAGGATCTTGCAAGATATTTATGAGGTAACACAAAATAAAATTGAAGTAGAACATTCTGATTTTGCTTTATTTTCTAAGTGATCCAATTTCATTTGAAGAAGTTGTTAAGAATAGAAAATGGGTAAATGCTATGGATGATGAGATAGAAACAATAGATAAAAACTAGACTTGACAATTAATGGATCTTCCAGCAAGGAAGAAAACCATTGGAGTCAAGTGGGTATGTAAAATGAATTTTAATGCCCAAGGATAAGTTGACAAGCATAAGGTCATATTGGTGGTAAAAGGCTACAAACAGAAGTTAGGGATTGACTATCATAAGGTGTGCACACCTGTAGTGACACTTGACACAGTAAGAATGATCTTGGCATTGGCAGCCTAGAAGGGTTGGAATGTTTACCAAATGGATGTCAAGTCTGCCTTCCTCAATGGAGTGTTGGAAGAAGAAGTCTACATAGACCAGCCACCCAACTATGAGCTGGAAGGGCAAGAAAGCAAGGTCCTAAAATTGAGGAAATCCCTATATGGATTGAAGCAAGCACCAAGGGCTTGGTATAGCCACATTGATGCTTATTTTTAGGAGAATGGGTTCATTAAATGCCCATATGAGCACATTTTGTACATGAAAACAAGTGCATAGGAGGAGATGATAATTTTTTTCTTGGATGTAGATGATATGATTGATACTGGTAACAACAATATGTTGTTTGAGCAATTCAGAAATGCCATGAAGAAAGAGTTTGAGATGATAGACTTAGGCCTGATGAAATATTTTCTAGGCATTGAAGTTGACCAATCTGCGGATGGCATCTTCATTTCTTAGGGTAAGTATGCAAAAGATGTCCTGAAGAGGTTTAAGATGGAGGACAACAAACCTGCCATCACACCAGTTGCAACAGGCCTGAAGTTGAGCAAAAATGATTGTGACAACAATGTTGATCCAACATTCTACAAACGACTTGTTGGAAGCCTGATGTACCTAAATGCAACCAAATCGGATTTAATGTTTATAGTGAGTTTGATTAGCAAATTTATGAAAGCATCGAAGAACACTCACTTGTAGGCAGGGAAAAGAATATTATGGTATGTCAATTGGGGACCAGGAACCATGGAATCTTTTATGCCAAAAAAGACCAACTTAAACTTATCAGCTACACAGATAGTGATTGGGCTGGCAGTGCAGATCATAGGAAGAGCACTTCTAGATTTGTATTCCACCTTGGATCAGGTGTAGTATCATGGTCATCCAAGAAGCAACCAATTGTTGCATTATCCACTGCTGAGGCAGAGTATGTTGTCGCCACTTCAGCCGCATGTCAGGCAGTATGGCTACGAAGAATTTTGGGTGACTTAATCATCACTAAGAAAGGGCGATAACAATTTATTGTGACAACAATTCCGCCATAACATTGTTGAAAGATATAGTGTTTCATAGAAGGACCAAGCACATTGACATCCGATACCATTTCATCAAAAAGCTGGTGAAATTTAACAAAATTGAGTTACTGATTTGTAGGTCCAAAGATCAAGTTGCACACATTTTCACAAAACCTTTGAAGGAGGAAAACTTCAACAAGCTGAAAGAAATGTTCGGTGTCAAAGACTTTATGAAATCTCGTTTAAAGGAGGATGTTAGAAACTTTAACCAGATTTCACGCCAGAAAGATCTCTGACAGATCTTATTGCCAAACTCGATCACTGCAATTTTCAGTATGCGTAGTTATTACTGTTTCGGAGGAAACAATAGAATGTTTGGCAATAAGCCTTATCCCCTGTTAGAAGATAAGCCCCATCCCTCCTTCGCTTGGCTATATAAGGTGGTGTTATCTTTCAAGAGAAGAGTGCAGAGTAGAGGAGAAGAGTGGAAGCAGAAGAGCATTAGCGAAGCAAATGCAAAGACAGAGGAGAAGTGAGAATCAGAAGCAGTAATCTTCTGTTTGCTTGGTTAATTCTGCAACTAAGGAGATTTAGTTGTAAATGTGTTTGGAACATTTCCTGTGAGAAGCGCTTGTTGTCTGCTATAAATAGTTCCTCTGTAAAACTGCGATAGCAATTAGTTTATTTTTTATTAGTATATGATATATATTTTATGTACTTGTGAGTCGTGTGTTCTGAGTTTATTTAGCAAACCAAGGACAGAATCATATTTGTTTCCCTTTCTTGCAAATCTCCTTCGAAAAACAGTGTTCTCCATTGTCCTTGTTTTCTTCCGAAAATCATAACGATTTCCTTTGTCAAACGAAACTTCTGTTTCGCCCCCGAAAATCCTTATGATTGTTCGAAACTCTATTTGGCCAACGAAATACCTTTTTCGCACTGTTTCTCCTATAAATAAAAAATATCGCTGCAATTATTTCTCCGAAAAAGGTTTCTGCGCTATCTTTTCCGGAAAAGCTATTTCGGACAAGTTTTCTCCGAAAAGGGATTTCGGTGTTTTTCACGAAAGAAATTCCTCCCTAGTCCGAACGAAACTCCTTTACTCCGCAGCTGCGCGATTCTTTCATAAATTGAATATGAACGACGACTTCCTCCAATTCGTGATGAGCCACTGCTTATAGACCGTCGAAAAGATAACCTTTGACTGCTAGCCCTGTCACGGCCTTGGAATCATCCTGCTGTATTTCCAATTCATCAGAATCCTTTGCATATTGTTCTTCGGGTGGGTCGATGCATTTGTTGAGATGTATAAGCTGGGAGTATGCACCAGAAAGGTTTGCAACAAGATGAGAATGTGAACCTGAATATTGCATTTTTTTTTTTTTTTTAATATCAACATACTGACGCAAAGAAGAAGCATTTTATTATGTTCATGGCCAATTGACAATATTAAATCAGTTGAATTATTCATGCCGAGGTGTCATTTTACCAAATACTTAGCCAAATACAACTTGAAAATTTGTTACATCGTTAACTTATTATTAATTTTTTTTTTTTTTTTTTTTGAGATAGGATTATGTCAACATTTCTCACAGTCGTTAGACAATGGGTAACAACCATAGTTTTTCTATTTACCATAATCCTGTCAAGAGCTTCTTGAACCACTCTTTCATATTCTGCATCCAGTGCACTTTTAAGATAGCCCTCGCAATTACAATCCTTTGCTTTTGGCCTATAGACAATTGGGTACCATGATCTCCTACCATTGTATCAAAACCCTGAAAATAACAAAGCACAAGATCAAATTTTATGTGCAAGGCAATCCATATCTGAAGATGAGAAATGCTCCCATCATGAAGAATTTTGCATCAAAAATGTTAATGAACATTAAATATTCTGTATGAAAATCCGAGGCGTCTTGTTTATAAATTTTGCAGCATTGGCAAGTTCAGCAGCAGCCTCGATCTCCTCTAGTGTAGCTCCATCTTGACCATATAACAGATTCTTCTTAATGGTAGGACAGGTTCCTGGCTGACAAGTCCAATCTTAAGTTGAAATTTCTTTATATTAATACCATCTATAAGCACTTCACCAGCGTGTGGATCATAGAACCTCTCTATAAGACTGATGACTGTGGACGAACTAAAGCTGCAGTGGTGCCCCTAGGTATTTCCAACGAAATCCCAGAAAATATGTCAATATCTAGCCTAGTTGGATACCTGAAGACCACATCCTTAAGCTCAACATCACCTTGAATATCCTCAAGGACCAGTCCACTTGTATCATAGATATCAATCTCCGGCCTTCTCTCAATGGTCTCAAACATTTTGTAAGCGGCAGCCATTCCAGCTGCAATTGCATTTAGAGAGGGTGATGTCTGTCCTAGAGACCTGGAATGCATAAAATTTTTGATTAAAGTTTCATTTATTTAACCAATTCAATATAATTCCACTTAAATGCCTCCAAACAACTGCATTGGCAGTATAAATTCAACTTACATGCCTCCAAACAGAACAGAAAATTTATGATTAGGTGATTGCAACCCACGAGTTGATAGCTATATACAAACTATGTCTGTCACTTTTATTAACATGATAGTTAGACCTTCAAGAAAGATGTTAACATTCTGATGTAGGATATTTATCTTTTTATCATTGGGGTTCTTGATCTATGCAAGTATATACTGAATGTTTTCAATGGTCAAATATGAATGTTCCAAGTCAAATAATTTTTTTTTTCATGATGTGTTTGTAAGCATTTCATGTTCAGTCCATAGATAAATAAATGTTGTCCCAGCATTTTTTTGGCTGTAATTTTGTTTCATTTTACTAAGATTGAATGTGCATTTGTTGAGAAAAATGCAAGTTATCTTTTATCAATTATTTGTTAGAAATTAGAACAGATTTTACTTGATAGATCTTATATTCTAAATCTGATTGTCGTATGTTTTTAAAAAATACTCGAAGTTATTACCGGTAGTTGCAGTTGTTCAGTGATTCAATAGACTATTAGAAAATTAAACCAGATTTGACACCTTCTGACAGAATTTATCTTTAGCATCATTCATCGGATCGTGATATATTCGAATTAATTACCGAAAGTTTGCAATTAAATTTCAGCTGAACGGAATGTCTTCCGTTATGCATTTAAGACATGTCAGATTGTTGGTGAGTTTTTTCCACTCTTGTCCTCCAACTCTAGCTATATATATCAGAGTTGCTGGTATTTTTTAGTTAGTGAGAAGAACGAGGGAGGAGAGAATCCGAAGAGAAATTTCGAACAACAGGCTGCAACATAGAGAAACTCCTATTTGAGTTCAACCTGCAACAGTGTTTGCAGATGTATGTAAGCTTTTGGAGTAAGAAGCATCCGGTGTATAAGTTCTACTTATTTGGCATTGTCAAAACTGCAATAGCAGTCTTTTCATTTTCAATCAATATATGAAATATATTTTATGTATCAGTGAACATTGTGTGTGTTTCCTGTTTGATTAATGGAGCAAGCATAAATTCATATTTAACTTCTCCCTTTATCATGTTTACTCCATCCATGTCTTATAAATCCTCGCATATCACATAAAACCGTAGGTCTTCACATTCTAACGTGAAACTTAGACGTTGCGATTTTGCAACCTTTTATTGAGAAGTGTGTTGGGACCAACGCTGACCAGCGAAAGTGTGTTATTTTCACTGGTCGCAATTTCGAGCCAGTTTTTCCTTCCAAAGGGTGTTGACCACGATGACCAATGAAACTAATGCGAAATCACTGGTCACAATTTCGCATCCTTTTTAGGACCTCACTACCAATTCTCCTAAGGAGATGTGATATCTCAACCTCCTCCAACAGTTTTTTTGTAAGAAATCTCTTGAGATATTCATAAATCAAACAACGAATATTTGTGCTTTCAAATTGGTATCAGAGTCTGTACCAGCAGTGATAAGAAGCAATGGCTTTCGGAGAAAATTCCTTATAGTTACAGATCCCACATTTTAATGGAAAAAAGTATGATTACTAGAGCATTCAAATAAAAATTGTATTTGGGTCTAAGGAGCTATGGAACCTAGTGGAGAGTGGTTACGCAGAACCCGTAAATGTAGCAGCATTGACGACTCTCTCCCAAAAGGATTCATATTTGTTGAAGGAGAATCAAAAGAAGGATTAGAAGGCATTATTTTATATAATGCAAGTAATTGAGGAGATGATTTTTCCAAGAATTGAAACAACAACAAATCAAAGGAGGCATGGAAAATCTTAGCTAGTTCCTATCAAGGCACCAACAAAGATAAGTTGGTGTAGTTACAAATGCTAAGAAGGAAATTTGAAAATCTGCAGATGAGTGAACCAGAGTTCATGAGTGATTTCTTTACCCATACAATGGGTATCATCAACCAGATGATGTTGAATGACAAGAATGTTGAGAACCAGAGATAGTGGAGAAATTTTTGAGAAGCCTACCAACAAGGTTTAACTCAGTGGTGATAGCGATTAATTAGTCAAGGGACTTGAAAATCATTTCTATTAATGAACTCATGGGTTCTTTGTAAACACATGAACAGAGACTGAACAAATCATATCAATCCTCATTAGAGCAAGCCTTCAAAATGTAGGTCTCATTTCAATACAACAGTAGAAGAGATGAATCCCACCAAAATGCATCAAGTTCTCAAGGAGGAAGAGGACAAAGCAACAGAGGAAAGCATAGAAGAGGACACAAGAAAGGAGGTAGGTCAAACTCCAACGAAGGAGAGACCAGCTGTAATTTCATCAAGTCAGAGGAAGAGGAAATGGCAAAAATCAGCAAGGAGGATCAAACCAGAGGTATGATAAATCCAAAATTCAATGTTATTACTACAAAAAAATATCTATTTTAGTTATGAGTGTAGAAATAAGTTAGCCAAGGATAAAAAACAACATGTCCACTACATAAATAAAAATTAAAATGCAAAAAGTAGAGATGTATGTGGGAATATGTTGTTAACTTGTAGTACTGGTGAAGAAAGCCAAAGGAATACTGGTATCTCGATAGTGGATGTAGCAACCACATATCTGGGAACAAAGAAATGTTCTCACATTTTGATGAAACCATACAATCTGAAGTGGATATGGGAAATAACGATAAGGTACCTATCATGGGTAAAGAAAAGATCATTATCCGCACTAGAAAAGGTGAAAAAAAGAAAATCCAAGATGTGTATTATGTGCCTTGGTTGAAAAATAACTTGTTAAGTGTTGGACAACTTGTGTAGAAGGGGCACACTATTCAGTTTAAATATGGAGCCTGTATCATCAAAGATAAGAGATTGGGCTCGTTGCAACTGTATCCATGACAAAGAACAAGATGTTCCCCTTACAAATTTAAAATGAATTATTGCTTTCATTTAGTGTAGTTGTGAAAGATGCTACATGGATGTGGAATC
The DNA here is from genome assembly GCA_028583015.1 of Wollemia nobilis. Lineage (NCBI taxonomy): Eukaryota > Viridiplantae > Streptophyta > Pinopsida > Araucariales > Araucariaceae > Wollemia > Wollemia nobilis. Next base: position 3,064,483 of record JAQPPZ010017240.1, on the reverse strand, counting down.
TCATATTCAGTCATCTAATTTTTAGTGACCTGAACCTGCTGCACAAGAAATAGATGGTGAAGGGATTATCTCTCATAGAGCATCCCAATCAAGTTTGTGAATGTTGTCTAGTTGGTAAGCAGCACAGGGATGCATTCCCTACAGGATAGTCTTGGAGAGATTCACAGCCATTGGAGCTGGTACATTCAAATATTTGCGATCGTATGCAAACCAACATATTTGTTGGCAATAAATACTTTCTGAAATTCATAGATAATTTTAGTCAAAGGACATGGGTATATCCCATTAAACAAAAGTCATAAGCTTTAGTTAAGTTCAAGGAGTTCAAGGCTTTGGTTAAAAAAAAAAGTGATTATTATGTGAAGACTCTCATAATAGATGGAGGAGGTGAGTACATCTCCAATGAATTCCATAATTTTTGCAAAGAAAATAGAATTAGAAGGCAGTTCATAGCTAGATACACACCACAGTAGAATGGTGTTGCAGAGAGGAAGAACAAAACAATAATGGAGATGGCAAGGAGCATGCTAAAGGCAAAAGGTTTGCCACATGATTTCTGGGTAGAAGTTGTATGTTGTGTAGTTTATATGCTGAACAAATATCCCACCAAAAGTGTGAAGGATAAAATTCCTCAAGAGACTTGGAGCAACCTAAATCCAAGTGTTGCTCATTTAAGAGTTTTCAGGTGCATAGCATATGCACATGTTCCATATGAGAAGAGAAAGAAGTTGGATTATAAAGCAGATAAATGCATCTTCAGTGGGTATAGTGAAGAATCAAAGGCTTATAGGTTGTATAACCTTATCACAAAAAAATAGGTTATAAGTTGTGTTGTGAAGTTCTTGGAAGATTAAGCATGGAACTGGAAATCCAAGACTGGTCAGCCAAAGCCAATAATTATTGAATCTGAGGATTTGGAAGGAGATAGAGTGCATCCGTCTATAGCCTCAAGCAACATTGTTAGTGCTAGCAGCAGCACTGCTTCATCATCACATTCACCTCCACTTGTAAGAAGAATCTCCAATATGAAGACCCCATCAAAGATAAGAGCTTGCAATACATATATGAGGTAACTAGAACTGAAACAGATGAAGAACATTGTAATTATTCTTTATTTTCTAAGAGTGATCCAATTACATCTGAAGAAGAAATTCAGAATCAAAAGTGGGTAAAATCTATGGATGATGAGATAGAAGCCATAGAGAAAAATTAAACCTGGAAATTAATGGATCTACCAACAGGTAAAAAGACCATTGGTGTGAAATGGGTATATAAAACTAAGTTTAATACCCAAGGTGAAGTTGAAAGGCATAAGATCATATTAGTTGTAGAAGGTTACAAGCGAAAGTCAGGGATTGACTATCATGAGGTATGTGCATGTGTAGCAAGACTTGACACAGTCAGAATGATTCTAGTATTGGTAACCTAGAAAGGCTGGAATGTTTACCAGATGAATGTTAAGTTTACCTTCCTAAATGGAGTGTTTGAAGAAGAGGTCTACATAGACAAGCCACCCAGCTATGATTTGGAAGGGCAAGAAGGCAAGGTCTTGAAACTAAAGAAAGCCTTGTATGGGTTGAAACAAGCACCAAGGGCTTGGTATAGCTGAATTTATACTTACTTTCAAGAAAATGGGTTCATAAAATGCCCATATGAGCACACTCTCTACATGAAGACAAATGCAGAGGTGGAGATGATGATAGTCTGCTTGTATGTAGATGATATGATTTGTACTAGAAATAGCAATGTGCTATTTAAATAGTTCAAAAAAGCCATAAAGAAGGAGTTTGAGATGACGAACTTAGGGTTGATGAAATATTTTCTTAGCATTGAATTTACTCAATATGTGGATGGTATATTCATCTCTCAAGGAAAGTATGCAAAATATGTCTTGAAGAGGTTTAATATGGAGGACAACAAACCTACCATCACATCGGTTGCAACAGGTTTTAAACTGAGCAAAACTGATTGCAACAAAAATGTTGATCCAACTTTCTATAAAAGGTTAGTTGGTAGTCTCATGTATTTGACTACAACCAGACCAGACTTCATGTTTACAGTGAGCTTAGTTAGCATATTTATGGAGATGCCATAAGACACTCATTGGAAAGCAGGAAAAAATATTTTGTATTATGTCAATGGGACCAGGAACCATGGAATTTATTATGCCAAAAAATACCAGGTTGAACTTGTCAACCACAAAAATAGCGATTGGGTTGGCATTTTAGATGATAGGAAGAGCACTTTTAGATATGCATTCCATATTGGATTGGGTGTAGTTTCATGGTCATCAAAGAAATAACCTATTTGTTGCACTATCAACTGCTAAGGCAGAGTATGTTATCGCCACTTCAGCCACATGCTAGGCAGTTTGGCTTAGATAAATTTTGGGGGAGCTCAACCATCCACCATAAGGGGCAACAAATGTATTTTGTGACAACAATTCAGCCATAGCACTGTCAAAAGATCCAATATTTCATGGCAGGACCAAACATATTGACATCCGGTACCATTTCATCAGAGAATTAGTGAAATATAACGAAATTGAATTACTATTTTACAGGTCAAAAGAGTAGGTTGTAGAAATTTCCACAAAACATTTAAAGGAGGAAGACTTCAATAGGTTGAGGGAATGCTCGATGTCAATTTTTTTATGAAATCTGGTTTAAATGAGGGTGTTAGAAAATTAAACCAAATTTGACACCTTTTGACAGAATTTATCTTTAGCATCATCCACTGGATGCTGATATATTTGAATTAATTATCGATAGTTTGTAATTAAATTCTAGCTAAATGGAAATTCATCCAGCGTCGTATTATGAATTTAAGATATGTTATATTGTTGGTGATTTTTTCCCGCTCTTTCCCTCCAACTCCAGCTATATATTAGAGTCACTAGTATTTTTTAGTTAGTGAGAAGAACGGAGGAGGAAAGAATCCAAAGAAGCATTTCAAACAATAGGGAGTTGAAGCTGCAGCATTGAAATACTCATGTCTGAGTTCTACCTGCAACAATGTTTGCAAATGTATGTAAGCTTCCAGAGTAATAAGCATCTGATATAAAAGTTCTATTTATTTGGCATTGTCAAAACTGCGATAGCAGTCTGTTTTCATTTTCAGTCAATATATGAAATATATTTTACGTATTAGTGAGCACTGCATGTGTATCCTGTTTAATTAATGGAGCAAGCATAAATTCATATTTAACTTCTCCCTTTATCGTGTTTACTCCGTCCATGTCTTAGAAATCCTCGCATCTCACATAAAACCATAGGTCTTCACATTCTGAAGCATTGATGCAATATTGAGCCATGTTCCATAGGTGAGAAGCTAAAACACAAGAAAAATTCTAAGTATAAAAAATGGTCGTGATTTTACGACCATTGTTCCTCTTGAGCCTTTAGTCCATCTTTTCTTCACAAAACTTAGACATCGCGATTTCGTGACCTTTTATTGAGAAGTGTGTTGGGACCAACGTTGACCAGCAAAAGTGTGTCATTTTTGCTGGTCGCGGTTTCGCGCCAGTTTTGCCTTCCAAAGGGTGTTGACCATGTTGACCAGCAAAACTGATGCGAAATCGTCAGTCACAATTTCGTGTCCTTTTTAGGACCTCACTGCCAATTCTCCTTAGGAGTCGCGATATCGCAACCTCCTCCAACAATTAGTTATTTTTAAGAAAGATCTTGAGACATTCAGAAATCAAACAATGAATATTTACGCTTTTATAGACACCATACTTTTGAATTTATTGCATGTCATAATGCTAGTGAATTTTCCCCTAATAACCATCTATATATATGTGCAGTTTTTTTTCTTTTAGACACAAAGATAAAAGTTAGAAAAAATGCAGACCAAGAAGGAGAATGTCGAAGAGCTGAAGGTTGAAGCTGAATGGATTTGTTATTTTAGGGTTTGATAAATTAAATTCTGGAATACATTTGCCTTTTTTAAAATACCACCAGCCATTCCTTATTAAACTCCACTCGAGTAAATTTCTGGAAGCACTCTCCTTTGTTAAATTCTGAAAAAGCAATTTTCATTGTTAAATTCAGCTCGCGGATAATTTCTATTCGAGCATCTTTTATTTCCTATCATAGAGTGGACTTCTACATTTTTCCTCATCCTTTGTCAATTTCTGCCAGAAAAACCTTTGTTAATTTCCGCTCCGTTCAAAATCCACTCCTAGTTTCTCTGGCAAGGTATTTGCGAAATTTCAAATTGCGGAATTTGAATTTTACAGGATTTTTCCAAAGTGATTTTTATCGCACTCTCTTTGCTTCGTATTTATTCTGTTGCGCTTATTTCCGAATGTATTTTGCTATATGTTTTCTTTCATTACTGTCTGACCTTTCCTCCCATGGTTTCGTGAATCAATATGACGATGACTCGCTATCAAAAACTCCAATGTCTTGACGTAGAATAGCCTTTAAGTAGATACTTCTGATACATGCAACCTGCCTTTTCTCTGTGCACATCCAACAAGACACCTCTGCAGCCAAGATGAAATTAAGTGAGATTGTGTGGTATTGGTCTTATTTCTAATTACCACCATGGATGATGCCTTTCAATATTCATGGAATATGCAACTCTCTTATTATTCAATTAAATGGGTGCCTGACTATATTACTAGGTAAAAAAACAATTTTAAACATCTATATTAAATATAAAGTAGAATCATGATCATAGAACTCCCAAAGCATAATGCTAATATGGAGATACTATCTTAACGAGGAGAGATGCAACTCTTAAACCACATGCAAGATAAACGAAATTTAAAGCTATCCAACACAACAATAAGGTAATTTCCACGTTACATGGAACATAAAAGCAATTAAAATTCAACATCAAACTAAACTAAAGAACAAAAGATCTACATTGATTTCTTTGTACAGCCTTCAGTCAAAGCAAAGGCCAAATGAATTCACTTCTAAAATATCCCTTTTGAAAATACGGTGTCTCATGAGCAGGCAGGCTTGGAATTTGACAGGCATATGACCAAATTTTACCTTTGAAACCGTAAATTACAGTTTTAATTTTATATTCTTTTACTTATTATTTTTTTTTAACAAACTGTAAATTTTTACAAGTAAATATATTTAAAAACTGTAAATTTTACTTATAAGTATGTGCATTATATGTGTTGAGTAAAGGTAGATGAATACCTTTTTTTAGTTTAATGTGTCAGGTAGATGTGAAGATATTAAATTTAGTCATATTTTATTTTATTTATATTTTCAAAGCGTTTAGCCGTGCAAAGTAAAGGTATATGAATACCTATTTTTAGTTTAGTGTGCTAGGTAGATGGACAAACATTAAATTCAGTCATATTTTATTTTATTTATATTTTGAAAGTGTTGTAGTGTGGAGTAAAGGTAGATGAATACCTCCTTTTAGTTTAGTGTGCTAGATAAATGTGCATACATTAAATGTAGTCATATTTTATTTTATTTATATTTTGAAAGTGTTGTAGGCTGACTGTGGAGTAAAGGTATATGAATACCTCTTTTTAATTTAGTGTGCCAAATAGATGTGCAGATATTAAATTCAGTCATTTTATTTTATTTATATTTTGAAAGCATTGTAGCCTATAGGGAGACGTCAAATGGCATGGTTCCAAGGGAACCCTTGTGGCTGCGGTTGTAGGCTACAACTTTCAAGGCGATCAATGAAACAATAACTACATAAGGGGTGGATATTAAATTTAATTATATTTATATTTGCAAAGCGATCGGTAAAATAATAATTGCATAATGGGTAGATATTAAATTTAATTATATTTTATATTTATTTTTTTAAAGAACTGTACGGAAACTTTTCCTTTCACTTTCAAAAGCTTTGAAGAATTCATCTGAAGATCGGCATGAAAGTCTGGTATTCGATTTGGAGGGCTTGTTGCTAGCGCAGCTTCAAAGGTGAGGTTTCTATTCTCTAATATTTATTTTTATTTTAAACCAATACCACTTGATACCTGTGTACTATAATTAAGTTTGGTACATTTTGATTTTTGAGCGGAGTGAATGTTGTCTTATTTTTATTTGGAATTTTGAATTGTTGGCTTGGATTTGGTGGAATAAGTAAGAATACCCTTAAGAATTGCATGACATTAGTGAATTGAATTTGCTTGCATAAAATATATGACAAAGATTTTTGAATGTAAAGCTTGTTCCATTGTTGATAGGATCTGATGCCTACTGATCACCACCCTTTTCTATTTTTTTCATTTACTAATACCCATGTTATCAATTAATGGTAATTATTCACTTTCTACCACATAGTTTTGGGTGCTTTTTACATTGTGATTGAGAAAAAAAGGCTTGTTACATTATTGTACATTGTTCACAGACCATAAAATGAGTGGATTTTTGATGTGTAAAATTTACTGGCCATTTCAAGTGCATACTTTATGCCCAATTTAAAATTTGAATTTCATGGTTTTAGTTTTCAAAAGTTTCTAAATTTTACAGCAGGTTATGACATAAAGTATACAAGAGTCAGATTTTGGTTGTTATACATACATCGATTTTGACCATTGGTTTATTATGGAATTTACTCAATCAATCTTGGACGGACTTAGGATATTTCTAAAGTGAAAGAAGAAACTTCCTTGGTTGAAATCAACCATTATTATGTTGTGATGATATACAGATCATTAAGCATCTATGATTATTAATTCCTCTTGCTATTCTCAGAAATATTTACAATATACTAATATTTAGGGTTTTCAACCATTATGTTGTGATGATATATAAATCAATAAGCGTTTTGATTATTAATTTTATTATCCTGAGTTATTTATGTTATTTTTAGCTTGTATTTTTTGAGGTGAGATTTCTCTATTTTTAAGCATTCCAAGAGTCCTTGAACGTGATAAATTGCTGCAGTTGGATTTTCTGAGAACTGTTTCCATAAATTTGGTATCCTCAAAAATGTTAATAATATACTAAGATTATAGAGTTTTTAGTGGACTATATAAAAAATTAGTTTATTCATTTATAAGGCTTAAATTCCTCTAAAACATTTGAAGAGTCCTTGAACAGGATAAATTGCAAAGCCAGAATTTGTAGTTGGATTTGCTAAGAATTAAGTTTCCATAAATTTGCTATCCTCAAAAATGTTTATAATCTCAAAAATGTTTATAATATACTAAGATTATAGGGTTTTTAGTGGACTATATAAAAAATTATTTTATTCATTTAAATTCCTCTAAAACGATGCTTACTCTAATTCAATTACATGAAAAAATAAATTTGTGATCACATATCATGCTCGTGAAACGTGGATCATATTCCATGTTTATGTGAGTTATTTACATTATTTTTAGCTTATATTCTTTGAGACCTGAGAGTTCTCCATTTTTTAGTATTCCAAGAGTCCTTGATAGGATAAATTGTAAAGCCAGAATCTGCACTTGGATTTTTGAGAACTAAGTTTCCATAAATTTGGTATCCTCAAAAATGTTTATAATATACTAAGATTATAGGGTTTTTAGTGGACTATATAAAAAATTATTTTATTCATTTCTAAGGCTTAAATTCCTCTAAAATGATGCTTACTCTAATTCAATTACATCAAAAAAATATGTGATCACATATCAAGCTCACAAAATGTGGATCATATTCCATGTTCATGGAATCATACCATAAATATTAACTTCTTTGTTGGGCATTCTGCTACATAATTGGCATTGATAAATTTAGGTTTAATTGATTAATAAATTTATGGTTTCACTAGACGAATTCTTGAGCTTAGAATCAATATTTGTGTTTTTTGGAAGGATATATACTATAGTAACAAATATATACAAACTAAGTATATTGTAGAAAGACAATGTGCATATATACTACGGGTACTGTTGTTGCAACATAGCATCCTTGTAGTGTATTGTGCACTACACAACTGTCTTTTACCCATTGTTTAAGATTGATTTTGGACGATTGTGTAAACCGAGAGATATCAATTCTACTTTATCTTTTTTTGATAAGTTTTTACTTTTTATGATGCATGGGTTGGTAACAACAGCAACAATTCTATTTTTTTGTATGCTCCTCCAGCTTTAAAGCTTTCTAGAATGAATGTATGTACATTGAAATGAAAGTTGAGCTCTCAATTATGTACTCTTTTTAGAAAAAGTTAACTTTTTTAATGTGGGTGGTGAATAGGCATTTCATTATCTTCAAAAAGAATTCAGATGATGTGGCTATCATTATAGATTATATTATATTAATTATTTTGAAAAATAATGGATGTTTAGGAAGTTTACAGAAAAATAATTTATATTTAAATTTGACTTTTATCAATTTTAAATGATATATATATATATTCAGTTAGTTATATGGAATTAAAACAGGCAGGTATTTAAATTTAATGTTTATAAATTCTAAATGACTAAAAAAGTTGTTGAGATAATTTTGATGTATTTTTTTAAAATTTAATGGGTTGATTATGATGTTTTTATTATAATAATATATACATCTGACATAAACGGATAAAAACAATAAAATAAAAATTTTGAAAGGCAAATAAAATTTTAAACCGTAACATGATAGTCAATAAAAATTTTAACTGTAATAAAAATTCCTCTTAACAGGTAATTTTTATTTTGAAATTTCAGACCTGCTCACGAGTACCAAATTATACGAAATTTTAGTAAATTAATAATTATTAAGAACGAGGCTTTCCCCTATTTCTATGGTCTACAATGGCAAGCATTTTATCTGTCAAATTTCAAGTCTGGCCACACCGATCTTAAAAAAAAACTACAATCGCTCAGATAATGGGGACTTATTAAACAAAGTTTGTGCTTTTGCTTATCATTTTTCCACTTCAAGTTGCGAAGAGAAAACAAAACATAGAAGACTAAGAAGAGTGGGTAGATAATTATGTTAGCCACTTCGTCCACCACTTTGTGTACATCTAACTTGTTCTACCCAAATACATTCGTAAGGCTACCTAACATGATGGTCATAAGTCGGAGAGATATGCCAGTGCCCACAGCACCAATAGTACCAGCTACCATCAATACCTTATCAAAGAGTCTACAAAAATGAAAATTTTGAGAAATGGGACAAACTCCTTTTTCTTATCTTCCTTCTTGTCCTGTACCCTTGCTTTCTTTTTTTCCATGTTGGATTTCAATTCAGTTTTCTCCTTAATATTCAAGGATATTTCTCTGGTGCCATGATTTATAGTCACATATTTAATTTCTTCACCTTCATTTGGCAAGTTGAGTATAAGGTATCCAGTCATTCAGCTCCACTGCAAACAATCCAGTACAAACATCAAATTTTCACTAGGTTTACGAGAAACATGGAAGGATTTGGGATTCTTACGGAGTACTAAAGAATAGGAACAGTGTATCAAGTTTATGGGAAACTTCAATGTTGGCAGAAAATTGATCCAAAAAATGACAAGCATTAAATCAAGAAGGCAGACCTATAGCTTATTTTAGTGAGAAGTTAAATGAATCCAAGCAGAAGTATTTGGTATATGATCAAGAGTTTTATGCTATCATCCAAGTGTTGAAGAAATGGAGGTATTATTTGCTGCCCAAAGAATTTTTTTTATACACAGATCATCAAGCACTACAATATATAAACAACTAAAGTAAGTTGAATCAAAGGCATTTAAAATGGGTTGAGTACATGCAAAATTTCACTTTTGTGTTGAAGCATAGGAGCAGAAAGTCAAATAAGGTAGCTGATGCATTGAGTAGGAGTATTTTGATGACTAAAATGATCTTAGAAGTGATTGGATTTGATGTAATCAAATATTTATATAAGACTGATCCAAATTTCATGAGGTCATGGAAGGCATGTGAGAATCCTCTAGAGGAGGATAAGACATCGTGGCTAGATTATTTTATCTAGGAAGGACTATTTTTCAAAAGGAAGCAACTATGTATACCGCAGAGTTCGATGAGAAATAATTTATTGAAAGAAAAGCATGGTGTAGGACTTGCTAGTCATTTTGGCATAGATAAAATATTGACCAAGCTAAGTGAAGGTTATTATTGGCCTAAGATGACAGTCGATGTGAAGAGATATGTACATGGATGCAGGATATGCCAACATGCAAAAGGAAGGAGTCAAAATACAGGGTTGTACAAGCCATTGCTTATTCTAAAAAAGCCATGGGAAGTTATAAGTATGGATTTTGTGATTGGATTACCTAGGACAATGAAAGGTATGGAATCCATATTTGTTGTTGTTGATAGATTTAGCAAAATCATGTATTTTATGGCTTGTAGCAAATGTAATGATGTCACACATATAGCTAATTTATTCTTCAATGAAGTAGTGAGATTACACGGGTTGCCATTAAGAATTGTTTCGGATAGAGATACTAAATTTGTAAGTCACTTCTGGAGAACATTGTGGAAGAAATTGGGAATAAAGTTGAGTTTTAGTTCAGCTTATCACCCTCATATGGATGGGCAAATAGAGGTTGTCAATAGGAGTTTGGGAAATCTATTGAGGTGTCTTGCAAGTGATAAACCGAAATAGTGGGATTTGGTATTAGCAACAGACTAAGTTTACATACAATGATTTAGTAAATAGGAGCACTAGTAAAACACCATTTCAGATTGTGTATGGATATAGCCCCAGAGGAGTTTGTGAATTGAGAGATATAGCAGATTTAAATAAGAGGAGTGTTGATGTTGAGGAGTTTGTGAAGGCAATACATGAGATGTAGAACGAGGTAATAACGAGGCTACAAATAAGTATCAAAAATTACAAACAACATGTAGATTTGAAAAGAAAGGAAGTCAATTTTTAGGTTGAAGATGTGGTATATGCTTACCTCAGGAAGGAAAGGTTTTCGAAGGGGAATATTATAAGCTGAATTCAAAGAAAATTGGGCCATGTAGAGTGCTGAAGAAATTTAGGGATAATGCTTATGAGATAGAATTATCGAATGGAATTATGATTTCTTGAATCTTCAATGTTGCAAATTTGTATGCTTATCCAAACTTAGCTACAAAGGATGACCACATAGAGCAAGCTGAAAAGGTTCATTGGGAGAAGCAAATGCCTAAACAACAAGAGGAAAAAATCAAAGACATAATAGATAAAAGAGCGTACAGGAAGACTAGGAAAAGAGAATATTTTGAATATTTGGTTAAGTGGAGTAACAGGCCATTAGATGATGCAACATGGATGAAACTAGCTGAACTGGTAAATTTTGGATAGACAGTTGAAGAATATCAAGCCTTGGCATGAGCGGGATCTCATGCTAAAAAAAATTTTACCCCAAGAGAATGACATGGGAGCTTTAAAAGGGGAAGTTTTTGGAAGAATATAGAACTATAGAGAAAATCAAAAAGGAAAATAACAGAATTTTTCGGAAGAATATAGAACTATAGAGAAAAGCAAAAATAAGTTTCAGGAAGAATATAGAAATATAGAGAAAAGCAAAAAGAAGCTTCTAGAGGAAGTAAAAAATAATAATAATAAATAAGTATATATGAGATAGAGCAGCAATAAGAGGAGCAACAAGAGAGGAGAGACAAAAGACCACCGAAGCCTATAGTGAGAGAGGGAATACATGAAGAATCAAAGATTGTATGTTGTATGATGCCCTTTGAATTAATACAAAAAAATTCTAGTATTTTTTTTTGTGCCTTGTTGGTATGTTGTGTACTCTGTGTGATTAGCAGTAGGGTATAAACCCTCTGTTTTGTTTCTCATAGCTTGTGCTTGTATCATTTTGGGGTAAGCGCAGGCTATGAGAAACAAAACAGAGGGTTTATACCCTGCTGCTAATCACACAGAGTACATAGCATACCAACAAGGCACAAAAAAAATACTAGAATTTTTGTATTAATTCAAAGGGCATCATACAACATACAATATTTGATTCTTCATGTATTCCCTCTCTCACTATAGGCTTCGGTGGTCTTCTATCTCTCCTCTTGTTGTTGCTCTATCTCATATATATACTTATTTATTTTTTATTTTTATTTTTTATTTTTTTTACTTCCTCTAGAAGCTTCTTTTTGCTTTTCTCTATATTTCTATATTCTTCCTGAAACTTCTTTTTGCTTTTCTCTATAGTTCTATATTCTTCCGAAAACTTCCCCTTTTAAAGCTCCTGCATAATTCTCTCGGGGTAAGAAAAGTTTTAGCATGATCTCCTGTTCATGCCAAGGCTTGATATTCTTCAACTGTGTGCCCAAACTTTGCTAGTTCAGCCGGTTTCATCGAATGTTGCATCCTCTAATGGCATGTTACTCCAATTAACCAAATATTCAAAATATTCATTTTTTTGGGTCTTCCTATACACTCTTTTATCTATTATGTCTTCGATTTTTTCCTCTTGTTGTTTAGGCATCTGCTGCTCCCAATGGACCTTTTCATCTTACTCTATGTGGTCATCCTCTGTAGCTAAGTTTGGATAAGCATACAAATCCACAACATTGAAGATTGGAGAAATCCCAATTCCATCCGGCAATTCTATCTCATAAGCATTATCCCCGAACTTCTTCAGCACTCTACACGGTCCAATTTTCTTTGACTTCAGCTTATTATATTTCCCCTTCAAAAATATTTCCTTCCTAAGGTAAGCATATACCACATCTCCAACTTGAAAACTGACTTCTCTTCTTTTTAAATCTGCATGTTGTTTGTACTTTTTGGTACTTATTTGCAGCCTTTTTCTTACTTCGTTCTACATCTCATGTATTGCCTTCGAAAAATCCTCAACATCAACACTCCTCTTATTTAAATTTGTTATATCCCTCAATTCACAAACTCCTCTAGGGCTATATCCATTGACGATCTAAAATGGTGTTTTCTCGGTGCTCCTATTTACTGAATCATTGTATGCAAACTCAGCCTGTGCTAATGCCAAATCCCGCTATTTCAGTTTGTCAATTGCAAAACACCTCAATAGATTTCCCAAACTCCTATTGACAACCTCTGTTTGCCCACCCGTTTGAGGGTGATAAGCTGAACTAAAACTCAGCTTTGTTCCCAATTTCTTCCACAATGTTCTCCAAAAGTGACTTACAAATTTAGTATCTCTATCCGAAATAATGCTTAATGGAAACCCATGTAATCTCACTACTACTTTAAATAATAAATCAGCTATATGTGTGGCATCATTATATTTTCTACAAGCTACAAAAGGCACCATATTGCCAAATCTATCAACAACAACAAAGATGTATTTCATACCTTTCGTTGTACTAGGCAATCCAAGCACAAAATCCATACTTATAGCTTCCCATGGCTTTTTTAGAATAGGCAATGGCTTTTCCAACCCTATATTTTGACTCCTTCCTTTTGCATGTTGGCATATCATGCATTCTTGTACATATCTCTTCACATTGGCTATCATATTAGGCCAATAATAATCTTCACTCAGCTCGGCCAATGTTTTATCTATGCCAAAATGACCAGCAAGTCCTCTACCATGTTTTTCTTTCAATAAATTCTCCCTCATCAAACTTTGCAGTATACATAGTTGCTTTCCTTTTAACAACAGTCCTTACTGGATAAAATAATCCAGCCACGGTGTCCTATCCTCCATTGGAGGATTCTCACATGCCTTCCATGCCCTCATGAAATTTGGATAAGTCTTATACAAATATTTGATTGCATCAAATCCAATCTCTTCTAAACTCATTTTAGTCATCATAAAACTCCTTCTACTCAATGCATCAGCTACCTTATTTGACTTTCCGCTCCTATGCTTCAATGCAAAAGTGAAATTTTACATGTACTCAACCCATTTTAAATGCCTCTTATTCAACTTACCTTGGTTGTTTATATATTGTAGTGCTTGATGATGTGTATAAAACAAATTATTTGGGCAGCAAATAGTGCCTCCATTTCTTCAATGCTTGGATGATAGCATAAAACTCTTGATCATATATTGAATACTTTCGCTTGGCTTCATTTAACTTCTCACTGAAATAAGCTATATGTCTGCCTTCTTGACTTAAAACACCTCCAATAGTTGTATCACTTGCATCACAATCTACTTGAAATACTTTATTAAAATTTGGTAAAGCTAATATAGGCTACTCTGTAATACTTCTCTTCAAATATTTGAAACTTCTTTTTGCTTCAGCTGTCCAAAAAAATGGTTTTTCTCCCTTAAAAGTTTTCGTAATAGGTGCACGTAATCCATTGAAATTTCTTATAAACTTCCTGTAAAAACTAGTCAAACTATCTAAAATCTATCTTCGAATGTACTCCTCGATGAAGGCCAATCTGTAATTGCTTTCACCTTTTTCGGATCCATTTTCGGTCCATCCTTCAATATCACAAAACCCAAATAAACCAAATCATCCTTCACGAAGCTACATTTTTCTAAATTTATCAATAATTTTTCCTGCCTCAACTTATCTAACATCATCCTAACATGCTCCAAATGCTCCTCTTTAGTCTTGCTAAAAATCAAAATATCATCCAAATAGACAATTACAAATTTACCTGTGAATGGCTTTAGGACCTCATTCATCAATCTCATAAACGTGTTGGGTGTATTTATCAATCCAAAAGGTATGACCAGCCACTCGTACAATCCATCATTGGTCTTGAATGTGGTTTTCCATTCATCCCTTTCTCTAATTTTGATTTTATGATATCCGCTTTTTAGATCAATATTCGTAAAGTATCGAGCTCATCCCAAACAATCCATAAGATTATATATTCTTGGAAATGGGGACTTGTATTTAATTGTTATTTTATTGATTGCCCTTGAATCCGTACACATTCTCCATTTTCCATCCTTCTTTGGTGCAAGTATGGTTGGTACTACACATGGACTCAAACTCACATGGACTCAAACTCTCTCTTATCGAACCTTTATCTAGCAACTCTTGTAATTGTCTCTATATTTCTTCATTTTCTTGTGGTGTCAACCTGTATGCAGCCTTGTTAGGTAGGCTTGAACCTAAAATTAGGTCCATATGATGGTTGATATTCCTCATAGGTGACAATCCACTTGGCAAATATTTTGACATAATAGTCACATACTTCTCCAACAATTTTTTGATCTCTTTCGGATATTCTTCCTTCCTTTTCTCACCTTTTACATTTGTTATTTTAGCTACCACAGCCAAACACATCCCTTAATTTTTCTTTATCTGTAGAAATTTCTTTCCTGTTATAAACATTACCTTGTGCTCATGTTCCACCTCTTCCTGATTATCCTACAATGACTTCAACTTAAATTTTGTTTTGTCCTTCCATATGGTGTAAGTATTTTATCTCCCATCATAGACAACATGCCTATCATACTGTCAAGGCCTTCCAAGCAACAAGTAGCAAGCATCCATAGGCATAATATCACATAAAACTTCATCATAATAATTACCAATCTTAAAACTCACTAGACATTGTTCTTTGACTACCAATTGGTGCCCCTTTTGCAGCCACGCCACCTTGTAGGGTGTAGTATGAGGTATCATCTTCAATCCTAGTTTGATCACCATATCCTCGAACACAATATTATCTGTACTACCACTGTCCACAATCACTTTGCAATACTTTCCCCTACCTTACATATTATTTGGAATAAGTTTCTCCTTTGTGAGGGTTCAGTTTCCTTTTCTGCTGGTGGTTTAATTAAAATCCACCTCATAACTAATGATTCTTCGTGCTCCGATGATGTACACTGCGACCTACCTTCATGCTTCTCCTCATATGCAATATGAGCCTTGCCCTTAGGTGCTTTTTGACCAGTTGTAGGTGCATTTTCAGGACACTCAAATGACCTATGCCTAGCAAATCGATTGCATCTAAAATATTTTCCTCTAAAGCTTCTACCTTGTCCTCTGTTATAAGACCCTCTATTATAAGACTCTCTTCCTCTAGCTGAATATCCACCTCTTGTACCAACATATTGATAATGTGCATGGTTGGTTCCTTCATCCCTTGCCTAAAATTTTTGACTACTGCCTTCCTCTCTTGGTTGGGATCTCTGGCTGTCTCCTCCTTGAGCTATTCCTCTCATTAATTGGCATCTTCCTCTAGAGCTACTCTACATTTTCCTCGCTAATTGTTCATTCGCCTTCAACGCATTCTGGTATGCAATTTCTATGAACTTAATGTCCATTAAGTTGATTTCATCCTGAATGTTATACCACAATCCATTAATATACCTAGTTAATTTTTTCGGTTCTGAGTCATCATGACCAAATATTATGGATAATTTATAAAACTCCATGTAATCTTGGACACTCATCTCTTTTTGCCTCAAATTTTGTAGTTTTCGAAATAGACCCACCTAGTAATCAGCAGGCATGACTTGACTTTCATCCTAAACACCATCTTATCCCAATTTTTTATTTTCTCCTTTCCTTTCCTTTGCCTCTCAGCTTGAACGTTATTCCACCACAACAATGCATGACTTTTCAGCCTTGAACTTACATATTTTACTTTTTTGTTATCTTCTACCGATTCCAGGTCAAAATACCTATCCATTTCGCTGATCCGATCGATTAATTTGTCAGGGTCAAGACTTCCTTCATAGCTAGGGACCTCAACGTGGGGTTTACCTTCAATTTTTTCTATGGCCCGAATTAATCTTTCACTGAAATTATCTAATTACGCTCCTTGGACTTCCTCAAATTTCGATTCCTCATCATTTTTCTCTGTAATAGGTGTTCCTCTATGTTGTGCTGCCTCAATAGCATCTAATATGGCTGTGAAAGTTCTCACCATTTCATTCAATTCTTCTCTTCCTACTGACCTTCTTCTGACCTTGCCCCACTGCGTCATACTGCTGCAATGTTTTCTTCTCCTTTCAACTTCACTCATAAGTGTCATTTTTTTGCCACTTACCTAATCAATTTCTTTCACTGCCCTCACCTTGGTCTTTTTCACCCAATTCTATTGGTTATAGTTTCTCTCCGCAAGACTAAACTGACTCTGATATTAAACTGATGCAAGCATAAGCTATGAGAAACAAAACAAAGGGTTTATACCCTATTGCTAATCACACAGAGTACACAACATACCAACAAGGCACAAAAAAAATACTAGAATTTTTGTATTAATTCAAAGAGCATCATACAACATACAATCTTTGATTTTTCATGTATTCCCTCTCTCACTATAGACTTCGGTGGTCTTCTATCTCTCCTCTTGTTGCTGCTCTATCTCATATATATATTTTAAACTTCCAATAAAACTTTTTATGATTTTCTCTATATTTTTATATTCTTCCTAAAACTTTTTTTAACGAGTTCTATATTCTTTCAAAAACTTTCGTTATTTTCCTTTTTGCTTTTCCCTATAGCTCTATATTTTTTCGGAAACTTCCCTCTTAAACTCTCCCTTAAGAGTCAACATGCATACTTTAAAACGCGAAAACCAATGTTTAAATAGATTGAAATAGCTGCGAATATAATTCGAAAATAAAGTAAGTGGAAACTGCTAGTATGATTTTAGGAGCTTTATCTTTCTTCGAAACCGGAGCTGATTACATGACACTGAAAATTGATTCGATGACGGAGTGATTTACTTCAGTGGAGGACAAGTCGAAAAATTTGGCAGTGGAGCTCAAAATCGAAAGAGTATGCGAGACTGGTGAAGAATGGCCTTAACGGCTCTCATCTCTTGTGATGCGTGTTCAAGAACTTATTGAGCTTTAAGCCTTTAAGGTCAAACAAACAAAATAATGAAACTTAAACTCCTATTAACGAATTACGCACATCTTAAATAGGAAGGTGCGGAAATTACAAAAAAGGATTATAAAGTCTAAATGAAGCTAAGGAAGCAACATGGAAGGAAGCTCTCCATTCGAATGAAAAATTCAGAATATCTTTTTAATTTTTGTTTTTTCTCATAGAAGAAGGAAAATATGAGAAAAAGTGGAACTTTTGTTTAAAAGTAAATCTCTCAAATGAAAAAAAAAAAAACAAAGAAAATTCGAATACTGCGAAAAATAAAAATAGCTACATACGCTTCCTTAAATGAGGCTTAGATGAACTACACCATGGCGCAGCCAGGAATTTTACATCCAGGCCTACCTACTGAAATTTCGACAAGTACTACCATGCAAAAACGATCGAGCACCTAGAAAATTCTCCGCAACTATATAATGAGATAACTCACCAAATTCTATACCTTTTCTTCAAAATGCAGGCAGATCAACGAGCGCTGATCCACAGCACTAGTTAGTTACCGCCTCGGTCGAGCTTACAAAGATCTTCACTTTTGCTTGGCCAAAACTATAGCGAACCGTATCTTATTTCGGAAAATTGAAAACAATAAGCAGGCCATGTTTTATTCCAGAAAATTAAAAACAATAAGCGGTCGTCCGTAGAATTTCGTAAAAATCCTTTAGCTCTCATAATAAACTATTTGAAACTAGTCTACAGCATGCTCCTCCATTGGAGCATATAGCCATCAGGAGGACACTAGTGTGCCAAGGGTAGGGCTATATATAGCCCTGGGAGACCAGCAACTTATAGGTGGACATTCATATGACAAGTGGGAAGAGGATTGTTGATGACCTAAGGGCCGATTAGGTGACTTGGCAGCCTTGAAGGGGCAATGTTCTAGAAACTAAAGCAGATTTTACCTGGTAGATCTTATTTTCCGTATCGGATTGCCGTATTTAAAAGTGTTCGAAGTTATTTTAAAAGTGTCCGAAGTTATTATGGGCGATTGGAATTATTTGACGATTAGATAGACACCACACTTTTGAATTTAATAAGTATCAGAAAGCTGGTGAGCCTTTCCACCTAGAGGGGCTGGATCTAGTCGGTCACTTGAGGAGGCTACATAGGCAGAGAGGGAGGCTACATAGGTGATCCCTGCATACCCTTAACGCCTAGATAGCAAGTGTTGGGACGATGAGACAGGCAAAAGGGGAACCCTTATGGACCTTTCGAGAACTCACCAACTTTTTTTTCGTTCTATCCTTTTTACCCGTCGCACCCAATTGTCCCATGTCGCATGACTCTAAGCCTTATGCTCAAGTCCATGCCAAAATTTATTTGCCATCCCTCGTCACATCTTCGAGAACGCTTGTCCAAGCCTTACAAAAACTCACGCACAACTTTATTTCCTCCTTCGTCGGCTTTCAAGAGGTCCCCTCAATTCGAATTGGATATCTTTTTGATGAAGATCATTTCTTTGCAAGGGCACTAGCCTCGAGGGAGAAAGGCCTCCTCCTCTCGTCGTCGGCTTGCAGAAAGCCCCCTCGATTCTCATGGCAGATCTTGGAAAATAATAAATCGTTAATACGTATATTAAACTCGAAGCTGTTCCTCCCCTCCCAAAAAGTAGCCAGAGCTCAGTAGGAGCTCAATGGTGTATGTAGGAAAGGGACTAGGCTTTAGCTCGGATAGTATAGAAGCAAACTAAGATCGATTGGATTAAGGCTGAGAGAGATATTGTTGTGTCACGAGCAATGATAGGTGGACAAGGTGGGAACGTGGTGCAAATCCTAATGGACCAGTGGTGGACACAACTCACTCGGCTATAGGACAATTATAGGCTATGATGGGCAGAGGGGGAGATAGCTATGCACTATTGGGCACCATACCGCCATGCCTGGCGCACAAAGGAATCCATCTCCTACGTGCTTGCTGAAAAAATGAGGGTTTGTAATAATAAAACCAAAAAAAACTTAAGTTCAAATTTTGAAGGGAAGTTATCCTTTTATAAAGGAAGTAGTATGTTTTGAGTGCACGTTAGACCGAGAACAATGGTACGAACCCTTGAGAAATGTCCCTATCTCACGTTGGGTTAACATGAACCCAAACCGACTAGTGGTCCCCATCTCACACTGGATGAACACGAACCTCGGTCCGAACCTTGAGCAACCAATGGTTCCCATCTCATGCTGGGTCAACATGAACTCGAACCGACAAGTGGTCCCCATCTCACATTGGATGAACACGAGCCTCATTATAAACCTTGAGCAACAAATGGTTCCCATCTCACGCTGGGTCAACATGAACCTAAACCGACCAGTGGTCCCCATCTCACATTGGATGAACACAAACCTCGGTACTAACCTTGAGAAACCAATGGTTCCCATCACACCCTGGGTCAATATGAACTCCGATCAACCAAGTGGTCCCCATCTCACACTAGGTCAACATGAACCTCGAGCTACCAGTGGTCCTCATCTCTTGCTGGGTCAACAAAAACCAGACTTGCTTGCTGGGTCAACAAGAACCAGACGAATAGATTTATTGAAAGTGAATCCTGTGATTTGAACCCTGTGCGCTTATTGTTAAAATAATAATGGTGTAATAAAAAAAAGGACAGTAATACAGATCAATCAGATTTTTGACCAGCGCCAACCAGAGGGTACACAGGGTCAAGTTGCTGACCACTAGTATTAGTTGGGTTTTTGGCTATTGTGGCACACCGTCTTGTAGATATTGAAGCAAAATTATATTACTTTTGAGATTCAATAGCTTAGTGAATGTAACCTATAGCTATTTAGATGGTTTTGGATGCATGAAACGAAGATTTTTTTCAAAAAAATCTCACTGCCCATCACGATTTTTGTTAGAATATGGTAAGTGCAAAGAAATAAACCATAATCATTAGAAATATTATTAATAATCAAAGGTTAAATAGAAATAGTAAACGTAATCAAATTGATTACGACAACTAACCTACCGACTAACCTGTCGTCCATAATATCTGTCGTCCATAGGGAAATGACGGTAAGGTAAGTCACTAACCTAGGTAACTAGTAAAAGTAACTACTAGTGGTAAAAAGTAACAAGCTACTTTTTACCATGTAGTAAATAAAATCTACCTAATGTAGGGAAAGGGTAAAATATCCAAATGATGGAATATTTACTCTAACATCCCCCCTTATTACATTATTTGGGTAATACATACATATCCTCTAATACAACAATATTTGGGTAAAGTATATAACTGCCCCAATACAGTGAAGAAGATGTTGATCTGCTGGTTCTTTGCTCTATCACAGTACTTTGGCTGCTCCTAAGCAAAAAGTGGGTCATTCCTCACTTTGTCTTCATGTCAACGAATGTCCTTATGGTAATCACATCATCCAACCGAATTGCATGGGTAACCAGCCGCTGCAATCGCTAGGTGTAGTAGAATAGATCACTTCATACAAGGTTCATTCATTTACAATATGAATTTGCAAAAGATAAGGTAGCTAAGGTGTCGGTCGCTGTCGAAAATGCACCCTTATAAGTTCCCCCCTTCTCGTTGCAAAACATAGTGTATTCAATTTCTGAAGGAAGTGTGACTAAGGTGTCGGTCGAAGCCGAAAATGCACCCTTATAAGCCTTCTTCCCTATTTACAAAAATTGTGAAGAAAAGAAATTTATATCCCCCCTCAATTGCAAAAAGTGTGCAATGCAAGAGTGTTGTGAAGGATTTTACAAATATTGCCTCCTAGACAATTTTACATCACAAAAATTCGCTCCTCTTGTTACAAGTACTTCAAACACCTAGAATTTGCTATTTATGAAGCCTAAAAGAGGTACAAGCACCCCTTATTGCAAGGTCTTCAAACAAAATACTTATGCTATTTATGAAGCCAAAAAGAGGAGAGAGAGAAAATGGTGCTTTTGCCCAAGGTGACACATGTGTTTTCCCTCTACAATATTGTTTTAGCCATGAGCACTCTGTGTGCTCTCTTTGAACCAGAATCAGAATCAGAATGAGACACTTCACTAGAAAGATGGCTTCTGTGATGTGCCTTTGCCATTTTAGTTTTGCTTGTTTGGAAACCAACACTGAATGGTGTCATGGTTGTCATTTTTACAATTTGTGCAAAACTATGCTTTCTAGGCAATTTTATCAAAAAGTTCACCAAATCATCCTTCCTTATTGCAAGAACTTCAAGCATGGTTGCTATTATGAAGTCTAAAAGAAAAGGTATAATTTTGATGACTTCTACTTTTATGATTGCCTTTACAAGTTTTATTTCCCTCTTGTCAAAAATCTGTGTTTTGAAGGAAGAAAGGAATTATCCCCCCTTAGTGCAAAGGATTGCTACTTTTTAAGGTTCCTTATTTTCAAAAACTTGTTCTTTCTTTTTGATTACCCTAAAAGAGTACCAAAAGATAATTCACTCAAACAGATATTTAATGGCACCTGCCTTAAAATCCTCTTTGAAGAAGAATAATCAGTTTGAGGAAATTAAGCCAAACAAATAAGAGTGAATTAGGGGTTTTGTTGATTTAGGAGAGAATATCAAGTAATTTTGGCTTTAAATCTGTGCAAGGATTTACACAAATTTGTGAAATTTTGGGGTTTAGTGTGTTCTTGATTCTATGACTTATAATTGCAAAAAGAAATAATGCAATAATCAAACAAGAATGCCCACAAAATTCTTATCACCTAGGTGTCGGATGCAACCAAAAATGCACCTAATTTGCCAATGAAGGTGTCGAGTAAAATCGAAAATGCACCTTTTAATTTTTGCAACAAAATGTGGATTTGTGTTGTGCAAAAAAAATGATATTTTTATGTCTCCTACTTTGTTTTACAATTTTGCAAAAGAAGTACAATATTGTCTTCCCCCATTTATTTTGCAAAATTAACAAATCGAGCACTCCTTCCAAGACAAGTCGACACACGACCCGCGTTTGAAAGGCTTCCAGAACCAGTCGACAAACGACTTGGTTTTAGTGGACCCAAGGTCTTCAATTTCTTCTCAATTTTGCAAAAAATGAATGTGCAATTTTATGTCTTATATCCCCCCTTGGAGAAAACAAATGCACACTTTGCCTTTGAATATTACAAAATTTTAAGTCTCCTTGTGTTCAAATTTGCAATAAAGAATCAATTGTTTTGATTTTATCCTTCTTTGAAATGTGCAAAATAAACAAGGTGTTGAGAAGAGAGTAAGGGTTTTCTAATTTGCAAAGAAAATATAGGTGCTATTCCTTGTCTTATATCTCCCTTTTGTGGAGAAAACAAAAGCCCTAA
The DNA here is from genome assembly GCA_028583015.1 of Wollemia nobilis. NCBI lineage: Eukaryota > Viridiplantae > Streptophyta > Pinopsida > Araucariales > Araucariaceae > Wollemia > Wollemia nobilis. The sequence continues at coordinate 3,041,585 of JAQPPZ010017240.1, read as the reverse complement.
TGTTTGGATATCGCAAATAAAATAGATCCCCTTCTCTTTAATTTAATTTGCAAAATTTAAAAAAAAAGTTCAATTATAAGGGTTAAATTTAATACTAAAAATCAAATTATGTTTCTTTTTAAAAAATCAATTTAAAAAAAAAATTAGAAACATAAGTTTAGATTTTTATTATTAAAAATAAACTTTATAATAAAATAAAACTTTTAATTTAAATAAAAGCAAAATTAAAAAAAAAAATTACCTTTGTTTTGGGCCGCGACGGGATTTGAAACTCTGACCACCCCCGCCGCCTAGGGCCTTAGCCCGTCCCGATCAACCGGTCGGGCTAGAGGGCCCGACGTGAAGGGAAGGGAATGCTATTCCCTTTCCCTTCTTTCCTCGTGCAGGCATGGATAAAATTGTGGGATTTATCCCAGGGGGATTTGGTGGGGAATAAAATGGCTTTCAAGCCCTTAGCCTATTGACTGCCTTTGAGCAGTTACCCTCGCCCTCCTTTTGGTTGCCGCCACATGGTGTAGCTGTCAAGCTGCCATGTGTCGCGATTGGTCGGTCAAGTGACGCGTGGTCTGTCTGCCACGTGTCACCTAGTGTTGTGTTCAGTCTGGTTGCCCAGTGGTTGTCTACCATGTGTCCAGTCACGATCCAGTCAACACCTTGACATGTGTGTTGGTGTCAGTCCACATGTCTGCCTCGGTCTGCATGCCCAATCCAGCCAACAATGCCAGGTATCAGGTCCACGTCAGATGCGGTCACCTTTATGTTAGTCGAGTCCTTCCGCCATGTGTCTTATCACTAATGTAGGGTCTAGGTTTCTGAAGCGTTCTGCTTTGTAATTTCAATAAATGCAAATACGCCACTTAAGGAGGGCAGATCCCCGCCACGAATGGGCAAATGATAATGTGAATACGCAAATGAAAATATTGATGATAAGATGATTCCTAATAATAAATCAACCTACAACTATATATAATGATAAATCAATAAATTAATTATCACTTGGAAATATAGCCGACATGGCTATATTGGTATTGTAACATGGCTCCCTCCCTTAAAAGCTTTGTCCTCAAAGCTTGAGAAGGACTGGAAAATATTCTTTTTCTGCCTTGTAGCATCATCTTCTGGAAGGCCCTGCCACTGAATTATGAATTCTTGAATACGGCATGGTCGATTATGGTTTACTCTAGATTGTAACATTGCTGGTGGTCTTTGTCAAATTCTCTCAACTTTCAATAGTCAAAATATTTCAATTCACAGCAGTATTTTGAGTAGAAACAACCAAAGGGTGTCCTCCAAATTATTGAGAAATTGTCGTAAAAAAATTGCTGAAAATTTATCATCAAAAGTTGCTTCAAAAAAATTGTTGCTGCCAATTTAATTTCCCAACGGCTATTTTGCTTGGTTTTAATTGACGCTCCTTTTCACTTTTCAATAATTAGTGACTAGTTTGTGGCCGCGATCTTTTCCACTTGGCAATTCGTTGCTTCCATGATTTCACAAGACACAGCGTGTCGTTAATTCCCACTAGACGGTGAGCTATCCAGATAATTTTAATTCCTCAATATTTGTCTTCTTAATATATAATGTAATTTTGACTTCGTTATTCTCACGAAAGATAACGTGAATGCGATATCGTAGTGATTTGGAAAACGAGGTGAACGATCTCCAACTTGGCACGGCTCAAAAATTTTAACAACGTTGTTTGAAATAATGAAATGTTGGAGCAGATAAATTAATCACGTACCTTCGCACGATTTATTTATTTCTCCGATGTATTGAAAATACCTTCGCACAATTCGAAATTAGCTTGACGATTGACTATGACGTCCTCTTATCTCCTTATTTTTTGTTAACATTAAAACATTGTTTATGATGCTTGCTCCTGATTGATTGTTTCCAAGACACGCGACTGCTGCCCTTTGGACAAATGTTTTTAGGGTTACCAATAATTGAATCCTTCGAACACCCGTAGATTACTTAATTTTTGGGTTGGGCTGGACACGAATTAAAATTCTTGATACCGAACGCCTAATTTAATACTTATGTAGACGAGACGAGTTGTGCCCACCCGAACGCGTTTTAATACTTCCTTTTGATTGGTCCCGAGACGAGTTGCCTGCTTCGGCGATACTGCTATGGTTTGGACATCTAAATCCTCCGACATTTTTGTGAATCTTGCCTACGTAGGGTTTTCAGATATTATGGAGGTGTTTATCGTGCGTTGTGGACGTCCAACTGCCGATGTGAGTCGTTGTTAGATGATGACTCTCTCTGCGTGAAGACGCTATGACAAGTAGACATGTTTGAATGAAAATTGTTTAACTACCAGCCTGCCTCGATTCAAGCATTCACTTCGTTAGGAATTAAGCTATTTTGATGATATGAATTTGCGTTTTCGAAGAGCATTTGTTGGATTCCTACGCCTGTGAGCTTCTGCGTTGGCTGTGAGCGCTAGAAGTGACGTAAGTGGGGACTGCACAATTAAAACTGGAACCGATATGTCCACCCGGCCTCGAGAAATTGCCTGCTCTGATACCACTTGAAGCGTTCTGCTTCGTAATTCCAATAAATGCAAATACGCCACTTAAGGAGGGCAGATCCCCACCATGAATGGGCAAATGATAATGCGAATACGCAAATGAAAATATTGATGATAAGATGATTCCTAATAATAAATCAACCTACAACTATATATAATGATAAATCAATAAATTAATTATCACTTGGAAATATAGCCGACATGGCTATATTGGTATTGTAACAGTTTTTGATCCGGTCATCGATGATCAGAGGGCCGCCTGCCCTCTCGAATCTCGATCGTCGATCGAGATCTATGTCCTCCCACAGAGGGCGCACCTGCCCTCATGTGGGGGTCAGCCACCGCAAGGAGGGCGCTCCTACCCTCACGTGGTGGTCGACTGCCTGGGAGGGCGCACCTACCCTCCTGTCGACATCGTCGGCCTAGATCCAAGTGTTAGGTTAGCAGGTCTCGGGCTATGGGCCACCATGTTATTAGGTCTCGCTCCTCGATATCTGTGTGCCTATGGGCCACTTCAGCTCGGGTCTTAGGCTACGTACCGCCATGTCAGCTGTAGACTTCCTCAAGAATTGTGCCTCTCCTTCGGTTGCCTTGGGAAGCATGCACCTTGTCCGCTGTGGGCCTCTCACCTAGTGCTCCAAGATCACAGGTGGCTCCACCATGGCTCTGATGCCAATGTTAGAATATGGTAAGTGCAAAGAAATAAACCATAATCATTAGAAATATTATTAATAATCAAAGGTTAAATAGAAATAGTAAACGTAATCAAATTGATTACGACAACTAACCTACCGACTAACCTGTCATCCATAGGGAAATGACGTAAGGTAAGTCACTAACCTAGGTAACTAGTAAAAGTAACTACTAGTGGTAAAAAGTAACAAGCTACTTTTTACCATGTAGTAAATAAAATCTACCTAATGTAGGAAAAGGGTAAAATATCCAAATGATGGAATATTTACTCTAACAATTTTCACACTTCCCCTGTTCACATATTAAAAATATGTGAAACGACGATCACAAAAATGCATATAAGTCCTCTACCAAAGATTTTGCAATGATGAAAGCGTTAAAAACAAACTCCTTCAAATTCTTCTTTGGTGATGGTGAAGATTCAAATTCCTCTTTCATTTTCAAATTTCTTTTAAGGATTTTCAAGTTTCTTTGAAATCTTCCATGATTTTGACAGTCACTTCAGGGTTTATCTTAGGTTTATCAATTTTTTTGGGTTACATAAGAGAATTGGTCATAACCATACAATTTTTAGTAATTGATAAGTACATGGTTCAAATCACAGGGCTGTTTCCACCACCTAAACTTGTCAATTACAAACTATATTTAAAAATCCTACATTTAAAAAATCTCAGTTTAGTATCTTTGGACTATACAGCAAGCAAAACAAGTAATAAAGCAAGATTAGTAGGAAACATCAAACGATAAGTTCTATGATGAGGATTCCTAACCTTTGCATCAGCAGTGAAGCCCTCCATGAACTTGACTTCCAGGTAACCTTGAAGACCTAGAAGAGGCATTACAGCTAGTATCAGAAGCGACAGCTGCCAATTTGCAGTAAAAGATATGGCAAGACCAGCAATGATGGTTGAAATATTTTGAACAACAAGTGACAGTGCATCTCCCACCATACTACGGACAGTTGCAGCATCTGTTGATAACCTTGCACTAATTGCACCACTGGAACCAGAAATGCATTCAGAATGTTCTTTAATATCTATCTTCTACACAGCTAAATATATATGTGTTTCCTCCTTCTGAAAAAAAAAATAGCAAAATTTTCATCACTCACCTCGAGTTCTCACTGTCATCAAACCAGCCAATCTCCTGGTAAACAACTTTTCCAAATGTCAATGATCGAATACGTTGCACTGGCCTGCCACCAGCAATAGCAAAACAATACATCTGCATTGATGCAACTAAGAAACAGATAACTCCCAAGACTACATACATAAGTGCCCAGAGTCTGGCATCTTTTCGAAGCTCATGAGGGGGTTCATAAAATGTCTTGATAATACTTGAAAACAAGAGACCAAAGACTGGAAATTGCACCCCATTAATAGCTGCTGCAATGGACCCTAGCACAAATACTGGGAACTCTGGCTTATTTAGAGACGCCAACCGTAAAATAGGAACATCTTTTCCAGGATCAGACTGCCCATCTTCCACATCTTTCTGACGTTTGGACCCAAACAAACCCATGATGCCCTTCGATTTTTCATTGTCTTCTGGTAAACCAGTTTTGTGGATGCCTACTCCACCAGGGAAAGCATATGAAAATGAATATGAGCGGCGACTTCCTCCAATTCCTGATGAGCCACTGCTTATAGACCGTCGAAAAGATAACCTTTGACTGCCATCCCTGCCGACGGCCTTGGAATCATCCTGCTGTATTTCCAATTCATCAGGATCCTTTGCATGTTGTTCTTCGGGTCGATGCATTTGTTGCAGGCGTATAAGCTGGGAGTATGCACCAGAAGGGTTTGCAACAAGTTGAGTATGTGAACCTGAATATCACATTCTTTGTTTATATCAACATACTGATGCAAGGAAGAAGAATTTTATTATGTTCATGGCCAAATGACAATATGAAATCAGTTGAATTATGCATGCAGGTGTTTCATTTTATCAAGTACTTAGCCAAATACAACTTGAAAATTTGTTACACCGTTTACATATTAATAACTTTTTTTAATTTCTCTAGAGAAAGGGGGAAACAAGTGTAGTATAAAATGACCTTTTTCCACAATTGAACCACGCTGGACCACAGCGATCATGTCAGCATTTCTGACAGTCGTTAGACGATGGGCAACAACCACTGTTGTTCTATTTACCATAATCCTGTCAAGAGCTTCTTGAACCACTCTTTCAGATTCTGCATCCAGTGCACTTGTAGCTTCATCAAGGAGAAGAATACGAGGATCTTTTAAGATAGCCCTTGCAATTGCAATCCTTTGCTTTTGGCCTCCAGACAATTGGGTACCATGCTCTCCCACCATTGTATCAAAACCCTGAAAATAACAAAGCATATGATCAAATTTTATATGCAACACAATTCATATCTGAAGATGAGAAATGCTCCCATCTTGAAGAATTTTGAATTAGAAATGTTAACAAAAATCAAATATTCTGTATGAAACCTGAGGCATCTTGTTTATAAATTTTGCAGCATTGGCAAGTTCAGCAGCAGCCTTGATCTCCTCTAGTGTAGCTCCATATTTACCATACAACAGATTCTCCTTAATGGTAGTAGCAAAGAGGACAGGTTCCTGGCTGACAAGTTCAATTTTTTGTCTTATCCACTTAAGTTGAAGTTTCTTTATATTAATACCATCTATAAGCACTTCACCAGCTTGTGGATCATAGAACCTCTCTATAAGACTGATGACTGTGGACTTTCCACTGCCACTCTCTCCAACTAAAGCTGCGGTGGTGCCCCTAGGTATTTCCAACGAAAACCCAGAAAATATCTCAACATCTGGCCTAGCTGGATACCTGAAGACCACATCCTTAAGCTCATTATCACCTTGAATATCCTCAAGGGCCAGTCCACTGGAATCATAGATATCAATCTCCGGCCTTCTCTCAATGGTTTCAAACATTTTGTAAGGGGCAGCCCTTCCGGCTGCAAATGCATTTAGAGAGGGTGATGTCTGTCCTAGAGACCTGGAGTGCATGAAAATTTTGATTAAATTCAATGCATATCCACTTAAATGCCTCCAAAAAACTGTAGTGTAAATTCAACTTACATGCCTCCAAACAGAACAGCAATTATGACGTTGATGACCTTGCCTCCATTATACCCTCCATCTAGAATTAACCGTGATCCATACCAAGCAGCCAATGCATATCCACCATTCATGATACTTAGAACACATCCAATGCCAAATCCAGCAGCCAATCCTTGATGAGTAGCAGCCTGGTAAGCAATCTTAAGTGATTTGTCATAGTTTTTCATGGATTTCTTCTCCCCGGTAAAAGACGCAACCTGAATTTTAAGTATTAGCAGTCTGCCTGAGCAATCGTTATAAATAATATGTAAACACCTAAGAAGAAATAATAGCTTCAACCAGAAATTTTAAAACATAAACTTGCAATATGAAGACCTAGTAACTATCTAATTGATCAAATACTCACTGTCCTAATTGCACCAATTGTCTGCTCCACCACATTTGCTGCATCTGCGTAGGCTTGCTGTCCTCCACTCGACATTTTTGATATTACCATAGCCATAGCGCCACCAGATATAACAAGTAGTGGAATCACAGATAGCATCACCAGGGTAAGTTTCCATCCTTTGATGAAAGCTATAACAAACCCTCCAAAGAATGTTGACATGTACTGTATGAATTTTCCAACCTAAACAAATAATGAAAACACAAACATAATACAATTGTAATTCTTCTTTTGACAATACACAATAGAATTGCTTATTTATTTCTGAGAAAGACTATCTTAAAACTTTTGAACTAATTCTATACCATTAAATATCCAGATTACGAAGCTTAAAAAAATCATATTCCTAGCCCATGATAAACATTCTCATTTATGAACCATTGGCTTCTGTTAAACACTGCCATGTCACAAAGCACATCCTTAAAATCCTCCTTTGTTGCACTCAAACATATCGATTTTGATCTAAATATACAATTTTCCACACCCAATTTGCATAAAGGCAAGCAAACCTTACAAGGAAATCAAAGTAGTTAATGCTTATTGAAAAACTGGTGAATTTGGATGAAAATTATTTATGATTGAGTGATTGCAACCCACAAGATGATAGCTTTATACAGACTATGCCTGCCGCTTCTGTTAACATGATAGTTAGACCTTCAAGAAAGATGTTAATATTCTGATGTGCGATATTTATCTTTTTATCATTGGGGTTCCTGATCTATGCAAGTATACTGCCATGTTTTCAGTGGCCAAATATGAATGTTCCAGGTCAAATAAATTTATGTTATTCATGTGTTTGTAAGCATTTCATGTTCAGCCAATAGACAAATTAATGTTGTCCCAGCATTTCTTTGTTTGTAATTATGTTTCATTTTACTAAGACTGGATGTGCATTTGTTGAGAAAAATGCAAGTTATCTTTTATCAATTACTGACTGACCTTTTCTCCCATGGCCTCCTGAATCAATACAGTGTCTCCAGACATCCTTCTGATAACCTCTCCTGTGGATGACTCGCTATCAAAAAACCCAATGTCTTGACGTAAAATAGCCTTTAAGTAGATACTCCTGATACGTGCAGCCTGCCTTTCCCCTGTGCACATCCAGCAAGACACCTCTGCAGCCAGGATGACATTAAGTGAGATCGTGTGGTATCGGCCTTATTTCTACTTACCACCAAGTGTGATGCCTTGCAATATTCATCGAAAATGCAACTGTCTTATCAATCAACTAAATGGGCGCCTGACTATATTATTGTGTTAAAAACGATTCTAAACATATATAATAAATATAAAGCAGGATTATGATCATAGAACTCCCAAAGCATAATGCTAACATGGAGATAATATCTTACCGAGGAGAGATGCAACTCCTGAACCACATGCAAGATAAACATACTTCAAAGCTATCTGAAGCATCAACACAACAATAAGGTAAGGTAATTTCCGCATTATATGAAACATAAAAGCAATTTAAATTCAACATCAAAACTAAACTTAGAAAGAACAAAAGTTTTATACTGCTTTCCTCGTACAGTCTTCAGTCAAAGCAAAGGCCAAATGAATTCACTTCTAAAATATCCCTTTTTAAAATTTGATTTTTCACGAGTAACCAAATTAAACGAAATTTCAGTAAATTAGTAATTATGCTGCATTCCAGTAAGTACGAGGCTTTCTCCTATTTCTTGTGCGGGCTATATTCTGTGGCCAAAATATGCAATGGCAAACATTTTGTCTGTCAAATTCCAAGTCTGGCCATAACGATCTCAAAAACAAACTCCAGTCGCTCAGATAATGGGGCCTTACTAAACAAAGTTTGTGCTTTTGCTTATCATTTTTCCACTTCAAGTCGGGAAGAGAAAACAAAACAGAGAAGACTAAGAAGAGTGGGTAAATATTCACCTTGGCCACTTCGTTCGCCACTTTGTGGACATCTGACTTGTTCTCCCCTAATGCATTCATAAGGCTACCGAACACGATGGTCATAAGTGGAAGAGATATGCCAGTGCCCACAGCTCCAATAGTACCAACTACCATCAATATCTTATCCAGAGAGTCTGCAAAGACGAATAGTTTAGAAATGGGACAACCTCCTTCCTCTCATCTTCTTCCTTCTTGTCCTCCACCCTTGCTTTGCCTTTTTCCTTTTTCTTTTCTGAATCTGCCATGCTGGAGTTCAATTCAGAACCCTCCTCAATGCTCAGGGACGTTGCGCCGGTGCCATGATTTGTAGTCACATCTTTAATTTCTTCCCCTTCATTTGGCATGTTGGGTCTAAGTTTTCCTGTCATTCAATTCAGTACAGACATCAAATTTTCAGCAGGTCTGTGACAAACATGAAAGGATATGGGATTCTTAAAGATTAAAAACGGTGTATCAAGTTTGTGGGAAACTTCAATGTTGGCAGAAAATTGATCCGGACAAAAATAACAACATGCATACTCAAAGCGCGAAGACCAAATTTGAAATAGATTGAAAATAAAGTGAGTGGAAACTGTTAATATGACTTTAGGAGCTTTAGCTTTTCAAAGAAAGATTCAAAACCCGGAGCTAAGTCGTGACAAATACATGACAAATTGGCTCCATGATGCTTAGATGAACTACACTATGGAGGTGGTAGGAATTTTACATCCAGGCCTACCTGCTGAAATTTCGAAAAGTACGTAATATGCAAAAACGATCGAGCAACTAGAAAATTCTCGGCAATTATAATGAGAAAGCTCACCAAATTCAGTACCTTTTCTTCAAAATGCAGGAGCGCTGAAGCACAGCACTTGTAAGTTATCGCCTCGGTCGAGCTTACAAAGATATTCACTTTTGCTTGGCCAAAACCATAGTGAGGAACCATATCTTATTCTGGAAGATTGAAAACAATAAGAAGACCTTGTTTTATTCCAGAAAATTAAAAACAATAAACGGCCGTCCATAGCATTTCGTAAAAATCCATAAAAAAATGATCGCGATTTTCACACTTACCCTGTCAAATATTAAAAATGTATGATTCCTTTCTAAATATTAAAAATGTATGATTCCTTTCTAAGCTATAAAAATCCTCCACCGTATTTTAGCTTTCAAACAATTAATTCAATATTTTATCAACTTTTTTAATTTTGATGTAGGTACCTAATATATTTTCATATTCTAAAAAATTATTCCAAAAAATATAAGCAAGAGATAATGAAGAAGTAAATAATGTAATGTTGTGGATCCTTCTTACATAAGACAATCTTGAAAAGTCCTTAATATCCTCTTCTTTGAAAATTATTTCCTATAAGAACCTTACTTTGGATAACTAACCAAAAAAATGTTGAGGCCTCCAAGAAAAAAATGTATGATTCCTTTCTAAGCTATAAATTCCAACAAATAATGGTAAGATTAGTCCTCCATAAAATACATAGTATATTTTAGTTTTGAAACAACTAATTTAATATTTCATAAAAAAATTTAATTTTGATGGAGGTACCTAATATATTCTCATATTCTAAAAAATTATTCCAAAAAGTATAAGCAAGGGACAATGAAGAAGTAAATAATTTAATGTTGTAGATCCTTCTTACATAAGACACTCTTTAAAGGTCCTTAATATCCTCTTCTTTGAAAATTATCTCCTATAAGAATCTTACTTTGGATAACTAACCAAAAAATGTTGAGGCCTCGAGGGGGATCCAGTGGCAAAACATTCTTCCCAGGAAAATCATGGAGAATAGAAAATTTTGATTGTTCTATATTCTCATATCCTAACTTGACCAACTATTCACCATCTTTTGTTACATTTTATACCAACTCATTCTTCCATGTGAAAATAGGCAAACAGAACTCTTGAAGCATCTTTTGGAGCTCAAATGCTACTTGTTAGAGTTTCTCTCTTTCAACTATATTACTAATAAATATCCATGATCTAGATGTGTTACTCATATTGATATAATATTTGACCTTTGGACCTTTACAAGCTAGGCAAATCTGAACCCCATGGTTACCATTTTGAATAAAAAATTTCTTCATTATTCACAAAAATGGAGTTCCATGTTGGAAATCCTCTAGGTAGGGTTTGTTTCCTAAAGGATTTCATTATATCAAGAGAATGTATATATTTGTGATGTAGCACTTTTTACCCAATTATTTCCTTGATCTTTTAATAATCTCCAGCCAAGTTTTGTCTCTAATGCCAAACTCATAAGTTTGCAATTTTGTGAGCTTGTCCCTCCCCTACTCATTCTTTTGCAAATCATATCTCACTTGCAAAGAGGAAATCTAAATTTTTCCTCACATTCATCTTTATCAAATTTGGTTGTTATACATGTTGACAGTCTTGAAAGTGACACCATATATAGGGATGGATTATGATGTAATATTTATGAGTTGTAGCCCTTCAATTGTGGTTAAAAACATGCGTTTCCAACCTAGCAAACAAGATTTTATTCTATCCAAAATAGATTTTCAAAGCACCTTCTTTCCTTTATCAAAGAAAGAAAATTGTGTTGATAGAAATTTTCCAACTTCAAACCCTAAAATATCCACAATAATCCATTATAAATCTAGGTCAATGTTCATAAACCTTGAATTCTATGTAGCGCCTCCATAGAGATCTTCCTTGTCAAGATTTTATTTTTTCCTTGTGTGATAATTGAAAAAAATAATTTACAAAATATTACAATGAGCCTCATTATATTACCCAATATTTGACATAATATATTTGAACTAATTAATTGCTTCCATCCTAAAATCTTCTTCTTGCTCAATATTTCTCCCATATTGTGTTAAAAAAAAATCGATGCAATAAAAGGATGAATCTATTTTTTTATAACATGAAAGATATGGTATTTTTATCCCCTTCCTTAATTCATCTCTCAAAGAACCAATATAAATCCTTTTCACTACATCATGATAATAAAAGAGTAATTATTTTTCTTCTACATAAATATCCTTGTATAGTCCATTGATTTCAATCTATTATAAATTTTTGAGCTTGGATTCAATTTCCTCTTTTACTTTAAGTATGCTACCAAAATATTTAAAATTTTAAATATTCATTTATCCCTTTAGATACTTTGACTTTTGAATAAATGAATACATACATAATCATTAACTTTGCTTCAATTCATAGTAACATAACCATCTAGAAGAAATTAGGGTCTTGGAGCCACAACAATTAAAATTGAAGTGGCTTTGGATGACCACTATTGAGTAAATCACATCTCAATAGAATAGGTTCATGATTTGATCCTACACACAATAAAACATTTAAGAGTATTTATTCTACTAATAACAAATTATTGGATTAAAAAAAATTACTAATGATGAATGAAAGATTAACTAAAATATAAAATGTAATAGCCTCCTATAAAATATTAAATATATTCATGTAATATTGAGCATATGCTAGTATAATATTCACCTTCTAGAAAGGCCATAGTTGGCTTGCACATGTAAATTAGACAACTTCTATAAAAACCATTAATGGAAGTTGACTTCTATATGGCTTCCTAATCTACCTGCATTTAATTCATCCTTATGTATTCTTATCTTGTAAGACCATGAGCTTATATATATATACATATATTGGAAATAAATCAAAGTACATTTGGAGTTCCATATCAACTGGTATCAGAGCTAGGTTGATCTAGTTACCTACAATTCCATGCCTTCATTTCCAATAATTTCCAAATTCACCTCACTCTACAAGTTGACTAAATATTTTGTAAAAGTTTAAAGTTTAGTAGGTTGTATTTGATTTTCTTTTGATTGATGATTTAAGATACAATATTAGTACTTGCTTTTGGCAGGGAATTTGAATTATTTATATTCATTATTTATGGGAAAATATAGAGGCACTTCTCACAAATATAAGTGATAAATTTGAAGTATCTTTGCACTGCAAAGAGTAAAGAGGTAAAGCACCATGGCCCTCACCACTGCTATCCTCAACATCACCATGGAAAATTTGTTGAGTAGTGGGTAGAACAACTGCCATGGGCATGGCGAGTGCTAATGAATTTTTGGCTATTGATGCAAGTTAGTGTGAGCCAGGGTATCTAGTATTATGTTTATAGATTAGAAGTCAAGTGAGAGTCGTTATATGCATCCTACCACTTTTTAATCAGCATCTTTGTACCTTTCCTATCATTGATCTCCTCCTTCCCTATGTACCTCCATGGATTCGATCCAATTGTATGCCTTTGTTATCCACCACCATGTTATCCAAAAATTCTAAACCAAGTCATCCATTGTAAAAACCTAGGCATCCAAAAAATTTCTACACCCCTTAGTGAACATTAACACAATGATATCAGTGTTGTGGCCCCCTATATTTTTGGGTAACACTGTAGACAACTTTAGGTTGAATAGGAAATAATGAAGTGAGGTCATTATGGTTTATTAAGTTGGAGAAATGATGAGATGAGGTTTACTAGAAAAATATGTAGAAAAATAAGTTGGTCAGGCACTCTAACATGAGGCGGCTTGGGTGGAGCGTGATGGAGGACCAATATCAAGTCCAACACCTTTAAGGAGTGATAAAATTTGATGAGCCAATATGAAGTAGATTCCCACTATTGGCTAGGGTCTTAAGGAGCGTGTCTATAGATCAATCCCTAATATTGGATAGACAATCAATAGCCATAGCAATGGCTTTCAACGAACGAGAATGAAATTATAATTTTTTTCTACTTATGGGTGTCATAGTCATTATAGCTTATGTGGATACGTATTAGATCTCCAAATATTATGGATACATGTTAACTAAAAGTAGCTTTAGTGGGAAAACATGGTGTTTCTTTTTTAGAAATGCTTTCACGTGAATGGTATCCAATCTATGCATAACTTTACACATGCATATTAAAACATTAATCCCACATTCATAGTGGGGAGGCACTTGAAGCCTTTCTATATATATATATATATATATATATATATATATATATATATATTAGATGCTTATAACAAGATAAAGGCCCATACATAAAAAAAAATTAAACATTAGAATATTCCCTTCAAATCTTGGTTGGAAGAAAACATAAATTATCATAACATTTATTTTTGCTTGGTGATACTATCTTTCTCTCAATTTGAAGCATCCAACATTTATTTATTATAGAGATATATACTTTTTGGGAAGTATTTTTTGAGGCCAATCTAGTGATAGCCATTATTTTTTGTTTTATAGGAGTCTAATATGCATAATGGTGCATCAATTGTCTATTGTAATAAGGATTGCATTCTCGGTAGTACCCAACACTCTTAAATAAAAAGTAGTGGTCTAATTTTTACACCTGCCCTATTTTATAAATTTGGTCAAAATGTCCTCCCTAACATTGACTAGAAGGGTTATGGATATCAATTTAGCAAAAGAGATGGCAAAGTTAGTTCCACAGTTAGTTTCCTAGTGAGCAAGGTAAATAATATTCATGTTCAACGAGATGTTAAAATAAACACTCACCAAATGTGAAGCTAAAATCTGATGGTCCAGGGATCCTAAGCATTTAATAGCTAGATCTTAGATATGAAAATATAGCTTTTCTATAGCTAAATTCCTGATGATGATAAGGTTCCATTTTCTAAATTAAAGCATTTTGGAGTTGCCAAAATCTTTATTTCTAAGCAACAAAACACACAAGATCCTATCACCACTTGGGATGAATTATTTGATGCCTTAAAAGTAGCATTCTACCCCTCTAATTATGATAATTATTTACTCATAAATGGATTTCCTTGAGACAAGGAAACCATATAAAAGGTTGTGCATCCTACTTCACATATTAGATCTAGCATTGGCTCTCATCATGAAGTTTAAGAGCGTACTTCAAGATATTTTTAGAGAGTTTAAGTACACTTAATTTATGACACTAGATGTAGCTTTCAATCAAGCATAATTAGCAAAGAATAATCTTGAAGCACAATCAAAGGGATCTTGGCAGTCTAGCTCACCAAGAATTTTTAAATTGTCTAGTCAATAGCAACAAGCGTTGAATATGCAAAAATATACTTCTTTCTCTCCTTCTTATTTTCCCTCTTCTTTTCCTCCTTATCATCCTCGTCCTTCTTCTTTATCCTTTTCTCAAAATCCTTCTCTTTTTTCACATTTAGAGTTCCATATCAATCACCTTCTCAACATGTCTATTATCTCGTGTATATTGAAAGCTTGTAGGAATAGAATTCCTAAGGTAATTTGAATTGACTAATGAAGCAAAATAATGTATTGATTTAGACCATCCAAGAGTACCACACTTCTATTTTGAAGGAGATAGAACTATGTTGAAGTGCCCCCAAGAATCCATAGATCATTATATGAACCATCATTGTGTTTGATATATATATATATATATATATGATAAGGTCCTTCCAACATCTTTCACAAGGAGGGAGTATATTTAAAGCATATACATTTATGACCAAAACTTTGAAATTTTCCTTTTTGCTACAAAATAGACCTATAACCTAATTACTTTTTTCTTCTAGCAATTTTCAATCCCATTTGCATTTGTTCCATATTGTTGCAATACCTTTCAAAACTTCCATAGAATAAACTATGAAAAGTCCCCCATCTTCCAAATCATGTTAAATGCATCCTAAATTCCACACTGCTTAATAATAATTATTGTATTAGAATAAATTTAGGACTATAAAAACCTATTAATTCCTTAATAACTCTCTTTTGTGGGTCTTATTCAAACCCCTAATATTTCATGATATCATTTTCATCATTACTTTTTATTTTTATTTGTGAGTTTAGCTCCACTTATTGTTAACACTTGCATATTTTGTTTTGGTCTCCTAAATAGATATCCCTCTAATTTTCCTTTTCTCTTCATTCTTTTTTTAGTGTCTTCCTCTCCTTTTTCTATTCCCACCAACAATTTTATCTTTATTAATCTCTTTAATTTTTCTATCTTGTTCATAATGATATTTTTCTTCTAAAGGTTTATGTTACCCTAGAGAATTAAGTGAAAGGAATATCCTCACTGACAATTTATTTTTATGTTGCCCCATAAACTCAAAATTGCAAGAATAATCCTCCATATTAATTACTTTCTTGTCTTGTTCTAAAACTCCTAAATGTTTCCCTAGAAACCCTAAAATGAAGGATGATCCTTCATACTAATTATTTTCTTATGTTGAAAATCCTAAATTTTTGTGGATATTCTTCATAGTCATCTCTTTATTATACTACTTTGGAACCCTAAAGTGCAAGGGATATACTCTACACTACTTTAGTTTTTATTACATGAAGAGGATTTTATGCTATAAAGAAAAATTTACCTCCCCATATTCATCTATACTCTTAATTCCCTTTGAATTTAAACTTACATATTGTATTTCCTCATGTGTCCTATGCTTCTTCTAATGGTTGATCTAAGCAAATTATAAGGGTCTTTGTCATCTAACCCTATAGAAGGGATTTCTTTGCCACGTTCTTGAGGGTGGAAAATCCTTGATCTAATCCAAATTCTTCTATGGTAATGTCTCATTACTTCACATTGAGGTTTGTCTAATGCCCTAAATGTTATGTTCCTATATCCATTGTTTTCACCTTGTAATCTATTAACATGTTTAGTTTAGTAAAATTTATAGTATCATAATGCAATATTTTCATAAGCCAATTGTTGATCTCACTCTCTTGATATAGATTTAATCTTTATGAAATATGGTAAATGTTTTGAAATATCCATGGAAAAACATATTTGGGTATATACAACATGTCTTTGCTTCTTATAATTTAGTCCCTCTAGGATGAATTCCCCTAGAGTTTTGTCAATATTCTTTAAAAAAACACTTTTACTCTACATCAAAAAAAGGCTTTAACGGTAGCTAAAATAAGATGGTTTTTTACAATGGTAAAAACCACCCTAATAGATCCTAATATGGTAGTTTATAACCACCCTCTTAGGGTCACCCTAAGAGGGTAGCTATAAACCACCCTCGTAGGACTAAGACGGTGGTTATAAATCATTGTCTTAGGGGTCAGACTAAGATGGTGATTATAAACCGTTGTCTTAGGGTGATCTAAGAGGGCGGTCTATAATTACTCTCTTAGGGGAACCCAAATTTTTTGGGTGTCCTTATGAGTGTGGTTATAAACCATCCTCTTATATTTAAGAGGGTGGTTATAAACCACCTTCTTAGAGGTAGTTTAAATTTTTTTTAATATGGGGGCTTAAACCCCCATGCGGTGACATCATTGTTTCTTCGAATTTTCACAAATAGATAGTCCATTTTTCTTAGCTACTGCAACCTCCACATCGTGCCTTAGCTACTACAATCCACATTTCATGCATAATCTCCATACCACACCTTAGCTACTACAACCTCCACATCACACCTTAGCTATTGTAACCTCCACATTGCACACACAACCTCCACACCGCACCTTAGCTATTGCAACCTCCACACTGCATGCACAACCTAGGACTCCCAAGATTTGAATCATACTATTCATTTTTTGGTTGGGGTTTGCCCTATAATTTCTTTGAAAATTCTACTAATTTACCTAAAATGGTGAGAGATGAGGGCCGAAGCCGACAGCATAGAACAAAGCATGAAGACAAATTTAATATTAGAAGAGACAAGGTTAGTTAGGTTCAGTGAATTTTGTATTATTTCAAGTATTTTTGTGATTAGGGTTTGGAATTTTTTAGTTTGTAATGTTGTGTTTATGCATGAGATTTATAAAATTTAAACCCTAGATTAAAATTTAAATCCTAATTTAGGCGACTTGTCACAGGGACATTTGAGGGAGTAGAGTTTTCCTTTGAAGAAATTTTTTTGAGGGAAATTTCGGTGTACCATACATAGAACCCAATAGCCTCAAACGAGCCAAATAGAACCCTAGCAATATTTTGCTATGTTCTCACTTCAATAGGAGAACTGATAACTCTGTCACATAATGGTATGGTCTATAAATATGGATAATGGAATTCACCTCTGATGGATTTTTGAAAACAACAATAGAAGATTCACTCTACACTTGGCCACAGCCCAAGACTGTGAAGAGATAGTCATTTGATGGTAGAGCACACTGGTGTTGATAGAAGGTATTATATTTTAGTACCAACCAATCAATGTCATAAACTATTATATTACAAATAGGCAGCTAGTTGCAATTGAGTCATGTATAGCTTAATGAAGGGTGTTGAAGGGTTCAATATTCACTTTGTTGGTGGCTCAACACCCCAGTAACTAGAAGGGCCAATAAGAACCCAAATTCAAGTCAGAGTGGATTCGTCCTTCACAATAAAATAATGAGTCAAAAGGGTGAATGGTTGATGTTATCTTCACTGTAGTTACCTTTAAAACCTTCTCCAACAAACTCACAAAAGAATAATACATTGTTAAACTATTCATTTTATATTTTTTATGATTTTGTGTTTCAATCCCTTTGAATAAGGAGATATAAACTTTTCTATCTCAAAAAATAGGTCTTTCAAAAGCACAAAAAAAAATCATACAAAGGGAAGTATCCTCTAAATATACAAACAATATTATTAAATAATTCACGCAGTTTTAATTTCATTACACTTATACCACTTTTTTAGTAAAAGGTATCTACCTATCAACCAGAAACACAACACTAGCTACTTCGCTGACATGGAACAAGTACTCCAACTATCATGGATGCTTAATCAAATACTTATCAATGTAAAATGTTTACCAGATGATAACCTTAGCAAGGTTTATAAAATAATTTATTGTCATTTCAATTGCTAGGTATTGCAATGCTCTATAATTAGAGAACAGTTTGACACAAACCTTTAGATATGATATTGATGTTTCTATTTCATATTACCATCTAACTCTTTTGGTCATGTAGAGACAAAAAATAATTCTTGTCTTCCAAATTATCTTTATTAGAGGCAACCATATAGTATGAAGAAGAACAATCACATTTCATATGCTAATAAAAGTTGAGGTTTATAAGCAAATAATCCCAAAAATATGCATTACTAACCAAACCAACATTCAAAGTTAAAATTATAGGTTGGTAGGGTGCATGGGTTACAATAGAGACAACCTATGGTATGAAGTTCTTAAAATCACAACCTTTGCATTTACAATTGCTTCAGACAAACTATCCATGGACTCCTCAACCACATCCATGCGACATCCAAGATCACCCTTTTCATCTTCTTCCTCTGACTCAACCATGCATTCATGCACTTGGTTGACCAATTCCTTGCAATCATGAAACTTCGTGACCAATTTCTGAGACTGCCAAGTACTCTTCTAAATAAACTCGGTGTGTCTCATGGTAAGGTCCAGAGAGGGCGCAACACTTTATATATATATATATATATATATATATATATATATATATATATATATATATATATATATATATATTTGATTATTTTCATCATCCACTCTACTTTTTAGATGTAATTTCATTTACAAATATTGTTATTTATTTTTTTGAGGCTTATGCATGTTTGGGAATCCTCTTTGGATATACAAGTAATATATACAATTTATACAAGTAATATATCAACTATAAAAAAGAAATATTATTTATGACAATAAGCTATATTTCTTTAAGTATAGCATGTTATGGAGTCTTGAAAAACAAACTATAAGAGTTTGCATTATTTTGTACATTTTAATATGTTTTTATGATGTTTAAAAGATTTATTATCAATTTTGATGAGCTACAATGAAGGGGCAACAACTTGTTAGTTTTTGTTCTAGGTCTACCAATATAAGACTTATATCTCAATTGTTTGCAAAATTTATTTTGTTATTTTAAGTTCTAGGTCTACAATTTATGTAGATTTAGAAAAATTACAAGATATTTTACATACCCTTACATCTAGCTGTCGTCTGGCAGTCTATGAATGAAGATGCCTTACAAATTTATTTTCCAACAAAACCATTTTCATCTCCTAAGAATTAAATTATTTCCACATATTTGATTAGTTATTTATTTTTCAGAGCATTCTTTACCCTAGATGGGGCTTATGTATATGATGGTGCCTAGTGAATTTTTTAAGGCTACCTAGTTAATGAAAATATCCTATTCAAATGTATACGTATGTAAACATTTTTGTGTCATATATTTTTTCTTTTCATATATTAAATATATATGCTTTTTCTAATGTTATATATAGTTGTATTCATATTAGATCTAGAAAATTTATCGTATCCATATTTGATTTCGTACCAGTATCAGATATTGTATCCATTTTCATCCAACATAGACATTATCAATAAAAGCTACCCACAAAGGCACAACCATCTAGCACTAACCAAGTTTCAATGAGCTCTTCCCTATAAGATATCTAGTTGTGCTTTTGGAGTAGCTATCAGCACATCCTTGATAAATTTAGTAAATGAAGAACCATATATTGCCAACTAAGTAATGAAGTCATTTCAAAATATTAGCAAGTTAAGAATATTAAAATTTTGCCACCAAATTGTTTATATTTACATTCAAAGTATTAAGGGGTTCAAGGCTATGATATGGTAAAGAGCCTTTAGAATTTTACTGAATGGGATAAGAACCCCTTAAGAAATTTTAGAGATAACAATTCTTTTAGCTTAAAATTATACCATTAAGGATATATTTTCAAAACTTGAGGATATCAATAATATGCAAAATTCAGTCACCATTTTTAAGTTTGATTTCATCTTTCTCATGACATTGCAATATGAAATTTTGTTTCTTTACAAAACAAACTCAGAAATAAACTAATTATTGTAGGGCAAAAATACACACATTCTTCTTTGTGGTTTAAGTGTAAAAAAAAATCACCTACTTACTATCTCCATACAATAAATCCCTGCATATCATTATAAATTTGGCATTATAGTCTCCTGGTCTACTATGATAAATGACACAAGACTAAGTAATTAGCAACTTCTTTTGATATTTTATCCATTGTTTCATATGGTAAGCATTGATTTTCTATGTTCTATTTGTTTAACAATAAATAAGAAGGGTGCTATATACACAAATTCAAACAATAACAATAAATTTTATTGCTTCTAGTCCCAACACAAGAGCAATACAATATGCTTTGTTTTTGGTAGTGGTATATTATTTAAGCTACCCATTGTATATGATCTCTCTTCTTGTAACATTATAAGGCAAATACCACAACAATTGGAAATCAATTTTCTTTTCTTGCTACAATTTACAAAGGCCATGCATGAATAATTTTATAGTTGGTTATATTATCAAAATTTATTCTTTAAATAGGACCTTTAAAACATCACAAACTTCATTTTTGAGAAAGAAGCCATAGTTATTTTATATTATAATCTCATGCTAAAAGGTTAACCTCAGCACAAGTGAATAAGATCAAGAAAAGTGCCAAAATTATTTAGGTTTCTAAATCTGCCTTAGAAATAAAGATTTTGTGGCAAGTAAAAAAGAGAAAATATGTACAGGTATCCATAGAGGGAAAATTCATAGAAATAATATTTGACATTTATCATTCATACTATTGTCTCAAAATGCTCTATATATTTGCAATACACAATTGTGAGAGTGATGTGTGACATTCAAAACAACAATATTTTTGTATAAGGCCTATGTAGCATATTTGATCTTTAGAAGGCCTCTAAAATTATTGTTTGCTTAAATAAATTGCACTTCCAGTAGATTAAAAAATACAATTGTAATAACATAGTTGCATTGTATACCTAATCCTCAGCCAATATGACTCCAATGTTATGAGCAAATATATCCATTCACCATCTATTGGTTGAATTTTTTTAGATTATCAAAATCTTGGAGTGCCTATGATGTCCTCGGATTTCCCACTACTCAATTTACTTTGTTAGCTAAAGGATTTCTCCCAAACTAGATTATTATTGGCTTTCCTTTTAACACATACCAATGTATCATTTTCAATGCATGGTCTGCAAGTTCTATAGATGGAAAAGTTACAAATGCTTGGCCCCTCATCTAGCCCTCCTGCATTAACTTTATGCCAAGTCCATATTTGGCTTCCTCCATGCTTTCAAAAAGGGACCCAAATACAAAGTGTAAGTCATCCACAATTACATCTTTTGCCAAGTTCTTAATATATAAAACAGGAGCTGAGATTCTAGGAGTGTAATTCTTAAACATTGGAAGGGCTAGAATCTCAGTAGGAGGCATCTTGCCAGCTTCTATATAGACACCTAATATTTGAATTTGAAGTAGAGTGTCTTGATCATTGTAAGGAAAATATGGATATATTGTGAGGAAATATTGCCTAGTCTTGATATATGATACTTATTATCATAATCATTCGGTTGCATATTCTTGCATTTTGTTTGGAAATTCATATTTATTTTATTCTTAATACATTATGTCCTCACTACAAGGTATTAGTCCTAGATAGTATTTTATAGGGATGCCTTGTGGCATGGAAATTTATTTACTGTTACATACAAGCTGATGGAATGATGAGAAGCAAAAAGAATTTAATTTTGTAAAAAAATTTAGAATGTTAAGATATTTGTTTTTAGGTTTGAATAAATTTGACATATTTTTGCATTTTCATAAGAAGAAATTATCATGTTCTATGTTAGATGGATTGAAAAACCCTGTAAGTGTGTCTTTTTTATCTTTTATGTTTTTGATAAAGTTGCTTGTGGACTTGTTATTATGCTCTCATTTATGGTATAATTGTAAATTACATTACTGTTTGGTCTAGCTTCTAGTCCCTCCAACATGGGTCATCTCATTTATATTTTTTCAATTGTAGGTATATGTTGTTCTATTTATAATATTGTGCTATCTGTTGGTCAATATACTTTGAGGCAACATGAACAATGGTTGTTTACTGCTTATTTAGGACTACTTGCAGATCATATGTTAGGATCTAGTACTACTATTGTGGCTCATGGGAATCAAAGGCTTGAGAAACTGATGTTCATCAAGTTGCTTCTATCTTGGAACAAGATAGTATGTTGCATGTTTTGTTTTTTGAATTTTTGAAGAACTAATGACTATGTTCCATTTACATAAAGATACTTTTGGGTAAGAGACTACCTACTTATGATGGTTGAAAGATTCTGTACACTACTAGGGCTCTACCTTTTGCATCAAAGGAGTTTATGATGATACTAATATATGTAGAGGAATCAAACAAGGATCCAAGGTATATCATATAAATATCCTGAGTTATTGAACATTGCCTAAAAATATCATGATTTTGTTAATTTATTGTCTTTGGCTATTAGCCAATTATGTGGGAATTATGTTAGCTATTCTATTAATTGAAAAAGAGAATAAACTATTAAATGCTTCTACATTATAATTTTTTTGCATGTAAAATATTGAAGTTTGAATTTTGAATACAACTAGGTGGAGGTGGCAGGAATAGAACTTATGACTCTTTATTCAACTTTGCAACATATAATCATTATGTTTGCCAATACAAGCCATAAATACAAAATCATCACAACACTGGCATCAATTTCAATTCTTAGAAACTTTTGGACATAGTAATATTTTTCTAAGTTCCATTTTGATGTAGTAAAACTTGACTATAAAGTTCTTGCATCATGTAAAATTATGTTTGTTCAATGTAGGTTCTTGTTCCACATGACTAGGTCACATTCCCTTCATGATGGTCTTTATATTTTTAGGTTTTACAAGCATATGTCCATAAGCAGGTCCTGCAAACTTATGGTTACAATATTGAAATTTTTGAGGTAGGACTCATTAGATGTGTAATGGACTTTCACCTCACACTCCAGTTTGTACTTCATGTATGAGTTTACAAACATGAAAATGATAAGTGGTTGAAGGAGCATTCAACAATATGGTTTTAAAAAACCTCAAAATTCCTCTTCAAATTAGGAAAATATCAGGTCAACACTTGGAGGATGCTCCACACCATGCCCTATACACTAGTCAAGTGAAAGGGTATTACACAAATTCATGGCAGCCTCATTAGGTATAAATTGAATATAACAACTAACTGACTACGTTCTTGTCATTATTGTTTGGTAGGATGTGAACGCAATAAATGGTTTGAATAAGCAAAAGAATACGAAAGAGAAGATGTGACAATTGGTTTTAATAACTTTCATTCATCTCATATGTCCCCATAAATATTTAACTGACTGTCCTTCATATGAGGTGATGGACATGTTTTTCCTTGTACAGGGAGTGGGAAACTTAATGTAAGTGAAAGGTCCTGCTTTTGGTGAACAATCAGTGTTTATTATAGTTATGTTTACATTCTTAAGAGATTATTTTTTGTAATAATAATGTATAACATTACCTAGAATTGTCATAATTTTGTTAATTTCTTATCTTTAACTATTAGCCAATTATGTCAGCTATTCTATTTATTAAAAAAGAGAATAAACTATTAAATTCTTCTACATTATAAATGTTTTTCATGTAAAATATTGAAGTTTGAAGTTTGAATACAACCAGGTGTAGGTGGTAGGAATAGAACCTATCACTCTTTATTCAAATTTGCAATAGATAATCATTTCATTTGCTAGCATAAGCTATAAATACAAAATCATCACAACACTGGCATCAATTTCAGTTCTTAGCAACTTTTGGAAATAGTAATCTTCTCCACTCTTTTGCTAAGTCCCATTTTTATGTAGTCAAATTGGAATGCAAAGTCCTTGCATCATGTAAAATTGTGTTTATTCAATGTAGGTTCTTGTTCCACATGACTAGTTCGCATTCCCTTCATAATAGTCTTTATGTTTTTAGATTTTACAAGTATATGTCCTGTAAGATGTACAAAAGATATAACACCTAAATAATTATAAATTCAAATTGACAAGATAACATCATGTAACCAATATAAAGCAAAAGAGATAAAAAAAATGGTGCTCTTATTTATTCATATTTGAAAATAGTCTTTACAAAAGGTTACAAAATATCTCTCTTAGAGATTAACCAATTTGATACAAATTACATCAAGGAACCAAATGATAGGTGTCTTCACAAGATCTTTGTAATCTTCCAAAACTGGTTATGGAGGGTTTTCTTAGTAACCTCTACTTGATGATGCAAATATTGAGGAATCTTTATGATGATTTGCTCCTGTGGAAACCTGAGATCAGCATACATAAGCACTTACAAAAAATTAGTAGCAAATATAGAACCTCTCAATATGAGGTCCATTTCCATGATAAACCATTGAAATTAAAATGCGTAAAATAGTAAAGAAATGCATATAAACGGAATGAAAATATGTTAAACTAGGTTAGAAATCAAATTAAATACTGCTAAGACTAAACTAACTAGAAATAACAAGCAAATCATATGTCATTGCGAGGCCATTGTAGGGTACAGCAACTAGCTTTGTTAGCCATCAAAAGGTCCAGTGGTTGTGCCTATGGGCCACTATAGTTCATAGTGGCCACTGAATAGTGACTCATTTCTTTGTGCTTGATGTAGGTCGATGATAAATTTGATTGCCAAATTGATTTTTAAGGGTCTGTCTTTTGGAAACTCAATGGAATAATGAGAAATTAGCTTGAATTCGGTGTGAATTGTGATGCACAATAGTGGGATTTGGCTTTCAAGCTCTCAAAAACTCCATTGATTGACATCCAAGTGTTATGATGCAATTTGGGTAGCACCTCAATACCTATGAGAGAGTGTTCTCTATGTTCCTCAAACCAGCAACACTTCATTGCATCCAATTGATCTCAATTCTTTATAATTTGTGAAGTTTTTGGGTGCCTCTTATAGATGTCTTAATTGGTAATATTAGCTTTCTACGAAAGCCAAGATCAAGATTTAGTTAGAACTTGGTATTCCAAACATTGCTTATAGAAGCTTCCACACGGTTAATCGTTGCACACAACCACTCTATAATGGATTTGGCTCAACTCGAGAAGCCTAGGTTTGTTTTAGGTGAGGTTTTCCTCAAGGGGTATGGCCCGATCTAAGGGTCGTCATTGGGTCCAATGGTTGCCAAGCCGTTGCTAGGGGGGATAGCAGCCCAGGCTATAAAGGGTCAAATTGCTCTATTTGAGTGGTTAGAACCATTGTTAGGTCTTGGGAAGGCCCAAGATGAGTCATATGGCCTGAAAAGGTTTCCATATGAGTAGCCTCCTCAACATGATATATTTTGATTCATCAATGAATTATTTGGTTCAAATAACCTTATGGTAGTTTACTCATCTTATCGGATTGCATGGATAGCAAGTCGTTACAACTGCCAAGTGTATAGGGTAAATAACTAGGTACAAAGTGCATGTGAGATTTTTTTTATTTTATTTTTTTGTTATTTTTTATTTTTTATGAAATTGACCATTAGATGTTAAATGATCAATTTAAAGCTCATGATACTGACAAAAATGCATGCATTTATTGTCATTCGAAGGTCATCCTCGGGTATAGTGATGGTGATGTACAAATTTTGAGGTCATCACAGGGTATAACGACTGCACTGAAATATGACCGTCCTACAAAAGAATGACTACCAAATTTAGAAAATATAAAAGCAATTTTTGGTAATTTTTATTGTCATTTTACAGTTGGCAGTGAAAGAAAAGTTGAGTTGTGAGGTAGAAGAAATAGATATTGATGCGGAACTTTGTTGAACTTACTACAAATAATCATGATGGATTAAGCAGAGGCATCCACTAGTGGACGATCCAAAGCTAATAAGGTATATCCCTCAATCCTTCACTCGTAAATTATGAAATTTAAAATAAACCTCAGTAAGTAATGAATTAAAGGAACCTCATTAAAATATAGGTAATGAACCACACCCTAGTTAGGAATGTATCTTAGGTTAGCTTAGGGGTAGGAAAATTTAGTATTTAGCCTTTTTAGAAAGGTGAATGTACCCATTTAGATGCCATTGTGGGACCATCCCTGGCAAGAGCAACTCCTCTTTTATGGGAAGGGGGTTGTCGGGAAGTCCGACGATCGCAATTGAATTCCAACGGTTAAAAATTTGACCATTGGAGGTGGTTGTCACTAGGTTTGACAATGAAACTTGATGATCATCAGGCCCAGAGTGGCCTCCAATTTTAGGAAAAAAAATTGAATTTTGGTTTGATTTTTTATTTTTATTTTTTAGATTTTGATTGAGTTTTTTTATGTTTTCAGATTTTTGTGTTTATTTGTGGGATGTTGGGGGTCATACTTTGACATCTCGGGCTAAGGAGCCTAACCTATTCATAGATCTATGAGAGGTACTCGACACTTATGATTGGGTATGATTTGAGGTGATCGACCTCAAACATGTTGTGCGGCTACTGATTGTGATGTTATATCAGTCCTATCTCATGACCCTGACTCATCGATGGGACAGTAGGACCAATACTTTTTATCTCCTAACTGGAAATATGATAGTGACATTAGATGATATCTACCAAATTTTTAGGATCCCCATTAAGGGATTGGCCATTACCTCTACTCATATTCAGGATTGACAGAAGGTTCTATAATGGTTTTTTATGCCAAGACAACTGAGGCTTTGGCAAATATAGATCATGGTGAGGTGCTAGTTAGTAGGTGGTATGATGCATGCATATTCTCTCATCACTAGGTAGTGGTGATGTGCATCATCTCCAATGTGTTACTGCTAGACTCCTCAAGAGTGAGGTTCCTTTGGAACCTCCTAGACATGGTGCAGGACTTATTGGAGTGTGACCTGGAGTAGCCTATCATTATGGCATGGGGGAGCACTCTACTGGTGTATGTCTATGATGAGCTATATGAGATACAACATTGGCAGTGGATGGTATTGGGGTGCAGTCTATTACTCCAAATCTAATATGGGTAGATAAACCCATTAGATTATCGATGTCCTGAACATATCTAGGGAACAATGACATTGGCTATGTAGCATGGTGGTCATGGGATAAGGAGGTTGGTCGGAGTCACCCACATGGAGGTATTCTATCACATTATACAGGGTCCCTAGAGGGACTACAACATGATCAAGTTATATGGAGACCCTACTGGATTACCCAGATTATCCTGAGATGATAGGGTACTTGGCTAGAGTGAGGTACAATAGATGGCTCATTGGGTTCCATGGGACTGAGAGAGAGTACTTCCATTACTCTTGGGTGACTTGATAGTTTGAAATTATGCAGGATGTTCTAGAGGATCCAATCCTCTATCATCATCACAATGATGATATACAACTTGAGTTGCCTATGGTGGAGGCACTATAAGAGGAGGCAAATCTTGTAGTGGAAAAGACTAGCTTAGAGGATCTGGAAACCAGTGTTGAGTATGATACCTGGTGGGTTACTCAGCTATGGCATGATGGTGGTCCTATGGGCATACCTATAGTAGTGGTAGTGGAGAAGGGTGGAAATGATGATGATCAAAACATGCATTGTAGGATAGATGGTGAGTGGGGACAGGTTGCAGGATAGATAGAGGATCCCTAAGTTGAGGATGAGGGCGAGGTGGATGCCCCATCCAATGAGGTGGCACAATTGTGAGTATAGTTTTAGGTTTTACAAATGCAACTATAGACTTCTTAGGATCATCTAGTAGAGTGGGAGACATCTCGCTATAGCTTAGATCTAGCTAAGTATAGAATAGCAGTTGTGGAGGGGGTATGATGAGGAGAAATCTCTCTTCAAGGCCCAAGTAATGACAACACAGACTACTATTGATCAAGTCACAACGGAGAGGTACACTCTATGCACACATTTGGTAGCTAGTACAACCAATAGGGATGCTAGGATAGCAAAGTAGGATGCTCTTCAGATGCATTTAGCAAACATGACCAGAGGCTAGGGTGAACCTTCCACTCCAGCTTCTCAGGGACCAGTAGTATAAGGTGGAGATACTAATATTAGGATATTGCAGAGCCTACTAGATGAGAGTGTGGACCAGCACAGAGTAGATGTAGCATATATTATTGCTCTTGAGACTCTATTTAGGCTACATGGGGGTAGTCTTCCAAAGAGGTCTATAGTAGAGGAATCTCAATGGAGCAGGCACAGTGAGTCTGGGTAGTCATCAATGCGGCTTAGTCACAGGTCATCAGCTAGACTAGAGAGATCAGTAGCCAGTGGTTCTATACAGCCTCACAAATATGGGGTTGAAGATGGAGGCAACTCTGAGGGTACAAGCCCCACTTGATTTTATGTCATGTATTTATCATTTTGATTGTAAGGTCTGAGGACCTACACAATTGTAGCATGTGGGTAATTTTATACCATGATGTACTTTACTCTTCACACATATATATATGATCTCCGTTTATGGCTTATTATGTATCTTATGGTTTATTTTATGTTTATGGATGCATTGATAGATGTAATTATTATATGGTGATGTGATGTTCTCTATGCAATGTACTAATGACATGCAATAGTTAGATAATTGATGTATTATTAGATTCTATGATCTAGATATATGGATGCACTGCTATGTATGCTTATATGGATGCAGTAGTTAATGTTAAATACATGTTTAGATTTGTTTAATTGTTTATGCATTTAATTTTGGTTATATGATTTGGTGGATGTAATGTATGTGTAATGTATTAATTTCATATGGATGGTCTAATACAAATGTATCCATATGTTTTAATCACTTAAAAAATAATGAATGAATCTAATTGTGTTTAACAGACTAATGGCAGACACCACAGAATGTATGAAAATCATGAATGAAAATGTTAACTCTTAGCATAATAATTATTCATTTATACATCCATATGTGCGATGAAATAATGTGATATGTAGGGGCTTTCCCTATAAGCTTCTACAAACTAAAAGATATGCATAAAATAGTCAGTGGTTGCCTAAATATCATTGTTGATATCCATCTAATATATATCCTATTCTATGTACACCCCTTAATAAATAAAAGTTCATAAGGAAAACTATGATTGTTTGTTGATATAATTTATTTCTATGAGGGTATTTTTGAGGTTTTCCATGAGACTCAAACACCCTAGTTGATTGATCAAAGGTTTTATAATGACTACACAAGACTCCTAAAAGATACAAACCTATTAAGAAGACCTAGATATTCACTGTCCTTTTGTGTGAAAAGTGAATATATTAGACGAAATATAAGACTACCTCATTTTCAGGCAGGTTTCATTCAACCCATTGTTGTAATGAGGATCACCCTATGGTTGTCATGATCCTGAGTTTGGACACAGTTAGACTAGACTACTAGGTAATACAAATCGCCAAAAGCTATCTCATGCATAAGCTAACATTGGCATGTACAAAATAATATTGCTAATGTGATAGATATATCACCACGCGTAAGGCTACTCCATTGCCATATGGTTTTCATTCAACCCATTGTTGTAGTGGATATCACCCCATGGCGTTTGAATACTGATGATTCTAAAGATTCAAGCTCGTTACCCCCTTATTTTATTTTGATTGCTTGGGATACTTGCTCATGCTTAGTGGTGAAAACCACTATTTATTTTACCTTTTTATTTTTTTTTAGCAAGGGATTTACCTAGTGATGAAAATAACTATTTATTTTGTTGTTCTTTGGGAATTTACTCATTTTGTGGAAGATCAAGGGATTGTTTGGGTAAGGAAGAGCTTGTCCTTTTATCAATTCTTAGCATCTATACCATGCACATAATAAAATAAGTAAGAAAATATTTCGCTTAATGTGACCAGGATCACTTTGTAGTGTCATCCTTTCTTGTTCAAACTTGGATTGTTAATGTGTATAATTATATTGGGATTTTGATATATGCAAGGTACTATCAAAACTAGACCTTACCTCCAAAAACCAAGATAGTTTTCTACAAACTATGAAAATATAACTAGGGATGGCTAAATGACCGAAAACCCTAGTATACACCTTATAGCAACTAATGAGATGTGTTGAAAAACATAGTTACTCACAATGATGATATGAATGATAAGAATATCATGATTGGCATTCAAAAATGGTGTCATTCGTAAGAATGTAAACACAACCTATCCTAGTGCAAATGCAATGGATGAATATGTCTAATGCAATGCAATGAATGAGTGCATGTAATGAAATGCATGATAGAAAAATACAAATATTTTTGTGTTTTTGATGTTTTGTACTATTTTTGTGTTTTTTGTTTTCTGATTTGTTTGGGATTTTGATGATTTTTTGTTGTTTTGTGATTTTGATTGTTTTATGAATTAAGTATAAAATACCTGTAAGTGAAGAATGTTGAGAGGATCAGGCTTCTCAACACCTTCTAGTGAAGTTAGGTGATAAGTTTCAGGCCCTATCTTCTCTATTACAATGAAGGAACCTAACCAATTGGCCATAAATTTATCTCTTAGATGAGGCGGCAAGTTTGAGTTCTGTTGGTTCTCTTTAAGCACAAGATACCTAACTTTAAAGTCTCTTGGATGGAATTTAATATTATAATCTTGTTTAAGATGATTCTTATAAATGTATATATGCTCAAGAGCATCCACTTATCGTTCATCAAGAAGGGTCAATTGATCAAGGTGATCCTGTCACGATGTGTTGTCATCGATGAACTCTTTCAATGAGACTCACAACGATGGAATTTCTAATTCCAAGGGCATAATGGCCTTAACACCATATACTAGTAAAAATGGGATTGTCCTAGTGGATGTCTGAATGCTAGTGTGATAAGCCCATAAAGCTGGAGATAATTGAAGGTGCCAATCCTTATGAATCTCCTTAATGGATTTCTTCAATATGGCAACTATGGTTTTATTAGAGGCCTTTGCTTAACCATTTGGTTGTGGATAATATGGTGTTGCAAATTTGAACTAAATATTATATTTGGAGGTTAAATCCCACATATATTTATTATTAAATTATGTTCCATTATCCGATATGATTTTGGATGGAATACCAAAATAACATAGAATGCTATGGAGTATGAACTCTGCAATACAAGCTCCAGTCGTAGTGGTCAAAGGGATTGCTTCCACCCATTTGGTAAAGTATTTAGTGGCCATTATAATGAACGTGTGGTAACCTAAATATGGAGGAGAGATCTTCCCAATTAGATTGAATCCCCACTAAGAAAAAGTCCAAGTTGATTGAATCGATTATAAGTCCTGAGATGGTAGGTACGTTAGATTTGCATGATGCTAACATTTTATGCATTTCTTGACATATGTGAAGCAATCCTTATCCATCATGGGCCAATAATAGTCCATTATAAGGATGCACTTAACAATATTCATACCGCTAAAATGGCCATCGTAGGTACTATCATGAGCTTGTGAGATCACCCAAGCAGATTCTTGGGGCTCAAGACAATGAAGGAGGACTCCATCATAGATCTGTCAATACATAATAACTCCTAGCAATACATACCTAATTGTTGTTTGTTTAAATGCTCATTTTGTAGTATGCAATAATCACTGGGGGATACTACCAAGTTTCAAGTAATCTTTTAATTGTATAAGCCAATCTTGATAAGATTGAGCTTCGACTAACTGAACAACTTATTCCCATTGTGATTTGTTATGCACAAATGCAAATTGGGAGATAACCTTATGATGAATGATAGTGTTATTCTTTGAAGGACCCTACGATATCAAGGACCCCCAGGATGCCTATTTTAGAAAGTCTTGGGCTTTGTAGAACCATTCATGATTTGGTTTTATCTAAATCATGTGGATTGATTCCTTATTGCTTGGAGCCTCACGCAATATTTTTGATTATGAGAGTATTTTGACATGGATGGTAGTAAAATCGATGGATATATTCTGAGGGATTAAGGATCCCAAATATTCCATTGTGTTCGTGAAGCAATTAGACGTACGAGGGACTACCTTGATGTCATACCAATCTAGTTGGGCTAATAATGTGTCCACAAGCTCTTTGTAATATTTTAGAATGAGATATCTACATTGATAAATACCTTTCACTTGGTTTACAATGAGCAAGGAGTCACCAAAGATAATTAGCTTTTTAATCTTCATGGTGATAGTTATTTGGAGACCCAATATTAGAGCCTCATATCCAACATTATTTTTGGTGCAAGAGAAGTGGAATTTAAAATACAATGGCATAGGATCTCCTTGCAGTATGAAAAACACAATCCCTATGGCATCCCTTTACTCAGACTTGGAACCATTAAAGAACATATTCATGTCTACTTTGTTATCTTGTTCTTCGGGTTCAGGTGATTCTGACAATGCAAAGACTGCATCATCAGTTAGTTCTATGATGAGAGGCATATCATCTTGAAGAGGTGTCTCTACCAGTTTATCAGCTATGACCTATCCTTTAATGGGTTTTTTACTGATAAATTCAAGATCAAATTATGTTAATAGCATGATCCACTTTGCAATACGCGTATTATGATACGTGCAACTCATCATGTACCACAAAGAATTTTCTTTGGATATGACATACGTTGTATGACTTAGCATGTAGTGGCATAACTTTTTGGTAGCAAAAACCACTTCTAAATAGAGCTTTTTAATGTATGCATAATTTATCTCATAGATTACCAAGGTACGACTGATGTAATATATAGCACGTTCTTTGTTCTCTTTGTTCGTCTAGGCTAACATGGTTCCCAAGGAAAATTTTGTGGCTAAAATGTATAGCAAGAAAGACACACCTAGTCAAGGTGGAGCTAAAACTGGCAGCATCACCAGGTACTTTTTGATCTTAACAAAAGCTTTTTGAAAGTCTTAATCCTAATTGAATGGGACTCCCTTTTGTAGCAGTCGATTCATGGGTCGATATTTATCCGAAAACTATGCTATGAAGCACTTGATGGATGCTACTGTGTCCTGTAGGCTGCAAAGTTCTTTGATGTTTTTTGGGGGAAGCATTTCTATAATCACTTTAACCTTTGTAGGATCAACTTTGATCCCTCTTTTGGAGACTATGAATCCTAGGAGTTTTCTTGATGTACCACCAAAAACACACTTCTTAGGATTCAACCTAACATTATGCTCTACCAGGCGATCAAAGACTTTACGTGGAATATTTATGCACTCTTCATGCAATAATGATTTGGCAAGCAAATCATCAATGTAATATTCTAGTATTTTGTGCATGTAATCATGAAAATGTATGTCATGGCCCACTGATAGGTGACACCCGTATTTTTAATTTTGAAGCATAACTTTATAATAAAATATTCCCCATGGGGTGGTAAAGGTTGTCTTATGGTGATATCCATGACTGCAAGGGTAGGACCTATTAACTTTTGGTTTCTCTAAATTCTCTAGATGTGATTTAGGAGGCATTGGGATCTCAAGATCCACTCTAGGAGTGGATAGGATGATTGGATCCTCAGGCAGGAGTAATTATCTCTAGTTATATGGAGTAAAAAATACCCTGTGATAGATGTCTTCTATGTCTACTAGGGGTCTAACAAGTTCAACATCTCCTGTAGAATTTTTGAGATGACGAAGGTGATGAGGACCTAAATAGACAATTTTATTTGCATTCTCATATTCATTGTCTTCCTCTACCCAATCATTTTAGGAATATCTTCTGATTTAGATTCCTCTTCTAGCATGGGCTCATGATAGATTTTGGGATGTTCTATGGCAACCATTGTTATTGTGTAATGATCCCTCCATAGATGAAAAGGGTTGGGGTCAATGCATGGATTCCAATCAATGTCTTCCCTGAAACCTAAGCTTAGGCATTGCAAGAAATCAGCTAGGAGCTCATCTGGTATGCGTATAGAATACCCTAATCCAAACTTATCCATAGGCAACTAGTACTATGGTTGGAAGGGTGTTATATGACCCTACTCGTATAAACCTAAGATATTATTGTACCAATGGCAATGGTAAAAGTATCATAGAGCAAATTCAAGGTTTGACAAGTAGTAGATATTTCTTTTAAAAGGTTCATCATCGTTGTTGATAACATGAGAATATTTGAAGCTTGGTCAAAACCCTCATATATAAAATTAGTTTGGTTAGGTGGTATGCCTAAGGAAACCACCATCCCAATGGGAAAATAGGGAACACGAGGTCTTACCATATCTTGCATAGACTGAATAATTGGCATAAAATTTACATTTTGAACCAAATATTTTGTGAGCCTAGGATTGACTAAATGCACCATCACCTGAGGAGCAGATGATCTCATTAACGAAGTGAAATATGTAGGTTGATATATATCCTTCATCATGTCAGGAGACTCTTCCTCTTCCATGGGAACAGGAATCTCTATGGTAGAGATATGGAGGATGACTTCAGGATCATCGACCATGGGTGCCTTTATCTTTTATTTGATCTTCAAATCAGATGATGAAGAAGGTTTGCCAAAAGTAGGTACTACTTTTAGTGATGGTGACAGTGCTGAAGTGGATGGATCAACATGCATTGCTCTAGGTTTGTGCTTTGTATGCTTAATAGGTGAACTAGATCTTATGTCCAGATGTGTTGATGGTAATAAGAACTCCCTTGGATTACTAACTTGGTTAATGTACATAAAAGGCTCATTGTCTGACAGGATGACATGAACATTTTCTTCGTGAACATATTTAATGCACTAATGCAAAATATAAGGAATGCACTTCATATCTTAGATCCAATGATAACCAAGTAATATATTATACTGCATCTCTCCTTTTAACACAAGGCATAGAACGAAGATGGTTTTTAGTCCTACCTAAATAGATAATACTATGGTTCCAATCATCGAGCATAAGGCATCATTAAATGCTCACAGTGTAAATGTGGGTGCCATGATATGTGATTTTGGAATGCTTAGATTTTCTAGTGTGGTTGTCATTATGATGTTGATCAATGAGCCTATATCAATCAACACTCGCTTGTACGGAATCGTGTTGATACAAGTGATTATATGCAATGGTGGATCCACTACATTAGTTAGAACTTACTTAATTTTGTGTTCATAGAAAGTGACCATAGGATCTTTGCATTTCTTAATGTGCCCCACAAAATTGGTTAATAAATTAGGATTCTAGAGCTAAATATATTTAAGAATATCCATGAGTGTCTCCCTATGTATAGGGGATTGCTAAATGATCTCATAAATTGAAAGCTTCGTCAAGACCATTAGCAAGCTCTGAGTAAGCCTATTTCTAATGGTAATTATCGGTTGTGGCAGTGGACCTAGTCGTAGGTTTTGCATTGGCTCTTGCTGGGGTGCAACAGGTATCCGAATGGGAGCCACAAGTGGCTCAAGTTGGTTATACCTTCTATTATGAGTAAAAATGTTTATCATTCCCATGAACCCATATGTGGGTGGGCCCATATGTATTTCATTAACTTGGTCCATTTTATTACCCTTGATCTCATGGGTGGGCAAGTGATCTTTAAATATTTCCATTTGTTGATTATCTGGGGCAAGAAGATTGTCTATCTATAACTAGTCCTTATCAAGCATATTTTGTACTAGGTTTTTGAAATTGTAGCACCCTTGAATGTCATGCCCATTTTATCTATGATAAGAACAATATTGATCCTCTCCATATCCTTTAGGCTTTGGGCGGGCTATCTCTAGCAAGCGAATCTCAGGTAATGTAATAGCCTTGGCCTCGCATAATATGTTAAACAAGGATTTCAAATACGCAGATAGTGATCTATATGTGTGAGGTGGATGACATTGCTTGTCCTGACCTTGGTTTCATTAGCACTATTTGTTGTACTGCACCGAAGGAGGTTGAGCCTAATAGTTAGGTTGTTGTTGTGATTTCTTTGGTTTTGGAACGTTTAAAACAAGCTGATTAACTGATGTTGGTTTTTCCTGAGCTACAAAATAACTAACACCTAAAGAATTATGAATTTAAATTGACAAGATAGCATCATGTAACCAATATAAATCAAAAGAGAAAAGAAATGGTGCCCTTATTTATTTATATTTGAAAATAGTATTTACAAGAGGTTACAAAATATCCCTCTTAGGGATTAACCAATTTGATATAAATCATATCAAGGAACCAAATGATAGGTGTGTTCACAAGATATTTGTAATCTCCTAAAACTAATTATGGAGGGTTTTCGTAGCAACCTTCGCTTGATGATGCAAATATTGAGGAATCTTTATGATGATTTGCTCCTGTGGAAACCTGAGATCTGCACACATAAGAACTTACAATACATTAGTAGTAAATGTGGAACCTCTTAAGATGAGGTCCATTTCCATGATAAGCCATTGAAATAAAAATGCTTAAAACAGTAAAAAATGCATATAAACAAAATTAAAATGTGCTAAACTAGGTTAGAAATCAAATTAAATACTATTAAGACTAATCTAACAAGAAATAACAAGAAAATTAGATGTCACTATGAGGACAATGTAGGTTACATTGGCTAACTCTATTAGCCATCATAGGGTCCAGCGGTTGCGCCTACAAGCCACTGTGGTGCACAATGACTACTAAAAAGTGACTCATTTCTTCGTGCTCGATGCAGGGCGATGACCAATTTGACTAACAAATTGATGTTCAAGGATCTATCTCTTGGAAACATAGTGGAATCATGGTAAATTAGCTCAAATTCAGTGTGAATTGTGATGCACAATGGTGGTATTTGGCCTTCAAGCTCTCAAAAACTCCATTGGTGGATATGCAAGCATCATGATGTGATTTGGGCAGCACCTTAGTACCTATGAGAGAGTGTTCTCTCTGTTCCTCAAACTAGAAATACTTTGTTGCATCCAATTGATCTCAATTCTCTATATTTTGTGAAGTTTTTGGGTGCCTCTTATATATGTCCCAATTGGTAATATTAGCTTGCTATGGAAGACAAGATCAAGATTTAGTTAGGATTTGTCATCACAAACATCACTTTTGGAAGCTTCCACGTGGTTAATCATTGCGTACAACCACTCTATAATAGATTTGGTTCAACTCAGGGAGCCTGAGTTTGTTACAGGTGAGGCCATCCTTAAGGGGCATGGCCCGATATGGGGGTCGTTATTGGATTCACCGACCGCTAGGGGGAACAACGAACTATGTTGTAAAGGTTCAAACTACCCTATTTGAGTGGTTAGAACCACTATTAGGTCTTGGGAAGGCCCAAGATAAGTCATATGACCTAAAAATGTGTCCATATGAGTAGCCTCCTCAACATGATGTGTTTTAGGTGTCTACATGCAGGTCTTACAAACTTATGGTTACAATCTTGAAATTGTTGAGGTAGCACTCATTAGATGTGTAATGGACTTTCATCTCACACTCTAGTTTGTACTTCATGTATGAGTTTACAAATATGAAAAGGATAAGTGGTTGAAGAAGGAGCATTCAGCAATTTGGTTTTAAAAAACCTCAAAATTCCTCTTCAATTGAGGAAGATCTCAGGTCAACACCTGGAGGATTCTCCACATCATGTGCTACTAAGAACAAACATGCACTAATAGAATTGTTTCTATTGAGAGAGTGTTTAATAAAGAGACATAGGGTCTTTATAATCGATGGCATAACTTATCTAATAACACTATCACTTAAATACACAATTGTTAAGTCAGTGTCTTTCCATCTCAACTTTCCTATAGATTGATTTTAATTCCTATAACTTTTCTATTGTCCGAGTAAGTACACAACAATGAACATCAATGGTAATTTCAATAGCCAGGCTATAGATAAGGATAATTAAAATACCTATTATCACTACAATTTTTTCATGAGCCTAACTTTTTTGCCTAACTTCTATTCCCTCCAACATGGATCATCTCCTTTATAATTTTTTTTATGGTAAGACCATAATAGGGCAGTATAAAATCACCCTCTTAGGCTTTAATAGGGTGGTTATAAACCTCCCTCTTAGGCCTAAGAGGCTTAACCCTAATAGGATGGTTAATAACTGCCCTCTTAGTCCTAATATGGCGGTTCACAACCACCCTTGTAGTCCTAAGATGGTGGTTTTTAATTGCCCTCTTAGACCCTAAGAGGGTGGTTGTTTGAGGCGGTTTTTAGCCACTGTCATATATCACAGAACTTTTATGATGATCTCATAGACAATGGCTGAATAACAACCTTTAAAGGTCTTTGAGGATGGTTTATAAGCATTGTTAAAGCCCTTATTTTGTGTAGTATTAAGAACCGTTATGTCATCCTCAATCATCTCATTCTTGATAATCATTTATATTGTATCATCTAATACCTAGATAAGAACTAATATAGACTCATCCTTTCTCTTGATTCTAATTAGAGCATCCATACTTTTATTTAAGACACCATACTTCTAGTTAGTGATTCCATAAATGGACCTTCCTTCCATGCTACCTATCTTTTCCTCATAAAAATTCTTTATTTTTTTAATTATTAGAAAGATCTAAAACAAGAAAATGTCAAGTTTGTTCTTTCTTACAATTAATTCTTGCTTGCACTTGCTATTTTCTCTTGCTCAAATATTTTATTTAATTTTAATTTTAATAAACTTTTTAGGTACTTTCAATATTTTTTATTATACTAGAGGAATTGGTAACTCATTACAATTTTCTATGTCTCTTTGTGGGTTCAAATCCTGCTCTTTGCTACCACTATAACCTATAGTTGTACCAAGTAAAATTTTTAATGTATTTATAGGTACTAGCATGACATGCCCTTTGGTACTATAAGGCTTGAGGGATTGGAACCATGGTCTCTACGCTCCCACAAAAATGTTTTGACCACTAGACCAGGCCCTCAAACCTAAAATTTATTTGTTTTTCAATGATTTTACACAGGTTTTATGAGGGGTTCTAGTCCCCTCATACTAAGTGGGGTTTGAACCTTGGACTTTTCAAAGAGAGGCCAAATAAAATTTATGTTTACACAAGTTTTGATGAGGGATCCTAGTCCCTTCTTACTGGGGTTTGAACTTGGGTCTCCTAGCTGAAAACCTGACTTACCACTACGATATCCCTCATGGGTCCAAAGGTACTTTCAATATAAAATCTTGAAATATAGTTAATTTATTAAAATAAAATTAATTTAATGTTATATTCAATGGGTTTTATAGAATTTATACTAGTCCCACTTGTATTACATCATGGAGTATTAGCACAATGTTTCAAAAAAACATATTATAGTATTATTAAAATAATATTTTTAAAATAATTATATATATAAACATGACACAATTTAAGTTTGAATCTTCATATTAGATGTTCACAATTTTAACCACTTAAAATTCATAAAATTTAAATTTTTATTAATTTAATTATTTCTAATAATTCTATTTGATCTCTAACTAAACATTAATATTGAAAATAGAATCTAGGATTCTTACATATATAAAATTAATTCATGATATTTTTAATTGAGATTAATTACATTTATTCGATTGATTTTGATTGCAAGTGAGGGCGGGAAGCAAGTGCAAGCCAAAAGCAAGAGTGAGATAGGAGTAAGCTTCACATTTTTCTTGTTTTAGAAAGCAAAAAAGTGTTATAGATGCAAGCAAGTGTGAGCAAGAAGGAAAGTGTGAGCAAGGAGCAAGTATCACTTCTTATTCTAGATCTTAGGAGAAACTCAAAAACTAAAGGATTCATGTGAATAAAATCTAGGTAACATTATAGGAAAGTCATTTTTGAAAGTCCTTACTAGAAGTAATGATGCCTTAGTTGGAAGTATGAATACCCTAGTTAACAACAAGAGGAAGAGTGAATTATGGAAAACCTTATCTAGGTAACAGATACTACACTAGAAGTGATTATCAAGGATGAGATGATTGAGCATGATATATTGATTCTTAAAATAAGAGGGTTAATATGTAAGCTCCATGGATACTAGCGAAGTTTTTTAGAGATTTAAAATTGTATCAAGTGGAAGTGTGGATTGAATTCAAATTACTCCATGACTTTTCCTCCAAAATATTTTTTCCTAATTATCTTATTTAGTTCAAAAATAAGGGATAAAATAATGGCTGATATCCCTTGGTTTAGGGGTAAATATTTATTATATTTAAGACCATGGAGTGAGAATTATTTTGTGGATATAGAGATTATTAAAATCTTTCAATGTGAATTAGGCTTTTTGAACTTCCTTATAAGCCCATCAATAATAAAGTTTTAAAAATATCAATTATACTCTAGGGGATTTCATCTAGGAGGGATCAACGACTGAGGAGAGAAGGCATGTTGTATACACTCAAAATGATGAGCAAGGTGCAGCAACAGTATTGTCATTGTTGTCAACACAGTCAGATAGATCGGTTGATGCAAAGGGACAGGATTTAAGAGGTTCTTCAGAGTATGTACAGTGGTTTTCCAAAATATAGAAGTGGCCCATATGTTAAAAATCAAAATAAAATCACAAAGAAGAAAATTGTCGTGATATCATGACATGTTGAGCAAGAACGAAAAACTGTCGCGATATCGCGACATGTTGGCAAGAAAGAAAAACTGTCGCGATATCGCGACATGTTGGCAAGAAATAAAAATTGTCACGATATCGTGACATGTTGAGAAGAAAGAAAAATTGTCACGATTTCGTGACATGTTCGGAGAGAAAGCGCAAGCAAGCAAAACTGTCACGATTTCGTGACATGTTCGGAGAGAAAGCGCAAGCAAGCAAAACTGTCACGATTTCATGACATGTTCGAAGAGAAAGAGCAAGAAAGCAAAACTGTCATGATTTCGTGACATGTTCGGAGAGAAAGCGCAAGCAAGCAAAACTATCACGATTTCATGACATGTTCGGAGAGAAAGCGCAAGCAAGCAAAACTGTCATGATTTCGTGACATGTTCGGAGAGAAAGCGCAAGCAAGCAAAACTATCACAATTTCGTGACATGTTGGAAGAGAGAAAGGCAAGTAGAAAAAGTGTCACGATTTTGCGACATATTGCAAGAGAGATTGTACGGATGAAAAAGTGTCGCGATTTCGTGACATATTGCAAGAAAGGTTGTACGAACGAAAAAGTGTTGCGATTTCGTGACATATTGCAAGGAAGGTTGTACGGACGAAAAAGTGTCGTGATTTCGTGACATATTGCAAGGAAGGTTGTACAGACAAAAAAGTGTCACGATTTCATGACATATTGCAAGGAAGGTTGTACAGACAAAAAAGTGTCACGATTTCGTGACATATTGCAAGGAAGTTTGTACGGACGAAAAAGTGTCATGATTTTGTGACATATTGCAAGAGAGAGAGTCCGAGAGAAAAAGTGTCACGATATCGTGACATGTCGGGTTTTCGTGACCCGAAGGCAAGAGAAAGAGCAAAGTAGAAAAAGTGTCGCAATATCGCGACATGTCGGGTTTTCCCGAACCGAAGGCAAGAGAAAGAGCAAAGGAGAGAAAGTGTCACGATTTTGCGACATGTCGCATTTTCATGACTAAAGGAGGAGAGAGAAAGTAAGAAGGCAGAAGTGTCGCGATATCGTGACAAAAGTAAAGAGGAAGAGTACAGAGGCGAAAGTGTCATGATATCGCGACATGTTTTCGCGAGTACAAGCCAAGAAGAGTAGCAAGGAGGTGAAAGTGTCGTGATATCGCGACATGTGTTTTTGCTAGTACAAGCCAAGAAGAGTAGCAAGGAGGCAAAAGTGTCATGATATCATGACATGTGTTTTCATGGGTGAAAGCCGAGAAGAGGACAAAGAGGTAGAAGTGTCGTAATTTCATGATAGGTCATTTTGGCGTGAGCTAAGAAGAGAACCCAGTCAAAATTATATATGTGACAGTTAACTGAAGTTATACGGCAGTTACAGGTGCAATTGTAGAAGAAAATCATGCAACTAAAATAAGAAGAGTTAACTAAAGTTAGTACATCAGTTACAAGTGCAATTACAAAGAAAAATCATGCATCTAAAATAATAACAATGAACTGAAGTTAGAACGACAGTTACAGGGCCAGTTACGGAGTGAAAGCATTGAGCAGCGGTTAAACTGAAAGTCATCAGTCGAAGACCAAACAAAGAGCCGTAACTATTAATAGTATGCATGAGAGAATACTGTGAGATAAAGGAGTGACATATAGAAATTTCTATTAATAAGTTGCATGCAAAAATATGGAAGCTAAAAATAGAGTCAGAACTTTATTATAAAAGGAGGTCTGCGTGGAGAATTACTGGCTACTCAAAACAAGAGAGGAAGTGCTGCTGAAGAGAGGAAAAGTACTGCAAGAAGAGGGTTGGAAGAGTGTCATAAGAGAGCATTAAGCAGAGTCGTGAGAGCCGTAAAAGTGCAGTAAGCAGAGCCTCAAGTGTGTGTGGTGTTTTGGTGAATAGCGAGAGAGGTTGGGTTAGCAATAGACCAGTAAGGGTCTTGAATAAGTGAAGGCATTTTTATGTCAATCTTATAGCTTCAAATTTGCAGTCCAAGTTGGTGCTTGGAATTAGGGGTTCGTGCTCCTTTCTGTTGGTGCAGATAAATTAGGGGTTGGTGCTCCTTTCTGTGGGTGTAGATAAATCAGGGTTTGGTGCTCCTTCGAGTTGGTGTTGGTAAATTGATTGTAAAATTGGTATTTTGCAAAGGCTAGATTTGGACGGTAATCCAAGTAGTCATTTTTGAGGAGTATCCAAATTGGTGAACCTCGTTACATCGTGTGTTGTGGAATGCTCTCTTGTTATACTTGCTTTATTTGATTTAAATATTCATTGCTTTAGTATTAAGAGTTGTAGATTTGAATTTAAATAGCTACACTGATTCACCCTCCCGCTTAGTGTCATTGTGAGACTAACAATTGGTATCAAAGCCAGCTTCCCTTATCAAGCTTAACTAGCTAGGGTGATCTTGGATTAGTACGCAATGGCAGGTGGTGAAGGATTCTCTTCAAACAAAGCACCATTGTTTAACAGAACTAATTACTCATTTTGGAGACTCAGGATGCAGACATATATGTGTGCTTTGGGATACGACATTTGGGAGTCAGTAGATAGTGGATACACAATACCCACCACTCCTCCAATCGATGTTGTCGATAATAAATTGTTTGAGAATAACTAT
Source organism: Wollemia nobilis (assembly GCA_028583015.1). Taxonomy (NCBI): domain Eukaryota; kingdom Viridiplantae; phylum Streptophyta; class Pinopsida; order Araucariales; family Araucariaceae; genus Wollemia; species Wollemia nobilis. The sequence continues at coordinate 2,998,148 of JAQPPZ010017240.1, read as the reverse complement.
AAAGCAAAGAATGCTATCATGTGCGGTTTAGTGGACAGCGAACTGATAAAGATTATGAGTTGTAAAATGGCAAAAGATATATGGGACAAACTAAAGAGCATTCATGAAGAAGATGGCAAGATCAAGGAGGCCAAGTTACAAACACGTCGAGCTCAGTTCAAAGCATTAAATATAAATGACGATGAGAATATAGAGGCATACATGCTGAGAGTTAATGGAATCATTAATGCAATTAGAAGACTTGGCGAGGAAATGGAAGATGTTGTCGTCGTGAAAAAGGTACTAAGATCTCTTCCCCAAATATTTGATTCTAAAGTTTTAGCAATAGAAGAAGCTAAAGATCTAAATACTTTTAGTATGGATGAGATGCATGGTTTTTTGACTACATATGAGATGCGAATAGGAAAAACTAAACCCATAGACAGAGAAGCTGCTTTGAAAGCACATAAAAATATAAAAGCAAAGCAAGAATCCGATGAATAAGAGACATCAGATGAAACGGAAACAAACTTTTTTAGGAAAATAATAAGGGGAAAAGGAAAATATAGAGGAAAGCTACCATTTAAGTGTTTCAACTATGGAGGCATTGGGCACTTTGCAGCTAAATGTCCACTTAATGAGAAAAACAAAAGTGATGAAGGTTCACATCAAGAAAGAAGTGACTAGAAGAAGAAACTAAATTTTAGAAAAGGCAACTTCAAGAAGAAAAGTTTCATATCCAAGAATGTTAGTCATTCAGAAGACAGCTCTGGTGAGGATTCTGAAGAAGAAATAGGTGAAGCTCTTTTCATGGCATTCGAAGAAGAAAAAATAGAAGAAAAACAGGAATGTGATAAAAATTTTGAGGCTGAGGCTGAAGTAGATCTGGAAGGTGAGTTGGTCGTTGCACTTCAAGAGCTGGGTATAGAAAGGAAAAAGAATAAGAAAACTTCAAGAAATATTGAGGATGCCAATGAAATCATAACCAGAGTATAGATAGACAAATTTAAGAAAATATCTAAAGATATCGAAGTACAATTAATCGTGAAAATAGATGAGTGCAGCAAGCTAAAAGAATAGATTGTTGGTTTAAGGATGTAGCTAGAAGAGATGAATCGAAAAATGAGTTTCTATCACAAACTTGAAGGAAGTTCTATGAAACTGAATAAGATTATAAATAACCAAAAGACTACAGGCATAAAATTTGGGCTAGGTTTCATCGAAGGAGAATCATCAAATGGATCAAAGGCCATAACTATAGAACCCATAAATAATGAAGACAAGATCAGGGTTGATCAAGAAAAAATGAATAATGCTAAAGAAAGCAATAATGCCAGGCATGAGAAGAGTATTGACAATGATGGATTCACCAATGTCACTCATCAAAGGAGAAGAAGATTTATGGCTCCCACTACAAAATGGCAAAGACCATCACCCAGGTTCATTCATTCTTTCTCTGGTTATTGTTTTAAATGCAATGGTTATGGACATAATATTTCTAATTGCAAGTATAATGTAGGACAAAGGAACTTTTTTAGTAGAAATGTTTTTTCACCATTGATGGATTATGCAGTAGAATGTTATAACTGTCATAATTTTGGGCACATTGCAAGAAATTGTCAAAGTACATTTGCGGAAAATAAACATCAAGGAAGAAAATTTCAACCAAATGGTTTGAGACAAAATAGAAAATGTTCTGAAAAACATGCACAGGCTACTAATAAAGAAAAGTCAAAACAAGTGACCAAAACTATAATCAAACCAAAGTGGAAACAAAAGGAGCAACCCAAGGAAGAAAAGGAATCCTTGATTGTACAAATAGCATTCAAAGCATAGAACAAATCTGCACCATGGATACTTGATAGTGGATGCTCCAATCATATGACAGGGGACAAACAAAAATTTGAAAAGTTACAGAAATATGAAGGTGGTTCTGTAAAATTTGAAAATAATGATGGAGCTAAGATAGTTGACAAAGGATCAGTTAAGATCAGTGACAAAAAAATCAAGTCGAAAGAAGTCTTGTTTGTGATTGGTCTAAAGCATAACTTATTAAGCATAAGTCAGATTTGTGACAGAGGTCATGAAGTAATTTTCAAGAAGCAGGGTTGTGAAGTCGTAACGAAGAAACTATGGAAAGTTGATAGCAACTGGATCAAGGACATCTAGCAACCTGTATACTCTCTCAGAGACTTTAGAAGGAGCATGCTTGATTGGACAGGAAGAATAAAATTGGCTGTGGCACAAGAGGCTCGGTCATATTAGTTTTGACAATCTAGTAAAAATCAGCTCAAAAAGGGTAGTGAGAGATATTCCCACCATTGGTAAACCATTAAATAGCATTTGTGCTTCATGCCAAAAGGTGAAGCAAACTAGAGCCACATTTAAAACAAAAGAGTACTTCACAAGCAAACCTTTAGAACTAATACATACTGATTTATGTGGACCCATGAGAACGCAAAGCATAAATGGTGACAAATACTTTATGTTGTGCATAGATGACTATTCCAGGATGACATGGGTACTATTTTTGAAGATTAAATCAGATGCCTTTGAAATGTCCAAGATTTTCAAAAAATAAGTTGAGAATCAAACAAGAAAAAATATTAAATGTTTAATATCAAATAGATGAGGAGAGTTCATTTTAGAAGAGTTTGCAGAGTACTGTGAAAAATATGGGATTAGGAGACAATTTTCAGCAACAAGGACACCTTAGAAGAATGGTGTGGTAGAAAGAAAGAACAGGACAGTGCAAGAAATGGCAAGGACTATGTTGACTGAAAGCAAAATAGCAAACAGATTTTGGAAAGAGGCAGTCCATACTACGGTTTACATCCAAAATAGGTGCATGTTGAGGATGTATGAAAGCAAAACTCCGTATGAGCTGTGGTTTGGTAAAAAGGCAACAGCAAGATACTTTAAAGTTTTTGGAAGCAAGTGTTACATCAAAAGAACTAAAGATAATCTTGGAAAGTTTGAAGATAAAGTTGATGAAGGTATTTTTCTTGGCTATTCGATAAAAAGCAAAGCCTACACATGCTACAACAAGAGGCTAAAGAAAATTGTGGAGAATTTTGATGTTAAAGTTGATGAAGGTAGGGAACAAGAAAGAAGCTATAAATAAAACTACCCAATTTATGAAGAATTTATTGAAGGAGATGAAGAAAAGGAAACAAAAAAGAAACAGAAAATTGACTCAGATGAGTTAAGTAGTGATTCAGAAGAGGAAGAAAACAAGAAATTCAAAACAGGCAGCTGGCAAAAAAATCATCCTAGAGAGCAAATAATTGGAGACCCCACAGTTGGTGTTCAGACAAGAAGAATAGTAGTAAGTAACTACTCTCTATTATCTAGCATTGAGCCCAAAAATGTTGCTGAAGCAAGAAAATATGAAATTTGGATGACGGCAATAAATGAAGAATTAGACCAGATCGAGAAAAACAAAACCTGAGAGTTTGTACCAAGACCTGCAAATAAAAATATAATCGATACTAAATGGATTTTTCAAAACAAATTGAATGAAGATGGACAGGTAGTCAGGAATAAAGCAATATTGGTCTATAAAGGCTATGCACAAGTTGAAGGTATTGACTTTGAGGAAACCTTTGCACCTATGGCCAGACTAGAGGCAATAAGAATATTTTTGGCTTTAGCAGTTCACAAGAATTTCAAAGTTTATCAAATGGACATGAAATCAGCATTTCTGAATGGAAAACTTGAAGAAGAGGTCTATATTGAGTAGCCAAATGGTTTCCAACTCGGTGATAATCCCAACTTCATTTGCAAGTTGAAGAAAGCATTGTATGGCTTGAAACAGGCACCCAGAGCATGGTATGCAAGGCTAGACAACTATCTTACTCAACAAGGGTTCAAAAAAGGTATGGTAGATAGCAATTTGTATGTCAAAACAAAGAATGGCCATCTCATTGTCCTTGTTGTATACGTAGATGATATCATTTTTGGCAGCAGTAATGATGATTCGTGTAAATATTTAGCAATTAAGATGCAGAAGGAATTTGAAATGTCAATGATTGGTGAACTTTCGTATTTTCTCGGACTGCAAGTTAATCAAAATGTGAAGGGCATATTTATTTCTCAAGTTAAATATGTGAAAGAGATGCTAAAAAAGTTCACAATGGAGGATTGTAAGCCTGTTAGCACTCTCATGACGACAAGTTGCAAGTTTAGCAAGGATGACAAATCTCCATATGTTGATCAAACCATGTACAGATCTATGATTGGGATCCTATTGTATTTGACAGTTACAAGACCAGATATCTTGTAGGCAGTTTACATGGTAGCATGATTTCAGGCGAGTCCCAAGGAGACTCATGTGACAAACAGTGAAGAGGATTCTTCGATATCTGAAGGGTACTATGGAGTATGGGTTATGGTATTCGAAAGGTAAGGACTTCACCCTTATTGTGTATTTAGATGCAGATTGGGCAGGATGTGTCGATGACAGAAAGAGTACCAGTGGAGGTGCATTCTATCTTGGAGATAGGTTGGTTGCATGGCACGGTAAGAAACAAGAGTTAGTCTCTTTATCCACAATAAAGGCAGAATATATTGCAGCAACTACATGTTGTATGCAGGTCTTATGGATGAAACAAACCCTGAAATATCTTGGCATTAACTTCAGTGAGCCAATTTTAGTTAAGTGTGATAACACCAGTGCCATTAACATCTCAAAGAATTTGATTATGCATTCTCGCACAAAACATATTGCTATCCGATATCACTTTCTAAAGGAGAAAGTTGCGGAAGGTGAGGTAAAGTTGGATTTTGTCCCAACTACAAAGCAAGTAGCGGATATCTTCACAAAACCACTGCCCAAAGAAATTTTTGAGGACCTTCGCAATAAATTGGGAGTGGTCATGCTTCCTAAGAACTGACTAGCTATCGAAACCACATTCTCAGGGGGAGCATTTATATATTTGATTATCTCTTTGCTCATATTTGTAATTTTTGCTAACTATCATAACGTGTGCCTGAGAATGTTGTGCATTGACTCAAGGGGAGTCTGCATCAGCCCTTTGGTATTATTGTCAAAGGGGGAGAAGAATTACAGGAACTTGCACGTGTGTTGCCAACAATTCCAAAGGGGGAGATTGATGAGCAAGGTGCAGCAATAGTATTGTCATTGTTGTCAACATAGTCAGATAGATCAGTTGATGCAGTGGATAGGATTTAAGAGGTTCTTCAGAGTATGTACAGTGGTTTTCCAAAAGATAGAAGTGGCCCATATGCTAAAAATCAAAAGAAAATCACAAGGAAGAAAACTGTCGCTATATTGCGACATATTGAGCAAGAACAAAAAACTGTCACGATATCTCGACATGTTGGCAAGAAAGAAAAACTGTCGTGATATTGCGACATGTTGGCAAGAAAGAAAAACTATCATAATATCGTGACATGTTGAGAAGAAAGAAAAATTGTCGTGATTTTGCGACATGTTCGGAGAGAAAGAGCAAGAAAGCAAAACTGTCGCGATTTCGTGACATGTTCGAAGAGAAAGTGCAAGCAAGCAAAACTATCACGATTTCGTGACATGTTCGGAGAGAAAGAGCAAGAAAGCAAAACTATCATGATTTCACGACATGTTCGGAGAGAAAGCGCAAGCAAGCAAAACTATCATGATTTCGCGACATGTTCGGAGAGAAAGTGCAAGCAAGCAAAACTATCGTGATTTCGTGACATGTTCGGAGAGAAAGTGCAAGCAAGAAAAACTGTCATGATTTCGTGACATGTTGGAAGAGAGAAAGGCAAGTAGAAAAAGTGTCACGATTTCACGACATATTGCAAGGAAGGTTGTACGGAAGAAAAAGTGTCACGATTTCGTGACATATTGCAAGGAAGGTTGTACGGATGAAAAAGTTTCACGATTTCGTGACATATTGCAAGGAAGGTTGTACAGACAAAAAAGTGTCACGATTTCATGACATATTGCAAGGAAGGTTGTACGGACAAAAATGTGTCGTGATTTCATGACATATTGCAAGGAAGTTTGTACAGACAAAAAAGTGTCGCGATTTCGCAACATATTACAAGAGAGAGATTTCGAGAGAAAAAGTGTCATGATATCATGACATGTCGGGTTTTCATGACCCGAAGGCAAGAAAGAGCAAAGGAGAAAAAGTATCGTGATATCGCGATATGTCGGGTTTTCACGAACCGAAGGCAAGAGAAAGAGCAAAGGAGAGAAAGAATCACAATTTCGCAACATGTCACATTTTTGCAACTAAAGGAGAGAGAAAGTAAGAAGGCAGAAGTGTCACGATATCGCGACAAAAGTAAAGAGGAAGAGTACAAAGGTGAAAGTGTCACGATATCATGACATGTTGTGTTTTCGCGGGTACAAGCCAAGAAGAGTAGCAAGGAGGTGAAAGTGTCGCGATATCGTGACATGTTGTGTTTTCACTGGTACAAGCCAAGAAGAGTAGCAAGGAGGCAAAAGTGTCACGATATCATGACATGTGTTTTCACAGGAAAAATCCGAGAAGAGGACAAAGAGGTAGAAGTGTCACGATTTCATGACAAGTCATTTTGGCATGAGCTAAGAAGAGAACCTAGCTAAAATAAGATATGTGACAGTTAACTGAAGTTATACGACGATTACAAAGTGCGATTGCGAAGAAAATCATGCAACTAAAATAAGAAGAGTTAACTGAAGTCAGTACATTAGTTACAGGTGCAGTTATAGATAAAAATCATGTAGCTAAAATAAGAACAGTGAACTGAAGTCAGAACGATAGTTACAGGGCCAGTTATGGAGTGAAAGCATCGAGCGACGGTTAAACTAAAATTCATCAGTCGAAGACCAAACAAAGAGTCGTAACTATTAATAGGATGCAATATTTCATGACATATTGCAAGGAAGGTTGTACAGACGAAAAAGTGTCACGATTTTGCGACATATTGCAAGGAAGGTTGTACGGACGAAAAAGTGTCGCGATTTCATGACATATTGCAAGGAAGTTTGTATGGACAAAAAAGTGTCGCAATTTCACGACATATTGCAAGAGAGAGAGTCCGAGAGAAAAAGTGTCACAATATCGCGACATGTCGGGTTTTCGTGACCCGAAGGCAAGAGAAATAGCAAAGGACAAAAAGTGTCACGATATCGCGACATGTCGGGTTTTCATGAACCGAAGGGAAGAGAAATAGCAAAGGAGAGAAAGTGTCGTGATTTCACAACATGTCGCATTTTCGTGACTAAAGGAGGAGAGAGAAAGTAAGAAGGCAAAAGTGTCGTGATATCACAACAAAAGTAAAGAGGAAGAGTACAGAGGTGAAAGTGTCACGATATCGTGACATGTGTTTTCATGGGTACAAGCCAAGAAGAGTAGCAAGGAGGTGAAAGTGTCGCAATATCGCAACATGTTGTGTTTTCACTGGTACAAGCCAAGAAGAGTAGCAAGGAGGTGAAAGTGTCGCGATATCGTGACATGTGTTTTCGTGGGCAAAATTCGAGAAGAGGACAAAGATGCAAAAGTGTCACGATTTTGTGACAGGTCATTTTGGCACGAGCTAAGAAGAGAACCCAACTGAAATAAGATATGTGACAATTAACTGAAGTTATATAGTAGTTACAGGTGCAGTTGCAGAAGAAAATCATGTAACTAAAATAAGAAGAGTTAACTGAAGGCAGTACATCAGTTATAGGTGCAGTTATAGAGAAAAAACATGCAGCTAAAATAAGAACAATGAACTGAAGTCAGAACGATAGTTACAGGGCCAGTTACAGAGTGAAAGCATCGAGCGATGGTTAAACTGAAAGTCATCAGTCGAAGACCAAACAAAGAGTCGTAACTATTAATAGGATGCATGAGAGAATACTGTGAGATAAAGGAGTTACATATAGAATTTTCTATTAATAAGTTGCATGCAAAAATATGGAAGCTAAAAATAGAGTCAGAACTTTGTTATAAAATGAGGTCTGTGTGAAGAATTACTGGCTGCTCAAAACAATAGAGGAAGTGCTATTGAAGAGAGGAAAAGAGCCACCGAAAGAGAGGAAAAGTGCTACAAGAAGAGGGTTGGAAGAGTGCCATAAGAGAGTGTTAAGCAGAGCCGTGAGAGCCGTAAAAGTGCAGTAAGCAGAGCCTTAAGTGTGTGTGGTGTTTTGGTGAATAGCGAGAGAGGTTGGGTTAGCAATAGACCAGTCAGGGTCTTGAATAAGTGAAGGCATTTTTATGTCAATATTATAGCTTCAAATTTGCAGTCCAAGTTGGTGCTTGGAATTAGGGGTTGGTGCTCCTTTCTGTTGGTGCAGATAAATTAGGGGTTGGTGCTCCTTTCTGTGGATGCAGATAAATCAAGGGTTGGTGCTCCTTCGAGTTGGTTCTGGTAAATTGATTGTAAAATTGGTATTTTGCAAAGGCTGGATTTGGACGGTAATCCAAGTAGTCATTTTTTAGGAGTATCCAAATTGGTGAACCTCGTTACATCGTGTGTTATGGAATGCTCTCTTGTTATACTTGCTTTATCTGATTTAAATCTTCATTGCTTTAGTATTAAGAGTTGTAGATTTGAATTTAAATAGCTACACTAATTCACCCCCCTCTCAGTGTCATTGTGAGACTAACACAAACGTGTGTTGCCATGGATATTTTATAACCTTTATAGTATTCCATTAGCATAAATGTAAAACAAGAGAATGAGATCTACAAGTGGATTAAAAAAACATTGCATTTTAATTTGGTAAATGTTATGAGACTAGACACGTGGAGATTGTAAAGTAAAAATGATGGAGAAATATATGGAGAGTTTTGAGTATGGTAAAATATTCAATATGAAACAAATATATCATAGCATAATAGAAGCTAGGTCAAATAAAGGATTTTCCACTCCTAAGAAAGTGGTAAAAAAACCCTTTGCATCATCAAATGGCAGAGGCTATTAACTTAATTCAAGCATTAGAAGAAAAATGATACAAGAGATGATTAAGTAAAATGTACAAGTTCAAATTTAGGCTTTAAAGGTGTGAAATAATATAGGGAGACAAATTTTAAAGCAAATGTGATGAAGGGGGTCAAGATTAATCCAAGTAAATCATATTTATTTTCCTTTGTAGCATCAAACCCTTTCCTTGCACTTTAGGATTTCAAGAGTAATACGGTAAAGAAATACATATAGAGGATGTCCATGAAATTTTAGATTTTCTAAGATAGCATAAGAAAGTAATTACTATGCAAGACCATCCTTGTGCTCTAGGGTTTCTAGGGAAACATAAAGAAGAAGGTGCTTATGAGGCTATTCCTTGCATTTAAAATACTTAAGGGTAGCATAAATATTTAGAATAGAAGTCTCTTTATGAATAATATAGAAAAATATAAGAGATTGATGAAGATGAAAGTATTGGTGGGAATGGAAAAAGGAGAGGAAGTTCATAAAAGCATGAACAAAGAGAAAAAAAACTCAAAAGGATATCGATTTATAAAGCCAAATAAAAATATCATAGGTGTTAATAAGGGGCTAATCCCATTAATAAAAATAAAAAGTGATGATGAAATTGGTATCATGGAATACTAGGGGTATGAATACAACCCTTGAAAATTTTGTTATTAATAAATCAATAGGTTTTTATACTCCTACAAGTTTATTTTAATACAATAAACAAAATTAAGAAGTGAGGAATGTAAGGATGTTTTTAAAATTATTTGGGAGATGGAGGTTTTCTAGTAATTTATTTTATTGGATATTCCAATAGTATTGTAACAATATAGGACAAACACAAATAGGAAGGACAAATGTTAGAAGCAACATTGAATTGGGTTGTTGGGCTATTTTGTAGGAAAGAGAAAAAAAAATAAAAGTTGGGATTATAAATATATGCTTCAACTATAGTTACTCCTCATGAAGGATGTTGGAAGGACCTTATCATATTTTTTTTAAACACAATGATGATCTATAACTGTGATCTATGGGTTCTTGGGGGTGAATCTATCTCCTCTAGAAAAGCAAGGTGGTACTCCTAGATGGTCTAAATTAATATAAGGTTTTTATTCATTTGTTAATTCAAATAGCCTTTGAGATTTTTGGGGGTCAATAATGACCCCTTTCACCCTTGGGTATCGTGACTCTCTTAGAGCTATGATTTTAGCTCTTTATCTCTACTGAGTGGGTGTGCCTAGTGACCTGCATCTCATGCAGAGGTGTCAGTCCTAGGAATTTTGAGGAAGCATGGGACATGACTTCACTAGATGATGTCCAAGATTTTTATCAAGGTTGTCTCCTTGTTAAGATGCAGTATTTTGGTGCTCATATTTTGATGCTATGCTAGTGTATCCTAATTGACTTCTTTAGCAACAGGTAAAGAGAGAAAACAAAAAATAACGCATAAAGTAAATTGCTAAAAATAAATTACAAAAAGTAAATTGTGTAAATCAAAACCTATATAGCCTATCTAAGGATGGAAATACACCATGAGGGTGAAATTCCCATATTACAACTTAGTGGATGTGTGAACACATGAACCAAGCAAGAAAATGAAATTGAACACAACTTTGACCATACAAATATTCAAATATTATGTATAATTAAAATAGGCTCGTCAGTCTATACATGTAGTTGGCCCAAGGCTTGATTCTAGACTTAGAAGAAAAATAAATAAGGGAGAGAGACAATGCCATAGGTCATATACTTGACACAATAACAAAATCCAACTCCTTTTTTATTTTTCCCTAAAGACAATTATTTATAATTTTTACAAGGAAAATTCAAACTTCAAAAATTTCCCCACCCTTTTCAAAATTCCTCCATAGGATGTAATTAATACTATTAGGTTAATGGTCATTTCTCGATAGAGTCCCTGCTAGAGTTTTTAATGCTTCAACATCCCTCCTAAATTTTTGGAGCATAGATGGAGATAGTCTGATTGAAATCCAATTGCTATACTTTTCCATGGGATCTTCACATTTGCTCCCATATGGTGTCTCAGTTATCACTATTATGTTGAGATTACTAGATATTTTGTTTTGATTTTGATTATTTTATGTATATTATTATCTTGGTCTATCATCAAAACTCTAGTTTTGGCATTCAGTTGGCTTTAATCTCAAAGGTCTGATAACCATAACTTTTGCACTTATCTTTATCTAAGTTGTCTTTTAAATCCATTTCATTTGGTATTGATTTAGATTTCACCATGACCTCGTATGGTTGGCTCTTATACCAAAAACCAGCCTTCAAAATTAGCCAAAATACCTTACTTCACCTTAGTGTAGTGAGAACCCATAATAGATATGTTATTACTTCAATTTTTTAATGTGTATGGGATTATAGAGACATTGGGTAAACTCATATAGCATAAATATTGGATAGATTTTTGTTATCTAACACATGGATGCAAATAAAGTATACAATCTCTTTCGATATTTTATTGCAAACCCATTCTTTTGAGTTGTGATATCCTCAATGATGGTCATCAAAAGACATTTTACTTCTAGTCTATGTGGGGCCAAAACCTTGATTTCTTCTAAATGGTTATGTTATGGTGGGTGAAGCAAACTCTGAAGGCTTATATATGATGGCTTTTGAAGCCTTACTATTAATGTAAACTCATAGGATAATTTATCATAGGATCAAATATATAGTAGTTGTAATATAATATGATCAAAATAATAATGTAACAGAGATAATATGAGACAACTAATATTGTAAGTCTTGTTATATTGTATGATTCAGGATATTATATTCATACATAACTTACTAATGAATGTTATTTGATATATTGTTAGCCTTGATATTTACATATTAGTTGTCTCACATTATCTTTATTTTTTTTTTGAATTTACATGGTTGAATCGGTAGCCACCATAAATCCAAGCAGGCTATCCAGCTTTTATGATCGCCATAGTATTCTATGTTTTCCATCCCATAATCCACCACACAAATCTTCGTGTAGTCTACCTCTATAACCACCATGCCATAATCATTTTAAACCTTTAATGCTGCTACTCACATTATCTTTGTTACATTATTATTTTGATCATATTATATTGTGGCTATCATATATTCGATCATGTGATACATTATCATGTGAGTTTACATTATAGTAAGGCTTCAAAAGACATTTATGGTATCAGAGATACAAGCAAGTAGTTTCTTGTACAGGTTATTTTTTATTAGCTACATAAGAGTGTGACAAGAAGGCTAGAGTATTTCCATGGCTATAGGAATAGCTAGTGAATACTAAGACTCAACAATAGAATTTAAAAAGTTAAAATCTAGGGTCTTTCCACTAGGTTGAAGGATAACTAGTGAAGACTAGGACTCAGGTATGGTCTTTCCACTAATAACTAGTGAATACTATGACTCATATTTTGGTGAATCAACTTGGAGATATTTTATTAATTAGGGAAATAGCCAACCCTAACATTGATAAAGTATATTTAGGGACATAGATAAATTCTTGGTAACTGGTTTCTATCAAGATCATGGAATAAGTTTGTACAATAAAGCTATATTTTTTAGAAAATCAAGAAATTTTATAGTCACCTTGATGTTATTGGGTTATCTTGTAAGAAGGAGAATCATTATTGGAATTCTTAGTATCAACCTAAGATATTTTTGCAATAGAGATTGATCTTTGTAGAAGTGAGAAGCTTCCTATAGTAGATAGAGAATATTTTCATATCCAAGTGTGAGAGAAGGCAAAGAGCTTTCATCAAACAAAGATTGATTCAAGCTGTACAATATTAAAGATTTAGGTTATTAAGATATTGACCTTGATAAAGATATATCAAGTTTAACTATTTTGAGATTCTATTTGAAATAGAAGGCGGTCTATAATAAGTTTTAGATATTGAACGAAAACCTTTACAAAGCAAGTTTTAGGTCTTGAAGGCATACCTTGACAAAGAAATATTCAAGTCTTGAAGATCAAGCTTGATAGAGAAAGATTCAAGTCTTAAAGACAGACCTTAATATTGATATAGTGAATTTAGATCTTGAATAAAAATATCTTGATAAAAGTTTTTAACTATATTGAAGTTTCAAGTCATATTGATCTTGAAAATTAGTCCAAGATAAGAGGTCAAATATTATATATATAATCTCCTATTATAGGATTGAAAGGAGAGTATAGAACCAAATAATATAAGAGATACTAAGAAAGTGGCTAGAGGTCAATATTATAGATTCAGACCCTTCAAGGAAAAGAGTTTGAAGATAGTATAAATGAAAAATAACATGCACATGATATATAGCAAGAGGCAATAGAGAAAGAGTTGAAAAAAAAATATTTTAAGAAGAATTTTTTGCTACAAAGGAAAGGAAGTATTACTTCCTAGTTGCATATAGAAGTTGAATATAAGCCCCTATGAAATCAAAAATATAAGTGCAAAGATACTTATGTTGAAGATATAAGTTTTTTATTACTTAAGGGAAGCTTCCTTCATCCATATCAAAGTTAGACATATATTCATCATAAGATAAGAAAAGTTAATACAAACAATAAGCTAATATGTGAGGAAGAGTAATGAATCACTCTAGTTTAAGAACAGCTTCAAAACTTGAGTTAAAAAATGTGATAGGGTTGACAAACAAGCAACGAGGAATGTAGCACTTGGATAAGCTATGCATATTGTAGAAGCATAGTCTTAAGAAAAGCATAAAAGGATTGATTTGGTTTAAAATATGCATAAAAAGGAGCATAGGTTCGAAGATGATAGAGTGACACTCAGAGGATAGAGTTCAAAAGGTTCAAAGTTTGTGGAATAGCACTAAGAATAGTGCTCGGGTTTAAAACTCAATTTATTATGTAGCTAATAAAAAATAACATGTGCAAGAAACTGCTTGCTTGTATCTCTGATACCACCAATGGCTTTTGAATCCTTACTATTAATGTAAAATCATAGGATAATTTATCATAGGATCAAATATATGATAGCTACAATATAATATGATCAAAATAATGTAACAAATATAATATGAGACAACTAATATGTAAATATCAAGGCTAATAATATATCAAATAACATTCATTAATAAGCTGAAATATGAATGTAATAGCCTGAATCATACAATATAACAAGACTTACAATATTAGTTTCTCAAATATATGCAATCTATATTACTTCTATGTTACAAATGTATCAAAAAACTCTTATACAATGATAATCACAATACTCACTATGTAGGCTATGTAAGCTATGTAGGCAATATCTCTCTATGCCTCTCTATGGAGTAATATATAGCTATTGTAGGATGACTCTTTGGTTACTTGACTCTTCCTTTCCTTATGCCAAGTCTTATGACTCTTGGATTATTTACTTGATACTTGCATACACATGACTCTATCTTGTATGCACACTTGGACATGACACTTGTGCATTTCCTACGCATTATTAGATTACATAAAATATTTACTCACACAATAATCTAGGACACAACCCTAATCTAATAAATGTACCAAATAATGTAATATACTCTAACAATATATATAGATAGATAGATAGATTTTTTCATTGAAAAATAAAATATCTAAAGGGGTAAATGAAGATGTGGAATGTCAAATAATTTGATAATATTTTTAAAGAAAATAAGGAAATTGAAGCCAACGTCAAAAATTTACAAGAGATAGCAAAAATTAATGGAATGGACCAGGATTCTCATGTGCAAGAAGAAAAAAATACTTTCTTATTATCATAGTGCTTTAAAATGGGAGGGGTAATATTGGTTCCAAAAATATAGGGAAGAATGGATCAATGGAAGAAATATTGAGGAAGAAGAAGATATAATAAAGGAAGCAATTAGTTATTTCAATAATAGTTTATCATATATTATGCAAGATAATTAGGTACAAGGTAAATAATCCAATAGGGGTAAAATAAAATCTTAATGAAGAAGATATTTATGGAGGAGCTATATAAATCAGTTTCTTTTTTTATCCGAACAAGGCACCTGGCCCTGATGGTTATTCTATAATAAAATTTAAAAAAATTTGGATATATTGAAGAGTAATATTTTGGTTATGGTTGAAGATGTCCAAAAAAGGGAAGCTATAATAAGTGAGATCAATACCACTTTTATTACATTGGTTCCCAAGAAAGGCAAGATAAAAAAAAATTGACAATTCTCATCCAATAATTCTTTATAATGATGTATAATATCATTTCAAAATTTATGGCAAAAAGGTTGAAAAGCATTCTAGATTGTGTTATCTTAGAGAAACAAGGTCGTTTTGTTCATAGTAAACAATTTCTTGATGGTGTGATAATTGCATAGGAGGTCATGCATTTCCTTAATTCCATAAAAATATCAGGTATTATTATGAAATTAGATGTGGATAAAGCATATGAAAAAGGTTTGCTAGAATTTTCTACATGATATTCTCAAAAAAAATTGTTTTGATCAAGGTTGGTGTGAATGGATTAAATTGTTATTATAGCACTCTGAAATATTCTATTTTGGCCAATGGTTCTTCTGATATTTACTTTAATTCATATTGTGGACTCTCCCAATATGATCCAATATATCCTTATCTATTTATTATTCTTGTGGAGGCATTAGGGAGAGCTTTCTCAAAGGCAAAAATGGAAAAAAAAAAATCAAAGGTATTTAGCTTGCAAAAAATGGTCCCTTCAAAACTCATCTCTAATTTGTTGATGATACTTTTATTTAGGTTCATTCCTTGGATTTTAGATAAATATTATCTTGCTATGAAAATGCTACTAGATCATTGGTTAATACTATAAAATCCAAGAAATTTTCAGTAACATTTCCCTATATATTATGCATATTTCAAGGTTTAAAATTGAAAAAATTCCATCAACTTTAAAATTGAAAAATTTCCATCAACCTACTTTGGTATTCCTTTATCTCATAAAAAATAGATTTAGATATTTTGTTTGAATAGAATGAAAGCTTGTTTGGTAGGTTGGAAAGGTAAGTTCTTAACCATGGTGGCAAGGCTAAACTCATAAAAACTACATTACAATGCAACTCTATTTAAATGATATCACTTTCAAGATTGATAATAGGTATATCATCAAAAATTGATGAAATTAAAATTGAATTTCTTTTAAAAGGATTTGGAGAAAATTTTATATTTCCTCTTTCTATGTAGGATAGGGTTTGCAAAGGAAAGAATATTAGTAGTGTAGTCTTGTGGAATTATAGACTTGTGAGTTTGGCCTTAGGGGTAAAACTTGGGTGAAGATTATTCAGAGATCAAGGAAGATTTGGACAAAAATATTACTTTAAAAATATATCGATTCTCTAAATGCAATGAATTTATTTAGGAAAATAACCCTACCCAAAGGATCCTCAACATGAAACTTTATATTAAATAGTTTGCAATTGATAAAGAAACATATTATATGGTTAATGAATAAGGGAAATTATGCAAATTTTTGGTTGATGCTTGGTTGAAATATTATTATCTTATATTTGATTTAAAATGACAACCATTATCTCATACATGTCTAGCTTGTAAATATCTAGAGGTCAAATATTATATTAATATGAGCAACAACTCCATATCATCGATTTCTATTAGTAACCTAATTGAAGGAGAGAAACTTAAATATTTGTAGATAGGCTTAAAAAGATTATTCAAAAGTTTAATTTCTCTATTTTCACACAAAAGGATGAATTTGTTTGGAATATATCAAAATATGATGGATACTCAGTCAAGTTGAGATATGAGGATTTAGATCAATTGATATTTCCTACTCCCAAATATTTCCCTTGAAAGAATGTTTGGTCACTGGAGGATCTCCCTAAAGCCTCAACATTTTTTGTTAGTAGTTCAAACTAATATTCTTATAAGAGATATTCTACATAGAAGAGGATGCCATGGAAATTTCATATGTGCATTGTGTGAGAAGGATTTAGAAACATCAAACAATTTGCTTCACTGTCCCTATGTTCACACCATTTAGGATTACCTTTTTAAACATGAGAATATATTGGGTAGCTCCATCAACATTAAAAGAGTTGATGAAATGTTAGATTAATTATTTCAAAGCTAAGGCATTATGTATTCTGAGGAGGGTTGGTCCTACCATTATTTGTTCGAATTTAGGGCTTGAAAGGAATAACAGAAATTTAAAAATAAATCTCAAATTCATGCCCAAGTTTGAAACCATATTATTGCCTCTCGTGCATAATGTTGTTTATAGATATGGTGCTCATCATAGAAATTTTTACAAGCTAAAAAATAGGTGTTATCCATTTGGTTGCAATATTTGAATATACATGGAAGAGTCTTCTACGACAATGGCATAAAAATACTAGATCTATTTCAATCTATGGTGAGATGAAAATGTATAGAAATTAAATTTATCAAAATTAATTTTGATGGTGATTCCAAGGAAAATATGGAAAAAGCTAGTGGAGGTGGTGTTTTTTAAATAATGAAGATAAAATTATCCTCACTTACTCAAAACTATATGGAATTTCAACTAACTATGCAAAATCTAGGGCAATTCTTACTGGGAATAAAATTACAAATGAAAAAGGATGGAAACATATTTCAATTGAGAGGGTTGCAAACATTATCATTAATGCTATCAATAAAAATGGATGTGGGTTTTTGGATAAAAAACAATATTCTTCTTTATGTTCATGATTTATTATTGAAGGTAATCTCTTGGAAATGTGAGCATATCTATAGAGAAGAAAATCAAGTAGCCAATAATTTAGTTAATTGTGGTATTGATCTTCATCTTGGTGAAATTCAAATTTTAGAAGGCAACTCACTCAATGAAACTTTATCTCTTCATGAAAATGATGTCAAGGAGCTCATTTTGGAAGCATAACATGAGGAAAATAAAAATATATATATTTGATAGAAAAGGAAATGAAAACATATTTGATAAAAGGGTACGCTAGATATGGTTTAATTAACCTAACAAAAAATATAATTGTTTGGTATTATGATAGGAATGGTCCCAATAGAAGCCACATATAGCTTAATAAAATTGTCCTATATTTTTATTTAGATGTAATATAGCCTATTAAATGTAATATACATTTTAAAGTAAATATATTGAGTTGTGAATAATGTATTTTTCTATTGTTTAATCAATTCAAAGGCGATATAACAAAATTGAATGCAATACACGTTCTATTCTATTTCAATAAGTTCATTACAAAGTAGAATATGTTTTTTATAATTCAATTACAATAATATTTTTTTTATTTATAATGTGGTTTTTATTGAAGATCAATTTTTATCAAATTTTTACATTTTTTTATTAAGTCAATCACATTATATTTAGTTTTTTTTATCAAAGATATTTTTCACCTTCCCCAAATTATTTTATTTTATTTATCATTTTCTTGATATCATTTTTATTAAAAGATAAACAATATCTTGTTCAAATGTACTTTCTAGAATTTAATTTTTGTCAAGACAAATATCATCACCATAATTGGTTAAATTTATATATTACCCTATTTCATTTTATCTAAATATATTGGCATTTCTAATATATTACCTCCAATAATCATTGAACATAAAAAATAATGTTATTATTTATTCAATCCTCACATCAATTTTTTGGCTACATTAACAATAATATGTGATTCTTCCTTAATTGAAATAAATCTCATCATATTCCCATAGCAATATTGATCCATGTAAGTGTTAGATTTCATAGTAGTTTCCATAAATAAATGGAATCAACACATTACCTAGTATTGTTTGAAAAGAAATACATGCAAAGTGAAGAACATAAAATATATGAGATTTTCTATGGACACCAAATAATCCCACTATAAATGAATAGAATTACACTCTAACCAATAACCAAAATGGTTGGTATGGAATATTATACCCAAAAACTAGTTACCTTTAGGTTAAGGTTGTGAGACTGACCTTTAGGAATAAAATAACTAAATATTACAAAAGTGACTTTTTCAAGGTTTACATGGGTCCAAAGATATAGTACAAATAATACAATGCAAATTTTGGTTGTGGCCTCAAGAAAAGCTTAACTGCCACATATTCTAACATCACCCTTAAAATAAATGGGGAACACAAAGATTGATCCTTATCATCCTCCTTAAGGGATACTATCCTACCCCAAGTAGCTTTGCATGCACACAAAAATAACCTCAAGCATGATCTGGATTAAAATATCCATTGCCTACTCTAATGAAGGTATAAAAAATGGATCAAGCATCCCATATGCATGAATCCATCTCACAAAGTTCATCCATGTCTTTATGTGCTTTATCCACTAATGAAACACTAGATTATAAGAAAATTAAATGGTGCTCTAAATATCACATCGAAGAGTACTAGAAAATTCTAAGGAATGCTAATCTCCTCCAAATTCATGAAAATCCCTATGAGATGTTTGGCTACCTCATTGACATGACAATGCTTAGCTTTCATAGAAGATTGAGATATAGTGTATTGGTATCTAGAAGTCCAAGAAATAAAATAGATACCAAAAAAAATGCAAAACCTATGGTAGACCATCGTTCATCCAAATAACCATCCCAACAAACATATAAAAATCCTATTAAAATTGAAGGAGATCCAACAAATTAGTGAATACCCATATGATAGGTCCCTTGGATGTATTTGAGAATCGTCTTAGTCATAGTCTAGTAACTTTTCCAAGCTAGCTATATATACCTAGAATAATAAATAACATTAAACATTTTATTAGATCTAGTGTGAGTAAGATAGATAAGTCCATCCATAAGAGATTGATACAATATTCATCAAAGAATTGGTACAACCATCCATAAGATTTAGGTCTAAATAAAAAGGAGTTCGAGTGGACTTGCAATCATCTATCCTAAAATATTGAAGAAGATACAAAGCATACTTGGGATATGAAATGGTGATGCTAGAATTTTTCTAATAAATCTAAATCCAAAAAAATAAATACAAAATTTCTAGATTTGTCATCTCAAAAGTGGAACAAATTTATTACTTTATATTCTAGATCAAATTAGAGGAGTTTTCAATGATAACAAGATCATAAATATACAAAATAATCACCAAATATTTCCTATCCTGATGTTTTATGTAAACATCATGTTTGATATCACATTGTCAAAACCCATAATTGATAAATAAAATCAATCTTCTCATACCATGCACAAGGAGCTTGCTTAAGTCCATACAAGGAATGATTTAGATGATAAACCAGAGTAGGACCCTCAATTTGAAAGCCAGATGGTTGTTGCATGTAAATATCCTCCTAAATATCCCTACATAGAAAGATACTTTTCACATCCATCTTATGTACCTTCCATCCATATAAGGTGGTGCTAGAAAGAGTCACCTAATTCAATTCATCCTAGCCACTGGTGCAAATGTCTTGGAATAGTCCACTCCATCTTGTTGAGAAAATTCATTAGCAACAACATGTACCTTATTATTTTCTACCTGATCATCCAAAGTATACTTGGTCCTATAGACCCATTTGAATCCAATGACACTATTTCATTCTAGAAGAGGAACCAACTCCTAAGTCCATCAAATCCTCATTTTTTACCATCATAAAAAATTTCCACTTTGACCAACCCTTAGCTTAAGAATGTGTAAGAGGATATTGAGGATCAGCAACAATTAAGATCAATGTTCAAAAAACATCCTTCCAATATTTCTCTAGAGATACAACATGATAAGCATGCTTATAAGCATCTTAACCCACTTAGGTGTTGGAAAACGTGAGGAATAACCATGTGCATTCTATGGTAAAGCAACATCAAAATATAAAATTATGGAATCCAACTCAAGATCACCACTCACCTCATAATGCAAAGCTAAATTATTCTCAACTTATGTATCCTACTCAACATGCCCTAAATCTAGAAAAGAAGGCCCTATCTAGGGAATTTTCCATAAAGGGGTTAGATCAATAGGTAATGGAGCTCTACTCAAAAACAAAGATAAATAAGATGATCTAATGTTAATAAAGCCCAAAATCTCATAAAAAATAATTGAATCTAAGATGGACAAAGGATCAAAAGAGTCATTCACCAAAATATTTGGTGGTTGAGTAGAAGGAGCACCTAAAAGGACCTCATTAGAAATGGCATATTTTTATTTTAGAATCTCATGATTTTGAGGGTCATAAATATGATATGCCTTTGAGGTATCTAAATACCCCACAAAATACACTTGTCACTCTTTGGTGCCTCCTTTCAAATATCCTTGGGTATGTAAGCCCATGATGAATATCCAAAGATATAGACTAAGGACACATTAGGCTTATCTCTTGTCAATATCTAAATAGGTGTCATGCCTTGGACTACCTTGATGGGAACCCTATTAATAATGTATATTGTACAAGTGACAACCTCACCTCAAAATTTATGATCCATCTCCTTAGAATGAATCATACATTGTGGCATCTCCATGATCACCCTATGTTTTCTTTCAACCACAACATTCTGCTCAAAAGTATAGCAAATAGTTATTTCATATGCAATCCCATGAGAAACCAAAAATCATTAAAGATATGAAAAATGTACTCACCTCCTCCATTTGTCCTTAGACATTTTATTTTCTATCCAACTGATTCTCAACAAGAGCCTTGAATATTTTAAATCTTTCAAATACCTCATCCTCAGTGAGAATAATATATAACCACATATGTCTAGAAAATTAATCAATAAAATGAAGTATCTATTTCTTGAAAGAGATGGTGTACCCGTAGCTCCACAAAAATCACTATGTATACCTTCTTATTTATATGATCAATGTGATAAATAGATAAACATTTAGGTTTAACATGAGGAATATGAAGTACCTCATTAAAATAAGAAGATTCAATGTTTATTTACCTACATTCTACAACTTGCAATGAAGAATCATCTCCAATAACAACACACACCCCTAAATATGATTTGTTGTAACTGATACGATTTTTTGAGAACAAAAATTTATTAAAGCTTTGCAATTGATAATTACAAGTATTTATAGGAATTTCATCACCCTTACAAAATCAGATCATATCTCACAGGATAAGATGATATTTAACATATATTGTAATATTTTTGTGGAACCTACCTTACACGATTGAATGGCATATCAAAAAATAGTAAGCCTACATGCTAGATTGTAACAACCTCGGTCTTCTCACCTAATTGCACCACAAAAACAAGCCAAGCAATTTCTCAAGGTAATTTTTATTCTAAGTTTAATGTTTTAAAGCCCTAAAAGTGCTTTCATGTTCATAGAAAGTACTTTCAGGTTCATAGAATTTTATTTTACCCAATGTATCTTTAGAATATAGTTTTTAATCAGTATAGGCATATCAAACCACATATGGGTTCAATATTGTTGTAGATAGTCACCCAAGGGAATGAGATTGACCAAATCCTATGAAAGGTGCAATTTGTGGAATTAACTTGTCTCATTTATCATCCACTTGTTATGGCATGAGTGTCGAGCCACGGCTAGGGTTGTCCTTTAGGGACCATAACACCTAAATGGTGGATGCTTACTTTTCCCATCCCTTAACATATTGAACCTTCAACTAACTGGTCAACTTGTTCTAATAATTGTATGCAAGAGGGTCAGCATACATATGCCTAGTATCTAGCTGATTTTCCACTACTCAAAGTTAGATAAAGCCATGTCAATACCCTAACCTTGGACTTGATCACTCATTCCTATTATGACTCACGATCGTTTATCTCATA
Organism: Wollemia nobilis; assembly: GCA_028583015.1. NCBI lineage: Eukaryota > Viridiplantae > Streptophyta > Pinopsida > Araucariales > Araucariaceae > Wollemia > Wollemia nobilis. The sequence continues at coordinate 2,975,546 of JAQPPZ010017240.1, read as the reverse complement.
CCAAAAATTGTGGTTGAACTAGCTAAGTCAAATGAACATGGGACTTTTCATAGTACATCTCGAATAATGATCTAGAGATGGCATCCCATACCATCCCTTGTTACTTTTTCTAACTAGGTCACATATTCTGACATATTTTATCATAAATATAGTTGCTCTCAAGACTCATTGTTTATACCCACACCTCAATGACATTGGGTGTTTATATATGTTCATTCACCCTTCTCGATGAATGAAACTACTCACTTCTTATCACGAGTTTGAATTGGATCTAGGCTTATATCTAATCTTTCGTACAACTAGATTGCTATATTGTTTTTTAAAGAAAGTAACTAGCTTTTAATTCTAGCAATAATACTATTTAACCATTCATAGACCTACCATCCTTCTCATTCCATCGTTATTGCTCTTTGCTTAAAGAATCTTCTATTTAACAATTTAATACAAACATTCTTTAATTGGTAAATAATAGAAAATATATTATCTCATAATATATCAAAGTTAAATATTGGCCTGATTATCCTTTGATAACTAGGATGGTCATCTAGTTTCCACTTTTGACCTCATTATACTATAATTCAAACTAATTTGAGTCTTACTCCTCCCAAAATCAATAGCTAATAATATCATGATTTAACCACATGATTTTACTTTCCATAAATAAAATTTTCATTTTTTATCACAAGATAATAAATCTAAGTCTAATAGAAAGAGACTTAGCCCTATAAAATAGCCACACCCTCCATTCATGTGTTCTACTTTGAAGCAACATTTATCTTTTAGGTTTCATCCCTTTGTCTCAATATAAAGCATCATTTCACTATGGAATCAATCATAAATTAAACCTAGTTGATTGTAAGGAAAATATAGCATGAGTTTCATTTTATATTTCCACAACAATTATTTTATTGCTTTACCAAAGCATTATCACCCCCAGATTTCCTTAAAATAGGTTATAAACTTACTTTTGGGTTACATCTTCTCTATTATTTTATTTGCAACATACAAGCAGAAATAAGGAACTCATTTCCCATTATTATTTTATATATATAATTTGACAACATACGGGTTTCAGATCCAGTATTCTAATAAGTATACACCCTAGGGTCTATATTCCAAGTGTTACATAACATTTTTTTTTACATTCTTCTATATTTTAAGCATACACCTCCAGAGAGACCTGTTATAACTCGCCTTTATTTTAAAATGTAAAGTTCATTAACTAATTTTATTTAAGTAAGGTAAAATATCAGTCTTCATTGTCTACCAAATCATTTTTACTAATCTCATATCAACTATCCATTATTTCTGGTTAACTTAGCATAATGATATGACAGCATATTTCCCAAATTCAAGCATTACTAGAGTCTCTTATAAAAGGAGTATGTAATGGATATTTATTTGGAACAACACTCTAAAGCCTGAAATAAAAGTACAACATACTACTAGACCCATACTAACTATATTAAATGGTCTTTAGTTTCATTACATGCTCTTTTACCAAAATTTTAAAAATGAAATTAGCAATTATACTTTAACCACTACAAGGCAGATTTCTTGTGAAACAAGACATAGTCTGGGTCTCAAAATATGTGTACTCTATTAAAATCAGAGAGTTGAATTCAAGAACAATTTTAGGAATCTAGTTCATTCATTTGATAAACCAAATTCCAATCACATTTGTAAATAATAAAAGAATTGTGTTTACCCTTAGGATCTCCTTCATCATATATCTAAGGCATATTTAAGATTTGTTTTACATATCTTTTATGTATCATTAAGTATTTCACATCACATAATCTATAAGAACAGGATATTCACAATCCCTATTTACATATGCAGGGGTCTTCAAGCATCAATAACACTAAAATTACATATCAAGATCATATCCTTTACACACTTCAAAAATATGGTATACATTATTCACAAATGCGACTGTTATAGAATTTCATTGTACGCAACCATATTTCTCCACTAGTTTACTTTGCAAGCTCATATATTTTTAGAAGGTGATTTAAGAGATTCATCATCTGACCAAAAGTAGTTGTTATGGATACTGCATCAGATGTTTCCCACACCTGTGCATCAAAGGTGACCTAAAAAAAACCAATCACCTCACCCAGTCCAACACCATCATCTTCCACCATGACCAAATCAGAACCTTCCACTTAACCTACACCCAAATCTGCCTTACACAAAACATTAAATACCACCACCTATCCATCATCAAGAACCTCCTACACTTAAATAATACCAATATCAATAGGAGGAACTCTATGAATAAACCCAACAAGAATATTAGGAACAAGTGATCGCATAACCTAAATCAAATTATGGTGAGGTTCCTATTGATCACACTTATCACCCCCCACCTCAATATCAAAACTTTCCACCAATACCTAATCAAGGATAGAGGGGTTCGAATTACATTATTTCATCAAAGGCCTACAAAGTACTAACTAAACGAATAAATTCATTAGAAAATCAAACCTTGAGCATGGGTTACCAAAAACCCACCTTAATACAACTTAGCAATCAGCCCCTCTATCCATCGGTTCCTTCACCATCATACCCACCACATTTTGATATGCCTAAACTCAAAAAATTCAAAGGTGATGAAGATGCACAAGAGCATGTGACTAGCTTCATGAATATTTGTTTTCATCTTCAAGATAATGATCCCTTGATGCTATGAGTATTTTTTATAACACTGGTTGGGGGTGCTTTGGAGTGGTACAATCATCTACCACACCATAGCATTTACACCTTTGAGCAATTTGTAGATGCATTTTTGGAACTCTTCACCTTTAGCATTAGGAAAAAGGTAACCTTTATTGACTTGTATAGCCTTCATCAATTTTAAGATAAGATAGTCATAGAATATGGTAATAGGTAGAGAGTGATCATTATAAAAATTCCCTTTACCTTACCCATCATGGGTCTGACTCATTTATTCACTAGAATTTACTCGAAATAGATATCACTCCTATTGCAACTTCAACAACATAGGACTTTTGAGGAAGCCCTACCCTAGGCTAAGGTAATTGATAAAATAGACACATTATATTTATATCCTACTGAAGGTTACATTTTATAGAGCTAAAAAATAACAACTCCTAGCTCAGAATAGATGAAATAAATAATTCACATAACCAAATCTCATTTTCATAGCTTTAGTCTAATCTATATCCTATATGCCCTCAACAGCTTCAAGAATAGAATCTAATCTATGCAGCAATACAATTAAGAGATAGGATTTAAGAACTTAGGACTATAGGGATAATTCCAACATTCTCCCCCTTAAAGTTGAGAGGACTGACTAGACAGTATCTCAGCTTTATATACTAAGCTTTAGCAACTCCTTTGGTGAAGATTTTTGCTATGTTGTCCAAAGTGTTACAATGTCATAGTTCAACCACATGTTTCTCCACCATGTCTAGAATTAAGTGATACTTCATATCAAAGTGCTTTGACCTACTGTGGTGGATAGGATTATATGCCAATTGGATGGCACTCATATTATCACAATATAATATGGTGGGACCACTTTGTCTCTCACCTATTTCTTCAAGAACTTTTCTCAACCATAAGGCTTGGGTACTAGCATTTGTGATTGCTATGTACTCAGCCTCAGTAGATGATAATGCTACAACAGTATGTTTTTTATAACTCCATGTAATTAGTCCTGACCCAAGATTAAAACAATTCCCTAAATTAGATTTCCTATCATCTATATTGCTGCCCCAATCACTATCACTAAAGCCAACTAATTTTATAGCATTACATTTGTGGTAATGGATCCCATAATCCAATGTACCCTTTACATATCTCAAAAAAAATTTAGTTGCTTGTAGATGAAATTCAGATGGATCGGCCATATACCTTGAAACTAGAGAAACAACAAATTGAATATCCATCCTTGTGTTGATGAGGAAAATTAGACTCCCAACCATGCTCTTGTAAGTGGTCATGTCAATTTTTGGTGCTCCATATTCTTTGCTTAATTGGATATCATGACCTGTTGGAGTTGCAATAGACTTGCATTGCTCCATAGCAAATTTCTTTATCATGTCTTGAGCATATTTGTGTTGACATATGAAGATACCTTTTCCTTTTTGATGTACCTCCATGCCTAGGAAGTAATGCATCAATCCTAGATCTTTTATTTCAAATTCTTTCATCATGGAGTTTTTGAACTCCTTATTCATCTTAGCACTACTACCCATGAATATTAGATCATCCACATATAAGCACACAATGAGAATATCTTTACCTTGTTTCATGTAGTAGAGAGTAGGTTCAATTTTTCTCCTAGTGAATCCATACTTTTGAAAGTAGCCATCAATGCATGAGTACCATGCTCTTGGTGCTTTCTTTAGGCCATACAATGCTTTCTTCAATTTGTAGACAAGGTTCTCCTTACCTTGTTCTTCAAATCCTTGAGGTTGTTGCACAAAAACCTCTTCATTCAAGTACCCATTGAGAAAGGCACTCTTAACATCCATGTGTTGAATTTTCTACCCTTTGTGGGCAGCCAAAGAAAGTACTAATCTGATGGTCTCTTGTTTAGCAACTAGAGCAAAGGTTTCCTCATAGTCAATCCCATAATTTTGAGTAAACCCTTTTGCTACTAGCCTTGCCTTGTGTCTTTCAATGCTCCCATAAACATTGAACTTGGTCTTATAGACCCATTTACATCCAACACATTTATTACCCTTAGGAAGATCCACTAGCTCCCATGTATCATTCTTTTTTATAGAGGTCATTTCCTCTTTCATGGCTTATTGCCATACATCATGAGTACAGGATTTTTCATAACTAGATGATTCTAGCTCTACACTAGTCATTAAAGCATAGTTTACAACATCACCCTTAGGCTCTTAAGAGTCTTCATCACCATACATGTACAAATTTTCAAGTCTTTTTAAAACTTCATTCATATCACTAGCTTGACTTCTAAGGTATCTTTTTTGAAAATTCTTATCCAACATTTGGTAGGAGGGATGGTACTGAAGTGTTCTCTTACCTCTTTATGGTTAATCTATTTTCATTGGCATTGGAGAAAAAATTACATATCTTTGTGGATAAAAACTTGGAGTAGCACTTGTTGCACTTGTTGGAGTAGAACTCTTATTTGGAGGAGGATTTCTAGTGCTGATTTTATTAATGGGATGCACTTGAGAGGAGCTTGCATCTTGAGATCCATCATAAACAAAAAATATTTGATGACCCCATACTCCCCCTTCATCAAAAATCATATCTCTGGAAATTACAACTTTGTGTGTTTTTTGATTTTAGAGTCTATATGCCTTTGAAGACTCATAATACCCAATGAAAATACATGCTTGACTTTTGGGATCAAGTTTCTTTCTTGTCTCATCAGGAATATGTGCATATGCAAGACAACCAAAAACTTTGAAGTGTTTTACATTTGGCTTTTTTTCATACCATCCCTCATAGGGAGTCATCCCATCTAAACTAGAAGTAGGACTCCTATTCAAAATGTAAACACTTGTTCTAACATCATCAGCCCAATACATGTTACTGAGTTGCTTTATTTGAAGCATTGATCTACCTATTTCTACAATAGTGTGGTTCTTTCTTTTACCCACACCATTTTTTTGTGGGGTGTAGGCAGTTGTTAATTGCCTTTTGATCCCACAATCTTTACAATATTTCAGAAATGCATTTGAGCAAAACTCTCCTCCTCTATCAGTCCTTAATATTTTTACAACATACTCACTGTGATTCTTTACATTATTTTTGAAATCCTTGAAACATTCAAAAGCTTAATCTTTAGTTTTCAAAAAATAAATCCAACACATTCTAGAGAAATCATCAATGAAAGTGATAAATTAAGAATTGTTACCCAATATTTTGGTATGCATTATGTCTGAATGTACCAATTGTAGTGGATGGCTTGTTCTCCATGATTGTACTCTTGGAAACTTTGTTCTTGAGTGCTTTTCCAAAACACATCCTTCACACACCTCCTTGTGCTCTTCAATTTTTGGTAATCCACACACCATAGCTTGTGAAGTCAACAACTTCAAACTTGAAAAATTAAATGACCATATCTCAAGTTCCAAAGCACATTTGGATTTTATATGGCTACACTAGCAAGTTGAGCACCTCCTTTTTCCCCAAAATTAATAGTAAACAACCTATTTTTTGTCATAGGTACTTGTGTAACAACTCTATTACAATTGTTTTTGTTAAAAATTACACATTTTCCATATTCAAAAACAATCCTATAGTTCTTTTCCATGATTTATCCAACACTAAGCAAATTATGTTGGATTTTTGGGGTGTAATAGATGTTTTTTACCTTATTTGTGCCTTCTTTTGTTGGAACCTCCATGGCTCCCATACCTTCAACTTGTAGTGCCTTGTCATATCCCAATTTGATCTTTGACTTGTAGGTGGAATCCATTGTAGCAAAGAACTCTTCTTTGCCACACATATGATTTGAGCAACCAATATCCAAAATCCAAGTTTTATTGAGATTTTGATCTGATTTTCCATAGGTGAGGAACACATTTGAAGTTCCTTCCTCTTCTCCATAGTTTCCATATTGACCTCTCCTTTCTTGAGAAGTCTTGGACCAACAATATTTAGCAAAGTGACCAAGCTTACCACAATTGTAACAATATTTCTTTGATTTGTCACCTCCTCTTCCTCTTCCTTGGTTTCCACCTCTTGATCTACCTCTTCCTCTTTCTTTACCTCTCCTTTGGCCTCTTCCTTTTCCTCTTCATTGTCCTCTTCCATAAGCATCACCTTCCTTGGATGAGAATTCTTTTTCATCACCTCCAAAGCTTGATGATGTAGAACCCTATAATATCTCTTCATGAGACATCAAAGAACCAATTAGAGCATCAAAAGTTAGAGTAGACAAATCTTTAGACTCCTCAATAATGATTGCAATATGATTTCATTTATGAAGAAGTGTTCTCAAAACTTTCTTCACAACTACTTCAGTTTTGATGTCTTCGCCAAGGGTTTGCATTTTGTTTACAATGGCTTTCACTCTAACACAATAATCACCTACACTTTCATCTTCTTGCATTTTGAGATTCTCAAATACTCTCTTAAAGGTTTAAAGCCTCACTTGATTGCTCCCTTGATAACTATCCTTCAAGGTATTCCATGCTTCTAGGGTAGATGAACAAGAAGCAATCCTTGGAAAGATGCTTTTCTCCAAGGTTGCTTGGATATGGTAGAGAGCAAAGGAGTTCTTATTTTGGGCATCCTTCTTATCGGTTTTATCTGCTGCACTCAAGGTGGTCCAATCAGCAGGTTCAGTGTAACCTTCCTCTACTATGTTTCATAATCCTTTGCCTATGAGTAAGGTCTTCATCCTGAAGACCAATACTCATAATCTAGGCCGTTGAACTCAGGGATAGGAATATTATTGTTAGCAGCCATTGCTAACTTAACAAAATGAGAATACCCCTTTGTGTTAAGGTCTTTAAACAAAGTTAACTCCCTCTTGGTTTAAATTCTTGAATTTTAATTTTGCAAAATTAAAGTGTTGGCAATTTTGGGTACTTTGGGTACATTGCCTTTGCTCAAGTGTATAAGTTGTCATTGATGTCAAGAAGCTCTTGAAGGAATTTGATTTGATGTCAAACAATTTGTTTTGATGAAGGTTACGGCATGACACTTTCAAAGGTCTTTTGTAAACCCCAAGTTGGCATGTTTAAATATTACGGTGGATGCATTAGTTTAATGCATTTGGGTCCAGGAGGAAGTATTTATTTAAATAATTAAAAACCTTGTTAAGGTTCCTTTTAATTATTTTTAAATAAATATTAATTTATTGTTTGCATTGGGTTCTCCTAACCCATGGCACAAATGTCTTAACTTTGATGGCGCTATGATCTAAGATTGTGGGCGCTAGCCAAGACCTCCACCGACGTGTTAAACTCCTCCGCCGACGTGTTAAACTCCTCGTCGACATCAAAAGTTTATGGGAAATATGCATATAAATCTCCCATGATAAAGATCAAATATTATCCCATCCGCATTTTTGAAAAGTGTTGCTCGCTGTGAATTCGTGATCTGATGTTCGATTTCTTCCTTGCTGTGATTTCGTGATCCACTGTTCGGATATCTGCCATTATTTTTTTGTATTTTCCATAAGGTTTCGTTGTCTTCATTCGCATCAAAAGACAAGGAGGCCTATTGTTTATTTTAGCCCTAGCAAAGAAGGTACAAGGGAAATAGAGGTTCAAACCTCACCAGACGCCTTTGGTGCACCGGTAGCGGCTAGGCTGTTGGTGCGCTACCCGAACGGGAGGTTCCGCATTCGAATAACATGAAAGGGTTTTTCTTCGTTGAAGTGGATGCAATGGGTGGTGTTAGAATTCATGCACAATTTCTCCATAGCACGATTTTTGGTGTTGGCCAAGGTATTTTCAAAATTAATTTTTGCTAGTGTATTTTGCGAATGGAGGAAGTTTGTTAGAGAGAAAAGCAGCTTAGGAGTTATAAGGAGTTTGAAGCTTGCTTTATTTTGATAAAAGATTCTTTTTAAGGTGTTGTTTGCATTATCTTATTGCATTCTTATGAGAGATAAAGTTTATTGTTGATAAGACTATAAGGGAGAAATAAGGTGTATAAGGGATAAATATTTCTTATATTGTTGAGAGTGTTTTTGATTGATTATGGAAATGAAAGCATGATGTTTTAAGGTTAGAATTGCTTCTTGTGTGAAGTTGTGAAACCTTAAGTGGGAAGCTTTGAGATTGACATTAGCTTTCATTAAATTGGTTATAATCAAGCTATTCTTTACTTGGTTAGAGTGTTGGGCTTACTCCTTTGTTGATGATTTGAAAAGTTGTTTTGTGCTTGGTGATTTGAGTTGGTAGATGCTTTTTGTTCAAATAATGTTGGAGAAAAAAGGAGTTCTACTTGTTTCCTTTTTCTAATGTTGATTGTGAAATGCTTCAAGGTTGTGTTTTGAGTTAAATGGTGTTGATTGAACCTTGGTTGATGAGCATTGTTGTTGAAGCCCTAATTGATGGTGAAAATAACATGAGTATCATTGTTATATGATTCTTTGCATAGTTGGAAATTGTTGGGGTTTCATGTTCTTGAAATAAAGCATTCTATCCTATCCATTTTAGATTTTGAGTTGAGTTTTCAGATTTGAGATTGAGTTTGAGCTGAGTTGATTTGAGTTGAGTTTTGAGATTGGGAGTTGAGTATAGAACATATTGAGTCTCTAAAAATTCTCTTTATGCTTCTATGAGTTTGACAAATCACATTGGGTCCCTAACAATTCACTTTGTGATTTCCTACTAAGAAAGTTTTTCTTGGTGAGCTTGTTGAGTTTTGGACAGGTTTCAGTGGGGACTTATGAGCAATTTTTGGACAGGTTTCGATGGGGACTTGTGAGCATTTTTGGACAGGTTTCGATGGGGACTTGTGAGCAGATTTGGACAGGTCCTAGCAGAGGACTTGTGAGCTGAGTTTGATAGTTCTATCAAAGAACTTGAGGACAGAGGTGCATTGGTTCTATGAGAAGAACCTGAGGACATATTTGGCAAGTCTTTGAGAAGGCTTGTATGCAGAGGATTAATTTGTTCAAGAGTTGGACAGATCTAACAGACAGATGAAGACTTGTACTAGATCGACTGACTGTGTTTGGTATAGGTTGCTGAGCTACTATGGACGTGATAATAGAAGGCAGAGGTCTCTTAGGCTAAGCATTGAGGATAGGAGGTCTTTGGTGGAAAGGAGTTCCACGTGCTGGCAAGAGGTAGAGGCAGTTGATCTTCTGAGGGATAATTTCCAGAGCTGAGGGGAAGGTATCTCCTTTGAGCAGAGGCTCATAAATTTTGATTGGGGTAAGGTATCTCCTTTGAGCAAAGGCTCATAAATTTTGATTGGGGGAAGGTATCTCCTTTGGGCCGAGGCTCATAAACATTGTAATTGGGAAGGATTCCCAAAGAACTTTGAGATAACTTTTAGAGAAAATTTTTGTGGACGTAGCTCTATCCATTCTGGGTGAACCACATTAAAATTGGTGTCACTTTGTGGATGATATTTTGCATTGCTTTGATATTGCTTTGGGTATATTGCTTTACTATTTTGAAGTATAATGGAAAAAGTATAAAGAGGTCTTATACCTGTTCACCCCCCCTCTCAGTATAAGCTTATGTTATTCAATTGGTATCAGAGAGGTGCCTTCGAAAAGTTTAACAGACTTGAAGGAAAAGCTAGTAAAGAACACAATGGATCATTCAAGTGGCAATGCAGAACCTATTCTTGATGGGTCGGATTTTGGTCTTTGGAGTGCAAGGATGAAGGTTCATCTAATGGCACTTGGGAATGAGGTTTGGGAAGTGATTGAAGATGAGTACACTATTCTTGAACATGGTCCTAATACTAAAGAAGAAAGGCTCCTACATCACAACAATTCAAAAGCAATGAATGCAATCTTGAAAGGCTTACATAAATCAGATCTCACCAAAGTGATTCACTGCAAGATAGCTAGTGAAATGTGGAAACAGTTGAAGGTGGTTCATACATGTGATACAAATGTCGAAAGGCCAAGTTGAGACACTTCAAAGGTATGTTTGAACAACTCAAGATGAATGATGATGAAAATATTAGTGACTACATGCTTCGTATGGATGAGGTTGTTAACTCCATGAAAGACTTAGGTCTTGAGCTTGCTAAAAATGATGTTTGTGATAAGATTTTAAGATCTCTTCCTAATAGATTTAGTGAAAAAAAATTTGCTATTGAGGAAGCTAAATATTTGGATAAGTTGAAAAAGGATGAGCTCCATAGTATACTTGCAGCATTTGAGTTAAGAACTCAAGTGAAGGTTGATGTCAAGAAAGAGGCAGCTTTCAAGGCTACCAAGAAATCCAAGGGTAAACAGCTTCAAGATAGTGATGAGTCTTTTAGTGATGAAGAGGCATATTACAGCAAGAAAGGCAAGTTCTCTAGAAAGCACAAAAGTATGAAAAATGTAAGATGTTTCAATTGTGAAAAGTTTGGTCATTATGCTACTGATTGTATGATTCCCAAGAATGAAAGTGATGAAGATAAACAGGATTCTAAGAGCAAGGATTCTGAAAAGCACAAGCATCACAGGAAAAACAAATATGAGCACAGAAATCAAGGAAAAAGGTATTCTCACAAGCACAAGAAGAGTTTCTACCTAGACAAAGCAAGTAAGTGTTCTAGTAGTGATAGTGAAAGTTCTTCAAGTGATAATGAAAATGAGATGTTGTTCATATCAAAAAAAGAGGAAGAATCGAAACATAGATTCATTATCATGAAATGTCTTAGATGTGTAAACTTTGGTCACCTTGAGGATGATTGCACAAATAATGATTTGGTTTCTAGTATGTATGAGGATGCTTCAAAAAACTATAATGAAGATGCATGTATGGTTTTTGAAAAGGGTAGCACCTCTAGTGATAAGAAATCTTAAAAAGGCTTTGATGATTCAAAAAACAAACAAATAGAGGAAGATATAGAGAAAGGAGAAGTAGATCTTAAAGGTGAACTTATTAGTGCTCTTAGTGCTTTGAAAAATGAAAGAAAGAAGAATGCTAGACTCAAGGATAAGTTAGATTAATGTTGTATGGAGAGAGATGATCTTATAGAAAGTCTTGACTTCTCTATAGCTAAGACACAGGAACTCAAGGATGAGTTAGAGTCTAAGGTTCTTGAGTATAGTGAGTTAGAATAGAAAATAGCTTCTTTGAAAGAGGAAACTAAAGAGTACAAGGATAAGCTTTACAGGTTTCAAGATAGCTCCAAAAAGGTTAAGTCACTCATCAAAGGTCAAAGAAAGACAACAGATAAAACAGGCCTTGGTTTTGTTAAGCCACACAAGGAACAAGTTGGAGAGTCTAGTAAGAGACTCCAAAAGGAAGAGAGCTCTGATGAGGAAAGTATTTCAGACAATGAGTCCTTGAATGATAGATGCACAGAAATAGAAAACAAAATTCAAAATGAGAAGAAGTTTTTAGAACCTAAGAGGTCAAATAAAGGAAAGTTTCAAGGCAGATGTTTTGCTTGTCACAGGTTTGGTCACATGGCTTCACATTGCATGGCTCAAGCAAAGAAGGTAAATGACAGTTTCAGAAGTGCTAGTTACTTTCAAGGGTATTGCTACTCTTGTCAACAGTTTGGGCACAAGGTAGTTTATTGCAAGGCAAATAACGAGAATAGGTTTGGTCAGAACAGGTTTGGTCAGGATAGGTTTGCCCAGAACGAGTTTGGTCAGAACAGGTTTGGTCAGAACAGGTTTGGCCAGAACAGGTTTGGTCAGAATTGGTTTGGTCAGAACTGGTGGATTGAAATATCAGGTTTACCTCAGAGAAACAACATCGTCAAGTGTTTCAAGTGCAACAATGAAGGTCATATAATCAGACAGTGTAGAGCTGAAATTCCAAAATACAAGAACAGGAACAATGGCATGATCAGGTCCAAGGATCAAGGCATGGACAAGAACAGGGATGAGAACAAGAACAAGAACAGTGACAAGAATAGGAATATGGGCAAATATTTCAAGAGAAGGCCTCGCAAGGAAGTTATAGACACTGATGATGATCAGTGCCTAATGGGAGTTTTACTCCCACCCCAAAATTAATCACCTCATCAGGAGGTGGGGGAGGGACTAAGCTAAGAGGCTCATTCTTAGTCCCGAGCTCCAAAGGTGACCCTTTGCCATTGATGACAAAGGGGGAGAGATATGAGTAAGGGGGAGAGCTTCAAAGTGAAGAGGAGAGCTTCAAGTCAGGGGGAGCAAAACTTCAAAGGAAGATTCTCAGTTGTGGGCCCAGTTGGTCAGTTGTTAGCACAGTTGGTTTCAATTTTGGCTCTTGAGAAGTGTTTTTAGTAAAGGTTTGCCATCAATGACAAAGGGGGAGATTGTTGGTAATTTTGGGTACTTTGGGTACATTGCCTTTGCTCAAGTGTATAAGTTGTCATTGATGTCAAGAAGCTCTTGAAGGAATTTGATTTGATGTCAAACAATTTGTTTTGATGAATGTTACGACATGACAGTTTCAAAGGTCTTTTGTAACCCCAAGTTGGCAGGTTTAAAGATTACAGGTGGATGCATTAGTTTAATGCATTTGGGTCCAGGAGAAGTATTTATTTAAATAATTAAAAACCTTGTTAAGGTTCCTTTTAATTATTTTTAAATAAATATTAATTTATTGTTTGCATTGGGTTCTCCTAACCCATGGCGCAAATGTCTTAACTTTGATGGCGCTATGATCTAAGATTGTGGGCGCTAGCCAAGACCTCCGTCGACGTGTTAAAATCCTTCGTCGACGTGTTAAACTCCTCGCCGATGTCAAGAGTTTATGGGAAATATGCATATAAATCTCCCACGATGAAGATCAAAGATTATCCCATCTGCATTTTTGAAAAGTGTTGCTCGCTATGAATTCGCGATCTGATGTTTGATTTCTTCCTCATTGTGATTTTGTGATCCACTATTCGGATATCCGCCGTTCATTTTTTGTATCCGCCGTAAGGTTTCATCGTCGTCGTTCGTGTCAAAAGACAAGGAGGCTTGTTGTTTATTTTAGCCCTGGCGTAGAAGGTACAAGGGAAACAGAGTGAGGTTCAAACCTCACCGGACGCCTTTGGCGCACCAGTAGCGGCTAGGCTGTTGGCGTGCTACCCGAACGGGAGGTTTCACATTCGAATAACACGAAAGGGTTTTTCTTCATTGAAGTGGACGCAGTGGGTGGTGTTAGAATTCGTGTGCAATTTCTCCATAGCACGATTTTTGGTGTTGGCCAAGGTATTTTCGAAATTAATTTTTGCTAGTGTATTTTGCGGATGGAGGAAGTTTATTAGAGAGAAAAGCAGCTTAGGATTTATAAGGAGTTTGAAGCTTGCTTTATTTTGATAAAAGATTCTTTTTAAGGTGTTGTTTGCATTATCTTATTGTATTCTTATGAGAGATAAAGTTTATTGTTGATAAGACTATAAGGGAGAAATAAGGTGTATAAGGGATAAATATTTCTTATATTGTTGAGTGTTTTTGATTGATTATGGAAATGAAAGCATGATGTTTTAAGGTTAGAATTTCTTCTTGTGTGAAGTTGTGAAACCTTAAGTGGGCAGCTTTGAGATTGACATTAGCTTTCATTAAATTGGTTATAATCAAGTTATTATTTACTTGGTTAGAGTGTTGGGCTTACTCCTTTGTTGATGATTTGAAAAGTTATTTTGTGCTTGGTGATTTGAGTTGATGGATGCTTTTTGTTCAAATAATGTTGGAGATAAAAGGAGTTCTACTTGTTTCCTTTTTCTAATGTTGATTGTGAAATGCTTCAAGGTTGTGTTTTGAGTTAAATGGTGTTGATTGAACCTTGGTTGATGAGCATTGTTGTTGAAGCCCTAATTGATGGTGAAAATAACATGAGTATCATTGTTATATGATTCTTTGCATAGTTGGCAATTGTTGGGGTTTCATGTTCTTGAAAGAAAGCATTCTATCCTATCCATTTCAGATTTTGAGTTGAGTTTTCAGATTTGAGATTGAGTTTGAGCTGAGTTGATTTGAGTTGAGTTTTGAGATTGGGAGTTGAGTATAGAACATATTGAGTCTCTAACAATTCTCTTTATGCTTCTATGAGTTTGACAAATCACATTGGGTCTCTAACAATTCACTTTGTGATTTCCTACTAAGAAAGTTTTTCTTAGTGAGCTTGCTGAGTTTTGGACAGGTTCTAGTGGGGACTTGTGAGCAGTTTTTGGACAGGTTTCGATGGGGACTTGTGAGCAATTTTGGATAGGTTTCGATGGGGACTTGTGAGCAGATTTGGACAGGTCCTAGCAGAGGACTTGTGAGCTGAGTTTTATAGTTCTATCAGGGAACTTGAGGATAGAGGTGCACTGGTTCTATGAGAAGAACCTGAGGATAGATTTGGCAAGTCTTTGAGAAGGCTTGTATGCAGAGGATTGATTTGTTCAAGAGTTGGACAGATCTTATAGAAAGAGGAAGACTTGTACTAGATCGACTGACTATGTTTGGTATAGGTTGCTGATCTGTTGTGGACGTGATCATAGAAGGCAGAGGTCTCTTAGGCTAAGCATTGAGGATAGGAGGTCTTCGGTGGAAAGGAGTTCCACATGTTGGCAAGAGGTAGAGGCAGTTGATCTTCTGAGGGATCATTTCCAGAGCAGAGGGGAAGGTATCTCCTTTGAGAAGAGGCTCATAAATTCTGATTGGGGGAAGGTATCTCCTTTGAGCAAAGGCTCATAAATTTTGATTGGGGGAAGGTATCTCCTTTGGGCCGAGGCTCATAAACATTGTAATTGGGAAGGATTTCCAAAGAAATTTGAGATAACTTTTAGAGAAAAGTTTTGTGGACGTAGCCCAGTCATTTTGGGTGAACCACGTTAAAATTGGTGTCACGATATTGTGCATTGCTTTGATATTGCTTTGGGTATATTGCTTTACTATTTTGAAGTATAATGGAAAAAGTATAAAGAGGTCTTATACTTTTCACCCCCCCTCTCAGTATAAGCTTGTGTTCTTCATAAAGTTTTATCAATCATTAAGTAATAATAAAATAATTTTGACTAAAAATCATGAATTAAAAAAAAATGATTTTAATCAAAACAATATTAAATTATTAAAAATTTTGATAAAAATTTAATATCATTTACAAAATAAAAATTTACCTTTTAGCTGTTGGGTTTTGAACCCCTGACCTGCGAGTGGTGAGACCTTCACAGTTGGTCCCCGACCAATCTGGCTACCATTGCTGGTGGAATTTGAGAGTAGCGAACAATGTGATTCACCAAATTAGTTGTTGGTGTAACACGGTCTGCCACTTGCTACCAACACAGGCTTCAAAACAAGCTTCCTTGAGACATTTTTTTTTTAATATTCAAAGCACTTTAAATATTTTTTTATGCGCAAGACGTCACAGCGCACAGCACATTCATAGGCAGTTTATTTTTTTATTTTTTTAAAAAATGATCTGCAGTGCTTCTTGTAGCGCTTCAAACTTCACGATCAGACACCCACCACCCAAACTTTGCAACTATCAGATGTCCACTGCGCTCCTTCCTTGGACTTACGATTCTCGGTCTTCAACCTCCACGATTAGAAATCACAACGTAAATAGAGCCAATGTCATATGTTGCAACAAAATACTGAATCTACTGACATCATCCTGGGATACACGATGAACTCCACTGTCATGCACATCCAGACTCTACACTTTCTCCTGTAATTTCTCTGATTCAAACAACCTTCTCCACATGAATCTCATTCAACGTCACGCAATCAGTTCTCCTGTAGAGTGAGTAAATTAAATTTCTTGTTTGCAATTTTCCTGTGCGAGTCACTTGTGTCATCATAATAAGAATTTATACGCATCCTTGCATTTCATCTACCTTTTTAGACCTTCCAACAAATCATGTCCATGATGCAATAAACAATGATATTTTTTTATAAAAAAATTATCTCTACGCTTTAACTCACAGTGACGCACAGTGATCTCTCCTCCACATAGCAACATACATAAATTCAACATCGCACGGTGATAGTGATCGATTCTCCTTCATGTTGTGGATTCTCCTTCTCATTCAATAGCCTCGCTCTTCTTGCAACATAGTGCCTTTAAATGGATCACTTTTTTTTTCTCTCGTGCAATGAAAAATACATGCACAGAAAGCTACTTATCCTTCTTGGAGCTTAGAACAACAAGATTCCTCTCGTGCAATGGATGGATATGTGCACCAATCGCACAGCAAGCTTCCTTTGTGGGACAAATCATGCAAAATGATTTACACAGTCTCAAAGTCAACATCAACCTCTAATGACAACGCAAATTTGTGGAACAAATTGTGGGCTCCTCTAAATGCAGGATGATCATGATTCTTAGCTTGCTCAACACACACAGGCTCTCCATCACTCAACACATTTTAGCAATGTCCTCATCCACCCAAGCTCTGATACCAAAATAAGAAAATAGACTCATTATATTTATCTCTTGCTGAAGGTTACATTTTATAGAGCTTACAAACAACAACTTCTAGCTCAGAATAGATGAAATAAATAATTCACGTAACCAAATCTCCCTATCATAGCTTTAGTCTAACCTATCTCCTATATGCCCTCAACAGCTTCAATAATAGCATCTAATCTACGCAGGAATACAATTAAGAGATATGCTTTAATAACTTAGGACTATAGGGATAATTCCAACAGTAATTAAGGATATTAAGATCCAAGAAGGAGACATCAAGATCTAAAAGAATTAATGGCCTGGAAAAAATACTAAGGGTAATCAAACCCAAAAATAGACAGCTCCAGTAAACCAAGACATTTTGAGTGCCCTTGTATCCTTAATTTGAAACCTGCCTCAACCACTAAATTATTAGTCCCAACCACCATCCATACAATATCATCCTCAACAACCACATAACCAACCACCAGTGCAACAATGGTGTCCACCTCATCAATACACTCCATTACACCTTCACCTCGTAAAAAATCAAATATGCTTATGTCAAGAAGCTCTTCATAGCGGTGGTCTTTACCACTAAGAAACTGCATCATTACATGATAAATTAAACATATGTTATCTCCAAGGAAAATCCTTTATGATATATGATAAATTAAACATATCATAATAGTTGCACTACGAAGTAGATCATGTTATTGATGGAGTTCGACTTTGAATTTATTATTCAAAAATCTATCAAAGGTCATATCATTACAAACCAACTATCAAACATGCCTCTTCTCAATGATAAGCCTATGAAAATCAAGCTACCTAATGATGCAATCTTTGCATTATCTATCTCAAAAGAGCCAGAAGAACCAAAGCAAAAAGTTGATCTTACACTGCTCTTCGATGGTTCTAAGTGTGAGCAAGGGGGTAGTGTCAAAATCACTTTTTACACTTTAAGGAGCTCATATTTCTCTTCCATTCAAACTCAATTTTCCATGCACCAATAACAATGTTGAGTATAAAGCCCTCCTTCTAGAAATTTAGATAGCTATGACCATGAATTTCAAGTTCCTAAGCATTTTTTATGACTCCTTGTTCATTTTTAACCAAGTAAAAGAGATATATCAGTGCAAGTGCTGAGTCTTGAAATCATACAAGACCCTTGTGGAAAAATTGCTTGCTAAGTTTGAGCGGTATGATATCGAGGTAATTCCTCTTTCCTTTAACCATTTTGCATATGCAATGGCTTCCTTGGGAGCCCTAATTCCATAAAATCCTTCAGATTATATCACAACCATTCATGTCAAAATATTCTCTCAATGTGTAATTTTATGAGATAATTCTAAAATAGAGCAAAGCATCCACATGGTACAGATTGAACCATACCAAGATTGATTCTCTCAAATTCAAGACTTCTTGAACCTTGTTTCCTGGGGATCCCTAATCTTATAGGGTCTTTATTATAATGTGACAACCATTTATCTTAAGGTCCTCTCTCAATCGGCATTCCTACCAAATGCTTCTATAGAAGGGCGAGATGTTCATTTGGTCCAAGCTAAGTCTTATCAAGATGGACTCATAAAAATCTGATATTTCCTAAAGCATAATAATCTCCCCTCGAGATTGTCGCATATTGTCAGACATACATTTAAATAAAAAATGACTAAATATGTCTTGCTAGGAGATACAGTAAACCATCAAATTTATGATGGTATCCTACTTCGATACTTAGAACCCCAAGAGTCTACTTGGGGCATTTCTCAAGCTCATGATGGTACTTGCAGTGGCCATTTCAACAGAATGGATATCAAAAAGTGTATTCTTTGAATGGACTATTATTGGCCCATAATGGATCGAGACTATTGCACTTATGTCAAAAGGTGCATCAAGTGTTAGCATCATGCTAATCTATTGCATGTACCTTCATAGGCTTTACAATCGATACTTTCATTATGGCCTTTTTTGCAATGGAGCTTGGACCTAATTGGAAAAATATTGCCCCAATATTTAGGCTAACACATGTTCATTCTAATAATCATATAGAAAACTTCACAAAGTGGGTAGAAGCTAATCCCCTCACCACTAGGATAGGACCTCGCATTACGGAGTTCATACTACATAATATCATATGTCATTTTGGTAGTCCATCAAATATCATCTCGGATAATGGAAAATCATTTAATAATAAATATGTTTGAGCTTTGTGTAGAAAATAGCATATCCAGCATAGTTTTTCAACTCCTTATTATCCATAGACAAATAAGCAAGTTGAGGCATCTAATAAAATGATTACTGCCATCCTTAAGAAAATCATTAACAATCATGATAAGGATTGGCATCTTCAACTATCTCTAGCACTTTGGGCTTACATGACAAGCATTAGAACACCAATTGGGGCAACTCCATTTTCTCTAGTATATGGTGTTAAGGCCATCATGCCCTTGGAGCTCAAAATTCCCTCGTTGTGCATCTCATTACAAGAATTCATCGATGATGATGATGTGTGATAGGTTTGCCTAGATCAACTCACTCTTCTTGATGAGTGACACATTATGCTCTTGAGCATATTCATGTTTATTAATATTGTATTAAGCGAGCCTATGATACAAGGGTTTATCCTAGGGAATTTTAGGTTGGTGATCTTATGTTAAAGGAGAACCAACAGAACTCTAACATCCCTAGCCATTTGTGCAACAAATTCGCTACAAATTGGTTAGGCCCATTCATCATAAAATAAAAGCTATGATTGTGCACTTATTGGTTAGCTACACTTGAGGGTGTTTAGGAACTTGAACCACTTAACATTCTCCACCTGTAGGTTTTTAATGCATTGCATTATATATATATATATATATATATATATATATATATATATATTAATAAAACCACAAAAATATAAAAACAATTGCATACCATCATACACTACAATTTTCATTGCACATCATTGCATATAATCATGTAGTACAATTTACATTTTATCATCATGTCATCTTCATGAATTTGGCTAGTCACATAATTAGTTACACTGCAATAGGTATTTTGTCTAACATAGTTGCATTCATATTGCATTGAGTGTTTTCATGTAGCATCACGTTTGTAGGAGAGTTATAAAATGAAACCTCCTTTATTTTAGGCATACACCTCA
The DNA here is from genome assembly GCA_028583015.1 of Wollemia nobilis. NCBI lineage: Eukaryota > Viridiplantae > Streptophyta > Pinopsida > Araucariales > Araucariaceae > Wollemia > Wollemia nobilis. The sequence continues at coordinate 2,955,437 of JAQPPZ010017240.1, read as the reverse complement.
TTTTATCATTCACATTCCCATGATTGTCCACCCATCATTTGTTGGTGCCCCTTCAACAGTAGTTTTCAGGTATCCAATAGGATCTTTCGGTCATTTATCCATTACTAGTTGTCATTTCAAATGTCATTATGAACCATATTGATATCTGGTGATAAAATTTTGCTTTGGTCATATTGGGTTTATTTCAAAATCCCAACACATGTTCACAATCTTAATTATAATTTTGTACAAGGAAATATGACACTACAAAGTATGTCTTGCCTCAAAAATAAAAAGTTTTCCTTTCTCTTCCTATCATGTGTATGGTCTAAAAATTTGAGAGTTGACAAAAGGACAAGCTCATCCCCCTTGAAAAAAATCCTATTGCTCCTCCACAAAACAAGCAAGTTCCCAAAAAAAATCCCTTTTCTCCTCCACAAAATGAGCAAAATCCCCAAAAAATAAAAATCCTCAAAATCCCAAAGAAAGAAAAGAAAAAGAGCTTGAATCCCTAGAATTCTTATTTTTTGACAACCATGGGGCGATCTCCATTACCAGCAATAGGCTATAGATACCTACTTGGCAATGGAGTAGTCTTACGCATGGCAATATGTCTATCACATTAGTGACCTTCTTTTGTACAAACCAATGTTATCTTATGGTTGAGATAGCTTTTTTATGGCTTGTATTCAAAGTAGTTAAATCCAACCAAGTATAAAATTGAAGTAATGAACTTCACTATGCACACAAAGGTATATTGAATATCTTGGTCTTCCTAGTAGAATTTTATCTTTCAGATGCTTGCATGGTCAATACACAACTTTTTATTGACCAACAAGGGTGTTTGAGTCTCACAAAAAGCCTTATTGTTCCCTTGTGCCCTTTCATTGTTCAGAATCCATTATTATCATAATCCTTCATTGCATATAATTTCTCCCTAGGTTCCCTATCAGGTATATGCTCTTGATGAGTGTTCACATCTTCATTTGTGACTCTAGTACATTTTTGTAGTTCATATACTTAGTTTATTATTACATCATAGAATCATTCATTATGTTTCATTAGTTAAACATGTATTTGAAATTTGCATTAATAAAGTTATTATGTGTCATTAGTATATCATAGGCATCCCTAGTTCTATACATACATAATAGCTCTATCATATCAAAAATATTCATTCATATAACATTAATGCATAATCATATCTACAAATATAGGCATACATATGTAAGCATCTAGCATTACATCCATGCATCCATAATTACACATACAATTCCATAAATACACAACACAATAAGCATCAATAAAATAACCATCTCATATATATATCAAAAATTAATAATGTACATCAAAATACCTACAAGCTATAGTATAGCGGGTCCTCGAATCTCGCATCCAAAATGAGCTAGTACAATAGGACCCTACTCAATTTGATCCTGCTCCATTGCTCTCCCCACTACCCTCTATCTCATCTCTATGAGATTGCTTGGACCTACTAGCCCCTAACCTATGATATGAACTTGGCAATGTAAATCATGGGATAGGTGGTCTCACTAAGGGCTCTCCTGATGTGTGCTTTGTTGACTCTACTGATACTGAGATGATAATGGTTGTGATGGTAGCACCCCACCCAACCTATACACTATATCTTCCAATGATCCCATATAGTCTCGCTCAGTTTGATATTGAGCATGGTATGTGGCCACCATAGCCTACAGTTGGATCACCTCATCTATAGCATATCCAATTGATGATGCTTGGGTCTTCCCAACCATAGAACCTGCCACCTAGGTAAGTAGAGCATCTCTCTCTCCAATGAGTCTCTCCCACTTTTAAAGACTCAAAACCTAAGCTTGTAAGGTGTCCATCTCCTCTAACCAACCTTGAAATTTTTTCCTATCAGTATCCCACTAGCTCTACATTATAGCATGGGCTATGTTGTTATTAGTTAGCTAACCCTAGAGGATGCACACCTACTCTCTCATAGCAACAATATACTCCTATGGTTCATCCTCATTTGCACCATCACCTTCATCACTCTTCATAGGATTCTTTGAACCCCCACTGGCTCCCTATGATGATGATATCCCTGCCTCTATATCTAGTCAATAATGAACTCATTGTTATGAAGGGTCCTTCACTACGCCACTAGCCCCTACCTCTCTAGTTGTTACCCCTCCCTAAAAAATTAGGCTATAATTTAGGCATCATACTTAGTAGTGGTACCTACATTATCTACATCAACATCTATTAAAGGTGTATATGAATCATCACCCACAAGATTAGGTTGAGGCTATGCTAGTTGTGTCTTATTAGTCCTTTATTTATACACAACTGGGTCATCATGCACATCTTATCTCACCCTGAGCTAGCAGGTCACTTGTGAGTACTAAAAGTACTCATGCTCTATCCCATGGTGGCTAATCAACCATCTATCATATCACACCCACCTTAGGTGCTCGTCCTCCTCATCCTAGGTCAAAGCTCCCCTCTAAGGCCCCCATACCACCTGCTCTAGCAACATTCCAACCCATGACTCTACATAGTGTTCAAAAATACCTTGGAAGGGTTGGCTCTTGCCTTGCTCTCACTCCACCACATAGAGAAAGGAATCTCTTTTTCAACCATATATCTATGTGTGATCCATGACAACCCAATAGGTCTATCCATGCTAAAGTGCTCCCATCCTCATACCTATAAGAGGAAGTTGCATCCTAAGCCCTATCAGCCTCTTTATTTAATATCATAAAGCTCCTTATAAATATATACAAGTAGTGTAGTACCCCATGCCATGATCCTTGACTACTCAACTAAATCCTAAAAAAGCTCCAATAAGTTCCAGTGGAACCTAGCATCAAAAGAGTTTGGTAGGATGAATTCAAATACTAGTGACATAAGTACTACATGTCTCACTATCAATAATTTGGTTTCATACTCAATACTGATGCTTACCCTTCCACATCGTATTCCACACATATCTAGTGCTCTTGGTACACTCGTTGAAGCACTACCTCTCATTGGCTAGTTAGGGTAGTCATAATGGGCTCTCCCTCAATCATAATCTATATAATTTGATAGACATCCTCAAGGGTGACTATAATCTCATCATTGGGTAGGTCAAATTTTTTAGTCCAATTATCCCATCTATTGATCAATATCGTCAGGTAAGGCTGATCCATGTGAATTGAATCTAGTCGATTCGTGTGCTGAAGACCAAGGTCCTTCAGCCACATCTAATCATCATTTGAAAATGTAGCATGAGACTCCCTAAAGGTGTTCATGAAATGATGGCAGGCTCTAATAAGTTGTTGCAAGCACAAGATCTTAATAAATAAAAAAGAGGTGAAGAAAAAAATAAAAACAATTCCAAACATGATTGTCTTGGTTCGAGACAGTCCTTGAAGAACACAAGCTTATACTGAGAGGGGGGTGAACAGTATAAGACCACTTTTTACTTTATTTCCAAACCAATATCAATTAATGTACTTAATTGCAATAACCAAATATAGTAGTGTGCATTAATAACTCAAATAGTAGTAGTAAGCAAGAGCATAAGTCACCACACACAATTGAGACACAAGATTTAACGTGGTTCCCCCAATGTGAGGTACTCCACGAAGAAAATATTTTACTAAAACTTTCTCAATCAATCTCTTTGGGAATCACTTCCAATTACAATGTTTATGGATCTTTGTCCAAAGGAGATGTTGATCCCCTAATCTCAAGTTTGTGGATCTCTTCCACAGGAAAACTCTTTCCCCTTCTGCTCTGACTATGTGATCTTCTAGAAGACTTTGTCTCTCTATTGCACTGACTGGTGGACATCTCTCCACTTGAATACTCCTCACTCATATCTGTATTCAATTATGTTGGCTACTGGATATCTATCCACTAATACTCTGTCCTCTGTACTCTATCATCTCCAAAGCTCTGTCAATAGGCTCACTAAGAACCTGCTCAATAGGTTCACACATAACCTGCTTAACAAGCTCACATAGAACTTGTCCAATTCTGCTCTAGCAAGCTCATCAAGAACTTGCCCAAATATGCTCTAGCAAGCTCACCAAGAACTTGCCCAAATCTGCTCTAGCAATCTCACCAATAACTTGCCCAAAACTATCCACAAATCTATCCCAACACTGTCCTCAATTCTGTCCCAACACTGTCCTCAAATTTATCCTAAAGTCCTTCTCAAAGGCTCAATCAATCATGCTCAAGTAGCACTCAAATATCATCCACAAATATATCAATTCAAATCTCAAATATGAACTCAATAATGAATGGCAATGTACTCTTAAATGGATGACAACAATGATCCATAATGATCTCAACTCAACTCAACTCATAGAAGCATAAAGAAAATTGTTAGAGACTCAATATGTTCTAATCTCAATATCAACTCAAATCAACTCATAGAAGCATAAATATAATTGTTAGAGACTCAATATGTTCTAATCTCAATCTCAAATCAACTCAAATCAAATCAATCTCAACTCAACTCAAGTCAATCTCATAGAAGCATAAAGAGAATTGTTAGAGACTCAATATGTTCTAATTTTACTCTCAAATCAAATCAGAATAATGGAATAGTTTGTTTCATAGGACTTGAACAATCACTTCACTAGTCTCAATCAACTCAACTCAACCAATCACCACAAGGGACAACTCTCTCTCTCACAACCCTAATCCAAGTATGTATCAACCAACTCAAATTTTTCCAACAATGCTCAACCACAAACTTCACATAACAATGATACTCATGTTCTTTTCTAACTCAAGTTCTTTCACAACCAATGGGCTTCAACAACTATGCTTATACAACAAATTTTAAACACAACTCTCAACTTATAAAACCTTGAAGCATTCAATCAACCACTTTCGAAAAGGAAACCACAAACAATCCTTTTCCCTCCAATGATATTTCAGAAATCAACCACCATAAACAATCAATAGAATAATGTGCCCATACCTTTTATGAAGATGAAAAAACCTCTTTGTAAATCTGCCACAATCACAAAATTATTTTTCCAATCTTCACAAGGGGTAGTATATCACAAAATAATCAACATTACTCCACTTTTCGATAATCATCACCAAGGCCTTTAATTGCACAACTTCCTTATCTCTCCTAAAACCACTTGTACCATAAAATAAAATAAATCAAAAAATTGCATAACCTTTTCACTCCCAAAACCACTTATACCATAAAATAAAATAAATCACAATATTGCATACCTTGTCACCTCATGAAAGAATTAATCCTATTGAAAAAGAACAAGGCAAACTTCACTTTTGGAACCCCTTTGCAAAATCAGAAATATCTCTTTACACACACCTTATTTCTCCTTCTAAATAAGTTAGTCAAATAGCCCTCAAAATAATATTTCCGATGATATATAATATGCCACATTTCCGAAATAAATTGAAACCTTTACATATATATATATATGCCAACCTCCATTAATTGCACATAGGTCGGCCCTCCATTAATTTAAACTTAAACTTTAAACTTTAATATCTTCATCACCGGAGGTCCTTTTTCAATGAAACAAAATTCCACCTTGTCTTTTAAGAAAAACCCTTTCCACATAATCCCACCATGGTTTTAAATAAAACCTTTTATTTTTCCTACCTTGGTTTTCATAAAAACCCTGTATATATCCATGCTCTCCAAAATATCATAGATGATTATCTATGAAGTGCTTTTGCCACCAAAACCAAATATGATCCATGTGACATCAATGACAACATAAAATACCTTAAATTAACTCAAATTTCTAATAGTCCCCCACTACAATTGTCTCCACCTGAGATGGTCACAACATGTGACCATATCCAGTTGAGACAGACCCCAAATATAGCCATCTTAGGAGAGTGATCACCAAATGGAACAGTCTCAACTAGAGATGGTCCCCAAAACACATCAAAAAATCATACACAACCAAAAAAAACAATCACAACAAGTAAAACAAGAGAGAGAAGGGAAGGAAAAGCAATCAATCCTATCTACCCCATTTTTAATTTGTCTAAGCTACCCATACCACCCATTCATTACTATTTTACTTTAATTTACGTTCATTTTGTTAATAAATACAAGTTGGTATTTTCGTTCTTACTCTCTTAGCATCGGTTCCTCTGTTCATCGAGGTGCCTTATGGATCCATCATATCGATAGGTTGGTTTTTTGGCAGTGCTTCACTTCACAAACATACCTACTCTCCTCCCTATATCACTCTTATCTCATATTAAACGATGAAATGAATCATTTTTCATAAAATTTACTATTTATAGCTTTGTGTAGATGCGACCGTTCGTAATGATCATGTGGTGTAACACGATCATTCAAGATGCTCAAAATTTTGCAAAAAAAAATCATAAAAAAATAATCATCTCGAATCGAGATGATCCTTAAAAATCACATGTTTCTCCAAGCTACCGTGCTAACAATACCACCTTTTTTCAAGCACCTCATCGCTATCATAATTTTACATCTCCTCCATCAACTCGTTGCTTGAGGGAGTAGTCAATAACCAAAAAATGTTCACATCAATATCAAGTCAATAATCAAAAACTCAAAAGTGGAATTCATGTTTGTCCAAGAATCATTTCTAAAAACTATCATACACCTCCCTTTTTGTTGGGGCAAAAGAAAAAATCTCAATCAAACAAATACTTGATATACCTAAAGCCTAAAAAGCTTGTAGACTAAAATATTGTCTATCCATAATTGAAAGCCTAAAGCTTGTAGACTAAAATCATGTCTACCTTGCTGAAAGGTTTACCAAAATTAATTTCATCAGTGTGTTAGAAGAAATGATTCAATTATGTGCACCCCTTCTATGCTTGGGGTAATTCATGACTTTTTCAATTGACACCATCCATCATCAATTCAAATATTTTATATCATCCATTTTTGCTCTGCATTGTGCTTACACACAAAGCATCCCAAAAAAGAGGTATTTGTGTAGACACCAAAATCCGGTCACTCACAACACCACACTTGCTACCCCACCACAAAATCCTACATAATAAAAATATATGCCTAAGTTCTAACTTAGGGAAATTAGATCATGCACATTATCCTATTTTCTAGATTTATTAAATCTAGGAAATTAGCCTAGGATACCCTGCCTACCTGCTAGACATGTGTCCTATCCACCTCACCCAATATCCTTGCCACATATCATCCACTCTTGTCCCCCTTGTCCCTTCACATGGGCCAAAATCTCACACACCACTCCACTTGCAACCACATCCCCCAATTAAGTGAGGCACACTGGGTGACTCACTGTAACTGTCCCCATAATTTGGTAGCCCAAAATTGTCACTTGGTGATATAGGCTTGCCACCTCCCATTTCCCTCCAAAACCCTAAGGGGCCTATAAAGGAACCCTTACCCCACCAAAAAAAAGGAGTTGAAGACTGACATTGCCAGGCTGCTAAAATAGATTCAGACCTCTACGCACATCCTGAGAGATATCCATCACTAGAACCCGGAGGCCCATTTTTTGAGGTAATCTATCCTTTAGAGCAAACCGTAGGCCATAGTTTCATAGTCAAAACTATAGGCACGTGGTTCCTCCACCACAGGCGCATGGTTCCTGGACCTCACTGCACACCCATGTTTTACTAGATTCAAGTGTGATGCAGCAACCCGATCAATAATATTATAATTTGTCACCCCTTCTATACTTGGGGTAATTCATGACTTTTTTAATTGACATAATCCATCATCAATTCAAACATTTTATATCATCTATTTTTGCTCTACATTGTGCTTACACACAAAGCATCCTAAAAAAGAGGTATTTGTGTAGACACAAAAATCTGGTCACTTACAACACCACACTTGCCACCCCACCACAAAATCCTGCATAGTAAAAATATATGCCTAAGTTCTAACTTAGGGATATAAGATCCTACACATTATCCTATTTTCTAGATTTATTAAATCTGAGAAATTAGCCTAGGATACCCTGCCTACCCGCTAGACATGTGTTCTATCCACCTCACCCAATATCCTTACCACATCTCATCCACTCTTGTCCCCCTTGCCCCTTCACATGGGGTAAAATCTCACACACCACTCCACTTACAACTACATCACCCCAATTAAGTGAGGCACACTGGGTGACTCACTGTAACTGTCCCCGCCATTTGGCAGCCCAAAATTACTACTTGGAAATATAGGCTTACCACCTCCCATTTCCCTCAAAAACCCTAAGGGGCCTATAAAGACACCCTTACCCCACCAAAAAAAAGGAGCTAAAGACTAACACCACTAGGTTGCTGAAATAGATTCAGATCTCTACGCACATCCTGAGAGATATCCATAACTAGAACCTGGAGGCCCATTTTTTGAGGTAATCTATCCTTTAGAGCAAATTGTAGGTCCACGATTTTATAGTCAAAACCATAGGTACATGGTTCTCCCATCGTAGGCGTGTGGTTCCTCGTCCTCATCGCACACCCATGTTTTACCAGATTCACGTGTGATGCAGCAACCCGATCAATAATATTATAATTTGGCACCCCTTCTCTGCGTGAGGTAATTCATAATTTTTTTAATTGACATCATTCATCATCAATTCAAATATTTTATATCATCTATTTTTGCTCTGCATTGTGCTTACACACAAAGCATCCCAAAAAAGAGGTATTTGTATAGATACCAAAATCTGGTCAATCACAACACCACACTTGCCACCCCACCATAAAATCATACATAATAAAAACATATACCTAATTTCTAACTTAGGGATATAAGATCTTGCACATTATCCTATTTTCCATATTTATTAAATCTGGGAAATCAGCCTAGGATACCCTGTCTACCCGCTAGACATGTGTCCTATCCACCTCACCCAATATCCTTGCCACATCTCATCCACTCTTGTCCCCATTGTCCCTTCACATGGGGTTAAATCTCATACACCACTCCACTTGCAACCACATCACCCCAGTTAAGTGAGGCACACTGGGTGACTCACTGTAACTGTCCCTGCCATTTGGCAGCCCAAAATTGCCACTTAGCAATATAGGCTTGCCACCTCCCATTTCCCTCTAAAACCCTAAGGGGTCTATAAAGGCACCCTTACCCCACGAAACAAAAGGATTTGAAGACTGACATTGCCAGACTACTGAAATAGATTCAGACCTGCTACAACCCTAACATAGCTGACTATGTTAGGTTCCAATTGAATTAATTATTTACTATTTAGACTAGGATTGATTTATTTTTAAATCTATCTATCATATTTTTTTTATTCTTTCATTTGTGCATATCGCATAAGGCCTTTACAGTGAGGGAGTGCCCACCTTAAGTGGTTGAGCATTTATTCTAAACTCCATTTGATCATCTATGCAAATCGCATCAGTGTTGGTTATCTGTCATGGTTAATTGATTAGTGATATAATTATTGTTGGACTCGAAGAGAACTCATAGGAATTCCTTCCAAGTGGTATCATCCAGTCGCTCTTGAAATCCTTCCACTGTCTAAACTGAATCTGGGTGCAGCAGGTGGCATTGTGGTAGCCAAATTTTGGTTGTTTGTAAAGGTTAAAACGCAGGCGCAGCAACTCTCCTCACAAATTACTTTGTGCCTTAGTAGGGGACCATAGTTCACTTCATTAACAAAAGGTACTAATTGTCGTTTACCTACAATAGATAATTACAAACTTACCATAACAAGTGCAGGGACGAAGTTAAAACATTCGAAGCACCTCAGATTCATGACTAGTAAACAAACCATAGGATAAATTTGGTTGTTGCATACAAAATGTGGATTAGGATTTCCATTGAAATAAAATAGGTGTCGCTTAGGTTGTAGTATCACTAACGGTTTCACATCGTATCCAGTCAATGCACATTTTGTCAGCGCTCTTAAGACATACCAGATCCCTGACAAAAATGGTAATCACAAGCAAACTGGTGAATCAAAGGAACTCCAAGGTTGATTAGCATTATCAAACATCACCATCGTCCAATCACAAGGCCAGTTATCCCATAGATCTCAAAAGAAAATTCATAGAACCTAGTGCATGCAAGCCCGAAACCTTTTGCAAATAAGAAATAAGAATTAAATGTGATTCGCATTAAAAATAAGGTACGGGGAACTTATTTTTTACTTTTTTTCATGTGCTTTATTCTGCATACGTTGTGTGGGAGGTTGGTGGGAGTTTATAAGCAACTATGCCACATTTTTTGAATGTGACTTCGGTTACACTCAGTTCCCCTCTGCATGTGTGTAACCTTCGTGTTGTTCTATCATCTGCATGTCTTAGCTCTCTATTGTCCTTGTTGTCCTATCATTTGTTTGTATCTTGTTATCTGTGTCCTCTTTTTATCACCTTCATGTCCACTTCGTGTGGGTTTAGGTGGTCTCTTATTGAGTCCTATGTGTGTCCTTTGTAGTCTTGAATCGTGTCTTCACCTAAGGGTCTAGTGTTGGGTATCGATCCATTTGTTGTTGGGTTAGTCTCAAGTTGTATCTTGTCCCACATTCGGATCCACATCATCTTGTCCTTGTCATGTTATGTCTTGTCCCGTCTGATTGGATGTCATGTCATTTACATGTCCACCGGATCCTTTCCCAACCTCACCGTGTCGTTTCTTGTGTTAAGTTCCTTCGGCGTCGTGTCCTATCTACGTGTTCGCATCATGATTCTCGTCATCGTGTCTTGGTTAGAGTTTCCTCGTTAGTTCAAGTGTCCTCATTATCTAGTGTATTGTCATCTCAAGTAGCCATCAGGTCCAATGTCGAGATCCTGGGTGTCTTTGTCTAGTCGGGTCGTGTTATCACTATCGTGTCTTGTATATTGTCAAGAAATTGCCAAAAATTATCAACTAATCTTGTCAAAATTTGTCAGGAAATTGCATAAAAATTGTCAAAAAAATTGCCAAAAGTTGTCAATTAAGGGAGGTGAGCCAAAAAAAACATTCCGCATCGCAGTTGGAGCGATAGTTGAAAGCGGAAAACAAACAATTTTTTGGCATAATTTTTTTTGTAGAAATTTGAAGCTTAACGGATCCTAAGCAGGAGATTTTGGAATTGCATGAGCAGAAGTTGGACCAAAGGATCTGACGGACGATTAACAAGCTCGAAAACTCCCAACAACAATGTAAGAAGAGCTCGTCGAAGCCAAGGTACAAAAAATTCTCCTTCTCCATCCGAAATTGGTAGTTTTAACCCGAGTCACCCTATGGTCAGCCCAATGGCATCCAATTCTTCTCCATATTCTGCACAGGAAAATGTCACCCAAGTAGAAGGAAATCATCCAGTACTCAATGATGAGTTGTTAAAAGCTTTGATACTAAATCTCCAAAGAATAACTAAAATTTTCAAATGCATCTCAAAAACCGCCCCAACCAAATCCTTCTAGTTCCAATCACTGGAGTACAGATGTCTACAATGATGACTATACACACCATAGAGGTCAAAATAATCAGTCCCTAACTCACAATGGTCACCAAAATATTGAGGATAGGGGTATTGAAGAAAATATGGAGCAACAACGAGGGTTTTATAGACCCTATCAAAATAACAACCAAATACAGAGAAGTAACGAGGAACAAGATAGAAATAATTTCCACCAACCAAGAGGTCTAATGGGATTCAATAATCCATGCATTGACATGCCTACCTTTGAAGGCTAGGATCCACATGGGTGGATTACAAAAATGGATGGCATCTTAGAATTTTACAAATTTCTGGACAAGGACAAGGTCCCTTGTACAGCAACCAAATTTGGCACTAAAGCTTATCAATGATTTACATGGTATAAATGTGAGGAGCCCTGAAATACATTATATTGGGATACTTTCAAAAGAGCCTTTCTTCATAGATTCAACAAAGGTCCCACGGGTTCATACACAGTATGATTGTTGTCACTCAGGCAAACAGGTTTAGTGGGGGCCTATATTTCCTAATTCACCAGCATGCTTTCCTATGCAGAAGATATACCATAGGATGTGGTAGTAGAAGCTTTTCAAAATGGATTAAAATCACATATTAAAGTTGAAGTAGACCTACAAAATCCATCCAAGTTAGATGAGTGTATAAGGATTGCTGATTTAGAAGAAATAAAGGCGCACATAAGATCATCTACACGACGTGATTCATATGGTCGACCTTCATTCCGTAATAATTATTTTCACAGAAATGATCAAATGTCATGATACTTCTACTACAAATATCACACTCAACATCAAAAATATCAAGCATGTACACCATGATAAAATTTTCAAATTGAATATGCCGACCAGGAAGAAGAAATAGAGGATTACGATGCACATGAGGATCTCCCAGTTGAGGACCAAAATGTACAAGATGAAGTTGTTGTTGAGGAGGATACCATGACTATTTCAGTACATGCTTTTATGGGGTTATCTTCTCACCATACAATCAAGGTGGCAGGTTTCATTCGAAAGTAGCGGGTAACGATACTAATTGATTTCGGAAGTACTCATAACTTCATTGATGCAAGACTTGCAAGGACATTGGTTATGCATGTCTACTCTTTGAGTCAAGATTGGTTTCAAGTCAGAATGGCAAGTAGGGAAGTTTCTCAATGTCTCGGTAAGACATCTTCAATTTCACTACAAATGGGTACGTATACTTGGCAAGGTCCTCTTTTTGTTATGGAATTAGGAAATTCAGAAGTTATTTTAGGTGTTGCATGGATGGAACAATTAGAAACCACCCTAGGTTTTAATCACAAACATCGCTTTATAGAATTGCAAGCCCATGGGAGGACCATCCATCTTCAAGGACTACCCACACCTCCATCAAAAGTTGTAAGTTCACATAGCATGGAAAAGTTGTTAAGAAAATATGGTGGGGGATTCATAGCTCGAATCAATTGGCTATGCAGACTCAGGTTTTTGGTCACAATACCCCTATGCTAGTTTTATTTTCTCATTGTTTCTAATATTAGCATGCATCTAGGGTAAATTAGGAGTCTTAGTCATTTGTGCTATTGTCTGCATTTAGATATTAAAATAGAAATTTACTTATTGTTGCATTCATCCAAACAATAAAGGGAAAAATTAATAGGATCTGCATTTGCATTTAGGAATAGATCATACTACATTGCCCAGTTAGCAATAACTTGGGTATCCTTTTTAGGGATCAGACCCGGTATGTCCTATTCTATTGCATAGTCATACCCACAGACCCACAGTTGGGAACATGGACCTACAAAAGGCAAACCGTGTACCCATGGTTTACCAAAACCAATCATTGACCTGCGGTTGGCCTCTGACAATAGAATCAGCCAAAATATTGCTTGGAATTAGCTCTAAGATATTGATTTATCTAGTCTGCTATTCTTTATTTATTTATTTTTTCATTTTAGCATAAATACATAATCGCATCTTAGTTGCATTTCACAATAAATCAAACAAACCTCACACACTCACTTGAACATTGGTAAATGGATGGATTTCATCATCGCTAGGTTTGGATTTCATCACCAGACCACCAAAATTATTACCCCATTTTTGTCCAAGGCCAGCTCCAAGAACTATCGTAGCTTGGAAAATATGCATGTATTTCTCTTTTGAGGGTATAACGCTAACCAAGTGAGACTAGGTAATGATTGATAAGACCTATGCTCCCTGACCAGTTATGGGTTTCATCTCCATACTTTGGTAGGTTTACGCGATCGGAATTCATCACCAGGTTTTCGAGCTATGATTATACAGGTGAAATCCTAGATTCATTTAGGGCAAAAAATTTTGCACATGTATTTTTCTTTTTAACAACTCCAAAAACTTGAAAAAAATCAAAAACTTTCAAAACAAAAAAAGAAAGAAAATCAAAATCAAAACTTGTGAAAAATTAGGGCCAAAAACCTTGCTTGTTTATTTGCTTTGGGTGTTGTATTACATTGTACTTTCATTCCATCTACATAGACTTGCATTTGTATTTCACACATCATTGCATATTAGCGTATGGTAACAACCCGTGGTTAGGCCAAAAAGTTAGCACTAATCCAGAGTCAGTTGTCTTCCCCCATGGCATCTCATTCTAGTGAGGTCCCTAACACTTCAGTGGTAGGGCAAGTTAGTATACCTTCTCTTATGGCCCAGAGCCTAAATGTAGGGTCCTCTAGTAGTGCCCCCATTTCAGACATAGATATTATGCATAGGGTTACACATATGGCTATTACTTAGACTCCTAGGAGTGAGTCACCCACATCGACGAATGGTCATGTCACACTTGTAGACATGGATGTCGTTAGGATGTATCTGAGTGTAGCTGGAATAGTTTTTCCATCGTTAGAACCGCTTACCATCCCATCCTGAACCATACCATTATTACATCAAGAGTCCACCTTCACACACCCACAATAATTTGGAAAAGTCTTTATAAATCCACTTTTTGAGTTGATTGTTGCGACCCTAGCTAGCCACCCATCATCTTCTATACAACCACCCCTCACATTGTCTCAATAGACCATCATTTGCACCAATCCCATGTAGAAAGTGATGACTCAAGTTTCTTCACAGATCCCCACATCCATTTCGTCTACCACCCCTATAGGCTCCATACATCATATCACCCCTCATTCAGTGGCAATACCTTTTGCTACCTACCCTCCACTCACATCCACTACCATGGTTGTCTCACAACCAACCCAGTCACCACCTCATATGTGGTTTTTCCCATGTCATATGCACTTGTCATGCAGTAGACTTTCTTGTAGCTGCAAATAATGATTTTAGATAATGCTAATCACAACATTAACCCTGAACCTAATCAAAATTTTTAGAGGATTTCGCATAACCTACCATCCACCTCTCACCAAACCCATACATTTATCCAAGATCCATCTTGGGTATTACATCCCCCAACCACTACCATAGTAGCTAATCCACCACATCACATGTATGCCAACTCATCAGGTCAACATACTATTATACCCCCATCACTGCATCCCTATCAGAACTTTCATCAGCCATTATATCATCATATATTTCAGCCTAGCATCCCCCATCATCCACAACCCACATACAATGCACCTCAGTACCAGCAATATCAAACAAACTAGGGTTTTAATCCTATGTGTTATCCTAAGTTCTAGTTCGTGCAGAACCAGATTGATAGTCTTGCCATGCAGACCCTAGATTTACAATATCAAAATCCAACATTAAGGTAGCTACTCAATCACCTGATCCATGCTTCGGTGCCTGCACCACCTTATCTGGTGGATTTTTATATGTCAAATCCTGGTACATTTAAGGAGGAAGAGGATCCTCGACAGCATGTGACAAGGTTTGTAAACACGTGCTTTAGGATCAGTAGCAATGATGCACTCATGCTACACACCTTTCCTCAGGCACTTGGGGGAGAAGCCCAAGATTGGTACAACCATTTATCGCATCAGAGTGTACACTTTTGAATAGCTTGTAGACCAATTCTTGGAGCAATTTTCCTTGAATGTTCAAAATAAAACCACATTGATCGATTTGATTAGTCTAAAATAATATGATGATGAATCGATTCATGATTTTGGTAATCGTTGGAGGGAGGTTATGATCAAGTTGCCATTTACCCTCTCCATGTCAAAAATAACAATAATATTCATGAAGAGTTGTGTCAAGCCCATCTCTTTGTTACTAAAATTGTAGCAGTATATGACATTCTATGAGGCACTCACCTAATCCAAAGTGATAAAAGAGATAAAAATTCAAGAGGGCAAGATCAAGCCTAATAAAAAGGAGTGGTAGAACAAGAACCAAAAGGGGAGTAACCACAACCATTCCAAGGTCACTCAGGTTAATCATATAGTCTTGGGTCAACCTTCATAGTCAAATAAACAAACCCAAGTTCAAGTTAAACAACCCCAACAACAACAGTAGCAACCACAACAATTGAATTATCAAGCGATTCCACCCCCACAGTAGGTGCAAAGTCAAACGCAACCTACAGAGAGGTAGTAGCATCATTTTAGGCCTAGGCACAACTACACACCATTACAAGAGCCCTACTCATCTGTATTTCATAAGTTGCATACAAAATAACTTTTCACATTGCTAGAGATTAAACCAGAGGATCCTAGCAAGCCAAAATCAAAAGACTATAGAGAGCACTTATACTGCATCTATCATCGATAAAAAGAACATGATGTCAAAACTTGCCATGGGTTTAAGGGTATTGTGCAAGACTTATTGGAAGTAGGAAAAATCAAATTCGATAACCCACTAGCCAATCCAATCAGAACCTTGTTATATATCAGACACCTTTGCTTCACCATGAGGTAAATCAAGAAGCGATGGGAGCATCAACTTCTACAGTTCCTCCCAACCAAGTCAATTATGTGTCGTAACTACACCAAGGTTTTTTAGGGGCTATTAGTGTGGTCACTCGTAGATAAAGATAAGCAAATTACACAACCCAAAATCTTACAACACAACCAAGTATCCCCATACAACTAGGGTCATCAATTCCACCTCCACAATTTCATAATCCAAGAAACCCATCTCGTCCAACTATCACCCTAGGCAACCGGTTAACCCAAAGTTTGAAAATGGCATCGACAAAACTATTGATCTATGAGCTGATACAACTGTCACCCCCACATCAAGAAGAATTGATGGAAATCCTAAATTCCATCCAAGTACAATCAAAAGATCCTAATGCTTTCAACTCCTTTGTGGGGAGTGTACAAAAGTGCATGGAACCCTTGATAGCATTTTATGACTTTGAGTAGAAGAAAGTTTCATCAAATTTACCGGATCCTCCATTGCACATAGTAGCTCATATTGATAGGAAGCCATTCAAGAAATTCCTTATTGACACTGGCTCCTCCATCAACCTCATTACCACTCCCACCATCAAAAATCTTAACATACCACCATCCCACATTACATCATCCACATTCACCTTAAGAGCCTTTAATGATGCCTTATGCTCAACTGTGGAGAACATGATTCTTCATGTCACTGTGGAGGTGAAAACTATACATGTCCCCTTCTACATCTTGGAAGGGATGATGCAGTACAACATACTTCTTGTATACCCCTGGATTAGGGAGATGAAGTGTGTACCTTCAATATTACACCAATGCCTAAAACATGTACACGAAGGCAAAGTACATTGTATCCCAGCAGACACAAAGCCTTTTAAATACTGTAACCTAATATCAAATCCTTATGAGCCGCTACTTCCATCAACCTACCTATCCATCCAATAACTTATTATCTGAATCGCTCCCACTAACACTTCATAAAAAGCCCCCATCCCAGAGGAGTTACCGATAGTTGACCCTGCTTTTGCATCTAAAAACATCAACTCTAGTCAGACCTCAAACACCACATTCCATTTTTCCATTGCACCTGATCATCCAACTAACCAATCATCAACTCCATCAGTCACACCATCCACTTTATAAATATCATTCATATTCATAGCTCAACCCACACCATCAACTAACAGCCCCATCCAATATCATCCATCCCAAACATCACTACCCATAGTCTCACATATAGGGTCACCTATCCAATAGGATCCATCACCTCCACAAGAACCACAAACCACCCCAGAAGTGCCTTCTTCATCCATTGAGCCATCATCATCCCAGCCTTCCCAAGTTGCAATACATCTCACTAATCATAGCATTGGTGAGTACATCATTAAGAGTGTCACAGTTACACCACCTATTGAGTCAGTCAGAGACTATGGTCACCCATGTGATCCACCTTTAGTCGTAGGTGTAGTGTATATAATAGGTTCCCAATCATACAAGATTAATTTCATATATGGGGGAGTGGATTCTTCGTTTGATCCACCTCCTCCTAATGAGGAACCCTTGCAAGAATTCAATGGAAATTTAGATTATTTGTCCAACCCAGATTTCCCTTTGCAATATTTTTGTAGGGTCAATTGGAAGGGATATGGACTTGGACGATATGAGCAGGGTCCACATCACATTATTGATCCTGAATATAGAGAAATACACGACTGCTCTAGTCTAGGGTACAAACCTTCCACCTTAGACTCTTCTTTCAACCAAACCTTCCAATGACTCACCATTGAGTATGAAGAATAGGAGAGCGAGGAATGTGATGATTGTGATGATAATGATGATGATTACCTCGATCCTAAATTTGTACCTCATTTACATGAGGCATTTTTAGAGATTGTATTGCACACATTCACGATTAATCACATGCCAGATGATTACATCTTCGATGAATATTTTGGAGATTATATCTCTGATGAAGATTTTGGGGAATTTTGATAAATGGAAGAAAATTTAGATTGGATCATTCGAATATTTTATGGTCCCCAAGATGATGTGGTTCCTACTGAACCCATCAAGAAATATGAGTGGTATACAAATATTTTTCCCATAGATTATACCATATTTCACTTAAACAAAGAGTGTGAGCACCATGAACCAGATACTCCACCACCATCTTGGTCGCTCCTGCAACACTGTCATTTACCCACCTTAGGTCAGTTGCAACCTAGAGATAGTGAGTCATCACCTCTTGAATCGTAGCCACCTAATTTCCACCAATTCAATATGATTTATGTTGACTTGTTTGCCCCGCTCCATAACCTGTACGATTTGGTGAAGTTGATTTAGGTCATTGCTAGTCTTATTGCCATGGATAAGATTTCATCTCCACCATACATCGTCGAGTTCATCTTGTCTGAAGAGTTGTTGCGAGATTCAAATGCTTACATTCCACACCAACCTTCATCCTCCTCTATTGTAGTTTTTTAAATTGAAGTAGAGGGGGAGACCCCTGAAAAATTTGAGCATGTGGAGGATGATATCCATATCATCCCAACTCCACATCAACTAGAGGAAGGTTCTCACATGCTGATCAAAGAATCCATAGATGCTAACCTTAGCAAAGATGCGGATAATCCTCAAATCATCAAAATTGCAAAATATTTGTCCATAGAGGAGAAAGAGTGTATGATCGATGTCTTGATAAGAAAGGATATTTTTGTATGGTCATACAAATACATGTATGGCCTTGACCTCGACTTGGTAATCCACAACCTTACTTTGGCACCAGATGCTAAACCTTTGAAGCAAAAGGTCAGGAAACTTCATCCAACAGTTGCATTAATTGTAAAAGAAGAGCTAAAAAAACTACTAGACATGAATTTCATAGTCCCAATTGATTATATAGAGTGGCTCTCTAACATGGTACCCGTTCATAAGCCTAATGGGGGGTACATGTATGCACCAATTTTCATGATCTAAATAAAGCATACCCCAAGGATGATTTTCCTCTATCTAACATCAATCAATTAGTAGACTCCTACGCATGCCATGAAATTCTTTCACTAATGGACAGTTTCTCGGGACACAATCAAATTCAAATTAATCCTAAGGACCAACACAAGATATCATTTACAACACCTTGGGGCACATTTTGTTATAGGGTGATGCCTTTTGGCCTTAAAAATGCAGAATCTACGTATCAACGTGCCATGACATACATATTCTACAATTACATGCATAAATTCATTAAGGACTATGTCGATGATCTAATTGCCAAATCAAAAACATGTCTTGAGC
Source organism: Wollemia nobilis (assembly GCA_028583015.1). Lineage (NCBI taxonomy): Eukaryota > Viridiplantae > Streptophyta > Pinopsida > Araucariales > Araucariaceae > Wollemia > Wollemia nobilis. The sequence goes on along the minus strand of JAQPPZ010017240.1, from coordinate 2,935,910 downwards.
ACATTGAAGTCCTAGAGAAAGTATTTGATCGATTGCTTGAACACAAGGTAAGGTTAAATCCTAAGAAGTGCATATTTGGCATCACATCAGGAAAAATTCTAGGATTCATTATCTCCAAGTGAGGCATTGAAGTGGACCCCGATAAGGTCAAGGTCATTATCGAGATGCCACCTCCAATAAACTTGAGAGAGTTTTGTAGTCTACAAGGAAAGATTCAATCTATCTGACGATTCAATGCACAACTCTCAAACAAATACAGACCTTTCAATCACTTGCTTTAGAATGGGGTGACATTCTCTTGGACAACTAAATGTCAAGAGGTATTTGATGACATAAATAAGTATCTAGCTTCACCACCAGTTCTTACACCACCTCATTCAGGAGTCCCTTTTCACCTTTATGTCTTTGCAATATATTTTGCACTAGGGACAATGCTTGCTTAGAAAAATGAGAATCATAAGGAGCAAACCATTTATTACATTAGTTAGACATTGGTAAGTTACAAAACAAGATATGCTTATGTCGAAAATTTGAGCTTAGAAGTGGTTTTTGCCACTAAGAAACTCAGATATTACATGCTAAGTAACACTACCTATGTCATAGCTAGAGATAATCCTCTATGATACATGATGACTCGTACATATAACAACACCCGTACCACAAAATAGATACTGCTTTTAACAAAATTCGAACTCGATTTTATCAGTCAAAAATCCATCAAAGATTAGGTGATTGTCGATCAACTTGCAGAAGCTCCATTGTCAAATGATCAACCACTTATTATTGAGCTTCCATATGATTCGGTATTTTCCATTAATGAACAAGAAGAGCTAGTCCCTCTCGAGGACTATGTAGACATGATAATGTCCTTTGATGGATCAAAGTGTGAAAGAGGACAAGGTATTGGAGTCATGTTTTACACACCCAAAGGAATCTTGATTTCTTTATCATTCAAACTCAACTTCCCATGCACGAAAAACAATGTAGAGTACGAAGCCCTAATATTGGGGCTTCAATCAGCTATAGCTATAGGTATTAAATGACTAAGCATCTTTGGTGATTCTCAATTGGTTGTTTATCAAGTGAAAGGAGAATACCAATGCAAGGAACCAGTCTTGAAGCAATATCACGAAGTAGCAATGAATTTTCTAGAGAAATTTGATTGGTACAAAATTAGTAGCCTACCTCGCTCAACTAATAGATTTACGAATGCAATGGCCTCTTTGGGATCTTTGATCCCTAAGAACGAACATGGAGAAGTCCAATCGCTAATCATAACAACAATGTCCAAACTAGCAATTAAGAGAGCAGAGTTTAAAGGTGAGAAGAATATTTGTTTGGTCCACACAAAACCCTTCAATTCTTACCTTGATGAGATTAGAGACTTTCTCAAGACCGAGATCCTTACAATAGAAATGATGCAAACTACAAAAGGAACATTCAAACAAAAAGCAACTCGTTTTACTCTCTTGGGGGACGTGTTGTACAGATGTGGCTATGATGGAATTCTATTTTGATGTCTAGGTCATGTTGAGGCACAACGAGCTATAATGGAAGCCCATGATGGTACTTGTAGTGGCCACTTCAGTGGAATGGCCATTGTAAATAGTATTTTGTGCATGGGTTATGATTGGCCCACCATGGAAACTATTGTTGTCAATATGTTAAGAAATGTCAAAAATGCCAACATCACGCCAATTTAACTCATGTACCATCACAAGCTTTACAACCCATTCAAATCCTTTGGCCCTTTTCATAATGAGTTCTTTATTTGATTGGAAATATTTCATTCGTCTCATCAGGATAGCATAAATTTATCATAACTGCCACGAAATACTTCACCAAATGGGTCGAATCAATTCTAATGACCACTACGACTAGACCTTGAATAGCGGAGTTTATACTTCAGCATACTATCTATCATTTTGGAATTCCTTCCAAGATTATTTTTTATAATGGCAATTCATTTAAGAACAAGGATGTGTAAGCCTTATACGGCAAGTACAACATTCAACATAGTTTCTTGACTCCTTATTACCCATAGGCAAATGGGCAAGCCGAAGTGACTAACAAGATAGTGATTTCCATTCATAAGAAACTTGTCAAGTAAAATTATAGATATTGGCACACTTAGCTCCCCTTGGCACTATGGGCTTATCGAACAAGAATCAGAACACCAATGAGAGTAACACCTTTTTCATTAGTCATTGGCATTGAAGCAATTATACCTCTTGAGCTAGATATTCCTTCTTTGTGAATCACATTGCTGGAATTCATGGATGATGACACAGCTAGACAAACACATTTTGACCAATTAATGCTCCTTGATGAAAGGCATATCAACGCCTTGGAACATCTACGAGTATACCAAGATAGAATCAAACATGCTTACTACGCAAAAGTCCATCCTCACGAATTTCAAGTAGGAGATCTCATGCTTAAAGAGAACCAACAAAACACCAATGTATTTCCACACTTGAGAGATAAATTCATGGCTAATTGGTTGGGTCCATATATTATCAAATAGAATTTGGGTCCAAGAATGTATAAACTTGCCAACTTGGAAGGAGAATTGGAACCTGAGCCATTGAATATAATACATCTAAGGGTATTTTATGCATAATGTGATTTATGAATATGTATATATACATGGCTAAAAATAATAATAAAATAATAAATATATATATCAAAAAAATTTCATTACATGCATTCCATATAGACATCTTGTTCATACCATTCATTACATTAGATCATGTGGTAAAATTCGATGACGGCTAGTCCATCATGTCTTGTTGCCTTAATCAGGGGCACCTTGCTTCAAACAAAACCATAACCATCAATTATAATAATATATTGCTTCCTAAGAAAAATCCTAGTGTTTTCAATCACTCAGCCACCACTAGTGTCTCAAGCAACCTCCATTGAAAATTGAACAATATTTAGATGCAACAGGTTATTCCTGGTCAATCAAATTTCCTCTTGGATCATGCACATAAAAACACATAGAAACATTGTGAAGCTTGGAAATAATGAAGTCAAAATTTTCTATTACCATAAGTGAAAGGTTTCCCTTGCTCATCCAATTATGTGCATGGTCTAGGGTAATATAGAGTTGGCAAAAGGTCAAGCTCCTCCTTCACCCCCAAAAAAAAATCCCTTGCTCTACATCAAATTGAGCAAGTATCCCAAAAAAAAAATCCCTTGATCCTCCACAAATGAGCAAGTATCCCAAAAATCATCTCAAAGCAATAAGTTTAACCTATTTTTCCTTCCTCAAAGTGGGAAAAAATCCAAAAAAAAAACCCTCTGCTCTTCCTCAAAACTAGCAAGTCAAAGCAATAAAATTCATTGCTCCATTGCAAAACGAGCAATCCCAAAAATCCAAAAAATAAAAAATAAAATAAGGAAAGGAGTTTGAATCCCTAGAAATTTTAGTGTCTCAAAAACCATGGGGTGATCCTCATTATAGCAATGGGTTGAATGAATATTTCCTAGCAATGGGGTATCCTTACACGTGGCGTCAAATATATCACATTAGCGACCTTATTTTGTACAGATCTATGGCCAATATCAGATGAGCTAGATTAGTGGCATAAGTTACAATTGATTAGTTTGGCCTAGCTCATGATGGGAAATGAACAATCATGGCACACACAGTTGTTCCTTGAAGAAATTTAAAAACACTAGGACAACCTTAGCATCATGAAGATTTGTGAGATTGTAAGATAAGTTTGTTTGAGTCACTAAACTGTCTGAGTCTTTACAAAATATCCTACACGATACACTTAGTCACACCATATCCATTACATTATTACACATCATAATATCCAAAAAATACCATCTATCTATGCCCTTGATTAAGTAATAAAAACAATGATGATCAAGTTGAGTCTAACCTACCAATAACCAACAAAACATAAAGCAGTAAACATCATTTCATTTTGCATCCATAAATAAACAAATACACATAACACAAAACATAATAAAAATCCATGTATATATATGTGAGTTGTATATATATGTGAGTACATCAAGCATCGTGATGTACTCACCCTGCCTATGAATGGTCCTCAAGTCAACTCCCCGACAAGCCACTCACTAAGATATTTGTGCCCTAAGGGAGGAAATCATAGCAACAACATCACCCTTAGCAGATGCAATATCCTATCCAACTCACCCTACAAGTGAGTCACCTTACCCTATAGCCTCGATATCTCTGCATCTTGAGTCATGGTAGCATTTGCACTTGGCTTACCATGCATACCATCCACCTTAGTCCACAAACCATCTACCTCACCCTACTGGCGGGTCACCTCACCCTGATGCCAGGCTAGCTCGTCCTTCAACTGAGTCACCTCTAAGTCCAGACTGTCCTGCTCCACCTAGATTATGTCTCACTCCTTCTCTGTATGACGAGGAGGCACATCCTCCTCTTCCTTTCCATCACCTCCATTATCCCCCTCACTACCCTCATGCCCAACATCCACTTTAGGCTGTGGTACATCTATTGTAGACTTTCTCCTACCACCACTACTTCGGTGGTGCTTAGCTCACCTAGAAGCCTAATCCCCAGTATCTGGCTCATTCCCATTGACTACATCATCCATAGCTTGGTTTGATCTCCAATGAGGCTGGGTTGAAAGCCAAACATCATACTCTGCAATGGTGCATGCATCATCCACATCAGGCATCTTGATAGTTGGATCATCGAATGCATCATCCATGGTCCATAAGTTAGGAGTCAATGGATGCCTAGCTCGTTGTCCTGCCACTTATAACTCATAGGAGCATCAGGAACTCCATATACCAAGACAAACTGCCTCTGCACTTGAGAGAACTTGATGTACTCCATCTCCCACATGTGGCTGCCCATCATCCATCTCCCCCATCTGACCCAATGAAGCTCCACAACATCCCTCTCCCATGCTAGGCCCCTCCATGGATACCAACAAATCCCATTTTAATTCAATCCACTCAAGCTATCCCTGTAGGTAGAAGCCTCAATAGCAAGATGTGTGGCATAAGACTCCTTGCTAAGCTACCATCGGTAAGCATAAGGAGCAAGAGGATCACATGCACATGGTAACCCCTTAGGATGGCCCACACTGATATGCTCCCATGACCAAATATAAAGCAAAAAACTATAACTAAGGCCCTTTCAATCCCACATCTTCACCTCATAGATCTCACTATAAACCTGACACGAGAGTGGGAGCCCATGCCAATATCTATGGATCTGACATCATCTAAAGCACAATCAAAACCTGGTTCCATGGGATCCTCGATCCCATGCTATTGGGCAACACCATGTTGCTCAATATGTACATCAAAAATTTTATAAATTTAGCTAGCTTCTTACCCTTAAATAATTCAAGGTATGGGATGCCCCCCTTACTGCAATCTACATCCCAAAGCTTACCATAAATGGGTTTGAGTACCTCCTGCTTGTTGTGAACCACCCTCACTAGTGGACCATCAATAGGCACTCAAAAAATATGGTACACATCCTCCAAGGTAACAATGAACTCCCCTATCGAAAGCTTAAAATAACCCATGTCTAGGTCCCATCTCCCAACAAGTGCGGATAGAAGTGCCTCATCTGCCCGGACTGTCTCCATCCGTCCGCACCCATCCAAACCCACAGCCTCAAAAAACTTCCAATCATATAATGTGAGGGCCTTTCACACTTTGGAAATAGTGCAATGCCATCTATGTCTGGGGGTGAAGAACTTTACCTACAGCAAAAACAATCAAAGAAACATCAGTGCATCCAAAATGAAAAATGAAATAGAAACATGCATTCTACATCACATCGCACACAAATAAAACATCAAAAAAAAAACTTTCAACCTACCACGTGCGTGGTAGTAAAAAAAAAATGACATGCATTCTAGACTAAATTCCACTTCATCACATCGCACACAAATAAAACATTAAAAAAAAAATCAACCTACCCCATGCATAAAAAAAAAAAATTCTAGCCCCTCTTAAAGATTTTCAAAAAAAAAAAATGCAAAAACAAAACACACAAAAACAAGCAAAAACAAAACAAAAACAAAAAAAATAAAAGACAAAAAAAGCAAGCAAAGAAACCACACTAAGGGCTTTGGAAAACCTACCTATACATATCGCACGCTGGCTTCCACTCCAGCTGAGCCCCCACCCCCAGCACTAGCAGCCACCTCAACACCCGCACCCGTATCACCACCACCGCCACTCCCCTCACCAACCTTCATCTCACTCATCTTTCAAAGCAAAGAAAATCCAGCTGGAAAAATTAATAATGAATGAAAAGGACCTAATGGCCTATATATAGTTAATTTTCATGGCATAAACTGTGCACCTACGGTTTGTGACACAAAACATGCATCTACGTTTTACGGAGTGCACAAAATCGTAAACTCGTGATTCATGGCATAAAATGTAGGCTCGTATTCCAAAACAAAATGAACTACACACCAGCGGTTTTCAAAAAAAAAATCACATCATGCTTTAACACATAAATTCATCATCATCATATAATTAAACCTTGTATCTAGTGGATTACCCTATACACCTAGCGGTTGCAACGACTAGCAATCCATGCAATTCGGTTGGATGGGTAGCTCACTATAAGGACACTCATTCAAACATTCAACATCAAATCACTATGGCATTAAATCAGCTAGGTCCCTAAATATTTGAGCTTGGTTGTGTTCAAAACAAATTTGCACAAGGTTATCCTTCAACCCCTTCTGTTGGGTCAAAAGTGAAAAATAATCAAATCAATTTTGGTATAATCAAAAATCACTCAAGTATCGAGGCCTTCGTGTGCTGGATCTAATGCATAGGAGTGACTAACAGTAGCGGGACTCATGAGCTCAAAAATATGGTTAATAATTTTACCACAATATTTTGTGCATCCACGAACCAAAGGCAACTTGTAAAAACACAACCACTCCCTAACTTGGGGCACCAAGTTGATCAAAGTGCCATACATTTACAACATCATCCAACCAACTGCCCTCTTTCATCATCAACATTTGGTCAATTGGCTTGTGGGTTTCATTATTTACCTATTCGTCAATTGAGAAGGTAAGCTAAAATCAAAATTTTCAAGTCATTCATTCTTTGCGTCAAGAATATTTGAGCCCCTTTCTCCATTCAAATGAAATCAAGTGTTATTGGTTTTTGCACTGCATTGTGTTGCACACAATGCAGTACAAAAAGGGGCATCTGTAGACACCAAAATCTGGTCACTCACAACACCACACTTACCACCCCACCACAAAATCCTACATATAAAAATATATTCCTAAGTTCTAACTTAGGGATATAAGATCCTGCACATTATCTTATTTTCTAGATTTATTAAATCTGGAAAATTAGCCTAGGATACCCTACCTACCCACTAGACATGTGTCCTAGCCACCTCAGCCAATATCCTTACCACATATCATCCACTCTTGTCCCCTTTATCCCTTCACATAGGGCAAAATCCCACACACCACTCCACTTGCAACCACATTACCCTAGTTAAGTGAGGCACACTGGGTGACTCACTGTAACTATCCCCTCCATTTGGTAGTCCAGAATTACCACTTGGTAATCTAGGCTTGCCACCTCTCATTTACCTCCAAAATCCTAAGGGGCCTATAAAGGCACCCTTACCCACCAAACAAAAGGATTTGAATACTGACACCGCCAGGCTACTGAAATAGATTCAGACCTCTGCACACATCCTGAGAGATATCCATCACCAAAACCTGGAGATCTATTTTTTGAGGTAATCTATCCTTCAAATCAAACCGTAGGTCCATGGTTTCACAATCAAAACCATAACCACACGGTTCCCCATCACATATGTGTGGTTCCCTAGTCCTCACCATGCACCCGCATTTTACCAGATTCAAGTGTGACGCAGCAACTTGATCAGCAATGTTATAATTTGGTAAGGCATTGGATTTTTACTTGTTTCTATATTTTATTTCACATGTTTTCCATATGCAGGTTTTTTGTTTGATAGCATCGTTCTTTCATTTAAATATGCAGGTGCTACTAACCCCCTTTGGAATTTTGTGTGTAGGAGTCAAGTATATTGTAGGAGTTGTTGGAGCTAGAGTGGTCCCGTGCTGGATACCAAAGCCCACTCACCTTTTTGAAGTTGTAGTGGAATATTGAAGAGCATTGTACCTTGTTGAAGATCTGGAAGACCCCATTCCTTTATCAAAAAATATTGTACCATACAAAGAGAGATATTGTAACATTGCTCCCAAAATACTTGGGGTAATTCAAAAGTTGTAAACATTGTATCAAAAGAAATCAATAAGAAAAGCAATTTTTGTCAATTCTCCTATCTCTGTGTGCTTTTATTTTGTGTTCATATATTTTTGCTATAATTTGTAGACACCTAAAATGCATCATTTGAGAGGAGACTCCCAAGAGACCTCCTTTCTAACTCACACAATCCACCTTGGGTAGCCTCAAGGTTAATTTAGTGGTTTTCACCAACATTAGGAAACTTTTCCTATAAGAAGCCTAATCGTCTTGAGCCGAGACGATCTCAAGGTCATGATCATCTCAACCTAAGATGGTCACACAAAAACAAAATTAAAAATAATAAAATCTTAACTGGTAGTTGAAACTGCCTGTTAAGTCCTTGCATGATTTTGTTTCTATACTAAATGCCCTACATGAGCTAATTTTATCAAATCATTGCAATCAATCATTTAGAGTTATGCTTCTGCTTTTTCATGCAAATTTCTCCTTTGCTTTTTCATGTAGAGTGCCCTAGCCTCTGACCAAGAGGTCTATAAAATGGAACTTACCCCTTAGTTTTGAAGATCTCGCTTTCAATTTTTCATGCCACAAAGTGCTATGAAAATATATCTCTAACTTTTGAACTCATGCAAAAAAGTGTTGTCGAAATCAATCTGCTATGTTTTCCTACTTCCAAGATGATGTTGTTGTAATACCCTAAAGGATTGAATGTTATGCTTCCCTACCTCGCATAACCAATGCCCTCGATCCGATGACTGTTCTAACTTGTTAACACATATCTACACCACGAGAAATCATCGATAAAACATCCCTTGGTCATTTTAAATGTCACTCAGACCTGGTCACGTAGAAATGCAGGTCTGCAATAGAAACTGTCTTACCCTAATATGATCCATAAATGAAACCATATCGACCTGAGACAGTCTTGGATAGACCATTGGTTTTTTTATTTTCTATTTAGTTTAGCTTAGATCTATCTTTTTTGGGTTTTTGCACTAGATTAGATTTTAATTTACACATGCATGTCTTCTTCTTTCATTTCATTTATCATTTTTATATTCAATATGGGTTCAACCCTAGTGGGCCTTTCATATGATATTGATTTACCTTCTATTTCATTGTGTGCAGATTACAAGATTCAAGGACAACAAAATATTCAAGATCAAACTCTCGCATGACGATCACAAAAAACCTGCTCCTCGATGAACTGCATTGGCACAAAATTTGTTATATTGCACTCAGATACATTACTTATTGAAGAGAGGAGAATAATACCCCCAATTTGTGTAATATTTGTATCATTTAAAAAGATCCTCTTCTGAGGACTCTCTTTGTAATCTTGAACAAAAATTTAAACAAAATTTTATTTTATTACTTTACGTATTTATGTTTTCTTGTTATGGTGCAAATTTCTTGCTTTCAATTTCCTTGACTTCTTCCATTACACATCTCCTCAATATTTTATCTAAGCCTATTTTGTACAGTAATCTTGTTATCAATTGAAATGGTGTTGACTTCATAATTATCTTCCTCTTTTCTATTGTTGGTATTTCTTCTGGCAACTCTTCTATGGAAAAGTACTCTCTAATTAACTTGTACCATGATGGTATAGCACTTATTGCAAATAATTGAGCATCCAAAAACTTTTTTGACACTCCTGCTCCTTTAGGCTCCCCTGAGTGAATCCTTGACAATTGATCTACTATCACATATTTCTTACTAGTTCCAACCACTACCCAGAACATGAATTCTTGCAATGTGATGAGCCACCTGCTAACTCGCTCATGTATAACTAGTTTATTTATCAAATATAAAAAAGTTGGATGATCAAGATAAAATGCAAATGGGTTGGCCAACAAATAGTGCCTATACTTCTATATTGCACACACCATCCCCAAAGCCTCTCACTTTGTTGTGTTATAATTTCTTTTTGACCTTGACAGTAAGTGACTTGCAAAATAGATAGGTTGATCTAACCTAAACTATCCTTGTTGGGCCAATGCACATCCAATTTCATGTGGATATGAAATTCCTTATCCCAATCTAGAAACACCAAAATGGGACTACACAAAAGCTTTTCCTTCAACTCCTTGATGTTCCTTTATCCACCTAAAAGGAACATTTTTCTTTGTTAACGAATCCAATGGATAGGACACATGGGAAAATTTCTTGATAAACCTTCTATAGTATCCTATTGATCCCATGAAATTCTTTAATAAACTCACAACATGTGGTTCCTCCATATTTACAATAACATGAACCTTATCGGGATTTGTTTTTTATCCTTCTTTATACATTGTATCCTAGCAACTTGCCATAAGTCATCATTAGTTGAAATTAACTCAAATTTAAGGCTAACCAGACATTCCTTCACAATCTCATGCATTCTTCTAATGGAGGTAGGTGCTCCTTGACTTTCTCATATATCAATTAGTCATCCAAAAAGGCTTTAAATTTCCCTATCACCATTTGATCAAATATATACAAGATTATCCTATGGAATATGGATGGGGCGTTGCATAGCCCTAATGGCATCCTATTGTAGGTTTAATGCCATTATCTACCATGAATATAGTCTTCAACTTATCCTCTTCTACATTATTGACCTAGTTGTAGCTGAAAAACCCATCCAAATATAAGTAAATCTCATGCCCAGCTACCTCCTCTAATATGTAATTAGTAAACCAAATAGGAAAAGTATCCTTTATTGTCATTGCACTCAAACCTGTAAAATCCATGCATATGTAGATTCTATTTGCCTCCTCCTTCAAAGTGATCACAACCAGTGATACCCACTCGCTCATTATAACTTTGAATATGTTGGCATCCAACATCTTTTCAATTTTGGTATTCATTCGATATAGCCTTCTCCTTACTTGTAAGGTTCTTGGAATCAACTGGATTTTATAAACACACAACTTTGGGGTTATCCCTTTCAAATACTTATATGTCCATGCAAAGACATCTTTATATTGCAAGAAAATTTTAAAAGTTGTTGCTTTTAAATACTAGATCCCAATCATCTTCACAATGAATTATCTTAGGATCTTTCTTTATCCCAAAATTTATTTTCACAATCTTTCGTCCTTCATATTTTATTTTTTATGGTTATTCCTTTGCCTTTGCCACATATTCAAGGTGAGTTGGCTTTGTATCAATCTCAACATCACCAAACGTATATTCTGCAAAACTCTTAGAAAAAGTCCATATCTCCTCTTATTCCTTAATATTTTTGTCGATCTCTATATTCTCATCATGGATTTTTGGAGACTCCTTTGTCTGAATACAGAGGCAGGTGGGATAAAAAATTTCCTACTCCTCTATTTTTCCATGAAGAATTCCACTATCAAATTAGTTTTCATCTTCACTATATTCTTCCAAGTACAGTATTCCCTCCTCATTTGGTTCATATTGTTCTTCCTTATTTGAAAAGCTTTCTAATTTATCGGTCATGGCCAAATATTCACTAATGATAATTGATCATATATTTATGTTGTCCTTTCTTGAAAATTAATCAATCATTTTTCAAGTTGTGATTCACTTTGCCTAACCTTAGTCATCCCCTTCCCAACAATGAATCGCAATGAAATCCATGATGAATTCTTGATCACCAATTTTTATTTTTTATCAATGAGGACTCCTTTCATCTCAACTCTATATTGATCTAAGCCATATAATTTGAAACTTGGTAGCCATAGAAAAGGAGCCCCAGTATCTTTCTAGGTCTTTTTTGGAAGCACATTAACACTCAACCCACCATCTACAAATACTTGTGTTAACTTGTGTTTAATTATCTCCATGTAAATTAATGTTGAATTTTTTCCAACATCAATCATTAATATCGATAGATCAATGAAATGATCCTTCTTCTTCGCCTCCTCTAATAGTTGTCTTTACACTTCCATCACTCTTTTTGTTTGCATATATTCTCTTATAGTTGCATCTAGTGACGGTATGATGCCTAGCAAGTTAACGATCTTCACTTCCACCATCATATTCAACACTTGTGTTTCCAACTCATGCATTGACACTTTTTATTTTGGCCTCTTTAGTCACTTTTGTTCAGCAAATCACTCGTTTGGATTTTTCAACTTCCTCTTCAATAAATTTTTGTGCTTCCTGCCATCTTTCCTTCTCTATGGTAGGTGTATTATATTTATCCTTCTTGGTTTGACTTATTTTATGGCTAATATCCTTCTCCTTCACTTCATTTTCCATGGGAGGTTCTTCAATGTCAAGAAAATTGATATTTTATGAGTTAATTATGCTTACCTTCTTCATGCAATTGGCCTCCTTATGAGTGCTTGAACCGCACCATAGGTACGTGTGTGTTACATTGTTTCCTTTTATCCCATTCATTCAATGATTAGGGCAATTATTTATAAAATTCCCCCATTCTTGATAATTATAACATTGTATGAACGGTCTACCATCCAAATCATACTACAACTATCTTTGACCCCCTTATTGAATACCTTGATATTTCTTGGCTCCTCGATGGTTATTCTTGTAACCAGCACTAGTTGCACCTTGTCAATTCCTCTAAGTATTTGATTCATTTTCCTTTTCCCACACCATCAAAAATTGGTACTTTTCTCCCTTCATATTAAATAGACAATCAGTGACTGAATATCCCAACACATCGTATATGTTACAATATGCATTCTTAGGATAATTTACATTAGTGTGTCCCTCATACTTATAGTATATACACAATATATCTTTTTGTTCTTTCTTAACTTATTTAATTCTTTCATCATTTTATCAAATTCCTTTCTTAATGATTGGATAGCATTTTGTACTTTGTCATCTGTATGAAGGCCTATAATTTTGGTTGTTGTCTGCTTCACCTCACTTTTGAAAGTCTTTGTTTTTTCCAATGCCTCTATGTATGTAAAATATGGTACTACCTTCATATGTTTCCTATAATTAGGTAATAGTCCATCAATAAACCATATCCTGACGAAATCATCAGCTAGTGGCATTTGCATCTTATCAGTCATCTACTTCAATATTCTATTATATGAATTTACATCTTCTTTCCTTTTCTTCATAGCATATATCTCAGTGATGATTTCTATGTCATCCCTTAGTGGTCAAAATTCATTTATTAATTTTTTTGTCATGGTATCCCATTCATAAGAGGCTTGTGTATTTTATCTTTTCAAGTACCAGTTTATTGTGAGTCCTTGCATTGTAGTAGGAAATAATTTTAATCACTCATCAATTTGCTTACCCCATTTACTTTCTAAATAGTGGTACAAGTCCCTATGTTGCTAGTTGAATTTTTCCATTCTCTAATGAAGGGTGGGCATTTTTGTTTACCTGCTCTATTTGCAATATTTTCCATTAGATAATCTTCAACTTCCTCGTCACTTGATGGATCCCTTAGAAACTCAACCCAATACCTTTCTATCATAGGTGGTTAGGTTTGTTGCTCCTTCCTTGGCATATTGGTCCTAGGCACTTTACCTCCTCCTAGTGTCTCTGCACCTTCAACACCTACTTAAAATAGTCTCCTTCCCAACTCTTGTGCATATTTTCTTTGCAACCTCCTTCATGAATAAATGATGTGTGGCTCTATTCTATATCCTCAAGAACATATGCATGGTTTCTTTGGTATCTTATTCTTATCCTCTACACCCCTTTGAAAACTCCTTGCTTGATCAAGTGTCACCATCCACCCTTTTTTCCTTACACACTTCCTTACATGAATGCCTTCCTTGATTATTTGTTCTATTTACACCTCATCTTCTATACTTAGCAACAATGTTTCCCACCTCTCATTTTATCCCTCTTGTAGAATCCAAACTTGTTCAAGTATTGGTTCAATCATTTCTCTTAACTGAAATATAGTATTGTTCATATTAACTCTTTGAGCGATCCTTGTGCTTCTTCTTATTGGCACTTAATACTCTCTATGATCTCTTCTCCTTCATCCTCATATAATTACATCTATCATCAACCCTTATCTTCCTCTATGCTTCTTTCCTACCGAATCAGACCCTCCTCACCCCAAAAACAGCAATGGTGCTAAATGTAGCACAAGTGGCAGTGTTCCTAGTAAGGGCGGTTGGCAACATATTTAGGAATGGAATGATCAATCGTACAACATATCCTATCCCACAAATGTATGATGCTCCAACCGTACGGTCAACTTATTGTATGATCTCTCTCTCAACTATACAATTCACCACGCAACAATAATAATTGCTTCTTTCATACAATAATCTTATCCTACCATGCAACCTGTAGTTTTATTCCAAATGGTCACACAACTGGTAACTTATACATTGTTAAATTGTGCAACGCAAATATTTATTATATCAACCCACATATGTCTTCCCTTGTACCAGTTCAATTAATAATCGCCAAACAGTTAGTTTAGTACTCGATTGTAATTTGTTGTACAACCTTCCATGGTATTTAACCTCTACTATAACTACCATATAATACATGGAAAACTCCCAACATACACTGTAACCTGCAACATATTCATATTATCTAATTCTATATTCTAGCAGACTCATCTAAACTACAACAGTAATGGAAAAGCCATTAACACAAAAGCATGCTAGTCACACATACATGTGTGGACAGGAGTATGATAATGGCTACATTTATATTATGTAGCTATTGCAACCAACAATGATGAAAAATATATTATAGTATTCACCAAGTCACATGACTATGTTAACCATATTCTAGTCCCTTATACAACCATCAATATCCAGTCATTACATTAATTTAGCCAACATGCATCATAATGGGCACTATTATCTGCATTCACTCTTCTCTTGGAATAATAATAGCTTCAAATGAAGAATGGGGTCCTTATAATGATTATCCCAAGTTTTTCCTATCGATTCCTGGGATAACGCATCATTTACAACTACCACCCCAAATCCAACATTGGCATGAATTACTCTCTTTTCTAAATTCTAACTTTTAATTTTTTATCAAATCTAATTTATTTTCAATATCACTTAATTTCATTTCATTTGAATTTTAATTACATTTCATGCTAATTACATCTAATTTTATGTGTATTTCATTTCACACCCAACTTTTTCAAAATTGCAAAATAAAACTTGTTATCAAATATTTCACTTCTTTTTTTGGGAGGTAGATTTGTTGCATACACTTAGATAGAAGGGAGAGGAGAATCAATAGGAGAGTTGGATCTTCCTTCTACCTACTCTAATACCACATATTAGAAATAAATAATTCGATTAATTGTATTATGAAATGGTAGATATTTAAATACATCGGATGCTCATTTTTAGCATAACAAACTACTAACTTATGTTGCAACTATCATTGTCCTTAAGTACATGCATAGGCCTTGTGAAGAGTGGTTATACCACTCTTATTTCCACATGGGCTATGATGTAATAACTCCTAACACATCCATCTTCCAAATATTTTTAAAAGCATCCTTACATTCCTCACTACTTAACTTTGTTTTTTGTATTAAAATAAACTCAAGAGACTATAACATCTTATTGATTCCTTAATAATTTTTTTCCTAGGCATCTCAATCATGCCCCTAATAATCCATGATATCATTTTTATATTCACTTTTTATTTCTATTAGTGGGCTTATCCCCACTTATAGTTAACACCTATAATATTTTTATTTAGCTTCCCATATCAATATCACTTTGATTTTTTTTCTCTTTGTTCATGCTTTGATGGTCTTCCTTTCCTTTTTTATTCTTATCAACACTTTCATCTTCATCAATGTCTTTTATTTTTCCATATTTTTTATAATGAGACTTATCTTCTAAAATGTTACCCTAAATAATTTGAAATGCAAGGACTACCATCATAAACACTTTCTTCTTAATGTTGTCTCACAAACCCTAAAGTGTGTGGATGATCTTTCATAGTAATTACTTTCTTATATTGTTCTAGAAATCCTAAATTTCCATGGATATTCTTCATATGTATTTTTTCATTGTGCTGCTCTTGAAACCCTAAAGTGCAATGAATACACTATACTATTTTTATTTTTATTGCAAGGATTATATTTTATGCTACTTGAGGAAAATGAAGATGATTTACCTGGATTAACTTTAACCTCCTTCACATCAATCACTTTAAAATTTTCCTCCCCATATTCCTTTGCATCTTTAACTCCTTTTGTATTTGAACTTATACATTGTATGTCCTCATCCCTTGTGTTATTTTTCTCTTCTAAGACCTGATTTGAGTGAACTATAATTGCCTTTGAGATTTGATGATGTAGAGAGGTTTTTCTTACCACTTTCTTAGGAGTGGAAAACTCTTTATTTTACCTAGCTTCTATTATGATATGATCTCCTTATTTCATATTGAAGTTTGCCTCATGCCCAAAATTTTTCATCCCTTTCACCATCACTTTTTATTTGCAATATCTTACCATGTGTTCGATCTCATGTCATTTGCAACATCAGAATGCAATTTTTTTATAATCCACTTGTTAATCTCATTCTCTTGATTTAGATTAAATCATAATGGATTGAAACAAGGGTTTTGATATATCCATTGCAACACGTATTTGAGTATATACAACATATCTTCTCTCTTTAGTAGTTGTTCCCTCTTAGATGAATTCCCTTAGTGTATTGTAAATATTCTTCAAAACTTCCTTATTGATGAATTGATAAGGAATTCTAAAATCCTAATTCACATCGAAAGCATTTTAATAGTCTCTATCTCTACAAAAATGTTCTTACTCTATGGTCTTAAATATAATACATCTCTGCCCCTAAACCAAGGGCCACCATTCATTATTCTATCCCTTATTTCTGAATTGAAAAAGATAATGAGGAAAAATCCTTTCGAAATAAAATCCATGGAGTAATTTGAATTCAATTTCCACTTCCACTTGATCCAGTTTTGAATCTAAAGAAATCTTATCTAGTATCCACGAAACTTACATATTAACCTTTTGATTTTAAGAACCAATATATCAAGCTCGATAATCTAATCCTTGATAATCATTTTTTGTGTAGTATTTGCTACTTGGATAAGTTTTTCCATAGATTCATTTTTTCTCTTATCACTAACTAGGGCATTCATAATTTCAATTAGGGCATGCGTGCTTCTAACCAAGGCATAATTACTTCTAGTAAGGACTTTGAAAAATGACTTTCCTACAATGTTACCTATATTTTTATCACATGAATCCTTTAGTTTTTGAGTTTCTCCTAAGATCTAAAACAAGAAGAAGTGGTGTTCACTCCTTGATCGCACTTTGCTTTCTACTTCTTGCTCACTCTCGATACTCACTCTCCAAGATATGTTTATCATCACTTTTTTATTTTTATTGGTGGTCTTATTCCCACTTCTTCTTAATGATTGTGATATTTGCTTTTATTTTCCCATATTAATGTCCCTATGAGTTTCCTTTTCTCTTTGTTTTTGCTTCTTGGATCTTCCTCTCATTTTTTTATTCTCATCAACACTCTTATCTTTATCAATTTTTTAATACTTTACATTGTGAGACTTATCATCTTTGGATTTTGCTTGCTTTAAAGGATCTACAATGCAAGGAATAACCACAAAAACATTTTCTTCTATATTATTCCTAAAATCAAGGATATTCCTCCATAGTAATTACCCATTTATGTTTTCTAAAAACCATAAATTGCTATGGATATCCTCCAATATTGTTTCTTTTATATGTTTGCCTTAAAACCCTAAAGTGTGAGGGATAACCACTAACAGTAGTTTCAATTATATTGCAAGGAGGGGATCTTATACTACTTGAGAAAAATGAAAATAATTTACCTAGAATAAATTTGACCTATTTTGCCTCCTTTGTTTTAAAAATTTTCTTCACCGTTTTTCTTTGTACCTCTAGTTCCCTTTTAATTTGAACTTGCACATTGGACTTCCTCATCCCTTATATCCTTCTTTGTTTCTTCTAATAGTTGATTCGAGTGAACTATGATGATCTTGGTCATCTGAGCTAATGATAGGATTTCTTTACCTCTTTTTTGGGAGTGGAATATCCTTGATCTAATCCAACTTGTATTACAATATGATATTCTTTCTTCATCTTGAGGTTTATCTCATGTCCAAAAACATTATCTCTTTCTCATTGTTTACGCTTTATATTTTCTTACCATGTGTCCTATAGAATTGGAAAGTAATGTTTTCATAATCCACTTTTTAATCTCATTCTCTTGATTCAAAATAGATTATACCGAAGGTTTGAGCTAGTCATAGCAACATATATTTAGGTTTATACATTATTCTTTCACTCCTTAACAGTTGGTCCATCTTGGATAAACTCCACTAGGGTATTGCTAATATTCTTCAAAACATACATATTAATGAAGTTGATATGCAAGTCCAAAAAGCCTAACCCGCATTGGAAGTTTTTTAATAGTTTTTGTCTCAACAGAAAAAATTTCACTTCATGGTTTTAAATACAAGGTATCTCTCTCTTAATCCATGGGTCTCCACCTATTACTTTATTCTTGATTTTAAACTTTAAAAATTGATGAATAAAAAACCTTTAGGAAGAATAGTCATGAAGTAATTTGAATTCAATCCAACTTTTACTTGATCCAATTATGAATCTTCAAAAACACTAACCAACATCCATAGAACTTACATATTAACCCTATACTTTTAAGAACCATTGTATCAAGCTCAATCATCTCCTCCTTGATAATCACTTATGTTGTAACCTCTGCTATGTAGATCATACTTGTCATGTATCTACTCTTCCTCTTTTCTCCAACTTGGACATCCATACTTTCAAATAGGATATCCTTACTTCCAATTAGGGTTTTTAAATATGAATTTTCTTCCATGCTACCTAACTTTCATCATATAAATCCTTTATTTTTTAATTTACCTAAAATTATGGAGCAAAAAAAGGTGAAGCTCACTCCTTACTTACACTTGCTTCCTATTCACACTGACACACTCCCTCCTACTCTTCTCCAGATATTTAAAACAAGAAAAAGTAAGGCTCACTCCTAACTCATTCAAAACAAGTACTAAAAACTTCAAATATTTTATTTTAGATATATTAAAATATACTAACTCATTCAAAACAAGTACTAAAAACTTCAAATATTTTATTTTAGATATATTAAAATATACTTTTATTCATTATTGTTATTTTTATATAGATCCTACCTGTATACATCATCATTGTATACATAATAATACTTGATGTGTATGTATAGATAAATGAATAAAAATTAATAAATTTTGAACCAAAATTTACCATAATAATATTAATTTTTAGTTATTTAAACATATATCATTCGTTTAATAAAATATGAAAGTTCGTCCCTAAAACTGGGATTTAAATATAAATTATAACATACACTTCTTGTCATCTATTACTTGCCATCAAACCTCTTAAACAATATTTAAATTAATCAATGAAAATGAAACTTAACTCTATGATTGAAAGTGTTTTTCTAACTCAACTATAAAATACCTAAAATTGACCACTGAACTTCTCATCATCTCAACTTAGACCTAACACCCCACCTTTTAATTATATTCAATAGCAAAGCCATAGAGGTTAAAGATTTGGTAGCAGTCACCTTGTCTTCCCCGGATAAAGATCCTAGCTAATACCACGAAGGAAGGTTTTTTTTAATAAGTCAAAAAAATTGAACTTTGGCCCTACTTCAGGGACAACGTAGAATCTCACGAAATAATTATTAGTAAATCCATATATTTATGACATCATTGCAAACCAAAGATAACTGTTAGGAGGAACTAGTTATTTAAAAATTCAAATTTTTACCTTCACATGTTACGGAACATGCAGATATGTTGTATATAAAAAGTTCGTTATCACAAACTAAAAAAAAATTCAAATTATACACTATTTTTTAAGCTTTGGCAAACAGTATTAAAGAAAGCTTATCACTTTGAGTGGGAAACCAGGCAAACAACAGTGGTTTCAATAGTGCCAAAATTGACACATTTCCATGTAATATATATTTAATTGCATGGCTCATCTTTGATGTGCAAATCATTTTGGTAGAAGACAATAGCACAAAGAATAATAATAATAAAAAATATCACATTAAATAGTACCTTGAGCTCTGAACAAAGACTTGGACCTTCACTGGCTACTATACTTTTGTTTGGGTAATATAAAAAGTGAGATATTTTATAATAAATCTTAAATTTAAATAACTTACAAGGTACTAAAATATCATTTTTGTCTTTTCATATAGATATAAAAGTACAGCATAGTCAGCTAACGAAAAAAAAGATGATTAAACTCCTACTATAAGAACCGATTATTTGAATTTTTTTATTTAATTTAAAAAAGACTAGAGTTATGTTCAATGATGAAGAATTGTAATATAGTAATGATAAATTATAATAGAACCATTGTATCAAGCTCAATCATCTCCTCCTTGATAATCACTTATGTTGTAACCTCTGCTATGTAGATCATACTTGTCATGTATCTACTCTTCCTCTTTTCTCCAACTTGGACATCCATACTTTCAAATAGGATATCCTTACTTCCAATTAGGGTTTTTAAATATGAATTTTCTTCCATGCTACCTAACTTTCATCATATAAATCCTTTATTTTTTAATTTACCTAAAATTATGGAGCAAAAAAAGGTGAAGCTCACTCCTTACTTACACTTGCTTCCTATTCACACTGACACACTCCCTCCTACTCTTCTCCAGATATTTAAAACAAGAAAAAGTAAGGCTCACTCCTAACTCATTCAAAACAAGTACTAAAAACTTCAAATATTTTATTTTAGATATATTAAAATATACTAACTCATTCAAAACAAGTACTAAAAACTTCAAATATTTTATTTTAGATATATTAAAATATACTTTTATTCATTATTGTTATTTTTATATAGATCCTACCTGTATACATCATCATTGTATACATAATAATACTTGATGTGTATGTATAGATAAATGAATAAAAATTAATAAATTTTGAACCAAAATTTACCATAATAATATTAATTTTTAGTTATTTAAACATATATCATTCGTTTAATAAAATATGAAAGTTCGTCCCTAAAACTGGGATTTAAATATAAATTATAACATACACTTCTTGTCATCTACTACTTGCCATCAAACCTCTTAAACAATATTTAAATTAATCAATGAAAATGAAACTTAACTCTATGATTGAAAGTGTTTTTCTAACTCAACTATAAAATACCTAAAATTGACCACTGAACTTCTCATCATCTCAACTTAGACCTAACACCCCACCTTTTAATTATATTCAATAGCAAAGCCATAGAGGTTAAAGATTTGGTAGCAGTCACCTTGTCTTCCCCGGATAAAGATCCTAGCTAATACCACGAAGGAAGGTTTTTTTTAATAAGTCAAAAAAATTGAACTTTGGCCCTACTTCAGGGACAACGTAGAATCTCACGAAATAATTATTAGTAAATCCATATATTTATGACATCATTGCAAACCAAAGATAACTGTTAGGAGGAACTAGTTATTTAAAAATTCAAATTTTTACCTTCACATGTTACGGAACATGCAGATATGTTGTATATAAAAGGTTCGTTATCACAAACTAAAAAAAAATTCAAATTATACACTATTTTTTAAGCTTTGGCAAACAGTATTAAAGAAAGCTTATCACTTTGAGTGGGAAACCAGGCAAACAACAGTGGTTTCAATAGTGCCAAAATTGACACATTTCCATGTAATATATATTTAATTGCATGGCTCATCTTTGATGTGCAAATCATTTTGGTAGAAGACAATAGCACAAAGAATAATAATAATAATAAATATCACATTAAATAGTACCTTGAGCTCTGAACAAAGACTTGGACCTTCACTGGCTACTATACTTTTGTTTGGGTAATATAAAAAGTGAGATATTTTATAATAAATCTTAAATTTAAATAACTTACAAGGTACTAAAATATCATTTTTGTCTTTTCATATAGATATAAAAGTACAGCATAGTCAGCTAACGAAAAAAAAGATGATTAAACTCCTACTATAAGAACCGATTATTTGAATTTTTTTATTTAATTTAAAAAAGACTAGAGTTATGTTCAATGATGAAGAAATGTAATATAGTAATGATAAATTATAATAGAATTTATAATTTTGTTTTCGAATTGAATAATAACAATTTATTTATTCGAATTTTATAAAAAATAAAAGAAAGAAAAAGAGAAAAAAAAAAGTATTTTTAGACACCATAAATAATCAATATACAATTTTTAGATCAGCACTAGTTACCTTATTAGCAAGTTCCCTCAATCCTCGGAAGGAAGTCCAGGGTTCAAGCTTAGCGGTCTGCCGGATACAAAACCCCTCCCCGCTAGCCTGAGGGATATACCGAATGGGACAGGCCCCATGGAACGGAAAGTCCTGCCCCCCGCTAGCCTGAGGGGTATACCCGAATGGGACAGGCCCCGTGGAACGGAAAGTCCTGGCCCCCACGGGATACAGGGAACGATTTTCCTTAACATAAGGTTTTCGTCTCCATTTCACGTCGGGTCAACAAGAACGAAAAGTCCTACCCCCTAGCCTATACCCGAATGGGACAGGCCCCGTGGAACGGAAAGTCCTAGCCCCAGGGGATACGGGAAACGATTTTCCTTAACATAACGTTTTAGTCCCCATCTCACGCCGGGTCAACAAGAACGAAAAGTCCTCCCCCTGCTAGCCTATACCCGAATGGGACAGGCCCCGTGGAACGGAAAGACCTGCCCCCATGGGATACGAGGAACGATTTTCCTTAACATAAGGTTTTAGTCCCCATCTCATGCCAGGTCAACAATTAACAAGACGGATAGGTTTGGTGGTTGTAGTCCTATCGTTTGAACCCTACGTTGCCAATTACTAAAAATAGTGGTTGTAACCAACTCTCCTATGTAACAAAGTTTTTTTTTTTTTTGTTACATAGGAGAGTTGGCTACAACCACTATTTTTAGTAACTCGCAACGCAAGGTTCAAACAACCACCAAACCTGTCCGTTTCATTAATTGTTGATCTATCGTGAGATGGGGACACCAAACCTATCCGTTTCATTAATTGTTGATCTATCGTGAGATGGGGACCCTATCCGTTTCATTAATTGTTGATCTATCGTGAGATGGGGACCGTCGGTCGCTCGCTCGGGGTTCATACCGTCATCGTTGGTCTGGCGCGCACTCAAAGGATTCAAAGCAGACTACTTCCTTTGCAAACTGGCACCACCAAGGTTTGAACCCAGGTCTCTTCTCAATAAATGCCCATCCAGACTAACACTTACCAATCCACCTAGCCTTTAAAGCTTAATCAATAACAAAATTAATCGTGACTTATAAGATATAAGTAAAATATTATGATAATAACATATTACAATAATGTTTATGAGTTGTAACCTTCTAAGTGTCGTTAAAAACTTACCTTTTCATCTTGTAAAATAAAATTTTATTCTAAACAAAATTGAATCCAAAATCTCATTTCTGCAATTTTTCAAATTTAAGATTTGATGCTTGACATCATAAAACATGGTAGTCGATAAAATTTTAGGTTTAACAAATACTAATCTAGAGAAAAAAATATGGGTGTTGCCATTGGACTTGTTTTAGAATTTATGAATAGTGTTCACTTTCAAAGGCGAAAAAGGAGAAATAATAATTCAAAATATTTATTATAGTTTTAAGGGTTAGTGGATTGGTGAGTTTTGAATATTTATTATAAAGAGACATAGTTTTAAATTTTGAAAGCAAGTTTTGTTTGAGGTTAAGTGTTTGAGGACGGTTTCAATGCGAAGCAATCACGTTAACAAAGTAAAATGGGGTTATAATGACAATTCCAAAAAATTTAAACTGCAATAATAAAAAATATATATATTATAATAATTAAAAAATTAAAATTAAAATATCTATTAAAGAGGTGCAATTTACTTACAACTACTTTAATGACAACTACTTTCGAAGCAAACTTTAGTATGGATATTAAAAGTTCATTATGCCTCAATTGTCTCCTTACCATTGTTAGACAAGGGCATATGAAGAAAACCCAATGGACGTTAACGAGGAGATAACTCATCTGTCTATGAAGGACAATAAGGAGCCCTATTATTTTAGGGCACCTTGAACATTAGAATAGTGAGGGAAGCTCGATGGTGATTTTAAGGTACTCTTCTCATGATAATAGCATGAGTTAGTTTAATGGGAGCGGGAGTCTTAAGACAAATGACCAAGGTATCTACTTTTAAAATTAATGGATTGTGGTTTCCATATGGTACACTAGGTTGTCCAAAGAAAGGAATACCTATGGGCAATGGTGATGGTGTGAAAATCAGAGCCTCGAATCCCATTCTAGCAAATATGGGCATGCCAAGCATGTACAAGACAACAATAAAAGAATGATCCCAAAAGGTTTGGGAATGCTATTTGAGGAGAATAAATATTTAGATGGTAGTATTGTCCATTTTGCTTCTTACAATGTTAGAAGATAGACTTTTCCAAAATATTGTTAAATTGTTCGAGGTAATGAATATCCACTGTGAGGAGCTATGATGAGGCTTATCCAATGTAGACGAAGTCGTGACTAGACCTAAGTTTGAGTTGGAGGAGTTGGGCCATATTCAAAGTTTTGTTCTCCATTATCTAATTTGTAATGAGAGGTTTTTGGTGCATTGACACATGCTTTTCATGTAAAAAAATCTCACACGTTGATATGATTGATAAGTGTATGGGTTTTGTTTTTTATTTGAAAGGTTTAAGGTTCAAATTTTAATGTGTGTTAATATTTTATATCAAGCTTAGCTCTTGATCGTGTGGGGGTGTGTTAATCTTCTATTGATAAACTTACTTCTTGATCTTACGAAGATGGGAATTGTTATCTTGTTGTGGGTCTATACTCTGTGGGTCTAAAGTATAACTTGACAATGTAGTAATATACTTTAGAGAAAAATATCTTATAGATCTAAAGTATAATTTAAATGGGTTTAATTATAAGACTTTAGAATTTTAAAAGGTTTAAGATTCAAATTCAATAGAAGATATATATCATAATAACAAAAAATTAGATAAATAAACATATAATTTAAATAACATTGTTTCATATAACCTATAATTACTTTTAATATTATAATATATATAAAATTTAAAGTAAACTTTATAAAGATGTTAAGTTTTCTTATAAATATGTTTATGATGGTTGTCTTCATACAAAGATCAAGAGTGAATAAAAGCCAATATTTTTTTTTTGGTACTTATTTGTGAATAAGCTGAAAATTTTTATGTCATATAAATAAACTTTTTATATATTAACAAAAAGCATCAACGCTACTAATTTTTAATATTTATAAGGTTATAGGTCATATCAACAACCCTTTTAAAAAAGATATTGTTTATATAATATAGTTATATCAACAAACTTTTTAAAAGATATTGTTTTTTATATAAAATTGTTCAACCATATTTTAAAACATGGTATATAATCTTGCCATTTATTTAGACCTTAAATATTAAAAGTTTCAAAACCTTCATCATTAAACTACTTAAATTATACACTATAAACATATATTAACTTTAATTTTTTAAATATTTTTAAAATTTAACTATAAAATTTGCATCAAAAGTCAGTTGAATCAACTGTTGAAATGTTTTTATAATTTATTTATAAAAAGACCTTACCAAAGACGACCCTGACATGACCCTAACATGTTTAGTCTTAAGGACTTGAAATGACAAACTATTTATTTAAAAATTCAAATTATTCACAATATTTTAAGCTTTGGCAAACAGTATTAAAGAAAGCTTATCATTTTGAGTAGGGAAAAACGCATAATATAGTGGTTTCAATATTTCAACATCCGAAACTGACATTTCCATGTAATAAATATTATTGCATGTGCAAAACATTTTTTTTAAATAATGATAATAATAAATATTAAAATAATTAAAAAGATAGGTTGGTAGTGGATGAGTGTTTGTTGAAATGGTTGGTAGTTGTTGAGTGTTTATCAGTGGACTGTTTTAGTTTAATTTTTTAAAAGATAAATTGATTGGTAGCAGTTAAGTGTTTGTGGAAAGATAAATTAATTGATAGCAACTGAGTGTTTATATATAAATGAATTCAATTTTTTAAACAATTGATACCATTAACTTTATCTTTGTCTAAAATTCTATTAACTTTATTTTTATCAACAAAATAAAAATTATAAAAAAATTCTATAAAAATAAAAATAACTTTATTTTTACTAATAAACTAAAAATTATTAAAAAAATTATAAAAAATAAAAATAAATAAATCTCAGATGATAACTTCCAATTGTATGTTAGCTCCACTCATTTGAACAAAAACTTGGACCGTCAACCATTTAAAGCTTAAATGTTTTTATTATACTTACGTTTGGGTAACATAAAAAAGTGGCACATCTTCAAATGAATATTAAACATAAATAACTATATATAAATTTACACTCAGCTAACTGACTCAACTGGCCATCCATCGACCAGGTCCTCATTCGTTGACCAACTAGCAATTGGTTAATCAACTGATGAATCTCTGTGGAATTATAGAGTGCAAGCATCTAAAAAGAATTTTTTAAGTTTAGTATAAAAGATGGTATAATATGGGTTTTTTTCTTTTGATTAGAATTTAAGTTATTGAGATGAAATGTCATTGAAATAATTAATAATCTTTATTATAAATAAAAATTATAGGATTATTTGTATTATCTTTTGGTTATTTTGAGAAGGGATTAGAATTATGTTTTATGGTTAAAATTGTATTTTTTTATATTTTGAATATTAATAACGGATTGTATTAGAATTCTAAAAAATGAAGAGAACAATCTATTTACTCAAATCTTATATAAAAAATATAAAAGAATAAAAACAAAAAAACAAAAATTTGGAGGCACGTGGAGGCATCATAAATAATCAATGTGCAATCCATAGATTACATATTCACATTCCAATGATAAATTGAGGAGTGGTGGGAGTATTTATAACAATACCAAAACCCAAACTATATAAAAGAGTTTAACCAATACAAACTTTGGCATGATTTTGACATTTTAATTTTAAATGTGTTATTCCTTTCAATCTTTAAATTCCAGCAAATAATGGTAAGATTAGTCCTTTGCATAATGGATAATGGTTTAGCTTTAAAAAAATTAATCTGATATTTTATCAATTCTTTCAACATTGATGGAGCTCCCCATTATGCTCTCATATTTTTCAAAAACTAGCTCTAAATGGTTCAAGCAAAAAAAGAACAATGAAGAATTAAATGATCTAATGTTTGTAATCATCTTACACAAGGCACACCTGAAAGGTCCATGATAAACTCTTCTTTATAGGTTGTCCTCCTGTAAGAATCATGCTTTAGACTACTAACCAAACGAATATTGAGGCTTTAGGAACAGCCTCAAGTGACCCAACATTCTTCTAAGGAAAATATTTGGGAGTAAGAAATTTTGATTGTTGTAAAGCCTTATAATCCAACTTAAACGAGTATGTACCATCTTTTCACGAATATCAAATCAACGCATCCTTCCATGTAAAAATAGACAAATAGAACTCTTAAAGAATCCTTTGGATCTCATTCTGCTATTTGTTAGAGGTTCTTTCCGTCAACTAGGTTGCTAATAGAAATCCATGATTTAAATTTGTTGCTGACATTAATATACTTTTCAACATTTGAATCTCTAGAAGCTAAGCATGCCCAAGCCAAGAGTTATCATTTTGGATCAAAAATAAAAGGATAAAACCTCAACCAAGCATCAATTCAAAAATTTGTAAAATCCCCCTCACTAACTAACCATTTAATACATTTTTTGTTGATTACAGTCTACCTAATATTAAGTAGGATTTGTTTCTTAAACAATCTTATTGCATCAACAAAATTTATATATTTTTGAAGTAACACTTTTACCCAATTCTTTCCTTGATCTTTGAATAATCTCTAATTAAGTTTACCCCTAACACGAAACAAATAAATCTATAATTTTCCAAGTCCCTCCATATGCTCCAATATTCTTTCCTTCCCAAACCATATCCCACTTAGAAAGAGGAAAGCTAAATGTTTCCTCAAATATTTCTCAAAGACAGTCTCTTTGAATTTTTGTAAATTTGAATGTTATACTTGCTAGAAATCTTGAAGTGGTATATAGATAGATAGGTAGATATAGATATAGATATATAGATTTAGGTATAGATACATAGATAGATTACAAAGTAGTATTTATGAGTTGTAGTCTTCTAGCCATAGTTAAGAACTTACTTTTCCATCCTGTCAAACAAGATTTTATTCTATCCAAAATTGAGTCCAAGAGCTCCTTGGTAAAATTTTAGGCTTCACAATAACTAATTTATACTTGAACTTGTTTTAGAACTTTAGAATAGTGTTCGCTCTTGAATGCACTAAGAAAAGGACAAACAATAGCTAAAACTATCCATTACAATGGGTGCAATTTAGAGACCACTACTCTAGAAGCAAACTTTAGTATGAATATTAAAAGTTCATTATGCCTTAATTGTCTCCTTATCATTGTTAGACAAGGGTAAAGGAAGAAAAACCCAAGGGACATTAATGAGGAGATAACTCATCTTTGGTCAAGGGAGGAGCCTGTCTATGAAGGACAATAAGGAGCATTAAATTTTCTAGGGCACCCTTAATATTAGAATAGTGAGGGAAGCTTAATGGTTCACTTTAACGTACTCTCATCATGATAATAGCATGAGTTAGTTTAATAGGAGTGGGAGTCAAGACAAATGACCAAGTGGATATACCTTCAAATTTTAATGGATTGCCATACGGTACACTAGGTTGTCCAAAGAGAAAAATGGTCTAGGAATACCTATCTAGATAATGGTGGTGGTGTGAAAATGAGAGCCTCAAATCTTATGCTACCAAATATAACCATGCTAAGCATGTACAATGACAACAATAGAATTATGGTTGAAAAGGGTTTGGCAATCCTACTAGAGGAGAATATATATTTAGATAGTATTACCCATTATGCTTCTTGCAATGTTACAAGATATACTTTTCCAAAATATTGTTAAATAACTTAAGGTAATAAATATCCACTATTAGTAGCTATGATTACACCTAGATTTGAATTGTAGGAGTTGGGTCATAATCAAAATCTTGTTCTCTAATATTAAATGAGAGGTACTTGGTGTTATTTTCATTGTATGATTGATAATTTGTAAGATGTGATAATATATCTTGAAAAATAACATGTAATCATTGTTTTATTATGAGTTTAAGTGATTTAAGTGAGTTTAATTATAAAATATTGAAATTTTGTGTACAAGGTTTAAGGTTCAAATCCAATAGAAGGTAGAATTATATGACATATTTTAATAACCAAAATTTAATTAAATAAACATATAAAATAAATGATTTCCTCTCATATAATCTATAATTATTTTTACCTTTGTAATCTTATAAGTTAAATTGAATGTATATAAAATTTAAACTTTATAAAAATGATGTTACGTTTTCCTATAAATCTTATCAATCACAAAACCAAAACAAGTGAATAAGAGATTTTGAACCTTTGCTTTGCTTGGTTTTTTCCAACAGGATCATCATTCCAAACTCTGGGATGTTTGTAGACTCATTTTCTCAAACATATTTGGAAGATCAGATGCAAAAAGGTGTTTACCAGTTCCACTCCTCCATGGGGTATTATTTTATGAGACTTGATCTTTGGTCTTTTGTTACATTTGAGATGCATTCATTCCTATGTTGTTGGAGCTTTCAGTACACTAGGATATGTTACCAATAGGTTTCATTAAATATTTCACATGATTCAAGATCTTTAAAAGTTCTAGTAGGAAACAAAAAATAATAATAATAAACAATGAGAAACTAGTTCAAGAACGCATTACTCCTATTTCTTCCTTGACGACTTTAGAAGATATAATGAAAGACATGCTCGAAACTTATTCATATGATAGACTTTTCTACAAATGAGTGATGATATTATAGGATACAACTATAGCCCTTTTGTTGCTATTAACTTCTATTCTTATATGTACTCAATTATTAATGTTTTACTCTTTATCATCTCATTTTATTTTATTTTGTTGATAAACAATACTAACGTCATATTCTGACTGATAATAATATATAATCTAACTTTTACTTATTAAATTAACTCTCGAAATATTTTTAAAATTTAACTATATAAAAAATTAAAATTAAAATGTTTTTATAATTCATCTTTAAAGTTGACCACTAAACTTACACTCATCTTTACAAACATCCCAACTTATCAATGGAACTAACACACCACCTCTTAATTATATTCAATGACAAAGTCACATAAGACAAACCAAAAGTTAAGGTTTGGTACCAGTGACACCTTGTCTTTTTGTAAAAAAAAAAAAAAAACTTGGGGACAACGTAGAATCTCACAAAATAATTTATAATAAATCCATAAATTTAGGACATCATTTGCAAACCAAAGACGAGTCTCACAAGTTTGGTTTTAAGGGCATGAAATGTCGACCTAGTTATTTAAAAATTGAAAGTACTCACTATTTTTAAGCTTTGGCCAACAGTATTAAAGAAAGTTTATCACTTTGAGTGGGGAACAAAGCATAATAGTGTGTCATGTTTCAAAATCTGAAACTGACTTTTCCATGCAATAATAAATGGCCCATCTTTAGATGTGCAATACATTTTGTTAAAAGACAATAGAATAGGTAATATTAATAAATAATTGATAAAGGTTTTGTTTTTTTATAGGTTCAAAATTTATTTAATATGGGGTCAAGTTCTTTCATATAAATTTGGAAAACAGTATAAGAGTTTCGGTTTTGGCTTTTCTTCGGAAGGTCCAAGGTTCAAAACGTGGTGTGTGCTTTTCTGTTAATTTCTTATTGATAAGTTCAGCTCTTCCCTTATGAGAGGTCATGGTGAGATGGGAATGCCCAATTTTGAACATCCATTATAAAAGTTTCTTACACTAACCAAATCTTAAAAATAATTATTTCCAAATCTAAATATCACAAGATAAATTCCCAATTGTATCTTGAGCTCCACTCATTTAAACAAAAAAGGAGCACCACCTTTTAGAGCTTAAATGTTTTATTATACTTTTGTATTTTTAACATGGTGAAATTGGTAGTCATCATGGTTATCCGTGTTATCCATCCCTATAACCATCATGTTGTGTCATTGTAAACCTTTTATAGTGTTGAAAGCACAAGGAATATGGACAACTGTTCAGTACGACGAGGCCCAAGATTTGAACCTTGGACATCTATCTCCTTTACAAGGTTACGTCAAACCAAAGATTTGAACTTTGGACATCTATCCCCTTTATGAGGTTACGTCAAACCAATTGATTTACACCTTGGACCTTTATTATACTTTTGTTTAAGTAATATAAAAAATGGCACATTTTAAATGAATATTAAATATAAATAACTATAGAGTACAAGGGCTTGAAAAGATCATTTTTGTCTTTTGAAATAAATATAAAAGTAAAGCATAGCCACCTAAGAGAAAAAATGTTAAACTCCTACTATAAATAAGGACCATGGGATCATTTGTATCATATGTTAATTGTTTTGAGCATAGGATTAGAGTTAGGTTTTATGATTAAAAATTGTAATTTTTATATTTTGAATGTTAACAACGAATTGTATTAAGGTTCACAATATTTTCTAGAAACAAACAGAAGCAATTCATCCACTCAAATCTTATACAGAAAGCATAAAAGAATGAAAGAGAAATAGATAAAAATTTGGAGGTACTGTTAGGTACCATAAATAATCATCGTACAATCCATAGATTATATATTCACACACTCTAATGATGAAGTGAGAAGTGGTGAGAGGTATTATACCAATACCAAAACCCTAATTACATAAAAGAGTTTAACCTAAGCCGACATAAAAAAGGGCTTAAGGTTAATTACAAGTTATAAAGTGGGTTTAACCATAAAAAGGTTAATTGTGGCCCATAGGGATTATATAATAAAATATTATAATAAATTTAACACATTGCATAATTAAATACCCTTAGACCTATCGGTATTACATTATACTATATTAATCTTGGCCATGAATCAAATTTTAATTTCAACTTTCCCTCATAATCTAAACTGGGGAGGAAAAGAGAGAAGACATTAGTAATGAAAATATCTCCCCTATAATGGATGCTCTAGTGGGTCCTTGTATTTTGAGGTGGACTCATTTGAATCCCCTTCATCATCTAAAATTTGTTGTAGTAAAAACATTTCCTACACAAAAAAGTCCTTAGGCTATATCATAGTCACCAAAAGAGGTTTTGCATGAAACTATTTAAAAGAAGAGTTGTAACAAACTTCTAAAAGTACCTAGAAGAGAAATAGAAGAAGGAGACCATGAAAGATTAGATCTTCGTGAATAAGCTGAAACAATCGCCCAAAGGAGAAAGAGGGATTGATTAAAGCACATCTTGTATCCTTTTCCTGCAAGCCTCTAAAAGACACAAAATTTGTTGCAATTGTCACAAATCCATGTACATCTCCCAAAAAATTAGGACAAAGATTTTGATTACATAACATATTGTAAATTTACCTTTTGCGATAGGGCAATAGGCTTTGAATACAATTACATTAAGATGTCCCTCCACTTGTAGTATGTCCTTAAACAAATACAGCCAATCCAAAGAGCTCAAAAAATGGTACAATTTTAAAGAAAGGGTCTCAAAATGCTTTTGTAGCAAAATTTATAGCCTCTAGAAGTTTGCCCTCCAAAATAGCCCTAGAGTGACGTTTTTGAAAAAAGACATTTATTTTTATTCCTTCTAATTTTTTTTAAGGAAAACATAACCTGGACTAGGCATAAATTCTCTAAAAAAAAATCTGGAGAAAGAAAAAATTGGATCTTCCCTTTACCTCTTTTGTGGAAGGTGCTTAATGAAGCTCTAAGAAGCAATTCATCCTAAAAGTCGGAAGAAATACCAAAGGCTCCAAATAAAATTTTTGGATGACCAAGTGATGAAGCTTCATGCCTACTCTGATAACATGTTGGAATTCACAATATTTCCTAGAAATGAACAGAAGCAATCCATCCACTCAAATCTTACACCAAAAACATAAAAAGATGAAAGAAAGATAAATAAACAAATATTTGGGGGCACCCATATAGGGACCATATAATCATTGTACAATCCATAGATTACATATTCACACACTTCGATGATAAAATGAGAAGTGGGGGTATTTATACCAATACCAAAACCCCAATTACATAAAAAAGTTTAACCTAAGCTAACATAACAAGAGGGATTAAGGTTAATTACAAGTTATAAAGTGGGTTTAACCATAACAAAGTTAGTTGTGGCCCATAAGGCTTACATAATAAAATATTATAAAATTTCAATACATTGCATAATGAAACACCCATAGGCTTATCAATATTACATCATACAATGTCAATCTTGGCCATGAATTAGATTATAATTTTAATAAATTATGCATGGTGTTTGTGTGTTTGTTGTGTCCTTTGGCCTCTTGATGCATTAGTAAATAGTGTTTGTGGTGTTACCTTCTCACCTCTTATCACTCCTCTTTTCCATGAATCTGTGTTATATCAATGTTTGATCACATTGTTGTTATTCAATCTTCTCAAGGTGATTCAATTGGTCACTCACATTAGCCTCACTATAGTTTCCACAGTATTTACACTGCTGCATTTCACTTTCATTTCTTGCAGCCTTACTTTCACTAATTTTCTTGTTGTGCACTTAGGGTTAGTTTAGATTAGTGTAAATTAGTGGGGATTCCACTCGAATTCAGATTTCAATGGGACTTAAACCTCCCCTCTTCTATCAGTTGACATGGGCTACAAATCAACAATTTTTTCGCACGCCCAATGGGACCAACAAACTAGTCCCCTTCAAATTTTTGTTTTTAGGTCCATGCTCCATGCCAATCTGTTGCAAATTTCATAAGATCTGAAAAAGGGATTTGTTTAAGACCATCAATCTAATAAAACCTAAAAAAATATTGTCAAATATGCACATGGTTCACCAAGATCTAATGATTTTGTATTCTTATCCTGAATATTGCATACCCTCATAAGTCCATCTAATCTGAGTGCAAATAGCAAATCCATTGATAATTAAACCTAAAAAAGTAACCAAAACTATTGAAAATATTAGAATCCCACTTTTGTCTTGAAAATTTGTTATTTTGTGAGCATAATTCTTGAGAAAACAACATAACTCAAATCCTAAAATTTCCCAAGTCTATTTCCTTGTAAGTTGTTTGCCTTCTATGTAGTTTTATCAAGTCATTTATCCAAAATCTTTTAACTCTTTGAGTTGCCAATTCACTAACCAAACTAGTGATTTGTCAACCTTCTATGTGAGTTTTGTCAAGTCATTAATCCAAAATATGCAAAGTGTTTGAGTCATTGATTCATTGACCAGACTAATGATTCATCGACCAAAGTTAATGAATAGGTTGTCACCCTCTTTCCATAAAATTCTACCATGAGCTAAGTCAATGATCCAGCAATTTGTTAACTTTCCAATAAATCATTGACTCAAGAAGTGATTTGTCAACCTTGACCTAATTTTGCAATTTTTATTGACCATACGCATTTTTCAAGTGATTTTCTTACTGTAGGTAAACTAGGCATTAATAGATACAAACATTGTGGGTCCTATTTCTTAGGAATAAAAGATCTAAGTTATGTCATAAGGATAAAGAAACTGAGCAAGTGAAATTGATTCAATACCAATGAAAAGAAAACAAAGGTAGTTGTGTGGATAAGAGATTCAAGTGAACTCATCTCGACCACTTCCCCAGAGAGATCAATGGTAAACCCACAAACCAAGCTCATAATCCCTTATCTACACCCCAATCTTCCTTTGGATCTACCAAAGTAGGATACCTCAACAACCCTCCCATATACAATCTCACGCTACCCATCATCGATAAGGGATGGACCTCCTCTATACCCACCATTCTAAAATTGATTAGCAATCCCCTATATAGTATGCCCCAAATGTAGCAAGCTTTACTGAATATCAGTAATGCACAATATTTAGGGGCTAGTTTCATAATGTCCCAATCAAACGTAAGTATAATAACGACAGTTGTAGTTAGCCAACTGATGTGCCTACCAACCTCTTAGCCAAGTCAAACCTTGCAAGCTAGTCCTAGTCAACAAACTAAAACAAATCATTCACAATATGGATCAAATCAACAAGCTAACCCTCATAATGTCTCTTTCCATCTTCTGAGTGGATCATGCCAATAGATACAAAAAAAGAACCCTATGAGAGTCATGGTTCATAGATACCATCGAACCCTAGCATGCAGCGAAACTTGCAAAATCCACCAAATCCTAGTACTAGTTAAAGTCAAATCAACCGATTTCTAACAAATTTGCAACCAAAAGAGTTTTGCACAAAACTACCAAATCCCACTAATACCATTAGGAGCACAAATGACTCTAGGAGCTACCCAAAATCCATTTTTTCCTCAACATAGTCATCCCATGCAATATTCACAACCATTGCCTCCAACCTAGTCTATCCAACAACAACTTCAATGTCACCCAAACCAACAAATTGTGTCCAATTCATAGGCATTGTCAAACCCTAATCCTTAGGTGTTGTCTAACCCATATCCAATCTAGAATGTAAATCAACCATTTTTTCCTTAGCAACCTAGGTCTAATAAAACTCATAAGAAATCCCAAATCAACAAGTATTTCAATTCGCACAACCACAAGGGTACACAAGTCCTCAATATCAAATGTCATATGTTCCACAAATGCCATATGGGCAACCACCTCAAAATTATCAAATGGAAATGCAAATGAGGCCACAACAAAATTTGCTTGATTGGACTTATTAAGAACCTTCGATTTTGATTGTTTATTCCCCAATACTTGTCCCTATAAAAATTTTACCAACTTTTGATGGCAGAGGGAACAAAATTGCTTTAGACCATTTGAATGAATTGTTAATGTTAAAGTCTATGCATGATATCTAAGAGGAAGACATCACAGCTAGAATGTTGATATACTCATTAAGAGATAAAGTCACCATGTGGTACATGAGTCTTCCAGATAATTTAGTCACCAATAGGGCTCCATATTTGAGTCATTTAAAAGAATATATAGCAATCAAGGGAATGGTTACTCTTTCCTTTTTCAGTTGAACACCATGGGGAGAGATCCTTAGAAAAATATCCATGATCACAATAGAAGGCTCATGAGGACACTGAATTTGATACCACCAAACATCTAACTATCAAGTAAATAGGCTTTGATTTATTACATCAAAGGATTACACTTGATTTTTAGGCTTAATGGTTTATAATGCCAATCATGTCACCTTGTCTAGAGCATTTGAAGAGGCAACTCATATAGAGGATGTGTTAATTAGGATTGGAAAATTACCCCCTATCTTGCATGTGGCTTGTGCTACATATGTAAACCCACCCCAAAATCAAATGCCAGGGCCTCCAACAATGATGCCTATCCAAAATACCTAAAGCCAACCTATCCAATATTATGTCTAGTATGTCCACTTATCCACAACCTAATAATTCATACACGGTAACATTTCCTAGATAAAATGTACTAAATATTATTGTATTTCAACCTCAACTACTAACCTTACCAAACCCTCCCTCACCATTCGGTTCAAGTACCTTTTCTACACACCAAAACTAGAATGATGGAATCCAAGTCCAAGTGAACGTGTTGAAGGAAATGGTGAAGATTATTGTGAATCATATAAATATGAAAAAGAGACAAAATTAGGTCTCAATGGATGGTGGTAGTAAGGAAAATGGCAGCAACAAAGAACTCTATACCTTGCAAAAGAACAAATCCTTGTCCAACTAAAAATCAAATAGAAAATTAGATCTAAAACAATAAGGTCAATGTCAATTTAGAATTGACAACTTCGTGGTGCTTTACCAATATTGTTGGACACAACCCCCTAGAATGTGTTATAGTCATAAGGAACACTCGGGCTGCCATACATAATCAACAATGCCAAGCACAACAAGAAAAGATGATGAGTCAAGTAGTGATCACTCAGGTACCAACAAATAAGGAAGATGCAATACTACAACCTAACATGATAGATCCATCAAGGATGATGCAACAATGGATTTCAATCCTCCCTAACCCGAGTAATGCCATCTTGACAAATTATAGTGGCCCTAAAAATATTTATTAATTTCCTTTTTAAGATCAAGCAATGTTGACTAATCAACATCAAAGGGTCCCAACAAGGAGCAAGAGGAAGATACTGGATGGATAGCCCGACTCCTCAAATGCTCAAATAAAGCCACCCAAATAGCATGATCCAAACCCTATTACTATGGTCCTCAAAACAAGACGTCCTCCATTGCACCTTAAAGATAAGGGGCTAATTGAAACTAATCAAGGGACCACATTGGAAAAAGAAGAAGACACAACTTCACAAAACCCACAAGTTAAATACTCAAAAAAACAAATATGCCTATAGTTTGAAAAAAAACAAATATGTCTATAGTTTGAAAAAAAACAAATGGGATAGAAAGGCAAATTGAAAGGAAATGACTATAGAAAGAGGTTGAAAAGAATCTAAAATATCCATCGTTGACTAGCAAAGGAATAGCAATGGCACCATTGCAATTAAGGAGATTTGTGCCTAGTAATGAGAAAAATTTATTAAATTCTAGATTCAACATTGTCTGAAACCATTATTTATAATAACCGGTACACTACCAAAACTTCTAATTGTGCAAGACCATCCCTTCCCAAATATAATTATTTCGTGTTCATTCTTACATTTTACAAAAATAACTAACCATTCTTCTCCTAATTGTAAAATAAATTAAAGCTCCAAAATCAACATATTGCTGGGAAAGATTTTTTTAATTGTGATATGAAAAAACAAATTATTCTCCAAGTCTAGTCCTTAGTCAACAACTTTTGTCGCAGCTGCTTATTTTATATCCTTTTTTTAAAGGACTCATGCTACCTTTCTTTCCTTTCAATCTCTTGAAATGTCCAAATTTATGGATGACACTATCAACACCTGCTTTAGGTTTAAAGTTCAAATTAAAATCCCATTTACATCTTCTTCTATTGTGTAACAAACACAGGCTTTTCCCTTAAAAACACTGGATTCTCCCCCTTTCGTGTCAACCTGTGTTGCTTTCAGAACCAAAATCAAACTTACAAAATCCAAAACTTAGCTTTCCACCAGAAAAATCAAAGATTCAATTTTCATAAGATGAAGACATGATACTAAACACTAGGATGACTACATCTTCCTCTCCCAATTAATCAATCAATTGCTAAACTTATAGGCTTTTAAAAGATACGACAGATTGCCCTTCACAATATCGTCTAATACTTATCCACATGTTTTCTTCGTTAAGTAAGGTTTTGCATAAATTAATCACCTAAGAACCATTTTTCACGAGATTAGTTCATCTGGAAAGCAGCTTAAAAACAAGCAAGGTGTCTTTACGTTGCTTGTCAAAATCAATAGATCAACGGCGGACCTTTAATTATTTTTCAATAATTGGTTTATTACTTAAATATATGGCAAAAATCCTGAAACGGAATTTAATTTTTTCCCTTATGTGGTCCATTACAATGTCAGAATAACAATACCGTACTGGTTTTATTCACTCAATTACCAATATCTACACAACAAACGGAGATTTATTCTTTACCAACATGCAATCAATAGTTTCTGGTTTTACTATAGAAAAAAGAAAAAATCTGATTCATTTTAGTTTGTATTAACTCTCAAACATACACCTTCAGTACAGACATAGAGACACCTAGCTGGCTTTCTTTTTTGTCAATTTTAGCAAATGCTTGCAGAGTATCGGCTCTACCTTATACTGTTCCTCCTGGTATGGCAATAGGCCGTGTCTTTAGTCTGACTACATGTTCTTCAAATGGAATTATCGCCCATGGCAGAGAAACTTTGTCTTGGTTCTTGCCCTTCCGAACATGTTCTCTGTACCAAACATCTCTTGGTTTTTCATGTTCTGGGATCCCCTCGTATGCATTAATGAGAGGAATCGGACATATTTTACCATTAATAAGAATGAATCTTACACATACGTGAGAGAAAGACGGTGTCCAATGAACATCAGCCCCTGCCTGCTTTATATTACACGCCTTTTACTCAAGAATAGACTTTTAAGTCCACAAAAGTTTTATTACCTAATTTTATTAATATTAGAATTGACTAAATATCACCTCCTATGATCTTACATGCATCAAAATTGGAATAAACTAGTCAGTATAATATTTTTCTTTAAGATTTTGAAGGAAAATCTTAGGTGTATCATCCACATCGGAACCATCTTGTGACTGGAATAATGAATCAAATGCTTTTTTCGAATTGTCAAAAACTTGGACAGTATATCTTCTAGACCCTATCATAGAATTATGTTAGGAAGGTTAACCTTATAAAGAGAGAATGAATCACGTTTTATTTTTATCCTATTCATTATACAGTGATACTAGACTCGGCTTCAAGAATGTTTACATTCACGAAATGATACATGAAACCTTATCAAAACAATCAAAACAGTCTTCGACAATTAATTTAAAATTAAAAATCCACAAAATCAATCTTCTAGACAAACAAATGCCCTTTGATAAGTCTGACACATCAATTTGATCTAAAAAACATTAAAATTTAAAAGTGATCTACTTCTTTACAGAGGATGCTAGGCAAGGGAGAGCTTAGGCCACATGTTTGAACCATTAGCATTGCAAGGACAGATAAAAACAAATTGATGTCTTTCAACCAATTGGGCGTGGGCCTAAACATATAAACACACTTTGATAGGTCTTCCAACCCAATATGATCTTAAAGATATTAAAAGGTTTCTCATCTCCAA
This sequence comes from Wollemia nobilis, assembly GCA_028583015.1. Lineage (NCBI taxonomy): Eukaryota > Viridiplantae > Streptophyta > Pinopsida > Araucariales > Araucariaceae > Wollemia > Wollemia nobilis. The sequence goes on along the minus strand of JAQPPZ010017240.1, from coordinate 2,895,806 downwards.
CCCAATATGATCTTAAAGATATTAAAAGGTTTCTCATCTCCTTCCTTTTATTGAAAGGGGAAGGGCATGCTTAGGGCACATGTTTCAACAAAAAATAACGATAGCTAAACGTAGTTTAACAGCTCCTCCAAACCAGTTTGGCCTATAAAGAACTTTAAAGCTCGTCTCTCTTATATATACAGGGAGGGGAGAGAGAACGACAGACTAAGGCCACAGATATGAACCAAAAGTACTACCCAGCCCCACCCAACTTAAATTTTGAAGATAAAAGAGGGAAATGAGAAAAAAATAAAGTGCAAAAAAGCCATATTAATCAGAAAACTATTTTTTTTTTTTTTAAAAGCTTTTGTATCAAACACTAATATAGGAGGGCAAAACATATTCTGGACATAGTTGGGTACCTTAGTGCTTTTGAATCCATAGAAGAATATGCTAGCAGGACTTGCATTAAGATATAAACTCACTCATGAAGAAATACAAGATATGCCAAAAGAAAACACACTTCAGCCAACTCTTTGTGTCATGCTCCTGAAGTAGGGCTACTTCTCAACAGCTCAAACCAGATATTCCTGTAAACAACATATTTAGACTTATGCCAAGAATGTTTGACAGATATTTGTTGAATGATATTACAGATATGCTCTCCAATGCACATTGCCTTAAATGGTTGTACTCGATTTGACCAAACCTCAATTTGGCGTCAGTCCAACCACACCTGCAAATCACACCAATTACCACACAAATCAGTAACATTTAAATAAATACTCACAACATATCCACAAAGCAAGATAAAGTGGCTGTTACAAAGAACTAGAACCTTTGTTTTAGCAACAAGTATCTAAATTACTCAATTCACACATAGAAAGAGTAAAAATAAAAACAGTATGTAGATTAACTTATGTCAAACAGACCCCTCCAAATGATCCAAAACTTGGAATTTTGACTGTTTCTAAACTCAGAATTTCAAGTTAAAGAAGAACAAGAAAAAATGCAATTCAGAAATAAAAGAGTATAAACACGAGTATGTAAGCAAAATAACAGAATGATTTTATTGCTCAAAAAACAGATTACAATGCAAGCAATCTGTAAGAAGAGATGTGAGGCTGTAATATTGCATCCATTATTCATGCTTTTTACAGTTGGGTGCATCTCTCTTTATACAAGAATTGGTGTGTTGGAAATCCACCATATTGAATATGGAAGGTCACCCATATGGAAATGTGGTGGTTCACCTTCCGTGAGTTAGAAGGTCACCTATATGGAAATATGGTGATTCACCTTCCATGAGTTACAAAGTGCATTTAATTGAAAATTACATACATATGACTTGTCCTTTTGTGTTGTCTTCTACTAATGTGTCAACATGGCTAGAGATACATTTTGGCTACAAAAATCTAAAAATAGAAAATTACTATTTTTAGTAACTATTTTGTTTTGCATTTTTTAGGGCCTTCGGAGCATTTTCTCCATGCAGTTGGTCCAAGAAATCCATGCCGATTGAAAGTTCTAGATCTTCCTCTAAGCTTTCCAAAATATTCTGAACGGATCAAAACTGAGTCCCAAGCACAAAGTTTTGCCCCTAACAATGCAGTTAGGATTTAAGAAAATAGATTTCGGGCATTTTTTATCACAAGCCATGCCGCAAAAAGTTCACATGCCTAGATCATTTGTCCCCCCTTGAAAAGCAATAGTCCCAATTAAGTCAACTTTTAACATCAGGTGCGGAAATTGTTTCTTTATTTGATTTTTTTTTAGCCATTCCCCTTGGTGACCAAGTTGTCCTACCTTGACCACCTTATACATCTGAGTGGACTGCCTTCTAGTGGTCCTAGTCCATGTGTCAACAACCTGTACCTCCTCCACTGATGCTAAAATATCTGGATCGAGTTCTTCAATGTCCTACCGTTCTACTACTACAGAAGTGTCCAACAAAGGTGGATGATAGGGGCTAAGTTCAACATTGAAGATTGGACGCAAACCAAGATAAGATGAAAAAATTAATTCAAAGGCATTTTCTCCCACCTTCTTGGTGATGGTTTGGTCCATAGTGAAGAGGTCTGATCTTCCTATAGGATCCCGCAAGTCTCTCTTTCTGAAGCTCCAACCATAGCTTATCTCCAAGCTTGAATTCATGTGGGACATGATGTTGGTCATGACATTGCTTATATTTCTGATTTGTCTTTTCCAAGAGGTCATGCCTGTTGCTGGATGTCCTGAATCTGTTCCACTAACAGTGCTGCCTTTTCTGCTTCTTTTTGTCCATGAGGTGAGCACTCCATGGGTTGCACACAGAGAGCTACATCAGTGGGTGCCAAAGGTTAGAACCCAAAACAGACATGAATATGCAGAGCTCGATTGTTCCCATGCTGAATGTAGAGGAGGTTCTCATCCCATGTTTGTGGATGCTTGAAATTGTGCATTCGAAAATGTACAATCAGTCAATTCACAACTTCTGTCTAGCTATCAATCTGAGGATGGAAGGCTGTGGGCATGGTCAACTCGGTGTCCATCATGCTACATAGGGTGGACCAAAAAATCCTAGAAATCTGCTATCCCTGTCAAATACAATGGACTTGGGCAAGCCAAAGTTGAGCCATATATGTCTAAAATAAAGCTTAGCAGTATCCTCAACAGAATGGATTTCTTATAAAGAATCATGATGGCCATTTTTTAAAAGCAATCAACTGCTACAAAAATACAATCATTACCATACTTAGATGTGGGCAAACCTGAGAGGAAATCCATGGAGACAGATTCCCAAGGCTTGGATGGCACTGGCAATGGTGTATACAGACCCTGCTTCTTGTTGGTTGGTTTGGCAACAGCACAAGGGGTACATGACTTGACGTCCCTCTCGATATCATTCCTCATCTTGGGCCAATAGAAGCACTTTAAAAGTACAGCCAATGTTTTTTCCACACCAAATTGATCGTCTACTTTGCTAAAGTGTGCTTCTCAAATCATCTTTGAGCACTCACTAAACATTCTTACCCAGAGGAGGTTATCTTGCAAATAAAAAGCAGAAACATGCTTACCCACAAGAAAAGCTCGATATGTATTTGCAAAATCAGAATCTACTTCATAGTTCATACAAGGTGGACCAATTGAAAGTATCATGCCCATAAGAATCAAGAATGGTGGTGAGTGCCATGCTTGGAGGCCAGCTCAAACAATCTACTACTGAATTGGCACTCCCTTTCTTATGTTTGATGATCAAATGAAACTACCATAGATATGTGGCCCACTTTTCATGTCTTTCATTCCTTAGCTTACTTGGCGTCTGAATGAACTCCAAAGGTCTAGGATCTGTGTCGATGATGGTTTACTTGCCCAAGATGTAGTGTTTCCACTATTTACATGCTTGGACAATGGCATAGAGCTCTGTATCATATGTGGGGTATTTTCGAGCTGCTTCATTGAATGTTTCACTGTGATACGCAATTGGATGTTGATGTTGTGTGAGAACAGATCCCAATGTGTATCTAATGCATTAGTCATTACATCAAAAGGTTTATGCAGATCAGGGTAGGGAAAGTGTAGGAGTTGATCCTTCAAGCTCTCAAATGTCCTTTGTTGTGTATCTCCCCAATGGAACTTGGATTGGCACCTCCTTTGGTCACTTGTTGTAGTGGTCGAGCAATGTGTGAGAGCCCCAACACAAATCTTCAATAGAAATTGGCCAAAACCCAAAAAGTTGTGAAGCTATATTAGAGTCTTTAAGGTAGACCAATCTCTAATTACCTGAATCTTCTCAAGATCAACATGGACTCCCTCTTTGTCAACAATATACCCAAGGTACTGAATCTTCATCGTGCTAGACAAGCACTTCTCCAATTAGCGTATAGCTTGTGTCTTTGAAGAATCTAAAGTACATGTCGGACATGTTGCACATGTTCCTCCCATGTCTTACTATAGATGAGAATGTCATCTAAGTAGAAAACCACAAATGAGTTGGTATAGGGACGTAAGACGTCATTCATCATCCTCATAAATGTGGCAAGTGCATTGGTCAAGCCAAAAGGCATAACAAACCACTCAAATAAACCCTCCTTGGATTTGAATGCAGTCTTCCATACGTCAATGGGCTCTATGGGTATTTGATGATAGCCAGATTTGAGATTAATTTTGGTGAAGAACTTTGCACCACGAAGCTGGTCCAACAAGTCTTCTATCTAAGGGAGTGGATAGCAATTATTCAAAGTGATTTTATTCAAAGATGTGTAGTCAGTATAGAGTCTCCATGTTCCATCTTTCTTTGGAGCCAAGACAATTGGACTACCACAAGGTGAAGCACTTGGTCTGATGTGCCCTTTTTGAATCAATTCTTGTATTTGACTCCTATTTTCATCATTTTCAAGGATTGATCTACAGTAAGTAGGTGTATTAGGCAAAGGAGAACCAGGTAAATCAATGGAATGCTTTGCCTCACAATGAAGTGGAACCCTAGTTGGTGACTTGAACAAGTCATCATATTCCACTACAATCTAGTCCATTTGTTTTTGTTGTGCAAGGCCTGCTTTTGATGTAGCCACGGTCCTCCTACATTGCAGCTTGATCATCAACAAAATGAATTTTCTTGTTTTCGCTATCATCTGCATGCATTATTTAGCACTAATTAAGGAAACAAAGGTAGGAGGAGATAACTCTAGTATCCTAAAGCACTGACCTCTAATAGTGATAATTACACTTCAAGGCCTAGACTCATACACACCATGCCTCTTCCACATAAACGGTTAGTCCAAAATCACATCACAAACATCCAAGGGAATAACAGGGCACAAAACTTCATCTTTGAAGGGTTTGATGGCATAAGAGAGGAGACATTATTAAGTGACACGAATATCTCTCCCTTGTTATAACCATCCAACATTGTATGGTTGTGGGTGTGGTGTAAAGGCAAATTCAAATCCTTCACCATCTGAGCAAAAATCAAATTTGTTTTGACTTCCACTATCAACAATGAAATGTAATGGCTTACCCTTGACCCACATGTGTGAGTGAAACAGGCATTCCTCCTCTTATAACTCTTATAGTGTAGCATATGTGGTGGCAATGGTCACATTTGTTTCGACTTCCACAATTTGCTTCCCTCTATCCTCAGCCTATGGATGTGGAGGCGGTGGTGCAATGGATGTAGAAGGTTCCGACTCAACAAACATTGACTAAACTGCTCAACACTCCTCCCTCAAATGTCGGTTGCTCTTGTGATAATTGCATCATTTGCCACTCTTGGTCTTTGAGGGATTCTTTTCCTGGGAGTCTATTTTGCTTCCAATTCTGATTTTAGAGTTGAACCCCTTTATCCTGATTCTTTGGAGAGCCACTCTTGCCTTTCTTTGGCTGGCACTTAGTGTTCTGGTTTTTGCTATTGGTTCCTCCTTTTCTATTTTTGTGTTTATGCTTCTGCTCCAATTTGACAAGAAGTTTATATGCCTCTCCATATATCTTGAATTTAAAGAGGTCCATATCCTCTCAAATGTACCAATGCAGCCCACTGTAATAGTTGAGAATTCAATGCCTTTTGGTATCTTAAATACCAAGCTTTGTTTCCATGGACTAAAAAGCATCAATATAATCCTAAACAGATTGGTCTTTACCTTGACACATTTGTTGTCATCAAACATATTGGTCTTCATAGGATAATATTCTTCCTTGACGAACTCCATGAAATTATCCCATGTGAACATTACTTCATCTTCATTCTCTTCCATTAACCCTATTTACAATATGCTTCCCACCAATTTCGAACAGGTAATGAAGCTTTTAAGAGTGCAAAAGTGATTTTCTCACTGCTAGTGAATTTATTTACAGAGAACTATGAAGATAACTAATCCAACCAATTTTCTAGGGCATCAGCATTAATTTTTCCTTCAAAAGTAGGAATATCAAAATTCACCTCACCTTAAAAGATGTAGGAGCATTGAATGGTGCTAGGGCAATGAGAGGTTGTGGAGTGGAATTTACATAATTTGCAGCAAGGAGTCGTTGAAGAATTTGAGCAAATTGATCCATCATCTCATTCCTCTGTTTCACAAGGGCTTCATTCAACATCTCCTTGAAAGGATTGATCGTCTCAATGTTCTTCATTCTGGTTCTCACCTAAGATCGTTTGGAACAAGGGAGGTAATCAAAGGGATCCCGCTTTTGATACCCAAATTTTCGATATCCTAAACTCATGCTTAGGGACATACATTTAAAAGACAAACGGCTCTAATACCGTTGATACAAAACTAAGAATTTTGACTATTTCAAAACTCAGAATTTTGAGTTAGGGAAGAAGGAAGAACGCAATTCAGAAATAAGAGTATAACAAAATAGAACACGAGTATATAAGAAAAATAACAAAATGATTTTATTGCTCAAAAAACAAAGTACAATGCAAGCAATCTCTAAGAAGAGATGTGACGCTGCAACATGACATCTAAGCAAGCAATCTCTTTATACAAGAATTGGTGTGTTGGAAATCCACTATATTGAATATAGAAGGTCACCCATATGGAAATGTGGTGGTTCACCTTCCATGAGTTAGAAGGTCACCCATATGGAAATGTGGTGATTCACCTTCCATGAGTTACAAAGTGCATTTAATTGAAAATTACATACATAACTTCTCCTTTTGTGTTTTATCTTCTACTAATGTGTCAACATGGCTAGAGATGCATTTTGGCTAGAAAAGTCTAAAAATAGAAAAATACTATTTTTAGTAACTATTTTGTTTTGCATTTTTGAGGGCCTTGGAAGCATTTTCTCCATGCAATCGGTCCAAGAAATCCATGCCAACCAAAAGTTCTAGATCTTCCTCTAAGCTTTCCAACGCATTTTGAATGGATCAAAACGGAGTCTCAAGCACAAAGTTATGCCCCTAACAGTGCAGTTAGGATTATATATTTTTGGGCATTTTCTAGCATAAAGCCATGCCACAAAAAGGTCACATTCCCAGATCACCTGATAGATGAATGATAATTCAATTCGAAACAAGATCAGCTTATGAATACAATCACAAATCATATATTATGGCATTATAGAAATTCAGAGACGATCTGATGACATGTTGTCAAGTTATACACCAACAAAAAGTAAGATTGTGATTCTTCACGACTCTGCCAATTAATAAGTGAAAGATTTTAAGAGAGGCAAGAAGCACTATGCTAAACATCAGGTGAAAGACATAGTCATATTCAATATGGCTTAGAAATCAAAGACATGCAAAACATCTTGCCAATTAATAAGTGAAAGATTTTAAGAGAGGCAAGAAGCACTATGCTAAACATCAGGTGAAAGACATAGTCATATTCAATATGGCTTAGAAATCAAAGACATGCAAAACATCTTGCAGGAAAAACCTGAAATTCTGGCAAGGATCTCATGCATATCATTTTGGACATTTTCTAGTGGTCCTAATGGTCCCTTGGAAGATTTCACAAGACTTATTGCCTGCAAAGGCAAATATTCTAGTGGTCCTAATGGTCCCTTGGAAGATTTCACAAGACTTATTGCCTGCATACGCAAATAACATGCTTGCCTTATATGGTGAACAAACTAGGTTCCGTAAAATCCTGCTGCACACAATATACATTATGTTATATAGAAAAGTTTAATTATGTAATAAAGAAACATTGAATTTCAACCCTATAATTATGTAATATAGAAACATTGAATTATGTTTACAGCCCCTACAAGAAAATGAATTTCAACCCTATAAAATAGCAAAGATTGCATGGTCAGATTCTATAGCTCAATTCCATTTGTAAGATAAAGTAAATGCAAAAACTGGCTGCACATGTTCCCACTGAGTAAATTAATTGTTAAATCCACTTCTATAGACGAAGAGATTGCAAACATTGGTTGCTTAGGTTCCTACTACGCAAATCAAGCTGCTCTATTACATTGAGTAATCCCTTGTTTTGCAATGTCTCATAGGGATCATCAGTTTCATTCTTTGTGAAAATATTTACGAAAGTGATATACCTGTTTCAGACTAAATACCTAAAGTTGGGAATTTTTAAATTCCAGCCAAGGACAGAGGAGCATTTGGTTCTATCAATGTGTATCTACTTTGTAAATTTTGAAATGATAAATAAATCATTGCTGGCAAGTAAGAAACTGATTGTTGAAATCTACCTCAAATTATGGCAGGCTATTTCTCAATATCAATAATCTAGCATGACAGGGATCTAAAGAGAAATACATGCTAATTAAGTATTAATAATGGCTTTCAGTTATTCCTTCTGCGCATAACAATTTCCTTCATCTACTCTTTTAATAATCACAGCATCTTTACACCTTGCCCTTGGTAAAAGAGAAGGCTTAGAGCATACCGCAAGCCAGCCTGCCCCCAGCATTTCCAGTTGACAGACTAAGCTCATGCCCACCTGCAAGCAAAGAGCAAATACAGATAAGATAATTCTTCCACAATCAAGATATTTTTTTCCTTTTTTGCTAGATTAAAAGGACAGTATAGTAACACCTACCTTGGGAAAATGACTACATCTTTGACTCTTATCAGTTATACATTTTTTTTTTTATTGAGTAAATACTTCTTATACATATACATATCCGCCGTGGGGATTGAACCCGGATCACATCACTGATAATGCAAGTGGCGTCCTTGCCGGTTGACCACATCACGCGATATTTGAATTTTAGAAGCCATTCCATTTTAAAAAACAATTTTATTTGAGTATACAAGAGATATCTATGATACTGATTCTTGACATGTGAAATGTTTGTCCTTGATTGACAAGTGTGAATAGTTTCTTTGGAAGATCAATGCATAATTTGTACGTTATGTGGCAAAATAAATACAGGTTACTGAAGCAAAGTAGAGCAAAGAATGATATTAAAACACCCTACCTTTCCCCAGGTCATCTTCTAACTCATGCACAACCAATGCCCTACCAATGACTGAATTAGGTCCAATCAACGGAATCTGCAAGCATAAAAAACATTAATCATGATATGAACCTGTAGGAAAATTATAATGGAAGCTTTCACTAACTGGAATGATACAAACAGCAGAGAACACAGACTGATGAGCAAATGAGAAACGACAGCAGCCAAAATGGATGAAATACACTCTTTATTAGAATGTATTAAATACATGTATAAAGATATAGATGTGCTTGCTGGATAAGGCATCAAAGCACATGCATAAGGTGCTAATTAGAAAGCTTTTACAAACTAAAAAGGTGCTAATTACATGGATAGAAAGTATGCCACAAAACAGAAAAACATTCTAATATACAGATATAGAAAGTAAATCTCATCATTTCATCCCTGCTTATCGGAAGTTGTCCCCGTCTTCTAAAATAGGTGAGGAATCCGAACTTCACGCAAAGTATAATCCACCAAGGGTTGCTGAAAATCTGAAAGCAGGTCTTTAGGATAAGTGATAGAAACTTCCTCTTCCTAGCGACATGGCTGTGAGACGTGCTTGTCCAAGTAAAGCTAAACATGGTAACCAACTTTTAAAAATGAGGTATTTGAAGTCCGCCATGAAGTGCCTTGAATGTGGTCTGTGGATGCCAAAAAATATCCTGAACTTTGGCATGAAGCTTCGCGAAATTCTATACAACGGAAGAAGTATTGTCTAGCTCCTTTTGTTAATGGGACACATGTAGAGTTGGAAGAGCTATTGGCATAGAAGTGAAGAGTTGAAAGCCATTACAGATTGGATGTCCTCGTTACTTAAGAACCATATCAGTGGCATATCAATAAGCATTTGTCTCATGGATGAAGGGCTGTTTGAAGCTTCACTAAATTCTTTACAACGGAAGAAGCATTGTCTTGCTCCTTTTGTTCATGGGACAAATGTGGAGTTGGAAGAGCTATTGGAATAGAAGTCAAGGGCTGCAAGCCATCACAGACTAGATTTCCTCCTTACTTAAGAACCGCATCAATGGCATACCGAGAATCATTTGTCTCATGGATGAAGGGTTGTTGTAGATCAGAGGGATCAAGCATTAGAGCAATGCAACAAGGATCTTCTCAAAAGATACAAAAAGTAAGAAATTTGTGCAAATTGGCTTGTTTTATCGAAGATCTACCAAAAGCAAAGGTTCAACAAACAAAGTGAATTGATACACTTTACAATCCTTTTGCAGCATGTAGGTCTTGTGAAAGCCATCCAAAACAGACTTACGATTGTTTTGATATGGTGATCCAAGTATCAAACTGCAGCAACCCAATGGGGTGACATGGCATACCAACATGTCTTGGAATGGCTCAATGGCAAATATCATAAAACACTTCGTGAGAGACAAAAGTAGGATGCCCTTCCTTCTTGACCCATCGCAAGAGGTATAGGCATGGATGCTTTGCTGTTGGCAAGCCAAGGTCATCCACCAATTTTTGTGAAATCAGGTTCTTTTACTGCCATTTATGAAGGATGAGCTCCATCAATTTGTCCTTATTTGACAATTTTGTGTGAACAAGGCTTTAAATTTTTTGCATCACAATTATTGACCATGAGAACAAGTTAAGGATTTGAAGTGTTGGGATTGGTTACCTTAATCGCTGAATCTTCATGCTATGGCTGCAGTTGCCTATGACTGCAACTCAACGGCCTTGGCCTTCTTTGATTGCAAGGCATGGCATTCTTTTGTACAATGTTCGATGTGCTTATTATAAGCAAAAAAAAACTTTTCTTGCTAATGTTAAAACTTTTAGTGAAGTCACTTTGAGAGGAATTCTCATTCTTGGATGGGGTGGTATCATTTGAGGAATTGATTGCGGTAGAAATGCTCTTTTGATAAGAGGAAAAAGATCATTGGTGTTCTTATTTTGCTGCCTAACTTACACCTTTGGAGGAAGTTGGTAAGCATGCTCTAAGGATGTAATGGTGATAAGACCCATCTCCTTTTGAGGATGAGAAAACAATCCAGAGACAAATTTGATGTGAGGACGTCGTCAAGTTCAACCACATCCAACTTGATAGAGAGGCAATTTGAACAGTTTGACTGACTAGCCAAATTTTTGGTGAAGGTGAAGCCAAACAGCTTATATCTCCTCTGTATATCCAAGGGGATAAAAGCGTTTTTGACTAGTTGCTTTAAACTCTTCCCATGCAGCAAATTTCAGCTGCTATGTGGCTTGTAGAAACTTGACATGGTATTGCCACAGAATGAGTCCATGTAGGCTTCAGCCACCATGATCTTACGTGCCTCCATGAGCTGGGGTTTTGTCTTGAAGTACACCAGTAGACTGCAGACCCAAGCATCTACTTTATCCATCAAATGTGCCACCAAGGGTATCTTTCATGTTGGGCAATTGAAACAGTCAAAGAGGGAGAACTAACATATTGTCATCCAATGAAAAGTTGGAATGTTTTGGCCATTTGATCCATGAGTTTTTGCTGTAACTCATTCTGTTGCTGTTGTTGATCATTCAGCTCTTGGGTCAAAAACTGAATCAAACAGGAGTTTAGTGTAGAGATGCCTGAAATAGCCATTGCAACCTCCCTTTTTTGGAAGATAACAAGAAATAAAATGTACTGCAACAAAGGCCCAAAAAAGCAAAGACTCTTAAAAATCAGTAATTTGCAGGAGACCAAAGGGAAGGAAATTTCCACTACTAAGCTAATCTGCTTTGTGGCACAGACACAATAGGTGCCAAATATGAAATAGCAAACCGAACAGATGTTCAAAATGACACACTAGTATGCATGCAGATTTTTTCTTTTCCAGAAAAAGAAGACCAGCAAAATGAGAATGCTGGTTTGCAAGGTAAAAAAAAAGATGGCAGCTTGAGGCAGCAAATTCAGAAGTAGTAAACTAAACAGCAGGGCAAGATGGCACATAAAATCTTAACTTGAGGCTGAGCAAAAATGATACTCAGCAAGCAGGGATTTCAAGTTAGCAAGGATATATATGGAGGACCTCAACAAGGCTCTGATACTAAATGATATAATTCTGCAGTAAAAATATATCAGCAGCATGGACTAACTAGAATGCGAATACCAGAAAACACATAATAACCATCAAAACAGATGAATTACCATCTTTATTGGAATGTATTTAATAGATGTACAAGGATATAGATGTGCTTGATGGATAAGGCAACAAAGCACATGCAAAAGATACTAATTAGAAAGATGCTCATTTACAAACTAGAAAGATGCTAATTTACATGGATAGAAAGTATGCTACAAAGCAGAAAAACATTCTAATATACAAATATAGAAAGTAAAGCATTCTAATCTCATCAGACCAAGTGATTGTTGCGAAAATATATACCTGCATCAGAGGCAAAGTTAACAAAACCAACACAAACTGACTTATAGACATCTTATCCCTTCATGGAGCAATTCAGCACTCCAGTGCAAGTCTAATGTCAATAACAACCAAGTGCTCTAACTAAAGATGAGCCAAACTTTATTTAGTTGTAAGCACATATGTTTTCAATAAAGTAGTTTTAAAAACCACTCTACCTGATAATCAACAATTGTTGCCTCGGCAACTCCTGTTAATAGAACACAAAAGTAACTTCAGCTCCTACTCATTAAAGAAAACCTTAGCTTGTTGCAAAGAAAGTATGCAGATTATGAATGTGAAGTACCATCTTCACCAGCAACTATGTTCCCCAGGTCACCCGCATGGCGTACATCATCCTCAGGAGCACCATGTGTCATACTGTTTGGATTGAAATGTGCTCCTGGCCATCAAGAAAATATTAAAAGAAATGAATAAAGAAGAAAATGTGATAAGACTAAATCATCTCAAATAAATAGGCATGCTATCTGTTAACTATTTCAACAATTTAAATAGAAATCCTCAAACTGTGATATATTTGCTAAACTGTAATGCAGAGACTTCACCTGTGGAAATGCATCCATTGGTAGTGTCACCAAACTCGTGCTGTATGCAAAAGAAAAAAATGTAAGGCATTAGCATTAAAACATCTCCCAAAAAGTTTGTCATTTCATTTTTGAGAAATTTATCTCTGTAATCAGCATTAGTCATGGGCAATGAAAGTTTATTCACCACCCCCGTTTTAAATTCGTTCACAATTTCATGTGATGCTTACCAGATGAAAGCCATGTTTTCCAGGAGTCAGTCCTGTCACTCGGACATTAACTGTTGTGGGACCTGTTGCACAAAACAAATATTATCAATTTGTAATGTAGCCTCTTAATATAGTGACCTTTGTATTTCAAAAGCATTGCTGTCAAAAAAAATTTGGCACTTGCCCATCATACTGTAATTCATCAATAAATTCTACCAAGGAGAAAAAGTGGAGATTTCAAGCTAAAATTATAAATCGCATTAACCACAATCATCTCTTATTCCTTAGACTTATATCTTGTTGAGACTACTGCAGAATATTCATTTATATGTTTTACTGCTGAATTGAGATCATTTGAAAAAAATTGTAGGAAAGATAATAAGAACATTAAGAAAGCTATTAATGACTCGTGTATACTAGACAAAAATTTAAATGGATCATACAGATTATATAAACCAGAAGGAATAAATAGACTTTCACAGGTAGGGGCCCAGACACTTGTAAGAGACAGGCATATGATGTCATGATGTCAGGGAAGACTATATGTTTTACTGCTGAATTGAGATCATTTGAAAAAAATTGTAGGAAAGATAATAAGAACATCAAGAAAGCTATTAATGACTCGTGTATACTAGACAAAAATTTAAATGGATCATACAGATTATATAAACCAGAAGGAATAAATAGACTTTCACAGGTAGGGGCCCAGACACTTGTAAGAGACAGGCATATGATGTCATGATGTCAGGGAAGACTTTAGCCATCATAAGACAACCCTACTCCTTCTAACTTTATCTTTTCCTTCCATTTTAAAATTTTTTATATCTAAGTTTTAGTATTATACAATGTAATTTGATGAACAATTTCTCAATTCTTTTCTTCCTTTGATAATATTTAGTAGCTCAACCAAAATGAATCGTCCTAAGCCAAGCTTAACCGTTTAAACTTTATCCTTCCGTTCGATTTTATTATTTTTTTATATTTAATATTTATACAATCTGATCTGATCCACATTTTCTCATTTTTTTTCTTCTATTGATTGTGTGGAGTAGCCAAAATGCAGAATTATCCAAATATACTTGATATTGACTTATTCACTTTGGACTTCATACCCCTTTTGTGTGTTTACAAAAGAGGGCCCCTAAAAGGTAACAATGTAACATAAATTAGAGCATATTAATCCAACATAAATTGGAGTAGTTCATTAGCACTAATATTAAACAGATCAATTAACATGTCAATTGTCAACATAGTTGAAAAACTCACAACTTGCAATAAACTCAGAAGCCCAATTTCAAAGATTTTATCGGCAACTTGGGAAAACTCGGCCAAAACTAAACTGAAGAAACTTTTCAATAAAAAGGAAAAAAACATTTTAAACAACAATTGGAGAGCCAAAAAGTTGATTTTATATTAGACATTCATAAAAAAGAGGGCAATTACAGTTCATGATTCAGAAAATCCAACCACATACATCATAGAAATGCAACATTTCAACATATGAAGCAGTTATTAAACTGCTTTTTGTTTTCCCTTCCTTCCACTCGCCCTAGATGGTTGGCCTTGGCTCCGAACTGGTGGACGAATTGGAGGCTCCGAACTAGTGGACGATATCATCATGGTATATCTCCTCCAATCCTCTTAAATGTTCTACTTCCTCCTCAAGTGCCTCAATGTCCTTTGCAGTAAACTCGGTATCCACAAGACTCTCGACAATCCAATCACATAGTGGATCTAGCTCATCCAATTCAATTGCCTCATAGGATTCACTAGCCTCCACATGTCTTATGCGAAGCCTAAGATTGTATTGCACAAACACAAGGTCATTGAGGCGCTCCTAGATTAACCTATTGCACTTCTTGGTGTGTACGGCCTCAAATAGAGACCAATTGTGCTCGCAGCCAGAAGAGCTACAAGGCTGACTCAAGATGCGGAGAGCCATCCTCTACAGAATAGATGTTTTGAAACCATAGTCCTCCCACCATAAATCTACAAGAAAAGATAATATTCAAAGTATTAATTTACATTCATCAACTACATAAAAAAAAAAATTAAAATGTTAAACTTTAAAAGTTTAAATGCTTTACCTAGTCGTAAGCTTGACCATGTTCTTTAGCGAAGGACACAAATAAGCTCCCTCCTGCGGCCTTATACAATTGCAGCTCAGCAGAGATAAAGTGAAGTTTGGAAAGGTTATCTATCATCCTCTTTACGCAAGCATAGAAACTTGCCTAGACCTCTTCATCAACGCTAAGACTACTGGGGTAAAAGAATTTGGGGTTCAAGAAGCACCCCACGACATGAATAAGTTGATGGAGTTGCCTTGTCTATCTCCTATCAATAATGCGCCAAATTGGTTCAAACATGCATTGGTTGTCACTGTAATAATGTTCAATGGCCTCTTTGGCTCTATCCACTGCTTCATAAAGATAGCCCATTGCAAATTTTCACCATCTACAAGGCAAAGAACCCTTACCAAGGGTTTTGTCACCTACAATTAAATAGTAAATATTGAAAATTTAGAAAAAGTAATACTAAAGTATAAAATAAGATTTTAAAATTTAAATTTGAACTCAACAAGCAAATTGCAATTACCTTGAGAATTTCCTGAAAGCTTACCCAAAATGAATCATTAAACACTTGCCTCCATATCAACTGCCCCTACTCTTTTGAATGAAACAATGAGGCGTTCTATTCCTTGCTCACAAACATCCGCTTCAAAGCGGATGATGTTGTTAGAAGGCTTTGCAAGGTGATGAAATTGGAGGCAAATCAAGTGATCCTTGGGCGAAGAATGTCCCTCCCGTCATTGTGCTCCCTCATAAAGCTAAGCACCCATGTGTGGTTATAGATAAACCATGTAATGTTCTTCGCCTCTTCAATTGTCCCTCCAGTCCTATTTCTAGCACGACCTCCTCCAATATATTGAACAACAATTGTGCATTATTTACCTCTTGCAAGGCATCAACCAACTTCAGGAAGACAATGCATCAACCCAAAGCCACCATGAAGTTCAGGAGCATGCAGTTTGTTGCATCCGTCCATCCATCAAAAAGAATGTTGCAACCCTTTTTCCTCCATGTATTCCTTTGCTCTTCTACAAGAACACGTGTTTTGATGACACACTCCTCCAACAATGGTCCACTTAAATCTTTTGTCGAAGGTGTCTTAACTCCTTTGCCAAACTCACTCAATGCCCTCACTGGGGCATCTTAATAGGGGTTGTTCACACAATTGAAGGGAATGTTGCAGTAATACCAAAAGTTGGTTGTAGTTGTTGTTCTTACATCCTTTGCCTTGTCCCTCCCCCATGTGGTATTATGAATTGTGGTTTGTCTTGTGTTGGAGTGTCATCCTGCACTTCTCCCACTACCTCACTGAATGTAAGGGCTACGAACAGATTCTTCAGCCACGGCCTCAACATCCTCCAATTAGGCCTCATCCTTATAAAAAGAGGCTCAAGGCCCCACGCCATGTCCAACAACAACTCTTGTCCTTTTGTGCTCAATTTTTTGGCCTTTTTGGTGCACAACCAAGCCTCCACCTCATTTCTAATCATATCATCTGCTCTAGGACAGGGATCCACATCATGCCTCGATTGCCCAAGTAGATAGAATTTGAGGCGATGGATGTGTCCTCACATGCCCTTTTCGTAGTGTTTATAAAACACTTGATTCGACTTGTTTCCCTTAACCCCATGCTTCCACATGGGGTCTCTTCCTGGGCTTGGACTTGGGGCTGCAGACAAAGTCTGTTAGGTCCACTTGAAGGAGGATCATTGCTGCCCACAGTGGTTCCAAGGACCTCACCTGAAGAATCCATTTATAATTCCTAATAGGAGGGAAAAATATAAAAAAATTATCAAATGCCCAAGCCTACATGCTTTAAAAAAAGTTAGTGCCTAGCCTACATGCTTAAAAAGAACAAAAGAAAAAATTGAAAAAAAAAAACGAACAAAACCGTTTTTTTTTTTTTTTTGTAGGGAGGGGGGTGGTGCTACCTCAGAAAAATCTGTAGAAACAGTCTCAAATCTCCTTGAACCAGTGTCCAATCTTCGAAGAGGTGAAAACACCTCTTAGAAGAATTTCCCCACAACTGAAGAGAAGAAAAAATGAGCAAATGAAAAGAAATGGGTTTTTAAAACAAATTTCTGCATTTCTCGTCTTGGCGCCTATGGCCAATTTTCTTGCAAGAAATTTGTGAGTTTTTGTTGGTAATCTCACCACGAGTCGACAAGTTTCTCAGCATCAAGAAATTTAAAAAAAAAAAATCACAGGCCTCAATTTCTTGTGAGTTTTGCAAGAAATTGCAGGTTCCCAATGATTTTTTCTAACCATGGTCAAAACCTCAGTTTATCCACTTTGTTTGTACTATAAACTCTGGCATTGTCATAGCAGAATACCAATGTTATTTATACAACATAAACTCCAAATACAAAATAATCCAAGACAGAAATCCAGAACTTAAAATCCATCAAAATCTCAACCCTGAAAAAAATCACTGGCAATGATGGAAAAACGAATAGGAACAATCAAAGAAAACCATTTATTCAAAGTAACCCAAAAAGGGGGAAAAAGGGTTTTACTTTCAACAAAATGCACTTACAAAAAACAATGCAACAAGTAACAGAATATTGCCCATGAAGTTGAAGTCCAATTGCTGAGGATGTTTTTGCTCAGCAAGAGCCCATCAAGGTTCAATTCTAGGAACCTAGGGATAGGGATATGGGAATATAATATTATATTATGTATGGGTCTTATGGATAGTTGGCATGGGCCACCCATAACCCAAGGTTGGATATATTTTAATATTTTATTATATTAGTGAGTGGGACAAGGGTATTTTCATATTTCCATGTGTATTTCTGTGGATTTTTTTGTGCGCAATTAGTTTCTAGATGCATGCTTTGAATATTTCTACATAAATGGTGATTTAATTATATTAATAAGAAGTAGGGATAGGGATATGGGAATATAATATTATATTATGTATGGGTCTTATGGACAGTTGGCATGGGCCACCCATAAACCAAGGTTGGATATATTTTAATATTTTATTATATTAGTGAGTGGGACAAGGGTATTTTCATATTTCCATGTGTATTTCTGTGGATTGTTTTGTGCGCAATTAGTTTCTAGATGCATGCTTTGAATATTTCTACATAAATGGTGATTTAATTATATTAATAAGAAGTGAGGTTCTTACCAAGTGGTATAAGAGCGGCAATTCTGGCAAAGTGGGGGGTTTCTGTATTTGGTGGATTGCAGCATTAGGACAGCTTTTTTCCAAAAAAAATGTCTCATCATCCAGAATCCATATCTTTGCGAAGGGTTGTCCAATTCAGATGATTCTTAGACCAATTTGTGCAGAATTTTAAATGAGTGGTCATATGATCGAATCCGAGCAGAATTGAAGGAGATATGTGCCTGTGAAATCAGTCATTCAGAACAAGGGCAGTGATGATTTTTCAAGTTGCAAAAAAACAAAATTGTAGAAATCTATCAGTTGGGGTAAGCAAATCAGTTGTAGGTTAAATTGTTTTGAAGAAAATCTGCAAAAAATAATTTTTGATAGCTAGGAGTAGTAGAGGAAAATTGAAAAAAATTAATTTGTTTAAGAAACCCTAGTTTTTTTCAAAACCCTAGTGGTCATGGAATTATGTGAAAAGATTACAAAAAAAAAAAAATCAGAGAAATTTACGGAACAAATGAGAGCTTTCAAAAACAATGTAGAAGAAATTAAAAGGAAGTCCAAAAATCATGTAGAAGAAATAAACAGGCAAAAATTTGGCATGGAGTTGGTAGAAGGAAAAAAGAGAACAATAATGTGCAGGTGGAAGGATGCACATCTTTTGTAACAGGTATGCCAAGCAGTAATTAAGAAGATTTGTTTGTATCAGATATACGAAGTAATGATCAAGAAGATTTGTTTGTATCAAAAAAATCTATTTTGCAAGTTTTTGGCTGCATCTAGAAGGAAAAGATTGTTATTTCTATAAACCCTAGCAGCCAATGTAATTTCATTAATATTGCTTTGGCTAAAAAGTTGCAGGTTCAGGAAAAGAAAATTAAGGACACAAAGATTGAGGGTAAGAATGTTCATATTTTTCAAGATTTGAAGATTACTATGGATAAATATGTCTTACACTCAGATTTGAACGCCAATGACAAGGATGAATGGATATTGTTATGGTTTATCCTTAACTACATTCTTTGGGTACTATTAACATTAATATGCAAAACAAGTTTATGAAGCTATGGCACAGGAGAAAGAAAATTACTCTAAAGGATATTTCTCAGCAAGGACCAAGGAAAAACAGGAGGCTAGTGCTGTGGGTTTTAAGCCTAACTATCTCAAAATATCACAGGTCCCAATATAATTAAGCCACAATATTATAGGTCGAAATATCAATAATCAAGAGTAGAATTAAATATATGAGCAATCAAATATATATCCAGGCCAATATAAATAAAATAACATTCACTGTTATATCAAATATGAATGTAAATGGCCAATATCATTCATGTACATGCATGAAGAAAACTTTTTTTTTTTTTAATTTAGCGAAAAACCCCTTGCGGGGCCGCCTTGGTCTGAGAAACCACGACCAAGGGGTTCTACACCGTCAAAATCACCCAAGAGTCGCGCCCGGCCCTAACCGCCCCAGCATTATCAACTGGATTTTGCATACCCAATGTGCGTTTGGTAGGGTGGAGATTTGAACCAAGGACCTCCCTTGGAGGATTGCCCTACCCTCTCCAACTCACCTGCAGCACGTGGGTATGCATGAAGAAAACTCACAATAATATTGCTCAAAATCTGTATACAAGCTTTATTATCAATGTTTGCTATGTGGTGATCGCTACAGACCGTTTTCCCTTACATTGTATGGAGCTTTGTCTCCATAATATAGACATAGTAATGTGACTCTTCAATACTTGTCTATTGCACTCCTCACATATCCAGGAGATGCAACCTTTCCTATTATTGACCTTTGGCTTCTCATCTTGCCACTTGTATACTAGACTCTTCACTCTCTTCTTACATGTATACTTTAACTCTATGACACTTGCACACTTCCACGACTCTTACTCTCCTACATGCACTCCTAATACAAGACACTTGTGCACATCCTCACATTACATATTTGCACACTTACATACATAACACTTGTGCACATTCTCTCAATACACACTTGCACTCTTAATTACATGACACTTGTGCATATCTTGCACATTGCACTCTTACATAATACACACTTGCACTCTTACTTACATGACACTTGTGAATATCCTGCACATTGCACTCTTACATGACACTTGTGCACTCTTACATAAAAGGGAAATATAAATCACTCATCTAAACTATAGACACAAACCCTAATCTATTACATATTTACATTTGTACCATAAAGGTACCATGGGGGTACATTAGCATGTACCAAATAATGTAATATTCTCCAACAAGTGCAAGAAAGCAAATTGAAGAAAAAGCAAAGGAACCTGAAACAGAATCCAAGAACAAAGAGTAACAGCAAAGTCCATGTAAGAAGCATCGACAGCAAAGTCCATGGAAAAAACAGCAGCAAAGTCCAAGGAAGCTATAACAGAAGAGCACAAGGACACACCAGACAAAGGGCACATGAGAGCACAGCACGTTGAAGAATTTAAAACAGAGGAGCAAAATGTTGAAGAATCAAAGGTAAATAGAACCACAGGTTAAGGTTGCAGCATATCATCATCCACACCACCAAAAGCAGCAACAATCTTGGAGGTATGGCTTATGGCAACAATATTATAGTTCTACATGGAATTAGAAGGGCACCAAGTAAGGCAGTGTTTGGCAGAGTAAGCATGGTGACTATGGTTTTCAGAGTGATGCAGCAGCATCAAGGAACAAAAGGACCCATCACTAAAACTACCAGAGTAGAGCAGCAGAAGCATCCAGCCCACAAAAAAGTTATGCATGTTAATGTGGCACGAGGAGAGCTTGGCATCAGCATAAACCATCACCAATCAAGGTTTCACTAGGATGGATGGATGATCGAGATTGGTGTAAGTTGCTGGCATTGATTAGCAAATCCTATTGTTTAGTTTCTTCTAATATTTCGAAGACAAAATATTTTGTAAGGGGGATGGAATGTAAGAAACCTGGGGATAGGGATATGGGAATATAATATTATATTGAGTATGGTCCTTATGGATGGTTGGCATGTGCTACCCATAACCCAAGGTTGGATATAATTTAATATTTTATTTTATTAGAGAGTGGGATAAGGGTATTTTCATATTTCTGTGTCTATTTTTGTGGATTGTTTTGTGTGCAACTAATTTGTGGATGCATGTTTTGAGTATTTCTGCATAAATGGTGATTTATTTCTATTAATAAGAAGTGAGGTTCTTAACAAAATATTTCAAGACAAAATATTTTGTAAGGGGGATGGAATGTAAGGAACCTAGGGATAGGGATATGGGAATATAATATTATATTGTGTATGGATCTTATGGATAGTTGGCATGTGCTACCCATAACCCAAGGTAGGATATAATTTAATATTTAATTTTATTAGAGAGTGGGATAAGGGTATTTTCATATTTCTGTGTCTATTTTTGTGGACTGTTTTGTGCGCAACTAATTTGTGATGCATGTTTTGAGTATTTCTGCATAAATGGTGATTTAATTCTATTAATAAGAAGTGAGGTTCTTAACAAATCCTCATGCATGTCGTGATAATACAGTTTATCGATGCATGTTTTGAGTATTTCTGCATAAACGGTGATTTAATTCTATTAATAAGAAGTGAGTTTCTTAACAAATCCATATATGCAGTTTATTGTAATGCAACTATAATGTGGTTTTTAAAATATTCAATTGAACTACGCCAAAAAGGAATAATAGGTCTTACTTTCAACAAAATTCACATCAAACAACCACTACAAGTAATAACAGCAAACTTAACCCGACTTTTATATCTTCATCCCGCTTGACATCAAAAGCAAAACATTCTGCACAACGAAAGCAAATGTGTCCCCTTTCAGCAAAAGGCACATCAGAGAATAAACACAAGTACCACAAAACCTTGACCAACTCTTACTATTGTAACCCCACATTGCAATCAAATTCAAACCCTGAAAGGAATCAAATATCAATGACTAGAAAACTAAAAAAGAAACGCGGAAAATCGACGCAAATTTATTGACAAGGTAAAACGTAAAATTACCGTCATCACAGAGTATTACTCTCAACAAACTGCACATCGATTAAGAATTGCACAATTAATAACGAGAAAAAAGAACCCGATTTAAGTTCCTTAACCCTATATTGCAGTCAAAATCAAAACCCTGATAAAAAAAACCAAGCAAATGACGGAAAATCTGAACAAAGAATCCAGTAAACTGACGTAAATTTATTGCTAGAAACAGACTGAAATTACCGTGATCACGCTGAACGTAAATTCCAACGTATTTCCCCCATAATAATAATAAATACCTTCCCAAGAAACATGTTTCCTTTCAGCAAAACACGCGTCGAATAATGTACACAACCGATAACAAAATTCTAACCAAATCTCACTATCGTAACCCGACGTTCCCATCAAAATCAAAACCCTACAAAAATCCATATAAAATTTTATAGAACTCGAATAAGAGACCCAGAAAATTAACGTAAATTCATCCACCAAAGAAAACTGAAAATTACTCTCATTTTCATCAACAAAATTTCGACCTATTTTCCTTCAAATAAAGCTATTTCTTCAAAAAAGAATCCGTCAAAAAAAAAAAAAATAGTAAAAAGAGGATTTACTTTCGACAATCAAACAATCAACACAAGCGCTAGCAGTAAATTAAACCCTAATCTCCTGTCTTAAACCCGCATTGCCGTTAAAATCAAAACCCTGACAAAAATCCAATAAAATGACGGAAAAACGGGGTAACAAATCTATTAATTGACAGAATAAAAATTACATCTAACAAGAAATACAAGTAATAAAAGCATTTTAACTCTAGTTTCCTGCCTTAACCCACATTGCAGTCAAAAAAAAAACCCTGACAGAAATCCATATAAAAGCCTCCATAAAAGACGGAAAATTGACGTTACTTTACTGACAGAAAGAGGGGAGAAAAAACTTTACCGTCATCTTCTTGCAAGAGATTTACGACTCCCTCGACCTGTGTGTTGCCCTTGAGCACGGCGACGGCCTTCTTTGTTTCGGCAACAAACGTCAAAGCCCGGGCGGGCTGACAAAACGAAAAGGAAATCGGCTTTTGGGGGATTCGAATCGACGACCCCTTGAAAGCAGAGTGGAACTGAAAAGCCGAGGGATTCGAACTCAGTAACGTTGGAGCTGCTATAGAGGCAGCGAAGATTGCTTGGGCCGCCATTACCGCAACCAAAGCTTGAGCTTGTTGCATCACCAGCGGAGGAAAATGTGGTGATAAGGTTGCTCAAAATGGAAAGTGGAGGAACTCCGCTAGATTTAAGCTAAAATTATGAATATTTTGGTTTCCGTTTTGATGAGATAAAGTAGAGGGATGGTGAGATTGGACGTAGAGCGGAGTTCAATGTGGAAGTGACATGTGGCAGAGGAAAATGTGCGGTCGGGTTGGGTGTGTGCAAGGTCGAACTCGGATGGTTCGTTAGCGGTTAAGCGTAGACCTGCTGTCTATTTCTTACCGTTGTTTGTCGGAAGGGTAGAGGGTGACGTCTGTTTGT
This sequence comes from Wollemia nobilis, assembly GCA_028583015.1. Taxonomy (NCBI): domain Eukaryota; kingdom Viridiplantae; phylum Streptophyta; class Pinopsida; order Araucariales; family Araucariaceae; genus Wollemia; species Wollemia nobilis. The sequence continues at coordinate 2,872,091 of JAQPPZ010017240.1, read as the reverse complement.
TTTTTTGGTTTACTTTTTGGTACATGGAAATTGGTAATATCTTTTGTTTGATGTTTGGTAATATTTTTTTTGATGTGGGGTGTGATTTTATCAAACTTGAAAGTTATTATTATATATCCTAATTTGTCCGGTAAAAATAAAGTCAATAAAATCTCAATCATCATAAAATTAAATTAGGCAAACACTTAAGTGTTACTAATCGATAATACTTTTGTGTGATGCCAGACATAAGAAATCCATAATACCTTTTACTCCAAACAAATTATGACATATGACATAGATCAAACTCAATGCCAAATATGATAAATCATCATTTACATTGTGTTTAAGAGGCATTAACTTTTCAAGTGGCATTAGCTCAAGTGGTTAGATTCTTTTATATTTCAAGGAGACCCATGTTCAAATTTTACCAAACTATATATGGAAAATATTCAAGCTTTGTTGTAATACCACTATGTAATGATGATGTAATACAGGTGGAGCCATTTCAATCCCATAAAATCTATTTAAAAAAGTTGTCAACTTCAAAATATGGTATTTTTTAAGTCCTTTTGAAATTATTGCATACTACATTGTGTGTAGTAGAGGATTTATAAAAAAAATAAAAAATAGTAGATGTTACTATATAATGACACTGTGTTTAAAGGATCCGCCTTTGTAGCGCGAGTGGTGAGGAGAAGGCAAGCTTGGCCCTGTTGAACAGGAGGTCCACGATTCGAACCTCGACGATACAAAGAGGGATATATGGTTGGATTAAAACCCAAAAAAAAAACTCTCTGACGGAGTTTTGTAATAGGTTGAGGGATTCCTGGTTAAAACCCCCACTTCTTAATATTAGATAAATTGTATCTGCTTTTATAACGCAAGTGGTGAGGAGAAGGCAAACTTGGCCCTGTTGAACAAGAGGTCCACGACTTGAACCTTGGCGATATACGGTTGGATTAAAACCCAAAGAAAAAACTCTCTGGTGGAGTTGTTGTAACAGGTTGGAGGATTCTTGGTCAAAACCCCCAATTCTTAATATTAAATAAATTTTATCTGCCTGTATAGCGCAATTGGTGAGGAGAAGGCGAGTTTGGCCCTGTTAAACAGGAGGTCCACGATTCGAACCTCGTCGATACAAAGAGGATATACGGTTGGATTAAAACCCAAAGAAAAACTCCCTGGTGGAGTTGTTGTAACAGGTTGGGGGATTCCTAATCAAAACCCCTACTTCTTAATATTAGATAAATTTTGCACCTGGGGATGCAACGCAACGGTTTGGGCTTTAGCTCTTCTTCGGGAGGTCCAAGGTTCAAACCGTGGTGTGGGTGAGTGTGTGAGGGGGTGGGTGTGTGTCTCGGTGGAGTTGTTGTAATAGGTTGGGGGATTCTTGGTCAAAACCCCCATATCTTAATATTACCACAAAAAAAAACAACATTGTGTTTAAAGGATTTTGCACATTCTTCAGAAAATCATGTGGTACATTGTATGTAATAATCATAGTACAATAGACGAAAAAGATTAAAGGTAGGCATTTTTTGAGCTCTGGCGATTTGGCGGGAATCCTTCTGCACTGTCGACGGCCGTGGCTCTAGGGTTTCAGTTCGGAAACCTCCTCCAGCGTGTTTGGGGTCTGTTGCAGGCCTCTGGTCTAGGATCTTTCGGTGTCCCGGAGGGCCCAATGGGGTCTCTTCCTGGTTCTCGCGAGGGAAAAAAGACCTCTTATGCGAAGATTCTTCGAGAAAATCCCGCGTCTTCCTCTCGCCGAAGCTCAACGCAAGTGCCTTCCATCTCGCTAGCCAAGAATGCGGGCAAGGGCTCTCCCGGGCACGTAATCAATGGATGTCTCCCGCAACCGCATCAAGACCGAAAATAGTCATCGAACCAGAGCCGGTTGAAGACACGATAAACTACCGGACCACTCATGATCCGATTTGCAAGTTCATGGGCATTCGACCCACCCCCGCACTTTTTGCATTCCCCGGGTGAGACAAAACCGGGAGCCAATCGGTGAGTACTCCTTATGGCCCATTAGCAATGGGTATTTCATTATTAGTTTTTCTTCCCTAATGGATAGAAACAGAGCATTTGAATCGTAGAAGAGGAGCCATGGCCCTAGCAGGTTATTTGTCCAGCCGTGGAGAGCGGGTTTCGACCCTCGCATTGAACCCACGGCCGTCCCGGTTTGGATCCGACTGTATGCTCTCCCGATGGAGTTTTGGGGTGAGCGGATTCTTGAATTGATAGGCAACTCTCTAGGTAGATTTTTGGGAGTTTCTAAGGATACCATTGAAGGAAATACTGCCGTTTATGCAAGAATCTGTGTAGAATTGGATATTAGTCAACCGCTACCAGCCGAGATGGAATTGGAGCTAGCAGACATTCTTGGGTACAGTAGCTTAGACTATGAAGCCCTACCTTTCCGTTGTAGAGTCTGTCATTTGCATGGCCATTTGGCAAGGTTCTGTCCAAATATCTTGAGCACCAATGCGGATGCTACACAGGGAATGTCAAATCGCTCCCGAGGAGGTAAGTCCACTTCGGCCAAGGAACCACCTGTCATTCCCACTGGGTCTGAGGGCCAGAATGATGGCTTTGAACAGCAGAAGAGGAGAAGAAACAAAAAGAGAAATGGTAAGGAGCAAGCTCTCCCCAAGCCAACAAATCGGTATGAAATCTTCAAATCTCTTGTGGATCAAGAAGACCAACCTATGGAAGGAGCAGATGGGATCCTTGAGGATAATATTATCCTTACTCATGCTCCTCCTTCCTCAACCCCTGTCCTTGAACAGGCGATTGACTCCTCTGAGACTTTGCACCATGAAAACCTTGGGACTCTGGTTATCCACTCCCCAGCCCAGCCCGTTATTAAAGATGTTTCCATGGGAATTGCAGAAAAGCTCAGAGAAAGACCAGCTCTTGGAATTTCCCAGGTGGAGAAGAGGTCGAAAAAAAAGTAATTCCCAAGGGGTGGGCAGGAAATCCAATAAGGATCTAATCGCAGTGCAAGGGGATAAGCTAATCAATGGAGGATTGGCAAGAACAATTGATTCGTATTGCTCCCAAGGTTTCCAATGATTATACAATCTTGGAATGTGAGGGGTTTAAACAGTAGAACCCATCAATCCGCTTTTCAAATACTGTTAGAAGGAAGTAAAACAGACTTTCTGCTCATTCAGGAAACAAAAATGTCATTAGACCTCATGAGTAAAACTGTCGGCCGAATCTGGAGGGGTGCTGGCCATATGGCAGTGGCTGCTCTTGGTGCCTCAGGAGGGATTGCTACTCTTTGGAATCCTTTGGCGTGGATAGCAGTAGATCATATAGCCTGGAGAGGGGTCCTAACATCTCTTTTCAAGAATATAGTTACAGCTGAACAAGTCTTAATTACAAATTTCTATGGGGCTCAGAATACCGAAGGTCAGCGGTCTCAATGGAAAGCTGTTCAAAACATGAGGTCCTCCCGGGAAGATCTTGATTGGATTTTAGCTGGGGACTTCAATGCTAAATTATCCGCTAGAGATCAAGAAGGTGGCATCCCTGTTCTGGATACAGGGGATAGGTTGTTTATTGCCCACGTCCAGGCCTTTAACCTTGTTGACATCAAAGGCCCTGGTACAAACTTTACCTGGACTAATAAGAGAAGAGAGCCATACAGTAGGAGGGTTAAGCTTGACAGGTTTTTGGTCTCGGAGGAAGCTTATGTTAGATGGAATATCAAATTCCGGATCTTGGAGGGCCCAGTTTCTGATCACTCTCCCATTTTGCTGGAGGGAGGGACTATGTCAAGAAAGTATTACAAACCTTTTAAATTTGAAAATTTTTGGTTGCAAAAAGAGGACCTACGAAGGAAAATTCCACGATGGTGGGAAGAAGGCCGTCCCCCTTTTGGAACAGACTATGTTCAAAATTCACAAACAGCTTCTCTATGTTAAGAGTAAACTGAAACAGTGGAAGCAAACTAACAAATCTGATTTCCAGCTCCAACGGGCCCCCTTGTTGGACAGATGGAATGAGGTGCAAAAACAATTCAGAGAAGGAATTATTTCTGAGCATCTTAAATTTGAGGATGACGCCTTACGCAAAGCAGCTTGAGGACATTGATAATCAAGAAGAGATCTACTGGAGACAGAGAGCTAGAAATACTTGGCTATTAGAAGGAGACAGAAATACTAAATTTTTCCATCGCTCTGCCTGTGCTAGAAGGCAATTGAATAACATGGAGTTCCTCCAAGATGAGTTTGGAAACTCTTTTGACACTCTTCCTGATATGCATTCCCTATCTATGGAGTACTTCTCAAACCTCTTCAAGGAAAGTATGCAGAATGATGTGGAAGCTCAAAATGAAGTCATTGAGGGAATTCCCTCTATTATTTCTCATGAAGAGAATCAGTCCCTTCTTAAGCCCATTGATCGTGATGAACTCAAGAAGGTGGTCTTTGGGATGTGCACAGGAAAGTCGCCTGGTCCGGACGGTTTCCCTATTGAGTTCTTTCAGGCCTTCTGGGACATCTTGGAGGAGGACGTGTTGGCTGTCATTGAGGAATCCCGAATTAACAAAAGAATGCTCAAGGCTCTAAATCATACCTTTATCACTTTAATTCCGAAAGGAGAGGGGGGGCTCACATTTCTGATTTCAGACCTATTGCTTTATGTAATGTGATCTACAAAATTATTTCTAAACTTATGGCTGAAAGACTAAAACCCCTTCTTCAAAATTTAATTTCCCCCGAGCAAGGGGGTTTTGTTGAAGGAAGACAGATCTTGGATGGAGTGATCTTGGCTCAGGAGGCTATCCATTCTATGCATAATTCAGGTAACAAGGGAATGTTCATCAAATTGGATATGTCTAAGGCTTATGACAGAGTAGAGTGGGGTTTCTTGGTCAAGATGTTGGCAGCCTTTGGTTTTTCTCGAGATCGGATTGCCCGGGTCATGAGCCGTATCTCTACGCCTTCATACTCGTTTTAATTAAGGGGCTTCCCTCGCCACCTTTTGGAGCCTCTCTGGGTCTCCGTCAAGGAGATCCCCGCTCTCCTTATCTCTTTCTTATCTTGGTCGAAGGTCTAGGCAGACTCCTCCTGAGAAGAAGACGTCAAGGACAGATTACAGGAATTAAAATCGGAGCCGAAGTTTTGACTCATTTACAGTTTGTGGATGATACGGGCTTGGTGGGGGTTGCCAGCCTCAGAGAAGCAAGAGGAATCAAAGATACTCTTAACGTCTACCTTCGGGCTTCTAATCAAGCCATCAATGATTCAAAATCAAAAGTGGTCTTCTTCAACCTTGATCAAAGGTCGCAAGAGAGAGTTATGGAGATTCTGGGTTTCACTCGGACCTCCCTTCCCGTTGTTTATTTGGGGGTTCCTCTGCATTTCAAAAACTCGACAACTGATTTTTGGAAGGACTCGCTAGATGGCATCAAAGAGAGAATGAATCATTGGTCTCATAGATGGTTAAGCTATGGGGGCCGACTAACTTTTCTCGAAGTCTCGTTATTCAGAGCTATGCCTATTTACAAATTCTCACTTCCGCCGCCCCTCCCTCAACTGGAAAGAGTTGGACAAAGCGGCTAGAAGTTTTCTTTGGGAAGGTGCCAATGGAGAGAGGAAATGGGCCTTGGTTGGTTGGGATAAGGTCACCCACCCCAAGGAAAAAGGTGGGTCGGGCTTGAGAAGTTCCAAGTTTAACAATCGGGCCCCGGTCGGGAAACCGGATCGGAGGTGGATTTCCCACCTTCGTCCCTCTCGCAGCAGTAATCCTTTCTAGCAAATACTTGGGTCTTGTTCCTCCCAACGACTTGGGCCGCTATCCTCCTGGAAGGTAATGGTTCTCTTGTGTGGCAAGCGCTCAAGCTTGGATCTTGCATTATCAAAGATCAATTGTTCTCGGAAAGTTGGGAGAGGGGAGAAGGCCCGGCTTCGGGATCGACTCTTGGGATCAGCATCCTCCTATTCTTGCAATGTTTCCCGATCTGCTTCCGCTAAAAATAGCTCTTGAAGACAAAGGTTGGATTCATATTCAGACCTACTTCACTACCAGCCATTTGGGGGAGTATAAGGTTAAAAAATTTAAGCGGCTGGGTGAATGGCCTATTCCAATCCCTCCGGAGCAGGCCCCAACTCTGGAAAAACTTTTGGCTGAAAGGTTTCTATCTGGGAGAGATGAGGAGGATGAGCTTGCTTGGGGCTTCGGGAACCTTGGGGTTTATTCTGTGAAGGAGGGCTATGCTTCGATCCTACCTGAGCCCCCCCCACACTCTTTTCCTGTTCATGAATGGAGGAAGATTTGGCATCCCAAGGGCTGGCCGAAAGTGAACTTCTTTGCTTGGCAACTGATGCATAATGGTATCTTGACCTTTGACAACCTTAGAATTAGAGGCATCATTGGTCCTTCCCAGTGTGTTTTATGTTATAGGAATGAGGAAACTGTGAACCATCTTCTGTTTGATTGCTCTTTCACACAGCAGATTTGGCACCGTTGGTTCTCCCACTTTAAACTTCAGGTGCTTGGAGATCTGTCCCTGACCAATTTATGGGAAAGTCGGAAGAGAGGTAGATTTATTTCTAAAGCTCTTCGTACTGGCTGGGAGCTCGGTTTCCTTTTTATTTGGTGGCAGGTTTGGTTGGAAAGAAATGCTCGTATTTTTCGTGAAACCTTCTCTTCGATGGAGGGGATTTGGCAGGTCATCTGGAGCAAAGTTGTGGAAACCGTTGCCATCTATGCTGAGAAGGAAAACCAGTCAGCTTCTAAGCCTTTGAGTGGGAGAGGTGCTGATCTAGAGAGACAGTAAGAAGTTGTTGGAAACCTCCCCGTAAGGTCGGGTCAAAATCAATACCGATGGAGCTGCTAAAGGTAATCCGGGCAATGCTGGCAGTGGTGTTATTTGCCGCGATCATGCTGGGACTGTGCTATATTGGGAATTGCAAGGTCTGGGATATGCCACAAACAATGAAGCTGAGGCCTTTGCTATTAAATCTGCTTCCATCTGGGCCGTCAAGCATGGTCACAGAAAGATAATCATTGAGTCTGATTCCCAAATCTTGGTTGGTGCTCTTGATTGCCTGAGGAACTTTGCCTTAAAAGCTTGGAGGCTCCGGATTTTGGTTGCCCAAATTTTAGAGCTTTGGAAGGAAATTGAGGATGTGATTCCTGTTTATGCTAGTAGATCTCTCAATAAAGCGGTCGATTTCCTTGCTAAGTTGGGTGCTGAGAGAGAGGTTGGGATTCATCTGCATAGCAATTTGTCTGTGGAGAATGCCGAGATCAGACAAGGCCTTGAACAATTTCTGAAATAATGTGCAAAGTTTTTTTTGCTAAGGGTCCTTTCTGTCGCGATTTCGCGACATGTTGTCCTGTCGCGGCCGTTGAGTCGGTTATCGTCGCGATATCGCGACAGGTTGAGCCTCTGCAGTCTCCGCTGGTTTCTGTCGCGATATCGCGACATGTCGCGTTATCGCGGGTCGCGATTCCGCGACATGTTGCGATATCGCGACATGTCGCGTTATCGCGTGACGCGATCCCGCGTCTTGTCGCGATATCGCGACATGTCGCGATATCGCGACATGTCGCGTTTTCGCGCCTCGCGATTCCGCGACACGTTGCGATATCGCGACAGGTCCCGCTTTCCAGGTTCGATTGGTGTTTTTACCGCGCTCTCATTCCCTTCTTGAAGTTGAATAGCAATGTAAATATTTCGTCGTGTTTTCGCGACAAGTTTGAGTTTTGGAAGCTGCATGGTTCTTCTGTCGCGATTTCGCGACACTTTTGGCACTTAGGCGGCTGGGTGGAAAATTGTCGCGATATCGCGACCTGTAGTGATGATGCGACTTCGAGCTGGTTTTTGTCGCGATTTCGCGACAGGTTGTGCCCTCCTGGTCTCTGGCGTTTTTCTTGCGCGATTTCGCGGCATGTTTGGCTCCTTTGCGACTGGGTGGTTTTCCGTCGCGATATCGCGACCTTCATGAGGCTTGATTGTTGTTTTCTGTTTCTGTCGCGCTGTCGCGACGCTTTCTGCGGGTGGCTGTCGAGGGCCCTTCCTGTCGCGATTTCGCGACATGTCGCGTTATCGCGCCTGTTGGTGCCAAAGTGGCCGTGACGGGTTTTCCTGTCGCGATTTCGCGACATGTCGCGTTTTCGCGACTTGTTGCTGTTTCGTGCCTTCCGTTCTCTGTGCCTTGCGGTTCCTAGCGTTGCCTTTGTGCGCCTTCCTTGCTGTTTTGCTTGTGGCTCTGGCTCGGGATGTGTTCTCTCCCGCTTGTATCTGGTTCTTTTATTAATACAAGTTTTCATTTTTTCAAAAAAAAATAATCATAGTACAATATGGTTATGCATAGTATTAAAAAATAATAATTATGGGTTTTTTTATAAAAGTAAATAAAATGGTTATGAGTTATTATTTGTTTAAGCAATATAGATATTTAATGTGATTAGTTTATATGTATGATAATATTATTGTTGTCGAGTGTGGAGTAAAATGGTTATAAGTTATTATTTGTTTAAGTAATATAGATATTTAATGTGATTAGTTTATATGTATAATATTGTTGTCAAGTGTGAAGTCTCTTTCCATTTGCAAAGCATATCGTATGTGGACAATGATGAATTTGTCCTTCATATAATGTGGTTTAGTAAGATCAAGCAATAGTTGATGGATTTGCAATAGCATGTGGACAATGATGAATTTGTCCTTCCGGATAATTTTTGTATGTGATTTTAGTAAGCTTAAGCAACAATTGGTGGAAAATATGGTCTTGTACTGTGCATTGTAAGGTTGTGTCATTTTGTCTTTCAAATACTCTTTGTATGTGATTTTAATAAGCTCAAGCAACAATTGGTGGATAATATGGTCTTGTAATGTGCATTGGAATATTGTGTTGTTTTTAGCTCTTAAGCTATATTTAAGGCATTCGACATATTTTTAGTTGCTTTCCTCCTCACACTCAGAGTCAATGACATGTATATTTCCATAGGAATCAATGACATTTATATTTCATGTAGGTCGAATAAAAAAGGTTTGTGTATGGGTTTGCCACTACAAGCTTGCATGTATAAGATGGAATCAAATTATTAGTGTTTATCTAGTATTGTTTCTATTTTTCTTTACAATCCAATCCATTTTTTGTATCGTACCTTAGATCATGAGCATAGAACTATTTCCAACTAGTGCAACATTCTTTATCATATTGTTTTGTGATTAATATGGAATGACCTGCGCAATGCTTTGATTTACATTTCTTTACATTTTTGAAGAACATAATCAAACTCACTTTGGTCTGAAGTTGTGCCTAGATCGAATTGAACATGTCTACAAGGTATGAAAATAGTTATAGTTGCAACAGGGAAGTGCAAAAGCATCAGGTCAATTTCAAGGAACCAAATGTAGATTAAGCCATCAAAAATAATGAACTGTATGCACAGTTGCTAAAGCAATGCTACCACTACAAGTAGTCATCTTCCATCCATCTATCCTTCATTTGAATAATGAGTTGTTTCAATATACATGGCATACATGATAATGACAACGATGGTCCTAGTTGCATATATGTTTTAGCTAGTGAATAAATGCCTACTTGTTGTGTTTGGTATGAAGTTGTATATTGTGTAGAAATTGGGGATGCATTTAATGGTGGTTTTCCTGTTAACCAATAAAATATATAAATAATTGCTTATGTTATACTTAGTCTTCAATGTGATTTCAAAGTTTTTAATCTGCACCTCATGGTCGATGGTCGAAGCTACTTTTCAAATAGATTGACCAAGTCAACTTGCATTGCTAAAGTTATGGTCATCTTACCTTTACTATCTATCAAATATGCGTGTAATATGTGCTTTGTTTTTTGGTCCTTGTCAATTGTAGCTTTATAGATGACAATCACATCCCCACATTAAATGTTTCCCATCATGTGGCTAGTTAGGTCCTTAATCAAGAAGGGAGTGTTTGACATGATATGATATAAGTTAGCACATCCCATGTCGTTGAAGTAGTTTGTGAAAGACAAGTACATATCACTCTCACCTCTTCATCTCATGTTAGTTTTTAAGTTCCCTTATGCGCTTCATTACACACCTTTGAATCTTACAACCAACACATTCTTGTTTCACTTATAAAAGATACTTTATTAGGATTTGATACATGACTAGTTTAGGCTATAACACATTTGTATTTAGTTTGTTAGTTGTCAAGACAATTGTGTCACGGTCACTCCAATATGTTTCTTGTGTGGACAATTGGAATCATAGATCATCAATGTTTGACCACAAATGATCAATTATCGCTTTTGATACCATATTTGTGGTCTATAGGAGGAAACATGATGAGGATTCAAGCTTATCGAAAACCAAATTAAAGCTTGTTTGATTTTTATTGATAATCAAACATATATTTATACATATTACAAAACCATCGGAGAATCAAAAACCATGGCGAAAACCATGGATTTATAAAAATTATCCACTAACAAATAAGTCTTACAAATCCTGTAGATAAGGCCTAACATTATTTTACAAAAAGCCTGACAAACAACTTTTTAAGTTCTAACAAATTAAGAGATAAGACTCGTAGGTCTATCTAATAAATTTGATTAAAAACCTTAATTAATTTGATTAATTAATTAATATTATTTTAATCCATAACACTCTTCCCAATCATAAAAACATTGAACTTCAATACTTATAAACGAAGAAGAAAAATAACTTGAAAAACACCAAAATTGAAAACGAACAACTCAAACTTCATCGCTTTAATAATTGGAACAAGTCTTCACAAAACCAAAATTGATGATTTCACTAGATCGAACCCAGAAAGAGCTTTTCAACGATTATAGGCATATGCCTATAATTGCAATTGGATGATGTCTCAATTACGTGAAAAACAAGAGGCTCCCTATGGACACCTAAAAGATAAGGTGAGGATGAAGAACTTTTCCCTTGAAGGATATCTTCCGAGGGAATTATGTGGCAAATGATTTTAAAAAATTCTTTGGTTGCGAAATCTTATATCGGTCGCAACTATGCTGGCAACTAAAACAAAGACTTAAGAACTCGTCCCATGAAAGATGTGGGATTATTTATTTCACGGTGCATGTGGTATGCTAGAGAAGATATAATGATGCCATGTGTAATCTACCCCACTCTAGGAGGGAATAAACAAGAGCTGCTTAGCATTAAGGGACACGCCTGATCGAATAAAAAGAAAGTAAACATGGAGAACGACTACGATGGAGTAAGAGGGTTGGTAGTCCAGTTTCTACCTATTTTCTCTACAAACCATATGAAAATATTTTCCATTAATTAGTCAAAATTCAGTCTTGCTAGCAGATTTAGAATAGCCCAATTGTGTTGATCGGGTACCATGGTCGAAGGAGAGGTTGGTGGTGCATAGCCATGCATCGAAATATAGTAAACGTGGCAACAGTCGACAATATTTGAAATTTCTACCTTCGTTTAGTGTCGATGAGCAATCAACCACAGGGCAAGGGGTTGAGAATCCACAAGTTGAGTTGAAGGTGCTCGACATTAACCATTCACGGTTAATTTTTACTATCAAATAGGATTCGAATTTTGGGTTGCTCTTTACAACTCGTGTTGCGTCTCATTTACGTTAACCCCGCGTGAGATGGTCACCGCGGGTCATTAAGGGTTCGTTCGATGCGCACCCAAAGGATTTTCGCGTGAGATGGTCACCGCGGGTCATTCAGGGTTTTTTCGATGCGCACTCAAAGGATTTGGATCAGACTACTACCTTTGCAAAAAGTTAGCTTCTCCAAATTTAAACCTAGATCTAAGTACCCAACCACATTTACAATTACCAATCCACTAACCTTAAAAGTAAAAATGGCCTCCAAAATAGTAACCACGTTAAAATATCCTACGAACAAATGTGATTGCTAGGGAAAAAGGGAGGCGACAAGCATTCCAATAGTAAACATCAGTAGAGGCACAAAGATCTTCCAAAGGTGGTGTCTGCATTGTGGTGGATGCTTGGCTACAATGAGCGCGATCAGGCACGGTCGAGAACTACAAAGTACTGGTGAGAAATACCTAAATGGAGAAGTTGAAGCCGCAAGAGCAACTAGAGCAACTTGGTCGCAAGGGCGGCTAAGAAATTGGGAGTTGCGCAAATGAGGGATTCAGTGCCACGAAATAGGAAGTGTGGGCCACTGAAAAACAAAAAATCTACGTTGTTATGGGGCTTGGGATGGAGCTAAAATTTTGTAATTTGCCAAAACATGAAGCGACAAAGCTACTTGGTGGGGGCATGCATACGCAACGGAATAGAAATGTGCGAGCTAAGAAAATAAGCTAGGGGTAGTTTAATGCAGTGAAACGGGTGGGACATTTGGCCATGGGTCTGTCCTAGCAGATGAAATAAATAAGACTCCAGAGAAATGTTATCCCATTCGAGCAAGGCAATGGAAATACAGTCAAACGTCTGCGAAAGGGAGATGTTTACATACAAACAATGGTGCATTTGGTTGTTCCAAAGAGCAAACAAAGCAAACTACAGCAAGTCAATGGTCATGGTGGAAGTCGAGGAGGTGCCAGATATGGTACAATAATGGAGCTGCGAGGAAAATTGGTTGCGCTATGAGAGAAAACCAATTCTAGAGAAAAACTTGCGTACAGACTAAAAACATCGAGCAGGTGAGACAACCATCAATTCCTATGAGGGTGCAATAGGCTAAGAGGAGGTGTATCCATGGCAAAATAAATCTAGCTACATCATGGGGCATTTGGGTGGTGGAGGAGCGGCAGGACCATGTAATCGGTGTGTAACGAATAACCATGGTGAAACTTGCAAGATAGGTATTAACGTGGAACGGAATTTTAATTATGGAATATGTTACTAGACTTGCATTATTACATTAACCAATTAAAAAACAAGGTGGCTGCACTGTAACAAAGTCGAGAGCAGGGGTAGCCACAAAAGTAGCCACGGCCATAAAAGTAGGGGCTATAATGGTGGAAGTCATGTCACATTTGGGTGATGATTGAGTGGGAGACCATAGAGTGCGAAGATAACTATGGCTCAATGGCAGCACGTATGATGCAAAATCAAAAGTTGGCCAAATAGGAGTGAGAACATGTGAGAACGCTTGGGGTGGTAGAGAGAAAAGAAGACTTCAACCAATGATGGTAATGACCATGATTTTTTTTTGGTGATGAAGTGGCAAAAACAAGAGGTAACAAAAGCTTTGGAACCATAACGGGGAGTTGCATGGTTGAGGTGGCGCTAAGTTAGAACAGGAGGAAGGATAGCACCACTAGGGTTAGTCGTAGAAAGAGAACCGGTTGCAAACAAAAATGTGTGAAAAGGACACTATACACCCGTAGATGAAGATTGTCTAAAAAAATCTATTGACAAAGATGATGATGATGATGATGACGACGACGACGACGACGACGACGACGACGACGACGACGACGACGACGACGACGACGACGACGACGACGACGACGACGACGACGACGACGACGACGACGACGACCTTCGAATCTTTTTTCATCAGCAACTTCTTCAATAATCAGATTTTCTTTTGTTGCCATTTTTTCAAGCATTGCAGCTTTGATTAATAGGATTTTAGCAGATAGCTTTTTAGGTCATTGAGATATCTCTTCTAGAGAGATTAGGCATTTTGGCACCTGAAATAGGAACTATAATAAATTACTCTAACACCAACTAACAACTAATGAGGATTTAAGCTTATCGAAAACTAATTAAAACTTGCTTGATTTTTGTTGATAATCAAACATATATTTATACATGTTACAAAACCATCGAAGAATAAAAAACCATGGCGAAAACCATGAATTTACAAAAAAATGCCCACTAACAGATAAGTCTAACAAATCCTGCAAATAAAGCCTAACATAATTTTATAGAAAGCCTGCCAAACATCAACAAATCAAGAGATAAGGTTCGCAGGCCTATCTGACAATTTTGATTAAAAACGCTAACTAATTTGATTAATTAATTAAAAATTAAGTTTAAATTTAATATAATTGTAATCCTTAACAAAATGCTAGTTTTACCTAGTTATATGCTCCAATCTCTTTTGTTTTGGAAGTCAATCATGACTTGTCAATGTTGAAGTCTCCCATGACGATTAATGCATCAACCATATATACACTAGATAATTGTATCTATCAGGTTTATCAAGAGGTTGTTTATCATCATCATTGGTGTTGCATTAACCACTATGATTTACAATTGTGCAATGGTTAGTTTTGTGATTGCAACTTTTATGTTGGCTCATTGGAATTACTTGTATTGGATGATGGGAATTGGTTTCTTGATTAGTGTTTCCATACACATATTTGGTTATGTAATTAAAAATTTGTGACTTGTTTTAATAGCTCAATGGTACATATGCATTTCCTATAGACACAACATGTTAGTTTTTGTTAAGTCATGGTCGTTCAAAACTTCCTCCATATGTGAATGGAGATTATGTATCTTGAGGAAAAAGAGTGAGATGTGTGAGTTCAAGTCTTTAGGGTGTAACCCATTACATAAGCTCCACGTGGATTTTGCTTAAACACTACACCAAAAAAAAAATTTAAGGGCAGCCAAAATAAGGCAGTTTTTTATGGCGGTAAAAAATTACCCTAATAGATCCTAAGAGGACGATTTAAAATCGCCCCTAAGAGGGCAGTTTAAAACCACCCTCTTAGAAGAGGTCTCACTTTAAAAAATTAAACTATGCGCGGGAAATGATGCTAATACGTGGAAAAATCCAGGTGCCCTTTTTGTTTAGGTGTATGGCTGAGAAAACTAAAATTTTAACAATTGTATTACTTCAAACCTTTTTTTGATCTGTGTACATATCAAGTATTTGTAATGTATATTTACGATTTTGGCGCTTGGCATTGAATGAGTAGCCAAGATGAAGTGCAAGATTGATTTTTATTTTGTTTTGCACTTGAAAGAATGTCAATAACTCGTATTGACACTTAGTTACAGTAAGATGGGATAATTAAGTCATGCTTGCCATGTAGGACATCATTCACAATGAATGGTCACTACGTTTTCTAATTTGTGTACATATCAAGCATTGTTTACAGTATATGGTGGCGTGGCAAGTTTCCTTTATGCTTTCATGATACTGACATAAAGAAACATTAGGGTTTTAAGAGACTTTTAGATTTATTACTTTTATTTTTATGATCTAATCTCAAGGGTGAAGAGATAAAGCAAGGGAAATTGAACCGCCTATGTCCTATGGGAGCTATTACCACAAAGCTGAGCTTGTGAGAATTCATTTACATGACATGTTGGCTTTCCTTGTTCAGCATGTGTTCAACATCATTTTTAATATTATCACCAAGGGAATCGTTAAATTTACCATATGAACAACATGGAATCCGTTAGTTGATTGATCGTGTCTATGCTTTCGATTCCAAGCATTATCAAATTTTCTAAATACGCAATGATATGCAAAATAGATATTTGGTCTTGCCACAGGTTGGCCTTGCTTTTGGCTTTAGGGTTTATGTAGTTCTAGTATTTTTTTATTTATTAATTTATTTTTGTTTTATTTTTAAATGGATTACCCGAATTGAAACGACTACATTATGATTATAGTGTGATAGCTATGTACATATTATTTGAGTATATTGTTGCACAAAATATGAATGTGGTTTTCTCTTAAAACCGATTAAAATTAATATCATTTTATATATAAAAAATTATCGCAGTGTTGTTTACTCTAATTGTACCGGTTCTCAAAATGAACACTATGATTTTGGGTCTCAGATCAATCTACTATTTCTCGCAGACATGGTAAGGAGTGGTCAAGCAGGTACTATTTGAATCAACAAATCTAATTTCGTCTTTAGTATATATTTATAATGTTTGAAATTGCTTTGGAACCCCTATTCCTTCATCTGCTACAAATGCCAAAAAAAGCTTTCTTCTATTCTTAAATACTTTGCTTTGAAATGAATTTCCAAAGCAACCCTTTTCCATAAAAATCCCAAGGATTTTAGTGACCCTTTTTCATACAAATCCCAAGGGTTTTAGTGACCCTTTTCCATAAAAATCCCAAGGGTTTTAGTGAACTCTTGATGTCACATTATCAAGTTCAAACTCAACAGTAATGTGAAGTGGAGGCTACTGAAAGATCAATAATTGTATATAGGACGCATCACTTTGCATTTGTTTCCATTTTGATAACTATGCTGTCTGTTCTGACAACTGCATCTCCCTACACAGTAGGCATTATGGTTTTAATTGTCTGTGCTGCTCATGCAATAATAGGTGGCAACTTTGGTCCAGCTTGACTTTTCCTTGAAAGTGATGGATCAAGATCTTTGTTGACATTATCCTGATGCTATAGTAGTGCACTTGGTTTTCACCTAGAATTCCTCCATTATATTGATCCATGAATATGCTCACACTATTTTTTGTCAAACAAAATTACAAGCTTTGTTGAGGGTTTATTTGCACAAGTCTTGAGTATGTTTCTTGATGTCATTAGTGTTCTTAGATTTAGAATTCATCAGGATCATCTGCTTATAGTGATTCTTGTTTTTGCTCATTGGCAACTAGTGAATGGATAAAAGGAAGAAAAATGGAAGATGCAATGTCTATCAAAAACATGTCAGTAAATTTTTATCCAAACTTTTATCAGGATCTTGTTGTTTGGGTTAGTTTTTCTACTATGGTAGTTCTTGATCTTTTTTCTCATTCTTTTTACTGTGAATTTTGTACAAAAATTTAAATATAAATTTTTATCCAATGTTTTGACCAATGTGTACTGGTGAGTAGACTTTAAAGAAAATATATCATAAAGATAGAAACTAGAAAATATATATAAAGATAGAAATTAGGGCTAGACGTGAATCGGAGATACATCTCATCTGAAATTGATGAATCATAGAAAGGATATATTTTTCTAAGGACTATATTGTGTTGCATCACATTCACTATATGTTCAATGGAATTGTGTTAGTGGATTTCTGATATTAACTTGTGATCTATATCTTTTGGGGTAGTTTATCTCTAGTTCATGGTAGTTCAAGATTATTAGTACAAGCACCTATAAATATCTTTCACGTGGAGAAAGTACTGGGGATTGTTGGGGTTCCTATGTAAATAGGAGTAAAGTTATCCTAACTGCCACTTCTTCCAATTATCAGGCTACTAAATTTGTGTGCCCTGTCACTAATTTTGTTTTTGATCAAATTGAAGATACTTCAGGATAATTGGTACAAGCACCTATAAATATGTGGCATGTGGAGAAAGTACTAAGCATGTATTGCTTGGCAAGATTCAAACCTAGGTCTTCTTAACTGTTTGAACTAATGCCATTTAATAATATAGATAAAAACATTGCCTCTACTATTTTGATCATATTTTGTGCATCTGTTATTTTCTTATGCTAAAAAAATTGAAGCAAGCAACTCCTATGGTTTTCTTAGAAACCTGGACACTCTGGACCTAATTTAGAAGGGTGGGAGGGAAATATATACTCGGAATAAATGACACAGTATGAAACTGTATGAATGAGAAAGAAACAAAAAGAAGAAGGAACATGAATTCATTTTTAAAGTGATCTCATCTTTGTAAAATCTAAAATACTAGCAGTCAATTCTCATTACAAAGCATTTGTAGAAGAGTTCATAGAAATGTTCTTTCATATTTTGGACAAGCTTTAATTTTTATTTGTCTTCTAGCCTCTGCTCTTTGTGGCTTCTCCTCAGCTCTTCACAATGGTTGAAAGCTTTATCTGGAGTATCGGGGGTGTTGGAAATTATGTGAATCCATAATCATTACTTGACCCGTAAAGGGCCACTAGCTTAGTGGTAGAGAATCTGTAGCACTAGTCCTTGGTGCAAGTACTAGCTGATTGAGAACTTTCAAGATCTAGGAGTTTCCAAAATATTTGGGGATAGTGATACCAATAGGGTGATAGTTTTCATTCAAATGATAAATAATGGAATTATTATACTATGTGGATGATGTTAGAATAAATAATTATTCTCTTAAGTTCTACTAGGATAAACTCACTTGAGTTATCACTCTTCCATGAGGCAGGTGAACTCTCAGTTTAGAACAGTGAGTTGTTGTAATCCAATGGCTCTCAATGATCAACTTTGCTATTTATACAAAGTTGATCCATGGAATAAATCAATCAGTTCTTTTTGTCTTTTCAAATCTTATAATGTTTTGTAGTTCTACTCTTGGGAAATTCTAACATGGTACTAGAGCAGGATAGATTCTGCTAGGCATTCTCTCTTGAAGGCAGTTTAACAAACTGGTTCTTATCTTTTATCTTTTTTTAAAAAGGAGTTTTTTTTCATATCTATTGTAGATTGCTCATATTTCATCTACAATGTTTTTGTGAAAAATCTATTTATGGTTCTATCTAATATTGTTTTACAAGTTTATTTTTACCATAATAGATTCTCCTTTAATTTTAGAAGATATTGATATTTGCCTCATTATAGGAACAAGCATTTAATTTTTTTTTTTTGCCAAACTGCAAATGCAATATAGGCATATATTTTTTCCATTTGTTCCTACATTTTTTTTCTTGTTCTCCACAGATCACAGTACAAGAACATGCTGGTCCACCTCTCTTGACAACGCTTTTGCCTTGGCTCCTCCTTCACAATCGTTGCATCGTCTTCATGGAAAGTAAATTCGTGGGTGTACTTTTTTTTCATGGAAATCATTCAGTTTCATGGCCTTTTTTTATCTCACGAATCTTTGTATTTTAATTAAAATCCAAAGTATATTTTCGTGAGATCTTTTAAAATTTATAAAAGTACAATTTTCACGTCTCATCTCAAGAGACGTTGGATCATTAATTTTAAAGACCATAGTGCTTATACTTAATATTAAAACGTGGTAAGTTATCTCCAACATTGCCAATGTCTACATCTTGGAGCACGACATTCTTTCTTCTTGTCTTCCTCAATGAGCATTTCGAAAGGATATTAGAACTCGGTGGAAGCTAAATCTTAAACAATTTTCCCTCTTCACTTTACTCTAATATTCGCCTATAATCCGTTCTCTGATGCTGCAAGAAAAATATTCAAATATTATAAATCTGAATGTGATGATTATTGCTTTCCCATATTAGCTTTCAATCAGCATCGTTATTTTTTTTAATGTGTATGGCTTTGTTATGTTGTGTGTTGCTTACCTTCTCTGATGCAACGAGCAATGTAGCCTTCCCTCTGTGGTAATTTGGCATATCAGTGAACGCTTGATGAACACCTTCGCATTTGTTATCTTCTCTTTGCACTCCCTGGCATCTTTCGATTGCTTGACGAGCACCTTCCCTAGCATCTTTTGCATCGCATTTTCAAGAAAGAGTAAACAAAGTATTATTAAATTTTTTTGACATATTAATATCCTCTCAAAAATGCAGTGTAATCGTAGGTAAACATTGACGTCTTTTTGGAGTGCATCCTCGGAAGTGCAATGAACCTTCTCTCGCTGTTCATTGACAAAATGTAGTAAAACACGAGAGTCGTGCTCTATCGAGCCTTTCGAAGACCCTTCTCTCGTTGTTCATTGACAAAGTGTAGTGAAATACGAAATTCATGCTCTTTTGAGCCTTTCAAAGACCCTTCTCTCACTGTTCGAAGACCCATATCTTTTTTTTGGACGATCGTCCAATCCGGGTCAGGTAATATTGTATTTTTTAAATTATTTTTCTAATCCTCAAAAGTACAATAAATATCGTAGGTAATCTAGCATCCTCGAAGTACAGTGAAGAACGAGAGTCGTGCTCTTTCGAGCCCTTCGAAGACCCTTCTCTCGTTGTTCGTTGACGTCTCTTGTAGGGTTCGAGTCACATATTAAAAATTTAGTGGGCTTTGTCAAAGCCCTAAAAGTGCTCTCTCGGGCCTTTTATCCATTGAGAGGGTTAATTAATCAAATATTCTATTTAAAATTGGTTTTTTTATTTTTATAATAACCAGTACTAAAATAAATATCTGCTCTTTGTATTTAAATATAACACCCTCTCATCAATTTGTTGTCATTTTTACTTCTTTAGTGCCTTTTTTTTTTGCCACTAAAAGAAAAAAGTGACAAGTTTGTAACCTCATATATAATAATTTTTTTTTGGGGGGGGGTTTAAAGGTGCCAACACTTGCACCTTTTTTCTAAGGCTTCAAGGGGGGTTGTTGTTATTATTGGTCATTGCTTATTTCTTTTTTGCATCATTGACTTTGTTATATCCCTTTCTTAAGTTCATTACTCATAACAACAATAGGCGATATTTTTTGATGTGAAACTAAATGTGGTTTTTTCTTTTATCCACTTGGTCATATGCTTTCATATCATTTAAGCTCTTTTAAAAAGAAATAATTTTCATACAATATATGCTCCTTTTTTTTCAAATTATATAAAACTTAAAATAAAGCAACAAAATAAAATCTTTTCATAAGGGCACTTCAAAATTTATAATCACCTATGTTCCAAGTATTGAACTTCTCACTAACTTATAGTTTCCCTCACGTAAGGGCGGGTTATTGAGAAATACAATATATCGGTATGGCTGGTTATCATTGCATCAAAAGCCTATGTTCCACATATCAATTCTACTCATTAATTATAGCATCCTTCACGTAAGGGCGGGTAATTGAGAGGAATAGGTATAAAGGCCTGGTCAATTTTTCTTGCTTCATTATCCTATTTTAATATATCAAATCTCCTCATTTAATTATAGTTTCCCTCATGTTAGGGCGAGTAATTTGAAGAGATTGATATTACTATCAGGCTTTTGTTCCCTTCTTTAAAGCTCCATTGTATTCTCTAAAAACTTGAAGTTAAAGGGGGAATTATTGGTTCACTTCAATTTTCTTTGGCAAAATGAATACAATTGATCCACTCACCCCTCATAACTATCATACATGGAAACCCAAAATATTAAATTTCATTTCTCAAAAAGGGCTCACACACCTACTAGAAGAGAAGCAACCTGAATTTGAAAAGGAATATGAAATATTTGCTCATAAAGGAAAAATGTATGAAACAATGGGTATTATAAGCACTAATGTAAATGAAATCTTATGGTTTCACATTATGGATTGTAAAACTCCAAATGAAAGTTGGTAGAAACTAAAGAACTTGTTTGGTAAAGTAGATCAAATAAGGTCAATGCATCTAGAGGCAGAATTAACAACATTATCTCCTAAAGACTTCAACAATATTGTTGACTTTCTCACCAAATTTAAAGAAGTCCTCACTCAATACAAAGGCAGTGGCAAGAATAAAACATAAGAAGAATGCATCTATCTAATTATTTCTAAATTAAATGGTGTATTTCAATTTTTTGCAACCACATTTATGTCTACAAAAGATGCTCTTGGTGCAATTTTTAAAATGCCCTCCTTAGAGGAATTTTGTGATAGGCTAACTGGAGAAGAAACAAAACTTGCAAAGTATGATATCTCTTCGTCTTCCTCAAAAGCCTTAGTAGCATCCACCTCTACTAAAGAAAAACTCAAAAAGAAAGAAAGGAATCCCATAAATTGTACTCACTACAAAAATAATGGTCATTCTATGAACAAATGTTGGAAAAGACTACAACAACTAGAGGCAACAATGAAGGATCAAAATATAGACACTAAGAAGTAGATAGAAAAAGCCTTAAATGTTCAAGGCAAGACCATAAACACTTCAACAAAATACTGGGTTCTAGATTCAGGAGCAACTCATCTCATGACTTCCTCAGATGAGTCATTCACTTCAATCTCCTCAAGTTCAACATGTAGCATAGAAGTTGGTGACTCATCCTTTATCCCAGTAAAAGGAAAAGGTGACATATTCATTGATGGTGGTTATATCAATAATGTTCTCTATGTACCAAACATTGCAACAAATCTCCTCTCCGTCTATCAAATTTGTACTTTTGGAAAAGGTAAAACAATTCTCTTCTCACCAACAAGAGTTGAGATAAGAGACTTTCAAGACCCAAAATATCTCATAGAAAAAGGAGATATTGGTCACAACACTTGCCTATTTCACTTCAAGGATTCAAAAATTTAGAAGGAGACTACTGATTTGTTGCACACAGAGGTCTTGAAAGCAAAATTTAGCATGAAAGGTTTGGACATATTAGTTATAACTACCTAAAGGAATTGAACACCCATGAAATGGTTACAGGATTGCCTCAAGTCTCTTCTATTGATGGAGTATGTCCTAGATGTGCTCTTGGAAAGCAACATCAAGATCCTTTACACCCAAGTGGTTCTCTAAAGGCCTCATCCCCTCTAGAGTTAATCCATGGTGACTTGATTGTCTTCCCAGAGCCTTCCTTCAAAGGAGCAAAATATGCTTTAACCTTCATTGATGATTTTTCCAGAAGAACTTGGGTCTACTTCATAAAATACAAAAGTGATGTTCTATCCCACTTTAAAATCTTCAAAGCCTTATTTGAAAAGCAGGCCTCTTGCAAAATCAAGCAAATTCGTACAGATAATGAGGGGAATACTTCAGTAATGAGTTCTCAATTTTTCTATTAGGTCATGACATAATTCATCAACATTTTGTCTCCCATAATTCGTAGCAAAATGGCATTACAGAGAGGAAAAACAAAACTTTAAAGGAAATGGCAAACTGTATGCTCCACTCAAGAGATCTTCCAAAAGTTTTTTGGACAGAAGCAATTAACTGTGCAAACTATATTCAAAACCACACACCTCATAAAGATGTTGGCCATTTGACTCCCAAGGAAGCATGGACTGGCTTAAAACCTGATGTCTCTTTCTTCAATATTTTTGGGTGTACTGCTTGGGCACATATCCCTAAGAAGAAAAGGAAGGCTCTAGATAAGAAAAGAAAAAAGCTCATCTTTGTTGGTTATTGTGAGGAAATGAAAGC
The DNA here is from genome assembly GCA_028583015.1 of Wollemia nobilis. Classification (NCBI taxonomy): domain Eukaryota; kingdom Viridiplantae; phylum Streptophyta; class Pinopsida; order Araucariales; family Araucariaceae; genus Wollemia; species Wollemia nobilis. Next base: position 2,849,263 of record JAQPPZ010017240.1, on the reverse strand, counting down.
ATACAGGATACTTGATCCTGCAACTCATGAGGTCTTTTTTCATAGGAATGTTCAATTTCATGAAATATTCCCTCATAAATATCCTCAACCATCCTCTTCCACCATTGATTCTCTTAAGCCATCTCCAATGTTAGAACCTTAATATAATGAAGAACCCACTTTAGATATTAATGATCAAAATGACCAAAATGAGGATCCTATACTTCAAACTCCAACTCAAAGTCCTGCCACTACAATTAATCCTTCCACAATGCCTAAATGGGCCCGCATAATTATTAAAGAAGTAACTCCATACATCCAAAATCTTCCATCATCCAAATTAAGCAACTCCATAGGCTCTAGTCTTATTTGTCAATCCATTTTCACAGATCCTCAATCCTTCAAAGAAGCAATTGGTATTAAAGAATGGGATGATGCCATGGAAAATGAATTCTCTTCCTTAATCAAAAACAAAACTTGGGATTTAGTTCCTCTACTTAAAGGAAAAAAGTTAGTTCGCTATAAATGGATTTACAAAACGAAATATGGACCTAATGGAGAAATTGACAAACACAACGCTTACTTGGTAGCCAAAGGTTTATCTCAAATTGAAGGGATTGATTATTCTGAAACTTTTACACCAGTTGCCAAAATGGATTCTGTTAGATTGGTTCTTGCTCTACCTACTTTCCAAAATGGCATGTTTTTCAAATAGATTTAAAAAGTGCTTTCTTACATGGGGACTTAAAAGAGGATATATTCATGGAACAACCTGTTGGATTCACTCAAGACTCCTCCCTTGTTTGTAGACTACGAAAATCTCTCTATGGTATCAAACAAGCTCCTAGATCTTGGTATGAAAAAATGAACTCCTTCCTTCTTTCCTCAAGTTTTTCTCATTGTGAGTTTGATGCCACAGTCTACATTTGGAGAGATGAAGAGAAAATCACCTTACTTGTTCTCTATATTGATGATCTCTTACTCACTAGTAGTGACATTTCTCACATTCAGACTATCAAAGACTCTCTTTCTAAAAAAAATGAAATGGTTGATCTAGGTTTAGTTCATTACTTCCTTGGGATTCAAATAAATCAAACAGATGTAGGAATTTTATTGTGTCAACAGAAATACACTCCAGACCTTCTTCAACGGTTTAATATGACTGATTGTAAGCCCTCTTCTACACTTTTTCAGTCTGGAGTCACTCTAAGTGCTTTCTACACATCCCCTCTATGTGATGTTACTCTATACCGACAACTAGTAGGGAGTCTGTTATACCTCACTCATACTTGCCCAAATATTTCATATGTTGTTGGCTTGATATCTAGATTCTCACATCAACCTCATTTCAGCCATTGGCGAGCAAAAAAAATATTCCTATGTTACTTGCAAGGAACTACTCAATTTGGGCTCTTATATGAAGGAAAATCCATGGATATCATTGGTTACACAGATTCTAATTGGGCAGGTTCAGTAGAAGACATATGTTCAACTTCTACTATGTATTTTGTCTTGGTTCTTCACCAATTACTTGGTCATGCAAAAAACAACAAATAGTAGCACTGTCATCTACAGAGGCAGAATACAGGGCAACAGTTTTAGCAAGTCAGGAAGCTCTTTGGCTTCATTAGATACTAAGATAATTTGATTTTTTCCATGACAAACCTATTACTCTTTGGTGTGATAATCATATCACAATTCATATTGCACGCAATCCAATTGAGCATCAACATACTAAACACATTGAAATTCACATGCACTTCATTCGACAACATATTCATAGAGGGAAAATACACTTGGACTATATTCCCACAGAAAATCAAATTGTAGACATCTTCACCAAATCCTTTCCTTCTCCACGTTACATTTAATTGCGAGAGAAACTTGGAGTAAGGCAGATGCATTAGAAGGTACAAAAGATGTTTTCACCTCTCCTTTCTTCTTATTGTTTCTTTTTATTTGGAAGATGGTTTTTTTCTATGTGGTTTTTTTCACCATCTCTCCTATATGTAATAATATTGTACATGAGTACCTCATCACGCCCAGTTTTCGGGACTCATTTCTTTTTTCAATGAGGACAATCTTCACCATTCGAAGACATGCCTCTTAATTTTTCTTTTTGATAGATGGTTTTTCCCATGTGGTTTTTTTACCATCTCTCCTATATGTAATAACATTGTACATGAGTATCTCATCAGGTCCAGTTGTCGGGACTCATTTTTTTTTTCAATGAGGATAATATTCGCCATGTGAAGACATGCCTCTTCATTTTTCTTTTTGATAGATCATTTTTTCCCATGTGGTTTTTTTACCATCTCTTCAATAAGAATCATTGTAAATGAGTACCTCATCAGACACTATTGTTGGGGCTCATTTGTTACATTCATCCCTAGTATCACTTAAAGGGGGGTGTTAGAATAAATAATTATTCTCTTAAGTTCTACTAGGATAAACTTACTTGAGTTACCACTCTTCCATGAGTCAGGTGAACTCTTAGTTTAGACTAGTGAGTTGTTGTAATCCAACGACTCTCAATGATCAACTTTGCTATTTATACAAATTTGATCCATGGAATAAATCAATCAGTTCTATTTGTCTCTTCAAATATTGTAATGCTTTGTAGTTCTACTCTTGGGAAATTCTAACAGATGATCACTTGTGGAAGCAAGCCATAAAAGCCAAAAAAATGGTTCATTGTGAACAGTGGGGCCAGGAATATAAGGGCAACTTAGTAATCTTTCTTGAACATAATGGAAATATGTTATCTATCATTTCTAAGTCCACCCCCTTGAGGATGTAATTAGATGTTGTACAATAATTGAGCTTTTGTAAAGTTCATTCTAGTATCTACTTTTTTTATTAATACATTCTTTATTTTAACAACCTTTTTACGTTGAGTTCCATTGACCTACTTTGGTCATTTATGGACATTAATATAATTATCTTATCTTAGAATTATCTACGCTTTTCTTTGAAAACTTTCTTGTAGCTTACTTTGAATATCATAACATGCTAAGTTTTATTTAAATTCTTCTAGGCTCTCTGTTTAGAATTTTGACAAGCCAAGGGAGAATTTTAGGTATTTTCCTCCATCGTTTTACATTCGAGATGACTTATTTCATTTGAAATCAAGGATGATTATTAAAGTGCATTGAACGCTAATAGCATATGCATTAGTATTTTGTTATTTTTTGTTGGCGTTACTGTAACACACATTCTACTTATTTTAGAAATTTTCTATATGCATAGGCAAGAGTATGAGAAGTTTATTCTCAGAAATATAAGATGGGTGTTGGCACCTATGCAAATAATAAAACTGTTAGAAACAAGATTGTTTAGACTACTTTTGGCTTGCTATTTATGTGATTTCTATTATTACATTGATGTTAAAGTAATTATCTTTATTAAATGAGGGATAAGAGAGATGACATAAATTGTGGCCTCTTGGATATACTTATTGACAATATTGAGTTCTTATAGGGTTACATGTTCTACCACTATTTTTGTGTACTAATAGATGTGTTCATCTTGTCTTAAATAGAGAACACTACTTTAGCATGGTTAATATGAGGGAGAAGGTCTTGTAGGTTGAAATAGGTATGATGAAGCCACATTAACATTTTTTTAAATTGGAATGGGTCCCACCTATATTAGATCATAACTACTATATTTCAACCAACCACATAGTGGCATTACCACTACCAATTATGCATACATCTCTTCACAAGACTTGAACCTGGGTCTTCACATTGAGAGTCCATTAACCACTTAAAATCATGCCATTGGATGAGCACAAACAATAAATTGATAGATACTTTATGCCTAATTATTTTTTGAACATAAATGTTTAGTGAATACATTAAAATAACAACCAAACCTATATAATGCCTTAGATAGACTGACAAGGAAAAAACACAATACTTAAATATTGAAGTTATAGTTGTGAGACTCTTGCATATCTTGTGTACTTACAGTTGGAGGAGTTGGTTGACCCTGAGTGAGTCATTTTGACCCTTTATGAGTTTCTTTTTGTGAAGTCTCAATATATATTTTTTATTTTTTTATTTGTAGAGTCGATGCCGAGTTTTTCCCCAAGTTTTGCCTTGATTGAGTCTTAATCACCCAAAAAAATGGCTTGTTGAGTCCAAATTCGAGTCTAAATGGGAGATTATATAATCATGGTTTGTTAATGCTTCACGCTTTCTAGCAAAAAAAAAAATTCTTTGATGCAACATTAGCTAATGTTCCTATTTGTTGGAAGACATAGTTTTTGAATAAGTTGGGTGTTGTTGGTTAATTCAATATTGTCATGGTGTTGTGATGTTTTTTGGTGTCTGCTTCCTAAATTCTAAATTTTGTGTCACATTCATTGTGCAAAAGGGGGCCAAACTGTTTGTCTGCTAGTTATGAAGTATCCACAATTACTTGTGCAGGTACATGGTCAGAGAAGAAATTTTTGCAAGGGTCATGATGGCAAGGGCTCATAGGATTATTTTTATTTGATGTTTGGACTGTGGATAAGGTATTTTTTAAAGAATAGCATATCAAAAGGTTGATAGCTTTTGGGGGCCTGTGACATCCACCACAGAATGGTGTGAGAAGAATTATGTTGTTTCATCATACATTGCTGAATTTTACAACACATTATCCAACATTCCAGGCATTATTCTGGCTCTTATTGGCCTTATCAACTCTGTAAGGCAAAGGTTTGAAAAACAATTTAGTGTTCTCAATCTATCCAATATGGCACTTGTCATTGGCAACATGCTTTTCCATGCCACGTTGCAGCATGTGTAAGTATTTTTCAAACAAGTGCATTATATGGAATAACTCTGTGTATTCAATTGTTTATGCTTGCTTCCTGAAGTTATTGCCTTAAATGTTAATACTGTGCATTTAACCAGCTGGATACTTCAACATGCTCATGTTAGATTACTATCATCTACCATATTGTCTTAGTCAAAATTTGAAGTCAACTAAGCTACATGCCTGAGTATTACACATAATTTTGTGTAATATGAGTATTCTTAATTTAGTTGTATAACTGATTTTTGGTATCATACAAGTTTATACTTATTTGTGTCATTTGGCGATAACTTAGAATATTTATCACTGATTTTCTTTGAAATATATTTTGAATGTAAAAAATTAATGATGAATTATGTTGTGGCAAAATATATTTTCTTAGAAAACTTATATATGGAGTTTACAGAACCAATGCAAGGAAGTAAATTTAAAGTGTTCTCTAGTCAATATTCTTCCAAAATGCATGAAATAAATCTAACTTGAGCATTACGGGATTTCTTAGCTCTAGAGTTCCAATGACGAGCTTTTGAAAGAAAATAATGGAGAATAAAAAGCATATTGTAAACAAAGCAAAAGATCAGGTACCTATTGTCAGGATCACGCTTGTAATGCACTTGTGCTTGTTGATTTGAAGGTTGTATTGATCTGCTTGTTGTGGTGCAATGGTAAATGCCTTGGGTGCTGGTAGAGGCCGACCCAGGTTCCATTTCCCTTGTCTCCATCCTACAAATATATGGTATAGTTAGGAATGTCCTATGTGCTGGTAGAGGTCGAAAAGGCTCCATTCCTCCTATGCCCAACTTGTTGAAAGTGGCACCTTGAAAGGGGTGTTTTCCACTATAAATTAGTTTTAACCCAAGTGTTGTAGGTGAGTTGGAGAGGAGAGGGCAATCCTCCAAGGGAGGTCCTAGGTTCAAATCTCCACCCTACCAAAAAAAAAGCTGAATTGGGTACCAAAATCCAATTGATAATGTTGGTGCGGGCAGGGGTCGGGTGCGACTCCCGGGTGACTTTGACGGTATAGAACCCCCTGTTCGTGGTCTCTCAGACCAAGGCGGCCCCGCAAGGGGTTTTTCGCTTAAAAAAAAAAAAAAAGGTTGTATTGTTGGACATAAATAGATGACGAGTGGACAATATGACCCGTAAGGGTGTATCAAGTCAACCGATGAATATTATTTCAGCATATTTAACATTTATTGCAATTTAATTAATTAAGCTAAATGTATATCTTAGAGGAAGATCTTGGATAAGAGGGCAGTTTTAAACCACCCTCTTAGCCCTAAGAGGGTGGTTTTTAACCGTTATCGTATGACACAATTTTTACAATGCTCTCATAGACAACGACTGAATAATTACCCTTAAAGACCCTTTTTGGTTTAGTGAAAGGCAAGAATCTCATGCATGATCTTGATTCACTTTAAACTTGTCTTGTATGAGTATTGCTAGCAAGTAGAATAACTGAATGGTTTTGGCATGTGATAGTGTCATGTAGAATAGTTCATGTTGTCATACTCCACATGGATCAAATGCAACACTATCCAACACTAGATCTTTTGATCTCTAAATGTTACTTGTATATGCTAGTTGAACATAAAATATTTATGTATTTCTATTTAGCCTTTGTTTACATTCATTAATACTAGCTTGGTCACCTATATGATAGGGGTCTGGTCCTTAGAAATATGTTGGTTGTAGAGAGACACAAGTTTTCTTACCTATCAATCCCTAATGGTAGGATCATGGAACTTTATCTACATTTGTTGATTTCATTGGTTAGGGTGTATGCCTTATATATTCCATCTAAATCATTCATTAAGTAATCATGGATGTCATAATTACTTGCATAGTTTCCACTAACATGTTTAGCTTTAGGACAAGTTGAGAAGGCAGTGTTGCCATTTTTTCATGGCAAGTGATGATGCCTAGGTTGTCCTCCTCATTTATTGCCTTAATGATGATGGGGTTAGTGTTAATTATTGAAAGAATTTTGTCATTGTGTCATGTTGCATCCTCGTTATTATAGAAGAAATAAGAAAACATTGGATCGTGTGGTTCATGATGTATGCAACTATTATCAATGTGTGCAAAGTCCTTGCTCATTTGTGTATATATGCACATATTGTTTAGTACAGAGATAAAATGATCATCATTTTTCCATACCATAATATGCAATTCATCGCACCTAGAATTCCTATAAATCTTGTATGAAATAAGTTATCTATTCAAGCTACATCCTCAAAAGATAACAAATCTTGAATAGATTAATTCTAGTATACATCACCAAAAAAGATCACATTGATGCCTATAGAATTCATGATTTATTTGTACTTTATGTCCCTTTGATGCTTAGTGATGAAGTATAATAACTAATTATCCATTAGGGAAACTTCATCCATAAGCAAGATTTGTAGTTCCTCATACTACTTATGTAGTCTATCTACTGTTTTGCTACCAAGGGTAAGCTGAGCTTGCTAAAAAGATAACAAAAATATTGAATGTATTTTTGTTCCTTTGTGTGAACTTCAAATTCATATATTTGCATGAGCATTTGATATATGGGATTCCCCATGAATATTTTACCAGTTTTTGTGCTACTGATCAAGGATAGTTTCAATGGTGCCGTCTTGTCCCTTTTCTTCAACATCATAATATTCTTGACAATGCTTTGTTGCTCCTTGATAAACAATATTTTCATTTGATGATACTCACTTTTGTTGACTATTGTTTGATGTTATGTGACTTTGTATCCTATGTCAACATGCTTTCTTGCAATAACACATTTTAGGTGCCACATATCTATATTTATATCGCATTTCTCATGGAAAGTTATCTCCTTGTGTTCTTCACATACCATGTTGTTGCTTACATGTCAACCTTAAATCTCTTCTATTGCATTGTCAAGGTCACTCCATACTGATGTTCTTTGTGAGTTTTTACTTGTTTGATCATTAAAAGCATAGGCATTTTCTTGTGGTTTTAATCTATTTTTTGATGTGCTTTGACCTTTGGAAAATGATATGTAAAGCAATAGATTTCTCCTATAGTAATTTTTGTAGTCCATGTGTTTTGTACTTGATGAACCTTATGATCTAGGTATTTGCATGCTTTAATATCAACTCCCTACCTTTCTTGCACTTGGATATAAATTTGATGAGGTAAGTGTGGTTGAGAACATTAGGACATTGTGCATAGTAATTTATTATAGGATATATAATGTTGTTTAAATCATCTTACTATTTGTCTAAGAGGATTTTGGATTTTAGAATAGAAGTTTTCTCCTCAAGCGACTATGTGATTATGAAGATGCACTTTTTGGTAGAGGAATTTAGGGCCAATGCCAATACTATGTGTATTGCTTGTTACACTAACATTTACTACAAAATGAAAAGCCTATTTCCAAGTGCATGTATCATGATAATTATGTCAATGTTGTTATTTGCATGCTCTTTCCAAATTCTTTTGAATGTGGTTGTTGTTGACTTGTCAACCTTTATTATGTAAGATGTACAATATGTCATTGCAACACATATTTTAGCATTGAATTATGCATTTGTGATTGCATGCCATATAGATGACATGTTCGTAGAAAATTTATTATTCCAAGTAAGAAGAGTATTGGTTGGAAGATCTTATTTTTTTAAGCAAAAAATCTCTTGCAGGGTCGCCTTGGTCTGAGAGACCACGACCAAGGGGTTCTACACCGTCAAAGTCACCCGAGAGTCGCGCCCAACCCTACCCGCACCAACATTATCAATTGGATTTTGGGTACCCAATTCAACTTTTTGGTAGGGTGGAGATTCGAACCTGGGACATCCCTTGGAGGATTGCCCTCTCCTCTCCAACTCACCTACAACACCTGGGTGGTTGGAGGATCTAATTACTTTGATGTATTCCATATCAATCAAGTTCACTTCATACAAAAATAAATCAAAGTTTATGAGTTGATTATACTATTTTTTCAATGCATCAAACACTAAACTTGTATTTTTAGTTGCACTCTCCTTCATTGTCTCAAATGGATATATTTTTTGCGCTTCTTATTAGGAGCATCGAAAAATTATATCTATAATTCATGTTTGATCTCTTCACGCAACTTTGTGAGTGGTGGTGTCTATGTAGTTTTACAAGGTCCAAGTTAAAGAAGTTTGTGTTACAGGTCAAGTACTTATCTAGGAACCATTCAATCTCAATGTTGTTATCTTTTCCCCCACACTAGAGCACCTTTAACCTACATCAATCCATGTCTGTGTGAACTCCCCCTATTGTAAAACTTCATGATCAAGAAATACTCTACGATCTTTCCAAAGGACCTTTTATCATTTAGTATCAGGCATTTAAGGTAATTCATCATGTGATTGTAATAATGACAACAAGTGATAGGGTTATTTATTATCAAGTATTCAATGTCACAATCATCTATTGTTCTATGTGTTACCGTAGAGGAGTGTTAAATGATACAAAGAATCTACACGTACACACAATGAGTGAAAGCAAAATAATAGAGATCAAGTAAAAAACATAGATAAAAAAGAGAAGAAAATAATTTTTTTGTAATAGGGTTATTATGATTACCTCCCTGCCTCCTTTTTATGAAGAATATATATTTTTATTTTACATGAGAGTATGCATTCTAATATTCCTAATTAGAATCAATTACAACAACCACTATTTTTTATCAATCAACCAAACTTAGCCATTAAATAATAGAGCAGTTACCACATATACACTCACTAAACAATCTCCCACATGATGACTGCTCCAGAAAAAGTTGTATGTCCATCTTGCCTCAACACCAAGTAATTTTTTGTCCATTTACAATTTGGTAAATTCATATGCAACATTCCTTTGTGTCTTCACCTTGAGCACCAATACTTCACTTGATTCCACCACTTCTCAAATGTAATTAAACTGAACTTTAATATGCTTTGTCCAAGAGTGAAACATGAGATTCAATGTTAGATCAATTTCACTTTAGTTAATATATTAGAGAAAAACTAATCCTTTTTTGAAAGCAACATATTTACATATAAAATGCAACCATACAATTGTTTTCAAAGCTTTTATAACAACTTTACTATAGATTATGCAACAACTTTTTGCTTATTACTTCTCCAAATTACCACATTATCAAACAACGTATCATCGTGTGCACTTTTAAGCTTTCCTTTATCTAAATTACTTCCAAAATCAGTCAAAAAATCCTCGTAATTGATTATTTCTTACTGTATCTTAGTAAATAACATAGTCTTTTGTTTAGTGTAGATATCTTAATATCTTCTTAAAACAACCTAATGGTGCTTTACCTAGATTGGACATGAATCTACTCATAACTCCCACTGCATGAGTCAAATTAGGTCTTGCGTACACCATTGCATACATGAGATTCCTAAAAATCTTACATATGACACACTTGTCATTTTCCCTCTTCCTATGTATTCTTTGGACTCATTTTTTTTGGTAATGTAACACCCACTTGATATAGAGTATTCATTAGAGTGCATTTATCTATTGTAAAGAGTTAAAATAGATGTACTATGTATCTTATTTGGCTAATACAAATCCTTTTAGTTTTTTTCATGTGATCTCTTCTTACTTTAATGCCCAAGCAATTCACTTGATAATTCAAACTTTATCTCCTTCACTGATTCTTTTGACGTAGTGAACAAAAGAATAACATCAACATACAAAACCAAAACAATGAAGTTATTATTGTTTTGACAAAAATAGACACAATGATTCTCATCACTTATCACAAAACCATGTCCAATCACATACTTGTCAAATCTATGATACCTTTGCCTTGGATAGCTTCAAATCTTAACACAACTTCTTTAATTTGCACACCAAATAATCACTCCCACTTGCTTCAAATCCTTTTTATTGTTGCATAAATATGTCTTCATTGATCTCTTTATTAATAATCCTTGTTTTCACATTTATTTGCTCAATTTTCTAATCATGAGAAACTACCAATGCTAACAACAATAATATTGAAGCTAACTTTGCCACAAGAGAATGTTTCATCAAAGTCTATACCCTCAACTTGAGAGTATCATTTTTCCATCAATCTAGCTTTTTATATCTCTATTGAATTATAAACCTTGTATTTCTTTTGAATACTTATTCACAACCAATTGATTTCCTATCCTTTGGCAATGATTACAAATCCCAAGTCTAGTTTTGTTCAAGATATTTCATCTCTTCTTCCATGGCCCATTTATAATAGATTGGACCATCATTGTTAAGAGCCTCTCTAATATAGTTTGGCTCATCATGCATAGAAGATAATCCAAAATAACTAAAAGTAGATGGTTCATAACCATACTATTCAGGTGTTCTTTGTTGAATACTCCTTGGCACTTGATCACTTTGGTCAACTTTTAAGTCTTTGAGTTGCATCTCATTTCTAGGTTTTTCTCCATCTACAGTAGGATGATTGTTCTCTTGATTACTTCTTGTAATAACTTCACTGAGTTGATCTAATACCATTTGACATCGTAGATAATTTAGATATTACTTGTGTTGATCTCTATTGCATATTCCATGATATATTCCATGATTGGAATTCCATTCACATTAATACCTATCTATCTATCTATCTATCTATATTAAAAAAATTGAATCCTAGATGATAATTGGCTAAGGGAGATTTAATATTTTAATACAAATGATATCAATAATTTGCAAGAAGAAAAACAATGACTTGTGAGATGAAAAATATCTTTGATAAAAAGGTGAGCTAAATATGGTATTTAAACTGACCTAACACATGTAATAATTTGTTATTTTGATATAAACATTCTTTAATAAAAACTGCTTATAACTTACTAAAAATAAAAAATAATTTTAATTTGATTCTCAAAATTTTCTATGATTTGTTTTAAATCTTCTACACTCACAACATAATATTTTGCCAAGCAATGCCACCACATGGCCTTATTTAACAATACAATGTGAAGATAAACTATATAAACATAATCCACCTTGAATGCAAATTTATTTTCAATCTTTAATCATTTATATACATCAATGTTTCCTTTTTATATTTTTGTGTATATTAACTAGATTGCATGCATGAGAAGAGCAGGACCATCTAGACCAAATTCAAAGAAGACCTTTATCTCTTTAAAAGCAATCAATGTTGGACATCATCTTGGGTTGAACAATTACTTAATTTGGTTAAAAGATATCCAGGTCAGCCAAGCATATCTTTATACTAAATTGTAGGTTTAAATATTATTTATTAATTAATTTTTTTCAAATGGGTATGAGATTTTTTTAAGAAAAATAAATTTTAAAAATTTTATGGGAGGAATGTCCCCTGTTGCTATGCTCATGGAGAGTGTGGCCTCGGTTGTACCACTCATTGCACTTAGCATTACTTTAAAAAAAAAAAAAACTTAAAAAATTTAATCATTTATTGTATTACAACAATAGATCATCTATATCTAGTTGTAACCTTATTATAGTGGTAAGAGTTTTGGACTCTCTTTAAAAGGTCTAAGGTTCAAACCTTACTCAGAATGAAGGGATTGGGATATTTCGTAAAGATCTGTATAAACTCATTGAAACGAATAATAGGTCATCAATAAAAAGATTTAACAAAAAAAAATTCAAAAACATTCATCCTAAATATTAATTAATTAGGACTTTATAAAAAAATTTAAGGGCATTAACCTATATAATACAAGGATAATGATACTGAAGATAGAACAAAACCCTTTATTATAAACCGTTCAACTTTGCTATTTTGGTATAAAGTTGCATCAATATAATCAAATTCAATTTTTTTTTTTTTTTGGATACTAAGGGGTTGTACTCAGTCCCCCACCCTTACAATTATTGAGAGTTTATAAATAAATACACTTCTCATCTCAATTAAGATGCTATAGCTAGAAACCTACATCATTTTACATAAAATGTCTAAATTCTTGATTTTTATTTTCTGGATCTTTTTAATTTTTTGTATGAATACAATTATTTCAGAATTTAGCATCTTTCTTGACATTTTCCTATAGCAGCCTTCACAATGCCAAAACTTCACCTCTACTATCTATTAGTAGAGTAATATTTCCAAAATATCGCACTATCATAGTCCGCTTTACCAAATTTGGATTACTAGTTTTCTTCCTCACTGAAGTCCTAGCCCTTCATTGCTTTTTCCATCATTCAAACCCTAGCTAACAAATATTTGCAAGTTTATTTTTTGGGCTTAAAAAATCGTCACTTCCCTTGTTCTGAATGGTTGACTTCACAGGGTCGAATCTCCCTCAATATTGCTTGTATTCTTGCATATGACCACTCATTTTAAAGCTATTCAAATTTCGCACATGTTGGTCCAAAAATTAGCTAAATCGAATAACTTTTCACGAATATATGACTCCTAAAAGATGAGATGTTTTTTAGAAAAGAAAAAAAAAACCTTAATCCTTCACACATTTTTTTGTTGTAAAGAGGAGGGAAAACCACCCCAATACCCATGGGTTCCAAACCTACAGGCACACCAAAGACAAAAATAGGGGTTTTAGTTGACCCAACCTTCCACCCAACAACCCGACTTGTTGCTACACTACACTCAACAACCCAACCTACTTTTGATTCCCTCAAGTGATCCAGTTTCAAATAAGCCTTCCACTCAACAAAGACCAGCCTTCCACGCTCCTTCAGCCTTCTTAGAATTCCACTCAATATTCCAGCCTTTCGCTATAGCTCCTTTAGACTTATTGACCTTCCACATTCGTTTAGCCATCCCAGTATTCCATCCAACATCCTAGCCTTTCGATGTAGCTCCTTCATCCAACCCAGCCTTCCACACTCCTTCAGTCAACCTAGCCTTCCATGCTCCTTCATCTACGCTCATGTAGCCTCCAACCTTCCACGCTCCTTCAACCTTCAGATTTGTTGATCGTTAAATCTTCAACCTTCAGATTTATTGATCGTTAAAGCTTCAGCCTTCAGATTTGTTGATCGTTAAAGCACCATGCCCTAATCAAATTCAATTATTACAATTTTATAATTTGGTGAATATAACTAATTAATTTGCAAACAAATTTGATAAGTTCTTATGTCCACATTTTCTTTATGAAAATACAAGCTAGACCTTTAAAATTAATATAATAGATTCTTTTTGTTTCACTATTTCAAATTTTCTATTTTAAAAATAAAAACTAATACATAAATATTATGTTGTTCACTTCAATTTTATAACTATCTATTTTTTCAATTGATTATATGGGATTGAAACGGGCCTCACCCGTATTACATCATCACCACATAGTGGTATTACAACAAAGCTTGGATATTATCCATGTATTGCTTGGCAAGATTTGAACATTGGTCTCCTCTTTAAATATTGAGGAATCTAACCGGTTGAGCTAATGCCACTTGATTATAACTTTCTAATTAATATAATAGATAATTTTGTTTTTTACTATTTTAAATTTTTATCTAAAAAATAAAAACTAATATATAAATATTAGATTGCTTACTTTAAATTTATAATCATATACATGCATTTTTAAAATTAATAAGTTATATGTGATAACCATCTATTATTGTTCATTTAAAATAATTTTTTATAGTTATTTATTATTAACCATTTTCTAGCATTAATTATTTTTATTTTTTAATAAAAGTATAAAAATAAAAATAGCATTGAAAAACAATTTTGAATTTCTAATAATCTACCACCATCTACATACAAAAACAATCTTATAATTCAACTTAAAAACTATTAAATATTTTTTAATTGTAAGCTTACTACAATGGTAAGGGCTTTGGCCTCTCTTTGAGAGGTCCAAGGTTTAAACCCCACTCAATATAAGGGGACTGAGATCCCTCATAAAAACTTGTGTAAACTCATTGAAAAAAACTATTAAATGTTTTTCTTTTGCTATTGGTAAAAGATAGGGTTTTGAAAGGGACCTTTCCTTTTTACAATGCCTAGAATTCAAGAAAAACAAATAAATCAATCTAGGCACAAAAAATAACTTATCTTCTTACAAATCAAATTTTGCATTTTTTGAACAATACCACCTTTTATGATCAAAAGTGCAATGACCAAAACAGTAATAGTTTAAATAGACTGCTAGACTACTATTTATAATTTTCTACCGACAAGGGGAAATTATTAAATCTAGTTTACAAATCATGTGAACAAAATGAAAATAAACTTGTCGTTAATTTGTAAACACTATCCCTCTAGCTGCTTTAGATTTCAAAAATATCAAAAATTCCTAGATGCGCCATCAACAGGAACCAATTCCACCTGAGTTATATTTCAAATTGAATTCTTCACTTTCTGAATATTGGAACCATTCACTTTAGTCTCTTGTAATAAAATAATATCAACCTTCGTATCTTAAGTCTCCAAGAACCCTATGTTTAGCCGAGGTATTCATACCCCGAATATTCCAAGATTATCAAGTTGAAGAATTTTTCCTCCTCCCAAAGATAAAATTCTTTGTTTTCCATCAACTACATCCTTAGCAATGGCTCTGGCTTTGGCTCTCAATTCCTAGAGATTGGGCCTTCCTCGATAAACTAAAATTCCCAAATCAACCTTCTTATATTTTCTTCTACTTCTAACAGAAAAGTTTTGGATAAATTTTCCCTCCTTTTCCAACTCCGAATCACTTGTGAAAGTCCATTTTCCTCCATCTTCTTCATCCTCAGGCCCATTCTGAATAATGTTAATATTTTTATTTTTTTTTCTCCCATAGTCAATCAATGTCACATTCTAATCATGAGTGGTTTCTCCTAAAACCCTCATTTTTGTGCTCTTTTCCTTCAGCTTTGCTAGAGAGTGTGGCTCTTTTTCAATATTCTCTTCTATTTTTTTTTTCCTTTTCAATCAAAGAATCGATCACTAGTTCATTACTACCTCCAAGTTGAGTTTTTGAAACAAACTCTTCCCCTCCAACAATGCCATCCCCATCAAGGGTAACAAGAACCTTAAAGCTATTTGGATATGGAGCCTTACTACTTTCACCAATTTCTTTTTGCCCCAAAACTTCTTCTTCCCTAGTTTCTTTTTTCCTCCAAATCCTCAAAGGTTGTCCAGTTCTAATTTTCATAACTTTCTCCTTAGGATTTTTTGGGCATGTTTTCAAGATATGTCGTACTCTTTTGCAAAGATTACACAAGGGAATTGGAGTTTCATACTAACCCTTGTTCCCATTCCCTGTAATATGAAACTAGCCTAATAGATTTAAGTTGGTTCAGCCAAATCTGCATGTACAAAAAATGGGTCGTTATCATTTTGTTCCAGGATTTAGTAGTTGAATCAAAAGCAATTATTTTTCCAATTGCTTTAGCTATCCCGAGAATAATAATGTCATCCCAAAATTCCATTGGAAGCCCCGATAGAATCACCCATAAGGGTCTCGATTGAAGAGTGGTTGTAGCTGGATTAAAGCCCTGACTCCATTTTTGTAAAAATAACCCTCTTACAAAAAAACCATGGGCCCCTCAACAAAACATTTGCCATATCCTCTGGATTTGTAAAGTTAAACAAAAAAAAATTATTAGGTAAATCTATGATTGCTTCCTGCCCTAAAAATTTCAATTTATCCCAAACCCACTTCCTTATTGTATCTAAATCTCGTCTATTGCCCAAAACATTCTTGACCAAATAATTTTTTCCTTATTGAATCACTTTGTCAGCCAAAATTTTTGGGGCCTTAAGAGTAAAACCCTTTTCATCCTGATTCGAAGAAAGAACAAATCCCTCTTCTTGCAAATTTTTATCTCTTCAAAACTTATGCCCAAGAAACATCTCCCTTTGACCTTTCTGCTGTTGTCAAATTCGGATCTACTGATCCCAAATCCAAAGGTTAGAATATCTCCTATTTGCATCCTTAGGGGATTTTGTCGCAACAAATTCCTCACTTATTGCCTTTCTTACTCCTATCACTGCTCCTCCTTCAAAATACCTATATACCCCATCCTTTCTCCTCCAGGGCTTCCTTTGACGAACAATTACTATCGACATTACGTTCTTACATAGACTGAGTTTCCCCTTCTTAACAATGACCATTACCATATCACCCCATTACCATATCACCAATGCATGCAGCTGACAACTTGCAAAACATTATACTATTAAATGTTTCATTTTTATCTATTAAATTTTTGAATTTACATTAAAAAGTAAAATTTTTAGGTTCCTAATGCAAATTCTCATAGGTGTAATAAAATTTATGCTAAATGTAATGAAAACACTTCTTATTTGATATTTTTTTGTCTTGTTTTAAGATTATTTCTTTATTTTTAATTGTATTTATAATTTAGTTTGTTTTTTCATGAAATAATTACTAATAAAGATGTGAAAGGGGTCATTGTAATCTAAGGTTTAAATCTAATGAATGAATCTTAACATTTTTTTTTAATTTAGTGAAAAACCCCTTGCGAGGCCACCTTGGTATGAGAAACCACGACCAAGGGGCTCTACACCGTCAAAATCCCCCAGGAGTCACGCTCGGTCCTGATCGCACTAGCATAATCAACTGGATTTTGGGTACCCAATGTGCATTTGGCAGGGTGGATATTTGAACCAGGGACATCCCTTGGAGGATTGCCCTATCCTCTCCAACTCACCTACAACACGTGGGTTGAATCTTAACATCTTAGCCTATAGGATTTGGGATAACTAGTAAAAATATTTTATACCATAAACCATGGTTCCATTCCAACAATAGCAATATTTTTCTTGAAAAAACGTCTTTCAAAAGTCATATCTTTGCATAAAGTTGTTTGATTCAGATGATTCTTACACCATTTTGTGTAAAATTTGAAGAGCTTTGAAATGAGTGGTCATATGAAAGAATCCAAGCAATATTGAGGGAGATATGTCCATGTGAAGATAACATCTAGAACAAGGGTAGCATTAGGGCAATTTTTTCCAAAAATATCTCATCTTTCAGGAGCCATATCTTTGTGAAGGGTTGTCTGATTCAGATGATTCTTGGACCAATTTATGCAAAATTTGAAGAGCTTTAAAATGAGTGGTCATATGAAGGAATCTAAGTAGTATTAAGGGAGATACGACCCTGTGAAGTCAACCATCCAGAACAAGGGCAATGACAATTTTTCAAGTCATAAGAAAATAAAATTGTAAATATCTGTCAACCAAGGTTCGGATGATGGGAGGAGCAATGAAGGGCTAGGGCATTAGTGAGGTAGGACATTCCATCTGGGTATAGAATTTTTTTAGCTAAGTTTCATTTATCCCTTCATTTTCTTTGAAGTTTTGCATGTAAATTATTGTAGGTTTATTTTCAAATAATATAATCACTATAGGATATACTAGTAAATTTTAGTAGATATTGAGTTATAGTGTCCTTCCCATGGATTGATTTATAGCTAAATCCTTAGAATCATCCCTAGTAGTAGAGGTTAGGGAGGACCTCATAGAGCAATGATCCTTATTGCTCAAAGATAAGACAATCATTGGTAAATTTAATGGGTCTTGGCCAGGGGCTTCGACTTTGAGAAAATGGATTGATAGGAGATGGAAGTCTCTAGGAGTGAGTCTATCCTTTCTTCCCAAAGGTTTCTTCCTAGCCATTTTCTGTTCTAGGGAGGAAAGAGATAGAATCCTAAAAGGGGGTCCTTGGTTTATGGGAAGAACAAGACTCTTCCTTACCCATTGGTTTGAAGGCTTTGCACCTGAAAATGTAAATCTATCCCTAGTACCAGTCTAGGTCAAGATGTATGGGTTGCCCATTGAATTATAGGAAATGGATACCTTCAAGGCAATAGGCAACACTCTTGGAAAAATTCCTTGAGATTTTAGAAACTACAAAAGATGGAGTCTTGGCTATTTATGCCCAAATATTGGTCATGATTGATATCAGTAAACCTTTACCAGAATCAATCATTCTTAAGTATGGGGGTAAGTTGTGGACCCAAACCATGGATTATGAAAATATATCTTTCAGATGTAGAAGATGTCATGAGGTGGGGCATATTGAGAGATCATGCCCTAAGAAGAGTCCAATAGAAACATATGTAGAAAACCATAAGAGAAACTTACAAATGGATATGGATGAGGATGGTTTTCAATTTCTAAAAAATAGGTCTAGATAGATGAAAGTAAATAAATAGTGGAGACTAGTAAGGATATTGGAAGAAACACCAATTCTTTTGAGGCTTTATCCTATGAAGAAAAATCAGATCAAAGCTTAGAGGACATGGTACAACAAGATCAAAATATTAACAAGGAACCATCTACTCAGTCTGAACCTAATTTAGGGATGAACATTCCTGTTGAACCTAAGGAATGTGCCTCATCAGATTTTGAAGACTCTCTTGAAGTACCATGCACCATTCATGAGAAGGAAAGTGGTAGAGAAAATATAGTGTTAGATGTTAATACCTCTACCATTAATAAGGAAATACCAAAAAATGAGTAGGATAAGTCAAAAGCTTCCTTAGTAGAGCCAAGAGAGGATATATCTAATGAAAAGGAAAGTTGTGAAAGAATATTGAGGAATAGAATAATAAGACCTACTCTCGATACTAGCAAGGCAAAAAGAGAAAAACCTTCAAATTATCAAGCGAGAGCTAAGGAAGCAAGAGCAAACATAGAGAAAGGAACACAATCTAAGTTGGTTGAACTTCTCTTTACCAAACAACAAAATGATATTGGTAATTCATAGGAGGGGCCAACAACCCCTAATGAGACATGATTACCATCTCATGGAATATAAGGGGTGCTAATGCCCCCTCAAAGCAGAGGTGTATCAGGGACCTCTATTTAAGTAATAAGCCTAATATTCTTTGTATCCAAGAAACTAAAATGACAAAGGAAGAAGTTTTCAAAACTATGAAAGCAATATGGGCAAGATGTGAATGGGATGTTATGGATTCAAAAGGAGTGGTAGGGAAAATTCTAACATGTTGGAATCTAGTTAGAACCTCCTATGAAACCATTCATAAAACTAGGCATTGGATAGCCTCATTAGTCACATGCTACTTTGTAGATATTCATTTCATCCTTATCAATGTCTATGGACCTACAACTCAATTAGGCAGATCAAAAGTATGGAGTGGGATTGAAGCCTTTATGAGAAGTAAAGACCAAGAAACCCGATTCATGATCATAGGAGATTTTAATGCCATAACCAAGTTGGATGAAAAATTTGGGGGAATTAGGAAAATAACCCAAAGTATGAGATATTTCTCAACTTTCATTCAAAACAATAATCTATGGGAGGTTGAGTTTGAAGAGGACAACTATACATGGACCAACAATAGGATAGGCTAGAACCTGATAGCAAAAAAATGGATAGATGCATACTCTCAGATCATTGGCTAGATGAAGGGACTTGTGCTAAAATTAATACCTTGACAAGGATTGGTTCAGATCACTAGCCAATAAGAGTTAAAATGGTGGTAAGTGAATTAAAAAAATATCATATTTTAAATATGAGTAGATGTGGGAAGACCATCCTCAATTTGTTGATATGATAGCACAAACATGGAATTCTTCAGAAAATGATGGGTTGTATACACTTCCAAAACAAATTAAATCAATGACATCTAGATTAAAAGAATGGAACAAGAACACTTTTAAAAACATTTTTGAGAAGAAAGAACTAAAAGAGAAACTTTCAAAATTCCAAAAAGATGAGCACAATAATCCAAGCTCGGAGGAAAGGGAGTTGCTTAGTGAATATCATAATATTTTGAGTAAGGAAGAGAAATTTTGGAGATTAAAATCGAGATAAACTTGGTTAAAAGGAGATAAAAACATAAAATTTTTTCATAGGATGATAATAGTACAAAGATCAACATCTAGAATTAGTAGAAGGGGTTTGGATTGAAGACTAGAGTGAAATCAGAAAGGAGGTAAGGCTTTTTTACTAGAATATTCTAGGATTGGAGGAGATTGAAGTTCTTAATGATAAGCTACTACAAGAAGTACCTTCAGTTATAATAGATGAAGACAATAGCAAATTGATGGAGCCTATTACTTTTGAAGAAGTTCATTCAACTCTTTTCTCTTTTGATAAGGATAAATCCCCAGGTCTAGATGGACTCTCTATCAACATAACTAGGAAATAGTGAAGGATTCTTTATTGGTGGTAGTGGAACAGTCTAGGGTAAAATAATACATACCTTATAAAATAAATGCAACATATCTTACCCTAATTCCAAAAAGAAGGATGCAAAATTGTTTGATTCATTTAGGGCCATAAGCCTATGTAATATGGCATATAAGATAATCTCCAAAGTGATGGCAAATCGGTTAAGACCATTATTAGATAAAATTATTTTAGAAGAGCAAGGAGGATTTGTGAAAGGGAGAGATTTTGGATGGGATCATAGTAGCTCATGAAGTAATGCATTCAATAACTTCTAGAAAAGAGAGAGCAATGATCTTAAAACTTGATATGAATAAAGCCTATGATAGGGTTAAATGAGATTTATTTTTGTAGTATTAGAAAAGTTTGGATTTGGGAAGAAATGGGTTAGATGGATTAAAGCTTGTGTCTCTACAATATTATATTGTTGGTCAATGGGCTAGTAATAGAATCATTTAAAGCCAAGAGGGGTCTTAGATAGGGAGATCCTCTTACACCATATTTGTTCATTATTATGGTAGAGGTATTGGGAAGGAACCTAAAGAAGGCATAAAGATTAAGGCTAGTAATAACATCGACAACATCACCCATCAATAGTTTGTAGATGATACAACCCTTTTTGGGAGGGTAAGGAAAAATGAGGCTAGAGCTTTGAATAACTTATTAAAGGAATATGAAAGAGCATCTAGGTAGAAATTTAATAGGACAAAATCTAAAATTTACTTCCTAAACACTCCAACTAGAATCAAAGTAGGGATATGCAGGTTACTTCAAATGGAGGAGGCAAATTTGCCAGCAACATATCTAGGGATGCCCTTATTTGAGGGGAGAATGAGGATAGAATTGTGGAATCTAGTTATAAGTAAAGTTTAGAATAAACTACCAACATGGAAAGGTAGATGGTTATCATTAGCAGGAAGAGTGCAACTAATTAAATCAGTCTTACAGGCCATTCCAACATATTATATGTCCTTGTATATTATGCCAAAATCAGTAGAAAAAAGTTTAATCTATATTATGCGATCATTTTTGTGGTCAGGATTACATGATAAAAGGAAATTTCCTTTGGTGAAATGGAGCAAGGTGTGTGATGATAAAACTAGGGGAGGTCTCGATTTAAGAGTTCTTACAGATGCAAACTTAGCTCTAAGGGGAAAAGTAATTTGGAGATTGTACAAAGAGAGTCAAAGACAATGGGCAAGAATTCTTCTAAGTAAGTACATTGAGCCCAATGACCCAAGCTTAATCTTTACTGCATTCTCACTACTAGATGGTTCTACACTATGGAATGATTTAAAAAAATCAATTGATCTAGTGATTAAAGGTCTAATATGGGTGGTGGGAACTGGAGAAAAAATTTCTATTTGGATGGATACTTGGTGTGATAAAAGACCACTCAATCTAGATCCAATTTTGAAACCATGGATGAGATTACTTCAAGATAAATATGGTGATAGGGTTTCAAACATTATGTACAAGGATCAAGAAGGAAGATACAAATGGAAAGAAGATTTTTTTACAAGTATACTAGACATTGTTGCTAGGAGGTAATTGAGCAGAAAGATAACAAAGGGGAGCCAAGGATAAGCTGATTTGGGAGTTGAATAGCTTAGGAGAATACACAACAAGAAGCAGATATAATGTAAAGCACCAACAAAATAGGAATACCACAAGAATATGGAGAGATATTTGGGATAGCCCTAGCATTCCAAAAGTCAAAATGTTTGTATGGCTAGTAGGTCACAAGAAAATTTTATCCTAGGATAACCTAATGAAAAGGGGTTTTCATGGCCCCTCACAATGTGTTCTATGTAAAAAGGAGGAGGAGAGTATAGACCATCTCTTGGGACACTACTCAATAGTCTGGGAACTATGGCAATGGATTCTTAATATGTTTGGTAAATGCATGGTGATGAATGGTAGAATTGAAGAATGGTTAAAGCAATGGTAGAGCACTTTTAAAAGTGAGGCATTATAAACAATTTGGGATACATCAAAAGATACAATACTTTGGATTGTATGGCTAGAAAGGAACAAAAGAATATTTAAAGGAAAGGAAAGTAATTTAGAGGTAATGAAAAGGAAGATTTGTTTAGCCATAGAGGAGTCTAAACCAACCCTATCAACTCACCCAATCCCTAATCTTGAAGCAGAGAGCCTTGATAGATGGATTCAAGTCATCAATTGGAATTATGATGGTGGGTATAGGAGAAACAAAAGGAAGGTAAAAAATATAAAGTGGAAACCATCAGAAGTAGAGTTGGTCAAATTGAATTTTGATGGAGCTTCTAAAGGAAATCTAGGACCAATAGGAGGAGGAATAATAAGAAATAATAGGGGTGAGATTTTGTCACATTACACTTTCAATAGTGGATTTAAGACAAATAATGAAGTTGAAGCTTGGGTAGCTTTGGAAGGATTAAAAATATGTAGACAAATGAAATGGAATAGAGTATGGATGGAAGGCAATTCACTAATAGTAATAAATGCAATTTTGAGGAAAGCAAAGGCTCCATGGAACATACAAGAGATCATTGTGGAAATACAAGACCTTGCTACAGAGTTTGAAGAAATCAAGTTTACACATACGTTAAGGGAAGGGAACAAATGTGCAGATAGGCTAGCCAATAGAGGGGTTTTAATAGAGGATCGTGAAGTTAAATTCTCTTTTCCATGGTTAGAGGAAGTAGTAAGTTTAGTTGAAGTTGATAAGAAAAATCTGAAAGGAGCAAATTCAAAATAATGTTCTAGAGGATTACAAAATGTTTCAGGGGATCCATTTATAGATCAATGCATTGGAGGAAACTAACAGTCTAGATTTGGTAAAGCGGACTATGATTTTGTGAAGCAAGTAGAAGTTTTGTATGCTGAAGTAAAAGATGATATTAGATGGACTTCATGGCTGAATGGATTATTTGAGTTGTTGGTTGGATTATGGGATAGAGTATGGATTGGAACTTTCAACTTTTTGAGATTGCTAAACTATTTATTAAAATAATACCATTATGATTTTAAAAGTCATTATAATATGAATGAGATTCATTTCATAACTCATTAAAATGATAAAATATTTTTTTATTGGTTATTTGGGATTAAAATGAATTCCACTTGTATTATATAATGACCCATAGTTTAGTTATTATGCATATATTCCTTGATAAGATTTAATCATGAACTTTCAACTTTTTGAGACCGCTAAACTATTTATTACAGTTCTTGTGGTTGCACTTATGCTTCAGGAAGGAAACTAATAGTCCAGAGCTAGTAAAGCAGACTATGATAACGCGAAGTTTTGGAAATATTACTCTACTAAGATGTAACACATAGACAATAGAGTGTAGTAGACAATAGAGGTGGAGTTTTGGTATTGTGAAGGCTGCAAGAAAATGTCAAGAAGGAGGTTGAATTCTAGGAATATTTGTATTTACAAAGAAAATTGAAGAAGATCCAAAAAATGAAAAATCAAGAATTCAAATATTTTATGAAAAAATATGTAGGTATCTAGCTATAGCAACTCAATTGAGATGAGAATTGAATCTGTTTGTAAACTCTCAAGCTCTAAAGGAGAGAGTTGTGATTTGTCAAGGGTGGGGGACCCAAGTACAACCCCTTTTTCTCAAGCAAAAAAAATAGTTCCATTCCAACAATAAACCTTAACAATATGATTAGCCCATGAAGTTTGAGACAAACTCGAAGAACAAAGAGCTATATGCCATAACTTAACATGAACTAAGGTTCTAATACTATGAATGAACTTAACATTTAATTAAATGACATGAACTCAAGTGGTTAAGAACTTGAACTTCCAAGGTGAAAACTCACTTTCAAATACCACTATATGATTTTATAAAATGTTGTGATAATATAATATACATGAGACACAATTCAATCTTATATAGCTAATTACAAAATAAAAATTAATAAATATTTTTTCCCTGATATCATCTTTGTTAACCCATAAAATGCAATGCAAGTCAGACTAATTAAAATGTTAAAAAAAAACCACCAAATTTGACTCCCTTGTTATACAAGCAAGTTTGAAATTTAGCCTTTTAACCTCATTCATAATATTCCTCGTATTGGTGAATTGACGTTTCATTTCATGGCTATCAAATTAAATTTAAAAAAAAAAAAACTAAAAACTAAAATTACCTACTATTGTTTGGTAAAAAAGGTCATAGGAAACTATTCAATGATTTATTAAAGCAACATCCAAGTATTCTGGAATTTGCCATCAGGAGCTACCATGATGGTAAATCGTGATCATTTTTCCTATAAAAAAACATTATAACATGTCTTGGATGGTCCTGGATTTTAGATAGATTTTATTTAGTTTACAACATTCGTTTATGTTCATTATGACTTCAACAACCAACTTATTCTATTTTAATTATAGTTTATGTTCATTTAAAAATCACTACTTTTGCCAATATATGGATAAATATATTGTCACATTCATGATAATAACCCTATTTAAAAGATGAGTTTCTTTTAAAAGAAGAAAAACAACAAATGTGATTCTTGTAGCACATTCAGATCACAAAAGTAAAATGTTGAAACCAGATTTAGCTCCTAGTTTCCTTTGACATTTATCGAGAAAAGAACAACACATTCTTTCATTTTATACAATTTAACCAGGGAATGCAACTAGCAAAGAGAC
This sequence comes from Wollemia nobilis, assembly GCA_028583015.1. Lineage (NCBI taxonomy): Eukaryota > Viridiplantae > Streptophyta > Pinopsida > Araucariales > Araucariaceae > Wollemia > Wollemia nobilis. The sequence continues at coordinate 2,823,730 of JAQPPZ010017240.1, read as the reverse complement.
TATGAACTAATTTCAGAAATTTGTCTTTTTCGAGGAAAATATTTCAGCTGAGATAACACAGAACTTCTACAGAACATCCCAAACAACACACCTGAAATGAACACATTTCTACTTCAGACATGGACTGTCAATAGTCTAGGATGTGGCCATCCTAGAACATATTTCCTGCCAATAAATAATGCTTCTGCATGGTACACAGAACAACCAAAATTGGTAAAAGATGATACTTTGGCATTTATAGGTCTATTATTATAAAGTGTCATCATCACTTTCATCGCTGTAAGATACCAATCCTGAAAGTCCGGTGCCAGCACTACTTGTCACTGTTTCCTGCCTACTTTCTTCATCTTCTGGCATTTTCTTGAGTCCGTCTGATTTTGTAGCTGACTCAACCTTTTTATCATTATTCTCTGAATCCAATTTCATTTTCTTAGGCTGTGGCTTGAACTTTATTAAGCTGCTCAATGGCCGACGTGCTGGTACCGTCTTTTTATCTGCAATTTTCCGGTCCTACAAAGTACATCATCACAAACAGCAAGATCACAACTAACAGCAAGCAGGAGAAATTGAGTTAAGTTGTAAATGTACTCTGTTTCCTATTCAGACCAATATATTTTTAAAATTTTTAGTCTTTCCAGCTTTTCCGAGACACCATATTTTGCAAGCAATATATCTATTAATATTAGCAATGATACATATGCCACAAATAATGCCTACTTCACATTGTGCAGTGCCATAACATACCTCTGTTTTTGGTGGAGCAGGTTCCTTTGAGACAATGTTATTCATTGTATGACTTACTACAGCTGCCTAGGGTTCAATTAAAAGAAAAAACTATTAGCTTGATCTTATTATTCAAAATAAAGGGAAAAGATTTTAAACAATCAAATAAGATGCTCAGTAAAATAATTATTTCATTTCCCATGGCCATTCTTGATTTCTTCTATAGCTACGATACTAACAATAATGCTGTTGCCATATAAATTACGTTTAAGGAAATGGAAATGCTAGGCAATTAACTTCAGGGCACATTTCATACACTTTTTAAGCAGGAAATATTTAACAAAAGCTCATTGCTATTGATGAAAAAAGTCCCATGGGCTTCAATTTTTTTTTCTTTATGTTGGTCAAGAGCAGCAAAAAAGCTCATGTCTCAATTTAGTTCCTCAGCAATGCCCTGCTACAGTGGCTTTGCGCTTATATTGATACACAGGAGGAATTTAGAGAATCATACTCCTAAAGGAGGGTAAAAAGTCAATTGTCACAACAAGGGACTAGACTGGAAACAAAATATGCCATATTGATCACGTCATAGAGGGTAGAAACTTATTTATTACTTTTCAGTGAACCTCTCCAAGAAATGTTAGGATTGCTAGCATCTCTATTTGCAAAGTCAACATCTTTCTAGGAACATCAATTCTAAAAAGGACACCCCTTTAACTATCAATTAGATTACTTCATGAAAAACAGAACTCACATAGACATGTTTCAGAGATCCCCAATAAAGATGATTTTAGTTTGCATTTATGCTTTCACACGTACTTGCTATGTGTCAAACATATTTTCTAAAAACCTCAACTTCTATTCTTTGACAAAGCTCATGATAAATTCAGCATTGCCAATCTGTCTCAGCCTAAGGTAGTATATTATAAACACGATAAAAAAGCACTGTCCAGAAACAAGCCAAGGTACATAAATACTATATTTCATATCCCTTAAATTCAATATGTGTCAAATTTCAACCAAGTAGCCAAGGAAGGCTCAATTACATTCCTAGAACCACTGCCTTATTAATGAAAGATTTCACTATTTACTACTTGGATTAACATTTCAAACAAGCAGGAGAGTAAAAAGTGTAAGAGATGTACTTGAAAGTTTCGCAGTTCTTGAGCCTCCTCATTTGCAAGTTGTTTTTCGTACTCCTTCCTAGACTGCATAAGATAAATCATGGGAATCAGTTAAAAATTACACAACAAATACAAACTATGAAATAATCCCCCTGAGGAAAGTCATTTTGAATCATAAGAAAGTTCACCAATGACTGAACTTTCACAAGTTGAATTGCTATGCAAATTTGTCAGAGAGAACAAAATTCAGTAGAAATTTATTTTACATGCACAAAAGAACGAACTTAAACACTTCTAATTCATTTTATGTTCTATATCTTGACTTGCTTCCTATGGTGTGTTCGGTGTAACACCCAATAAACTTCAGGCCACTTCACGCTAAGTGATTAGATTAATTACAATAAATTTTATCAGGTCGGCTCAGTTAAAATGCCTGGACCAAATTCTGAGTAACCACTTCCAATAAAAATTGACACCAATATCATGCTTTGCACTAGTAATTTGAAGCCTCTTATGTTACAAGGGATTTGTTGTTGATAGGCATTGATCTCTGTCAAAACCACATGTTGCAAAATGATGACTTCATTAGCTTATACAAGTTACCAAGTTAGCTATCTACAAGAGTGGGTGGTATCTTAAGGATATTTTGGAACACGACAGACAAGATCTACAGTACCAAACTGAATTGCAGTTGAGCTCTCAAAATAAAACGAAAAAGCTTTTATGTAACTATTTTAAAATTTTCTTTCCAGTCCCATAGATCCTATAGGGTCTCCTGTGGTTTCATCCATTCAAGAAAAGTGAATCACTCAGTTTTCAATATGCTTGCTAATTTGTGAAACAACCATAACGCCTTCTGAGTTTTCAAAACTCAAAGAACCTATGTGTTTTCATTTCTTGTGTTTATGCTGGGATAAAGTCCCTAAACAATCCTGCTAACAATGTGCAGATAGCATATAAAAATACTGCAACTATAGGCACCAGATTCTGACTAAGCAAGGCTAAATAAAGTTGGACTTGCAGAAAACTCGAGGTAAGACTTGGCAAGCTAAAAAATGCATAATTGCATTTTCAAGTCAAATCTGGGGATTTATTTTATTCCAAGGATTGGTACTACTGATGAAAACAATATTTGTACAGTAAGTGCTCGAAATGCTGCCTGTTACTGCAATTATGAAGAAAAACAAAATGCTAACAATATTCTCCCAAGGCTAGAAAATTTAAGTTTAATGCTAAAATTTGGATTTTGGGCAGGAAGTTGCCCTTATTCCACAAAATGGCTTCTCCAGTAAATAATTCCTCACTCTGCAGGTGAATAAGGTAAAAACCGAGAACAATTTTCCACTTTTGAACTCTTACAGGCCATGGAACACATGGCCCATGATCAAGTCTAACATGTCAGTCTCAGGATCTTAAGAGTGCTGGACAGGAGTAAGAATAGAATTTGGATATTTACAGATAAAACTATCGCTTTCTTTAAAGGCTCAATCATACTTATATTGATTGCTGCATATTCGGGACAAGAAAAATATTATGTTCAAGAACAATAGATCAATTCTTATTTGATAAATCAACAAAAACTCAATTGATGTCAGAGCATTACAATCAAAGTGTAGAGCTTTCCTAGGGTTTCCTCTAAGCTGACCTCTCTATTGTTTTCTGACTATGCTTCCTTCGGTAAAACTTTATTAGGATCCTGAATGTCTTGAGGCTGGGAGGATGTTTGATCCCACATGTCCTTTTGGTTTTGACAAGGGCAAGAACGGTCACATCTATGTGCAAGCGGCAAATGAAGCAGTGGACAAACAGGAGCAACAAGATCAATGGCTAAAAAATTAATGCTTAGAAGCTTTGGAATAATGTCCAATCTGCCACTGGAACTAGCTAAAGGGCAAGGGAAGCTGGTTACAAGAGCATTGATATGCAGGTTTCCACATATACATTTTTAGGCAGGGCATGTTCCTGCCATATGAAAGTGAATTTGCACATTTGCTAATATGCCCATAGTAGGCTAACCAGAAAAGTAAACAGTCTAAGATGATTTGGTCAATACGTAATCATAACTGGTGGAGAAGCAATGACGTCTTACTGAGAAGTCAAACCTAACAAGCTATTAAGAGCAAAACTATTAAAACTCAGCCTATAAATTACAAAAAATTGAATCATCCTTCATGGTATTATTAACAAATATTGAGGACGACATCCTTTGATTAAAATCTAACAAGCCAAAAATGTATAAAGCTCGTTGATGAGACATAGTCATGTGGATATAATGAAATTTATTCTTAATTATCTCCTTCCTTGTAATTATCTAGCTAGAGTCCTAATTTGCATTTCCAGTTAATCTCAGTTAGACGAATTTAGGTGTCTATGCATGTCTAGTTCAAGGACAGTTGTAGGCACTAGTTCTGATGTGCCACCTCAGCAGAGAAAATAGAATAGTTGGAAATAAGTGTATTAAAGTACACGCACGATGCAGTTTTGATGTAATAGTTTTGATATAATAAGTTTTGTAATTTGAATAAAGTTGTACGTTGTAATAATGCATGTAATAATGAGTTGAGTTATGTGCGAATGTAGTCATGCAAGGGTAGTTATCACCCAGTTAGGAGGTGAGGTGTCGGGGTGGTAGTTGCTTGTAACTACTGACCCCATAGATTAAATAGACCCCCTCATTCATTTGAGTAGGTACTGTATCGACACATATATTGGGTAGACTCTGTACATGCCAGAGAGAGTACATTGTAGACACAGAGAGTAGATACATTCGCACAGGCATTGCATTGTGTATGCCAAAAGGAGATATTCTGCACAGGATCGGATACTGTGTATGTAAGAGAATGTCATACGTATTTCACCATACAGGCTATCATTAATGCAATATCTGTTCATACTCATTCATCATTTGTTATTGCCATTGTGTGTTCTTTGCATGTATTGTTACTGATGATTGCTGCAGTAGATTAGATTCAATCTGTTATTTGTATTCTTTCCAAGTTTTGTCGTACAGGGCCATCTAGGTGATTGACAGGTCGTCCAGCCTAGTGCTAAGCCGTACAAGTGAAGTTGTTAGTCCGTACAGTGAAGAGCCTAGGCCGTCTAGACTGAAGGCAAGCCGTCTGGAAAAGGGCAGGCCGTCCTATTCGCAGACTGGGTTGTCTGAAGCAGTGAACAAGGCAGTCAGAGGCAAGGATATGATGCAGGTCATACAACCTCATCATTACAAACTTGAATATTGAATCTGTCAATCCAAATTGTTCCTCCAAGGGTGGAATACCACCACCGTGCAACATTTGGCGTCGTTGTCATTTGAAGTTCAAACCAGCACCACGTGAAGCTTGGAGAGGTGGATGATAGATAACTTACCACAAGGAGACATGGACGGAAGAGTGGGAGATCAGCCAATACATGGAAGTCGAAGAATTGCACAACAACAAGCACAAGAAGAACGTGGGAGTGTTGAGCAAAACGAAGACTTGCATGTTGCTGGTGAAAGACTGCAAAGAGAAAGAATACTAACAGAGCTTGAAGTACCAAAAGTTGAACAAGTTTGGAATCCTCAATTGGAGGATAGTTCAAAGAAAGTGAGAGGTGGCAAACATTGTTTTTAACAACGGAAGAAGCACAATTGGAGGTGCAACAAGCAAACGTGGTTCAGGCCGAGGAGAACGTTCGCACAAGTTGTGAAGAAGGCGCAAACGTGGAGCGTGCACAAGACAAGGCAGAGCAACTGGTGACACCAACACAAGTGCAGGGAGAGTGCCTAGAGGTGCAGAGGACGAGAGTCAAGCACAAGGGCAACCATAGGAGAGTGTGCTTAGGAGACTAGAATCGACGCTCGTGTATTCGCGAAGGAGATCACGAAGTGTAGGAGCACAAGGTAGTGGCCGAAGATTGTTTGCAAATGAAGAATCATCAAGTGAGGACGAACAACCACCTATGGCTAATATTGCTGCAGTTACGGGCAAGCAAAAGTGCCCAAAGTTTCTGGGTGATGGGAAGGAAGACCTAGAACGCCATATCGGAACTTGTGAAATGATATGGAGAGCGAATGGCGTAGATGATGAAGGATCATGGTTACGATTGTTTCCAGCCACATTGCGTGGAATTGCAATGGATTGGCATTTGAAAAGAGCACAACCCTTCACAACATGGGATGAGTTGAAGACTGAATTCAGTAAGGAATTCAGATTGCTTCGTGATGATATGGAGATCATTGGTGAAATCTATTCAACGAAGCAAAGGAAGGATGAGAATATCAAGTCATATAATCGTCGTTTGAAGGAACTTATCGATAAAATGGAAGCAAAGCCAGCAGATGGGCTGCAAAAATGATGGTTCCTGGATGGATTGCTGCCATGGTATAAGAAGAAAATGAAGGTAGTTCCACCAACTACCTATCAAGAAGCTTTTGATAGAGCATTGAATTTGGAGAGTGAAATGAAGACAACTGCAGTAATTGGAGGAAGCGTAATCCATGATCGAGATGATGATTTAGATAGTGATCGAGATGACTTGAGTGCCACAATCTAGGCCATGAGAAAGGACTTGGAACGTATGATCAATGATGTGAAGGCAGAGAAGAAAAAGGAGGACATTTGGTGTTCTGATTGTAAATCAGAAGGACACCAATGTCAATTGTCTGAAGAATGCATTTTGTAATATATGTGAAGTTGTGGGGCATGTTGTTGTTGATTGTCCATTCAATCTCAAAAGCACCAGACATCAGACGTTGATGGTGCAAAAGGAGACTAAGGAAGAGAAGCCAAGTACTTCAAAGAGTGGACAAGGAGCAACAAGTGGTAGATACAAGAATAACCGCCAAGGAAGAAGGCAACCACAACAAGGAAATCGATCCATAGGAGGAGAGGGTCGATTGTAGTATGATTTGGATGGAAGGCCAATCATTCAATGTTGAAGATGTCAAGAGTGGGGACACTTCGCACGCAATTACCAGAATGCCCTAGTAGGAGGAGGTGGCGGAAACAATAATGGAATGATGTGTCGATGGTGTGGACCAAGCAATCACAAGGAGGTAAATTGCCCAAAGAAAGCAAGTTCAAGCAACTCACAAAATGTCAATTTTATTGACATTGAGGAACCTCCACAAGACCAATAGCAGAAGGAGAAACATGTGCTAGCAGTTACACGGGCACAAGCAAAGAAAGCATAACAATACCCAAATCCTGCCAAGGAGAAGGAGAGATGGTAGGAAGCACGTGTTTAGAGTGAGGAAGAAACAAGAAAGACCAATCAGGAGAGATTGCTCTAGGAGAAGAAGTTGAAGAAACCCATCATGATTGAAGATGAGGAGACGTCAACACACCAGTTGGCTACGCAAGTGCTGAATACAAGTATTGAAGTGAAGGTATCCAGTTTACTGTGTGCAATACTAGAGCTATATGCAACGGTAGGAGAGATGGTGCAGACAAGAAGAGTGGAGGAGCCATGATGCCAACTAGAAGCAACACGAATAAGGAAGGATCAGTATATTGACCCGACAGTCTTGATGATAGATGTTGGGAAGAAACCAACATTGATCCATATTGAGTTGTTGAATCACAAGTTGACTCAGGTAATCGTTGATGGGGGATCAAGTGTAAATGTCTTGCCTGAGAAGACATGGAGAGATTTGGGGGCACCATTTTTATGGTCTCCCAACTTTCAGATTATATGGCGCAGACCAATATGGGATAGAGATGAAGGGAGTATTGACTGCACAAAAGGTAAAGATTGTTGATCAAGTGTTCATCATGGATTTTGTGGTAATTGCTATGCAGAAACCAGCCTATGATGCGTTGTTGGGATGCGGGTGGCTACGCATGGCAAAGGTGAACCACAATTGGGAGAAGGATCGTTTGACATTCAAGAAGGGCCAGCACAAGTATATGATTAACTTGAAGAATCAGTCCGTTAGTGAGGAATTGGCAACATCCGATGAGTCTAGGAGTTCATCATCGGAGGATGAGAACAGACGTGAACCAAATGAAGAAGGCGTGTTGGAGTTGGAAGAGTGCACGAAAGATGAGGAGCACTCTGATAGCGGACTTCTCCATTGGCAAATGGAAGATTATGAAGTCTTTCAACCAAATTGCATGTGTATTCATGCAAAAGAAGACCAAGATGAACCAATACGAAGTGTATATGAGATCGGCGAATGCAGTCAAAATACTAAGTCTGCAACCAAGGATGAAGAGGAGAAGTGGACTTTTCCATGAAACTTTGCAGAGTATAGTGTTGGTGATGCAATGATTGATGAAAAGCCAGCACATCCATTTGATGTGGCAAAAGTGGTAAGAGAACCTGACACCATACAGTATGAAGGACTGAAGATGGTGTAGGTAAACCTTGATGAAGGTGATGAAGAAAAGATGATCCATTGTGGGGATGACTGGGATCCAGTCTTGAAAGCAACAACTTTCAAAATATTCATGCAGTATAAGGTCTTCGCATGGACATACAAGGATTTGAAGGGGATTCCACCTGAATTATGTGTGCATCAGATTCCATTGGTTTTGGGTGCACAACCAGTGCAGGGGAGAATTGTAGTATCAGAAATTGAGAAGATGTTGGATGCTGGAATAATTTTTAAGGTGACTATGAGTGAATGGGTGTCACCAATTGTGATCAGTTTGAAGAAGGAAAGCAATCAGATCCGCATCTGTGTCGATTTTCGGAGTTTGAATGCAATGACTATTAAAGATCCCTTTCCGATACCTTTTACTGATTCAATTTTGGAAGAGGTAGCAGGACATGAGATCTATTCATTTTTGGATGGATTCTTGCGTTATAATCAAATCAGTATAGCTGAGGAGGATAGGTTGAAGACCACTTTTGTAGTAGAGAATGGCATTTATGCATATAATCGAATGCCTTTCGGTTTGTGCAATGCCCCTGCCACATTTCAGAGAATAATTTTGTATATTTTTGAACAAATGTCCACAAGCAAGTTCAAAGTATTCCTAGACGATTGGTCATTGTACGAGAGAAAGGATGAGCATTTGAAGGCATTGGAGGAATGCATGACATTGTGTATGAATGCTAGGTTGTCCTTGAACCCAAAGAAGTGTAAGTTGTTGGTACCATATGGGAAGTTGCTTGGACATGTTGTGTGTAAAGAGGGTTTGAAGACCGATCTTGACAAAATACGAGTCGTGATGAGCATGGAGGAGCCATACGACGTGAGTTTGTTGAAGTCCTTTTTGGGACATGTCGGGTATTATCGACGCTTCATCAAAAACTTTGCACAAGTCTCACACCCTCTAGATGTGTTGACGCACAAGAATGTTCCTTTTCGATGGACGGAGGAGCATCAGAAGGCCTTTGAGGAGTTGAAGGCAAAGTTGGTTTGTGCACCCATTCTAGTGTTTCTAGATTGGGAAAAGGAGTTTCACGTCCATGTTGATGCGTCCAATTTTGCAATTGGATGCAGGTTGGCCCAAGAGGGGCAATTTGGGTTGGATCAGCCCATATATTTTTCTAGTCGGTTGTTGTCCCATGCAAAGAAGAATTACAGCACTACGGAGCGGGAAGCCTTGGGAATGGTGTATGCGGTACAAAAGTTCAAACATTATCTACTCGCCAATCCCTTTGCTTTCTATGTAGATCATCAGGCATTGTTGTATTTAATCAACAAGCCGACTATTCATGGACGAGTTAGTAGGTGGCTCATCACGTTGCAAGAATTCGTGTTTTGAGTGGTAGTCAGACCTAGGAAGAAACACATGATAGCGGATCAATTGTCAAGGATTCGCTCAGGAGAGCCTACAAGGAGTGTCGGATGAATTTCCGGACGCTCATTTGTTTTCAATCATTGCGCTACCGTCATGGTACAAGTACGTGGGAGAATACTTGTCGACGAGGAAGCTGCCATAGGAGTTGATAGCGACGAAGAAGATCATCATAAAATCAACACCATTTCAATTGATAGTTGGTTTATTGTACAAGATCGGACCTAATGGAGTATTGAGGAGATGTGTGATGGACGAGGAAGTGAATTCAACGTTGAAGGAAGCTCACGAGGGGCTAGCAAGAGGGCATATGGGGCCAGATGCAACCACGAGGAAGGTGCTTCTGCTAGGTTGTGGTGGCCCACCCTCTATCATGATGCAAAGGAGTTCGTGATAACATGCGATACGTGCCAGAGAGCTAGGAAGCCGTTGAAGAGGGACTTCATGCCATTACACCCATCACAACCACAAGAGTTGTTTGAAAGATGTTGTAGATACATTGTGGTAGCTACTAAATATTTGACAAAGTGGGTCGAGGCAAGGGCGTTGCCTGACAATTCCGCAAAGAGCATTGCATGCTTCTTGTATAGGCAAGTGATTACAAGATTCGATGTACCTCTTCAATTGACAAGTGATCGTGGAGGACACTTTGTCAATGAAATCATTCAGAAGCTGACCACAAAATTTAAGATCTTGCATTCGCTGTCTAGTCCATATTACCCCAAAGCAAATGGGCAAGCGAAAGCAACGAATAAGGTCTTAGTTTCAATAATGTATAAAACATGTGGAATTGAAGATGTTGATTGGGAGGAGAAATTACTAGCAATTTTGTGGGCATACAAGACTACATTTAAGCCAATGATGAACCATACTCCATTCCAGTTGATGTATGGTTAGGAAGCAGTTGTGTTGGTGGAGTTTCTCGTACCAAGTCTGAGAGTGGCAGTACAAAACCGTCTAGGTGACTAGGAGAGCCTGGAGGAGAGGCTAACGACACTCATCAAAGTATGTGATGAGAAGAGTTAGATTGCCCAACATCATAGGAAGTTGTGGCATGACAAGCACTTGAGGAAGATGGATTTGAAGCCAGGTGACTTGGTCTTGAAGTATAATGGCAAGAGAGAGATCAAGCCAAGGAAAGCTGAAGACTTTATGGCTTGGACCCTTCCAAGTAGAAGAGATGATGAGTAATGGCGCAATCAGATTGAAGAAACTGGACGGGACATTGTGCCCTAAGACAGTTAATGGTTCAAAGTTGAAGCCATATAAGATGAAAGCACAAGTTAATATGGTAAATTTTGAACCAAGTGGAGAAGTGAACGAGTATAGGAAGGCTGACAGTGGCACCAAATCAGCCTTCAGAACCTTTTGAGGGAATCTTGGTCCGAGAAGTTGGGGAGTCAAGTCGGACTAAGGAGGAAGATGGTGCAGTAGGAAGCAATGACTCAGAGAATGAACTTGCAAAGCAACTAGCTTGGTTGTATGAAGAAGAGAATGCAAGAAGTGAAGAAGACAATATGCAACCCGTGATTGAACAAGAGGAATTGCAGCCTCGATCTATGGAGCGTAGATGAATTTGGGTGCATGTTAGATTTCTAGACGTGGAAGAAGAGGAAAGACTGAGATCACTGAATGCAGAAAACATACAACGGATGGTGGCGGTGTATGTTGGGCAAGGAGAACCACCAGAACAGGAGCCTCGGAGTGAGGGTAGTGAGTATGAAGGAATGAGTTTGCTTGCAGCCATTGGTCATGCACAACAAAGAATGAGAGAAGAAACACAACAGTTACAAGTGAGCAACTGAATAGAAGAATGGAAGAATAGAAGTAGAAAGGAAAGTTGAATTGTCCAAAGGAAAAGCTATAGAAATGTCAATTGACATGCAAAATGAAGGAATTGAACTTGAGCTTAGAAGATCACTGTGAAGAAGACGACGATGGAAAAGGATGTTAGGAAAGGGTGGTGAGCAACCAAGCCACCTAGGCCATATAGACTAGTGTTAGACCACAACAACATAGGGTTAGGAAGAGCAATCTGAGACGGTAGTAAAGGCCATCCAAACAAGGGAACCATCGAAAGGAACGGTTGGAGGTGTTGATAGGCAATTAGATGAACAATCTAGATGCCTGGGTTGTACGTGCAAGGTGGCGAGGATAAGACCAAAAATAAAAGGAGAGATGGCGAGGATAAGACGAAAAGAAAAAGCACAATGTCTAGTTAAGGTAGTTAAATGTGGTAAGGTGGTAGTTGGGAGGTAGTTGCCACATGTAGGCCAGTGGTCCCCCTACTACCTCCATCTTATAAATACGCATTGGGAGTTGACCATGAAGCATCGTAACACTAAAATATACCAACTCAGGAAAAAACAAAACACTTGCAGAATCTTACAACAAAATATTGCTCAAAACCCTAAGTTGCAAAAAATTGGAAAATACAGCAGAAATAACAGCAAAATATTTTGATTTTTTATTTATATTTTCCGCAACAGAAATAGACTAAGAAACCCTTACAAATCTGATATGCACTTGTCAAACACAAAACAACCTCCAAAACTGCAATAACAACCTCTCCAAAGGTTGGACGTTCACTTCTTGGAGCAATATTTGGCCAATGAATCACTTCCCAGGCTGAGCGCTCCACCTAGGGTTCCAAACCCTCTCAAATCTGATGCCAAAAAGTCTTTGAAACCTCTAATCTCAACAAAGGATGCACACATGCAAACCCTGAATGGATTTGCCTCTTCAATGGGTAGATAGCCCTAGGGTTTTACCCCTTCAAGCCTCCAATGGATCTCTCCAAAGGGAACCCCAATAATCTCCTACAGCAGAATGCAAGAGCCCAAAAGAGCAAAGCTCTCCCAAATTCCAAATTCTCCAAATTCACAATACCCACAAATGAAACCCTAAAGTCCCTTTTATTCTCAAACCCTAAAATGAGATTAAGTCCCAGCCTTAGATTTAACCATGGAGGGCTGAGATTAGATCTCAATCTCATAAGATGTAATGGCTATGATATAATCTCATGTTGAGATCACTTAAAGTCACTTAAGTTATATTGGACCCCACACAACAAAGAAATAATAATAATAATAACTTTTGAAACGTCACTTTGTCAAATGCCTATAATATAGCTTTGTTTTTGACACAAAAACCCTCCTAATACAATAATTAACTCTACTAACCCATATACCAACATTCAAACTTGTCAAAACACACTTGTTAACCCCTATAACTCCTATTTTAACCACAAAATATGACGAAATACTCTCAATGACGCCCAAATGCACTTAAAACACAAAAGAAAATATTTACAATGCTGGAATTATTTTGGGACATTACAAGTCCGCCCCTCCAGAATTGCTTGTCCTCAAGCAATTCATCAAAGCAGGGTGCTTCAAAATTTCTGGTCTAGTAGCATCATCTTCCGGCAAATCCTTCCACTTCACCAGGTATTCAGAAAGAACCTTATTCCTCAATCCTTTCTCCCTCATATTCAATAATCTTTCAGGAATTAACTCTAACTTGCCTTCTTCATCAATAGGAGGCAAAGTTTGTGAAGGTGTAACATGTTGTCCCAAAGCTTTCTTCAAGCAAGATACATGAAATACATTGTGAATCCTACTGCTTGGAGGCAATTCCAACGCATATGCAACTTCACCAACTCTCCTCATCACCCTGTAAGGTCCATAAAACCGTGGCTGCAACTTTTCTGCACCACTCTTCTTCAATGTGGTTTGCCGGTAGGGTTGTAATCTCAAGTAAACCATGTTATCCACATTAAAACTACGTTCTGTCCTGTTCTCATCAGCATACTTTTTCTGTTGATTTTGGGCCTGTTGTTAGTCCTCTTCAATGGGTAGATAGCCCTAGGGTTTTACCCCTTCAAGCCTCCAATGGATCTCTCCAAAGGGAACCCCAATAATCTCCTACATTAGAATGCAAGAGCCCAAAAGAGCAAAGCTCTCCCAAATTCCAAATTCTCCAAATTCACAATACCCACAAATGAAACCCTAAAGTGAGATTAAGTCCCAGCCTTAGATTTAACCATGGAGGGCTGAGATTAGATCTCAATCTCATAAGATCCAATGGCTATGATATAATCTCATGTTGAGATCACTTAAAGTCACTTAAGTTATATTGGACCCCACACAACAAAGAAATAATAATAATAATAACTTTCCAAGGCTGAGATTAGATCTCAATCTCATAAGATCCAATGGCTATGATATAATCTCATGTTGAGATCACTTAAAGTCACTTAAGTTATATTGGACCCCACACAACAAAGAAATAATAATAATAATAACTTTCAAAACGTCACTTTGTCAAATGCCTATAATATAGCTTTGTTTTTGACACAAAAACCCTCCTAATACAATAATTAACTCTACTAACCCATATACCGACATTCAAACTTGTCAAAACACACTTGTTGACCCCTATAACTCCTATTTTAACCACAAAATATGACGAAATACTCTCAATGACGCCCAAACACACTTAAAACACAAAAGACAATATTTACAATGCTGGAATTATTTTGGGACATTACAAACACACAACATCAAAGAAAAGCTGCAGGGAGTGAGAGCCGGACATTGCAAGAAGAAGTAGCATATTGGAGTTGTGGAGAGGAAGGAGACTACCCTGAGAAAGAAGGTTGCATTGCAGAATTGAATGACCAGACTAAAGAAATTCGAAGTTGCCAGGAAGAACCATCGGAGAGGGTTTTTGTAGAGAATCTCTTTCCAATACTGATAGCAAATAATTTTCTTTTCAAGTACAAAGGTTGCAGTGAGAGACTATAATAAAGGAGGATAGAAGAAGATATGTTCTTTAGATTATGCAAAGGAGAAAGCGTGAAATTGTGCAAAGGAGAAAGTCGTACAAACCATATGGGCTATACGGACTGTCGACGAAAGAGGAAGATCATGGTTAGAAGCAAGCATACAGGTCGTCTAAGGAACTGCGAACGCTACCATATGAACAAAGGAAGATTGCATAGATAAAGCCATCCAAAGTCGAGTAGTCAAGGACAAAGTCGTATGAGACATCCAGACAGGTTGTCTAAAGTTGGGCTGATGAGGACTAGGTCGTCTGGCAATAGGTCGTCCAAGACTATCCCATCTAGAGGCATCTGTCAAAATCTGAGGAGGCCATACACTAGGAGTTGTTGGAAGTTGCCAAAATCTGGAACTGAAGAGTGACTACAGAACTTGTTAGGAGGTGAAGTCAATATCCAGACCTCCAATGTTCTTCAGCAAAGTGGAGCATGGTGGTGTAGCATATAGTAACCCAACCATAAGTGTTGCTCGTATGCGCCGAGTGCGCCAAGGGGGGTCGCAAGGGGGAACCGGCAGGTTCCCTCCTGCCTGAGGGTTCGAGGGCTCCGCCCTCGACTCGAAATTTTTTTTCCGTACAACCGAACGATGCGGGTTACTAAAACACAACTAAAGCGTGTTTGTTATAAAACGCAACTAAAGCGTGTTTGTTATAAAACACAACTAAAGTGTGTTTGTCATAAAACGCAGTAAAGCGCGCTTTTTTTAAGCGCAGTTAATAAAGCAATTTTTTTAATAAAGCGCTTTTATCTGGAATGTGCCACGACTTTTTGGAATCTTCCGTTGTATTTCTATACAAAGGGGAATGCCCCTAGCATTATGATAGTGCGAATGTATGAAATTCTGCTGAGAATAATAAAAGAACAAAGCTGCCTTTTGCCCCGTGGTTTTTCCCTGCACACAATAGGGTTTCCACGTAAAATATTGTTGTTCAGCTTGCTTGCTTTTAATTTCTTAACAGAAGTGATGTAGAGTAGGCCAAGGATTTCACAGCGAATTGAATGGCAGGAACTATAGAAGAGGTTTCTACTTGAGGCTATGTTGTAGGTAGAGGACCTTGCACCCATGGGGTAAGCATCGAAGTTGGCTTCGGGAGAGACCTAGTTGACCACGTACATGGAAGAGAGAGAACACGATAGAGACATAGAGTGAGCGAGAATGAGGTAGCACGGAATGGAATCGAGGTCAAGGTCACAAATCAACACCCCTAATGAACAACAAGGTCATGGTAAGGAGTCAACAACTTCACCTTAGATGAAGAGCAAGGGGAAGAAGAGGATGCAGATCCCCTTGGAAGAGATAACATGGATAACACCAGCTGGAGACTTTTGTAGAACATGGTGGCTGGAACATTTGGCAGATCACCTTCTGAAGATCATGTTTTGGAAAGCAGGATTGCAATTTATTCTACCAATACTAAGCTTTGACAAAGACTCCTTCAAGCTGTAACTATTGGAGATGCAACAAACTTATGATGCAGAGCAGAATCAGAATAGAATAATGATTGGCAATAGGAAGGTTTGTGTGTCATTCTCCCCAAACAATTTTCGAAGAAATTTCGGATTGTTAAATTCCACTAGACCAATGAAGAAGGGAGGAGTGGAGCCTTAACGGTTGAATAATTTCGTGGATAAGGTTGCCAATCTTAGTCCACAAGAGGTGGCTAAGTTGACAAAGAATAGGAGTCGTGGATTGAAGATGTAGCATTTGAAGTCTAATGATGCAATGTACAATGAAGGTGATCATGTCTAGATTGTCTAGTGCTCAAAAAGCCTCGAAGATGCCCACTCGGCTCATACCATATATGGAAGGAATCATGACCAAAGAATAGTATGATTGGGCTACTTTTTTGTCAGACCATATTCAAAATTTTCTGATGCGATATATAAAGGATTTTTCATGGATTTCCACATCATTGCTCTAATTTTGGATGTAGTGTCGCAATAGAAGCTTCAATTTCCAAGACTTAACCCTCACACTATTCCAAAGCATGCACCAACAATTTTCAAATGGGTACATGTGGTACCATTGATGAAGGATAGTACTCCAGGAAAGAAGAAGAAAAGTACCTCAAAGAAGAGGAAGGCATAGGAAGTGTCGAGTGATGAAATGGAGACTGTAGCTAAAGGAAGCGAGGAATCAGATGGAGCTAAAGAGCAACTGCCAAATACTGAGAAATTGGTCAGAAAGGAGAATAGGCAAAGAAAGTTGGAGCAACAGTGGCAACGAATGGGAGCACAACTGCAACAACAACAGCCCCGACATCAGTGGCAACAACAACAACAACCAGTGAGTCAAGAATCCCCATAGCAGGTCACAACAAAGCAGTGTTTAGCAGAGTCAAGAGCGTGGAATGTCGAAGGATCCAGTGCAAGGGGAAACTCCAACACAACCAAGAAGTCAGTATGTCAAAGATGACACAGACATGGAACTGGCGGAGGAAACAAGTGAGCATTTCATCATCGAAGTGCCAAATTTGAGGAGACCACCAGTTTTTGGAGAAAATATCAATGAATAGGTTGACACATTCTTTGAGAAGGTGAGTGGATTGTTTGATAGAGTTCGCAGTGAGTTCAAAGTTGGATGTGTTGGGGACTGGCGACTATGGTAGTTGAGAATGGAGAGTGAGTTGAGCAATGATGATGAGCATATGAAAAAGTTTGCAGAACTTTATCAAATGCAACCATGGGAGCTAGGAGCTAGAAGTAGTAGTATCAATTCAATGCTGGAAATCAAGAATATGCCAAAAATAAGTCACGTACTCTACCAATATCCACCACAAATGTACATTGATGAAGGAAATATAGCGCCCTACCCTGAAATTCCAGATCTCAAGTATGTGAAGCTTGCACCTGAGTTGGTAAAGCCATATGCCAGAATAAACTTTTTGTCATATCTCATTCAGTGGTTAGCAACAAGATTGAAGATGTTTCAGCAAATGGTCTATAGCTTGAAGTTGAAGAAGAAAGAGTTGGCTAACCATGCGTAGATGGTGGAAGGATGATTGCAGCAAGCACAGCAGGATGCCGAAGCAAAACTAGCTAAGTTGAGAACAAGATGGAGAGCATGAGTTATCTTTGGAGGTTATGCACGAACCTAAGGAAAGTCATTGGAAGGCAGCAAAGAGGGTGTTGCATTATCTCTGTGGTACAATGGAATATGGCCTGGAGTATAAGAAAAATGATCAATTTTTCTTGCAAGGGTATACGGACCCAGACTATGTCGGATCTATAGATGACAGGAGGTCAACATATGGATATGTATTTCATCTAGGACCTAGACCTATCTCATGGCACAACAAGAAACAACAAACAGTGGCATTATCATCCACAAAGGCAGATTATCACGCTGAATGAGGAGCTGTGTGCAAATCAATATCGTTATGTCACTTATTGTTAGATGTAAGTGTTCCTAAAAATCAATTGACAGTAGTACGTTGCGACAATCAGGGTGTTCTGAAGTTGGTCAAGAATCCAGTTTTTCATGAAAGAACGAAGCACATTGAAGTTCAGTGTCATTTCATTCAAGAACAAGTTCAGAATAACCAGATTTAGCTCCAGTACATTCCCACCAAAGAACAGCTTGCGGATATTTTTACAAAGGCACTTGCACGTGTCAAATTTGAATTGTTTCGCAGTTCTCTTTGTATACCAAATAATTTAATAAGAGGGGGATGTTAGGCATTTATTACATTATTAGTATTTTTCTTATTCTTAATTATTACATTGCAAGTCGAAGCAGGTGTAGTAGTTAGGAGGTTAGAATATTGGTTATAACCTACTAGCATGTTTTTAAATATGGTTATAACCTACTGTTATGTATTTATATAGGTGATGTTGAATCAATGAATTTGGTTTTTGACCCACATTGAGATATCCTGCTTTTAAAAGTTTGGAAAAAAATAACACTTGTAACAAAAGGACAAAAGGACTGTTTAAAACATCCCTATCTAAACAAGTAATAATGAAAGACATCCTATAGTTAAGAACATAATGTCTGGCATATACTAGAGTTGCAAGTATTAACGTCAGACCCTGCAACCCTCATCCATCAGAATCTGCAAGGAAATAACACCCTTTCGCATAAGTTGAAAACTCTTCCTCACTCTCTGAAAACAACAAAACTTGATCATGACATTGACAAACAGATTGGAATCACAATGTCATATAGCATATCAAAAGTCAATACAAGTAATTATTTCAAGTAGGTTGAGAAACTTTGTATGATTCAATATGGGTTATCCTTTCATCTTGTAATGGGGAGTGAGACAAACTATAAAGATTGTGTGCCTTGTAGGAAACTCAGTTGATTCCACTATATGTGTTCTGCTTAATTATTACAGCCAAATGATTCCATTCTCTGTGGTCAAGCTTCCTTATTTTGAATTGACCAACCTCATTCAAGAGTTCCCTCCTATAGTCCAATCGTCACTTAAAAGTTTACACTCAATATGTTTATTTGGATTCATTGCCAAATAATTTAGGACATTAAATGCCTCTAGTTTGTCCGTACCAAATCAATGAACAGCTCTAAAATCCATGCTCACCATCTCCCAGTTCTCCAGAAACTCTGTCTCGTCTTCATCAAGTGCTTTTGGAGGCCCTGAAAATAAATGCAGCATAGGTCACCAAAATAGTCTATAGCAAGTTTTGCCATTAAGAAATACACATTACAAGGGCTACAACAGAGAGCAGATTTCAGCAAACAGTTAATAAATACAAAAGCTATGCAAAGGTGATATAGAGAGCTTTCCACACTGTCATGCAGAAAACTTATAATTGTAGACCTCTGATGAACTATCCTCTGACTCCTGAGAAAAGTTAATCTGACAAGCACAAGCCCATCCACCATGTCCAATAGGATACTACAACTCATAAACTTGACATGTTAAACATCCAAATATTAAGCCAATGAATTTGATTTCCAAGCTACCGTTAAGGTCAATCACACACAAAGTTTAGATCTACATTAACGGCCAGCTTATCTTTTCCTCGTGAGAAAAAGGAAACAACAAAGACTCACAGCCATGTTAATAGAAGGAAGGACCTGTAATGGTTTTATAAGATAAAGACCATCCAAATGAAAGAGGCTAAACCTCATAACCTATACATAGCAGAGAGCTATCTTAAACATTAAGCCAAGGTTGCCACTCACTATGAAAAGTGTAACTGACAAACGGCATAGATATTTAGGCCCTAGCTCTCTAAGAAATGGAAGTCCAGATAAGTATCATAAAAAACCAGCTTCTATATCCAATGTTTGTGATGTGACCCTCAAAATGGCACTTTTGAGTTCACAAGGAAAGAAGAAAATTATTGGATATAGTCTACAAAAAAAGGTGACTAGTTTGGAAATAATATAGGAGCAAAAAGACTCTTCTGTAGCTATATCCAAGACATACAGCACTTAAAAAGCTTAACATCTATAAAGAAATGTAAATATCAATACCCATGTTTAGTAAAATAAACTTAAAGAATACGTACATTAAGGCCTCATGTTTGTTATATTTGACTGTCATCTTAATGACTTATAACTGCATCGTATAACTCAACACAAGTGATCCCTTGTAAGACCTGCCTAGTCCAAAGTTTCAAACTAGCCACACCATGATTACAATAACTAAACAATCAAGGGAAAAAATGTAGTTAACTAAACCCCCACAGTTTAACTACTGCTTAGGCTTTGCTTCACTAGCTCTGGAGTAAGGAATGATATAAATATTATTCAACACAATAAGGGTGCGTTGTCAAAGATTGTCTCATTAATTCTATTATAATATATCCACAAAAAAGAATACTGCCAATTAGTAGGCTTTTTCAAGTTGATATAACTTGCAAAGACGCTTTGCAATATCTTAAAAGACTTATAGCCAAGAACAAAGAAAACTGAGAAACTCATGGATTGCATTTGCATCTATGAAACTTACTGTGCTTGAATCGCTCATTGAACTCTGCCTGTTGCTTGTCTTTGTTCTCCTTCAAAATCTGCAGAAAAATGAACCATGAAAGTAAATCAGAAATAAGACCTACATCATAGAAGACCTCCATAAACAAAGCAACAACTAGAAAATGTTTCCTTTACATAAGTAGCCAGCTATCATCAGGCACTGCGTCAAAAACTAATTCTTGTGGATACTACATTGAAAATAGGAAATGAATGGACACTAATTTTTAATTTTGATATCAATTCCAACATTTGCTCCAAACTTCAATTTAGAATTAAAATAATTCTTCGACACTATTATTTTTAATTCAACTACTCTTTCCATGAATAATTTCAACAGACATCAGTAACACAATTTAAACTCCTAGATTCTGGACCCTTAAGATGGAATTTAAACTACCCACGGCTAAGGAATGATTAGAAACTGGGAATATTCTCTTCAAAGTTGTTATCTAGATCTTAAAAAGCAGCTCACAGGCAATATTTCTTGCTTCAACCCATTAAACAAACCCATAGGCTGAAGTTTAAATATACAAGAGCCTAGCCCATCAAAGGAATTTTGTTTCTCCTAATAAAGATTATTTTTTAAATTATGGTCTTAGAAACACCAAATTCAAAAGATTCACAGGTGCTCAAAGCTTAATTTGGTCACAGAGGGAAGGCATTAATATGAGAAAAAAAACAAAGAAAAGTGTATGGCATTCAGTCAAGAAGATTATAAATAAGATAGGCAAAACCGCAAAAACAACCACCACAAGACAAGGTAATCCATAAAGCATTGATAAATACCACTTAGCAATGTTAGTACATAAGAAGATGTGGCAGCTTACATGAAAACATAAGGCTTGCTTCCAAATTACCAAAGCTTTTGTTAATAGAGTTTTTCATAAACTTCCCTCAACTCAGCATTGCTATCAACATGGGACTTGTACACGTACACCCAACACAACACAAATATATCCAAAAATAGACAATACTTGCATCTGATTGGCCTTGGTTCAAATTTCAAAGCTGTGCATCCTGAGACTGCACAATTCTTATGCTGTGCAATGAAGAGTACCCATGGGTTGCTTATGTAATATAAAATGAAGTACTTCACTAACTTAGGATGCCGTTTCATCATGAACTCTGTAACTAATCTGTGATAAACAACTAACTTGCACCCAGTTTTCAAATATTTGATTTTAATGGTGTCAAACTAGCAATAAGAAAAGCCCATAGATTACAAAAAATAATACAATAAAACACTACCACAATATATTGTAAACGAGGCCATTTAAACATGTTGCAAACAAAATGGCAACCCTAAACCTAGACGATGGGGGATCAAGGAGCCACAGTCCCATTCCCCAATGGATGCATCCACCTGATGGACGTGCATCATGTTTGCCGCCATACACATACAACTGATTTCCTGGAAACAATACGACCAAAACGACTCAAAACATAATCAAAGAAAAATGCAATTACTAGAGTTCAGAAAATATAATATAATTAAAGAATAATACAAATAGGAAAAAAATTAAAAATATAATATAATTAAAGACAATGTGAGGACTTAAATAACATTTCATCAATATTTTACCTTTAATGTGTAATGCAATGTGAAGCAGTGGTAAATGAATATAATTGATGGGACTTGTTTCAATCTCATATAATCAATTGTCTATATAAATGCAATTAGGTTAGAATATATTTTTGCCTTTCTTGCAATTAAAGAAAAATGGCATCAAATGACATTAGTTCAACCAGTAGACAATTAGGTTAGAATATATTTTTGCCTTTTTTGCAATTAAAAAAAATGGCATCAAATGAGATTAGTCCAACCAGTTAAGTTCCTCAACTTTTAAAAAGGAAACCAAGATTCAAATTGTCCATAATAAATGCACAATTCTCAAACTCTTATAATACCATTATATATGATCATGATGTAATACAAATAGACCAGTTTCTAACCTACACCCTATTAAAAAAAAAAAAAAAAAATACCACATCCACAAACTAGAGGAAAACATTATATGTAACATCATATGTTGAAAATAAAATAATTTAAACCAATAACCTACAAATTCTGTGAAGAGGCTTACCTCGAACAGTGGTCTGTCCCTCTGAGCTGACCCATCCTCAACACGATCCCCGCGTTTCTCCCGTGCCTCCTCCAACTGCATCCATTTCACCGGGGTCAAGCCACATTAGGACTTAAATACATATGAAACATATATATAGGAAGAAACACACTGCAATATAGTAATACTGCAATAAATACTGGAGTGTGTGAATATATATCCCAGTTAATCGAATAATGTCCTAAATAAAAGCATCATTACGAGTAGAGGATGGAAGGGAAAAGTTAGGGTTTTCAAGAAAATAAATATGGAATTTAAAAAATTTCTTTTAGGCGGTAAAATAATCGGTGCCCTGTTCTCTCCATCGACTTTAACATTTTATTGATAGCAAATGACACCGAAATCGCAGTTACGAATGAAGCAATGAAAAACAGAGAAAATAAATGCATTGACAAATAAATATTCGGACTTTTTTAATTTCGAAGAAGGTTATGTTTTGGAATCGTATGCCCTAAAAATTATGAAAGAAATGAAGAGAGCTTGTCTTTTTACATACCTGTTGTTCTGAGATGAAGTTCATGAATCTAAGCGGAGGCTCCGCCATTTCTGATATTTCCGAAGAGACACGCCTGCGAATTATATAATTTTCTTCACGAACAGTGGAATTTGATACGAACTTAACATGAAATTGGGAGTGTGGTATCGCTGTAGTTGCTCGAAATATCGAGGAAGGAAGAAATTATTCAACGTATATCACAACGAGCGAGGGCATTCACAGCAACTGTACCTGCATAGTTAGTTATTTAGTTATAGGCAAGGTACATGTATATTTATTATTGATTGGATAAGTATATTACGGAAGGTCAGGCAGTAAATAATATTAATATTTTATTAAAAAAACGGACATTAAATATATCATTTAACTCAGCTAATAATAATTTAATATGTTACATAGGTTTCTTCAAATTGATAATTCAGGCGTTTATAGATATATATTTTATATATTTAAGTTAGTTATAGTTACGTTGATAAGCTTCCTACAATAACAACGGATAAGCTTCCTAAAATAACAACCAATAAGGTAATATTTTATTAAAAAGCTGACGAGTATTTGTTTTACATAGCTACTTGTACCAATAAAGTATCAAGCACTTTAATCCTGAGTATTTAGGATTTGTCAAGATGGATGAAGTATAATCATAATTTTTTTCGTTTTGAAGGTATAACGATAGTTTTTTTTTTTTTTTCTATTTTATTTATGATATTGACCATGCTTTCATATATAAAAAAAATCAAGTACTGATTGACATAAAAATGAATAAAAATATATTTTAAAAATAGTATGAATATAAAAGAATAGTTTTTAATCTTTTAAGAATACAATGTTACATTTTAAAATTAAAATTATTATTAAATATTTATATTTATAATATTATTAGATAGTATTAGTTTAATTTTTTAAAATTTTCACTATTTTAAGAGGTTGAGGTTCAAATCTTACCAAGGGATACATGGATAATATGCAAGCTCTTGTAAGACCATTACATAATGATAATTTAATATAAGAGGAACTCATTTTTATTTCACATATCCAATTGAAAATATATATGTAGTATAAAGTTATTTGGTTTTATATAAAAAATACTATATTAAAAATGTAGGATGAACATAAATGGATAGTTTTTTATTTTTTTAAATATAATATTAAATTTTAAAATTATATTTATTTATTTTTAATTATTTTTAAATTTTTTTATTACTTATAAGCAAATGAGAAAGCTACATTGTCTTACCTACCATGTAAATACAGTTTTTATCCAAAATTTACAGAAGAGCAACAACTATGTCTTAAACACATCCTGCTAATACAAGGATAGAAAAATTTATGACTTTCTTCTAAGTCAGGACATAGAGGAACCAGAGTTATTAATATTAGTATGTAGTATATGGTATAAATCTTCCTTAGTTTTCATGGAGGATCTTCATAACAAGTCAGATCCATGCGGTCTAAAGCTCAATTTGCCATAACATTTACAATCTTATTTTGTTCTCAAGGAGCATGAAGAAACTCTATTGTTTTGAATCTAGACTAAAGTGCATGTATCTTGTTAATCACCCTTTGTAACTTCCAATCCTAAGCGGAGGTTCTAGTGGATGCCTTCAATTGAGTAATGGTTACTTGTGAGTTTGATTTTACTTGTACTACATATCAACCAACCTTATCAACGTCTTGAAGACCACGAAGGATAGCACATGCTTTTGATAGATTGTTAGAGAGGATGCCAAGATTCTCTGCAAAAAGAAAAGTATGAGTACCATCTGAGAGTCTTCCTATGCCTCCTAAACTTTCCCTTCCTAGATTACCTTTTGACGTGTCATCAATGTCGATCTTCCCCATACCTCTAGGAGGGGCTTGTCATGGTCCATACATTTAAATAGTAGTGTGAGGACCTTGTGGATGCCTACATCTCCATTCATCCATAAGGAGTTGAAGCTTGGAGAGTAAACTATGTTACTATTGAGATACTGTAGATGGGGGATTTAATGTATGATGAGTAGTTTCCTTGATATTGGCCACAATATTTTCCCAAATATATTGAACATTATGATGAATTGCTTTAAAGGTTCTTTTATTCCTTTCTTCCCATGGATTCTAGATCATCAAATATATATTGACCAAGCTCATGTGTTTCATTAATCTGTCCAACCCATTCACTTTGGACCAAGTCCTTTATGCCTTCTCAAGGGAGGTGAATTTCCAGAATCTTACATCTAAAAAGGTTGTCAACCATTTCCATAATTGAATGGCTAGGGGGCATAACAAAAAAATATGGTCCCAAGTTTCATTCTCTGAACAACATAACTTACATCTAAATAGACTAGAAGAGCCTCGTTTCATCAATTGGACTCTTGTAAGAACCCTTTTGTGGAGTAGGAGTTATATAAAAAGTCTCACTTTAGACCAAGTCAAAAGTTGTCAAATCTGGTTGAAGACATCATTGAGTGGATTTTCTCTATGATGAGTGAGGGAAGAATATCTTAGAGCTACAATATACATATTGTTAGAATGTGAGACCCATCCCAACTTGTCTTTGTCTTTCACCCAAGAAAGTGACCGTCTTCTATAAATTTGATGCATAGTCTCCTTGACATCCTCTATTGCTAGGATTGGTCAATCCCTTACTAGAATACATACTTTATCCTCCAAATTTTGTTCCCCATAGTTTCTATTTTAATGTGACATCTTTATCCAACTTTTACTATGGAGTTGCTCCATGGTGTTTTGCCATTATGGAAATTATTGAGATAATTGAGGCAAACCATCCCAAGTATTTGCCAAAAAAAATGTATGATGGTCATTCCCCACTAGCCAGAATAGTTGTGGTTTGATAATTGTCTCCCCTATTCTTAGTAGCTCAAGAGCTAGAGATCCTCATTAAGGAAGCTGATATCTAGTAAAAACTTCTAAAACTCGATTTTTTGTATACTTGACTCTCAGGATTTGTGCCCATAACTCATTAGGGGAAGTAATTAACTACCAATATAATTTTTCTACCAAGGCTAAGTTGTTTTTAACTGCTACAAAAGGCCCAAGTCTCCCTCTTTTTTGGAAGAAAAAGTTTATCCCACTTCACTATGGTCCACTTATGCTCTACTTTTGCCCTATCCATAAAAATATTTCATTAATCTTGTCCAATTGTCTCAAAACATCTTTAGGAATACTCAAAATTGAGGAGACATAGATGGTAATATATTGTAAAATAGATTTAAAGTGAACCTACTTGCAATAGAAAGTCATCAATTCGTCCAATTGTTTAGCCTACTTTATATCTTCTCTATCAACCACCCCCATTATATATTTTTTTGCTTGACCACCTTTAAGAGAACTCTTAGATAAAATATTGGAAGAGATGCTCGCCTAAAATTTAAAATACTTAGAATCATGGTCTCCACTCTAAGCAGTACAATGAAATAATATGATCTTAGACTTTTCCTCATTAATAAGTTGTCATGTGACTGTCAAAAAGAGGTTTAGAATTCTTTTGAATCTCGATGCTTATAGTGCAACAACATAACCCATCAAGGTTAAGTCATCTACAAATTACAAATGAGAGATAGAAGGGGTTGTTGATGCACATCTAATTCCTTGAATGGATCCATTATTCCTTTCCTTAGAAAGAAGACAACCTAGACACTGCCAAAATGATAAACATATAGGGGAAAAGAGGATCCCCCTAGCGTAGTCCCCTAGAAGTAGTAAACAAAGGAGACAAACTACCATTTATCATCACAACATAAGATATTAAGGAAATAGTGCCTCTAATCCAATCCAACCAATCTGTTAAATAGTTTTAATTATTCTTTACAAATAAATAGTAGAAGAATGATGTATTTTATTTAAATAAGCTAGTATGGCTTCTATTAGGGCCACTCTTATTAAAATAATAAAACACTACATTGTTCTTATTACATTATTGTTAGGTTAATTTTCTCAAATTTTTATATGGGATTGAAATGGGCCCCACCTATATTACATCATGATCGTATAGTAGAATTACAACATTTTGACAATTATGCATGTATCACTTGACAAGATTTGAACCTGGGTCTCTTCCTCAAAAGTTGAGGAATATAATTGTCTAAGTTAATGCCATTTGATATTTCTATTAGGTTAATCAAGCATATCCAACTTGTTTTTTTATCAAAGATATTCTTCCTTTGTGTTTCTATCAAAGATATTTGCCATCTTCTTTAAATTTTTACTTTTTGGCAATCAACTCCTTGATATTATTTTTAGTAAGATATATAATTTCACTCATACAATTGCCTTCTAAAATTTGAATTTTGCCAAGATAAAAATTACCACTGTAAATGACTAAAATATTTAAGATCCAATTTTTATTTGTATAAATACATTAACTATAACAACCTCTCAATTCCCTAATACCTTTTTTTTGGGGGTCTTATTCATACCCCTAATATTCCAAGATATCATTTTATCATCATTTTTTTATGTGGTTTTGGCACCACTTCTTGTTAACACTTGCAATATTTGTTTTTATTTTCCCATATTAATATCCCTTTGAATTTATTTTTCTCTTTGTTTTTACTTCTTTGGTCTTCCTATATTTTTTCATTACGACCAATACTTTCATATTCATCAATCTCTTTGTTTTTTTCACACTACACATGTGGAGACTTATCATCTATAGGTTTATCTTGCTTTGAAGGACTCAAAGTGTTAGAAATAACCTTAAAAGCTCTTTCTTCTTTATATTGAAGAACACAAGATTATAATGAGAGGGGGTGAAAAGTATAAGATAAAACTTTTACTTTTCTTTCCAAAGCAGTATTATCCGATATTAACTATTGCAATAATGAAACAATGCATAGATCATCACACACATAAGAGACACAGATTTAACGTGGTTCACCCAATGTGGGCTATGTCCACGGAGAAAATATTTCTTATAAAATTTCTCAACAAATATTTTGGGAACCAATTTCCTATTACAATGTTTATGGGTACCAACCCAAAGGAGTCACCAATCCCCTTTGCTCTGGTTCATGGACCTCTATCTACAGGAGACACCAATCCCCTTTGCTCTGGTTCATGGACCTCTATCCACGAGATACACCAATCCCCTTTGCTCTCGTTCATGGACCTCTATCCACAAGAGACACCAAACCCCTTTGCTCTCGTTCGTGGACCTATATCCATAGGAGACACTAATCCCCTTTGCTCTAATCTACTCCAAGCCTTTACACAAGGCTTTATCAGGCTCAAAACTCTGCTCAAATTTTCTCACTAAACCTGCTCATAAGCCTACTCGAATTTTCTCATAAACTTGCTCAAATCTACACATATCACCTGCTCAAATATTCTCCAAGCTTACACACAAGGCTTGCTCAAATCTGCTCACAAAAACCTGCTCAAATATGCTTACAAAACCTACTCAAACCTAATCATAATTGATCCAAAATCTTGCATACAAACAATGCTCATTTATACCCAAAACCAATTATAACAATCCACAAATCTGCCATGCTCATCTACTTCCAAAATCAATCATGATGATGCACAAATTGGCTTCACAAATATGATCTATAACTCTTGCACTTTCATTTCTAATATCACTCAAAACCAATGCACAAGTTTACTCTCAAAACTGATTTATAACTTTCATCAATTTGTTTCCAATTTCAAACATAAACAATGCATAGGTTTACTCATAAATCTGATCTATAATCTTCCCCAATTTCAATCCAAGCAATGATCAAACAATCAATCCTTATGCCTCCAAATATATGATAACTCAATATATTTTCTTCAACAAAAAACCACCTAGAGAAGGAGTTAGATCACCATACCTCTAAAATTACCTTGATGATGATGTGCCTTCAAAACCTATCTTAACAAAATAATTTTATTTTCTAGTGCTACTTCAAGAACTGGTTAGCAAATCTCCTTTTCAAATCATCCACATTAAACTTCCCAAAAATGTTCACAATAAAGCTTTAAAAATAATACCTTATATCTACTTTTAAAATATGCAATATTACAACTTTCAAATAATCCATAATACACCTCATATCCCCTTTTCTAACATGCAATAATCACACTTTGCAAACAATACCAAAACCACCTTGTATCTAATTTTCACATGCCAAAAATTACACTTTCAACTAGTCCTTAATACACCTTATAACTCCTTTTCTTAGATAAAATAAAAACAAAAATTTTCCTTTGTTTAATCAACAACTAACTAGCGACTATATCCTTCTCTCACAAACTTTTGTCCTTATTTTATGAACACAAGCTTATACTGAGAGGGGGGTGAACAGTATAAGACCACTTTTTACTTTTCTTTCCCAAATAGTATTATCCAATATAATCAATGGCAATATCAATAGCAATAACCAAAGCAATGCACAAATCATCACACACAATAGAGACACCAATTTAACGTGGTTCACCCAATGTGGGCTACTCCACGGAGAAAATATTTCACTAAAATTTTCTCAATCAATCTCTTGGGAATCCTTTCCCTATTACAATGTTTATGGACCTCTATCCAAAGGAGACACCAATCCCCTAATCAAGTTCATGGATCTCTATCCATAGGAGAACTCCTTTCTCCTTAGCTCTGACTAGTGATCTTCTAGAAGAACTATTGCCCCCACTACTCTGGCTAATGGATCTCTATCCACTGAAGACACACGTCCTCACTACCCTAGCTAATGGATCTCTATCCATTGGAGACTATCATCCTCTATACTCTGTCACCTTCAAAGCTCTATCTCAAATCTGCACTAAACATAGTCCTTCGATCTAGCACAAATCTGCTCAATCTCTATCTCTGGTCTGGCACAAACCTATCCTCAAATCTACACTAAACTCTATCCTTGAATCTGTACTAAACATAGTCCTTTGATCTAGCACAAATATATCCTCAATATCTGTCCTCTGATCTGCACTAAACATAGTCCTTCGGTCTAACAAATCTATCCTCAATATCTATCCTCAAGCCTTAACTCAAAGCTTGACTTAATCATAAATCAACTCTACTAGATCTACCCCAAACCTTAACTCAAGGTTTGAACAAATCAATCAATCAACTCTGCTCTCAAGTCTTCTCAAAGACTTATCTCAAATCTACCTTGTAAGCTTCCACAAAATCTCACACTAATCTGTCCACAAGTCCTCTCTAGAACTTGTCCAATTTGTCTAATAACTTCCAAAAACTCACACAAATCTGTCCACAAGTCCTCTCTAGAACTTGTCCAAATCTTCTCAACAAGTCCTCACTAGAACTTGTCCAATCTCATAGAAACATAAGGAGAATTGTTAGAGACTCAATATGTTTCACATTCATCACAATGCTCAATCAATCTTTAGAAACATATAGATAATTGTTAGAGACTCAATATGCTTCACACTCATCACAATGCTCAATCACTTTCAATCACTCTTTTAGAAACATATAGAGAATTTTTAGAGACTCAATATGCTTCACATTCACCTCAATGCTCAATCACTTTCACTCACTCTTTTAGAAACATATAGAGAATTGTTAGAGACTCAATATGCTTCACACTCACAAACTCTCAATCACTTTCAATCTCTCTTTTATCATAGAAACATATAGAGAATTGTTAGAGACTCAATATGCTTCACATTCACCTACACTCAACCTCTCTCTCAAATCAATTCAGAATATAGAACAATTTGTTTCATAGAACTTGAGCTATCACTTCACACATCCACTTGACTAGGCTCAACCAACTCTACTCAATCAATCACTCAATGAAATAATCCTTGCTCACAAATCCTAGTCCAAACATATGAACACTCACTCAAATGTTTCCAACAATGCTTATCAACCAATCTCACATAACAATGATACTCATGTTCTTTGCAAACCCTAGTTCAAGTTCTTCACTCAACTTAATCACTTCAACAACAATGCTTATAAAACAAGGTTTTATCAACAACTCTCAATTCCAGAAAACCTTGAAGCATTAATTAAAAACACACTCAACAATGCTTAACCAAACAATCCTTTTCACTCCAACTTTTCATTCACAACTTTCAACAATCACTCACTAGGAAGAATATGCCCATACCTTTTGTTGGATGTAAAGGTGCCTTTAGAAAAACTTGTCTCAATCACAATTTCCTTCTTTCCAATTCCAATGGTTAGACACAACAATATCACTTCAACACTTTCTCAAAAATATTCCTTAGACACAAAATAATCACAACTCAATTTATGCCTTATTACTCCCTTTTAAAAATAACACTCATCATACCATACATGAAAAATAATTTCTTTGATACACCTTATAAACTCCAACTTAAAATAATATCCAACACTTCACAAACACCTTACAACTCTTTCCAACCATTAAAGCAAATGACATCAAAAAATTTAATTTGCATAACCCTTATAACTCCCCATGCAACCTTATAAACCAAATATAATGCAAAAATTAATTTTTAATTTTTCAACAACCACTTTCAAAATTTTTCACGCCTAAATTCCAATGCATACCTTGCTTTCCCCAAAAAGGGGTTTCGGCGTGATTCGATCCGCCGTCTCCCTAAGGCCTAAGCGCCTTAGCGCTTGGGAGCCCACCACGTGGGCTATAGTCCCCACGTGAAGGAAAAAGCACTTCCTCCACCTTATGCCTCATGCACCTTTTGACTTCTTCAAAGTCCACTACTCTCTCCACTTCATTGTAGCACGCATCGCAAGCAATTCACATTAATTTTTGAACGAAGGCATGGTAAGTTCTAAGGTGGGTGGATCCCCCTTTTTATACATGATTTGATTTTTCTCCCACGTCGACGCTTTTAGTAATTCAAATTAAAATTTGAATTATGATTTTAATAACCCACCTTTGGGTTAAAACATTAATATAAATTAACTTTATAATTAATATTAAAACTAATTAATAATTAATTTACATAACTTAGGTTAAGTAAATTAAATTATAAATTAATTTATAATAAAAATTATATTAATTAATTTATAATTAATTTAAAACCTCCTTTTATAATATTATAAAAATATTATAATATTATTTACTTGGG
Organism: Wollemia nobilis; assembly: GCA_028583015.1. Taxonomy (NCBI): domain Eukaryota; kingdom Viridiplantae; phylum Streptophyta; class Pinopsida; order Araucariales; family Araucariaceae; genus Wollemia; species Wollemia nobilis. The sequence goes on along the minus strand of JAQPPZ010017240.1, from coordinate 2,791,705 downwards.
CATCTTCTTTTGCACTTTGGTCCACATCTGATCTCCTGAAACCGGGTCTTGATCAACTACAATTGGAGAACCTAAAACTGATGTTGCCCATTGAAGCTGCCACTGACTGGTGCTGAAAGCTTGACATCAATGACCACTCACTCTTGACATCAATGACAACTTATCTACTCAAAATGTCCAACAATCTCCCCCTTTGTCATTGATGGCAACCCAAATTCTTTTTACCAAACACTTGACCTTTTTCTTGTTCTGCTCCCCCTAGGACATTGCTCCCCCTGACTCAATGCTCTCTTCTTAAACCAAATCTCTCCCCCTTACTCAAATCTCTCCCCCTTTGACATCAATGGCAAAGGGTCACCTTTGGGGCTCGGGGCTAAGAATGAGTCTCTTAGCTTAGCCCCTCCCCCACCTCCTCTTGAGGTGGTTAATTCTAGGGTGGGAGTATTTCTACTCCTAACAAGCACTGGTCTTTACCTTTGTCCTCTTTCCTTCTCATCTGATCCCTTTGACTGTTCCTGTTCATGTCCATGTTCCCGTTCCTATCCATATTCCTGTTCCTGTTCATGTCCATGTTCATGTTCCTATTCCTATCCATACTTGATTCTGGAATGTCTGCTCTACACCACTTTGTTGTATGTCCATCATTATTGCACTTATAACACTTAATGTTATTATTCCTTGGAGGTGCAAATGTCTTGGGATTTCTCCTGGTGAAGCCATATCTGTTCCTGTCATGAACCCTGCAATTCATTGCCTTGTGACCAAACTGATTACATGAGTAGCAATACCCATGGAAAAGTTGCCTGTTTCTAAAGTTCCCATATTCCTGTCTTTCATGTGTCCTGCACTGTGAAGCCTTGTGCCCAAATCTATGACATGAGAAGCATCATCCATTGAAGATACCTTGCCTTGACCCCATTGGTCTCTTAGTCTCTTCTACCCTATCCTGTTTCCTGTTCCATCTGTTCCTTATTTGTGCATTGTTCCTTTCCTTGTTGAACTTTCTATTGTCCAACTTATCCTTAGAAGTCTCACTCTCTCTTTTACTTTCTTCTTTTGATGCTTCTTCTTCTTTGGTGCTTGAGCTTGACTCTCCTTTTTCTGCTTCCTGTTTCCCTTGTTCTTCTTCAAAACTAAGTCCTGTTTTGGTGATTGATGATCTTTGTGCATTGATAATCTTGTCCAAAGTCTTTGAATTTTTCTCAAACTTGTGTAGCTTGTCCTTAGAGCCTTTCACTTCCATCCTTAGTGAAACTATCTCATGTTCTAATCTTTCACACTCTAGATCTTTTGTCTTTAATTTTTTAGCCATACCTTCTTCAATTTTCCTTGCCTCTTCAACCTTAATTTTGAAGTTAGTGAGTTCTTGTAGAAACTTTGCTTTTGCTTTCTCATCTTCTTGAGCTTGAACCCTTAATCCTGAGTTCTCCCTTTTTAATTCTTCGAGATCAACACTAAGTCTTTCACATTCTAGCTCTTTTACCTTTGATTGTTCAACCATACCTTTTTCAACTCTCCTTACCTTTTCAACCTTATCTTTCAAGTCAGAGAGATCTTGTAGAAGCTTTGTCTTACATTTCTCATCCTCTTGTATTTGAGCCTTTAATTCTAAGTTCTCCTTTTTCAACTCAACAAGTTCCTTAAGAGTGACTTCCTCCTTTTCTCTTTCTAAAATTTTCTCTTTTCTTTGGTCTTCAATTTCTTCTATTGTCCAAAGTAGAGTTTCTTCTTCATACCTATTTTGATTGTCCCTGTTATCCTTTTCTGAACCATCCTCTAGGACTTCAATTCTGAAAGTATCATCTTCATCTTCACCGCTACTAAACCCATTGCAATAACCTGCATCATGACCGAGTTGACCACAAACAAAACATTCTTCACCTTCTTGTGAACAATGAGCTGCAAGGTGACCTGTCTTCCTACATCTGGTACAAAACTTTATCAATCTGGTTATCTCTCCACTACTTGATTCATCTCTTGAATCTATTTCCATTCTTCCTCCCAAAACAACAATATTGAATTCATCTTCCTTTTCTTTCATGACCATGTGTGTTCTTTTCTTCTTGTGTCTCATGGTTCTACTTTTGCCTTTCTTTGCCATTTATGTTCTTGTAAGATCTTCCTTCAAGTTGTTAAACCTTTTTCGAAGGAACCAACTCTAATACCAATTGAAGAACACAAGCTTATACTGAGAGGGGGGGTGAACAGTATAAGACCACTTTTTACTTTTCTTTCCCAAATAGTATTATCCAATATAATCAATGGCAATATCAATAGCAATAACCAAAGTAATGCACAAATCATCACACACAATAGAGACACCAATTTAACATGGTTCACCCAATGTGGGCTACTCCATGGAGAAAATATTTCACTAAAATTTTCTCAATCAATCTCTTGGGAATCCTTTCCCTATTACAATGTTTATGGACCTCTATATCCAAAGGAGACACCAATCCCCTAATCAAGTTCATGGATCTCTATCCATAGGAGAACTCCTTTCTCCTTAGCTCTGACTGGTGATCTTCTAGAAGAACTTCTGCCCCCACTACTCTGGCTAATGGATCTCTATCCACTTGAAGACACCTGTCCTCACTACCCTGGCTAATGGATCTCTATCCACTAGAGACTATCATCCTCTATACTCTATCACCTTCAAATATCTATCTCAAATCTATACTAAACATAGTCCTTCGATCTAGCACAAATCTGCTCAATCTTTATCTCTGGTCTAGCACAAACCTATCCTCAAATCTGCACAAATATATCCTTAATCTCTATCCTCTGAATCTGTACTAAACATAGTCCTTCGGTCTAGCACAAATCTATCCTCAATATTTATCCTTTGATCTGCACTAAACATAGTCCTTCGATCTAGCACAAATCTATCCTCAATCTCTATCCTCAAGCCTTAACTCAAAGCTTGACTTAATCACAAATCAACTCTACTAGATCTACCCCAAACCTTAACTCAAGGTTTGAACAAATCAATCAATCAACTCTGCTCTCAAGTCTTCTCAAAGACTTATCTCAAATCTACCTTGTAAGCTTCCACAAAATCTCACACTAATCTATCCACAAGTCCTCTCTAGAACTTGTCCAAATCTTCTCTCAATATGTATTGTAAGCTTCCATAAAATCTCACACAAATTTATCCACAAGTCCTCTCTAGAACTTGTCTCAAATCTGCTCAACAAGTCCTCACTAGAACTTGTCCAATCTCATAGAAACATAAGGAGAATTGTTAGAGACTCAATATGTTTCACATTCATCACAATGCTCAATCACTTTCAATCACTCTTTTAGAAACATATAGATAATTGTTAGAGACTCAATATGCTTCACACTCATCACAATGCTCAATCACTTTCAATCACTCTTTTAGAAACATATAGAGAATTGTTAGAGACTCAATATGCTTCACATTCACCTCAATGCTCAATCACTTTCACTCACTCTTTTAGAAACATATAGAGAATTGTTAGAGACTCAATATGCTTCACACTCACAAACTCTCAATCACTTTCAATCTTTCTTTTATTACAGAAACATATAGAGAATTGTTAGAGACTCAATATGCTTCACATTCACCTACACTCAACCTCTCTCTCAAATCAATTCAGAATATAGAACAATTTGTTTCATAGAACTTGAGCTATCACTTCACACATCCACTTGACTAGGCTCAACCAACTCTACTCAATCAATCACTCAATGAAATAATCCTTGCTCACAAATCCTAGTCCAAACATATGAACACTCACTCAAATGTTTCCAACAATGCTTATCAACCAATCTCACATAACAATGATACTCATGTTCTTTGCAAACCCTAGTTCAAGTTCTTCACTCAACTTAATCACTTCAACAACAATGCTTATAAAACAAGGTTTTATCAACAACTCTCAATTCCAGAAAACCTTGAAGCATTAATTAAAAACACACTCAACAATGCTTAACCAAACAATCCTTTTCACTCCAAATTTTCATTCACAACTTTCAACAATCACTCACTAGGAAGAATATGCCCATACCTTTTGTTGGATGTAAAGGTACCTTTAGAAAAACCTATCTCAATCACAATTTCCTTCTTTCCAATTCCAATGGTTAGACACAACAATATCACTTCAACACTTTCTCAAAAATATTCCTTAGACACAAAATAATCACAACTCAATTTATACCTTATTGCTCCCTTTTAAAAATAACACTCATCATACCATACATGAAAAATAATTTCTTTGATACACCTTATAAACTCCAACTTAAAATAATATCCAACACTTCACAAACACCTTACAACTCTTTCCAACCATTAAATCAAATGACATCAAAAAATTTAATTTGCATAACCCTTATAACTCCCCATGCAACCTTATAAACCAAATATAGTGCAAAAATTAATTTTTAATTTTTCAACAACCACTTCCGAAATTTTCGGTGCCTAAATTCCAATGCATACCTTGCTTTCCCCAAAAGGGGTTTCGGCGTGATTCGATCCGCCGTCTCCCTAAGGCCTAAGCGCCTTAGCGCTTGGGAGCCCACCGCGTGGGCTATAGTCCCCACGTGAAGGAAAAAGCACTTCCTCCACCTTATGCCTCGTGCGCCTTTTGACTTCTTCAAAGTCCACTACTCTCTCCACTTCGTTGTAGCACGCGTCGCAAGCAATTCACATTAATTTTTGAACGAAGGCATGGTAAGTTCTAAGGTGGGTGGATCCCCCTTTTTATACACGATTTGATTTTTCTCCCACGTCGGCGCTTTTAGTAATTCAAATTAAAATTCGAATTATGATTTTAATAACCCACCTTTGGGTTAAAACATTAATATAAATTAACTTTATAATTAATATTAAAACTAATTAATAATTAATTTACATAACTTAGGTTAAGTAAATTAAATTATAAATTAATTTATAATAAAAATTATATTAATTAATTTATAATTAATTTAAAACCTCCTTTTATAATATTATAAAAATATTATAATATTATTTACTTGGGCATCTTCTTTTGCACTTTGGTCCACATCTGATCTCCTGAAACCGGGTCTTGATCAACTAAAACTAGAGAACCTAAAACTGATGTTGCCCACTGAACTGCCACTGACTGGTGCTGAAAGCTTGACATCAATGACCACTCACTCTTGACATCAATGACAACTTATCTACTCAAGATGTCCAATATTTTAATCAACACAAGGCCAGTGAACTATATCATTTCATAAAAAAAATTAATTAAAATTTTGGCGTCCATACCTCAACCAACAAGCCTCGTGAGCGCAAGGAGAATCAAAACTGTGACATCTACCAATGCAGTGCCCAAGCCAAGGCTTGGTAACCAGTTGGGCTACCCCAATAGGTAGTAACCACAATGCAGCATGAAATATTTGAAGCACTCCTTTGTCCAAAAGTGTTTTTCTACTCTGCCAAGCAAAACAGAACCTGCTCAAATTCAACTCTGTGATCTTCCTGCCCCTAGTGCCTTAGCGCTAGCTCAACGACTAACTGGGCTAGCCACCTGGTTGAAACAAAATATGTAGCACTACCAATTAATCTCCTTCATTGCACTCTCCAAGGCAATAAAACATGTCAAAACTGGCACCAGTGAGTTTCGAACCTCACACCTTCTTCCTCGTAGTGACTTGGCACAAGTCAAACCACCGCTTGGGCTACCTCGACGCATGATGTCAAGGGGCTATGCTTCTCCTAATTTACTTTCTTTTGCACTCACTGCAATGAACAATCTTCAAATTCACGCTCTTCAAACTTAGCCAAACCAATGTTTAGTGCATTATTTATATGTATATTGTCTCCTTTCACAATGACATCGATGCTCATATTTTACTTTTTGATTTTTGACTTTCATATAGCCTCTAATAAATTTTGGTGCTCTTTCTTTTTAAGCCTTATTTTGATTATAATATTTTAAATCTAAAAGATTTAAATATTATAATCTTTAAACCTTTGGCCCTTGGAAATAAATCTTTGTCTTTAAACCTTTACCTCCTCTTGTGGTCTTTAAATATTTTTCAAGCAATTATAATAAAACCTTGCTCTTCATAATATTTAAATTTGACATTTAAATATTATTAATCCTTCTCTTAGAAAAATGCTTTGGAGATATACCGTGCTTTTGAATTTTGTCCATGCCTTGACTATCATGCACCTTTGACATCAATGAAAAATCAATATTTCCAACAATCTCCCCTTTTTTCATTGATGGAAACCCTTCAAAAAAATATTCTTTTGCTGCAACTGAATTCCAAAACTGCTTCCCCTAAGAAGTTGCTCCCCCTCACTAAATTCTCTCCCCCTTTGACATCAATGGCAAAGGGCTCCTTGGGGCTAAGAATAAGATACTTTTAGCATAGCCCCCTCACCACCTCCTTTCCTTGAGGTGATTAATTATGGGATGGGAGTGAAACTACTCCCAAATTTCCTCTGAGATACTCAAAAGTTTCCTTTGGAAGTGGCTTGGTAAAAATGTCAGCAATATGTTCCTTTGTAGCAATGTATTCCAATTTGACTTGTTGATCAATCACTTGCTCTCTAAAAAAATGATATTTGATTGAAATGTGCTTGGTCCTTGAATGCATCACTAAATTTTTTGAGATATTAATGGCACTTGTATTATCACACAATATGGGGATAGAATGATCATGTTTTATCTTAAAATTACTTAAAGTCTATTTTCTCCATAAAACTTGTGTACAATAAACAACTGCTGCAATATACTCTGCTTCTGTAGTGGATAAGGATATCGATGCTTATTTCTTGCTTAGCCAAGAGACTAAACAATCTCCAAGAAAGAATGCTCCTCCACTTGTGCTTTTTTTATTGTCAATACTACCTGCCCAATATACATTTGTATATGCAGTGAGTATGAAATTATTAAATTTGGGGTACCATAGTATAAAACTCATAGTTCCTTTCGAATACTTAAAGATTCTCTTTACTTCCTATAGATGTGTTTCTTTTGGTGCATCTTAAAATCTTACCACCAATCTGACTGCTTGCATTATATCTAATCTAGTAGCTGTGACATATAGTAAACTTTCAATCATGGATCTATATAATGTCTGATTTGCTTCAGGAGACTCATCGTCTTTACTTAACTTACATCCTGTAACCATGGGGGTACTCATAGGGTTGCAATCCTCCATCCTATTTTTTTCAACATTTCTTTCACATACTTGGTCTGAGAGAGAAATATACCTTTATTTGATTGTGGAATTTGCAACTCAAGAAAGAAAGATAACTCAACAAGCATAGACATCTCAAATTCATTGTGCATACACTTTGAAAATGTTTGACACATCTTGTCATTACTGCCTCCAAAAATAATATCATCTATAAACATCACTACAATCAATAAGTTATTTCCATCATTTTTGATGTATAGATTGCTATCAACTATACCTTTTATGGAACCCTGTTCTTGGAGATACTTCTCCAATATTGAGTACCAAGCCCTAGGGACTTGATTTAGTCCATAGAGAGATTTTTTTAATTTGCATACATAGTCCGACTTATCTGTCAGGTCGAAACATGGTTGCTCTATGTAGACCTCTTCCTCTAAGTAACCATTGAGAAAATCTAATTTTACATCCATTTGATATACCTTGAAGTTTTTGAAGCTTGAGAAAGCTAGAAACATTCTTATGGCTTCAAGACGTGCAACGGGAGAAAATGTTTCTTCAAAGTTAATCCCCTCAACTTGTGCGTAGCCTTTGTACACAAGTCTTGCTTTGTTTCTGACAACCTGACCATCTTCATTCAACTTATTTTTGTAGACCCATTTGGTGCCAATTACATTCTTGTCTTTTGGATGTGGGACAAGTTCCCAAGTTTCAATCTTTTCTATTTGGTCTAACTCTTCTTCCATTGCTTTCATCCAATATTTGTCTTCACTTGCTTCATTGAAATCCTTGGGCTCAACTTTGGATAGCAAGGAAAAATTTGCATGTTCACATGTTCCTACTATCTTTCTCCTTATTTGTCTCTCATATGGATTTCCAATAATTTATTCTCTCGGATGATTCTTTTGCACATACCTGGATGGTGTCTTTGGTGGTGCCCTTTGTGTCTCATCTTATTTAGTTTCTTCACCTTCTTCTTCTTTGCAACTTTCTCCTTCTTGATACATAATTTCTTGAGTTGGTTCTCTTAGATCTATTTCTTCATCGACCCTTACATTTGTACTTTCCACAATTTTATGTGATATTTTATTGTAGCATCTATAGGCTTTACTCTTAGTGGAATAACCAAGGAAAATACCCTCTTCACACCTATAATCAAACTTGCTTAGATTTTCTCTTCTCATCTAATGTAGCATTTGCTTCCAAAATTTTTGAAGTACTTCACAGTAGTTGGTCTCCCTTTCCAAAGCTCATATGAGGTTCTATGGTGATTTATTCGTATTTGAGCTCTATTGATAATGTAAACAATTTTATGAACTACCTCTTTCTAAAACGCATCAAAAATATTAGACTCATTTAACATAGCCCTAGCCATACCCTAAATAGTTATGTTTTTCCTTTCAACTACTCCATTTTGTTGTGGAGTTCTTGCTGTTGAGTATTATATTTTGATTCCATGTTGTTCACAGAATTCTACAAATTCACTTGAAGTGAATTATCCTCCTCTATCCGATCTTAGACACTTGATATTTTTGTCTATTTTATTTTCTACTAGTGCCTTGAATACCTTGAACTTTTCAAATGCTTCTGATTTTTCTTTTAAGAATGTTACCCAAGTCATTCTAGATAAATCATCAATAAATAACATGAACTTTCACCTTATAAACTCTTTGTCCTTGTAGGCCTACATAGATCAATGGGAACTAGCTCCAAGGGTTTGGATGAAGAAAACTCCTTTGATTTGAAACTTGATCGTATTTTCTTACCATGGTGGCATTGTGCACAAATCATGCTTGGGAGTTTTGCTATTTTGGATAAATATCTGACTGCCTGTTTGTTGCTTAGTTTCACTATGTTGTCAAAGTTCAGGTGACCCATTCTTCTATGCCATAACTACCTCTCATCCTCTTGTGATAAAAAGCATTTTCCTCCTTTAGTTTCACTTAACATGTAGATATTGTTTGTAGTTCTACTGATGTATAATAAGCTTTCTTATCTTGGATTTCTTGATCTCACATCCATTTGGGTGAAATGTGAGTATGTGCCCTTGATCACATAGTTGAATTATTCTTAGTATATTGTGCTTCAATCCTTCAACATATAACACATTTTTTGTCCTATATTTTCCATTATCCAAAATTAAAGTCCATTTTCCAACAATTTTGATAGAAGAATTATCACCAAATTTCATTGTTCCTCCATTTATTTTCTTGAGAGAAAGAAATTTGCTTTTGTCACCTGTCATATGGCTTGAAAAACCACTATCAATGTACCATATATTTCCTTCATTCTGCACATGAAGAGCTGTTTGTACCAACATGGAATTTTCCTTTTCTTGTTTCTTTTTCTTTTTCCAAACTTTTGAGGACATCTCCTTATGAACCGTTTGACCTTCCTCTTTCTTGCTTGATTTAGGAAGTTTAGGATATACAATTTTACACCATCTAGATTTGTGCCCAAAATTATTACATTTTTAACACATGACATTGTTATTCATGAGAGGTGCAAAAGATTTGTAATTTCCATTTATGATGTCGATATTATTTTTCACATAGACCATGCAATGTACAACTTTATGACCATATTTGTTACATGAAAAACAATAACCATGGAAGAAATTTTTAAACCTATTTGATTGTCTTGAATGATATGGTCACATGGTTATGTTCCTATGATTGACTTCTGTCCATGATGATTCTCTATCTTCTCCCTCCTTCAATACAACAACATAGGTCATGAGCTCATTTTTACTAACTTTCTTTGGTGTATTTGTTCCTTTTGAGCTTGAATCCTATTTCTGTTTATCTAACATTGTATTTTGTTGTAGATTATCCTTAGAATTTTCTACTTCCTTTCTTAGAGAGTCAACTTCATGTTCCAATTTTCACATTATAATTCTTTCGTCTTTAATTTCTCAACCATAACTTCTTCAATTCTTTTTGTCTCTTCAACCTTCACTTTTACGTCTATGAGATATTATAGAATATTTGGCTTTGTTTCCTAATTCTCTTGAACTTGAGCCTTCAATCCTAAATTCTTCTTTCAAACCCTTTTCAATTCTCCAAGAGCAGCAATAAGTTCCTTTTCCATATCAATTGTGGCTTCCTCTTCATTTTCTGAATCTTTCTTTTTGTTTTCAACCATGGGAGCATCTTCTATCACTTCAATGGCCATGTGTGTTCTTTTAAGATATTCCTTCAAGTTGTTAGGCTTTCACGAAGGAACCTGTTTTGATACCAATTGAAGAACACAATCTTATACTGAGAGGAGGGGTGAACAGTATAAGATAAAATTTTTACTTTTCTTTCCAAAGTAGTATTATCCGATATTAACTATTGCAGTAATGAAAAATGCATAGATTATCACACACATAAGCGACATAGATTTAATGTGGTTCACCTGATGTGGGCTACATCCATGGAGAAAATATTTCTTATAAATTTTCTCAAAAAATATCTTGGGAACCAATTACCTATTACAATATTTATGGATACCAATCCAAAGGAGACACCAATCCCCTATGCTCAATATTGTGGACCTCTATCCACATGAGACACCAATACCATTTGCTTTGGTTCATGGACCTCTATCCATAGGAGATACCAATCCCCTCTACTCTGGTTTGTGGACCTATATCCATAAGAGAAACCAATTTCCTTTGCTCTGGTTCGTGGACCTCTATCCACAAGAGACACCAATCCCCTTTTCTCTAATCTGCTCCAAGCCTTTACATAAGGTTTGCTCATATCTGCTCAACTCTGCTCAAATATTTGCTCAAAACTCTGCTCAAATAAGCTCACTAAACCTACTCATAATCCTGCTTATATCTGCTCATTACTGCTACTCATAAACCTGCTCAAATCTACTCCAAGCCCACAAATAAGGCTTGCTCAAATATGCTCACCAAAACCTGCTCAAATTTGTTTACAAAACCTGCTCAAACCTGCTCACAACTGATCCAAAATATTAAATATAAATAATGCTCATTTATACCCAAAACCAACTATAACAATCCACAAATCTACCATGCTCATCTACTTTCAAAATCAATCATGATGATGCACAAATTGGCTTCACAAATCTGATCTATAACTCTTGCACTTTAATTTCCAATATCACTCAAAACCAATGCACAAGTTTGCTCTCAAAAATTGAATTATAACTTTCATCAATTTGTTTCCAATTTCAAACATAAACAATACATAGGTTTGCTCATAAATTTGATCTATAATATTTCCCAATTTTAATCCAAGCAATGCTCAAACAATCAATCCTTATGCCTCCAAACTTATGACAAGTAAATATATTTTCTTCAACCAAAAACCACCTAGAGAAGGAGTTAGATCACCATACCTCTAAAACTGCCTTGATGATGGTGTGCCTTCAAAACCTGTCGTAAAAATATAATTTTCTTTTCTAGTGCCACTTCAAGATCTGGTTAGCAAATCTCATTTTCAAATCATCCACATTAACCTTCCCAAAAATGTTCACAATAAAGCTTTAAAAATAATACCTTATATCTCTGCTTAAAATATGTAATATTACAACTTTCAAATAATCCACAATACACCTTATATCCCCTTTTATAACATGCAATAATCACGCTTTGCAAACAATACCAAAACCACCTTGTATCTAATTTTCACATGCCAAAAATTACACTTTCAACTAGTCCTTAATACACCTTATAACTCCCTTTCTTAGATAAAATAAAACCAAAAATTTCCCTTTGTTTAATCAACAACTAACCAAAGATCCGCCCATGTGGGGGAGTTGGAGAGGAGTGGGTAGTTGAAACTCTCGTGTTAGAGAGGCCCTAGGTTCAAATCTCTTAATCTCACATGTTTGTGGATATGTTATGTAATAGTTTACTAGGGACCCTATTGGTGGTGTGTTTATCCACCCGCTTGATGTAATAATGAGCTTAATGAAAGATCAACCAACATTTAAAAAAAAAATCAACAACTAACCAGCGACTATATCCTTCTCTCACAAACTTTTGTCCTTATTTTAATCAGCACAAGGCCAACGCACTATATCATTTCATAAAAAATTTCAATCAAAATTTTGGCGCCCATACCTCAACCAACAAGCCCCGTGAGCACAATGAGAATCAAAATCATGACCTCTACCAATGCAGTGCCCAAGACAAGGCTTGGTAACCAGCTGGGCTACCCCAACGGGTAGTAACCATAATACAACATGAAATATTTGAAGCACTCCTTTGTCAAAAAACATTTTTCCACTCTACCAAGCAAAATAGAACCTGCACGAATTCGACCCTGTGACCTTCCTACCCCCAGCGCCTTAGCGCTAGTTCAACTACCAATTAGGCTAGCCATCTTGTTGAAACAAAAGATGCAACACTACTAATTTATCTCCTTCCTCACGCTCTCCAAGGCAATAAAACACATCAAAACTGATGCCAGTGACTTTCGAACCTCACACCTTCTTCCTCGTAGTGACTTGGTACAAGTCAAACCATCGCTTGGGCTACCCTAGCGGATGACATCAAGGGGCTACGCTTCTCCTCCTTATTTGTTGTCATTCACACTCACCGCAATGAACTATATTCGAATGCACGCTCTTCAATATTAGCCAAACCAATGTTTAGTGCATTATTTATATGCATATTGCCTCCTTTCACAATGACGTCGATGCTCATATTTTATTTTTTGATTTTTGACTTTCATATAGCCTCTAATAAATTTTGTTTTTAAGACTTCTTTTGATTATAATATTTTAAATCTAAAAGAATTTAATATTATATTATTTAAACCTTGGGCCCTTGGAAATAAATCTTTTTCTTTAAACCTTTGCCTCCTCTTATGGTCTTTAAATATTTTTCAAGCAATTATAATAAAACCTTTTAAACCTTGTCCTTCTTCATAATATTTAAATTTGATATTTAAATATTATTAATCATTCTCTTAGAAAAATACTTTGGAGATATACCTTGCTTTTGAATTTTGTCCATGCCTTGACTATCATGCACCTTTGACACCAATGACAACTCAATATTTCCAACATATATTGCCCTAGAAACCCTAAAGTGTAAAGACTCTCCTCCATAGTAGTTACTTCTTATGCTACCCTAAAAACCCTAAATTGCTATGGATTTCCTCCATCCTCATTTTCTTATTGTGTTGCTCTTGAAACCCTAAAGTGCAAGGGATAACCTCTACACTACTTTTATTTCTATTTCTAGAAGAGAATTTTATACTAGAAAAAATGAAGATAATTTGCCTTGAATAAACTTGACCTCTTATATTATATTTAATTTAAAAATTTCTTCCACATCTTCATTTGCACTTTTAATTCCTTTTGAATTTGAATTTGCACATTGTATTTTCTCATACCTTGTATCCTTCTTTGTTTCTTCTTTCTTTTCCTTTATTTGGAGTGGAATATGCTTGATCTAATCTTAGCTTATATAAAAGTATGATTTCCTTGCTTCATATTGAAGTTTGTCTCATTACCAATAATTCCTGTCTCTATCTTCATCATTTTCATTTTTCAATCTATTACCCCATGTCTAGTCTCATAACAATTACAACATCAAAATGCAATGTTTTCTTAATCCAATTATTGATCATATTCTCTTGATTTAGATATAATATTAATGGGTTATGTCAAAGGATTTGAAATATTCAGAACGACACATATCCGAGTATGCTTTAGCACCTTAGTGGTTGGTCCCTCCTTGATGAATTCTCCTAGGGTATTTTCAATATTATTCAAAACATCGTTATTGATAAGCTAATATGGAAGTCCAAGAAGCCTAACCCACACTAAAATATTTTAATAGTTTACGTCTTGAATTTTTTTTTTATCTTCATGGTCTTAAATAAAAGGTATCTCTCCCCTAAGCCATGGTCCACCATCCATTATTTTATCTCTAATTTTTGAACTAGAAACGACAATGAGGAAAAAACCTCTAAGAAAAATCATAGCGTAATTTGAACTCAATCCCCATTTTTACTTAATCAAATTTTGAACCTCCAAAAACCCTAGCCAGTATCCATGGAACTTACATATTATACATGTACTTCTAAGAACCGTTATCGCATGTTCGATCATCTCATCCTTAATAATCACTTATGGTGTAACATTTGTTCCCTGGATTAAACTTACCATATATTCACTCTTCCTCTTATCTCCAACTTGGACATCCATGCTTCTAGGTAGGGCATCCTGACTTCCCATTAGGGCTTTCAAATATGGCTTGTCTTTCGTGCTACCTAGTGGGGCTCACTTCTAGCTCATATTCGGTCCTGTATCACAATGACTGAACATAAGAATGAAATATTTTTCATAACTACCTTATATTTTAACAAATAGATTTATTTTGTAACATAACTTTTAGAAAAGTCAACCCATATCTAAACACAAGGTAACATGAAATATAATTAAAAAATAATTATTATAATCATAAAATACAAAGGAATTTTTACACATTTTTTACAAATACAAATTATTAAAGTTAGGATAATCATATCAAATGGAATAGCTAAATCAATAAAATTCCTCTACTTTCAAGGAGAAGGCCTTGGCTTTGAATCTTCCTAAGCAATACATGCATAATATTCAAGTTGTTATAGTACCACTATGTGGTCATGATGTAATACAAGTGGAGATCATTTCAATCCCATAAAACCAAATTAAAATAAAAGGAATATCATTATATTTATAAGCGAAAAGTTCAAATCAAAATTTTACTACAATTAAAATATTAAAAAAATTATAAAGAAAATAATATTCACAATAAGGTATGGATGTTGATGGGCAATTGTTAAAAGCAATATGCGACAAATGCAAATAGGATGGGTAATTTTTAGAAGAAAAAAATAATTAGGTTTCTAGACTATTTTGCAAGAGAGAGGAAAACATCAAAGTTAGGGTTATAAATGTATATGCTCCAACCATAGTTACTCATTGTGAAAGATGTTGGAAGGACCTTAGCATATTCATATTTGTGATCTAAGGATTCTTGGGATGATTTCAACATTGTTCTATCTCCTTTCGAAAAGAAGTTTGGTACTCCAATATGGTCTAAATCAATACAAGATTTCCTTTATTTGTTAATTTAAATAGCACTTACGATGTTAGTCCTTTAAATTTTTAATATACATGGGATAATAGGCGCATTGGGTAAACTCATATAGAAGAAATATTGGATAGATTCTTGTTATCCAATACATGGCTGCAAATAAAGTATACAATCTCTTCAAATATTTTATTGTGAGTAGTATTAGATCATAAATCTATTCTTTTGACTTATGATTTACCCATTAATGGTCATCCAAAACCATTTTTCTTCTAGTCTATGTGGCTCCAAGACCCCAATTTCTTTCATATGGTTATTTTTTTTGAAAAATAATTTGAAAAAATTATATTAAAACAAAATCATTTATAAGTTGGGATGAGACTCCTCCCAACCTTAGTTGAACAAGACACTTGTTTACAAGAATAAAAGAATATTTGCATTGGAGCCAAATATCCTAAACCATTTTTCTATAATGGTTATTCAAATTATCTAAACACTGGATTTGCTCACCAACTTGCCTAATACTATCATCCTCAATAGCCATGTAATTGTGCCACTAAACCCCTACCTCCTTCTCAGTGCCCATTTTAACCAATAAGTCTACCACTTTATTTATATCTCTACTCACATAAACTAGAATCACATCATCTAATTCCCTCCACAATTCCTAAATTTGGGTGATAAGAATCCTCAAACTCCATATCTTCAAAGAAAAGTTCCTCATGCAATCTAGAGCCCCTACCGATATTTAAGAATCTAATTCTAGGATTATCCTTTTTGTCGTGTTGTCCAAATAGAATCATATTTGATAACTAAGGCTTCTTCTTCATTATTAGTGGCCCTTCCTAGATCTTGTAGTTCCCAATAGAGCACTATCCCAACATGATTCCTACATACCACTCTAATTCTAGCTCTACCCAGATTACCTTTTGCAACTCCATCAATATTAATTTTAATCCAACCTTCTAGGGGTGGTTTCCAACTAGCACTGTCTTGCCTCTCTTACACTTCAACTTCCTTCTCCATCATCTCTATATCATCCTAAGTTTCCTCTTTAGCATACATTACCATAATTTTTGTGACTTTTCTCCAAATGACCTACCAAACGTCATCTAAGAATGAAAAGGTTTCTCTAAAAATTCTATTATTTCTCTCCAACCACACTTGCCACCAAATGAAGTTTAATCTAAGCTTCCAAACGATACAAAGAGCTTTAGATTTAAATCTACCCCTCTTCCATATTTCCCAAATATTAATCCAATTCAAATCACCATTGGTTCAAATTTTATAAGATAAAAACCATCGCTCCCAAATCTAGCACATGAATGGGTACTCAAACATCAAGTGGTTAGATGTTTCCTTGCTCTTGTAGCATAAAATACATTGAGATGGACCAATGATTCCCCTACGTCTCAAATGATCAAAAGTAAGAATTCTATTATGTATGAACTACCAGACAAAAAAGTTTACTTTCAACCAACCCTTGTACTGCCAAATATTTCTCTAATCCTTAACCTAATATGCATGAGAAGGAGGTTCTGGAAGGATATTATCATATCTATCCTTCACTTTGTAGACTCCAAGGCTCCCATGGCCCCAAGATAATTCATCATCCTCATCTCTACCTATGAGAAATCCTTTTTTCAAGATTTTAGTCATGATGAGTGTCAATTTTGGAGGGATTATAATAATCCACTCATCCAAATTATTAAACTATTTAAACTTATAACCCTCCACTAACTAGTGTTGAAATAATTTTCAATCTGGACCCAGTCCTTACTTTCCATGGTTGTTTTTACTTATTGTAGTTATGGAAATTCAATAATGATAGGTGGGTATTGATCCCATGAATCTATCTAAAATCATGCCTTCTCCCCTCTCCTCACTTTCCAAAATAATCCATATTTTACTACCTAAGATTCTAACTTTAGAGCCTACCACACTAAGGACCCATTACCATCCAAAGGGAAATGACTCACCTCATTCGGGTTCACCTATCCCAAATATTTACTAGTTAAAATTCTACTAAATAAAGAAGTTGGTTAGGAAATCCACCTCTAGTAAAGCTTTCCAGCCAAATATTTATAATTTAAATTTGATCTCCTTAGTTCAAAACCTCCCTTTACCTTGGGCTAGCTTACTTTCTTCCAATATACTAAGGTCCATTTCCTCTCTCCTTTTACTCCCCCCATAAAACTTTTCTATCCATCTTTTCCAACTATTTCCATATGGTATGTGAGGTAGCAAGGATAGAAATTTATAAATTGACATAGCCTGAATGAATTACTATAAAAAAGTTAATATACCCCCATAGCTTAACCTTTTGTGAGACCAATGCTTATTTTTTTCTTTGATACAATCCAAAATATTCCTTCCAATATCTATTTTCAGTTTTTTAAAATGCAAAGGGATCCCCACATATACCACTGGGAGAGAAGTCCTTGTGAATCCCAAGATCTTCAAAATTTTATCCTGAAGCCTTTGATCAAGATTAAAAAACACCACTTTGGATTTTTTTATCATATATGACTTGGTTTGTGGTCCTAAGGTAAACATTAAGAGTATCTCTAATAATTCTTGCTTCCCTGAAGTTGGCCACTCCCACCAATCCTATGTTAACCATAAAATGTAGGTGAATCAAAACTTCCTCACCTACCTTGATACCTATTAGAAAATATTGTTGTCTTCTCCTCAAGACGAGTCTACCCAAGCCTTCAACTAATATGAGAAAAATATAAGGGGAACAAGGATCTCTTTGATGAAGGCTTTGAGTAGCTCCAAATTATTATGAAGGAAGGCCTTTGATTAACACCGAGTATGTCAGAGTAGAAACACAAATTATGGCCCATTCTATCCAATCTTTAGAGAAACTAAAAGTTTCCATCATCCTTGATAAGAAGCTCCACTCCATCCTATCATAAGCCTTTGACATATCCAATTTTATGAACATTCCTCTATTGCTAAATTTTTGCATTGATTTGATTTCCTCTTGAGCTAGAACCACACCATCCAAGATTTTCTTGCCCTCTACAAAACCTTGTTGCTCCAAGGAGATAATTCTATGTGGGAGAGGTTTTAGCCACTCAATAATTACCTTTGTGATTATTTTATATATGACATTGCATAAGGTAATAGGTCTATAATCTAAAATATGCACCCCTCCTCCCCTTTCAAAATTAAGGTAATGAATGTATGATTTAATGATTTAAGCATTCTTTTACTACCTCTGGGCGCCTCTATAACAATTATTACATGCTTCTCTAAGTTGTCCTAAAAGGTCTAAAAAACTCAATTGGAAAGCCATCTACACCTGGTGTTTTTCTAGTACTCATTCCAAAGACTACTTTCTTCTGTTCCTCTCTATCAATGGGTTTAAGTAGGGCCCAATTTTATTCTTTAGAGATAATAGGGGGTACGGTAGAAAGAACTTCTTTTTGAGCTTGTTCATCTTGCACCATACTTTTATTAAACATTTTAGCAAAATAATCCATTGAATGGAAATGCATACATGGGATTGTATCAAAGAAGTACCCGTTTTCATCCTGAAGAGATTCCATCTTGTTTATCTATCTCCTAGCACAAACAAACTGATAGAAAAGTTTAATATTTTTGTCACCTTCTAATAACCAAGTGGTTCTTGCTCTCTTTTTCTAGTTGATCTCCTCTTGGTTGTCAATGTCCTCAACTGCTTTACGCAATGTATCATCTTCTTCTTTGAGCTGCTCTAGAACATATTCCTTCCCTGAAGTGTTTTTTAACCTCATCCCATTTGGCCACCAATGGAGCTCTTTAGACCTGGAAGTCTGTCTTGAAAGCTTACCTCCATTGTTTTAGTTGATCCTTGGCATAATGAAGCTGCTTGTGGAATCTAAACATTGTTATCCCATATATCGGACATCCCTCTTCCCACCATTGTGGAATTTTCTTTTGAATTTCCTCTTTTTGTAACCAAAAGTTTTCAAATTTGAATGGTTTGTGATACTACTCTATCTTGATCCCCCCTTCCAACAAAATGGGGAAATTGGACCCTCAAAAATCTAAAATTTTAGATTCTATTTCACAAATACCTCCTTTCAAATCAAAAAATGGTCTAACTTTACCTTCCTACCATGTGGCTCCATCTTATTAGTCCAAGTATAGTTGATTCGAGGACATTTAATATCCACCAAGTGTAATGCATGGAATTGGGTAATAATACGTCAATCCCTTGGATCGAAAATTGGGGTTACCCATTCCTAATATCTAGATGGTAATTTAGTGTTAAAATCCCCAAAAATAATGCAGTCTAACTCCTCCCTCGAGACTCTTATATTATCCACCACTTTCCATTGATGAATTTAACCATATAGGTTTTGAGCCCCATAAAAATTTGTGATTAGAACCTGTTTAGCTGTCACATTGTTCCTAAAATGTGTTGTGAGGACACCCCTCCAATCTATATGTTCTATTTCCATCCATTCAAGAGATTTCCAAAAGGTAACTATCCCTCCTGATGCCCCTTGGGAAGCCACTTCCATATGACCAACACCCCTCCAAAGTCTATTTATTGTTTTACACATAAGATCCAATGACATTTTTGTCTCCTAGATAAGCAAAAAAACTATTTTACTTTTTTCTAAGAGTCTTTGAATAGCAAATTGATGGGTTCTACTATTTAAACCTCTAATATTCCATGATTGTATAATCATTGGTTACCTTGAGACCAGTAAGAATCTATTTGCCTCACTAATACCCCAATGATCAATATGTCTCCTTGAATGTCTATCAATTCCTTATTTGATTTCTACCCACTCCTTGAGAGTTGATATTTTTTAATCTCTTTTCCACTTGAGTTATCCCTAGAGTTAGATTTTCTCTATTCTATTTTGCTATACCCATGATGACATCATTAATTATCGGTTGCTCTTGGTTATGCACTATCAATGCCCTTGCAATCTTTGATTGTGGTAACTCACTACACTCTATTACCTGTTTTAAAGAGGGCTTGAACATGGCTATTATTGTTTTCATTATTCTAATCCACTCCTTCCATTAATTGTTCTTCTTCCTCGTCCACTAGTGTCTTGAAGATCTCATATCTATTTGAGGGCTTGAGTTGGGTTTGCTCTTTGCCATATTTTTTGTTTTGTCTTCTTTTGGGCTATTCAAAATCATCTCCCTATGCTTCTATACCCTGAGAAATTTTGGTTGTTTCTTTATTGACTATTTATTTAATCTCCTTAGGAAAATTCAACATTCCTAAAGGAGCCTCCATTTTTGTGTCCATATTTTTAGGCAAGAATAGGCCAAATGCCCATATTTATGGCAACCTCTACACCTAAAGAACAACACCTCATAATCCAATTGCTAAATCTAATATAGTCCTGCAAGTTCGAGTTCAACCTCTATTGACAAAGGTTGGTTAAGATCTATTTCCATGCATAATCTAGCATAAATGGTTGTGTTTCCTTTCAATATGTCTCTAGAAACACCCCAATATCTTCCAAGGGAATTATCGATGATTTACGATACCTTCTCACTCCAAATTTCCATTGGCAATGCATACAAATAGATCCAAATTGGGACAACAGTAGGTTTAATTCGAGAATCAAATCCCACTATCTAGGGCTGGAAAAATAATCATGTTGGACCATGATTCCTCTTTTCTGATTTGGAAGATCTACTTCTATCGACAAGTAAGGAAAAACTAATAATAAAATATCCATTACTAATAAACCATAAAGAATACTCACTAAGGGGATCCTAGTTTTACCAAATCGAGGAACGCAAAAAATTTAGGATAGGGTGATTACCCATTAATTTACAAATGTCTTTAATATGGTTATGTTATGGTGGGATGAAGCAAATTTTGAAGGATCATATATGTGCAAGTTTTTTCAAGAGATGAAATATTTAAAGAAGTAAATAAAAATTTGGAATACCAAATATTTGGTGGCATTTTTAAAGGAAAAAAAGTTGAATCTAAGCTCAAAAATTTACAAGAGATAGAATAAACTAATGGAATGGATCAAGATTATTATCTGAAAGAAAAATAATTACTTTTTATTTTGGAGAACAAGGGGTTGTACTTAGGTCCCCCAGCCTTGAAAAATTACAACTCTCTTCTTTAGATCTTGAGAGTTTATAAACATATTCAATTCTCATCTCAATTGAGTTGCTATAGCTAGAAACCTACATAAAATGTCTGAATTCTTGATTTTCATTTTCTAAATCTTTTTTAATTTTTTGTGTGAAAACAAATATTCTAGAATTCAACATATTAGTAGACTAATATTTTCAAAACATCGCACTATTATAGTCTCCTTTACTAGTTCACCTCTACTATCTATGCATTACATCTTAGTAGACTAATATTTTCAAAACATCGCACTATTATAGTCTCCTTTACTAGTTCTAGTTTGCTAGTTTCCTTCCCAAAGAATAAGTGAAATCACAAAAATTATAATAAATAGTCTATATGAAAGCACATTAATGTTGTAAAATAAAGTAGATATTACCAATAGAAAATATTAAAGTAAATCTTAATCATTATTTGAATCAGGCAATCAACATTTTCTTGTCAACTTCAACTAAACTTACTACTTCTTCTAACCATGGAGAAGAAAGTTTTACTTCACGATCCTCAATTAAAATACCTCTATTGGCTATCCTATCTACACATTTGTTTCCTCCCCTTAACGAATGTGTAAAACTGATTTATTCAAACTCTATATCAAGGTTGATCCGTAAAGAGCCAAAACTTGACTCTTTCCTCAAATAGATCAAATATTTTTCTTAATCCTTCAACTTAGGTTAGTTAAATATATCCATGCTTAGAATTTATGCTTTAGATTGTATGTGATATCTGATCTACTTATCAAATTGAAATTAAAACTCAAATATTGCAGAAATGAAAACACACATACAATCATAAATTGCAAGAGGACACAAGATTTTAATGTGGAAACCCCAAAATGGGTAAAACCATGGCATAAATAAATTGGATAAATTGTTATTAGGATTCAAAACTGATACAAATCCTTACTGATATTCAGTTGGTTGTATTCTTTAGCTTGTTCTCCCCAATATCTACTCTTGCTTCTTCCTCCTCTACCTCTCGGTTCTCCCATTGCAGATGTAGCAATCAAACCCTGACAATGTGTTGTCCAAAAATCCCTCACAATGTGTTGTGCAAAAATCCCTCACAATTTGTTTTCCAAAAGAAAAACCCCCTTCAACTTATTAGAGTGTTAGTATTTATAACCCACTCATTCTTTTCTTAAATGAATGTTGGTACTTATAACAAGCCCATTTTTTTAAATGAGTGTTGGTATTTAAAACCAACCCCTTTTCTTAAATGAGTGTTGGTATTTATAACCAAACCCTTTTCTTAAATGAGTGTTGGTATTTATAACCAACCCCTTTTCTTAAATGAGTGTTGGTATTTATAACCCACTCATTGAATTTTGGAAGTTACAACCAATTTTCTATCCTTTTGAATAACCATTTTTTGACTACCATAACTTTTTATGCTGACCTCCATTTTTTGAGAAACCACTCTAGAAATACACTCCTCAAAACCAGCTTTCTAATGGTACTAGTTTTGTCCAATTTGACCTAGTAACGAAGAAGTTACGACCTTTTAAAGATGCCCCTGTAAGCAGTTTTGAACACGTCAACCCATACATTCTAGGACTTCATGGAGTTCAGTAATTTGGCCATAACTTTGGCCTCATTTGTCCATTTTGAGTGATTCAAAAAGTGTTAGAAATATATTTCTGAGACACACATCATGGAGCCATCCACATTCACCCAAATTCCATGAATTTTACCTAGAATTTGAAAACATAGACCTTACTATATTTATCCTCCATACTCTGTTCCAACAAGTGTTGATTGCTCCAAAGCAAGGATTTTATCCGGAGCTCCTTCCACACTTCCTATAGATGACCTTTTAGTTGGTCTCCTAATCAAGACCTCCCCCATTGGAGGATTTTGGTCCCTCAAAATCATATTTATTCAAATGGGGATATTGTTTCTCCACTTGCTTCTTGGAGATCCACTTTGCCTTGCTTAGCATTTTCCCCTTAGGACATACCAACCATAATTCTTCCTATCCTTGGTGTGTTGTCCATATTTTCCTATCCAAAATTAAATCTTTTGCTACCTCCTCAAACTCAGCTAAGACTAAATCATCCAACTTAGGCAATATTGGAGCATCTTCTCTCTCATCCAACAAAGAGGGCTCAAACAACTTCAGGTTTTCCACATTGACAACAAAGTACATTTGCATATAACTTGGCAATTTGAGTTGGAAGGCATTTGGCCCAACCTAGCCTAAAATTTTAAATGGACCATATTTGATAGGCTTCAATTTCTTACCTTCTCCCTTCAATAGTTCCTTTCTTAAATGCAACCATACAAGATCTCCCACTTGGAAATCATGAGCTACCCTATGTTTGTCATGGTATTCCTTATAGTGCTACTGATTTTACTTCAATTTCTCCTCTATTTTTTGTTGTATCAACTGAATACATTGAATGAACTTCAATGCTTTCTCTCCTTCTGATTTTGAGCTACTTGGATCTTGCCCACTCTCAAAGGCTCCATCAAAAGGTGAATGAGGTAGAAACCCATAACACACCTTAAATGGTGATAATCCCATAGATGAATGTATTGCCCGATTGTAGTAGTATTGGACATACGCTAGACTGTCATCCCATGTCTTTGGATTCCATTGATTATAGCCCCTCAACAAGTGCACAATTGTCCTATTGACCACCTTTGTTTATCCATTCGTTTGTGGATGAAATTTTGTTGATCTCTTTAGCTTAGTGTCCAAAATTCCCCATAATGCAAGCCAAAATTTATTGAGAAAGTGAGTATCTCTATCTAAAATGATACTCTTAGGTAATCCAAAATGAACAAAAATATGTTCAAAAAATAGTTTGGTTGTACCTTCTATTGTAATAGTTTTCTTACAAGGCACAACAATTGCCATTTTACTAAATCTATCCACTATAACAAACATATAATCATTACCTCTCTGAGTGGTTGGCAATCCACCCAAGAAGTCCATTGAAATACTCTCCCATGGCCGATTAGGAACTGGTAAAGGTGTGTACAGTCCTAATTTGTGGTTGTTGGGTTTGCTTGTGCTATAATTTGCACATCCACAAATAAAGTTAGACACATCATTCTGCATATTGGGCCAATAGACATATTGTTGTAGGTTAGCTACTATTTTGTGCATACCAAAATGACCAAAAACTAGTGATGTGTGAGCTTCCCTTATCAACTATAAGTGTTTGTCTCCCTTGGGCACACATAATTTTCCCCCTTTGAATAACAAGTCATTTTCCAAATGAAAATCCTCATTGGATTTGCCATGCACTTCATTTTTTCACCTCATTTGACTCAATTATAAACTACCTATATAGTCCAATATTAGGTAGAGGTGAATCAGGTAAGAGTTGAATTTCATGCTCCACTTCTCTCTTTGGTGGTAAGCCTTTTGGTTCTTGCATCAGTTGGCTAAATATTTGTAGCAATCCCTCTAATTCCTTCTTTTTTTGGGGAGTATAGTTGGTTGCTTCCACCTCCTTACTAAACTGCATGTTACTATTTGTACCTCTTATCATCAATAGCATGAATCTCTTGCTTACATTCACCAAATTCTTGGCCTACTGCACTGTCACAAGCTAGAATTTCTTTTCCAACCCACTAGGATTAATCACATATGTGATTCCACATTTATTCAACTCCCAAACATTGTACCTCCACTTAAATAAAGCATCTCTTTCCCATAAATATGGGCTACCAAAAATTACTTGGCAAATATCAAGAGGTACTACATCACAAGTAATTGCATCATGAAATTTATTTTTGATAGAAAATTGCAAAGTACATTGCTTGGTTACCTGTAGCTCCACGTCCTTCTGCACCCATACCAATGGGTATGGTTGTGGATGATCCACAATCTTCAATCCCAGATGCTTCACTAGATCCTCAAAAATTAAATTCCTTTGGGATCCACTATCAAACAATGTTGTAACTTTTATCCTCTACACTTGTATGTAGACCCAAAATAACTCCTCTTTCTTGGCCTCTAAAGCTTGTTCCTCCTTCTTAGAGGTCTACTCCTACCTTAAAGGCTTAATTTTGGTAGCACACACTACCTTTCCTTCATCCTCTTCCTCAAAACACCCTTCTTCCTCCTACTCAACCTTTTTGGTAGAATTAGTAGATTTCTTCTTTCCCTTGTTCCACCATTTTGGCCTCTTTTTAGGGTGTAGCTTCCAATAGTCCTCACTTGAATGAGTGTCAACATTACATTCCTTGTAATATTTTTCACCCTTTTGTGATTTGGTGGTTGTAGCCCTTGATTTCTTCTTGCCTTTACTACTAGAACCCTTGGTTTTCTCTACAAGCTTGGAGGGTTTAGATGAAGTTGATGCCTTATTATCTTTTATTGGATTTTTGACCCTCATTTCTAGGTATGTGGCTTTAATGCATACCTCATCAATGTCCTTGGCATCAAATAATGCTAGTTCTATCTTGATCTGATAAGACAAGCCACACTTATATTTCTTAAAAATTTGAGGATCTCAAAGATTAACGCCCATTAACACGACTTGTTTTCTAAATTCCATGGTGTATTCTTGGACTTTTTGGCCCTGCATCTATCTCAAAAATAGCCATATCTCCTCCATATTCTCTTGATATCCAATAGGATAAAACTAAGCTCTTATAGCCTTCACAAATTTTGCCCATGTTTCTACAATTGGCTATTGATTTCTTGCCAATCCAGTTGAGTATGCCTCCCACCATGTGAGAGCATGGCCACCCAATTTCAATCTAGCAAAGTTGATCTGCTATACCTCTATATAAGACTTAGTACTAAAGTAAACCTCTAATTTCTTTAGCCACCCATCTAATTTTTTAGGATCTAACTCCCCTTCATAGGCTGGAATATCAATTTTAACCTCCATTTTAAATGGATTTGTTGTCAAGGGTTGTGATGAGACATTCTCAAGCTGTTTGGAGTGGGATCCTTCAACCTTCTTTTATTTCTCACCATTGGAAGCACTAGAATCAATATTAAATTTTGAATCTGATTTCTTCCTTCCCTTCCTTGATTTTCTTTCTTCTTTAGAAAGCATCATCTCCATCAAGCTTTGGAGAGTGTCTTCCATTTCAAGAAATCTTCTCTTGAATTCCTTGTTGGACATTGTTGGAGAGTTAGGTTTTGATTGTTCTACCATTTTCTTAGATATGATCCTTCTTCTCCCAATATCTGGGTTGTATGGGGCTAAGTCATTTCCTTGAGATCTTTTACCTTGCATACACAATTCTTCAGAAAAAACTTGCTCTGATATCAAACTTGATCCATAAAGAGCCAAAACTTGACTCTTTCCTCAAAAAGATCAGAGATTTTGCTTAATCCTTCAACTTAGGTTAGTTAAATATATCCATGCTTAGAATTTATACTTTAGATTGTATGTGATATATGATCTACTTATCAAGTTGAAATTAAAACTCAGATATTGCAAAAATAAAAACACATACGCAATCATAAATTGCAAGAGGACACAATATTTTTATGTGGAAACCCTAAAATGGGTAAAACCATGGCCCAAATAAATTGGATAGATTGTTATTAGGATTCAAAACTAATACAAATCCTTACTGATATTCAGCTGGTTGTATTCTTTAGCTTGTTCTCCCTAATATATGCTCTTGCTTCTTCCTCCTTTACCTCCTAATTCTCCCACTGTAGATGTAGCAATCAAACCTTGATAATGTGTTGTTTGAAAAGTCCTCACAATATTTTGTGCAAAAAGCTCTCACAATGTGTTGTGCAAAAAATCCCTCACATTGTGTTGTCCAAAAAAAAGGCCCCCTTCAACTTTTTAGAGTGTTGGTATTTATAACCACTTATTATTTTCTTAAATGAGTGTTGGTATTTATAACTAGCCCCTTTTCTTAAATGAGTTTTGGTATTTATAACCAACCCCTTTTCTTAAATGAGTGTTGGTATTTATAACCAACCCCTTTTCTTAAATGAGTGTTGGTATTTACAACCCACTCATTGAATTTTGGAAGTTATAGCTAATTTTCTATCCTTTTGAATAGCCCTTTTTTGACTACCATAACTTTCTGTGTTGACCTCCATTTTCTAAGAAACCACTCTAGAAATACACTCCTCAAAACTAACTTTCTAACGATACCAGTTTCATCCAATTTGGCCTAGTAATGAAGAAGTTATGGCCTTTTAAAGATGCCCCTATAAGTAGTTTTGAACACGTCGACCCATACATTCTGGAACTTTTTGGTTTAGTAATTTGGCCATAACTTTGGCCTCAATTGTTAATTTTGAGCGATTCAAAAAGTGTCAAAAAGATCTTTCCAAGACGCACATCATGGAGCCATCCAAATTCACCCAATTTCCATGAATTTCATCTAAAATTTGAAAACACAGACCTTACTGCATTTGTCCTCCATACTCTATTCCAACAAGTGTTGATTGCTCTAAAGCAAGGATTTTATCCGGAGCTCCTTCCACACTAATAGATGACCTTTTAGTTGGCCTCCTAATAAAAGGTCTTGAATTTCCACAATATATCTTGCATGTTCCATGGAGCCTTTGCTTTCCTCAAAATTGCATTTATTACTATGAGTGAATCACCTTCCATCCATACTTTGTTCCATTTCATTTTTTTGCATATTTTTAACCCTTCTAAAGCCACCCAAGCTTCAAATTCATTATTTATATTAAATTCACTATTGAAAGTGTAATGAGATAAAATATATCCTCTATTATTTCTAATCATTCCTCCTCCTCTTGCTAGTCTTGGATTTCCTTTAGAGGCTCCATCAAAATTAAATTTGACGAACTCCACATCTAGTGGTTTCCACTTTATATTATTTGCATTCTTTTTGTTATCCTATACCCAACATCATAATTCCATTTGATGACTTGAATTGGGTATAGGAGAAACAAAAAGAAGGATTCAAGTCATCAAATCTTCCTTTTTATTACCTCTAAACTGCTTTCCTTTCCTTTAAATATTCTTATATTTCTTTCTAGCCATACAATCCAAAGTATTGTATCTTTTAATATATCCTATATTGTTTGTAAAACCTCACTTTTAAAAGTGCTTTACCATTGCTTTAACCATTCTTCAATTTTGTCATTCATCACCATGCATTTACCAAATATATTAAGAATCCATTGCCATAGTTTCTAGACTATTGAGAAGTGTCCCAACAGATGGTCTATACTATCTTCCTCATTTTTTACAAAGAACACATTGTGAGGGGCCATGAAAATCAAGGTTATACTAGGATAAAAATCTTCTATGACCTACTATCCAAACACACATTTTGAGTTTAGGAATGCATGGGCTATCCCACACATCTCTCCATATTCTTGTGGTATTCCTATTTTGTTATCACTTTACATTATATCAACTTCTTGTTGTGCATTCTCCTGAGCTATTCAACTCCTAGATCAACTTATCCTTGGCTCCCCTCAGAATAATAATTGTTTTTATCTTTCTAATCAATTGCCTCCTAGCATCAATGTCTTGTATACTTATAAAAATATCTTCTTTCCATTTGTATCTTCCTTCTTGATCCTTATACAAATTTTTTGAAACCCTATCACCATATTTATCTTGAAGTAATCTCATCCATGGTTTCAAAATTGGATCTAGATTGAGTGGTTTTTTATCACACCAAGTATCAATCCAAATAGAAATATTTTACTCAGTTTCCACCACCCATATTAAATATTTAATCACTAGATCAATTGATTTTTTAAAACTGTTCCATAATGTAGAACCATTTGGTAGAGAGAATCTAGTAAATATTAAGTTTGGGTCATTGGGATCTACACACTTAGAAGAATTTTTGTCCATTGTAGTTGAATCTCTTTGTACAATCTTCAAATTACTTTTCCAATAAGAGATAAGTTTGCATCCATAAGATCTCTTAAATCGAGACCTCCCCTAGTTTTATCATTGCACACCTTGTTCCATTTTACTAAAGGAAATTTCATTTTATCATGTAATCTTAGCCATAAAATGACCGTATAATATAGATTAAACTCTTTTCTATCGATTTTGGCACAGCATACAAGTACATAGAATATGTTGGAATAGCCTATAAGACTAATTTAATTAGTTGCACTCTTCCTGATAATAATAACCATCTACCTTTTCATACTGGTAGTTTATTCTAAACTGAACTTATAACTGGATTCCATATATCTATCCTCATTCTCCCCTCAATAAGGGTATCCCTAGATAAGTTGTTGGTAAATTTACCTCCTCCATTTGAAGTAACCTATATATCCTTGCTTTTATTTAATTTAGGGTGTTTAGGAAGTAAATTTTGGATTTTCTCCTCTTAAATGTT
The DNA here is from genome assembly GCA_028583015.1 of Wollemia nobilis. Lineage (NCBI taxonomy): Eukaryota > Viridiplantae > Streptophyta > Pinopsida > Araucariales > Araucariaceae > Wollemia > Wollemia nobilis. Next base: position 2,762,118 of record JAQPPZ010017240.1, on the reverse strand, counting down.
TTCCCTCATGCTCTTTCATATTCCTTTAATAAGTGTAGACACTAAAATCATGTCAATCTGATTAGACTGCAATGATGCACTCTTATCAACACCATATGGCCCCATTGGGCAACCCTCAGGGGTTAAATAGTGGTCCTAACCACTTTTGGGAAGGTTTACCCCACTTTTGGGAAGTTTTGGGCCATGTAGCCATGGTCGTCCCACCCTAGGATGACCATAGTTCATGGTCATCCCACCTAGGGATGGCCACCAACAACCATCCCTGGGTGGGATGGCCATGGCCTAGGCCCCTCAAAAATTCAAGGGTGAGATAAATGGCAATCAAATTCTACCATTTATCCTACCCAATGATTTATGATAGATTGAGGGCCTATCAAAGCCATCACAACCTACAAATTGGAGGCCTCTTCCACCCAATGCATGGCAAGGGTTTTGACAAGTGGTGGCACCTACCTTGCATGCCCTAACTTGCCCATTTGACCCTATGGCCCTCTTGGGCTATAAATTGGAGTCTTTCCACCCAATTTCAAAGAGAGGTCTTTGCAATATTTTACAATGAAGTGCTACCAAGATTCACTCTCCCTTTCACCCATGTATTTGCCCTTGAAATCTCCATCCATCGAAGGAGGTTTGCAAGTGATCCCAAATATGCAAATCCATTCCAAAACCCACCCATTTCTATGAATTAGATCACCAAATTTGATGACAACACCCCTAGGAGTAGTTTGAACTAGATCCCAGAGGAATTGGTGGTAAAAACCACCAGGTTTGGTGGTCATCCCCACCTGGGATGGTTAATAGTCCCAATTGGAACACCTAGGGATGACCATGAATCTACACATAATTTTGGTTCAATTTTAGTGTAGATCATTTCTAGAGTAGTTTATATACATCATACTAGAATTTGGTGCATTTTGGAGCAGTTTTGGACCTTCAATTAGGTTTTTCATTATGACAGTCCCAATTGGAACACCCAGGGATGGCCATGGATTTTGCTTACAATTTCCTTTCAATTTTTGCATAGATCATTCTTAAAATTAGATAATATGCATTATATTAAGTTTTGGTACAATTTGGAATAGTTTTGCATCACCTATTTCACCTTTTATATTCAATATTGCATGCATTTCTTTGATTTCATCTTAATCCGCACATGCTATTAACCAATTTGAATTTTTTGTGTGTAGATCTAGGTATTTCAATGTACAAGGAAGGAGCTACAAGTTTGAATATGGATAGATCATCATAGTGGTAGCAAAAGCCCACTCTTCAATTTGTGAGTGTGAGGAAGACACTGAAAGCGCACCTTGAGTTTCTGAAAGGATTAGATCCTTTGAACATTGTATAATGGATTGTATCAATTAAGAGCCCTCAAGGGGACATTTTGTAACCGTGTATTTGGAAAATAGATTAATATAAAGAGAACCCCCCATTTATTTCACTTATTTGTCATCATATGCTTACATTAATGTCACTTTTGAATGCTTAAATAGAACAATAGATGCATTTCATTTCCCTTTGCTAGGTGCACCATTTTTTTCACTCTACAGTGGTGATCATGGTGGGACCCTTATCCCATTTCATTTTTGCAAGTTTTGACTCTATTTTTGTCTTTGAAATGTTGTAGGTTTTGGTCATTCTGGCCTAAAATGACCCTTGATTTCCTAATTGGAACACCCAGGGATGACCACAATAATCATCCCACCTAGGGATGACCCCCAAATTTGCAATCATCCCACCTTGGGATGGCCACAAAATAGGGGGTTTGCAACTCAAATTGATAGAAACAACATCTTAGGCTTTCAAGATGAGTATCTAGACCTTTACTTTGCATTATTACTATTTAGAGAAGGTTAGATTTAGTTTTTTATGTCTTTTCCTTGTTTTTTGAAGAGTAGATTTCACTTTTTATTAAAAACAACAAAAAGAAAAGAAAAATAGGAAAAGAACAACTTAAGCATGCATTTGTGTGGTTTGATTGCTTGCGACCTACCTAATGGTTAGGTTGCCATATAGGGTATGCATTTTGTAGGTTCCATTATTTATGCAATACTTCTAAAAGTGAAACGTTATTTTGCATTTAGTGAAGGTTCATTGAGTGCTATTTTGTTTTACTTTCTTTAAGTATAAAAGGAACCACACACACCACGTCACATTTTAACATTAGTGAGTTGGAACTTCATCCCCAACCACTAATAGAGACCAATGATGGTGGGCTTCATCTCCACCCATTGGCTCGCATGATACGAACCCTATTTTTTGGCCAAATCCGGCTCCAAGAACCATCTTAGCCATGGAAAATAGCATGCATTCCTCTTCGGAGGGTGTATCACTACCCATGGTCAATATGGGTGAGGACTGGTAGGACTTGTGCTCCCTGATCGGGTATGGGCTTCATCTCCATACTTTGGTTGGTTTACATGATCGAACTTCATTATCGATTGTCGAGCTACGAGTATACAGGTGAAATCCTTTAAAAAAATTGAGAATTACATCAACAATATTCAAACACATGAAAAGAGATCTCTTTGCAAAACAATAAATAAAAAACACACCAAACAGTTTTAGGGAACACATATAAATATTTAAAAGAGATAAACACTTGTATTATTGTGTGTTTCCATTTTTTTGTGTTGCATCATTAAAATTTGTAAAAGAGATAATCACGTAGGGTTTGGAATAAAGTAGTTATGGTATGCACCCACAGCCAAGCCCATTCAAGGGCTGATGCTATGGAGAGTAGGCAAGGAGACGTAGACCATCTCCAATTTGACCCTAAGGATATGATTATACCTCCTTGGTGGCCTCCTACTCACCCAAGTCCTAGAATGTCAAATCAGGAACCTAACCTACAAGGGACCCCTACGCAGGACACCCCTATAGGTTTTGGTCCTAATCAAGGAACATACTTTCTATATATAGACACTTCACATGCCTTCTTTCAAGAATGACAACCATGCATTGAGGTACAAACAAATAGAGCAATACCATGCATCCATGTGCCTGCTCGGTCTACCTCGCACACCTACATGTAAGATCAATATTATTCACCATGGGTAGGGCCAAATGATCAAAATACACCCTTAAATCACCCTAATAGGTCTCAATAATATAAGTACCAAGATGAGTATGATACTCATCACCCTGGATGAGAAAATTCAGCCCTTCCCTTCCTCATTTATGAAGGAAGACATGAGGAGAATCTTGATTATCCTTAGTCTAATTATTCCATGCAAGCACGATGTGCTTCTACACCAGTTGAGTATAAAGAATGTCTTTTTAGGAGTGAGCCTCAAGTGAATGTGACCTCTCTCGATCGAGGGAAGCTCGTAGTCGACCTTTCAGATCCTCTTGAATAAGATAGACATCATGGAAATAGTTCTAGGGCTAATAGACCTCGCATGGATAAGTAGATAAACCAAGTTGTTAAAATATATGCTGACCACCAAGCTCAATTCAATCAGCTTTAACTAGATAAACAATGCTTGGATCACCAGCATCAGTTAGAAAAGCAAAGAATTGAATAACAAATCCATGAGTTGTTTCAAGAGACCTTACGTAATGGGGTCCCTACCCCAAGTACTCATAGATAGGGGGTTCATCAGAGGTAACCTACTTTTAATCAAAATAGGCTTCCTAGGCCTAACCAAATGTTGCCTCCTCGACCTCCTAGGCCTAATCGAGACTTGCCTCCTAGGCCAAACATAGATCACCTTCCACAGGTATTTGTTCCTCCTTGTAGGCCAATTCAGGAAACACCTTATGGAGCCTATGATGATCTGGAACTAGAAGAGGAATATCTAGAAGCACCTTATGGAGGTATGGTTGATGATAATCAACCACCATGCCATATGCTTGACATTCCTCACCCTCCCCCATGGGGCCAAAGCAAAGAAGAGGAGATCAAATCCTCTGATGCGTATAAAGCATTGCTTGAATGCATGGAAACAATAGAAAACAAGACCTCTGGGTCCAAGCTTCAAAATCCCACTTTGCACCAACTTCACAGTCAACCACTTCACCCATCAATACCTTCCCCTCCATACCCAGAGCATTTCAAAATGCCCAAGTTGGATAGATTCAAAGGAGAGGAAGATGCACATGAGCATGTCACTAGGTTCATGAACCAATGCTTCAGTATCTAGGATAATGATGCCTTACTTCTAAGAACATTTTTGATTACCCTCTCTGGCCCAATCATAGAGTGGTACAATCAACTCCCAAGGCACAATATCCATAGCTTTGAATAATTTGTAGATGCATTCCTAGAATGTTTCACCTTTAACACTAAGTGAAAGGTGACTTTAATAGACCTCATGGGGTTGAAGTAGTATGAAGATGAGTCAATCATAGATTATGGTAACATGTGGTGAACGCTTCTCGCTAAGCTACCATACCTACTACCATGAGTTGACTCGCATGTTTTCCAAGAGTTTTTTAAATCCAATTTCATTATTGCTACAACTCCAACAATACCAAACTCTTGAAGATGCTCTAGCGTAGGCTAGAACAATCGAAGAAATCAAAATTCAAGAGGGGGAGATCACAAAACCCCATAAAAAGGAGTGGAATAAGAACACAAAGGGCAATCCGACACAACCAAAGTCGACAATAGTTAATCAAGTTGCCATTAGCATTCTAGGGCCTATGCAACCAATGCCACCTCAGAAGGTAAACTATCAGGCCCAACCTCCTCCTACAAGTTACAATAACAACACTCAAGTGAATCAAGGGCAAAACCAGCAACGTCACCCTAAGCAATAATTTACACCCTTCACTGAGTCTATGGATTCCCTATTCGATCATCTATGTGTGGCCAAAGCAATTACTCTACCTGAGATCCGGCCTATAGATCCGAGTACGGGTAAACCAAAGTCTATGGGATGTCGTGAAGACCTATATTGTAAGTACCATAGGCAGAATGGGCATGACATGCAAATGTGCTATGGTTTCAAACACCTAGTACAAGACATGATTGAGAGGAATGATCTTCAAGTTGATAACCCTCTTGCAACAAATAATCAACAAATGGGTGTCTTTAAAGACCCATTTCCCACTCATGAGGTGTAGGTAAATCAAGCAAAATAGGTAAATGAGGTCCATACGACACCCCCTCAACAAGGGTTCATCGGGATGGTTAGCATCATGACAAGGAATAGGCATTATCCAAATCAAGTTGCACCACCTACAACTTCAAATGATATTCCCTCCATGTCACAACCTCCACCACCTCCAGTGCAAAGCCTTCCACCTCATCTAGTGGTCACCATAAAGAGTAAGCTTGCTCAAAGCTTACGAACAACATCAACCCGACTCTCTATCTATGAGCTTATCCAATAGTCTCCACCTCATCGAGAAGCTCTTATGGAGATCCTTAAGTCGATTGAACTATAGCCCTAGGAGTCTAACTCCTTTATCAATTTTATGGGGCATGTTCAATAATGTAAAGATCTAGTAATCACATTTCATGAACATGAACTCAAACCAATATCAAATGATGTGGTTGATCCTCCCTTACACATCATTGCATGTGTAAATGGAACACCTTACAAAAGAGTTCTAATTGACACTGGTTCTTCAAGCAATATCATCACCACAAATGCTCTCCAACATCTAGGTCTTCTACCATCCCATATTGTTGTGTCCACATATACTCTCAGAGCATTCAATGATACTCTATGCTCAATGGTTGGCACTATAGTCTTACCTATTCAGGTGGGATGCAAAACCATACCAATATTGTGTCACATCTTAGAGGGTGCAATGGCTTATAATATCTTGTTGGGTAGACCCTGGATTAGGGACATGAAGTGCGTGCCATCCATAGCTCACCAATGTTTGAAGTACACTCACGAAGGGCAAGTACATGTTGTCTCCATAGACCTTGAGCCCTTCAAATACTACAACTTGGTGCAACATATCCCCGAGTCGACCTTACCATCAACTCATGTGGACTTCCAACCAAATACATCCATTCAAGGTCTGACTCCTTCACCATCACCTTCCATTGATCCATTACCATCTTCTTCTATACCACCCTCATCAATTGCACCTTCAGATATACCTTCATCATCATCAAATCCTCCATAGAGGAACATGTCAAAGAGGCCTATTGATGAGATCCCTCCAATCATCTCTACCATTTCCATGAAAGAGATTCCTAGTCTAGCAGATGAGGAACCACCTCATGAGGTAAGCATTGAGTCATCTCAAGCCTCACTTCCATCTCCTCCATCCTCACCATCATAGGTCATAGTCCATTTGGCTACTATAGGTTTAGGAGAATACCTAGTGAGGAATATCACAATAGTTCTAACCATTGATACAATATAAAATATGGGATGACCTCATCTTCCCATAGGTACCATCGTACCTCTAGGTATACCTCCCAATCAAATAAACTTCATATATGGGGGTATTGAATATGGCACAGAACCATCTCCTCAACAAGAAGAGGATGAAGAACCCTTTTTTGAGGACATCAATTATATGTCCAATCCTGACTATGCCATGTGATATCTCCATCACTACCATTGGCATGGCTATGGTTTGGGGTTGTATAAACAAGGTACTCATGTTCCTTTCTAGCCACAATATCAATTGCCATATGATAAATCTGGCTTAGGACACAACAAGCCTGTGCCTCTCGATGTCCTCACAGAAATTTTAGAGCACCTAGGTTTGAACTATAGGGATGAGCTTGCATGCGATCCTTATGCTAATCCTAATCATGTCCACTCTTTGGGGGATTATTTTCTATAAATATGATAGATCAAGGGATATCTCATGATTTCACCCAATCCTATGAAGAAGGTGAAGGTTCACATACTCTTCCATTCGATAATGAGGAAGAGGATCAAGGTCCTCCTTATGAATGGACAATTGATGATGAATCAGATTATGATGTAGCACCTATTAACTCCTCTAGTTTATATGAGGAATATGAGTAGATCATCCCATTGGATGATGAAGAAGATTTATATCTATGTGTGTTCCCATTGCAACATCCCATCTGGTGATAGATTTTCCACTCGAGGAGCAAGCTCACCCCTTCCACATCGACCACCTCTGGTCATTCCACCTCCACCACAACCACCCCTACAAGTCTTGCGACAACCTCTTGTCAATAGACCCAATCACCCATCCAATGGAGATCATCCATCCATCAAGAGGTATCCATAAATTCTTTGGTCACCTAAAAATCCCCAAAGGTATCTATAAACCCTTTGGTCACCCAAAAGCCCCAAAGGTATCTATAAATCCTTTGGTCACCCAAAAATCCCAAAGGTATCTATAAATCTTTGGTCACCCAAAAACCCCAAAGGTATCTATAAATCCTTTGGTCACCCAAAAATCTCCAAAGGTATCTATAAACCCTTTGGTCACCCAAAAAGCTCCAAAGGTATCTATAAATCCTTTGGTCACCCAAAAAGCTCCAAAGGTATCTATAAACCCTTTGGTCACCCAAAAATCCCCAAAGGTATCTATAAATCCTTTGGTCACCCAAAAATTCCCAAAGGTATCTATAAATCCTTTGGTCACCCAAAAATCCCCAAAGGTACCCATAAATCCTTTGGTCACCAAAAAGCCCCAAACTAATGCCCAAAACAAAGGTATCTATAAACCCTTTGGTCACCCAAAAATCCCCAAAGGTATCTATAAATCCTTTGGTCACCCAAAAAGCCCCAAAGGTATCTATAAACCCTTTGGTCACCCAAAATCCCCAAAGGTATCTATAAACCCTTTGGTCACCCAAAAAGCCCCAATGGCATCCACTAAGCCCATTGGTCAAATGTATATATATATATATATATATATATATATTATATTATAAATCCAAAAACATCATTAAAATAACAAAAATATAAAAATATTGCATTACATTTCATATCATTGCATTATACAATCACTTGCATTAAGCATACCCATCATTGCATTTTGCATTCTAGAGTTGATCATACATGTCTAGCACTAGGTCTATACACTAGCCATCCTTCAAAATCAACTTTGTCAAAAGTCATTATTAACACCCATCTACATTACAATTATCATTTCCATCCACATTCCCCACCTTTCGTATTTGTGTCTGTTTCCCTTCACCTAGTCATTTTTTATAAGGTATCATTAGGGTTTTTGGTCACTCAACCATCTCTAGTTTTCTTTTCATATTTTGTAGAAAGCTATCCTAATTTTTAGAAGGTAGAGTCTTGCTTTGATTGTACCTTGTATACGTCATAATCCCAACACATTTTCACATTAATAAATCCAAGTTTTGCACAAGGAAATATGAAACCTACAAAGTGGTCCTTGTTACCTTAAGTGAAAAGTTTACCTTGCTCATCCCCCTATGCGAATGGTTCAAAAATTTTGAGAATTGACAAAAGGACAAGCTCCTCCCTACCCAAAGCAATAAAAATCCCTTGCCCCATGCCAAATCTGGGCAAGTATCCAAAGAGCAAAAGAAAAATAAATAGTGGTTTTTACCACTAACAAAAGCAAAAATCCCCAAAATAAAAAGTGGTTTTCACCACTATCAAAAGCAAAAAGTAAAATAAATAGTGGTTCTCACCACTACCAAAATCCCTTGCTCACCAAACAAAAATGAGCAAATCCTTGGAGCAATTCAAAAATAAAAGAAAATAAGGGAGTACTGAACTTGAATCCCTAGAATTCTCAGCATTTGACAACCATAAGGTGATCCTCATTACAGGTTGGGTGGCATCAAGCCTACCTGGAAATGGTGGTATCCTTACGCATGATGATATGTCTATCACATTAGTGACCTTCTTTTGTACAGACCAATGTTTGCTTGCAGATGAGCTAGCTTTTGGTAGCCTGTATTACCTATGGTCTAATCCAACTATGTACAAAACTCAGGATCATGATACTCATAGGGTGATCTTCAGTACAGATGGGCTGCATAAATCCTGTTTGGCACTGGGGTAACTTTATGCGTTATCATAACAATGAACTCACATGCACACACAGGGATATTGAATATCTTGGTCATCCTAGTAGATTTATACCTTGCCAAAAAGTCTTGCATGGTTAATATACAACTTTTGACTAGGTCACTAGAGTGTTTGAGTCTCATGAAAACCTCAAGGACATTCTATAACATCTTACTATTCATTCCATGCCATACCATTTTATCACATGTTTTTCAGTTTACATTTTCACAATCCATTACATAATCTTATGATAATGTTAAAATGAATCGATGAATTTTGTACAGTCTATGGTGCTAGCATCTAGTGTGTCAAATAGTATTCATAATTCATCAGTACAGATTAACAAATCATCCATTTCATTATGCATACACACATGTACATATCATCAACTAACATCATATTACAATACATGCATCCATGATATTGCATCCATAAATGCATCAACAAACCAAGAAGCAGACATAAATGCACATATTTTCTCACCACAAGGAGCTTCATAAAGGATAATTAAGCATATCTACTAGTCCAAAATATTCAAAAATCATAAAATCAACAAAAAATCAAATAAAGAAAAATCTCAAGTGCACCTCGTATCCAGTTATTTACCCTATACACTTGTTGCAACGACTTGCGCTCCATGCAATCTGGTAAGATGAGTAAATTACCATAAGGCTATTTGAACCAAATTATTCATCGTTGAACTGAAATGTCTTCACTTCAATCCCCAAGAAGGCCATTGTGGTTGGACTACTCCATGGGAATGAGGTATTCATTTCCTTTCTTCTATGAAATATCATCAAAAACACCAAAAAAATAGAAGAAAAAGCAAAGAAAATGGCCTAAAAACCACCAAAAACATGTCAAAACTGATAAAATTCACAAAGGATCAATATTGAACCAAAATTATTCATTTATGAATTGAAAAGTCTCTACTTCAATCCCCAAGAAGGCCATTGTGGTCAGACCACTCCATGGGAATGAGGTATTCATTTCCTTTCTTCCATGAAATATCAACAAAACCATCAAAATCCTAACAAAATTGATAAATTTTACAATGGGTAAAGCTGAAGGAACCCTAATCAAGTCATATTGGTCAAGCGACTCATCACTTTCATCATTGGTCATGCCCTCATCGACTCATCACTTGAGGGGGTAGTCATAATTAACGAATTCATAATCAAAATCAACACTCAAACACTCAAAAGTGCAACTTGCATACATTCAAAAGAATTATTGCCAAAGATAAATTTCAAGCCCACGTTGGGGCATATAATTTAGCACCAATTCAACAAAATAAAGTCTTGGTATCCTTGAAGCCTTGGGACATGTATCCCATAATAGGCTTATAAGCCAAATAAGGAACCAAGACCAAGTATACCCTAAGCCCCTAAATCTGTCATTATAGTGCGGTTGAAAGGTATACCAAAATCAAATCCTTCAAATATGTCAAAAGCAAGGATTCCAAGAATGTATGCTCCTTCCATGATGGAGGCATCTAAATTTGGTTAGGTTACTGAATAACCTTAATCATTTGATAGTTTAGTCATCTATTTTTGCTCCACGCTCTGTTTCACACAATGCATCTCAAAAAGGGGTATCTATAGACACTAAAATCATGTCAATCTGATTAGACTACAATGATGCACTCTTATCAACACCATATGGCCCCCTTGGGCAACCCTCAGGGGTTAAATAGTGGTCCTAACCACTTTTGGGAAGGTTTACCCCACTTTTGGGAAGTTTTGGGCCATGTAGCCATGGTCGTCCCACCCTAAGATGACCACAGTTCATGGTCATCCCACCTAGGGATGACCACCAAAAACCATCCCTGGGTGGGATGGCCATGGCCTAGGCCCCTCAAAAATTCAAGGGTGGGATAAATGGCAATCAAATTCTACCATTTATCCTACCCAATGATTTATGATAGATTGAGGGCCTATCAAATCCATCACAACCTACAAATTGGAGGCCCAAATTGGAGGCCTCTCCCACCCAATGCATGGCAAGGGTTTTGACAAGTGGTGGCACCTACCTTGCATGCCCTAACTTGCCCATTTGACCCTGTGGCCCTCTTGGGCTATAAATTGGAGTCATTCCACCCAATTTAAAAGAGAGGTCTTTGCAATATTTTGCAATGAAGTGCTACCGAGATTCACTCTCCCCTTTCACCCATGTATTTGCCCTTGAAATCTCCATCCATCGAAGGAGGTTTGCAAGTGATCCCCAAATATGCAAATCCATTCCAAAACCCACCCATTTCTATGAATTAGATCACCAAATTTGATGACAACACCCCTAGGAGTAGTTTGAACTAGATCCCAGAGGAATTGGTGGTAAAAACCACCAGGTTTGGTGGTCGTCCCCACCTGGGATGGTTAATAATCCCAATTGGAACACCTAGGGATGACCATGAATCTGCATATAATTTTGGTTCAATTTTAGTGTAGATCATTTCTAAATTAGTTTATATACATCATACTAGAATTTGGTGCATTTTGGAGTAGTTTTGGACCTTCAATTAGGTTTTTCATTATGATAGTCCCAATTGGAACACCTAGGGATGGCCATGGATTCTGCATACAATTTCCTTTCAATTTTAGCATAGATCATCTCTAAAGTAGATAATATACATTATACTAAGTTTTGGTACAATTTGGAATAGTTTTGCACCACCTATTTCACCTTTTATATTCAATATTGCATGCATCTCTTTGATTTCATCTTAATCCGCACATGCTATTAACCAATTTTAGTTTCTTGTGTGTAGATCTAGGTATTCCAACATGCAAGGAAGGAGCTACAAGTTCGAATATGGATAGATCATCATAGTGGTAGCAAAAGCCCGCTCTTCAATTCGTGAGTGCGAGGAAGACACTGAAAGCGCACCTTGAGTTTCTGAAAGGATTAGATCCTTTGAACTTTTGTAATGGATTGTATCAATTAAGAGCCCTCAAGGGGATGTTTTGTAACCATGTATTTGGAAAATGGATTAATATAAAGAGAACCCCCATTTATTTCACTTATTTGTCATTATGCTTACATTAATGTCTCTTTTGAATGCTTAAATAGAACAATAGATGCATTTCATTTCCCTTTGCTAGGTGCACCATTTTTTCCGCTCTACAATAAGTTATTCAAAGCTCTAGAATTTTTTACTCTTGCCCTACTAAAAATGGTTGTATCATCTACAAACTATTTATGGGTGATGTTGTTAATGTTATTACTAGCCTTAAGTCCACTTATAAGCCCATATTTGTTAACCTTCTTTAAGTTCTTACCCAAAACCTCTGCCATAATAATGAACAAATATGGTGATAGAGGATCTCCTAGTTTAAGACCCCTCTTGGCTTTAAATGATTATATTACTAATCCATTGACCAACACTAAATATGAAACTATAGAGACACAAGCTTTAATCCATCTAACCAATTTCTTCCCAAATCCAAACTTTTCTAATACTACAAAAATAAAATACCATTTAACCCTATCATAGGCTTTACTCATATCAAGTTTTAAGATCATTGCTTTCTTTTTTCTTGAAGTTGCTGAATACATAACTTCATGAGCTACTACCAATCCAGAATGTGTCCCCCTTTCACAAATCCTCCTTGTTCTTCTAAAACAATTTTTCTAACAATGGTCATAACTGATTTACCAACACTTTGGAGATAATATTACATGCCACACATAGGTTTATGGGTCTAAAAGAATCAAATAATTTTGCATCCTTCTTTTTTAGAATCAGGATAAGATATATTGCATTTATTTTATAAGGTATGTATTGTTTTACCCTAGACTATTCCATTGCCACCAATAAAGAATACTTAACTATATCTCAATTATGTTGATAGAATATTGTAGATATCCCATATGGACCTAGGGATTTATCCTTATTAAAATAGAAAAGAGCTAAATTAACTTATTCTAGAGTAATAGAATCTATCAATTTCCTATTGTCTTCATCTATAACTTAAGGTACTTCTTGAAAAAGTTTATAATTAAGGACTTCAAACTCCTCTAATCCTAGAATATTCTAATAAAAAGACCTTAGCTCCTTTTTGACTTCACTCTAATATTCAATCCAGACCCTTTCTACTGACTTAATTTTACTAATTCTAGATGCTGATCTTTGTACTATATCCATCCTATGAAAAAGCTTTGTATTTTTCTCCTATTTTTTAATTGGTTATATGGGATTGAAATGGGTCCCACCCATATTACATCATAACCACATAGAGACATTACAAGTAATATTGGATATTATCCATGTATCACTTGGCAAGATTTGAACCCGAGTCTCCTCCTTTAACATTGAAGAATCTAACTAGTTGAGCTAGTGCCACTTGGTTTCATAAGTTTACACAGGTTTTTATGAGGATTTTGTATTTTTCTCCTTCTTTTAACCAAGTATATCTTGATTTTAATCTCTAAAATTTCTCTTCCTTACTCAAAATATTATGCTATTGACTAAGCAACTCCCTTTCCTCTAAGCTTGAATTATTATGATCATCTTTTTGGAATTTTGAAAATTTATCTTTTGGTTCTTATTTTTCTCAAAAATATTTGCAAAATTATTTTTGTTCCATTCTTTTAATCTAGATGTCATTGATTTATTTCATTTTGGAAGTGTATACAACCCACCATTTCCTAAATAATTCTATGTTTATGCTATCATATCAACAAATTGAGGATAGTCTTCCCCCGTCTGCTCATATTTAAAATATGATACTTTTTTGAATTCACTTACCACCATTTCAACTCATATTGGACCATGATATGAACTAATCCATGTCAAGGTATTTATTTTAGGATAAGTCCTTTCATATAGCCAATGATCTGAGAGTATGTATCTGTCTATTTGTTTTACTATTAGGTTCTAGCCTCTCTTGTTGTTGGTCCATGTATAGTTTGAATATTGTTTTGAATATTGTTTTGAATATGTATCTTCTTCAAACTCAACCTCCCATAGAATATTGTTTTGAATAAAATCTAAGAAATCTCTCATACTTTGGGTTAATTTCCTAATTTCCCCAAATTTTTCATCCAACTTGGTTATGGCATTAAAATATTCTATGATAACGAATAAGGTTTCTTGGTCTTTACTTCTCATAAAGGCTTCAATCCCACTCAAAACTTATAATATGTTTGACTGAGTTGTAGATCCATAAACATTGATAAGGAAGAAACAAAAATGTAAAGTAGCATGTGACTAAAGATGCTATCCAATGCCTAATTTTAGAATGGTTACACAAGAGGTTCTAGTAGGATTCCAGCAAGTTAGAATTCCCCCTACCACTCCTTACAAATCCATAGCATCTTATTCACATCTCGCCCATACTACTTTCATAGTTTTGGAAACTTCTTTTGCCATTTTAGTTTCCTAGATACAAAGAATATCAAGCTTATTACTTAAACAAAGGTCCCTAATACACCTCTAATTTGAGGGGGAATTAGCACCCCTTATATTTCATGAGATGATAATCATGTTTCATTAGGGTCTATTGGTCCCACCTATGAATTGCAAATATCATTTTGTTGTTTGGTAAAGAGAAGTTCAATCGACCTAGTTTATGTTCCTTTCTCTATGTTTGCTCTTGCTTCCCTAGATATCACTTAATAATTTGAGGATTTTCATCCTTTTGCCTTACCTATATTAGGAGTAGGTCTTATTATTCTATTTCTCAATATTCTTTTATAACTTTATTTTTCATCATATTTATCTTCTTCTGGCTCACTACATAATATTTTGACTTATCCTGCTCATTTTCTGGTATTTCCTTATTAATGGTAGAGGTATTAACATCTAACATTGTATTTTATTTACCAAAATTTCTCTCTTTAATGGTCCATGGTACTTCAAGAGTCTTCAAAATATGATGAGACACATTCCTTAGGTTCATTGAGAATTTTTATCCCTAAATTAGTATCATAAAGAATAGGCAGTTCCTTATTAATATGGTAAACCTATTACACTATGTCATGTAAGATTTGATCTAATTTTTCTTAGGCTAAAGCCTAAAAAGAGTTGGTATTTCTTCCAATAACCTTCCTTACTAGTCTCCAAAGTTTAATTGCTTTCATTTGTCTAGATCTATTTTTTGGAAGTTGAAAATCATCCTCATCCATATCCATTTGTAAGTTTCTCTTGCGGTTTTCTACATATGATTCTATTGGACTCTTCTTAGGGCATGATATCTCAATATGCCCCACCTCATGATATATTATACATATAAAATATATGATTTCATAATATATTATTTGGATCCACATATTATCCCCATACTTAAGAATGAATGATTTTGGTAAAGCTTTACTTATATCAATCATGACCAATATCCAAGCATAAATTGCCAAAAATCCATATTTTGTAGTTTCTAACATCTCAAGAAATTATCCAAGAGTATTTCCTATTACCTTGAAGGTATCCATAGCCCAAAATTTAATGGGTAACCCATACATCCTAACCTAGACTGGTACTAGGATAGACTTACATTTTTAGGTGAAAAGCCTTCATACGAGCGGGTAAGGAAGAGTCCTACTCTTCCCATAAACCAAAAAGCCCATTTTAGGATTCTATATCTTTCTTCCATAGAACAAAAAATGGCTAGGAAGAAACCTTTGGTAAGAAAGGATAGAATCATTCCTAGATACTTTCAACTCCTATTAATCCATTTTTATAAGGTTGAAGCCCCTGGCCAATACCCATTAAATTTACCAAAAATTGCCCTATCTTTGAGCAACATGGATTGATCCTCTTTGGTGCACTAACTAACCTCTACTACTAGAGATGATTCTAAGAATTTAGCTATAAATTGATCAATGGAAAGGAAACTAAAACTCAAAATCTACTGAAATTTACTAGAATATCCTATGGTGAATATGATATTTGGTAAAAATTTATAATATTTTGCATGTAAAATTTCTAAGATATAGAAGGGAAAAATAAACTTAGCTAAAAACTTCTATTCCTAGACAAATGTCTTGCCTCATTGAATCCATATCCCTCCATTGCTCCTCTCATCATCCAAACCTTGGCTGACAAATATTTGCAATTCCATTTTTTGTGACTAGAAAAATCATCACTCTCCCTATCCCATATGGTTGCCTTCATAGGGTTGTATCTCCCTCAATATTACTCAGATTCCTTCATATGCCCACTCATTTTAGAGCTCTTCAATTTTTCACAAATTGGTCCATGAATCAGCTGAATTGAGTAACACTTCATGAAGATATGCTCCTAAAAGATGAGATGTTTAAAAAAATGCCCTAATCCTTTGCGATTTTTTTTCACATTTATTTTCGAGCAATTACTTTCTGATTTTCATAATGCATTGAAAAATGATTCATATTGGTTTCAAAAATCTAGGGAGAAAAGTCTCAAAGGAGATAGAAATAAAAAAATATCATGCTATGACAAAAATAACTTTTTATTTTCATCACACAAAGATATTTTAACTTCAAAAGGAATAAATATTAAGGAAGAAGAAGATATAAGGAAGGAAGCAATTAATTATTTCAAAAATATTTTATCATATACTAGTCAAGATAAGCTTTTGCAAAACATTACATCAATTATCACTTAAGGACAAAATGAAACCTTGATGAAGAAGATATCTATGGAGGAGCTACATGAAGCAATTTTATCTTTCTATCCTAACAAGGCACTTGGCCCTTATGGCTTTACTGAAATTTTATTTCAAAAAAATTAGGTTTTATTGAAAAGTGATATGTTAGTTGTAGTTGAAGAGGCCTAGAAAAGGAAGGTTACAATAAGTGAGATCAATACCTTTATTACATTGGTTTCCAAGAAAGACAAGATAATATTTTGATGATTTTTGTTCAATAAACCTTTGTAATATGATTTACAAGATAATCAAATGGTATTAACTCATCCAATTATATTCCTCAACTTTGAAGGAGAAGACCTAGGTTCAAATCTTGTCAAGCAATACATGCATAATTGCCAAATTTTTGTAATACCACTATGTGGTCATGATGTAATACAGGTGGGACCCGTTTGAATCTCAAATAACTAATTAAAAATGATTTATAAGATCATTTAAAAAACATAGCAAACATGTTGAAAGACATTCTAGATTGTGTTATCTCATAGGAACAAGGTATTTTTGTTCATGCTAATTTTTTTTTTGATAGTATAATAATTGCACATGAGGCCATACATTATCTTCATTCCATGAAAAATAAGGTATGTTTATGAAATTAGATATGAATAAAGCATATGATAGGGTTTCCTAGAGTTTTCTGCATGATATTCTCAAAAATTTTGGTTTTTATTACAATTAGTGTGAATGTATTAAATGTAGTTTAACACTGCAAAATATTATCTTTTGACTAATGGTTCTCCTACAAGTTACTTTAAGTCATCATGTGGACTCTACAAATATGATCTATTATCTCCTATCTATTTATTATTCTTACAAAGGCATTAGAGGGAGATTTCTTAAAGGTAAAAATGGAAAGAAAAATCAAATGTATTCAGGTTGCAAAATTTTCCCCTTTGAATCTCATATCCAATTTGTTGATGATACTTTTCTTTTGGGTTATCCCTCAGTCAGTGAGGCCATGGAGTTTAAATCAATATAATCATGCAATAAGAAGACTACTAGACAATTAATACTATAAAATATAGGATTTTTTCATCAAAACTACCCTATATTTACAAAAAAACATTGTGAGTGTGGTCTACCAGAAAGGATGCCACTTGCATTATTGGTGACCCAAGTTAAATCCCCACAACGGATGTGTATAAGAAGTATTATTAATAAAAAAACATTGTGGATATTTTAGGGTTTTAAATTAAAAATTTTCCGTCAACTTACTTGTGTATTCATTTGTCTTATAAAGGAAATAAAAAGAAGCTTTGGATCTCTTGTTTGGATAGAATGAAAGCTTGTTCTACAGGTTGTAAAGGTAAATTTTTAACCATGGAAAGAATCCAACAACTCATAAAGACTACATTACAATTCATTCCTATTTATAATGTCACTTTCAAGATTACCAATAGGTATAACATAAAAAATTGATAAAATTCAAAGAGACTTTATTTGAAAAGAATGAGAGGAAAAATTTAGATTTTCTCTTTCTAAGTAGAAAAGAGTTTGCAAAGGAAAGAATATTGGAGGAGCATGATTTTGAAATTATAGACTTATGAGTTTGGCCTTAGAGGTAAAGCATGGGTGGAGATTATTCAAAGACCAAGCAAATAATTGGGTAGATATATTACTCCAAAAATATATAGGTTCTTAGATGTAGTGAAATTATTTATGAAAAGAACCCTACCCAAAGTATCATCAACATAAATATTTATATTAAATAGTTTACAATTGATAAAGAAATATATTATATGGTTATTCAATCTGGGGAACTATGCAAATTTATGGTTTGATGCTTTGGTTGAAGCCTTATCATCTTATATATATATTTAAGGAAAACATCCTAGAAGGGATGCCACTTTCGAGTAAGACCCAAGGAGGTAGGAGTATCTCTTTCACCAAAATTGCCCAGGTCTCACACTTGGCCTACCACCTTTGACATACTCAAGGAGCAAACCTGAAACAACAAAAAATAAGAACATACAAACACAAACACACAAAAATATTAAAAATAGAAAATAAAATAACATGCTCCTTGAGTGTGTCAAAAAGATAAAGCACCCAGGTGTTGTAGGTGAGTTGGAGAGGAGAGGGCAATCCTCCAAGGGAGGTCCCAGGTTCAAATCTCCACCTACCAAAAGGCTGAATTGGATATCCAAAATCCAATTGATAATGTTGGTGCAGGCAGGGTCGGGTGCGACCCTCGAGTGACTTTGACGGTGTATAACCCCCTGTTCATGGTATCTCAGACCAAGGTGGCTCCGAATGGGATTTTTTGCTTAAAAAAAAAGATAAAGCACAACCAAACACACATAATAAGATAAAAAAAACACAACACAAACCACAAAGAAAATACAAGAAAAACGTAACAAAACACAAACATAACAAAAAACAACAGAACGCTACAAAGACACAACCAACAAAAACATGAAAAATAAAAAAAACCAAAACCTTAAAAAAAAACAACCAACAACAGACAATAGAGAAAAATAAAAACATAGAAAACACTCACACACCAAAACACAAAAACACCAATTAACACAAACATATAGAAACACAAACACAAGAACAACAACATAAAATACAAAACAAAAAAAACACAAGAATAACAAAAAAACAACACAAAAAACAACACAAAAAACACAAAAAATAAGAAAAAGAAAAAATAGAACACAACAATGACCTTTCTAGACAAATATACTATTAAGGCAAGAATCAACAGAGGAAACAAAAGAAAGAATAGTTTAAGATAGGGAACTAAAATACCCTGACCAAACCAAAGAGAAGCAAAAAAAAAGCAAGAAGAAACTAGGTACCTCAAGAACTGGATTAATCCAAAGAAATCATAGAAAGAAGATCCTTCCTTATTTGTGAAGCCCACCATATAGGAGGGTGGTCGTAGCAAGTAAGATCACCTTTGTCCAAAGCCCAATTCGCTAAAGCATCAACACTCTTGTTCTGATCTTTGACCACATGATTGTAATAAACTTTCAAAAATCCCATCTAGATTAACTGAATCTTCTCAATAATTCTTTTTATTCTCCAATCAACCTTATGATTCTTAGAAGGAGTCTTCAAAAGATTAATCATGAGTTGAGAGTCAAACTCAACTAGTACCTTTTCCCATCCAATATTAGTAGCTTCTTGAAGACCTCTAAGGATACCATACATCTCAACAAGGTTATTGGATAGAATACACAAATTCTTAGCAAAATTAAAAACTAGGGAGCCATATGAAAGTCTACCAATTCCTCCTGCACTAGATTTTCCAGGGTTCCCTCTAGAGGCTCCATCAGTATTGACATTTCCAAAATCCTTAGGAGGAGGTTTCCAATTCCTTGTTCTATCCATATTACAATTAATCACATTCCCTTTAAGTTGGTTTCTCTTAGAAGAGTTAATATTCAATATTTGCATCACTTGATCTCATATTTGGTGGGATTTTTGGGGGTGATTAAGGAGCTGATGGATTGATTCAACTAAGTTGGTAATGGTATTATTTTAGATATAGTAAATATCCTTCATATCTTGATTAAAAATTTGGTTATTCCTTTCATTCCAGATATTCCAAAGAAGAATGGTAGAACCCATCCAAACTATTTGCCTGATAAAATGATCAACACCCTCTTGATAAGGCAAATCCCTCTAAATTTGTTCAAAAGTAAAAAAATTGGACCACTGTAAGCCAAGTAAAGTGGTCATTCTCCTCCAAATCTCAGAGGCTAAAGTACACTCAATAAAAACATGGATGAGTATTTCCACATTCTCTCCACACATTTCACATCTAAAAGGACCATGAAAACCATGCTTCATAAGATGCTCCCTAGTAAGCACCCTATGATGCAATAAAATCCAAGTAAATAACCTCACCTTAGGCCAAATATTTTGAGCCCACAACTAAGAAAATATGTCTGATTATTGGTTGCGATTATTATGACATAAGGCCAAATAACCTTGAGCAACTGAATACTCACCCTTAGTAGTGTTGTTCCATCTAATACAATCTTTATCATGGGACCAAGAGAGAGATCTCATATGAAGGATGCACAAGATATCTTATCTTTGTCTTTCTGGGAATTGAATAGGCCGGTCCTCAATAGGGATCCAATATCTACTAGCCTTTGAATTACCAGTATGGTACCAATAGTAATTAACCACCTTTATCTAGTTAGCTCGGTGAAGCTCCTCCATCCAAGGCCTCTAATCGAGATACTGAGTTATCAAAGACTTGTGACCATCGCAAGAATCTATCCAAAAATTTGCATGTTGACCATTATGAATGATAAAAAATAATTCTTTTTTTATCAAATCCTCATCAATCTTAAGAACTGCTAAAATGGGAGAATATTTGGAAGGCAATTTATAGTGAACAAGGTCTTCAGGACTTTTGTTATCAACATATTTAGCATGAATATTCTTGGCCCAAAGAGCATTAGGGTTATGCAAAATCCTCCAATATAATTTAGCAACTAAAGCTTTGTTGTTATTAATAGCAGACCGGAATCCTAACCACCCTTCATTCTTACGAAGACATAGAGTGTCCCATTTCACCAAGGTCCATTTTATTTTCTCCTTAGTACCACTCCAGAGGAACCGATGACTGATTTGATCCAATTATTGAATAATAACCTTTGGGATATTCAACATGGTAGAAAAATAAATAGGAATAGCCCGAAGAACTGATTTTACCAAGGTGATTCTACCCCCAGAAGAAAGCCACCTATTGGTCCACTTTCCAATTTTCTTCTTGGCTTTTTCCAACAACCAATTCCAATGTTTTTTTTAGTCTTCGAATATTGATGGGAATACCTAAATAAGTGATTGGAAGGGAGGTCTTCTTATATATTAATTTATCCAAGACCATGGATTCCTGTATGGAAGAGCAATGAAAAAATGACTTTAGATTTGTCTTCATTGATAAATTGCACAATAGCCTTAGAAAAATAACTAATGATTTGCTTAATAGTAGAAGCTTCCTTAATATTAGCTTTACCTAATTGAATAGAGTCATCAAAAAATTGAATATGAGAGATAGGTCTAGCTTTATGAGCAATAATAACTCCCTCAAGGGTTTTGTCTTATCTCTTTTTGGTTATAGCCCTACATAAGCATTCAACAATAATGATGAATAAATAAGGGGATAGGGGTCACCTTGCCTAATACCTTTGGAAGCTAGGAACAACTGAGAAGGCCTACCATTGATAAGAACTAAGTAGGAAACTGAAGAGATACATCCCATAATCCAATCCATCCAATCCTGAGAGAAACCAAATTGCCTCAAAAATTTGATAAGGAAGTGCCAATCCACTCTATCATAAGATTTGGATAAGTCTAACCGAAGGAGATTTTTGCATATCCATGGAATGGATGGCTTCCTAAGCAAGAACTATCTCATCAACTATTTGATGCCCTTCCGCATAACCCCCTTGTTCAAGGGAAATAATATTATGCAAAAGAGCCTTCAACCTTTTTGCCATGATCTTAGTAACGATTTTAATAAGAATATTACATAAAGCAATAGGTCTAAAATCGAATATATGTTCAACCTCTTGAGATTTTGGAACAAGAGTAATATAATTTTTATTGATAACTTTCAAAATTTCTTTGGCTTTCCTGGTTTCTTCCACCACCTCTAATAAATCAGCATGAAGGATATCCCAAAACTCTTGGTAGAACTCAATCGGAAAACCATCAAAACCTAGGTTTTTTTCTTTTTGCATTTTAAAATCTACCTATTGAAGCTCATTGATAGTAATAAGAGCAGTCAAAATAGAGTTCTCTTCAGAAGTGATAAGAGAAGGGATTGCTTGAAGAAAATTTTGTTGAGAAGTTGAGTCAAGAGGAGCAGTAGCAAAAATATTGGAAAAGTAATTGACAACAATAGAGTTCATGCCATCCCAAGTGTAGACAACATCTCCAAAATCTGATTTCAAGGAAGAAATAAAGTTGTGAGATCTTTGAGCTAGAAAATATTTGTGAAAGAAATTTGTGTTTCGATCACATTCTTTGAGCCATTGAATTCTAGATTTTTGCTTCCATAAGAGTTCTCTTTTTCCCATTTCTCTGAGCTATGAGTTTAATTTCATCTACACTTGTATTCTCTGTGAGGCCATCTAAACGGATTTTCTTATTCAAATTTTCAAGCTGAGCAATAACTTCATGTTTTTTATGAATATCCCCAAACTCCTTCCAGTTCCAAGTCTTGATTTTGGATTTAAGTATTGTAATATTTTAGCAAAATAGAACATATTAATACCATACCTAGGTTTACCTTCCTTCCACCATTGTTCCACTCGAGGTTTAAAGGAACTGTCTCTAAGCCACATTAACTAAAATTGAAAAGGAGAGAAACTCACATTGGTTTTCCATATTTCCACCATGATAGGCCAATGATCCGAACCAACATTGTTAGGAGTCTTCACTTTAGTATTGTGACCATGGATTAAGAAATTTTTAGAGAGCAAGAACCTATCCAATCTCTCCATTATACAAGCTAAGCCTTGCCTTTTGTTAGACCAAGTTATAAGGCCATTATCTGGTTGGATGCCACAAGATGGTGGTTTGTAATATAATCACTCATGAGGTCAATGCTCCTGTCCAAATTTCTATTTCCCTCATTTTCTCATCTAGAGAGAGGATGGTATTGAAATATCCTCCAATAAAGATCCAAGATTTAGGAAAATGAGAGATAATATAAGTAATATTCTTCCACTATCTTATTTTTTCCTCCAAATTAGTCGGAGCATAAACAATAATGCAGAGCATAATTTGGTTGGAATGTCTGCTTTGAATAACTCTAACCAAAAGATCCCAACTACCAACCATATGGTTAATAACTACCTCTTTTGGGTCCTAAAGGCAAGCAATCCACCAGAGGCCCCATGGGAATTGAGGGAAACCACTCTTCCAGCTGGCCAAATTTTACTAGCATTTGATTCCATATCCTCTATTGACATCTTCACTTCTTAAAGGAAAACAAGATGTGGATAATTTATCTGAATCATTCTTCTAATTTCATTTTGTTTTGAAAGACTCCCTTTGAGTCCTATAATATTCCAAGTGATAATATTCATTAATACCAGGGCTAAAAAATTTTGGAAGGGCATTAATCTTACCTTCCTCTACAAGCTTTTCACTTTCTTTTACCATATGATATTGATTGGTCTTGTGACTTGCCTTTTGATTAAAATCCATCTTCAATTTTTTTTCCTGTTTCTTGACTTACCCCAATTTAATCTAAGATGGCTTTTAGCCTTGACGAATGCCTATACACAGTCAAAATATTACTAAAATGTTCAATATAGTCTATATTGGGACCTGTATTATTTGAAGTTTTAACATTTAAAAGATTGTTTTTCTTGTGAATATTTTCTCCTTTTTTTTTTCTGTTGAAAACCATAGATTTTTTGGTTTATCTCTGAGTTCTTCCCTTTATATTTAAATTGTGTTTCTAATATTTTTGTTTCTATTATTTTCTCTTCCTCATTTGGGACCTCATTTGTGGAAATAATTTCAAACATATTAGTAGATAACTTTGATTGATCCTTAAAAACTGTTTATTTCTGAGTGTTCTTCTTCTTAGGCATTTGGAAACTTGCTAAATTTATATCTTCTTTCTTTTGATCTGGAATTTTATTTGGACAAACACTAGCCAAATGACCATATTCATGGCAAATTCTACAATGAAAAGGAATGTTCTCATAGTCCACTACTTGCACCCAAGTGTCCTACCAAAAATGTAAAGTGATATTTTTAGGTAAGGGTTTGTCAAAATCCATTTTTTTTGTGGAAAACATCCTAGAAGGGATGCCACTTTTGGGTAAGACCCAAGGAGGTAGGGGTATCTCTTCCACAAAAATCACCCAGGGCTCACACCTAGCCTACCACATTTGACATACTCAAGGAGCAAATCTGAAACAACAAAAAATAAGAACACAAATACAAATACACAAAATATAAAAAAAACATGCTCATTGAGTGTGTCGAAAAGATAAAGAACAACCAAACACACACACACACAATAAGATAAAAAAACACAACATGAACCACACAAAAAAACACAAGAACAACATAACAAAACACAAACACGACAAAAATAACAAAATGCTACAAATACACAACCAACAACACGAAAAACAAAAACAACCAAAGCCTAAAAAATAAAAAAACCAAAAAAAAACAATCAACAATAGACAACAAACAAAAAAAAAACATAAAAAACACTCACACACCAAATTACAAAAATTCCAATTAACACAAACATACAGAAAAACAAGAACAATAACAACAAAAACACAAGAACAATGACAAAAAACACAAAAAACACAAAAAACCAAAAACACAAAAATAATAAAAAACAACACAAAAAACACAAAAACAAAACAAAACAAAAAAACACACACACACCTCAAAAAACTAAACAAAAAAAGAAAAAAGAAAAAAGAAAAAAATTGAACACAACAATGACCTTTCTAGACCAAAAGACTCAAGAACTGAAGCCATCCAAAGAAATGATAGAAAAAAGAGCTTCCCTTATTTGTGAAGCCCACCATCTAGGAGGGTGGCCATAGCAAGTAAGATCACCTTTGTCCAAAGTTCAATTAGCTAAAGCATCAACACTCTTGTTCTAATCTCTGACCACATGATTGTAATCAACTTTCAAAAATACCATTTGGATCAACTGAATCTTCTTAATAATTCTTTTTATTTTCCAATCAACCTTATGATTCTTAGGAATATTCAAAATATTAATCATGAGTTGAGAGTCAGACTCAACTAGCAGCTTTTCCATCTAACCTTAGTAGCCTCTTGAAGGCCTCTGAGGATACCATACCCCTCAACAATGTTATTGGATAGAATACCCAAATTCTTAGCAAAAGTAAAAAATAGGGAGCCATCTGAAATTCTACCAATTCCTCCCGCACTAGCTTTTTCAGGGTTCCCTCCAGAGGCTCCATAAGTATTGAATTTTCCAAAATCCTTAGGAGGAGGTTGCCAATTACTTGTTCTATTCATCTTGCAATTACTCACATTCCCTTTAAGCTGGTTGTGCTTAGAAGGATTAATCTTCAATCTTTTCATCACTTGATCCCATATTTGGTGGGATTTTTGGGGGTGATAAAGGAGTTGTTGGACTGATTCAACTAAGTTGGTAATGGTATTTTACCAGATATAGTGAATATACTTCCTATATTGATTAAAAATTCAGTTGTTCCTTTCATTCTAGATATTCCAAAGAAGAATGGTAGAACCCATCCAAACTAACTGCCTAATAAAATGATCAACACCCTCTTGTTTAGGCCAATCCCTCCAAAGCTGTTCAAAAGTAAAAAAATTGGATCATTGTAAGCCAAGTAAAGTGCCCATTCTCCTCCATAGCTCAGAGGCTAAAGTACACTCAATAAAAATATGGCTAAGAGTTTCCACATTCTCTCCACACATTTCACATCTAAAAGGGCCATGAAAACCACACTTCATAAGCTGCTCTCTAGTAAGCACCCTATAATGCAATAAAAGCCAAGTAAAGAACCTCACCTTAGGTCAGAGCTTTTGAACCCACAAATGAGAAAATATGTCACATTATTGATTGGGATTATTATGGCATAAGACCAAATAACATTGAACAGCTGAATACTCACCCTTAGTATTATTGTTCCATCCAAAACAATCTTTATCATGGGACCAAGAGAGAGATATCATATGAAGGATGCATTGGATATCTTGTATTTACCTTTATGGGATTTGGGATTTGAATGAGCCAGTCTTCAATATCTACCAACCTCTGAATTACCAGTATGGTATCGACAGTAGTTAGCCACCTTAATCCAGTTAGCTCGATGAAGCTCCTCCATCCAAGGCCTCTAATTGGGAAACTGAGTTATCAAAGGCTTGTGACCATCCCAAGAATCTATCCAAAAATTTACATGTTGACCATTAAGAATGATCCAAAATAATTTTTTCTTTATCAAATCCTCACTAGTATTAAGAAATGGTAAAATAGGATATCCTTTGGAAGACAATTGATAGCGAACAAGGTCTTTAGGACTTTTGTTCTCAACATATTTAGCATGGATATTTTTGTATGAAAGAGCATTGGGGTTATGCAAAATTCTCCAATATAATTTAGCAGCTAAAGCTTTTTTGTTATTAATAGCAAATTGAAATCCTAAATTTTCTTCATTGTTAGGAAGATATAAAGTGTCCCATTCACCAAAGCCCATTTTCTTTTCTCATTAGTACCACTCTAGAGAAATCGATGACTGATTTGATCCAGTTCTAGAAGAACAACCTTTGGGATATTCAACATAGTAGAAAAATAAATAGGAATAGCTTGAAGGACTGATTTTACCAAGGTGACTCTACCCTGAGAAGAAAGCCACCTATTGGTCCACTTTACAATTTTCTTCTTGACTTTGTCCAACAACCAATTTCAATATTTTTTCTATCTTTGAATATTGATGGGAATACCTAAATAAGTGATTGTAAGGGAGGTCTTCTTATATATTAATTTATCCAAGACCATGGATTCTTTTCTGGAAGAGCAGTGAAAGAAAATGACTTTAGATTTATCTTCATTGATCAATTTCCCGGTAGCCTTAGAAAAATAGCTAATAATTTGCTTAATATTAGAAGCTTCCTTAATTGTAGCTTTACCTAAAAGAGTAGAGTCATCAAAAAATTGAATATGAGAGATAGGTCTAGGTCCATGAGCAATTGTAACTCCCTCAAGGGTCTTATTTTATCTCTTTTTTGTTATAGTACTACCTAAGCATTCAACAATAATGATGAATAAATAAAGGGATAGGGCGTCACATTGCCTAATACCTATGGAAGTTGGGAATAAATGAGAAGGCCTACCATTGATAAGAACTAAGTAGGAAACTAAATAGATACATCCCATAATCCAATCCATACAATCCTGAGAGAAACCAAATTACCTCAAAACTTTGATAAGGAAGTGCCAATCCACTTTGTCATAAGCTTTGGATAAGTCTAACCGAATGAACATGGAAGGAGATTTTTGCATATCCACTAAATGGATGGCTTCCTGAGCAATAACTATCTCATACACTATTTGACGCTCTTCCACAGAACCCCCTTATTTAGGGGAAATAATCTTATGCAAAAGAGGCTTCAACCTTTCTGCCATGTTCTTAGTAATGATTTTGAGAACATTACATAAAGCAATAGGTCTAAAAGCTAAGATATGTTTAGCCTCTTGATATTTTGGAATAAGAGTAATATAATTTTTATTGATAACCTTCAAAATTTATTTGGCTTTCCTGGATTCTTCCACCACCTCTAATAAATCAGCATGAAGGATATCCTAGAACTCTTGGTATAAATCAATGGGAAAACCATCAAGACCTGGGATTTTCCCTTTTTGCATTTTAAAAACTACCTATTGAAGCTCACTGATAGTAATAGGAGCAGTCAAATTAGAGTTCTCCTCAGAAGTGATAAGAGAAGGGATTGCTTGAAGAACATCTTGTTGAGAAGTCGAGTCAAGAGGAGTAGCAAAAAAGATATTGAAAAAGTAATTGACAATAATAGAGTTCATGCCATCCCAAGTGTAGACAACATATCCAAAATCTGATTTTAGGGAAGAAATAAAGTTGTGAGATCTTTGAGCTAGAAGAGATTTGTGGAAGAAATTTATGTTTCGATCACCTTCTTTGAGCCATTAAATTCTAGATTTTTGCTTCCATAAGAGTTCTTCTCTTTTTTCCCATTCCTCTAACTAAGTTGTGAGTTTAATTTCATCTACACTTGTACTATTTGTGAGGCCATCTAAACAGATATTCTTATTCAAATTTTCAAGTTGAGCAATAACTTCATTTTTTTTTATGAACATCCCAAAATGCCTTCCAATTCCAAGTCTTGATTTTGGATTTAATGTATTATAATCTTTTGGAAAAATAGAACATCTTAGTCACATATCTAGGTTTACCTTCCTTCCACCATTGGTGCACTCGAGTTTTAAAGGAACTGTCTCTAAGCCATATTAACTGAAATAAAAAAGGAGAGAAGCTCACATTGGTTTTCCACATTTCCACCATGATTGGCCAGTGATCCAAACCAACATTGTTAAGACTCTTCACTTTAGCAATGTGACCATGGATTAAGAAACTTTTAGAGAGCAATAACCTATCCAATATCTCCATTATACAAGCTAAGCCTTACCTTATGTTAGACTAAGTCATAAGGCCATTATCTGGTTGGATGTCCACAAGATGGAGGTTTACAATATATTCACTCATGAGGTTAGTGCTCCTATCCAAATTTCTATTTCTTCCTATTTTCTCATCCAGAGAGAGGATGGTATTGAAATCTCCTCCGATCAAGATTGAAGCTTTAGGAAAATGAGAGATAATATAAGTTATATTCTTCCACTGTCTTCTTTTTTTCTTCAAATTAGTCAAAGAATAAATAGTAATGCAGAGCATAATTTTGTTGGAGTGTCTGCTTTGAATAGTTATAGCTAAAAGACCCCAACTGCCAACCATATGGTGAATAACTATCTCTTTTGGGTACCAGATGCAAGCAATACCACTAGAAGTCCCTTGGGAATTAAGGGAAACCACTTTTATAGCTGGCCAATTTTTACTAGTAGTTGATTCCATATCCTCTATTGACATCTGCATTTCTTGAAGGAAAAAAATATGTGAATGATTTATCTGAATCATTCTTCTAATTTTATTTTGTTTTGAAAGACTCCCTTTGAGTCCTCTAATATTCCAAGTGATGATATTCATTAATACCAAGGCTAAAAATTTTGGGAAGGGTATTAATATTACATTCCTCTACAAGCTTTTCACCTTCTTTTACCATATAATATTGATTGGTCTTACGACCTACATTTTGATTAGAATCCATATTCAATTTTTTTCACTGTTTTTTGACTTACTCCAATTGAATCTGAGATGGCTTCTAACCTTGAAGAATGCTTGTACACAACCAAATTGTTACTGGAGGTTCAATAGAGTCTATACGGGGACCTGTATTATTTGAAGTTTTAGCATTAAAGATTGTTTTCCTTGTGTATATTTTCTCCTTTTTTTTTTTATTAAAAACCTTTGATTTGTTGGGTTATCTCTGAGTTATTCCCTTTATATTTAAATTGTGTTTATATGATTTTTGCTTCCATTATTTCCTCTTCCTCACTTAGGACATCATTTGTGGAAAGAATTTCAAACATATTAGCAAATATCTTTGATTGATCCTTCATAACTGGTTTTTTCTTAGTGTTCTTCTTAGGTATTTGGAAACCTGCTAAGTTTATATCTTATTTCTTTTGATCTAGAATTTTATTTGGGAAAATACTAGCCAAATGACCATATTCATGGCAAATTCTACAACAAAAAGGAATGTTATCATAGTCTAGTACTTGCTCCCAAGTGTCCTTCACAAATTGTAATGTGATATTTTTAGGTAGGGATTTGTCAAAATCTATTAAAACACAAATCCAAGCATAAATAATATGTTCAAATTTTTGAGTACAATCAACAATCATCATAAATGTTTCAAAAGAGTTTACAATTGAAGAAAAAATAGTCAAGTTCTAGAATTCAATTGGGAGGCCAAAGATTCTAACCCACACGGGACCTGTAGGAGGCATATTGTATTTGGATTTAAATTTAGTATGTTAGGGCTTTATGAAAAGCCCTATCCTTCCAAAGAACCAAGGACCTCCTTGAAATTTTTTCTCTTTATCTTCATTATTATCAAATAACACAAGAAAATAACTATTTAGATAAATAGGGATTTGTAACTCACCTTTAGTTTTCCAGATTTTTGTAGCCCAGAATTTGAAAGTAGATAGGCTCGAACAAAAACCCACAAAACAATAAATTAGTCCTTTTTTTCTAGATCTTCAATGCCAGTCTGAATGTTGCCCATATCAAGCTTAACAATAGGAGTTCCATCAACTACTTTAAGACATCCTGACTTCGTTTTCCTAGGATCAATATTAGGCATTCTTAGAGTTTTATGGGAAGCCCTAAAATTAATATTAGCATTAGGTTGAGGCTTCCCACCATGGATGGCATCCCTAAAATTCATTTTTTGGGCCGAGTCTTCAAAATTCTTACCCTTGACAGGGATTTTCATAGTAGATTTATTTTGTGGGTGCACCTTAGCACTAGATTCACTTGATATCTGAGCCATTTTTTGATCATCTACTTGAAACTTATTTCATGATCTCTTTAATCCATGCCCTAGACACTATGGAAAGGTATGATTTTCACTTTTATTTTGTGCAACAAATTGAAAGCTATTATTATTCAAGTTCACAACATGAAGATCTATTGAAAGATATATTTATAGCCCATATTGTATCCATTGCAACATATATTGCTAAAATATTGAGTAGAAACCACAAAAATATTGACCGCTAG
Source organism: Wollemia nobilis (assembly GCA_028583015.1). Taxonomy (NCBI): domain Eukaryota; kingdom Viridiplantae; phylum Streptophyta; class Pinopsida; order Araucariales; family Araucariaceae; genus Wollemia; species Wollemia nobilis. The sequence continues at coordinate 2,731,158 of JAQPPZ010017240.1, read as the reverse complement.
GGCCTCAAGGCCCCGAAAACCAACCTTTGGTGCTGCTTGCACTTAACCCAGATGAAACCCTTGGATTACCAAAAAACTTGTTCAAACATAGGGATGTGCTAGGATATATGTTGCTCCAAATGATTTGAAAATTTGTGGAGACATTCTAGGGTTTGTTAGGCATCTACCCTCAAAATTTTAGCTCAATCCAAGTCCAAATGAGTGAAATATGGCTAAAACAAGTTTAGCAGTTTGGGAAATCCTATAAAAAACGTCCCTCCATTTCATGAATCTTCTACCAATAAAATAGTAATCATTCTTTGTCAAAATCCATTAAAACACAAATTCAAGCATAAATAATATGTTCAATTTTTTTAGTACAATCAATAGTCATTATAAATGTTCCTAAAGAGTTTTCAATTGAAGAAAAACAATCGAATTCCAAAATTCAATTGGGAGGCCAAAGAGTCTAATCCACATGGGACCTATGGAAGGTATCTCTTCTTTGGTTTTAAATTTAGTATGCCAGGGCTTCATGAAAATCCCTACCCTTCCAAAGAACCAAGGACCCCCTTGATTTTTTTTTTCTCTATCTTCATTATTAACAAATAAAACAAGAAAATAACCATTTGGATAAATAGATGTTTGTAACTCACCTTTAGTTTTATAGATTTTTGCAGCCTAGACTTTGAAAGTAGATAGACTCAGACGAAAACCCACAAAACAAAAAAAAATATCCTCTTTTTTCCAGATCTTCAATGCTAGTCTGAATGTTGCCCATATCAAACTTAACTATAGGAGTTCCATTAGCTACTTTAAGATATCCTAACTCCATTTTCTTGGGATCAATATTAGGCATTCTTAGAGGTTTAAAGGAAGCCCTAAGATTAATATTAACATTAGGCTGAGGCTGTCCACCATGGAGATCATCCCTAAAATTCATTTTTGGGGCTAATTCTTTGAAATTCTTACCCTTGATAGGGGTTTCCACAGTAGATTTATTTTGTGGGTGCACCTTAGCACCAAATTCACTTGAGATCTGAGCCATTTTTTGATCAGCTGCTAGAAACTTGTTTCATGATCTCTTTAATCCATGCCTTAGACATTGTGGAAAGGTATGATTTTCACTTTTATTTTGTGTAGAAAATTGGAAGTCGTTGTCACTCAAGTTCACAACATGAAGATTTGTTGGAAGATAGATTTCTAACCCATATTGGATTCCCTACAATATTTCCTTCTAAAATATTGAGCAGAAACCACAAATATTTTTTCCGCTAGGGCCTAAAGTCCTTGAAAACCAACCTCTAGATCTTATTGCACTTAACCCAGATGAAACCCTCGCACAATTGCTTGCCAAAAATATCATTCACAAATAGGGATGCGCTAGGATCTATGTTGATCCAAATGATCTAAAAATTGGAGGAGATGTTCTAGGGTTTGTCAGGCATCTACCCTCAAAATTTTAGCTCAATTTGAGTATGAATCAAGCCTTATCATCTTATCTCTAACTAAAAATGGTAATTATTAGCTTGGGTATGCCTAGCTTGTAAGTGTATAAAGGTTAATGACTATATTAATATGAGCAACAACTCCATGATATGGATTTCTATGAGTAACCTGGTTGAAAGAGAGGAACTCAAACAAATTATATATGAACCTCAAAAGATGCTTCATGAGTTTTATTTATCGCTTTTTACATGAAAGGATAAATTGGTTTGGAATCTATCAAAAGATGGTAAATGCTCATTCAATTTGAGATATGAGGATTTAGAGCAATAAAAATTTCCTACTCCCAAATATTTTCCTTGGAAGAATGTTTGGTCACTAGAGGCTCTCCCTAGGGCCTCAATATTCCTTTGGTTAGTAGTTCAAAGTAAGATTCTTATATAATATTATCTACAAAGAAGAGGATATCATGGACCTCTAGATGTGTCTCATGTGAGAAGGATATAAAAACATCAAACCATTTACTTCTTCATTATGTATTTACTCACACCATTTGAGATTACTTTTTTAAAAATATAAAAATATAAAATGTTGGATTAATTATTTCAAAGCTAAAGCATTATGTATTCTATGGAGGATTGGCCCTACCATTATTTGTTGGAATTTATGGCTTGAAAGGAATAGTATAATTTAAAAAAAATAAATTTTAAAATCATGTCCAAGTTTAAAACCATATTATTGCCTCTATTGTAGAATGCTTATAGATATGGTGCTCATCATGGGAAGTCACAAGTGCAAAAATGAGGTGGTAACAACTTGGTTATAGGATTTGAACATTTATGACAAAGTCATCTATGATAATGAAATTAAAACAAAGGATCTACTTTGATCTAGGGTAAAATGGAAATGTCCAGAAATTGGGTTTATAAAAATTAATTTTGATGGTGCTTTTAAAGGAAATTCGAAAAAAACAAATGGAGGTGGTGTTTTTTGAAATAATGAAGGTAAAATTATCTTCACTTACTCAAAATCATATGAAACTACAACTAAAAACTATGTAGAGGCTAGGACACTTCTTACATGGATTAAAATTACAATAAAAAAGATGGAAATATTCAATTAACTAACATGGATTCACAAATTATCATTAATGCTATCAACAAAAATGGATGTAGGGATTCGATAAAAAATAATATTATTGTTGATGTTCATAATATATTATTGGAGGCAATATCTTGAAAATGTGAGCATATTTAAAGAAGAAAATTAGGTAGGAGATAGTTTAAGTAATTGTGGTGTTGATATTTTATCTTAGTGAAATTCAAATTTTAGAAGGTAACTAACCAAGTGAGATTTTATCTCTTAATCAAAATGATGTCAAAGAGTTTATTGTAGAAACATAGCATTTTGATGAAGTTGAAGAAAATATTTGATATATAAAGAAAAAAATATTTATGATAAAATACATGTTGGTTATGGTTAATTAATCTAACGACAAATATAAAATTTTGATATTTTGATGAGAGTGGCCCCCAATAGAAGCCACATATAACTTATTAAAAAAAATGTATGGATTTTAATCTAGGTGGAATTGATTGCACAAGTGGTATGGTTGTTACATTTTACGAAGTGCTTTTTTTTCAAACTATCAACACCAAAACATTATTCTAGACACCACTTCTAATTTCTTTATAGGCACCTAACACAGACGAGGTCAGACATAATATATCACACTTTAATAGTTCTAGATCTCAACTATATTCTAAATTTAGCATCTAAAATTAGTAGAAATACAACTTATTGTATCCTACAAAAACTTCTTTGAGCACCATCTCAAATTATACTTTTGCACAAACCATTGAGAATAATCCACACAAATTTCTCAATGCCAAGAATAACATTAAAAGAAAGTAAAAAAATTCTAGAAGTACCATTAATGTCTATTTTATTTATAGTTAGAAATATCAATTTAGTATGATAAAGGTTCATGCTAATTTAATTGGTTTGCTTATAAAGCATTTGTATTGTTGGGTATTCAAGTATTTCATGCCTCTATCTAGTGACATTCTTTGAGTTAGAACCTAGAATAATTATACAAATTCTTCAGTTAGTTTTTATATTATCACTTTATAGTCTCATGGACATTAAAAATATATTTTCTTTGCATACTTAAATATATTTGAAGCTTATCAAGTATCATGTAGCTCAACTGGTTAGATTCCTCAACATTCAAGGAAGAAACCTAGGTTTGAATCTTGCTGAGTGATACATGGATAATGTCCAAGCTATGTTGTAATACCACTATGTGGTGATGATGTAATATGGATGGGATCCATTTCAATCCCATATAACCAAATTAAAAAAAAAGAAAAGAAAAGAAAGGAAAAGGAATATATATATATATATATATATATATATATATATATATATATATATATATATATATATATAATTAATTAATTAATTAGAAAAGAATGTCATTTTGAGTCAGAAGTGAGTGCAAGCTGGGAGTAAGTGTGAGCCAGGACATAATGCAATCTAGGAACAAGCACCACTAGGTAGCATAAAATGAAAGTCATATTTGAAAGCCCTAATGTAAAGTCAGGATGCCCTACCTAGAAGTATGGATGCCCAAGTGGAGATAAGAGGAAGAGTGAATATGTGGTAAGGTCAATCCAAGGAACACATGTTATACCAAAAGTGAATATTAAGGATGAGATGATCAAGCATGATATAGTGGTTCTTAAAATTAGAGGTTTAATATGTAAGTTTTGTGTATATTGGACAAGGTTTTTAAAGATTCAAAATTGGACCAAATGGAAGTGGGTATTGAATTCAAATTATGCTATGAATTTTCTTCCTAAAGTTTTTTTCCTCTTCATATTTTCTAGTTTGGAAATCAGAGATAAATAATATGTGGTGGACCATGGCTTAGGGGGAGAGATTCCATTTATGTAAGACCATGGGGTGAGAATTTTTCTATCAAGACATAAACTATTAAAAGGCTTCCATTGTGGGTTAGGATTTTTTGACTTCCATATAAATTTATTAATAAGGATGTTTTTAAGAATATTGGAAATACCCTAGGGAAATTCATCAAGGAGGGACCAACTACTAAGGAGTAAAAGCATGCTATATATAGTTGGATATGTATTTCTATGAATATTTCAAATCCTTTGCCACAATCCATTAAGACTAAATATAAATCAAGAGAATGGGATCAACAAGTGGATTATAAAAACATTACATTCAGATGCCACAATTGTTATGAGATTGGACATAGGTCAAGATATTTAAAAGTAAAAATAATGAATAAAGAGAATATTTTGGTCATGAAAATATGAAACAAGAAAAACATACTATAATAGAAGCTGGACTAGATCAAGGAGATTCCACTCCAAACGAAGAGGGAAAAAAAGAAGAAATAAAGAAGGATACAAGGGATGAGAAAGTACAATGTGTAAGTTTAGGTTTTTCAGGGCAACATAAGAAGGTAATTACTACAGAGCAAGGACCTTGCACTTTAGGGTTTCTATGTCAACATAAAGAATAAAATGCTTTTGAGGTTATTTCTTGCACTTCAAATCCTTCAAAACAAGACAAACCTATAGATGATAAGTCTCATTACGAGTAGTGTGAAAAATTTGAAGAGATTGATGAATATAAAAATATTGGTAGAAATGAAAAAAAGAGGAAGACCCAATAAGCAAAAACAAAGAGAAAATAAATTCAGAGGGATATTAATATGGGAAAACAAAAGCAAATATTGCAAGTGTTAACAAGAAGTGGGGCCAAAACCACAAATAGAAAGTGATGATAAAAATGATATATTTGACTATTAGGAACATGAATAATATCCCTAAAAATAGGTATTGTAGAATTGATAGGTTGTTATAGACAACATATTTATAGAAATGGAAATTGGGTTACAAATATTTTAACCATTTGTAGTGTTTATTTTCATCTTGGAAAAAATTAAATTTTAGAAGGCAATTGGATGAGTGAGAATTTATCTCTTAATATCAAGAAGTTGATTGTGAAAATGTAACAATTTGAGGAAGATAAGAAATGCCCTTGATAGAAAGGCAAATGAATAATATATTTGATAAAAAGACAAGTTCGATATGGTTTAATTAACCTGATAGCAATGTAATGAGATTATTGTAATGTTTTGTTATTTTAATGGTAGTGACCCCTATAGAATCCATACATAACTTATTAAAAAAATGCATTTGAAGTTTGGGGATACTTATGTCAATTAGAATTTTAGTATCCATTGCCATCAACAACATAACAATAAATCCCACCTACTTTTACATTTATAGAAGTGATATTTTGTTCCTTCCAAGAAAATAGATTAATTTTATAATCAAAATATTTCCTCCAATAATTAGATATACCATAACACAAGTCTTTATACATGAGACTTCATTTGCCATACCAATTTGTCTCTCTACTTATTATTTATTTTAGACACAAATTGTGTACCACAAACCATGTTGTAACTCATATTCACCTTTATATAACTTCAATTTTTTTTTAATCATCATAGATAGTAAGCTTCACCCAAAGACAAGCTTCTTGAGCATATAAACAACATCATTGTTTCAATATCATAAAAATCACACTCAAGCAAAGGCTAGAATCAAAATGATACCTTGTGCTTTGATATTGTTAAAAATAAGGTATAATCAACCCAATGTTAGCAATCTAATAATTTCCTCACATAATTTGACAATATATCAATTGTCAAATATTCATACAATGAAATAATTTAACAACAAACTTACAAAAAATATTATTGATATTTATAAAATCAAGTAATGCATATACAATGTATATGCAAGCTTATTTTTTGATCACAATTACAATGGTTTATCTTCAATGTATTGATATTGGATATGAGACTCTTCATATTCACAAGACTCTTGACCTTTATACTTACACAAACTTCATCTCCTCACACACATGGGAGATCTAACACTTCATATTTCTCATGGGAGAAATATCACGTAATAGTAAATCTCTTAATTAATCCACATATCCACATAAGGACAAAGACTCTAATGATTGCACATACTAAATGATAAACTCTTACATAACTCCACACTTACTAACATGACACCTCACTTATATAACTTCACACTTACTAACATGACACCTACTATATACTCAAATATTAAACACACTCTAAACTAAACTATTTACATGGTCCTTGCATTAATATTGTAAGTACAAAATAATGTAGTATTTCCAACATGCAAATGGTACAAGCAATATTACTATATTCATTTTGTCTTATTGGTCAATATCAAAATATTTATATTCCTTCATTATCATCCATTTGAGTGTTAAATCACAGTACCACGAATGTCTAAATGTGATCACATTTTCTACTACTATTATAAGAGTTACACCATATAAAAAAATAGTATTTCTAATAGTAACATATGTGTATACCAGTGAGTCCTCAAATTTGAGGAGACAAATTTTGTTAGAATAATCTAGTTTTTTATTTACTCTTTTTTCTTTTTTGTGGTCAACTTTATTGAGTTTATAAGGATTGTAATACTTGGAAAATAATTTTCTTGTTATGAAAAACATTTGTATTGAATAATCCATTTTGTCATGGTGTTAATTATTTTTTTAACTATCATAATTTGTTATTGTTGGTCATTTTTAAAGGTATATTCAAACAACTATAGGAAGTCATGATTATATGCGATTATGCTTGCAAATATATACTCAAATTTATGAAATTAAGTTTACTTATGGAAATATAATATATACTTGTATATGAGAATTAAAAAAAGGAGAAACCACTATATTAATATCATAAATAACCAAAAGAAAGATTGTATTAAATGGCATTAGTTCAATGGGTCATATTCCTCGAGTTTCAAGGAAGAGATATGTTCAAATATTGCTAAGTGATACATACATAATTATCAGACTAGTATAATACCATTACATGATCATGAAGTAATATGGTTGGAATTGTTTCAATCCCATATAACCAATTAGAAAAAATATTGTGCATTGGTAAGGACTCGTGAATTAATGCAACCTTTCCACCTTAATATTACAACTTCAAAAGAAACTTGCCAAAATTAAAATATATAGTTAAAATAAGTAGAATGAGTAAAAGTGATATATTATTCTAATTATCATGGCTAATAGATCATTTAATATGTCATGGACCACCATAATGTTACCCATTTCCTCCCAAATGGAATCATATGTTAACGAGTCCTCAAGAACACAAGATATGATAATTTAAAACTTTGATGTATGATTTCAATGAGGTTTAACTACCGACTTTGACTTCGTTCAATATTGATACCCTCTTTATCTTTCCAAAGCTAATAAATACACTAAATTAAATAGCTTATCTCTATAAATGTCCCCCTAGATATTTTCAACCTGGTTTTGAATGATTGCAAATTCCATTAGGCACTTAGATTGATAAAAAATTTAGGAGGCCCTTCAAGAATCATCATCATTCAGATAACTTTATTGTTTTCAAATATATGTTATATTTGTATGACTTGTTCTCTTTTCAAGATAGTCAAAAGTATTATTTTTATATTGTCAGTTTATAGAACACAAAGCAATCCATCATATTATCTCTTGCTAATTTTATCCATAAACATTAGATGAAGTGATACACTGTTGTATTTATGAATAACATGATGGAAAATATACTAGTGCTTAGTAGTCATTAACTTATATTAAGATCCAAGACTGAAATATACAAGTAAATTATGTCAAGTATGTGGTCTAGTGGTAAAAGGGTTTCAACCTTGTAGAAGTGACTTAGATTCAAGTCCAACCATGAATAGTTATCATGAAAAAGGTCATTAGCCAATCTGTAAAAGTAGTTAAATTTAATGTATACATATAAAATACATTAGTGCAATGTATGTTGTATGACTAGAGAAAGAAAAGAAAAGAAAAGGAATCTAAGCAATAAATTTTAGACATTAACATCATTGAAGTTGCACAACTATTGACACAAATATAATAAGTAAATATTTAGAATTTTTGCTAAGATTTATTCACAAGTTATATTAGAGGGATATAAGATTGTTTTTAGTTGAACTAAAATCTAGAAATATTGTTGGGAATATGTGTCATACACCTTGTAATATTAACTGTCTCATGTCTCATGCAAAGAGCATATATAAAGGAAGAAAAATGAACTAGACCATGGTTTTGTATTTATAAACACACAATAGACATTAAGCAATTTATGGCATTTTAGTAGTGTTACTATAGGTCAGTAGTGGTATTACATGTCAACTATGATACTACAAGATAATTGTGTTACTATAGGTTAATAGTGTTATTGCAAGTCAACTATGTTACTACAAGACAACTGCATGACTACAGGTTAGTTGTGTTACTATATGTAATTATGTTATTGTAGGTCAATAGTATTACTGTAGGTCAATTATTGTAGGCCCAAAAGGGCCACATCCTTAGAAAACTTTGAAAATTTATTCTAAGGCATGGAAAATCTCCAATCCGCTGAGGATGTAGAGTATTTTGGAGAAGATCCGCACAAGAGGTTTCATTCCGCTCAACATTTAGTATTTTTTAATAAACATCAAAAAAGTTTCTTTTTCTGCCTGAGGCTTAGTGTATTTGGTATCAGATTCTGGTGAGGTTCCCAATCCATAAATCTTTTGTGTTTGATGATATCAGTGCACTACAAAGTGCATATTGGTGATTCTTCTCTATTTCGTGTGCTCCAGCGACTTAAGTGCTAAGAATCTACATTCTGCTAAGTTCCAAGACTAATGTGAAGTAAAATGGTGACAAAAAGGTTGGACGCATTTAAAGGAAGTAAAGGTAGTGGAATAGCACAAAGGTTATTTGCATTGCTTTCGAAGCAGATTGGTGATTCCATAGTCAAACCGAGTCAGAGCTAATGTCAGCATATTTTTTGAGCGGATTGAAACTTTTGCTTTATGCCGCAGATGTGAGAAATAAGTTAGATGTTTTGAAGGCTAAGTGAGTGGATTGAAGATAAAATTTATTCCACTTGTAACTTAGTGTATTTCTTACAAAAACTCGAATCTATTGGCCGAAGCCATAAAAAATGACATTAGCGATAATTTTGAGTGGAATGGCATTTTGTTTCTCCATCGCTACTTTGCAAAACATTTCACAACCGTCAACGAAGAGCATCAATAACAAATATTTTGTTGACACTGTTATAACCTATAAAGGTATATTATTGGTAGATCAAATAACAGTTAGTTCGAGACGAGAAGGTGAAGCGTCAAAGGATTCTTAAAAAAAAAGAACTAGAGTGGTTGTAGATCTATAGCAGAATGGATTTGTAAAGAATAATGGTCCAAATATGGTTTATAATGGTTTAAGGCTCAGCTGCCATCATCAAACTAGCAAGTTGCAAAGTCGAGCTACCATGACAGATTACTTCCAACGGATTTCTTGGACTCAATGAGCAAATGAGATAATACTAGTGTAGCTCTCTATTGATATGTTAAATTTTAAATTATTGTAATGTATCCTCACATTATTTTAATTGTAAACTATAAATAGAGGTAAAACCCTCATTTTTTAGGGTTGGATCTAGTGCGTTTGCTTGCCCTACTGTGTAAATATTTTTTGCAAAATAATGGAAGGAGCATTACTCGGATTTTTGACTTGAGACTTGTTATCTTTGATATATTTCGTTAAGAGGTTTGAAGCTATGAATTGCATTTATATCAATGCTATAATGGTTAGTTCATTCCATTTGCATTGGATTACTAGTTGTTAAGGTAGGTGAAATTTGTTCATAGTTAGATCTGTGTTGATAGGAAGTTTATTTTTACAAAGTCTGATTATTGATATATTCTGCTAAATTGGATTATTAATATATTAGATATTGGAATTGCTTCTTAGTACATATCTTTGTTTATGCTTTAATGTATGAATATTTCATGATTTTGGATGCTGCTAATCTTGAGTGTGGAACACCAAAAATAGTTTTCTAGAGGTTTTTCCTGTGGATGCCTATGTTGTTAGCCTATCTGGCCACTATTAATGCATATTTTCTTAACCCTAAACCTTTTTATAACCCTATTACTCAAACCCTTATTGAGCTTAATTAAGTCAACATATTACTAAGTTGATAAGGAACCAACCTACATTGGAGGTTGGGCTAAAGCAATATTTGGTCCATTCAATTTTTAGTGCTGAGCTATGACTATCGAGTGCAAGATTGGATAGAGAATTGGAAGATAAACATTTGCAGTATCGAGTAAAACTTGATGGCAATTCAGTGCACAATAGTTTTTGGCATGTCTAGTGGGACCTGTTTGCAAGAAACACTAAAACTCATCACATACTTTATTGTTTTATCTTTACCTGAAGGAATTAAGATTTAGTGAATTATCTTGACCTTGCTAAGCGGTGATCAACAAATTCAGCTGGTGACTCCTTGGTCTGTAAACCTAGAAAAACGTTATCCTTGTAGACTATAAATTTTCATGTATACCAAGTCATGAAGAGGAATAACCCAAAATCCTTTTTCTACTATGAGATACCTTATAGAGGGTCTATTATTATAAGGAATTTAAATCAATATTTCTATTCAGAAGAAAATCCTCCTGAGGAGAACCCTATAGTTAATACAACAACACCTCCAACAGGAGCTACACCTGGAAACATGACACAAAATGCAATTCCAAATCAATCCTTACAAAAGTACCTCAATTGGAACATAGCTGGACCCCTTAGACTAGGCCAAATGCATGATATTCCTCAAGCTATGTCTAAATCCATTCCCACCTATGATGGATCTGGTAAAAAAGCATATGAGCACTACCAAGATATTCTAAATCTGGCAGCAATACACAATATAAAAAATGAAGATGTTATTGTCAGGATTCTAGCCCTATATTTTAGAGGAAATATTCTACATTGATTTAGAACCCTTGAAGACAATACCATTACCTCATGGGAAGCATTAATTGATATCTTTGTGGAGGAATTTAATGAGTCTACTGATCCTTTTTTCTTCTCAATTAGTTCACATCTATGCAAAAAAATCAACAAGAAACTATTTTAGATTTCAATTTGAGGTTCAGCAGGACCTGGAAGAGAATTCCCCTTATAGCTAGACCAGCTGCAAGCTAGGCTTACATGTATTATATGAGAGCTCTTGGCCTACAAAACCAAAAATATGGGGTGGAAACTTTTCCACAGGTTTATAATGCATCTGTTCATGCAGAAAATATCCTTATTAATGTGGGGAGATTATCCCCAAACGTTGTGTTGCTCTACAATTTGGAAACCACTAATATTCAAAGCCAAATGACCACTTCATCTTATATGGACCCTCCTCCTTTGTCATCCCCATTACCATATATGACTCCCATTCCTTAGTCAAAAGCACTATATGCTGCAGCTCCTTTCCCTCCACTTCCTTCTCAGATTCCACAAGAATTTTCTATCATCCTTGATATCCAGAATACTTTAAAAAATCTTAGCAACAAGATGAATTCAATGGAAAAGAGAGATATGGAGAGGTATCAACAAAGGATATTTCCTTATATAAATAAATATCAAAGATCTGGTCCTAGAAATATACTGGGGTTAGAGTAAATGTAGTATATGAAGAGCCTAAGTGTTCTTCAAAAATAATTGTGTTGAATGTATGGTGTTTAGTGTGCGATGATCCTCATGATTCACAATCTTGTATTATGTACCAACACCATGTACAATAGGCTATGGAGAAAGCAAAAATGAATAAAAAAGGAAGAGTGAATATACTCTAGCATCCAGAGCAAATCGTAGTTGGAAAATATCTTGATGAGGATGGACCTATTACTGTCATGACAAGGTCAAGCAAGAAAATACTTCAAGTTGATCCAAAAAATATGGGTCAATTCTAGGCCCCTTTCATAAGAAGAAGGATCCACCTACCCAAAGCAGTGATAATTTCCCTATTCCCTAGGCCAAAGAAAAATAAGTTAGTCTTCCCAAGAGATTTGAGAAAGAAACTGAAGGGGATAGAATGAGGTCCAAGAATGAAGCTCAAGAGAGGCTTAGATTCCCTTCCATTACCAAAAGGCAGAGAATTGAGGCCACTTAGTAGTATAAAATAAAATATGGTAAGCCAGAAAGAAGGCCTAAGAGATCTACCTTTTTCACATTCGAATATAATATTATGGAAGAAATGAAGAAGATACCATCTAAAGCTAGTCTATATGATACCCTTTTCATTCTTGGTCAAATTGACCTGCTAAAGTCTTCCTTGAACAAATATCCATAGGAAAAGTAGGCACCACAATCCTCAGCATACCCTCTAAAAAGAAATAAATGTATCCTACCACTTTAAAGAATAAACCTCATCCTTTTTATATCTCTCTAAGTATGGAAGATTAAGTGGTCCTCAATTGTATGATTGACTCAGGGGCATCCACCACAGTTATACCTAAAGCAATTTATGAAGAGATGGGTATGAAATATACTAGATATTACCCTGGAGTTATACAATTGGATGGGACACCTGTGAAGAAAATGGAAGTGATAAAAGATGTCTTGATGAGGCTACATAGAGCACCTGAGGTAACTATAGTACAAGAAATAGTGGTGGTGGATCTAGAGCCTTATTTTGGCTTATGCCTTTCAAGAGAATTCACTGTAAAGTTGGGTGGATGCATGTATATGGACTATTCTAGCATGGTTATTCCTTTCAAAGGAAAGAGGATAAGAATAACACCTGAGAAGCCTGTGTCTTACCACATTGAAAAAATTGAAAAGGACATGTGCAATCTCACCTCTGTAGATGAATTTGAATTTGTGGATAACTTTGAAGAGTTGAAAATTGAGTATGAATTGCCTTTTAGGGAGGATTATAGTCAATTTGGGACAAGTATGGGCACATACAATATTTTTGCAGAGGCAGAGAAATGAGTTCCTAATATATCTAATTAGTCCTTGAGAGAAACAAAAGTATGGACCATGCACTTTGATGGTGCTAGATGTAGAAATGGTGCTGATGTCGATGTAGTATTATAGTCCCAATCAAAATGAACAAAGAGTTTCACCTATAGGCTAACATGGTCATGCACTAGAAATGCTACTAAATATGAGGCTCTATGCCTTGGACTAATGCAAGCCGAAAGCATGGGCATCAAGACCTTAAATATATATGGCAAATTTGAATTGATTGTAAATCAGGTAAGGGAAAGGTGTAGCAGTAAGAACCATTATCTGCAAGGATATAGAAATAGGGTATGGGATTTAATGGAATAATTTCATGCCCTAAACATTAATTGTATTCCCAAAGGAAATAATACATTGGCAGATTCCTTAGCAGTAAGGGGAGCTAATTTCAACCCTTATGCAGAAATAGGAGTTAAAAAGGACAAAGGGATCAAAATGATTTTTAGGCCTGTAGTGTTAGATAAGTAGATTTTTGGTAGGTCTTTGAAAGTGATGAACAAATCATTGATTTTTTGGTGAGAGAAGCCTATTTATCCACTGTTCAAGAGGAAAATATAGAAGATATTGATCAACAAGATGTAATTCAACTCAAGAACAATCACATACCTAGAGGTTTGGTTACTCTAGAGAACCTGTTTGATGATGAAGATAGGAAAAGGATCAGATCCATGGAAGTCAATGAGAAAATCTATAAAGAATTTGAAATAGAAAAATAAAAGAAGCTCAAGGTTTGGAATTTGATGTTCCCTAGAAGAAGAGGAGGATATCAAAGCTTTATGCCTGAAGTACCAAGACATTGTATCTTGGTCATATGAGGACCTCAAATTATATGACAAGAAGGTCATCCAACACATGATTAAGCTAGATACTAATGTAAAACCATTCATGCAAAAAAACAGGCCTGTGAATCCTAGGACCAAAGCCATAATTAGAGAAGAACTATTGAAGTTGCTAAAATCTAAGATCATTTATCCAATAAAACATTTAACCTAGGTAGCAAACTTGGTACCTATCAAGGAGAAGAATGGTGACATCCGCTTGTGTGTAGATTTTAGAAATCTCATTCAAGCATCACTAAAGGACCATTACCCCCTCCAAAAAATTGATCAAATATTGCAGATTGTGGTAGGAGAAGAAATGTTCTCATTGCTATATAGTTTCTCTAGATATAACAAAATTTGGGTCAAGAATGAAGATCAGTTTAAGACAACATTCACCACAAAATGAGGAACCTTTGCATATCAAAGAATACCTTTTGGGATATCTAATGCAGGAGCCACATTATAGAGAGCAATGGACTATGCTTTTGGGGAACTGATTAACAAGACCATTATGATCTATTTAGATGACATGATGTGTTTTCCCACAACAAGCGAGACCACTTGGCATACTTAGAACAAGTCTTTCAGAAGTGCAGAGAATTTGGAATCTCGCTCAATCCTAAGAAGTTATTTTTTGTAGTTCATGAGGAAATGTTTCTAGGCCATGGGGTCTCCAAATAAGGTATGGCCATTGATCTAGATAGAATCAAATCCATTCTTTCTCTCCCACTGCTCGTGAACAAGAAAACCTTGTAGTCTTTCTTTGATCAGATAAACTTTATCAAGAAATATATCTCTGATTTTGCTTAGAAGGTGAGGCCTATATCTGAACTAATGAAGAAGAATACAAATTTCAAATGGACTGAGGCAAGAAAGTAAGCCTTTGAAATCATCAAGCAATCCATTGCTACAACTCTAGTTCTAGTCAATCTAAATTTCAACAAGGACTTCATTATTTATGCTTATGGAGCTGAGGAAAGCTATGCCTCAATGCTCACTCAAAATAATGATGAAGGAGAGGAGCACCCTATATTATTTTGGAGCCAGAATCTTCATGAATATTAGGTTAATTATAATTTCATTGAGAGATAAGTATTTGCTGTAATGAAATCATTGAAAAATATAGGTAATACTTGGTTCAAAGCAAGACCCTAGTTTATGTGGTTCATCCAGATGTAAGAAGCTTTATTTTACAAGGAGAACTAGGAGATAAGAGAGTTGGTTAGATTATTAAGATCCAAGAATATGATGTGGATATCCATCCTACCAATTTGGTAAGAGGTAGAGTCCTATGCCAAGACCTAACAAAAGCAACAGTTTCAATAGAAGTGACAACTTGTTAGTCAACAACAGATGATCAGGATGAAGGATTAGATGTAGGTGAATTAGAATGGGTAGATCAAATGACTAAGTACTTTCATATTGGGATATGTACTCCTAATATTAATCCATAATAGATGAGGATATATAAACTTTTGGCTTTGAAGTATGTATTATTGCCAGAAGGTATGTACAAAATAAACCTTGATGGAGTTCTCCTTATATGCTTAAAAGATGATCAACAATAAAAGGTCATATAGGAGTTCCATGGAGGACTATCCAAAGGACACTTATCAAGAAGAATAACAACTTTGAAGATTATCAGAGTAGGCTATTACTAGCCTACCATATTTACTGACACCTTCAAAGTCACTAGAACCTGTGATAAATGCCAATAACATGTGGGAAGAAAAAGGAATGCATCATTTACCTTTAATACAATTCAAGTGGAAGAACCCTTTCATCAATGGGGGTTGAATTTCATAGGGGTTATCAATCCACATTCCTCAACTAAGCATAAATACATTATGATTGCTACAGACTACTTCACCATATGGATAGAAGCTATTCCTAGAAAAATGAAAGAAAATAAATAGTGGAGACCAATAAGGAAGGATATTGGAAGAAATACCAACTCTTTTGAGGCTTTAGCTTATGAAGAAAAAATAGATAAAAAATTAGAGGACATAATACAATAGGTTCAACATATTAACAAGGAACCGTCTATTCAGTATGATCTTGATTTAAGGAAGAACATTCTTGATGAACCTAAGGAATGTCTCCAATAAAATTTTTAAGACTCTCTTGAAGTACCATACCCCATTCATGAGAAAAAAATGATAAAAAATATAGTTTAGAAGTTAATACCTTTTCCATTAATAAGGAAATACCAAAAAATGAGTAGGACAAGTCAAAATATTCTATAATAGAGCTAGGAGAGGATAAATATGATGGAAAATAAAATTGTATAAGAATACTGAGGAATAGAATAATAAGACCTAATTTTGATATAGGCAAGGAAAAAAGAGGAAAACCCTCAAATTATCAAGCAAGATCCAGGGAAGTAAGAGCAAACATAGAGAAAGGAACATAAACTAAGTTGGTTGAGCTTCTCTTTACCAAACAACACAATGATATTGGTAATACACAGTTGCGGCCAATAGCCCCTAATGAGACATGATTATCATGGAATATAAGGGGTGCTAATGTCCCTTCAAAGAAAAGGTGTATTAGGAACCTATATTTAAGTAATAAGGCTGACATTCTTTGTATCCAGGAAACTAAAATGATAAAATAAGAAGTTTCAAAAAATATGAAAGTAGTATGGGCAAGATGTGAATGGAATGATATGGATTCTAAAGAAATGGTACAAGGAATTTTAAATTTTTGGAATCCTTCTAGAACCTCCTATGTAACCATTCATAAAAATAGGTATTGGATAGCCTCTTTAGTCACTTGCTACTTTACAAATATTCATTTCATCCTTATCAATGTCTATGGACCTACAACTCAGTTAGGTAGATTAGAAGTTTAGAGTGGGATTGAAGCCTTTATGAGAAGTAAAGATCAAGAAACCTAATTCATGATCATAAGAGATTTTAATGCCATAACTAAGTTGGATGATTTTTTTTTTGGGAAATAGGAAATTAGCCCAAAGTATGAGACATTTCTTAGCTTTTATTAAAAATAATAATCTATGGGAGGTTTTGAAGAAGATAACTATACATGAACCAACAACATGAGAGGCCAAAACCTAATAGCAAAATAATTAGATAGATGTATACTCTCAGATTGGCTAGATGAAGGAAATTATGCTAAAATTAATATCTTAACAAGGATTGGTTTAGATAACTGGCCAATAAGAGTTAAAATGACGGTAAGTGAATTCAAAAAATATCATATTTTAAATATGAGTAGATGTGGGAAGACCATCCTCAATTTTTTGATATGATAGCACAAATGTGAAATTCTTTAGGAAATGGTGGGTTGTATGCTCTTCCAAAATAAATTAAATCTATGACATCTAGATTAAAATAATGGAGCAAGAACACTTTTGAATTTTTTTTGAGAAGAAATAACTAAAATATAAACTTTAAAAATTCCAAAAAGGTGATCATAATAATACAAGATTAAAGGAAAGGGAGTTGCTTAGTGAATATCATTATATTTTGAGTAAGGAAGAGAAATTCTAGAGATTAAAATCACGGTAAACTTTGTTAAAAGGAGATAAAAATACAATTTTTTTTCATAGGATGGCTATAGTATAGAGATTAACATCCAGAATTAGTAGAACTAAATCAATAGAAGGGGTTTATATTGAAGATCAAAGTAAAATTAGAAAAGAGGTAAAGTATTTTTATTAGAATATTCTAGGATTAGAGATTGAAGTTCTTAATGATAAACTTCTTCAAGATGTACCTTCAGTTATAATGAATGAAGACAATAGGAAAATGATGAAGCCTATTACTATATAAGAAGTTCATTTAGCTATTTTCTCTTTTAATAAGGATAAATACCTAGGTCCACATGGGCTCTCTACAACCATTTTCCAACATAATTGGGATATATTGTGGAATAGTCTAGGGTAAATAAATACATACCTTATAAAATAAATGTAAAATATCTTAACCTAATTCCAAAAAATAAGGATGTTTAATTGTTTTATTCTTTTAGACCCATAAGCATATGTAATATGACTTATAATATTATTTCCAAAGTGATGGAAAATCGATTAAGGCCATTGTTAGACAAAATTATTTCAGAATAGCAAGGAGGATTTGTTAATTTTATATAAATTATGGATGGGATCATAGTAGCTCATGAAGTTATACATTCAAAAAATTCAATAAAAGAGAAAGCAACGATCTTAAAACTTTATACAAGTAAAGCCTATGATAGGGTTAAATGAGATTTTTTTTGTAGTTTTAGAAAAGTTTGAATTCAAGAAGAAATGGGTTAGATGAATTAAAGCCTGTGTATCTACAATTTCTTATTCAATATTAGTCAATGGGTTAGTAACATAATATTTTAAATCCAAGAGAGGCCTTAGACAAGGAGATCCTCTATATCCTTATTTGTTCATTATTATGGTAGAGGTTTTGAGTAGGAACTTAAAGAAGGCTTACAAATATAAGCTTATAAGTCGACTTAAGGTTAGTAATAATAACGACAACACCACCCATTAACAATTTATAGATTATACAACCCTATTTGTAAGGGTAAGGATAAATAAGGTAAAATATTTGAATAATTTTTTAAAGGACCGCAAAAGAGCACAAGGTAAAAAGTTAATAGGAAAAAATCCAAAATTTACTTCCTTAAGACTCTAGCTAATATCAAACCAAGAATTTATAGGTTAATTCAAATGGAGGAGGCAAATTTTCTAGCAAATTATCTAGGGATGCCTTTATTTGAGGGGAGAATGAGGATAGAATTATAGAATCCAATTATTAGTAAAGTTTAAAATAAACTACCAACTTGGAAAGGTAGATGGTTATTGTTAGCAGGAAGAGTGTAGTTAATTAATTCATCCTTATAAGCCATTCCACATATTATATGTCATTGTATACTTTGCCAAAATCAGTTGAAAAAGTTTAATTTATATTATGTGATCCTTTTTATGGTTATGTTTACATGATAAAGGAATTTTTTTGTTGGAAACATGAAAGACTTGATATTATTCAATGAAAGTGGCTTTGCTTAAATAGCAAAGATGTACAATATGATCCATTGGATCATAACCAACTGAGTTAATCTCAACCACACAAATTATCCTAGTAACAACTTAGGATATAATATATATTATAACACCCCCCTTAAGTGGTACTAGGATATACTAACACCCCTCCTTAAGTGATACTAGGATATACCCCCTTAAGTGATACTAGGAGGTAGTGAAAAAACAAAAGAAAACAAGTGGCATATCCACAAGTATGAGTCCCAACAACAAGGCTTGATAAGGTACTCATGTACAATATATGCATAAGAAAACTCTGCTAGAGAGATGAAGAAAAAACCACCACTAAAATAGAAAGAAGAAAAAGAAGGAAGATGTGCAAGGAGGATGGAGAGGAAGATGTGCTCTTCAACCTCCCATAGGAAAAATTCCATCAAGAAGCCTGCAAAGGATCCATGTGATGTCTCAAAAAAGTAGAGAGTCACTCCCAGACTGGTGCTTGTGATAATGATCAAGGCTATGAACCATGAGAAAGAGTCACCAAAGAAAAGCCCCATGAAACCAAAGTGTCTCACAAAAGAAGAGTAAGAATATAGGATGGAAAAGAACCACAAAAATTGCAAGGGATGTCCATAAATGACTCCACAAGCATAAGTATGTGGTTTCCACCTATGTAAACACAATGGACTGATAACAAGGTCCAAAACTTGTGGACAAATAACAAAACAAGGGGATAAAAAAATGAAAGGACATAAATATAGCTATCAAACGTGTCCTTATGGTGACCTCTTCATCCTATTGGAATGCATGGGTAACCATCCGCTGCAATCGCTAGGTGATATAGAGGATATGACTAGATACTAGGATCACTTAAAAAGCTTTGGGAGTGTTGGGTTCAACCGAGAATGCACTCCATGATACAACATATTTGAGACTAAAAAACATAGGTTAAACTACCTCAAAAAATAAATTGGACACCACCAATGTGTTCGTCTCGGAAAAACCTTTTTGATGACTATAAATACCCCTATGATTGGGTATCAATTTTACCTTCATTTGTAGGAAAAACAAGTCTTCTTTCCCTCACAAGGGAATATTTTGGAATCTTCAAAATACAACATGGTTTTAAAAATATCTCTAGGAAAATACATGGCCCACCATTTTTTGGAAATAAAAATTTCAAAAAAAGCTAAAAAAATAGCTAATTTGGGCCCATTGTGCCGACTTTGAATAAAGTTTTTTTTTTTTTAAAACTTTATTAAAGCCCTTACATTATAATATAAGTGGTCCCCTCCACATTTTTAAAAATTCCCTATCAATATCTTTAAATAGAAGTGAAAGGAATTATTTAAAAAAAATATTTTGGTGTTATTATAAAATGTTTGTTGACCATTAAAATTTTACTGGGCATCATGCACACAGTCATTGGAAAAAACTTAGTGCTGTTCCAACAAGCCTCCTTCACGAGTGCTCTTCAATAATTGAATGCCTATCTCCATCATCTACATCCACCACTGCTACCTCTACCAACTGCACTTCTTCATCTTAATGGCTTCAGCAGGACCTCCGCTTACAAACCCTTCACCATACAATACCATTCTCCTAGAAATATTCACAAATGGCTTAGTTTGATAGGTGGATGAGGAAATACAAACTCTTTGTTCTCAAAGTGTGTTGTAGGAAGTCATCACCGACTATGTCATTTTGCTTCGTCTACGTTGGAGCATGCTTCCCTATGATAGCATTATCACTGGAAGCACAACGACAAAATTGTGGAAGTTATACAAGAATTTTAGGTTGTTTATGTGTTGGAACTGAGAGATGTCGCCCAATGGTCACACCCAATAAAATTCAAGACTAAAAATATAGAAAACATAAGCTTCACCTGGTGGATTCTTCATCGTGTGCACATGATCGTTTGACATCACAAAACTGATTTCTCCACCTCCGACCCGTCGTAGATCCAACTGATAAAAAACTACTCCACCTGTGTACTCTAGATCACTAATAAAAAATTGTTGTGATTGTTACAACTATAAACTTCTTCCAACAAGCAGATAGTAGATCGACTCTTACCCAGATCTGAGAGAAAATGAGATGAAGTAGCCACCATATTCATTCACCGCATCGATAGAAAATGGCTTTCAGGCTACCTCAGAGATATTTTATCTAGGTTAAGGAGCGTGGGATGGAAGAAGGAAAAGGTTTATGATATACATTGGTAGTATACTATTAGAGAGATGGGGCACATTGGATTGGCGTGCACATTGAGGGAGTAGACATAATATTTGTTGCTCTTTTAGTGGAGGTGTATTTTCTTAGAATAAATGATTACACAACGGGATAAGTGAACATTGACACAACTCCTCTCTCTAAACAATTTGATCATTGACTGAGAGTGGATGATGATAATCATGGCCTCCCCCACTACTAAAATGGTAAAAAAAATCACCTCCATAGATAGCTTCATGTTTGACTCCACTTCTCAATAGACCTCCATTGAGCAACGGTAAAAATAACATTTACCATCATAGATTTTTTTGAATATTTTGAGTGCACTGGATGCAATTCTTCGAGCAAAGAAAAATGAGTCTTCCATAGTTTCAAAAATACAAAAGTTGCATCATGACATACCTCAACAATACCGCGCTCACTTGTACATAGAAACCAGTTGGTTGTGTCATCTATTGAAAATAAAAAATGTGTCGTAACATTGCTGTGTGGATGAGGAAAAAAAAAATGTAGATCAAGCACCATCTTGGTCAATCACCATCTTGCCCCTCATTTGCACAATCTCTTCCTTGCTACAAATTAGATTCCATAGCAAAACCAAATCTTTTCAGAATTAGATGCTTAGAGAAAATTCTTTGAAGATATCCTAATACACATTAAGCACATGAGGAAGATTAACTTCCATAGGCGGATATGTTGGCCAATACCTACAGGAAAACAAAATAGTTATATCATGGAATGGGATATTCTTGTTCTGCCCCATTACCACGCAAAAACTACCACCACCGTCACCACCCTCCATAGCTCGTTTTGCTCACTCCCATCAGTATGAACTTGTTCTACTTAAGAGCCATTATCAAACCTGCCATTGGAAAAAAAATTAATCAATTGCTCATATTTGCTCCCACTGTGCTCCATGCCCATACCACGGTCCCAAACTCAAGAGGCATTGCTTGACACAAACAAAATCACACCTGTTCACTTGATTCTTGGAGATGATATCAACACGGATTTGAAATCGAATCTGAACAATCATTGTCACGGGCTATGAGAATTTGGTGGTATTTCCATATGCGTAAATGTGGTGTCCTCTTATTTTTTAACTATTACTAGTGCAGGAGATTACACCCATAAATGTGCACATTCCACTAAAACAAATTTAATCTCTAAAAATTTTGTACTGTACATGCTGCGGCTCTATAGTAGAAAACATCGACATGGCCACCTTAATCTCTAAATTTGTAATATTAGAGGAATGATACAACCGGGTGAGATGTTTAAATTTTTGGGCATTCCATTTGCATTTCAGGGATCTCCTGCTCAGCTTTGGGGATATGTAGTGCAAAAGGTAGAGAAAAAGATAGCTTATTGGACTTCTAAAAAGTTTGTCTCTTGCGGAGTAAATTCCAAATTTGCTCTAAAGTTTTAGCTTCTACACATGTATATTATTCTTCTTGTTGGGTTCCTTCCAAGAATTGTTACAAGAAACTTGAAAAGCTTCTTCGATATTTTTTATGGTCTAATGCTGTTGGTAAAAGAGGATTTCACAGAGTTGCTTGGGATATTTGTTGCCTTCCTAAGCACTCAGGTGGTATGGGTTTGTTTGACTGTCAAAAGCAAGGTTTTGCTTTATGTGCCATATGGATAACTCGTTCTTTGCAAGGAGATGAGGCTTGGAAAATTTTACTTAGAAATTGTATTTCTTCGGGCTTCCCTTGGGCAGAAAAGTTTGGAAAGGCCTCAATCTTCATACGCTTATTACTGCCCCTGTTCCTGTCAAGATTTCAGGGTCCTTCGTGGCTAAAAGCATTTGGAAATCCTGGGAAGCTCTCAAACCTTGGTTATCCTAGAAGGGCTTTGGTGGGAAAGTTGGCCCTTCTATCTCCTTTCTGAATGTATGGTGGTCTCAGGCTATTTATTATGAAGGTTTTCCACTAGCACAAGTGCAATGGGTTAGAGCCCAACGCTTTTATAAAAAAGGAATTGCATTACTTTCTGATTTTGTTTCCTTTCATACTAAGAATTGGATCCCTTGGGAAGATTTTAAACACTATTATGGTTTGAAACAAGATGATAAATCCACTTATGAAGCTGTTATTGATCACACTCCCTTTTGCGTATGGTCCAAGTTGTGTAGACATTTTCAAAAGCCATGGTGGTGTGACTGGGAATGGCCTAAACATGTTTCATTGCTTAAGTATTTTGCCCGTTTGGGTTATTCCTGGATTTCCCATGCAGTTCCTATGGAAGCCATGCTCAATGGAAGATGGAATTTAAATTCTTCTCAGTCTGTTTGGAAATCTTGGTTTCATACTGTATGGGCTAAATATATTGAACCAAAGCAGTATTTTTTTGCTTGGAGTGTGCTTTTTCAAGGTTTGCCTATTGGTCAGTGCCTGAAATACTTGGGAGTTGATGATGTCTCTTGTAAGTTCTGTGGTTGGGAGGAAAACTATGTTCATTTATTCCGGGAATGTTCTCGGGCTAGACAGGCTTGGTCTTGGATTCTTTCATTTTTCAGACCTTTTATTGCTGGTTCATGCTCTTGGAGGCATATCTTATTGGGAGACCCTCTTCAGTTCTCCACAAATCTTTCAGTGGTTTGGCATATATTCAGAATTGCTATTCTCTTCCACATATGGAAAAACCGCAACAAAGTTATTTTTTCCTAGCAAGAATCCTCTTTGTATTTTTCACTGTCTGATAAATATGAGGTTTTCTATGATTGTTGGTTGCAGATTTTTGCCCAAATTAAGAAAGTCAACATGGAGTTTTAGTACCTTCGAAAACTTATGAATCACTGGCAGAACACACCGGGATCATGGATCTGCAACTCCTCGTCACTGGTCTTAGTTCTTTCTACATGATTGTTGCTCTTATGTTTTCTGATAGCTGATTCCTGATATTATGTACAGAGATATGTTAGGTGATATGTTTGTTGCAGTTAGTGTGACTTTTCTTCCTAATTGTAATAGTTTCTCTTGGTTGATTGGGGTGTGTTAATCCCACCCACATTGTTTTGTATGATTAAGCTTTATTAATACAATTTTGGATTTTTCATTCAAAAAAAAAAAAGAACCCTAAAAAAAGGTATTGAGAAATTATGAGGTTTTTATAGTCAAAATATTTATAGATATAGAAGCTGGATAGCAAATATTTTAGCCATTCGTGGTGTTGAATTTCATCTGGACAAAATTTAAATTTAAGAAGACATCTAATATAAAAGTAGTTGATTGCAGAAACTTAGAAGTTTAAGGAAGATGGAAAATATCTTTGATAGAAAGGTAAAGTTGGATATAGTTTAATTAACTTTTTAGAAATGTAATGAGAGCAATGTAATGTTTTGGTTTTTTGTAATGGGAGTGGCCCCCAATAGAAGCTACACATAACTTATTAAAAAATATATATGAAATTACATTCTTTAGATGCATCTTTGGCATTTATTTAAAGCTTCAATAATGACCCCAAAATCAGATCACTTATAGATCATAACTAGCTATCTCTATCAGGCTAAGTTCTATCCTTATACACCTTCCCAATTTGTCAAGCAATATCCTTTAAATCACTAACTTCTGAGTGGTGAGTAGAAAATGGTGTTTTTTAAAATAGTTATTTTGCTTCCATTTAATTTATCAATCCAGGAGTTCGTAAACTTGTTGAGTACCTATGCAAAATATATGTCTATAGTATTTGAGAAATGAGTCCTATGTGTCACTTGGTTTGGTGGGGTGTGTGTTGTTCATGTAGTTCAATTCATCCAAACTAGCAATAATTAAGTGTAGGAAAATAAATACTAACTAAAACTACAGGAAAAGTAAATTAAATTATCATTATCAAACACATGATTGAAAGAAAAATTATAGAAAATAAACACACAACTGAAAGGAAATTGTAGGAATTAAACATATTGTAAAAATGAATAAAGTAGGAAATAAACACACTTGCGAAATTAAATTAAGCAAGAAATAAAAACACTTGCAAAAATAAATAAAATAAGAAAGAAACACACAACATAAATAAATGAAAGTAAGGTCCGAGGTGTAGACCAATTGGTTCATCCAAACCCCATAAGGGGGGCAGAGGTCCAAGGTTCAAATCTCGGGCCTCGTTGGACTGAACGCTTGTCCCTTTCTTGGTGCTTTCAGCGACGTAAAAGGTTTAAAATGATTGTGGCATGGTGGTTATAGGGGTGGACTGCATGAAGATCTATGTGGTGGCTTCTGGGGTGGACAACGCAGAATACTGTGGTGGCCATAAAAGCTGGACAGCCTGCCTGGATTCATGGCGGCTACTGATTCCACCATGTAAATTCAAAAAAAATAAAATAAAATAAATGAAAGTAGAAAAAGGGGAGGAATATTGCCTAGAGTGGGCCCAAGTTCCTACAAACATTCGCCCAAATAGTTCACACAATCACTCTTCTGAACACACAAATAAAAAGAACTCTCAAGATTTTATTAATAATGTAGTACCAAATAACATTTGGGTTTGGGATCCTTCACTTCAGGGGTGGCCTACGTTTTATGTAGAATGCAACCATTCCCTGTTACAAAATTAGACTATCTTAATTTAATCATTTCATGTTATTCAGTATGGTTGGTTTGTGCACAGTTTTATTTGGTGTCTAATAAAAGAGTGACTATGCTAAAATTAATATTTTTAAGTTAACATTAATGTTCCCTAAGTGTATAAAAAAATATATTTCTAAACTTATGCACAATCTTCAAGTGAAATAGTCAACACACACTTTATTCCACTGGATATAAGTGCCTATTGGACTGTCACTGGAATACAAGTACCTTTTCAATCTATCATTGGGATAAAGGTGCTGCATATAGGTCTTTTCTATTTCTTTGAGAGTTATCACTTTTTTGGTCATAAAAATATAGGCACTCATTTTATCATCAAAATATAGGCACCTTCCAACCTATTGTTAGAAGACAGAAACTTGTTCTATCACTAGAAGACATGCGCTTGTTCTGTCATTGGAAGATAGGTGTTTGTTCTATTTTGTAGGAAGATAGGCACCTTTCGACTTGTGGTCAAGATACATACACTATACCTTAGTGAATTTGGATACCTTTTTCTAATGTTGCTATATCTGTTAAATCACCCATAATTTATTAAATGCATTACAAGTGTTATCCAATGCCAGGTCCATGTGGGACCTCGACTAAAAGGTGCAAAAAAATAACAAAGTACTGCATCTATGCACATTTTCCATTGAAAACACCATTCAAGCATAATACATCAATTTCTATTAAATTCATGCAATAATTTCATAAAAATACATATCTAATGTTAATAATGTCACACAATACCCCATTAAAACATGCACAAAAATGAGCAATTTTTGTGCTCATCATCCCCCATGCCTAAGTATTGCCACGTCCTCGTGGCACCTGTTGTTAATAATCCCCTATTTCAGCAAAAAAATTCCAATAATCCCTATTATAACATTTTATTTCTTGAGCTATAACTTTATCCTTTTCTTTGTCTCGTTTATGCTTGCCACATTGCTTGGGTTGGCTGGGATATTCCTCTCTTTTTGGAGCTTTTTTGCATTGACTCTGCCTCGTGGGTTGGCTAGGACCTACCCTTGTTTTGGGGTTTCTTTTATGTCGATCTTGCCTATCTGTGTCCTCTTCCATTGGTAGTCTAGTAAATGTGGTTGCATCTTTTGTAAGGCTACTTCAACCTACTTTTAGAAGAAGTTATTTTCAGGTAGCCGCTCTGCTATTATGATTTCTAGCATATACCACGGTGGAAACCATGAAGTATCAAATAATTGAGATTTTGATAGATGTGCTATCTGTGGATCAAGCATTGCATCATCTATATCATTATTTTTCCCCAAAATCATCTATATCATTCTTATCATTATTAGATGATAAATTTTTAGGTGCTCTAATTGGTGACAACATCATGGGCCCTTTGTTATACATCCTCATTTACAGATAAAATTCCATCATCCTTGATGGATGCCCACCATCAGAACAATATAGGGCCAAATGTTATTGGTTTGGTAGGATTAATGCAGATGCTTGAATCCCTAGTCATCCATTTATAGGCCCATAATTCTTTTCTTTCTTGCTTCAAGCTCTTCCTAAGATCTTCTACTTATTGTTGGTGGATTGCAAAGACTTCCATTGATGCAACCCATTCTTCATTAGAGTTGGGGTTTGACTACATCTTATTTCTTCCTTGTGGTGGCATTTTGATCTTAGCCTTCAGTCTCCTCTGGGATGGTTGCTTTACCTTAGCCTTTGGATAAAGTTTCTTTGTAGGTATTAGGGCTTTTGCATTCACTGTCGATGCCAAAAGATCAATCACCACTTTCCTTCGTGGAGGTGGTATTCTTAGGACTTATGATGAATCTGTTTCCTACATGTCTTGGTCTAGTGGTGTGTCAACATGAGGATCAACCTCTGGCTACTCATCAGACTGACTAGCCATGGATTGGTCAACCACAGGTTGACCAGCTAATTATGCAGCTATTAAGGAAATGGTCGATTCCTTCAATTGACCCACATCATCTGACTCCTTTAGATTCTTAGCTAAATAGAAAGTTGTATCTTATGTGGGTGATTTCCTAGATGATGGAGTAACATACACATGTGCTACAAACTCCCAAATGATTGGGTAGTCCTTTAACGATCAACTACTGGCTAACTAGTTTATTGGACAACCATAGAGGTTTTGGATAACTTAGGAGCCTCATTATCCATAATTTCAATCACAGGTGGTCCATGCTATGAAATAAGGCTCTCCTATTCCTAGGAAGCATCTACCATAGGGGCTTTTGATTGGTCCTCTGCATCAAATATTTGGTCATCTGATGCCCTCCTAGAATCAAAATGGAAAAACCTTATAGATGCCATATTCTCCTCTAAATTGATATAGGACATCCTTGTGTCCATGGCCCAATATGTCTATACAACAACATCAACTTGATCTACTTTGGTGGCCAACAATTACTACAATTGCTGGACCATGTTCTTCAACTACTGCACAATATCTTGCAACTACCACATAGTATTATTAGATTCTTCCTACTTTGCTATGGTAGCTCGTCGAGACTCCTGGAATTCAAATTGGTCTATTTAAATTTCTCCTCCTATTTGGAGGCTTGCTCTTTTATGGCCTTCAATTGGTCCTAGAGGTCTTCCTCCAAATAATTACTGTAGGGTACTTCAATAGATGCCATGCCCTACAACACTTGGATGGCCATTTCATATTTTTTCATGTGTTCTTCATCATCCCTAAATAAATTGTAATTGAACAGATATTCCATTGCTACTCTACTCCTAATCACTAGTGGCAACATTACCTGAAAATGGTTTGAGATAGCCTGTTTTACCTCCTAGTTCGAGTGTTGGGAGACAGGCAACAACATTACCCATGATGGGCTTGGTTCAACCTACTTTGCCTCCCTTGTAGAGTAGCTATGTTGGGAGACAAGCAATAATATTTCCTAGAAGGGGCATGAGTCTGCCTACTCTACCTTCTCTTTAGATTGGTTATGGTGGGATATAGTCACTTCTACCTCTTCATCCTCTTCATATTCCTATCATTCACTAGTTGATTTTGATGCAAAAATCTCCTCTTCAGCTACTAGTGCAGCCCTCTGCACTTCAACATGTTGAATTAGGGCTAAAATCAGCTCGTGATGCCCTAATGCTATCATTGTACCTACATGGTATCGACTAGCCTCATCCTTCAGGGCACACATTAGATAATAAGGGATATTAATGTGATCCCCATGCAACAAGTGATTTATAAAATGAAGGTGGTTAGTGTTCAACCATGAGTATTTCCTTGTGCAAGTGAAAAACCTTACCACTTAATTGAATAACTACCACCATAATTCAATGACATACTATTTTGGCAACCCATACCATGTCAATTGCGTAGTGGGTTACCCAAAAAAATTTTAAGCGCAATGCCCAACATTATTGTTCTTGTATATCCGATATCCTATGCATGGGAGGCTGATACCATTTGTAATGTACTCCTCTATGACTGGTATGACCAGTTTACACATCCTCACAACACCATCATCCATGGAAGTTGCAAGTTTTCATGCCACCGTAAGATCATGATCTTGGCTGAATAGGCAGTAGTAGTCCATCCACTCGATAGTCTTGAACTATTCGTAAATAAAACAAGTTATGCCTAAGAGATCCCTAGGCTCATACTTCTTTAGTGCATGATTACCGAAAGGTCCTCCCATGGTGTCATTTGCATTATTATTTTGGTTTTTCTCTGGTTGCAAACATACACTTTTATTTGCTTTTAAATATACCTAAGCATGCGACTGTATCCATGCATACATGGTACCTATTTTCCCATGATAAGTAGTAATTATGATATCTATGTAATTAAATCTTAAATCATGTGCCATATTTAGGTGGATACAGTTACAACTTCCTCCCTTACACCTTATTGGTGCTACATGATATATTGTAGACTTGGGGTTGCATGATTGGATAATAGTTTTATGGGGCATGTGCTAGCACGTTACATAGATATGTTTCTTTATGATAACTATGCACACATATAATAGAAAAATCAGTACATACCTGGGTGGTTTTTCATGAATCATGATATGTAAATGCCTGGTGGTGCAACTTGATTGATTGAAGTGTGATAATAGTGGATTGGGGTGAATAAATGGTGTACATTTTTTCTCATGCATGGTGATCTTGGCAAAGTTATTGGGTACTACATTTTTATTAGTCTCAAGGTCTTGTACAAAAAAATAAAGAAAAACATGATTAATTTATTTTACCATGGGACGATACACATCCCTCTTGGAAATTAATTTATTGGTGTCTCGGGAGCATGCATGTGTTACCGATGGGAAGACATGGACTCTAGTGGTCAAATATCGGGAAGCAAATAGATTCCATCATTGAAAACAAATAGGTTTACTCTGTTCCATGAAAAGGTTGACTTTGTTAACTGCACATGGATATTGGAACCATCATTGGATATAGGTACCTGTTGCTTCTGGATATAGGCATCCACTACTTCTTTGATGTTGAATATAGGTGCCATCTATGCTTCAGAATACAGACATCCTTCTCTCTGTTCTGTGGATATAGGTGCCTTGTGTTGGGAATACAGGTGCCTTTCCTTTGTTCTTTGGGATACAGGGTTCCTATGTTGGGAATACAAGTACCTTTCCTTTGTTCTTTGTGATAAAGACACCCTTTGCTGGGAATATAGGCACCTTTCCTTTGTTCTTTGGGATACAGGTACCATGTGTTTGGAAGATAGGTACCTTTCTCTATTTTGTGAATACAAGCACCATTTGTGTTTAGAAGTTAGGCATTCACTAATTTAGGAATATAGGCACCTTATTTATTTATTTATTTTTTGGTGTTGCCTTTTTATTTTTGACCTGAATATAGGTGTGTTATTCCTGATAGGAAACAAACACATGTACACAAGTCTGATCATAGATAATGCACTTGTAACGAAAAGTTGGCACCCTCTTCACACTGCTACACTTCTTGAAAATAAAAAATGTGGGACAATGTGGCTTCGTGCCTGAGAGGCCTAGTTTGACCCGATTACCTACAAATTGCATCTGAGTCCACATGTCTTACAAAAATAAACACATAAAAAGTAAAATAAAAATAGGGATCGTGGCTTCATGCCTAATAGGCCTAGTTGCCTAAATGCCTACAGATTGCATCTGAGTCCACGTAATCCTAAAAAACAATAAAAATAAAAGAAATAAAATCCTATGCTATCTATTATTTAATATTATAAATAATAATAATTTTTTTTTCGTGAACGCATAAGCGTTCGTCAAACTGCTAAAATATTTTTATCAAATGGGGTCTCTCCCATGCTTGCATTTGAGTCGATTGCATGGATTGAGGGTGCATGATACAGATATAAGTAGTGACTATTAAATGTTAAAATTATACCACTACCATTGATGGTTTTGATGCAAACAACATCGTTATTAATTACCTCAACCACTTCATATGGGTCCATCCACCTCTACATGAGTTTTCCCTTGTGCTCCTGGAATTGGGAATCATAAAGTAATGCTCAATTTCCTTAAACAATTTTAGTCGTATGTGGCAGTCATACCACATGGCCCTCTACTTTTGCATAATTTTTGTGCACTATAATGCATCTTACCAGTGTTCATCTAGCTGGTTTAGTTGGTGGATCCGTTCTTGTTGTACAGTGTCTATATTCAGGTTTAACTTTGTAGTAGTCCATAGGGTTTTAGTTTCAAACTCAATTGACATAATGGCATTATTTCCATACGCCAATTGAAATGGTGTAAATCTCATAGTGAATTTGCAAGTAGTGCGATATGCCCATACTACTTACCCAGTCCTTCTTGTGTTGCTACACTATTTTTGTGTGAATGTTCTCCAAATCCTTGTTTGTGACCTCCACCCACCCATTTGCTTATGAATGATAGAGGGTGGTCTTGTTATGTTAGATTTGATACTGCTTCATCAACTCCTGTATCATCTTTGAGGTGAAATAGGTCCCTTGGTCAATAGTAATCTCCTTGGGAACACCAAACCTGGTAAAAAAAAATTCATATAGGAACTGTGCTACGATATCTTCTTTTGTGTTTTGCAATGCATGCACTTCAACCCACTTAGTCACATAGTGTATCGCCCAAATTTTTTGCACCCTTACCTTTAGGCTAAAGGATCCGTGCCCGAAAGGGGATGCGAGAAGGATGGGACAATACCTCGGATGGAGAGGTCCTTTGAAGGTCACGCCTCTCGAGGGAGGGGTATAAGGGTGAATTTTCGATGGATGGTGGGGTTCACTAGGAAACTTTAAGTGGCAGTTTCTACGCCTAGGTTGAGAATGGGTTTGATGTGTTTATTTTATGTTCAATCATTCAGATTCCTAGGTTGGCCAAAATGAATCTAAGCTATTCTATATGAAATTTCTGGTTTATATGAAGACAACAAACATAAATGAATCCTAAATATAGAAAATATCTAAAATGGAGAAGAGTGCACCCGATTTCCGATGTCTAATGAAGATTCCGAAGCTTGTAGCGATCCGGATCATCCCGGATATGATAGGATCATCTGTAATTGTACATAATCATCCAGATCATAGGAGATCATCTGAGATCAGCCAAGATCATCAATGACCTGATGAATTTGTCAGATGAATTCATCAGACACCTGGAATCATGAAAACATACACCAAAAACCAAAAATACAATTGCAAGAATGATAGAAATAAGAATATAAATTCTTAAATGATAAATCCAGATATCAAATCAAATGGGATGCAATGTTTTAATAATTTATTTTGAATTTTATCATGCAAATATGCTAAATGAGGTGAACTCCAAGATGCAGAATAGAAGTGAATTAATCTAATGCACAATTAAATAAGAAAAAGAGATAGATAATGCAAACTCAGGGC
Source organism: Wollemia nobilis (assembly GCA_028583015.1). Lineage (NCBI taxonomy): Eukaryota > Viridiplantae > Streptophyta > Pinopsida > Araucariales > Araucariaceae > Wollemia > Wollemia nobilis. The sequence goes on along the minus strand of JAQPPZ010017240.1, from coordinate 2,698,284 downwards.
TCTGATTACCCCCAATCTGAACTGTAGTAAAAATCGTCTATAATCGTACGAGATCGTCATCAATATCGATAGGATCGTTCCAAATTATGGTTGAATCTCCTGCGATGATCCGAGCTTCCTCCAGCTGAAACACAGTGAGATCCTATAATAAAACTTGAAAACACAAGTGCAAATTATGGGGGATAAGATGTTCTAACACAACGAAAACTAAAGTTGCAGGGAAATGATCATCCAGGGGGATAAACTGGGAAAATCCCAAGTTTATATAGGATTAGGGGGAGGTTGGGAGGTTGGGGATCATCCCAATCTGGGAGATCTCCAACGTAGGAATCTCCAACCGCGTAGACACGTTTCTGCTCGAGTTGGAGAGGTTTTTGAAACATAAGCTAATTATGAAAATTTGATTTTGGGATAAAATCGTTTGGACGTTCTGTTCCAGATGAATTTGTCCGATTTGGGATGATATTGTCAGATTGGCGACGATATCGTCCAACGGTAAAAACAACTTCTAAAAATGGCACAAAAAATGAGGTGAGCGGTTAACATGAAATTTCGAGGTTAAAATTCAATTTTTTTAATCTTTTACTGATGGTTTAACTGCGCCAATTTTAGGGTGCTACATTTTTCCCCCTTTTTAGCATATTTTCTGAAGAAAATGTGTTAAAGACGAGTTCTTCATGCTTTATAAGAAAGAAAAAATTTATTCCATTTTTTAGACGACGATTCTAGGTCAAATTGTACAACTGTTTGCTATGGTACCCCCTCCGAGTTTTTACCCAAATCGAATGTTTGAGGTAAAAGCATGAAAAATAAAAACTTAAAAAAATGTTGTTTTTAAATAAAAATAGGAAAAATAGGGTAAAACCCTAATTCATTTTTATTGTTCACTTTCGCTGTTTCAGAGCTCTATAGACAAAATGGTGGAAACAACACACAAATCGACAGAGGTCCGGTGCAGGTTGCGGGTAAGGATCTAAACCTAGTGTACTATGTTTTTAACTTGATTTGTTTAATTTTTTACTTGAATTTTAATTGTTTTGGGCATCGCGGCCATTTTTAGGTAGTCGACGATGTCAAGACGAAATCGTCCCAATTTTGCCGAAATTGTCCCTATATCGCCAATTTCGTCTAAGGATGAAATCAAAGAAATAGGGGCAATCCCGTCCAATAAGGGGCGATCCCTAAATTGAAGGATCGGAGACGATTTCGTCCTATTAAGGACAATTTAACTAAATTTGGTACGATATCGTCCAATAATGGGCGATATCATTTTTTTATGAGATGAAATTGATTTTAATTGATTTTAATGATTATGTATTAATGATTTTTGTTGTTTTATTATTTATTTTGTAGAGGGGATTGCTAAAGAGTCGAGAGTGGAAATATGGAGGTCTCAGGGACAACTTAGCCGCGCTTAATCAGGCCGAGCGAGACAGACTAGTAAAGGTCAAACTGTAGCATGTGGTAAAGATGCCACAAATTCCTATAGACATGGGGCTACTGACAGCCCTAGCAGAGAGATGGCATCTAGAGTCATCCTGATTCTGGATATCGATAAGGGAGATGACTCCCACTCTAGAGGATGTATGGAGGATCTTGAGGATCCCCATACATGGGTGGTTCATGACTCCTTCGGCCAATCAGGGCCATGCCATGATGAGATTGTGCAATGACCCAAGCTTCACCCTGGAGAAGGGCGAAGTGAACATCGAGGTTTTGAGGTAGATGACTAGGGTGTCTCAATTGACTATTAGTCTTACAATGACAATGAGAGGGGGGGTGAATCAGTGTAGCTCTTTAAAATTGAATTTACAGCTCTTAATATCGTAACAATTAAAACATATTACTAGATACAACAAGTATAACAAAAGAGCATCACACAACATAAGATTTTAATGAGGTTCACCAATGTGGCTACTCCTCAAAAATTGACTGCTTGGACTACCATCCAAATCTAGCCTTTACAAAGCACCAACTTTACAATCAATTTACTAGCACCAACTGGAAGGAGCACCAACCCCTAATTTATCTGCACCAACAGAAAGGAGCACTAACCCTTGATTTACTAGCACCAACTGGAAGGAGCACCAACCCCTTATTTATCTGCACCAACAGAAAGGAGCACCAACCCCTGATGCCAAGCACCAACTTGGACTTCAATATTGAAACTAGAAGTTTGACAGTAAGATACCTTTGCTTTTGCAAGACCCTGACTGGTCTTCTTCACCTTTGCGATCTCTGTGCACTCTGCTCTCTCTACGCAATCACTTCGCACACTCTGCTTTGTTACAGTCGAACTTCACGATCATCTTCTCCCTTTTGTGCACTCTGCTCTCTTTGCAAATTTCACACTTAGCACGATTCGACACAACTTGCTCTCTGTGCACAACGACCGTATTTCACACACATGCATCCTACATTCAATTATCCAAACAACCCTCCTTTTATAACAATATTTTTTGTGATGAAGATCCAAATCTTAGTATATTGTAAACCCTAATCTTGGTCGGATTTCATACCAACTGTAAACCCTAATTTTAGTCAGTTGTCATACTTCTTATTTTAGTCAGGTTCTCCTTATTGACTTGCGCATTTACGATCTGTCATGAAATCACGACATTTTTGCCTCTGAAACTCCTTTTATTGCTGTTGCCATGAAAACACATGTCGCGATATCGCAACACTTTTTCTTTCTCTCTCTTTCTCCTTGCATCTGATCGCAAAAATGCTACATGTCGCGATATCGCGACACTTTTTCTCCTTGATCTTTCTCTTAGCTTTGGATCGTGAAAATACATGTCACGATATCACGACACTTTTGCCTCCGTACTCTTTCTCTATTCTTTTGTTGCGATATCATGACACTTCTGCTTCCAAAGACTTTGACTTTGCTTTTGTCTCAATATCGCGACACTTCTGCCTTCATAGTATTCAACTTAGTTTTTGTCATGAAATCGTGACACTTTTGCTTTCGTACTTAGCTTCTTTGCTTTTGTTGCAAAATCACAAAACTCCTGCTTTTGAAGTCTTGCTTTCTGCTTTTGTCGTGAAATCAGGACAGTTCTGCTTTTGTACACTTCCTCTCTTTTTTTTGTTGCAAAAATGCGACATGCGCGATATTGTGACACTTTTTTTTCTCTACCAGCCTGCCCTTCTTGAGTCGCGATATCACGACACTTTTTTTTCTCTTCTTGCCTGGCATTTTCGAGTCGCGAAAATGCGACATGTCACGATATCACGACACTTTTGTTTCTCTGCCAGCCTGCCCTTTTCGAGTCGCGAAAATGTGACATGTTGCGATATCGCGACACTTTTCAAACTTACTTTCTCTCTCCTATTTTAGTCGCGAAAATGCGACATGTCACGAAATCGCGACACTTCTCCAACTTACTTTCTCTCTCCTATTTTAGTCGCAAAAATGCGACATGTGAAATCATGACACTTTTTCAACTTACTTTCTCTCTCCTATTTTAGTCACGAAAATGCGACATGTCGTGAAATCGTGACACTTTTCCAACTTACTTTCTCTCTCCTATTTTAGTCACGAAAATGTGACATGTCACAAAATCGTGACACTTTTCTTACTTGTTCTCTTTCTTCGAACTTGTCGCAAAATCGTGACACTTTTTCTTGCTTTCTCTTTCTCTTCCAACATGTCATGAAATTGCGACAGTTTTTCCACTTGCCTTTTTCTCTTCCAACATGTCATGAAATCGCGACAGTTTTTCCTGCTTTTTCTCTCTCTTCCAACATGTTGGGAAATCATGACAGTTTTTCCTCTTGCCTTTTTCTCTTCCAACATGTCGCGAAATCATGACAATTTTCCTACTTTCTCTCTTCCAACATGTCATGAAATTGTGACAGTTTTTCTTGCCTATTGTATATGTCGTGATATCGTGACACTTTTATTACTTGTCTTTTTATTTGATCTTTTGCATATGGGCCACTTCGGTCTTCTTGGAAAATCACTGTACATACTCTGAATAACCTTTGCACTCATATCTTCTGTATCTGAATAGCTTTTGAACTTCCTGTCCACTGCATCAACAAATCTATCTGATTGTGTTGACAACAATGACAATATTGTTGCTGCACCTTGCTCAACAATCTCCCCCTTTGGAATTGTTGGCAACACATGTGTAATTTCCTATAACTCTTCTCCCCCTTTGAAAATAATACCAAAGGGCTACTGCAGACTCCCCTTGAGTCCATGCACAACATTCTCAGGCAAAATTGATTACACTTAGCAAAAATCATGAACATAAGAAAAAAGATAATCAAATACTTAAATGCTCCCCCTAAGAATGTGATCCTTGTAGCTAGTCAATTCTTGGGAAGTGTGACCACTCCCAATTTATTACGAAGGTACTCAAAAAATTCTTTGGGCAATGGTTTTGTGAAGATATCTACTACTTGCTCTATAGTTGGAACAAAATCCAACTTAACCTCACCTTCTGCAACTTTCTCCTTCAAAAAGTGATACCTGCATACAACATGTTGTCACTGCAATATATTCTACCTCTGCTGTCGATAAGAAAACTGACTCTTGTTTCTTACTGTGCCATGCGACCAACCTATCTCCAAGATAGAATGCACCTCCACTGGTACTATTTCTGTCATCGACACATCCTGCCCAATCTGCATCTAAATATGAAATAAGGGTGAAGTCTTTACCTTTCAGATACCATAATCCATACTCCATAGTACCCTTGAGGTACCAAAGAATCCTCTTCACTGTTGTCACATCAGTCTCCTAGCCTGAAATCATGCTACCATGCATACTATGCTCGGGGTGCTTGTTTCAAGCCATATATCTTCAAATTACAAACCAAGTTGGGATCATCACCAAGTTGGAAACCATCTGGATGCTCAATATAAACCTCTTCTTCAAGCTTCCCATTCAAAAACGTTAATTTCACATCTGTCAAAAAAATTGTCAAGTGAATCACACTTGTACCAAATTTTGTCCAACACTGTACCGACACTGCAATTTTACTACCAACTTTGTGCAAGTATCAAACACTGTACCACAACACCAACCAAATCCCTTTTTACATTTTCAACTTGGTCTATGTTTTCTACAGTCACCGCTGGTCACACTTTACTTTCAACTGTTCGAATCAGGAGACAACATTTTGTCAAACACTTCACGGCCAACTATAATGCACCTTACTCAAACTCATACTTTTGGACCTCGGATAGGTATGATTCACAAATCAAGGTTGCTCATATTGATGAGCTAAACATGAATCAATAATCAAACTTCAATATTTTTCACCACAGTATCATAATAGATCTAACAATATTCATGTCAATGTGTAGTTCAAATACACACTGCTTTTATCGAAACACATATATGCGACTAGGGCAACATTCTTTCACTAACCAAATTATTTGAACTGTTATAATCCTTAACTTTGGATAGTGGCAGTAAGAACCATCACCAGTACAAAAATGACATATAACAATACTACCAATAATGATAACTCTCAATTTAATCACCACCCTTCACGACACTTCCACAAACAACTACATGAACTGAAAACACACTTTGACAACTATACGACAACTTCCCTGACGACTTGCCTTTCATCCTAAAGTAATCAAACAAATACATAGGAGCATTAAAATGAAACTTCAAGATTGCTCCCCCTGAGGATGTGCTATCTGGAGTTGCTTAGTGCAATAGAGGAGTAGTCTCCTTCAGTCCAAGGAGACACGATTTCCTTTCTTCTATCTTTCTCCAAACTTTCTTGAACTTGGGCTTGGATTTTTCAACTACATCCCTGTTTTGCACCTTTTTGTGAACTCAAACATTTCTCTTGTGTGGTTGTCTCTTGTGCATCCTTGATGAATGATTATTTTCTTTTCTTTTATGTACATGATTTATTCCCTGTCTGTGTTGCGTTCTTTGCGTCTGATGAAATCTACTGTTTTGCCTTAGATTAGATAAAAAAGTGCTTGGACAAAATATTGCTATGTGCCCATGACCATTACATTGAAAACATTGTACATAGTGTTCACTCAGAAACACAAATGTATTTCTACCAGCATAACTCTTTGATTTATTATTCAATCCATAATAAGTTGCCTTGTGACCATACTGGTTGCATCTGAAACAATAGCCATTAAAAGTATTATTATGAATAGAGTGAGAGTGATAGAACCTCTTTTGTTGTGGTTGCTTTGTTGTAGATCTCCTTTGATATTTTATTCTTTTTGAAGATTCAACTTCAAAATTTTCTTGCTTCGATCCTTCAACGGTGAACTTCTTCTTCTCTCTGAGTTGGAAGATGAAGGTTGTTCAGCTTCATATCCAAGACCACGCTTATCCGTGGAGCTTCTTTGTTGGCTTATCATTTTATCTAGAAACTCTGTGCTCTTCTCAAATTTGAGATTTGTATTGGCCTCTTCTAGTTGTTTCTTCAATAAAATAATATCTTCCTCTTGTTTGCAGCAACCAATCTCTTTCTCATTGATTTGTGACCTGAGAGTTTCTTCAATCCTTTTAAATTCTTCTACCTGTACTTTCAAACTGGTTATTATTTCATTTGCATCCTCAAGATTTCTTGAGATTTCCTTATTCCTTTTTATTTCTATCTTCAATTCATCTAGAGCTGCAATTAGTTCCTCTTTCAAATTTATTTCTGCATCAATTTCTTCTTCATCACATTCCTGTTCTTTTTTTTTTTCTTCTTCAAGTGTCATGAAAATACCTCCACCTTTTTCCTTTTTAGAATCATCCTCTAGGACTTCATTAACTCTCAGCATATATACCTCTATGTTCTCATTGTTTCCTTCATGAATACTCCTCAGTTTATCCCATATTTCTTTTACCGTTTTACAACTCATAATATTTACCAGTTCACTGTCTACTAATCCGCACCTGATAGCATTCTTTGCTTTTGAGTCATCTCAAATAGATTCTTACTGGCAACATCGATTGGAGGAGTGATGGGTATTGTGTATTCACTGTCTACTGAATCCCAGATGTCGTATCCCAAAGCACAAAGATATGTCTGCATCCTAATTCTCTAGACTATGTAATTAGTTCCGTCAAACAAAGGTGGTTTGTTTGATGAGAAGTCTTCACCACCTGCCATTGTGTTACTTCCAAGATCACCCTAGTCGGTTAAGCTTATACATGAACTTGGCTCTGATACCAATTGTTAGTCTTACAATGACACTGAGAGGGGGGGGTGAATCAGTGTAGCTATTTAAAATTGAATTTATAGCTCTTAATACCGCAGTAATTAAAACATATTACTAGATAAAAAAAGTATAACAAAAGAGCATCACACAACATAATATTTTAACAAGGTTCACCAATGTGGCTACTCCTCAAAAATTGACTGCTTGGACTACCATCCAAATCTAGCCTTTGCAAAGCACCAACATTACAATTAATTCACTAGCACCAACTGGAAGGAGCACCAACCCCTAATTTATCTGCACCAATAGAAAGGAGCACCAAACCCTGATTTACCAGCACCAACTGGAAGGAGCACCAACCCCTTATTTATCTACACCAATAGAAAAGAGAACCAAACCCTGATTTACCAGCACCAAATGGAAGGAGCACCAACCCCTTATTTATTTGCACCAATAGAAAGGAGCACCAACCCCTGATGCCAAGCACCAACTTGGACTTCAATCTTGAAACTAGAAGTTTGAAAGTAAGATACCTTTGCTTTTGCAAGACCCTGACTGGTCTTCTTCACCTTTGTGATCTCTGGGCATTCTGCTCTCTGCGCAATCACTTTGCACACTCTGCTTCGTTACAATCAAACTTCACGATCGTCTTCTCTCTTTTCCACACCCTGCTCTCTTTGTGAATTTCACACTTAGCACGATTCGACACAACTTGATCTCTATGCACAACGACCGTATTTCACACACATGCATCCTACATTCAATTCTCCAAACAACCCTCCTTTTTTAACAATATTTTTGTGATGAAAATCCAAATCTTAGTCGGATATAAACCTTAATCTTGGTCAGCTTTCATAAAAACTATAAACCTATTTCACACTTAGCACGATTCGACACAACTTGCTCTCTGTGCACAATGACCGTATTTCACACACATGCATCCTACATTCAATTCTCCAAATAACCCTCCTTTTATAACAATATTTTTGTGATGAAGATCCAAATCTTAGTCGGCTATAAACCCTAATCTTGGTCGACTTTCATAACAACTGTAAACCCTAATTTTAGTCGACTATCATACTTCTCATTTTAGTCGGGTTCTCCTTCTTGACTTGCGCATTTACAACCTGTCATGAAATTATGACATTTCTGCCTCTAAAGCTTCTTTTGTTGCTGTTGCCGTGAAAACACATGTCGCGATATCGCGACACTTTTTCTTTCTCTCTCTTTCTCCTTGCATCGGACCGCAAAAATGGTACATGTCGCAATATTGTGACACTTTTTCTCCTTGCTCTTTCTCTTAGCTTTGGCCCATGAAAATACAACATGTCACGATATCGCGACACTTTTGCCTCCGTACTCTTTCTCTATTCTTTTGTCATGATATCGTGACACTTCTACTTCCAAAGACTTCGACTTTGCTTTTGTCGTGATATCGTGACACTTCTGCCTTTGTAGTCTTCAACTTAGCTTTTGTCATGAATTCATGATACTTCTGCTTTTGTACTTAGCTTCTTTGCTTTTGTCGTGAAATCATGACAGTTCTGCTTTCATACGCTTCCTCTCTTTCTTTTTTCGTGAAAATGTGACATGTTGCGATATCATGACACTTTTGTTTCTCTGCCAACCTGCCCTTCTTGAGTCGCAAAAATGCGACATGTCACGATATCGCGACACTTTTGTTTCTCTTCCTGCCTAGCCTTTTCGAGTCATAAAAATGTGACATGTCATGATATCATGAAACTTTTGTTTCTCTGCCAGCTTGCCCTTTTTGAGTCATAAAAATGTGACATGTCGCGATATCGCGACACTTTTCAAACTTACTTTCTCTCTCCTATTTTAGTCATAAAAATGTGACATGTGAAATTGCGACATTTCTCCAACTTACTTTCTCTCTCTTGTTTTAGTTGCGAAAATGTGACATGTCATGAAATCGCGACACTTTTCCAACTTACTTTCTCTCTCCTATTTTAGTCACAAAAATGCGACATGTCACGAAATCGCGACACTTTTCCAACTTACTTTCTCTCTCCTATTTTAGTCGCGAAAATGCGACATGTCGCGAAATCGCGACACTTTTCTTACTTGTTCTCTTTCTTCGAATTTGTCACGAAATCGTGAAACTTTTTCCTGCTTTCTCTTTCTCTTCCAACATGTCACAAAATCATGAAAGTTTTTCCACTTGCCTTTTTCTCTTCCAACATGTCGCGAAATCGTGATAGTTTTTCCTACTTTTTCTCTCTCTTCCAACATGTCACGAAATCATGACAGTTTTTACTCTTGCCTTTTTCTCTTCCAACATGTCACGAAATCGCGATAGTTTTTTCTGCTTTTTCTCTCTTCAAACATGTCGCGAAATCGTGATAGTTTTTCTTGCCTACTGTATATGTCGTGATACTTTTCTTACTTGTATTTTTCTTTGATATTTTGCATATGGGCCACTTCAGTCTTCTCAAAAAATAACTGTACATAATCTGAATAACCTTTGAACTCCTATCTCCTACATCTGAATAGCTTTTGAACTTCTTGTCCACTGCATCAATAGATCTATCTGAATTTGTTGACAAAAATGACAATACTGTTGCTGCACCTTGCTCAACATTGACCTGGGTTTTGGCAAGGGTGGTGGGTGGCCTTCTTCTATGTCACCAGAGTGGATGCAGGTTACTACGGCTCCTCTCAGATGTGGTCTACGACATGAGAGACCATAGATACAGGTTTGCTTGGGGTAGCTTTATATTATACCGCTTGTATAGGATCCTTTATGGGGTTGTATACAAGGGAGGTCAATTTCTGGTGCTGACATCGCTACTATAGGTTTGGTGCTGGGAGCACATTACGGTGCAGAGGCCGATAGGGCTTCTACTGATAGGAGTTGATCGGGAAAGACCCTAGGTTTTCTATTGGTGGCTCCAAAGAGGGTCATAATGGTGGATATATTTGTCGATGTCCTAGAGGTTGCTAGACAACCTCATCCCAGATCAGATCACCTAGAGACCATGGAGAGAGCATCCAGGGTGGGTAAAGGAAAGACAAGAGTTGTCTTACATCAGGCAAGTCATTTTGTTGAGGACAGAGCGGGGAGAGGTAGAGCTCCATTGTTATGATCGAGTTTTGAGGTAGTTTGGTCTACAACAGGGGATCCCTTCTCTTAGGGATTATGAGTAATCTTAGAATGTGCAAGATAATACCACATTGAGTGGGGCTTTAGACATGTAGCAGTTTTGGAGTCAGGACATTGATGATCCCCCCATTCAGCTAGTGGATGGGGACAATGCTGGGGTAGCATATGGGTATGATGCCTGGTATGTAGGCATCCACCCTCCTTGGATGATGAGGCACAGGGTCTGATGCACGCTATAGTGCAACGGATGGAGAGGCAGTGCCAGGCTACCATCGATGTAGCAAGGGGTTGCAGAGGTAGGGATTAGTTATGGCCTACTTAGGAGAGATGCCAGAGAGTACCACAAGCTTTGAAGAGACAATAGCAATGGAAGATGAGGGAGAGACTCCCTTCTCAACAGAGGGATAGGCCACCATCGCCCGATAAGGGCAAGGATGTCGAGGTGGGTGAGAGCAATGAGATGGTGGCTCTTCGAGCAGAGAATGCCCACCTATGAGCTCAGGTGCAGAATATTTAGGATGAGGTGACATGGCTCAGGGCTCGAAGCAGAGGGGCGAGTATTCTAGAGCTGGCATGAGCTATTGTGACACTTAGGTTCTATTTCTATAATAAATATATTAATTATAATACATATGCTTTATATGGGCATAATTTATCATCTTTGGTTTGATAAACATCATTAATTTGATTTATAACAAGTTGAGAATCACAGAAAACTAATAGATTTTTAATTTTCAGTGCCAAGGCTACTCGTAATCCAAGGATGAGAGCCTCATATTCAGTAGTGTTATTAGTACAGGCAAACATTAATTTAAAGGATATATGTATGAGATGTTTATGTGGAGATATCAAAATAATACCTACACCAGCCCCACTCATGCATCGGGCTTCGTCAAAGTATAAGGACCATTGCTCTGAATGATCTGCCTCTAGTTTAAGGTATTTGTCAGGAAACTCAATGACGAAGGGATGGGTGGATTCTAAGGGTGTAGCAACTAATTGATCTGCTATGATTTGACCCTTAATAGAATTCTATCCTATAAATGTGAGTTCAAACTCACTTAGCACAAGAACCCACTTTGTTGTACGACCAGATAAATAAGATCGAATCATGAGATACCACAAGGGATCGGATTTAGCAATAACGTATGTTTTTTGACTGAGCATATAATGGCATAGTTTTTGTGTAGAAAATACGACTGCTAGACATAACTTCTCTAATGCTGTGTAGCGGGTTTCATAACTAATTAATGTTTTGCTAATGTAATAATTAGCACGCTCTTTTTCTCATCATCAAGTTGAGCTAACATAGCTCCTAAAGCAAAATCTAAAGCAAAAATATGCAAGATAAATGGGCGATCAGGTTTAGGTGGTGAAAGTACAGGTGGGTTAAGAAGATATTGTTTGAGAAGTTCAAATGCTTCATGACATTCGTCGTCCCAATGGAAAGAGACATCCTTCTTAAGAAGCTTAATAAAGGGTCCTGTTTTATCCGTAGCTTATCGATGAAGCGATAGATAGCTTGAAGCTTACCTTGTAGACTCCATAATTTAGATATATTTGTAGGTGCGGGCATATCAGTGATAGCCGTAATCTTGAGAGGGTCAATTTCGATGCCATGTAAAGAAACTATAACCCCCAATAATTTACTTGACTTAACTTCGAATATACATTTGGCTGGATTCAATCGGATAAGATATTCCCTTAATCGATCAAATACTTTTCTCAAGTCATCTAAATGGTCATCTTCTTTAGTAGAACGAGCTATAATGTCGTCTACATAATCGTGTAGTATATCATGCATCATATCATGAAAGATATAAGTCATGGCTCGTTGATAGGTTGCACCTGCATTCTTCAACCCGAATGGCATCACTTTCCAACAGAAAGTCCCCCAAGGGGTAATAAAGGTTGTTTTAGCCTGATCTTCAGGAGCTATCCTGATCTGATTATAACCAAAAAATCCATCCATTAAGGATATCATTCCACTCCCAACAATAAAATCAATGATCTGATCCATATTGGGAAGGGGAAAATCATCTTTAGGGCATGCAACATTAATATCTCTAAATTTTGTACAAACCCTAACCTTAGTAGCTTCTTTCTTAGTTACTGGAACTACATTTGAGATCCATTCAGCATAATCAATGGCTTGTATAAAAATAACATTCAAGAGTTTTTCTAACTCCCCTTTGACTAGTAAGGCCACTTTAGGATGGATTTTCTAAGTTTTTGTTTAGGTTTAGCATCCGGGTGCACTACTAGGTGATGCATAACTACAAAAGGGTCTAATCTTGGCATATATTCATATGTCCAAGCAAAGACATCTTCATATTCTTTAAGAAATACAATGTATTTATTCTATTTTTCTTGACTCAATTCTGATCCAATGTTGATTATGTGGGGGTTATCCTCGGTTCCAATGTTAATTTTTATGATATTTTCTACTTCCATGTGTAGATATATCTCAAAATTAGGTGGGGCGGGTGAAACGCCTAATTCTTGTAATTCTTCCAAGGTTAGCTTGGATAATTCATCTTGAGGAGTCATGGCCTCAAGCTGGGCTATCCTAGGTATAGAGCCATCAAAATAAAATCCACTATGTAATAATTCCTCAATGGAGACATCATGAAAGATATCTCCCTCCAACTCATCGTCGAATTCAGTGATCATATCAGGATAATCTATAGATAGCATATTACATGTGAATGTCTTATTTATTAAATGCAAGGCATCACGTTCATCTAAAAAATCTTGGTAACATATAAGATGGTCATCATCCTCAAATGGGAATGGCTAACCCTTACTAGAAAATAGGCCCACACCACATCGAGCGGGCCATGCTTCTACCTCAAAATGTTCTTTCATACCATTCTGGAAAGGTCCCAAACCTTTCCCTTTATATCCCAATTTCAGCATTATAGGTTTGGCTTTAATATATTCATTAGTAAAATAACATCGAGCATATCCATCATAATAAGTTCTGATGTTTCTGGGTATTCTACCCTAGTCATATCCCTTCTAAATAAAGGCACAAATATCGACTTGGTAAATACTTCCCATAGGCTGTGGGAGGCCCAAGGTACGAGGATATGGCGATAAATTATTTAAAATAAGGGAATATTGCATAGAAGCATTCATTTCTTCTGATATAAGGATTTTAGATAGATTGGGTAAGAGCTCGTCAGTGAGAGCATAAGAGGTAGAAGGAATATTCCCTACATATTCTGATGCGGAAAATATAAATTTAGTGGATGTAGACGGTGTAGAGGAGTCGATAGATGGGTCTATTAAAGGTATGGAAGTTATAGGAGTAGAACAAGAGACATTGGTTGTGGGATTAGGATCTTTCTTAGGTCCTAATGCGGTTTTTCAGAAGATGGTTGAGCTATATGTGAAGGTGCAACTGATGGAGAAGAAGTAGATGACTTTGTGGGTGTAAGTTTCACATGTTTAGATGGATAATGAGAATTAGGATGTGTGGATGACAAAGTAGGGCAAAATTTAACTCCAATAGGTTCTGCCAAAGCACAAATATCAAAGGGTCTTGGATCACCATGAATGGTAGTCAACTGATTCTTAAATTCAAACTTAACACATTGATGTAAGGTTGAGGGAACAGCTTGCATCACGTTGATCCAACGATAACCCAAGAGTATATTGTACGATGTAGGGCAATGTACAATAAACACAATCGTATCCAAGGTTCTCGGACCAACCTGCAATGGAATGGTAATAACTCCACACGTTTCTTGTATTTTGTAATTGAAAGCTTTTATGATCATATCAATTCTTTTTATTTCCTCACTTCTAAACCCAAATATTTGGTAGAAGTCAAAAGTGCAGATATTTAAAGATGAACCATTATCAATCAAAACTCGTTTGACTACTACATATCCAATTAAAGCAATAATATACAAAGGGTTATCTTTATGTAAACTATGTTGAGGTATGTCTATATCCCGAAAGTCAATACAATCAACTTCATGAGTTATTATAGTATTGGCCATGGCTTCAGGTTGAATGTCTTGTGGTACCATCATTTGGTTTAATGTGAGCATTAATTCATCTCTATGTGTAGGAGAAGATCTTAAAAGGTCCAAGAGGGAAATTCTAGCTGTAATATTTGATAATTGTTCATTAATATTATTAGGAGGTTTAGGTTGAACATTAGGTGTATGATTTCCTTTATTAGGAACCTTCAAAACAAATGGAGTTGATCCACCATTCTGAATTTGATCTTGTTGATAATTTTGAGCCTGTTGTCTAGTAACAGACTCTGATGGTACCCACAATATTATTCTACGGATGATGAATGGGTCTTGGTCTAGCATTTATAGCTAGCTCATTAGAAAGTAATCGGTGAGATGATGGTCTAGTAGTGACTCTTCTTGGAAATGGTTCTTCTGGAACCATATAACTTGTGATAGGGTGAATAGTATCCGATTCATCTTCAGAACTGTTCGATTGATTTGATATGATTTCCATATCATTCTCAGTCTCGTATTCTGTATAACTAAGATTAGGTATCTGAATATTATATAGAGGCTTGGTTGTAACCACGGATAAAGTTGTGTCAAATATTTCTAGATCATGAGGAGGTAAATGCCCACTAATAGTTCCTACATATCGGGTAGGAGGAGGGACATTATGATGTTCAATTTGATTAGCCACCTCCTTACCATGTTTTGGTAAGGGATGTTTAAAGATGTCTAATGACTGATTGGCATTCTGATTTTGGTTTTGTGGGGTGTTCTTTTGAACATTATTAGGAGAATTTTGCTTAGGTTGAAAGGCTTGCACCTCCATATCATTGTTATCAATCAAGTCTTGTATTTTATGTTTTAATCTTTTACAAGAGTTGGTAGTGTGTCTAGGTCCTCTATGGAAGTCACAATGTAAATCTGCTCTGTATCCGGGTATAGTTGGATCAGGTTCTTGGATATTTGGTAATTGAATCAAACCTCATTCTAATAATTGCGGTAGAATAGTTGATAAAGGTTGATTTAACCTAGTAAATTCTCGAGGAGGTCTATCAGGAGGTTTCAATACAAACTTCTCCATTGTCTTTGCAGCATTAACATTAGCAATATTTTTGCTATCGATGACTCCATCACCCACAACTTGTTTATTATTATATTGATTTTTGGATGTTTTCTCATCGTCTTTCTTTTTAAGTTGGCCTCTCCTAATGAGAGCATCTTCCACTCTTCGGGAAAAGTCTATAGACTGATCGAAGGTGGTCAAGGTAGCAGTTGATAATTCATAAGATAGTTGCTCTTGCAAATTATTAATAAAGATGTCCAACATCTCCCTATAAGGTAACACAAAGTGCAATTTTCCTATCAACTATCTCCACCTAGCTAGGAAATCAACAAAGCATTCATCTTTGTCCTATTTTAAGTTATACAAATCTTTAATGGTCACATGTCTTTCGATGTAGGCACTAAATTTATGAACAAAAGACTCGGTAGTTTCTTTGAAATTCCTCAAATAATTAGTGGGTAATTGATAATACCACTCTAATGCCATTCCTCCCAAGATTTTCGGGAACATTTTTAGTAATAACAAGTCATCATGTGATATATCATGACATGCTATCCTAAACATACAAAGATGCTCTATGGGATCTTCGGTTCCTTTATATATGGGAAGAACAGGCATAGGAAAATGTTTAGGATACGGCTGTGCTACGACTATAGGATCTAAAGGCTGACTACACATCTCTCGATAGTTGTACGAGGGACGGTAGGAATCTATCTGGTCCATGCGAGAAACTAGTTGTTTCACCATGGTTTCAATATTACTAGTTTGTCCACCATATTGGTTTGGTGGGATATAGGTATGGGATCTATGAGTGCATGATGGTGTGACATAAGGATTAGATGCTATATTGCTATTATGCAAAGTGTTGGTAGGAAGAGTATTATGAAGGGGATTTGTAATAGTATTATGTTGTACCCCAGATTGTTGGTAATTGGTGTTTGGTTTTGTTTTGGGTTTTTGTTTATTTGAGGTATGTTGATCAAGATCTTGGTGAAATAGAGAAGTAAATGATGGTTTCTTTTGTGCGGGAATGACCCTAGGCTTGTTAACAGGAACTTTAGATGGTTGGGTAACCTGTTGTTGTTGTATGTTCTGAATCACAACTGCCATATCCAAATTGGATGGTCCAGCTTGATCACTCTCTTGATCAATAAAGGACAAGGGATTAGTGTGTGTTTGAAATAATTCTTCTAGAGTTGCTTGAGTGTCACTAATTAGATCCTTATCCATATGGGCTGCTCTATTAAAAACACCAATATTAGTATTAATGAACTTCCATAATTGTTCCATATTCTCAAAAATGATAGCTCCTCCCGGAGACATTTTAGGGGATGAGGATCCTTCCTCTCTAACAATTTCTTCTTGTTCATTTCCTAAAACAAGCTCTTCTTCTTGCTGGTCTAGGGTTCCTTCTTCCGGAACTTGGTCCTCAGGAGGGACATTTTGGTTAGTTAATGGTCTTCCTAACCAATATTCATATTCTTCGGTTTGTTTTCCATTCCTAAGTCTAGGCATTGTGCTAAACTTAGGTTTTAGCAAATATATATACTTATATATATATATATGCGGTAGGGTTGAGAGGTATATATTTTAACTATATACCTACTATAATACTTTAAAAGGAAAATGTTTTGTTTTTGTTTTGTTTTGTGTGATTATATTATTATTTTGTGAGAATAAAAATAACAAACAACATGCTAGTTGCAAGAAATAACAATAGTAAAAAGAATGACTTAGTTTTCTATGAATAGTTTATGGATATCATTGATAGGGTCAAGTTCATCAGGAGTCATGAAATGCTCCTCTTCAAATTGGAAGTTGTTTTTCAAGAATTTGACAAAGTGTGCTATGGTAATATGATCTATTTCAGACCCTGACATGTAAAAATAAAGTTCATGGCAATACTCTCGTTACAACACAACTCTAGGAACTCTATTCCATATTTTTCTATCCGTAAGAACAACTTCTTGATCCTCTATATGAGATATAAATTTATGCACTACAACTACGTTCTCAAGGTATTCCTCAAAGGTATATAATTTAGAAGACACAAGTGCTCTTTTACCTATGGCAAGCTCTCTGAAGTTCATGATACAAAGTCACCTGATCAGGATCCAAGATTCTATCTAGGACAAACCTCTTAATTTGCCTAAGTTCTACAAATCTGGATTCAATAATACCCAATCTCCTATCAAGTTCGTCCCACAAATATTGGGCTCTATTTGTTTGAGGTACTCTAAGCACAAAAGTAATCTCTATGGCCTTTAATTGATTTTCAATATTTATGGTGACAACTCGTCTTCTATTATAATCTACCATCTAAGTATGATATGCAAATTTAACGGTTGTCTAATGATTCTATATGTTCTTAATAATGTGTTTTTTTTTTTCGAATTGTTTTCAAAAGGTGTTTTAGTTTCACGTCGAGTTCACCAGAAATGTATCACCCAAATTTTTTGCACCCTTACTTTTAGGCTAAAGGATCCGTGCCCAGAAGGGGGATACGAGAAGGATGGAACAATACCTCGGACGAAGAGGCCCTTTGAAGGTCGTGCCTCTCGAGGGAGGGGTATAAGGGTGAATTTTTGACGGATGGTGGGGTTCACCAGGAAACTTTGAGTGGCAGTTTCTATGCCTAGGTTGAGAATGGGTTTGATGTGTTCATTTTATGTTCAATCATTCAGATTCCTAGGTTGGCCAAAATGAATCTAAGCTATTATATATGAAATTTCTAGTTTATATGAAGACAACAAACATAAATGAATCCTAAATATAGAAAATATCTAAAATGGAGAAGAGTGCACCTGATTTATGATGTCTGATGAAGATTCTGAAGCTTGTAGGAGTCCAGATCATCCTGGATAGGACAGGATCATCTGTAATTGTATAGAATCATCCAGATCACAAGAGATCATCTGAGATAAGCCAAGATCGTCAGTGACCTGATGAATTCATCAGAAACCAACAATGATGAAAACAAACACCAAAAATGAAAAATACAATTGCAAGAATGATACAAAATGATAGAAATAAGAATATAAATGCTTAAATGATAAATCCAGATATCAAATCAAATGAGATGCAATGTTTTAATAATTTATTTTGAATTTTATCATGCAAATATGCTAAATGAGGTGAACTCCATGATGTAGAACAAAAGTGAATTAATCTAATGCATAATTAAATAAGAACAAGAGATAGAGAATGTAAACTCAGGGCTTTGATTGCCCCACTATAAACTGTAGTCAAAATCATCTGCAATCGTACGAGATCATCACCGCTCTCGATAGGATCATCCGAAATTGTGGTTGAATCGCCTGCAACGATCCGAGCTTCCTTCGACTGAAACACAGTGAGATCCTGCAATAAAAATTGAAAACACAAGTGCAAATGATGGGGGATAGGATGTTCTAACACAACAAAACTAAAGTTGCAAGGAAATGATCATCCAGAGGGATAAACTAGAAAAATCCCAAGTTTATATAGGATTAGGGGGAGGTTAGGAGGTTGGGGATCATCCCAATCTGGGAAATCTCCAATGTAGGAATCTCCAACCGTGCATACACGCTTGTGCCCGAGTTGGAGAGGTTGTTGAAACATAAGCTAATTATGAAAATTTGGTTTTGGGATGAAATCGTCTAGACGTTCTGTTCCAAATGAATTCGTCCGATTTGGGATGATATCGTCAGATCGGCGACGATATCGTCCAATGGTCAAAACAACTTCTAAAAATGACACAAAAAATGAGGTGAGCGGTTAATGGGCGATTTTGAGGTTAAATTCATTTTTTTTTATCTTTTACTGATGGTTTAACTGTGCCAATTTTAGGGTGCTACAATTAGTACATACTAAAATGTACCTTTTACCATTAAACTATGGATTAATTGGTTCAACAAAATCCATTCCCTATTTATCGAATGGTTCAATATGCACATGGGACTAAAGTGACATGTCATCATGTGGAGTTGGTCTACCCATTCCCTAAAATTGGTAATACCCAACCTATAAAATTTTAAATGTAGTTCTCTTGCATGCTATTGGAAATTTTGAGTAAGTTGTGTTGTCATTGATGTCAAAAGGTTTAATGTCAAAAGGTTTGATGTCAAAAGGTTTAATGTCAAAAGGTTGAAGGCCAAGTTTGAAGACTATGTGCAAAAAGAGAGCAAGTGAAAAGACTAATATTATAATATCCGACCAACAGGGTTTTTCAAAAGGAAAAGAAAGCAAGCTTAAAAAGAAATAATAATATTATAATATTTAATATTATAATATTTGGGCAAAAGGAAGAGGTGAAAAATAACAAGGTTCTAAATTATAAAAAAAAATATCCCTGACAAGGTCCATTGAGCAAGTTATAAAGGTTGGCAAAGGTTTTAATTTATTTAAATTAAAATATTTTAACCTAAGGTTAAAATTTTAATTTAAATATTTATGGCACCAAAATCGATTTCAAAATGGTGCAAATGAAAAAGGGCCGATGTTTTTAATTTTTTTGGAATGCATATAAAAGGAGGAATGTTTTCCAAAGTCTAGTGGAAAATAAATGTGTGTGCATCGTTCATGAGGGGCAGAGACCAAGCATAAGTCAAGCAAATTATTTGAGGAGGATTTCGTTGAAAATCGTGGAGAGTGCGAAGATAATTCCAAAGTGTTGGCTAGCATAGATGGTAATTGAGACATGGCTAAGGCGCTTGCGAAGGGTTGGTCATGGTTTTGAATCCCACATAGTTGGTTTTTGCAAAGGAGGAAAGAGCTTTTCATTTTTGATAAAAATTTGTGAGAAGAAGACGTTGTATAGGACAAAGTGTCCTTTGGTTCTCATGTGGGCGTGTAGCCCAGGCAGTAAC
Source organism: Wollemia nobilis (assembly GCA_028583015.1). NCBI lineage: Eukaryota > Viridiplantae > Streptophyta > Pinopsida > Araucariales > Araucariaceae > Wollemia > Wollemia nobilis. The sequence continues at coordinate 2,678,115 of JAQPPZ010017240.1, read as the reverse complement.
CTAGCCTTGGGCTAGGGCATTGTGGTGGCTAAGGTCATGGGTTCAAGCTTGGGCGCTGGTCGTTGAGACTTGTGCAATATTTTTGCAGGCAAAATATTAAAGGTATGCTTTTTAATTAATGTGCTCCTTTGAAATAATGAAAAAATAAGTGAAATTGTTTAGGGAGTCATAAGGGGTGTTAATTAAATATTTTATTTTGGGTTCTTAGGAATTAAATCAAGTATTGGAGATTATAAGGTGTAAACAAAGGGACTTTATTTTGATATGTGTTGAATATTATTTTGAAAGAGAAGGAGATTATAAGGTGTAAACAAGGAATTTTATTTTGATGTGTGTTGAATATTATTTTGAAAGAGAAGGAGATTATAAGGTGTAAACAAGGAACTTTATTTTTGATATATGTTGAATATTATTTTGAAAGTGAAGGAGTGATAAGGTGTATTTGTGACTTGACATTTTATTGTATTTCTTGTATGGTGAAATATTTGTTGAGGTAAATATTCTTGTGGAGATTTTTAGATAGACTTTTGCTATCTAACCTAGAATTGGCAAAAGGATTTGGTTGTGAGTAAAATAGGTTTTGAAGACATATCTCCATCAAAGAAAAGAGGTATGGGCACATCATATTTTGTTTGAAATGTTGGAATGAATGTTGCAAAATATAAGGTGGAGTGAAAAGGATTGTTTGATAAGCATTGTTGGAAATATTTGAGTGAATTCTTATATGCTTCATTGGTGAATGTTTTAGAAAACATTTGAGATAGATATTGAGGATTATTTGAGTTAGGTTGTTGCTACACACATTGTGCCTCTTTTGAGATAAAGTATGAAAACATTTTTTAGGTTTGGTAAGCAGATTGTGTTCTTTGATGAGAAATTTTGAGTGATTGAATTTGAGAAGAATATTGGCAAGTATAATTTGTTTGAAGAGAGTTTTTTCTAAAATATAGTTGATTGGTGTTTTTATATGCAAGTTTTGAAATCATTTGGATAGATTTGAGCAAGTCCTTGAAGAATATTAAGGACAAAGTTAAGCAAGCTTTTGTGAAAGCTTAAGGATGGAGTTGAGTAAGCTTTTGTTAAAGCTTAAGGACAGAAGCTTTTGTGAAAGCTTAAGGATAGAGTTGAGGAAGTTTTGGTGAAATCTTAAGGTTAAATTTGAGGTAAGCTTTGTGAAAGCTTGAGGACATAATTGAGCAAGTTTTTGTGAAAGCTTGAAGGAAGATTTGAGTAAGTTTTGGTGAAAATTTGAGGAAGAGTTGAGAAATTTTGTGAAAGGCTTGAAGGTAGATTTGAGCAAGTCTTGGTGAAGACTTGAGAGTATATTGAGCAAGTTCTTGAGAGGACTTGAAGGTAGATTTGAGGTAAGTCTTGGTGAAGACTTGTAGGTATATTTGAGAAAGTCTTAGTGAAGACTTGAGAGCATGTTGAGCAAGTTCTTGAGAGGACTTGAAGGTATATTTGAAGAAAGTCTTTGTGAAGACTTGAGAGTAGAGTTGATTGATTGATTTGTTCAAGCTTTGTGTTAAGGCTTGGGGAAAATCTAAGCAGAGTTGATTTGTGATTGGATCAAGCTTTGTGTTAAGGCTTGAGGACAGATTTGAGGATAGAGTTTGGTACATATTTGTGAGAAGATTTGTGCTAGACCTGAGATAGAGTTAGAGCAGATTTGTACTACACTTGGGATAGAGTTTGGTGTAGATCTAAGATAGAGTTGAGAGCAAGCTTTGGAGGTGATAGAGTAGAGGATAGGAGTCTCTAGTGGATAGAGATCCATTAGCCAGGGTAGTGAGGACAAAGGTCTTCTATGGAGAGAGATCCACAAGCTAGAGTAGTGGGGGCATAAGTCTTCTAGAAGATCATCAGCTAGAGCAAGGGAGAAAGAGTTCTCCTGTGGATAGAGATCCATGAACCAGAGCAAGGGGAAAGAGTTCTCCTATGGAGTGTGATCCATGAACTAGTTGGGAAGATAGAGTTCTTCTATGGAGAGAGATCCACGAACCAGTTGAGGAGATAGAGGTCTCCTAGATCAAGTTCCATGAACCAGAGAAAAGGGGAAAGAGTTCTCCTATGGAGAGAGATCCACAAATCAGAGCATAGGGGATTGGTGTCTCCTTTGGATAGAGATCCATAAACATTGTAATAGGGAATTGATTCCCAAGAAGATTTGTTGAGAAAATTTAGTAGAAATATTTTCTTCGTGGAGTAGCCCACATTGGGTGAACCACGTTAAATTGATGTCTCTATTGTGTGTGATGATTTATGCATTACTTTGATTACTTCTATTGATATTGCCATTGATAATATTGGATAATATTGTTTGAGAAAGAAAAGTAAAAGTTGATCTTATACTGTTCACCCTCCCTCTCAGTATAAGCTTGTGTTCTTCAATTGGTATCAGAGTGGGTTCCTTCGGAAGAGTTTAACAACTTGAAGGAAAAGTATATAGGAACACAGATGGCATCTCAGAGTGGATCTTCAAAAAATAAGGCACCATTGTTTTATGGGAACAATTATGCTTTCTGGAACATAAGAATGAAGACTTACTTGATGGCACAAGGATATGAGACATGGCAAGCAGTTGAGGATGGATACACACCTCCAACTAGTCCTCCTATAGATAAATATGGTAAGCTCCTACATATGTATAATGCAAAGGCAATGAATGCAATATTAAGTGGTTTACGTGAAGCAAATTTTGTAAAAGTTATGCATTGCACATCAGCAAAAGATATTTGGGAAAAGTTGAAGAAAACATATGAGGGAGACAAAAAGGTCAAGATGGCAAAATTGCAAAATCACAAGAAAACATTTGAAGACTTGAAGATGAAGGATGAGGAAGACATTGCTACATACTTACTTTGTGTGGATGAGGTTGTTAACTCCATGCAAGGACTTGGGTTTAAAGTTGAAGAATCAGATGTTTATCAAAAGGTTTTAAGGTCACTCCCTATGAGGTATAGTGAAAAGGTTTCAGCCATAGAAGAAATAAGAGATATTGAAACTTTGACTAGGGATGAGTTGCATGGAACTCTCACAGCTTATGAGATGAGAATAGGAAAGGATCCTATCCCCAAGAAAGAGGTATCCTTCAAAGTAGCAAAGAAGAAAAAATATAAGAAGCTAGATTCAAGTGATGAGTCATCCAGTGATGAAGAAGCAAACTATGGCAGAAGGAACAAGAAGGACTCAAGAAAGCACAAAGGTACTAAAATAGTTAAGTGTTTCAATTGTGGTAAATATGGTCACTATGCATCTAACTGTCCAGAAGCTGGAAGTAGTAGTAGTGAAGAGAAACAAGATCATAAGAGAAAGGAAGCAAGAAAATCTAGGTATGAAAAGAAAAATAGGTATGGACAAAACAAGCATGAAAATAAGTTTTTTCAAAGGCATAAGAAGAGTTTTTATGCGGACAAGACAGGAAAGGTTTCAAGTGATAGTGATGAAAGATCCTCAGATAGTGAAGAAGAAGAAATTCTCTTCTTGGCAATAGAAGATGAAGGAAGTGATCCTATTGAAGATAAATATGAAAGATATGAATATGCTCTTGAAGATAAAGAAGAAGAGAAAGAATCAAAAAATAAAGAGGAAGGAGTAGTAGATTTAGAAGCTGAACTTATTTCTTCTCTAAAAGAATTGAAAAAGGTCAGAAAGTAGAACTCAAGATTCAAGGCTCAATTTCAAGAATGTGATGAAGAGAAAGGAAAGCTTATACAAGATCTGACAAACTCAATAGCTAAGACAAGGAGATTTAAAGAAAAGTTAGAAACAAAAGTCTTAGAATGTGAGATATTAGAACAAGAGGTAGTATTTCTAAGGAAGGAAATGGAAGAGTCTAAGGACAAGCTACACAAGTTTTGGAAAAGTTCAAAGACTGTGGATAAAATTATCAATGCACAAAGACCTTCATCTAACAAAACAGGACTTGGTTTTGAAGAAAGACAAGAGAAACAAGAAGAAGGGTCAAGCTCAAGATCCAAAGAGGAAGAAGCTTTAGAAGAAGAGAGTAAAGGAGAAAGTGAGACTTATGTGAATAGAAGTTTCACCAAGAAAGGAAACAATGCACAAACAAGGAACATGGAACATCATAGGGAAGAAAGGACTAAGAGACCAATGGGTCCAAGGAAATATTTCTTCAAAGGATATTGTTTCTCATGTAACAGGTTTGGTCACAGGGCTATGCATTGCAGGACTCATGAAAAGGAGTATGGTATTACTAAGAGGAACTTCAAATATGGACATTTCTTTCAAGGGTATTGCTACTCTTGTAATCGATTTGGTCATAAAGCAATTCACTGTAGGGTTCATGACAGAAATAGGTATGGCTTCACCAGGAGGAACTTCAAGATATTTGCACCTTCTAGGAACCACAAAATTAAGTGTTATAAGTGCAATAATGTTGGGCATATGGCCAAGTGGTGCAGAACAAAGTTTCTAGAGCTTCTAGAGACAAGCAAGAACAAGGATATTCAAAGGAACCAAAAGGGTATGTTGAGAAAGCAGGTTGACAAAGGAAAAGAGCATTGTATGCTGGGAGTAATTTTACTCCCACCCCAAAATTAATCACCTCAAAGAGAGGAGGTGGGGAGGGGGCTGAGCTAAGAGTCTTATATTTAGCCCCAAAGGAGTCCCTTTGCCATTGATGACAAAGGGGGAGATATTTGAGTTAGGGGGAGCAGTTTCCTAGGGGGAGCAGAGTTGGAAAAAGGAAAAAGGAATGATTAAGGAAAAGGGTTGCCATCAATGACAAAGGGGGAGATTGTTGGAAATTTTGAGTAAGTTGTGTTGTCATTGATGTCAAAAGGTTTAATGTCAAAAGGTTTAATGTCAAAAGGTTGAAGGCCAAGTTTGAAGACTATGTGCAAAAAGAGAGCAAGTGAAAAGACTAATATTATAATATTTTAATATTATAATATCCAACCAATAGGGTTTTTCAAAAGGAAAAGAAAGCAAGCTTAAAAATAAATAATAATATTATAATATTTGGGCAAAAGGAAGAGGTGAAAAATAACAAGGTTCTAAATTATAAAAAATAATATATCCTTGACAAGGTCCATTGAGCAAGTTATAAAGGTTGGCAAAGGTTTTAATTTATTTAAATTAAAATATTTTAACCTAAGGTTAAAATTTTAATTTAAATATTTATGGCACCAAAATTGATTTCAAAATGGTGCAAATGAAAAAGGGTCGACGTTTTTAATTTTGTTGGAATGCATATAAAAGGAGGAATGTTTTCCAAAGTCTAGTGGAAAAGAAATGTGTGCACATCGTTCATGAGGGGTAGAGACCAAGCATAAGCCAAGCAAATTATTCGAGGAGGATTTCGTTGAAAATCGTGGAGAGTGCAAAGATAATTCCAAAGTGCTAGCTAGCGCAGATGGTAGTTGAGACGTGGCTAAGGTGCTTGCGAAGGGTTGGTCATGGTTTTGAATCCCACACAGTTGGTTTTTGCAAAGGAGGAAAGAGCTTTTTGTTTTTTCTAAATTCGTGAGGAGAAGATGTTGTATAGGATAGAGTGTCCTTTGGTTCTCGTGTGGGCGTGTAGCCCAGGCAATAGCCTAGCCTTGGGCTAGGGAATTGTGGTGGCTAAGGTCATGGGTTCGAGCTTGGGCGTTGGTCGTTGAGACTTGTGCAATATTTTTCACAGGCAAAATATTAAAGGTATGCTTTTTAATTAATGTGCTTCTTGGAAATACGTGATTTGACTTTGAGGCTTTGAAATCGTGAAAGGAAAATAAGTGAAATTGATTAGGGAGTCATAAGGGGTGTTAATTAAATATTTTATTTTGGGTGCTTAGAAATTAAATCAAGTATTGGAGATTATAAGGTGTAAACAAAGGAACTTTATTTTTATATGTGTTGAATATTATTTTGAAAAAGAAGGAGATTATAAGGTGTAAACAAGGAACTTTATTTTGATGTGTGTTGAATATTATTTTGAAAGAGAAGGAGATTATAAGGTGTAAACAAGGAACTTTATTTTTGATATATGTTGAATATTATTTTGAAAGTGAAGGAGTGATAAGGTGTATTTGTGACTTGACATTTTATTGTATTTCTTGTATGGTGAAATATTTGTTGAGGTAAATATTCTTGTGGAGATTTTTAGATAGACTATTTCTATCTAACCTAGAATTGGCAAAAGGATTTGGTTGTGAGTAAAAAAGGTTTTGAAGATATATCTCCATCAAAGCAAAGAGGTATGGGCACATCATATTTTGTTTGAAATGTTGGAATGAATGTTGTAAAATATAAGGTGGAGTGAAAATGATTGTTTGATAAGCATTGTTGGAAATATTTGAGTGAATTTTATATGCATCATTTGTGAATGGTTTTAGAAATCATTTGAGATAGATTATTTGAGTTAGGAGTTTGAGACCCACATTGCTAAATGATTTTTGGGAAGTTTTAAGATAAAGTTTAGTGAGAACAATTTGTGCTAGGATTGCAAAACAAATTAAGTATATTTGTGAGAAATTTTGAGTGATTGAATTTGAGAAGAAGATTGGCAAGTAGAATTTGTTTGAAGAGAGGTTTTTGAAAGATAGTTGAGTGGTGTTTTTGTATGCAAGATTTGAAATCATTTGGATAGATTTGAGCAAGTCCTTGAAGAAGCTTAAGGATAGAGTTGAGAAAGTTTTTGTGAAAGCTTAAGGAAAGAGTTGAGTAAGCTTTTGTGAAATCTTGAGGATAGATTTGAGCAAGATTTTATGAAAGCTTGAGGATAGATTTGAGCAAGTTTTGTGAAAGCTTAAAAAATAGATTGAGCAAGCTTTTGTGAAATATTAAGGACAAAATTGAGCAAGATTTTGTGAAATCTTAAGGACAGGGTTGAGTAAGATTTTATGAAATACTTAAGGACAAAGTTGAGTAAGCTTTTGTGAAAGCTTGAAGGTAAGATTTGAGCAAGTCTTGGTGAAGACTTGAGAGTAGATTGAGAAAGTTCTTGAGAGGACTTGAAGGCAAATTTGAGGTAAGTCTTGGTGAAGACTTGTAGGTAGATTTGAGCAAGTCTTAGTGAAGACTTGAGAGCAGGTTGAGCAAGTTCTTGAGAGGACTTGAAGGTAGATTTGAAGCAAGTCTTTGTGAAGACTTGAGAGTAGAGTTGATTGATTGATTTGTTCAAGCTTTGTGTTAAGGCTTGGGGTAAATCTAAGTAGAGTTGATTTGTGATTGGATCAAGATTTGTGTTAAGGCTTGAGGATAGATTTGAGGATAGAGTTTGGTACTTATTTGTAAGTAGATTTATGCTAGACCTGAGACAGAGTTAGAGTAGATTTGTACTACACTTGGGATAGATTTTGGTGTAGATCATAAGATAGAGTTGAGAGCAAGATTTGGAGGTGATAGAGTAGAGGATAGGAGTCTCCAATGGATAGAGATCCATTAGCCAGGGTAGTGAGGATAGAGGTCTTCTATGGAGAGAGATCCACAAGCCAGAGTAGTGGGGGCATAAGTCTTCTAGAAGATCATCAGCTAGAGTAGAGGGGAAAGAGTTCTCTTGTGGATAGAGATCCATGAACCAGAGCAAGGGAAAAGAGTTCTCCTATGGAGTGTGATCCATGAACCATCTGGGAAGATAGAGTTCTTCTATGGAGAGAGATCCACGAACCAGTTGAGGAGATAGAGGTCTCCTGGATCAAGTTCCATGAACCAGAGAAAAGGGGAAAGAGTTCTCCTGTGGAGAGAGATCCACAAATAAGAGCATAGGGGATTGGTGTCTCCTTTGGACAGAGGTCCATAAACATTGTAATAGGGAATTGATTCCCAAGAAGATTTGTTGAGAAAATTTAGTAGAAATATTTCTCCATGGAGTAGCCCACATTGGGTGAACCACATTAAATTGGTGTCTCTATTGTGTGTGATGATTTATGCATTGCTTTGATTATTGCTATTGATATTGCCATTGATAATATTGGATAATATTGTTTGGGAAAGAAAAGTAAAATTTGGTCTTATACTATTCACCCCCTTCTCAGTATAAGCTTGTGTTCTTCACTTGCAAAGTTTTTGCCACATGGTTCATTATGATAGGCTTTAAGAATTTTTGGGGTTTCATTTTTTGGAACACATCTACACATGAGTTGATCAAACCTAGTTTTAAATAGGCAATCATTAATCCATGAGAAGGCTGCACTCTTCTCAATCAAAGTTTGAGCTTCTCAGGGTGAGAGTGCAAAAGATATTTTATCGGTGGCTAAGTAATTAGTCACATCTTTGTACCATGGTATTTGTTCATCAAGAGTGAAGAGATGCTCATCCAAAAATTGGTCTTTAGTGGCAATGCTGTTGCGAGAGATTAAACTAGAGAGAAAAATTGCAATAACATTATCCCTACTAGGTTTATCAACAATGGTTATATCAAATTCTTGTAAAAGTAAAATCCATATGATAATTCTACCACTCACCGTAGGTTTATTCATCAGATATATGATGGTTTTATGATTTATGTGCACAAATTTTTTATAACTTGTGATATAGTGGTAAAATATATTTATAGCATGAAATACTACAAGGAACTCTTTCTTTGTGACAATGTAGTTGAACTCAACACCTGTAAGATATTTACTAACATAATAGATGGTATAAAATTCATCTCTATCCTTTTATCCTAGCACTTCCCCTATAACATTGTTGGATGCATCAACGTAAATATGAAAGGGAAGGTTCCAATTTGGACCTCTCAGTGCAAGAGCAGTTGTTATTTTTTCCTTTAAAATCTAGAATGCTTGCTCACACTCACTAGTCCAAACAAACTCAACATTTTTGGTCAATAGTGTATGCAGTGGTTTAGCAGTTTTACTAAAATCTTGGATAAATCACCTATAATATCCAATAGATCCTAGAAAACTACAAACATCTCTCTGTGATTGGGGAGTGCGAATATTTTTGATCACTTTAATTTTTTGTTTGTCTAATTTAATCCCTTCACTAGAGATATGGTGTCCTAAACTTATCCCTTCTTGCATTAACATGAAATATTTTTATTACTAAGGGATAGGCTTGTTTCTCGACAACACTAGAGTAATTTCTACATATTAGCTACAACTTCTTCAAAATTTTCATTGTAAATGGTGAAATAATCCATATATACTTCTATAGTCTCTCTGACCATGTCTGAAAAGATGCTAAGAATCACCCATTGGAAAATGGCAAGTGCATTACATAACCCAAATAGTAATACTCGGTAAGCAAAAGTACCCCAAGGATAGGTAAAAGTGGTTTTGTCCTGGTCCTCATCCCCTATTTGAATTTGATTATATCCACTAAACCCATAAAGGAATGAAAAATATTTTCATCCTGCTAAGGTGTCAAGGACTTGGTCAATGAGTGGTAGGGGGAAATGGTATTTCCTTGTGGCTTTATTTAAAATTTTGTAATCCACACAAATTTACCACTTGCCATATATCTTGAGCACTACCACTAAAGGTGATACCCATTGACTATTCGATATAGGATAAATAAATATAGCTGATAAAAGCTTTTGTAATTAAGCTTTGACTATTTATTTTATTGTTGGATTCATTCTCCTTTGAGGTTGTCTTACTGGTCTTACATTATCTTCCAAATAAATTCTGTGTGTGCAAACTTTAGGTGTAATCCCCTTCATGTTTTTTTAGTCCCACGCAAAAGTAGTTTGATAGTTGACTAATATTATTTTAACTTTTTCTCTTGAACAGTTGGTAATGCATGGTCAATGTTCAATGCTCTGCCAAGTGCTACCTCTATCAGTTTGACATGATTTTCCTTGCTACCTACAAGTGGAAATTTTTTAGAAGGATGTGAGGATTCTCCTTGGAAAAAGTGTGTTATGACTTGATATTCAACGGTTTCATCCTCTACATCATCTAGGGCCATTACTTGTTGAAGCATTGACAAGGAATCAACATCTTGCATTTTAAAATTTGGTTCTCCCAAGTCATCAGTGGATTGTGCAGGAGGGTAAATGACTAATTTTTTGATATTCTATCCATCTAATATTATCATTTGTCCTATCCTACAACTTATGTAAGCATCAGCTATGGCCAACCAAAGATGATCTAATATAAGTGGATAACCACCCAATCTAGATCTATATCACAAGACTAGAAATTCTGTCAGATACTCCCATGCATCTACTATTACAATCACATCTTCCAACATTCCTTACAAGAGTACTATAGATTGATTAGCCAATTTTAGAACTATTTTTGTTGGCCTTATATTTGTGAGTTGCAATTTTTGCATGGTTTCTTGGGCATTCCATTTATAATAGCTCCTAGATCTACTAATGTGTTGGGTAACTTTAAGCCTGTAATTTGAACTGTTAAAACTGGGCTTCTTGGATCAAAGTACTTTGGGTGGTAGGTGTTTCCCAACATTTAATCAACTAATTGACCTACCACATTAACTATTTTTTATGGTTTCCTTCCTAGTTTCTTAAGACATAACTCTATAATAGCCTTTGTGTAGATTGGAACATCTCTTGTGGCCTAATAGAGGAGAATCGTGACTGTAAGGTTTTTCAAACCTTCCATGATGTCAAGTTTTGGCTACATTGGATTTTTAAATATCTTGGAGAAGGGTGGAATCGCTTAATTTTTTTTTTAGTAGTTATATTTGCTTCCACATCTGCTACCAAATGTGGTTGCTCTTCTGCCTCTATTTCTACATCCTCTTCCTCCACTATTAGAGGTGTTGGATCTATTCCTAATTGCCTACATGATCTAAGCTGTACACGATTGTAATCTACTCTAATATGATACATAGGGAACATATCTGTGTCTACTTGATATGTGGGATGATTTATATTATTATTTGGATTTAGAGTTGGTTTTGCAGGTAGCTAATTTAGCTTGAAAGTAGGAGGTGACGACAAACTAGGTTGCAACGAGATTTGTATTGTGGTTTGTGGAGGCGAAGTCCACATATTGTAATTTTTCCACTATGGTCTAGCTTGCTGGTATGACATACATGGATAAGGTGTGAAAGGATTAGATATTTGTATGACGTTCATCCAAGGTGATGAAACCCACCATACCATGTTGGTTGGTTGAGTTTACCCTTGGTTCATAAAATTAGATCCCCATACAGTGGTACTCCTCCTGGCATAGTGTTTCTCATAGAAAACTATTACCAGTTTCCCATATTACCCATAAAATAAGTTTTTGCTACTTCAAGTTCCTCTTTTATGTTTGATATTTGTGGGCACAACCTCATTTTGTGATCCTTTTGAAAAATGACACACACTCTCACTTTATTTTCTAGACACTCATTATTGGGGTGTTTTCTTCTATGTCTTGGACAAAAAAATATTAGTGTTGTTTTAGTTTCCTACTTTCTCTGAAGCAGGAGTGTGTCTAATTGAAGTCTAAGAGATGATAGTATATCACTCTTCATTTATTCTAGCAATTTTCCTATTTCTACCTTGGTTATAGAGGTTGTGATTTTTGTTACTTGGTTGATGGGTTTACCCTTTCTTCTTGAATAATTTTGACACAACTATTGAATATCTGACATTTGGTGTTGGTAAATGTCACCTCCTGATAAAACATTCAAGGATTTTAAATTAAGAATATGCTTCTCAAGGATTTCTCATCCAATTTTGCATGGGGTGATCGTTAAATATTGAAATTAAATCTGTTCCAATAATCTTCCAATGACTCTTTCTCTCTTTGGGACATATCTAGGATTTCTTCCCTAGCATATCATGCCCTACCAAAATCCTAGTAATTTTATAGGAAGATTTTTTTCATGTCCTCATAGGTGGTAATGTGTTTGTTCCCTAAACCAATAAACTAACATTATGTTGAATCATTTAGTGTAGAGGGAAATAGTTTTAGTTTTTGAACATAAGATTTATAGTCCACTGATCTACAAAGTACATAAAAATTAAAAAGAAATAGATCAAGGTCCTCAGTTGGTAGTCCTCTAAAAGTAGGAACATGTGCATGAGAGATGTGTTTTATTTTGGTCTCTCCTCTTGATTCCTCAATTGGAAAATCAAAACTGGTTGAAGCCTCTTCCTTTTCAACCATAGTTTTAGGTGATGTAGGGTCTACTTCGACTACTTCTAAGGTAGCTAGCAAGGTTTCCCCACTCATTTTTATTGTCTTCTAATAATATTCCTAAATATAAATGTGAAATAGTTTTGTCTTCAACTACCTTCCATCATTGGGTATTCAATAAATCTCCCTTGGTTCTTATGTTTTCAAGCAAAGATCCTAAATTGAAACTTGAAGCAAATTCCTCTAGTGGATTGTTTTTAGAGGAAGTTTGTCCAAATATTGGATTAATATGCCAAGGTGTTTGGGGTGGAGATAATGGTACTACTTCAGGAAGTGTTTGAGATGCTTCAGAAGGAATATCAAAAGATATTTTAGGTGGTTCTGAGGTGACCTCTACCCTTTTAAGAAAACATCCATCCAATCCTCTTGGTCTTGGAGGACTCATGAACTCTTAGGTAGGGGATCTATGGGTGAGGTAGTCTGAATAGTTATTTTTAGGTTGACTAACCTACAGATCCTAGTATACTACTGTTGGAACTCCTCGACAACGATGCCAAAATAGTGAGCAAAAAATGGTGTTTCTAAAAATAGTTATTTTCTTCCATTTAATTTATCAATTCAAGATTTCATAAATTTTTTGAGTACCTATGTAAAATATATGCCTATAGTATTTGGGATATGTGTCCTATGTGTCACTTGGTTTGGTGGGGTGTGTGTTTTTCGTGTAGTTCAATTCATCCAAACTAGCAAAAATTAAGTGTAGGAAAATAAATACTAACTGAAACTGTAGGAAAAGTAAATTAAATTATCATTATCAAACACATGACTAAAAGGAAAATTATAGAAAATAAGCACACAACTCAAAGGAAATTTTTGGAATTAAACATATTGCAAAAATGAATAAATTAGGAAATAAAAACACTTGCAGAATTAAATTAAGTAGGAAATAAGCACACTTGCAAAAATAAATAAAATAGACAAGAACCATATACCATAAATAAATGAAAGCAAAAACAAGGGAGGAATACTACTTGGAGTGGGTCTAAGCTCTTGTAGACATTTGCCCAGCTAGTTCACATAATCACTCTTTCGAACACATAAATAAAAAAACACTCGAGATTTCATTAATAATGCAGTATAGAATAACATTTGGGTTTGAGATCCTTCACTTCAAGGGTGGCCTACATTTTATAAATAATGCAATCACCCCTATTACAAAATTAGACTACCTTAATTTAATTGTTTCACGTGATTTTCTACAACTGTTTCGTATGTATTTTTAGTTGGTGTCTAATAAAAGAGCGGCTATGCTAAATTAATATTTTTAACAATAGTGCTCCTTAAGTGTATAAAACAATATATTTCTAAACTTATGCATGATATTCAAGTCAAACAGTCAACGTGCACTTTATTCCACTGAATATAAGTACCTATTGGCATGTCACTGGAATATACGTGCCTTTTTGGCCTATTGCCAACGTAAAGGAACCACATATAGGCCTTTTCTATTTATCTAAGAGTTTTCACTTCTTTGGCCATTGGAAGATAGGCACTCGCTCTATCATCAAAAGACAGGTGTCTTCTGGCCTATTTTCAGAAAACAGGTGCTTATTCTATCACTGGAAGACACACGCTTGTTCTATCATTGGAAGATAGTCACTTGTTCTGTTTCATAGGAAGATAGGTGCCTTTCGACCTGTGGCCGGGATATAGGTGCCATACATCACAAGTGTTATCCAATGCTAGGTCCACGTGGGACCTTGACTAAAAGGTGTGAAAAGTAACAAATGCTACATCTACACACATTTTCCACTAAAAACACCAGTCAAGCATAATACATATCTAATACATTTTCCATTAAATGCATGTAATAATTTTATAAAAATATATATCTAATGTTAATAATGCCTTACAATACCCCATTAAAACATGCACAAAAAATGATCATTTATAGTTCTCATCACTAAGTTTTTTGAAAAAGTTGCTTTAGCTATGCTTGCTTTAACTAGAGTGAATTAATCCCCCTAGGTAGAGATATGGACCAGTTGCAGTTAATTACCCTTATTGAATTCTTGTACTAAGCATGTACCTGGTTCAATCTAAACCACCTTCTTTTAGAGTTCATTTGCTTTCCTATTCAGTTCTCTATAAATATGCCAAAAAGTAAAAGCTTTATTTCAATCCACAAATTCTTTTATTTGAGAGAATATGGGTTGCAGAATCATGTTACAATCCTAAAAAAACCAAATTTGTAGTTTATTACCACCTATGAGTATCTATAGATTTAGATTTTTTGTATTCCTTTTGATTTTGCTGACTACACCAATAATTTGAGTACCATAATTTAACATAATTATTAGAACCTTCTCCCAATACAACCTTGAATTTAAAATAATGAGAGTAAAAAAAATATAGTAATCCTCTTGCTCCACAAAATCTAGGGGCCCCCTATCTAGCCCCATAAAAAATACCTAGGCCCTTGATTTATTGATCTTTGGAGGGATGATTTGTCTAATTACCTTTTTTGTTGCCAAAATATTACTTTTATTGAAACTTTCAATGATTTGTGAGGAGACATACCAAGTGGGCTTCTCCTAATCCTACATTCCTAGATAACCATACTCTCCATGACACAAAAAATGGGAGATCTATAAAACCTTTGTATGACCTATTTTCAAACCAAGATTTTAAGCACTCTCCTAAGGAATCTTATTTACATCCTATAGAAAGATTTAACTACACTATTACCTCCCTCCAAACCTATCTAATAAAGGAGAAAGCTACCAATATATGATCAATTATTTCATTGTTTGACTTACATAATATTAAAATGAATGTTAAATTAAATTTTAATAGTAAATGCTAGCTTTAGTGGAAGGTATTACAATGAAATGATAAATTTAATTTTGACATTTATTTTTTGAAAAATAATTTGAAAAAATTATATTAAAACAAGATTATTTACAAGTTGGGATGAGAATCCTCCCAAAATTAGCCAGTAAGAGCACCCATTTCCTCCTTTTAACTTTCCAATAAACTTACATACTCTAATTCCCAATATCCTAAGAACTAACCACTTTTGGTTACGACACTACAAGCAAATTTGCATTGGAGAGAAAATCTCCTAAACTATATATCTGCAATGACTGTCCAAATTAGCCAAACATTGGATTTGCTTACTAAATTGAATATTCTAAACCATATATTTGTAATGGCTATACAAATTATCCAAATAATATATTTTCTCACCAACCTACCTAATCCTCTCATCCTCAATAGCCATACCATAGTGCCATTGAATCCTTACCCCATTCTTAGTACCCATATTATCCAATAAGTCTACCACTATATTTAGATATCTAACCACATAGATCGAGATCATATCATACAATTTCCTCCACACCTCTTTAATTTGGGTGATAATAATCCTCAACCTCCACATCTCCAAAATAAAATTCCTCATGCAATCCAGAGCTCCTACCAATATTTGAGAATATGATTCTATAATTATCCTCCTATAACCTTGTCTTACTACGTAGCTAGAAGAAAATTTGATAGCTAAAGATTTTGCTTCATTGTTTGTGGTCTTGCCCAAGATTTGTAGTTTCCAATAGATAATTGTCCCAACATGATTCTCATAGACCACTCCTATTCCAACTCTACCCAGTTTTCCTTTTGCTGCTCTATCAATATTAATTTTAATTCACCCTTTTAGGAGTTTTTTCCAACTAGCTTTGTCCTACCCCTATGGTACTTCAACTTACTTATCCATCATCCCTATATGAGCCTAAGTTTCCTCTTTAGCATACATTTCCACAATTTTTATGACTTTATTCCAAATGACTTGCTAGACACTATCCACGGATGAAAAATTTTCTCAAATAATTGTACCATTTCTCTCTAACCAAAATTACCACCAAATAAAATTTAAACTAAGCTTCCATCTGATATGAAGAGCTTTAAATTTAAATTTTCTCCTATTTCATCTTTCCTAAATATTAATCTGGTCTAGGTCAACATTGGCTCAAGTTTTATAAATTAAAAACCATCTCTCCTTGGCACGTGAATGGATACTCAACATCAACACTCAAACATTAGGTGGTCAAATTTTTCCTCACTTTTATAGCAAAAAACACACTGATATGGGCCAACTATTCCCCTGTGCCTTATATTATCAAAAGTAATAATTCCATTGTGAATAAATTTCCAAGCAAATTTTAACATTCATTGAAATGTAAACCTGTACATTGTTTAAAGATCTAAATGTTCGCTTATCCATTCACTTATGTTATTGATTATCCCTGCAATGTAAATATATATTCTTTCTCTGAGTTTTTTTTTTAGTTTGGAAAATGATTGGTTGTAATACACGCAATTTTTTCTAGCTATATTTAATAAGTGTGCTATAAAGTTCCATCCTCGAAGCAAAACTAGAATCATCAAATCAAGGATGTACTTTGGACCCTTTTAAATTAAGGCTTTATTTTTTCTTCACTTACAAAATGTGCTATTAGAGTTTAAGTTCTTATATTATCCGACCAAAAATTCTAAGGGACCAATACTTATTCATATAAAAATTTTATATTACCTTGTGATATGCAACTATCTCCTTAGTCAGTAGAATAGTGGTATAAAAAATGCCCTCCTTAAAAATGGTCATTATAATTCATAGAAGATTATAGTTTTCATTTGAAATAAGTCTGATGTAATATTCTATGCCTTTAATAAAATCTAGAAAGGTTCATTTAGTATTGAATTATTATAATATATTATAACATCTTTTAATGGAGATAAAATGTGAAGGATAACTCTCTCTTAACTTATTATTAAGTCATATTTTTTTTCATAGGACATAGCCAATGATGAGCTACAGAAAAAAAATAGACAGGTTCATTTAGTTTTGAATTATTATAATATCTTGTAATATCCTCTTAATGGGAATAAATTATGAAGGATAAATTTCTTTTAATTTATTATTATATCATTTTTATTTTTCATAGGACATAGCTAATGATGATCTAGAGAAAATCAATCTTTTGCTAAGACAACGAGTATAAATTTCCACATATATTCTTGTTTGTATATTTTGCTTGAGTAACATGACTATTTCATTCACTTTGATTTCAAGCTCTTCCATGCTCTCACCTATTTTCAAATGATCCTCCAAGTATTGAGCATAGAGTCTTGCATAATGACCCTTTCAGTCTTCTTTGGACATGAATGCCCCAATGGCTTTGTCAATGGCTATAATGAATTTTTGGTTATTACCAAAATACAAACTATAAATATGATTCATTTTCCTTTCCAAATCGATAGAATAATCATTATTTTCCTCTTTAGTTGGTTTTTGTGTCCTAAATGTGTAGTATCTTCTATTAGGACATGAAATACTCATATTTTCTTTTATGTATTTTTCTCTATGGTAAATTTAGTGCCCTTATGCAATGCATATTTGTAAAATTGATTGACAAGGGGTTGAACACTTCTAATTATTATCTCAAACAATTGTGCATCCAATGCAAAGAGTCTCTCTTATTCTCATCAACAAACTTGAATTAAACCTCATTGAAATAAGAAACTTTAAGCTTGAAGCATTTTCCAAAACTTATTTTTCGTTGGGAAGAAAGTAATCACCTAGATCACTTTTAGCTTAAAGCATTTTCTAAATATCCTATGTGTAATCTAGTATAACTCCTATCATTTTCAATTTTTGCATGGCCATTTAAGTATAGTATTCTTCTATGCTTGTCAAAAATTGATCCACAATATATTTATAGTTTTGAAGTCGTTTATGTAGATAAGGATTCATATTTTTCCAACATGGATTATTATTCCATCTTATTATTGGATTTTAAGCAAGATTATCTTATGTCCCAGTGTTCCAAGATCATATAAAATATAATGAAGTCTTAATTATAAAATAATATCAATGCATGCAAATCTCATATAATATGAATGAATATAATATTCAACAATATAACAATATTATTGAAAGAAAATACTCACAATATTATTCATGAGTCAAATATACAATCTTGATATTTGTTCTATATTAAGATGTATTTCATGGAGCTTTGTCTCCATAATATAACATTAATATGGTTACTCTTGGACTATTTGTCTATTTCTCTCCTCACATATCTGAGAGATGCAACCTTTCCTATTCTATGCATAAGATAACTCTCACATATCTTTTGGCTTCACATCTTACCAATTGTATACAAGACTCTTGACTATCTATTTACTTGCATAATTTATTTTACAACACAGAACATACACACACACACACACTCCTACTTGCACACTTTATTACATGACACTTGTGTGCATCCTATACATAGATACTTACAAAATAAATCACATTTCTAATCTATTACATATTTATTTTTATACCATATAGGTACCATAGGGGTACATTAGCACGTACTAAATAATGTAATATTCTCCAACACTTTTCTTTCCAAAGTGTTGTTGCCATGACCTAATGTTTAGAATTTTTCCTTATAATTATTATATATATTTTGGAATGCTTCCAACTTATATTCCAAGTTAGTCTTTTTTTGCTATGGATGCTGCTAATTTCCTATAGTTGGAGATTTGTTGTTGCAAGCTTCTACTCTTATTTTTGAATTATTTTAACATAATTACCAACTTAGAATTTTATTTTATTAGAGTTCTAACTTATTTTCTCTTAGATTCCAACACATTATTTTTATTTTGCTAAGGTTGCTATTAAGGGATCATGTTAAAAAAATATATTGTTTCCAATTCTTAAACCCTTTTGTTGAATGCTTCTAATGAGATTCCAAATCAATATTTTTTTGCTAGAGGTTTCATAATTGGAGATATGCTCTTCTTATTATTATTTTCACTTTTATTTTTATTTTTCTTTGAATTGGTCACCAAAAAAGAAAAGTAGTTGAACCACATGTCTAGAAAAGTATAGGCTACAAGCCCCAAAAATTCTAGTTATCAACTAGAAGTTGAATCACAAGTTTGAAAACATGGCTTTGATACTACTTATCATATACTTAAAATATATAGTAATATGTGAATAATCATCAAATGTCATTAAAGCTCAATTAGTTAAATTCCTCAACTTTTAAGGAGTAGATTGAGGTTCAAATCTTGGCAAGTGATACATACATAATAGCCAAGTTGTTGTAATACCACTATGTGATGATGATGTAATATGGGTGGGGCCTATTTTTTAAATTTTAATAAGCTATGTGTGGCTTCTATTGGAGGCCACTCCCATTACAACAACAAAATATTACATTGCTCTCATTACATCTCTAACAAATTAATTAAAGCATATCCAAATTTACCTTTCTATTAGATACTTTCTTCATTTTCCTCTCTATTAAAGATATTATCCATATTCCTCAAACTCATAAGTTTCCACAATCAACTTCTTTTATATCATATGCCTTTTGAAATTTAAATTATGTCAAGATGAAATTCAACACTGCAAATGGCTAGAATATTTTCTGCCCAACTTCTATATCTATAAATATCTTATCTATAAAAACCTCACAATTTATTAATACCCTTTTTTAGGGTTCTTATTCATTCCTCTAATATTCCAAGATATTATTTTCATTGTTATTTTTTGTTTTTATTTGTGGGTTTAGCCCCATTTCTTGTTAACACTTGTGATATTTGCTTTTAATTTCCCATATCAATATCCCTTTGGGTTTCTTTTTCTCTTTGTTTTTGTTTCTTGGGTCTTCCTCTTTTTTTTTTCCATTCCCAAAAATACTTTTATCTTCATCAATCTCTTCAATCTTCTCACACTGTTCATAGTAAGACTTATCATCTTTAGGTTTACCTTTTTCTAAAGGATTTGAAGTGCAAGGAATAACCTCAAAAGCACAATCTTCTTTATGTTACCCTAGAAACCCTAAAGTGCAAGGATGCTATTTTTTAGCAATTACCTTCTTATTATTCCCTAAAACCCCTAATTTTTTATGGATTTCATCCAATATCATTTATTTATTATTTTGATCTTGAAACCTTAAAGTGCAAGGGATAACATCTTCACCACTTTCACTTTTATTACATGGAGAGGATTCTATAGTATTTGAGGAAAATGAATATAATTTACCTGGGATAAACTTGACCTCTTTTGTTGTATTTGTTTTAGGATTTATCTCCATATCTTATTTTGCACCTTTAATTCCTTATGAACTTGCCAAATGATACTATAGATAAGCTTTATTTGCCTCTTCTTTTGGAGTGGAATATTCGTGATCTAATCTAGCTTCTATTATTGTATGATTTCCTTGCTTCATCTTAAATTTTATCTCATGGGTAGAATTTTTTTATCTCCTTCTTCATAGTTTTCACTTTGCAAACTCTTGCCATGTATCCAATATCATAACAATTGCGTCAACGAAATGCAATATTTTCATAATCTACTTATTGATCTCATTCTCTTGATTTGGATTTAATATTAATGGATTATGGTAAAGTTTTTAAAATATTTATAGCAACACATATTCAATTATATATAGCATAATTTCACTCCTTAGCATTTGTTACTTGATAAATTCTCCTAGGGTATTTCCTATATTCTTCAAAATATCCTTATTTATAAGCTGATATGGAAATCCAAAAAGCCTAACCCACTAGAAGCTTCTTAATAGTTTATGTCTCAATAGAGAAAATTTTATTCCATGGTCTCAAATAAAGTGCATATCTTCCCCTAAACCATGGACCACAAACCATTATTTTACCCCTAATTTATGAATTGGAAAAGAGGACGAGGAAAAAACCTTTAGGAAGAAAAGTCACAAAAATATTTTGAATTCAATCCCCATTTCCACTTGATCCAATTTTGAATCTCTAAAATCCTTGACCATGATCTATGGAACTTACATATTAACCCTATATTTTTAAGAACCATTATATCATGCTCAATCATCTCATACTTGATACTTACTTTTGGTGTAACATTTGTTACTTGGATCGAACTTGCCATGTATTCATTTGCTCTTCTTATTTCCAACTTGGGCCTCCATATTTCCAACTAGGACATCTAGATAGAGCATTCTAACTTCCTATTAGGGCTTTTAAATATGAATTTCCTTCTATAATAGCTAATGGATCTTACTCTTGGATTACACTCTCTCTTGGTTTACACCCCCTCTCAGCTCACACTTGCTCTAAAATTCACCCTCTCCTGCCTCACACTTGCTCCTGGATTGCACCCTCTCCTGCCTCATACTCACTCCTAGCTTACACTCCCTCATAGATCATAATTTTCCCTGTCTCTTCTTTTTCCTGATGTTCCTTCACTTTAGAGTTTTTTTGAAAATAATATTCCATGCATTCGTGGTAAGGGTTTGAAGCATTAATGCACTTTGGATGAACCCTTCACTCTTTTACCATGACTAAATCCTAGCTTGCACTCTCTCTTAGTTTGTACTCCCTCTTGGATTGCACTCTCTCCTAATTTGCACTTGCTCTTATTTTTTAGTCCCTCCTAGTTCACATTTACCCCAATCTCTTATTTTTTCCATCGTTCCTTCACTTCAATAATTTTATGGAAACAATGTTCCATGCATTCGTGTTAAGTATTTGAAGCATTGATCACTCTCGATGAAGTAATTGCTATTTCTCCATGAACGAATCTTAGCTTGCACTCTATATTGGTTTACACTCCCTCTCATCTTGCATTTTCTCTTGGCTTGCACTCTCTCATAGATTATCTTCAACTGAATCCTTTAAATTCTCCTAAGATCTAGAATAAGAAGTGACACTTGTTCCTTTATTGCACTTTGCTTTCTACTTCCTACTTTCTGCTCACACTTACTCCTTGATCTCGACTCATGATCACACTCACTTCTAGCTACACTCATTCCTAGTCATGCTCACAATAACTTCTAATTACACTAACTTGCACTCACTTTCGATTACGCTCACTCCTAGGGTGGGGCCTATTTTATTTTTATATAACCAATAAAAAATAAATGTGATAACACACACACAAACACACACACACACACACACATAAGTATGATGAGAATAATTGTTTATTGATATTAAGAGTGAATACATATAAGTATTAGTAGAAATGAGTGGAGTCATAACCATCAAATATTTCCCTTCAATTTTTATTAACATATTTTATTAAGTCTATAACAATAAACAAGTTTAGCACCTCTTTTTTTGCACTTGACACTTCCCATGTTGAGCACTACATTTGAACACATTTTATAAGAGACAATAATATAGTTCTTGATCGTCAATCTATGTAATGTGTATTATGCACCTTAAAACGCAACCAAGATTGGATGACTCTAAATTTATTTTGAGTCAATATCCAAAGAAGGTTGGTGTTGGAAATTTGAGTGATTTTATGTTGTCATTGATGTCACATGGATCACATTGAGTTTTTGTGGCCAAAGCATTTCATAAATGAGCATTTATGATATTTTGGAGAGCATGGATATATACAGGGTTTTTGTGAAAACCAAGGCAGGAAAAATAAAAGGTTTTATTTAAAACCATGGATGGCATATTTGAAATGGGTTTTTCTTAAAACCCATGTTGGCTTTTCGTTTCATCGAAAAAGGTGCCCCGATGATGGAGATATTTAATTTTAAATATTTAAGTTTAAATTTTAAATTATTTAAAATTAAAATTAAAATTAAAATTTAATTTATAGTGCCGACATCAAAGGAAAGGAGGAGGACATATATATATATATATATATATATATATATATATATATATATATATATATATATGCCCAAATTTTCAATTTATTTCTCTAAGCGCTTGATTTGATATTTGGATTCAAATGGTAAAAGAGCCTACGCATCGTGTGTGTGAAAAGGGTTTTAAAAGGCTTACGATTTTTGCGTTCATTGAAGAGACTATTGTGGATTAAAGCCAAACGTATAGGTCTCCTTGGCCTAGTGGTTCATGCATTGTGTGTGAAGTAGGAGGTCCTGCATTCGATTCTTGTCGGAGGTGTTTTGTTGTGTTGAAACGCGTGAAGCACATTTTGTTTTTGAAGGGCACATATATTCACGACATAAGGTTTTGTTGTGTGCTCCTTTGAGAATGTGAGGGCGTGTGGCCCAACAACAGGTTGGCTGTAGTTAAGAAGCTGAGCAAGGAAGGCCATGAGATCGAATCCCATCAGGGATAGAGGCAAGTTAATAATTTTTAAATATATTTTATTTTTCTAAAGTTGCCCTAGGAGGAATAAGGGTTATGATGCATGTTAAAAAAGAGAGATTTCTGGTGATTTATTTTTTAGAAGTATATCATATTATATATAGTTGTAAAGCTTATTTCGAGGGCTATTTGATTAAATTGCTTAGAGGGAGTAATAAGGTGTGTGTAAAGAGATATTTCTGATTTTGTAAAGAGGTTCAAAAGTGAAGGTTGCTTTGTTCTTTTCCAAAAGAGATCAATTCATTTATGAAGTGACATGGTGTATGTTATTGAGTAGGAGTAATAAGGTGTTATTTGGATGTTATTTTTGTGTTATTAATCAAGATATCTAACCCTTTTTGAAAGTTGAAAAAGAAAGTGTGTTGAGTGAGATAGATTTTGTGGACAACCAAAAGGCTTCTTCATCTTCATAAAAGGTATGGGCACATTCTCCTATTGATTGTTTATGGTGGTTGATTTCTGAAATATCATTGGAGAGAAAAGGATTAATTGTGGTTTCCTTTTCGGAAGTAGTTGGTTGAATGCTTCAAGGTTTTTTGGATTGAGAGTTGCTATTAAACCGTGTTTTATAAGTATTGTTGTTGAAGCCATTAGTTGTGTAAAAAACCTAAGATAGGATTTGAGAAGAACATGAGTATCATTGTTATGTGAAGAATGTTTTATTAGCATTTTTGTTGAAGCCCATTGGTTATGCAAAGAACTTGAACTTGAAAATAACATGAGTATCATTGTTATGTGAAGAATGTTTTATTAGCATTGTTGTTAGAGCCCATTGGTTATGCAAAGAACTTGAACTTGAGAAGAAAATGAGTATCACTGTTATGTGAGATTTGTGGTTGAGCATTGTTGGAAATATTTGAGTTGGTTGATACATTCTTGGACTAGGGTTTGTAAGAAATATCTATTCCTTGTGGTAGTTGGTTGAGAAGATTTGTTTGAGCCTAGTCAAGTGATTCTGTGAAGTGGTTGTTCAAGTTCCATGAAACAACCTATTCTATATTCTAGATTTGAGTTGAGATTGAGATTTGAGGATAGAACATATTGAGTCTCTAATAATTATCTTTATGATTCTATAAAATTGATTTGAGTTGATATTGAGATTTGAGGATAGAACATATTGAGTCTCTAATAATTCTTTTTATGCTTCTATAATATTGATTTGAGTTGAGATTGATATTTGAGGATAGAACATATTGAGTCTCTAACAATTCTCTTTATGCTTCTATAAGATTAATTTGAGTTGAGATTGGATTTGAGTATAGAACATATTGAGTCTCTAACAATTCTCTTTATGCTTCTATGAGATTGAATTATTGAGCAAGTTCTTGGTGAGCTTGCTAGTGTAGATTTGAGCAAGTTCTTGGTGAGCTTGCTAGTGTAGATTTGGGCAAGTTCTTGGTGAGATTGCTAGAGTAGATTTGGGAAAGTTATTGGTGAGCTTGCCAGTGTAGATTTGGGCAAGTTCTTGGTGAGATTTCTAGTGCATATTTGAGCAAGTTATTGGTGAGCTTGATAGAGCATATTTGGACAAGTTCTATGTGAGCCTATTGAGCATATTTGGACAAGTTCTATGTGAGCTTGTTGAGCAGATTTGGACAAGTTTTGTGTGAGCTTGTTGAGCAGATTTGGACAAGTTATGTGTGAGCTTGTTGAGCAGATTTGGATAAGTTATGTGTGATCTTGTTGAGCAGATTTGGACAAGTTATATGTGATCTTGTTGAGTAGGTTCTGAGTGAGCCTATTGATCAGGTTTTGAGTGAGCCTATTGACAGAGTTTTGGAGGTGATAAAGTACAGAGGATAAAGTCTCAGTGGATAGATATCCAGTAGCTAGCACAATTGAAGACAGATCTGAGTGAGGAGTCTTCAAGTGGAGAGAGATCCACTAGTCAGTGCAATAGAGAGACATAGTCTTCTAGAAGATAACTAGCTAGAGCAGAAGGGGAAAGAGTTATCCTATGGAAGAGATCCACAAACTTGAGATTAGGGGATCAACATATCCTTTGGACAAAGATCCATAAACATTGTAATTAGGAAGGATTCCCAAAGAAATTGATTGAGAAAGTTTTAGTAAAATATTTTCTCCATGGAGCAGGCCACATTGGGTGAACCATGTAAACTATGGTGTTTGTATTGTATATGGTATTTTGTGCATTGATTGATTACTGCTATTGATACTATTGTCTATACACTACATAATATTGAATTGAAAAAAAAGTAAAAAGTGGTCTTATACTATTCACCCCCCTCTTAGTATAAGCTTGCGTTATTTAATTGGTATTAGAGTGGGTTCCTTAAAAAATGCTAACAGCTTGAGGGCAGATTATATAAGAACACAGATGGCTTCACAGAATGGATCATACACAAATAAGGCTTCATTGCTTGACGGTAACAATTATGATTTCTGAAGCATGAGAATGAATAAATACTTGATATCACATGGATATGAGGCATGGCAGATGGTTACAAAAGAGTATAAAGCTAAAGGTGATCCCAAGGCAGATAAGACTATTAGGAAATTGGTTGAGATTAATGCAAGGGCAATGAATTGTATTCTAAGTGGGCTACATGAGACAAATTTTGCAAAGGTCATGGTATGTAATTTAGAAAATGAAATGTGGACCAAGTTAGGAAATACCTATGAAGGATATTCTAAAGTAAAGTTGGCAAAACTACAAACTCATAGAAAAATATTTGAGGAATTGAAAATGGAAGATTCTGAAGATATTGCACAGTTTTTACTTCAAGTTGATGAGATTTCTAACACCATGAGAGGTATAGGATTTAATATGAAAGAATTAGATGTTACTCAAAAGGTTTTGATATCACTTCCCATGAAGTATGATGCAAAGGTTTCAACAATAGAAGAAACAATGAATATCAACAAGCTAACAATGGAAGAACTACAAGGAACTCTCACAGTTTATGAGATGAGGAGAAGTAAGCATCAGGTTCCAATAAAAGAAATTGCATTCAAGGATTCATAGAAAAATAAAGGGAAAGTTCCAAAGACAGATAGAAATTCAAATAATGATGAGGAATCTAACTTCATCAGAAGAAAAAAGGACTTAAGAAATTACAGCGATATGAAGAAAGTCAGATGCTACAAGTGTGGTGATTTTGGTCACTATGCATACAAGTGTCGACATGGAGAAAATAATGATGATGAAAAATAGGTTCATATAAGAAAAGAATATGGAAAGCATAAACATGACAAATATGACAAATACAAGCAAAACAGGTATGAGAAGAAGAAAAGTTTTCATAAGACAGAAAACTTTCTACATTAAAGAAGCAAGTGATGGTTCAGTTCACAACAATGAAGACCAGTCAGATGAAGAAGAATGTACATTATTTGGAATAAATGATGAAAAGGAAGAACATCTATTCCTAGGAATATAAGGTGAAAGAGAACAATACTTTGTGCATGGTCAAAGAGATCACATATCAGGATATTGCAATGGCTTTAGTGATAGTGAATATGAGATGACACATCTAAGAAACAAGCATGGTCAAAGAAATCTTGAGAGTTTTTTTGCTATAGAAGATTATAATGATCTTAGTGATAGTGAAGATGAAGAAGGATTTTTATATGGGATAAAAGAAATATAAGAAAAACATTCACTCCAAACAGAATAAATCCCACTTTTAGAAATAGAAAAAGAAGAAGTTAAACAAGAGAATATTGTGAGAAATACAAATGTCTCAGTTGATCTAAAGGAAGACTTAAATGATATCCATGAGCAACTACAAGAGGTTAAGGAGAATATAAAATAATTGAGATGTTCCCTACTTGAGAAGTTTGATCCATCACATGACTCAAAAGGTCAAGATATTTTCACTAAGAAGGAAACATGTATTTTAGAGACAACAAAGATGGATGACAATTTCCTATTTGATACAAATGAAGAGAAAGAAGAGGAAGTTTCCAAAGCACCAAAGGTCTCATATTTTAGTTCTAGGGAATCACACTCAAAAGGAAAGAAAGTTCTAAAATATGAAATCAAGGAAGAACCTAAGATTTATGAAGAAAGTTCCAAAGTTCCTATGGCTCCAAACATCTAGTTTGGATCTTGTTTTGAGATAGGTGAATCAAGTTCAAAAGGAAAAGAAATTATTGAAGAGGAAAACAACGAAGAAATTAAGGAAGAGGATTTAGATGCTCCAAAGAACATTCAAGGATACAATGCACAAGCCAGAGATGATTACAAGGATAATGATCAAGAAAGGTATGAGGAACCAAGGCATGAACAAAGGGATTTTCAAGGACATGTTTTTATTGTAATGAATTGGACATACGGCTATACACTGCAGGAACCATGTTGTAGGGACATTGCTTATTATGCAACAAGATTAGTCATAGAGCTTCTTAGTACAAAGAAAATGAGAAACATGGTTTTGGTTTTAGAGCTACACAATTCAGAAGTCATGGTCATAATGGTCATGAAAACAAAACTTCACAATACAAGGTTCAATAAAGAAATGGATATGGAAATTATTTCAAGAAAGAATTCAGGATATGGGCACCATCCAAAGGCCACAATATCAAGTTTTTTAATTGCAATAATTTTGGACATATTGCAAAATGGTGTAGGACTTAATTCCAAACAAGTTCAAGACAAGAAGGTCAAGCGGTTTTAAGGCAAGAAGGCCAAACAGGTTCAAGACAAGAAGATCAAGTAATTCATCAAGAGAAGGATATAAAAAAAACATGTTAGGAAGTTGACAAAGGAAAGAAACAATGTAATATGGGAGTAAATTTACTCGCACCTCAAAATTAATCACCTCAATAGAGAAGGTGGTGAGGGGGCTAAGCTTAAGAGTCATATCTTTTAGCCCCATAGGTGTCCCTTTTGCCATTGATGTCAAAGGGATAGAGATTTGAGTAAGAGGGAGAGCATTGAGTTAGGGGGAGCAGCTTCCAAAGAGAGCATTGAGTTAGGGGAGCAGCCTCCATAAAGAGTATTGAGTCAGGGGGAGCAGCTTTGATTCTCAAAAATGGTTTTTACAGTGATTGTGGTGATTTACAATAGAGGTGTTGCCATAAATGACAAAGGCGATATTGTTGGAAATTTGAGTGATTTTATGTTGTCATTGATGTCACATGGATCATTGATGGCACATGGATGAGTTTTTGTAGCCAAATCATTTCATAAATGAGCATTTATGATATTTTGGAGAGCATGGATATATACAGGGTTTTTGTGAAAACTAAGGTAGGCAAAATAAAAGGTTTTATTTAAAACCATGGATGGCATATTTGAAATGGGTTTTTCTTAAAACCCATGTTGGCTTTTCGTTTCATCAAAAAAGGTGCCCCGGTGATGGAGATATTTAATTTTAAATATTTAAGTTTAAATTTTAAATTATTTAAAATTTAAAATTTAAAATTTAAAATTAAAATTTAATTTATAGCGCTGATGTCAAAGGAAAGGAGGAGGACACACACACACACACACACACACACACACATATATATATATATGCCCAAAGTTTTGATTTATTTCTCTAAGTGTTCGAGTTGATATTTGGATTCATATGGTAAAAGAGCCTGTGCATCGTGTGTCGAAGTGTGTGTGAAAAGGGTTTAAAAAGGCTTACAATTTTCATGTTCATTTAAGAGACTATTGTGGAGTAAAGCCAAACGTATAGGCCTTCTTCCTAGTGGTTTGTGCACTGTGTGTGAAGTAGGAGGTCCTACGTTCAGTTCTTTTTGAAGGTGTTTTACTGTGTTGAAACACGTGAAGCGCATTTTGTTTTCGAAGGGTGCATATATTCACGACATAAGGTTTTGTTGTGTGCTCATTTTGAGCACGTGAGGGTGTGTGGCCCAATGGAAGGTTGGCTGTGGTTAAGGCACTGAGCAAGGAAGGTCACGAGATCCAATCCCATTAGGGACAGAGGTAAGTTAATAATTTTTAAATATATTTTATTTTTCTAAAGTTGCCCTAGGAGGAATAAGGGTTATGATGCATGTTTAAAAAGAGAGATTTCTAGTGATTTATTTTTTAGAAGTATATCATATTATATATAGTTGGAAAGCTTATTCCAAGGGCTATTTGATTAACTTGCTTAGAGGGAGAAATAAGGTGTGTTTAAAGAGATATTTTTGATTTTGCAAAGAGGTTCAAAAGTAAAGGTTGCTTTTTTCTTTTTCAAAAGAGATCAATTAATTTATGAAGTGACATGGTGTATGTTATTGAGTAGGAGTAATAAGGTGTTATTTAGATGTTATTGTTGTGTTATTAATAAAGATCTCTAACCCTTGTTGAAAGTTGAAAAAGAAAGTGTGTTGAGTGAGATAGATTTTGTGGACAACCAAAAGGCTTCTTCATATTCATGAAAGGTATGAGCACATTCTCCTATTGATTGTTTATGGTGGTTGATTTATGAAATATCATTGGAGAGAAAAGGATTAATTGTGGTTTCCTTTTCGAAAGTAGTTGGTTGAATGATTCAAGGTTTTCTGGGTTGAAAGTTGCTATTAAACCTTGTTTTATAAGCAGTGTTGTTGAAGCCATTAGTTGTGTGAAAAACCTGAGATAGGGTTTGAGAAGAACATGAGTATCATTGTTATGTGAAGAATGTTTTATTAGCATTTTTGTTGAATTCCATTGGTTATGCAAAGAACTTAAACTTGAAAAGAACATGAGTATAATTGTTATATGAAGAATGTTTTATTAGCATTGTTTTTGAAGCCCATTGGTTATGAAAAGAACTTGAACTTGAGAAGAACATGAGTATCATTATTATGTGAGATTTGTGGTTGAGCATTGTTGGAAATATTTGAGTTGGTTGATACATGCTTGGACTAGGGTTTGTAAGAAAGAGTTGTTCCTTGTGGTAGTTGGTTGAGAAGAGTTTTTTGAGCCTAGTCAAGTGATTGTGTGAAGTGGTTGTTCAAGTTCCATGAAACAAACTATTCTATATTTTGGATTTGAGTTGAGATTGAGATTTGAGGATAGAACATATTGAGTCTCTAAAAATTCTCTTTATGCTTCTATAAGATTGATTTGAGTTGAGATTGAGATTTGAGGATAGAATATATTGAGTCTCTAACAATTCTCTTTATGCTTCTATAAGATTGATTTGAGTTGAGATTGAGATTTGAGGATAGAACATATTGAGTCTCTAAGAATTCTCTTTATGCTTCTATAAGATTGATTTGAGTCGAGATTGGATTTGAGTATATAACATATTGAGTCTCTAACAATTCTCTTTATTCTTCTATGAGATTGAATTATTGAGCAAGTTCTTAGTGAGCTTGCTAGTGCATATTTGAGCAAGTTCTTGGTGAGCTTGCTAGTGCAGATTTGGGCAAGTTCTTGGTGAGCTTGCTAGAGAAGATTTGGGCAAGTTCTTGGTGAGCTTGCTAGTGCAGATTTGGGCAAGTTCTTAGTGAGCTTGCTAGTGCAGATTTGAGCAAGTTCTTGGTGAGCTTGCTAGAGCAGATTTGGACAAGTTCTATGTGAGTTTGTTGAGCAGATTTGGACAAGTTCTATGTGAGCTTGTTGAGCAGATTTGGATAAGTTTTATGTGAGCTTGTTGAGTAGATTTGGACAAGTTATGTGTGATTTTGTTGAGTAGGTTTTGAGTGAGCCTATTGAGTAGGTTATGAGTGAGCCTATTGATAGAGCTTTGGAGGTGATAGAGTACAGAGGATAGAGTCTCAATGGATAGATATCTAGCAACCAACATAATTGAAGATAGATCTGAGTGAGGAGTCTTCAAGTGGAGAGAGATCCACCAGTCAGTGTAGTAGAGAGACAAAGTCTTCTATAAGATCACTAGCTAGAGTAGAAGGGTAAATATTTCTCCTATGGAATATATCCACAAACTTGAGATTAGGGCATTATAATCTCCTTTGGACAGTGATCCATAAACATTGTAATTGGGAAGGATTCCCAAAGAAATTGATTGAGAAAGTTTTAGTAAAATATTTTCTTTGTGGAGTAGCCCACATTGGGTGAACCACGTAAACTGTGGTGTCTCTATTGTGTATGGTGTTTTGTACATTGCTTGATTACTGCTATTGATACTGCTATCTATACACTACATAATATTGAATTGAAAAGAAAAGTAAAAAGTAGTCTTATACTATTCACCCCCCTCTCAATATAAGCTTGTGTTCTTTAGTTGGTTACTTGTAATGCTAAAGAATAAAAGAGGGATTTAAGACTAAATATAGGAATACAAGGGTTGAAATAGAGGGGTAAGGGATATAATTTGATCAATGGATGACTGAGACTTAGCTAACAATAATGAAGTATGCTATATAAACACTCTATATTAAAACTAGAATAAATTCTAATAGACCAATTATTAAATAGAGTATCTCAGAATTACATATGCATTAATATTATGTTACATATATTTCAACATTCCAAGAACTTTATAGAAGGTAATTCAAACAACAATCCAAGTTCAACAAAAATTGCCTAATAGAATTTATCACCCATAAAGCAAGAACATAAATGCATTAAGATATTTAACTCACATTCATATTGAAATTTGAAACACTATCTTCAATAGAGGTCAAACAACATTTGATTGAATTATTTGTAGAGTAAAAGTATATAGCATACAACAAGTAAATACCAAATAACCGACCCTTATTCTAAGGAAGCCTAAGTTATTTATAAGTTTCAATGAATTTGTTAGCTTAATCATTATATTGCCAATATATTGAAAACCTAACAAGAACAACTTGGTCAACACACTTGGATGGTGTGGATGTCACTTTATCACTTTGTCTCAACTAGGTCAACTTAATTGATTTGATTTTGCTTTGATAAAATGGCTGATCCAGATCTCTTCCACAACTCTGGAGTCCACATGTCCTCAAGATGTTAATAAGGATTATGATCGGGTTTCTTGGGCCTTTCTTTTCAGTTTTTTTTGTGGAAGTTTGGTTTCTGTGAAGACTGGATTAAGCTTGTTAAGGTTTGCATTTCAATGGCATGGTTTTTTGTTCTTGTCAACGGTTCTTCGGTAATTGTTTTTTATTATTGTCGTAATATTAGATAGGGGGATACGCTATCTCCTTTTCTTTTTATTCTTATGGTAGAGGCTTTGGGGAGGACTATTTCTAGGCATCGCAATGATTTGGGGATGCACCCGATGATTCCTTGTAATCTGATCTCACATCAACAATTTATAGATATGATTTTATCATGTGTGGCATCGATGGTTATTGCCATGGAATTCAAATCCATTTTAGATAGTTACGAGAAGGCGACAGGGCAAAATATTAGCTTCCTGAAGAGTAATTTATGTTTTATTAACACTTTGAAAGTGCGGTAAAGGAGGATTATTGATATTTTGAATTGCCAGATTGCTTCTCTTTCTTGTTCGTATCTTGGTATCCCTATTTTTTTTGGGAGGGTCAAAGATGCCATGTGGTTTTTTTTATTGAAAGAATTCAACGCAAATTAGCAGTGTGGAAGGGGGATCTTCTGAGCCAGGTGGGTAAGGCGGTGCTTGTCTAGAGCACATTGCAGAGTATCCCTATATATTTTATGTCCTTATTTCATCTTCTAGGTAAAGTGGTTGCTAAGGTGGATAGCATTTGTAAAGCATTTTTATGGGTAGACCTCAAGCTAAAAGGTAAATTTCATCTGGTCTCTTGGGAGCAACTCTGCAGAAGAAATATAGTTGGGGGTTTAAATATTAAGAGTGCAGCTAGGATGAATAAGGCTCTAGTGGCAAAACTTGGTTGGAAGGTCACCTCTAATGCTGATCATTTGTGGTGTCAAATTTTGAAGGCCAAGTATAATTTTGACTCTTTCATTTATGATTTTCTCCCTTCTGGTCGGTCAACGTTATGGAACAGTCTGATGAAATCTAGGAATTTTATTAACTTAATTACAGATGGATTATTGGTAATGGTAGGAATGTGAATTTTTGAGATAATGTTTGGTTGAGAGATTATCCTTTGAATGAAGACATTCATTTTAGATACCTAATTGATGGGTTTAGGATTGTTGGGTTGGTTAAAGTTGTAGATTTTACTGAGGTTCATAGAAATAGAATAGTTTGGTCCAATCCTCTGAGGGTGGTTAGGAATTCCAAGGATATCCAGCTTTAGTCCTTTCTTATGGAGGATCTCCGTCTATATGTGGTTTGACAAATAAATTTGGAGGACCACCTGATTTGGAAAGCTGATAGAGCAGGTGTTTACTCTGTGAAGTTTGCTTATGAGCTTCTCAACGAGGATAGGGAAGGCTCTTTTCCTCATGGTTCTATTTGGCTAAAGCATTTAACTCCTAGGGTTAATATGTTTTTTTGGTTGGTTGTGCAAAAAAATATTCTTACTATTGAAAATCTCCACAAAAGAGGATGGTGTTTGGTTAACAAGTGCTATATGTGTAAAGAAGACTAGGAATTGAATTCACACTTACTTCTTAATTATGAAGTATTCAAGAAAATTTTGATGTCCTTCCTTGGTAGGTTGGGTGTTAGCTAGGTTTTCCATAATTCTATGGTGAATTGTGTTATATATTGGGTTACCCCCTTATCGTCACCCAAACGTAAGTATTTTTGGAGATTTATTTTATCCCATGTTATGTGGGGGGTTTGGAAAGCGAGGAACGCCCATGTTTTTAAATATAAGAAATCTTTGGCTTATCATTTGAGCACTCATATTTTAGGGAATACTATGGAGAATTTCTTGTGCTAGTGAGGAGTATGAGCTTTCGGAGGCCTTCATTCCCAATGAAGTTTTGATCAAGAGAAGTCTTGGTTTTGGGCACGTTGATTGCCCTCCGCCAGCTCCTGATCCTAGGAGTTTGGTCCGTTGGACCCCTCCACCTGTGGGTTAGTATACATTGAATTTCAATGGGGCTTCTAAATGCAACCCAAGTATTGCTGGTGTCGAGGGGGTAATTCATGAGAATAGTGGACATTTGGTCCTTGCCTATGCAGAATTCATTGGTGTGATTTTTTCAATATTTGTTGAAGCGAGGGCTGTATTCTTAGGATTGTATTTGATTAGAAATTTTGGTATTCGTAAAGTTATCATTGAGGGTTATTCATTAAAAATCATCAAAATTCTAAACGGTTCTTGCCACATTAGTTGGAGGGTGGCTAATTTGATTGATGAAGCTGTCAGTATTTCTCGATCCTTAGACAATATTTTGATTAGGCATATTTTTAGAGAGGGTAATTCTGCTACGGACTTAATGGTGAATATCAGGTCAAATCTTCAAGGATTTTTGGTTTGGAAGAGGGATTTCCCTCTTGAGATCATCCGTTGTATTCATAATGACCTTCATTAATTGTTGGTAGGTGGTATGCTTATTCTTGCTTGGGTGGATGAGGTTTTGGAGTGGCAACCATTGTTGGTTGAAATTTAGGTGGGCGACTGATATTTATCCCCTTGGCATTATGGAGACGTTTGATTTTCAAATTTTAAATTTCAAATTTTATCTCCCTCATCGTTTTCATTGTTAGGGAATGTCTCGAAGCTTCTTTAACTTTCTTTGGAAGGTGCTGCCCAAAGTTCTACTCTTTTTTTTCATTTTGGGTATAAGATTTGTTTTACGGATCTTATGTGTGTCTTTTCTCACACTCATTGGTTTCTGGTGGCTTCTCCTTTAGATTTACTATCAGGAAAGTTCTAGGGATGGTGATTATTCCTGATTTTAGGATTGGTTTTTGATCATTCTCTTCTGGAATTCATGCCTTACCCCTTTCCAGTCCTTGGTAGTGGAGTTGTCATTTGTGATGTGCCCCTTCGTTTCTTCTCCACTTGCCCGTATTATTTCTTATTTTTGGCCAGCTGGAAGTGGGGTTTGGATTTATCTGTTAGGGCATGTATTTGGTGGTAGATTTTCTATCCCTCTTAGGCCTAGAAGGATGCCCATGTCCTTGTTTTGGTTTTTAGAGCTCCTTCTTGTTTTTGTACTTATGCATTTTTTCAAGCTTGCTCTCTTCTTTTCTATGTTCGAGTGAAGAAGTTTTGGCTTAGTGGTTATTTTCGGTGCTCATGAGACTCTGGTGGGGAGGACCTTCATTTTTGACTTCGAAATGTTTGTTTGGCCTATAATGGGAGTGATGTTTTATTTATGCTTAGGCTGATTATGGGGCCTCTTGCATTTTGCTATGTATGTAGACGTCTTCCTCTTTGGTTTCTCTGTGTGGTCAGTAGAGGTTTTATATGTTTGGTCTCTTGTGTCCTTCTTGAATATGGGGAAGGCTAAAGTCCTAATTCGTAAGATGAAGCAGTCTAAGTCGAGGGTAGAGCCTGATGCTTTAACTGCTGACGAGGATGTTCTATCTATTTCGAAGGTCGGGGGTTTAGTAGATTGTGTCTAGAAATTCCATGGACACAACCCATTTCTTTCTAAGTGGATGGCTACTACATAGTAGGAGGGATGGATAAGAGTAGGGTCATGGTATTTTGAGGTCTCGACGAAGTTGGTTAGTCACACCATGGGGTTAGAGCTGTATGGTGCGTATCACAACCAGGATAGACACTCTTTATTAAATGAGATCAACTTCTTATTGGAAGGAGATGAATTCTTACCGAGAATTTAGAGTGAGTTTAGTGCTAAGGCTTTGCCTTCACCATGGAATAAGGTGATTAAGATTATGAATTTTTTCACTTTGGAATCCTCGTATGACATAATTCGTAGTTTTCATGCTATGTTCCTAAATCACTTGCGAAGGCAAATGTGGATGAACATCCCTCTGTTCCTGTTGAATTCTATGTAAAAATCAATATTGGTTGTTTAAGGTGGGTGGGGCCAGTTTCCTCTACACCAGGGTTTGGATTTGTTGGTTTTTGAACGTGCTGCAATGGAGAAATGGGTTGTGGTGGAGGATATTTTAAAGTCTATGAGTTCTCTTCCAATCCTAGTGCTTGGTGATATTCTACGAATTTTAGAGAGCTCGAGTGTGGATTCAAAGGATGTGTACTCATTTTCCATGGGTCCTAGTTTGGAAAATATTTCTCACAAGGCCCTTGTTTTTGCTAAAGGGATTTGGGATTCAGTGGTGAGGAACTCTCTACCGAGATTGTTAAGAATTCTATGATTTCTCTTGTTGCTTCTACAGTTGTGGAGGGTCTTTCTACTGGTTGTAAGGCAGATGGCAGTGGTACCCATAAGTCATTATGGCTTAGTGGTAAAAAGAGAGATTTGAAAGAGTCCTCTCCTATTTATAAAGTGGAAGATGTGGAGGTTCTTCCTAGATATTTTGTCAAGGATAAGTTGGTGGCTGATGTTTATTCTTTGAGGTAAGATTCAGTGAAGAAAAGTGTTATTCTGCATAGCCTATGTCTGATGGAAATCAAGCAACATGCAGTTTGGAGCTCTATTAATATGGCTTTAGATTATGTTGAGGAGGCTGTCCAAATGTACGGTAATGTTGTC
This sequence comes from Wollemia nobilis, assembly GCA_028583015.1. Lineage (NCBI taxonomy): Eukaryota > Viridiplantae > Streptophyta > Pinopsida > Araucariales > Araucariaceae > Wollemia > Wollemia nobilis. The sequence goes on along the minus strand of JAQPPZ010017240.1, from coordinate 2,641,566 downwards.
AATGAATTTGACTCAATGATGTAGAACTATCTTGGTTCTCTCATTGGTTGATTCATCTTGTCTCCCTTGCTATTTTGGGGGCCTCCTTATTTTATGTGTTTGTTGTGTTTTCTTCTTGCTGCCTTGGGGTCCCTTTCAAAACCCTATTTCTTCTTAATAGTAACAAAAAAAATATCATTTGAGTGATGTGAGAAGGAAGTGAGCCTCACCTTCAAGATTTTTATTCTATTTGAGAAATTCATAAAATGAAAGATTTTATTGAGTAAATTATGAATATTAAAAAAGAAATAACATTCAAATTAATCCTAGTTGGTAGCAAGGATGCCTTAGTTGGGGAAGTAATATTTTTTTGATCAATAATAAAATGAATGAAGAATCTATAATAATTAATATCAAGGCAATGGATGATACAATAGAAGTGATTATCTATGATGAGATGATAAAACATGATATAATGGTTCTTAAAAGCAAAGGGTTAATATATGAATTTGATGGATACTCATCAAGTTTTTCCTAGATTTTAAAGTGGATTAAATAGAAATGAAGATTGAATTTAAAATTGTTCAATGAATTTACTAAAGGAATTTTACGTATCATCTTTCCCAATTTAAAAATCAAGGATAAAATAATGGGTGACAATCCATGGTTTAGAGGGAGAGATGGCTCATATTTAATACCATATAATGAGTACTTTTATATGGAGACAAAAACACTTGAAAGGTTTTTGATATAATTTAGGAATTTTTGATTATTATATTAGTTAATCAATAAGGATGATTGGAATAATATGGTAATACTGTAGAGGAATTCATCAATGAGGGGTAACTATTTAGGAGCAAAATATGCCATGCATACCAACTATGTGTTGCATGGATATTTCAAAACATTTACCATTATATATTAATATTAATATGAATCAAAATAATGGGGCTGACAAATGAATTATGAAAATATTTCATTTTGATACCACAAATGTTATGAAGTCAAACATATAGAAATGGATTGTAAAGAAAATTATCAAGAAAGAGATGAAATTATTTGGTCATGAGATAAACACAAATATGAAGTGATGGATCATATTATAGTGGAAGATAGATTATATCAAAGATTTTTTAGTCCCCAAAACATTATAAAAAACTCCTCCACCTCATTAGATGTCAAAAGACTATAGTCACACATTCACAACAATCACTTGGAGAAACTAAGTAGGATGTAGAGGATTCAAAAGTATAATGCAAGTTCAAATATAGAAGGAATTAAAATTGCAAAGGAATATGTGAAGTTAATTTTCAAAGTGGAGAAGGAGAAGAGGTTAAAATGATCTAGATAAACCATATTAAATTCCTTAAATGATAAAAAATATCTCGTTACAATAAAAAAAATCGTTCTAGAGGTTATCCCTTGCACTTTAGGAATTTGAGGGAAGCACAATAGAGAAATCAATACACAAAATACATGTTGTACTTTAAGTTTTTTAGGGCAACATGAGAAGGTAAATACCATGAAGTTTCCTTTGCACTTAAGGACTTCTAGGGTAGCATAAAAATAAGGTCTTTCCAAGCTTGTCTTAAACTTATATTCTTTAGGAAAGTATACGTTGATGTATGATATGCTAAATTGTGAATTCATAGAGAAAAATAAAAGAGATTGATGAGAATAAAAACATTGATGGGAATGAAAAAAGAGTGTAATCACCCAGGTTTTGAATGATGATCAAACTGCCAATGATTAAGAGCAAGATCCTCCTAAGATTTTGGCTTCTCTATTGCCGTTGTGCTTGGTTTCTTTGCTTTTTATCTGTATCCCGAGGAGATTAACTCCTATCTCTGATTTGTTTTCTTTTTGTGTCTCTCTTTTTGCCATTTTGCTGAGGTCATCCTTTTGGTGTCTGTCTCCTTTGGGTTTTCTTTGTTGTAAAAGGTTTGAGGTCCCTTTCAAAACCCCCTTTTTATCAATAAAAAAAGAGAAAGGATTGGTAGGAATAAAAAAATAAGAGGAGTCCCAAAGCAAGAACAAAGAGAAAATGAAACCTAAAGGAATTTTCATTTGAAAAACTAAAAATAAAATTTATAAGTGTTAAAAATAAGTGGTGCTAAACCTACAAAGAAGAATAAAAATGACAATGAAGATGGTACCTTGGATAATCTAGGTTATGGGTATGGCCCAAAATTTAGGCATCAAGTAATTAATAAATTTTTATACTTCAATTTTTTTTTTTAATACAAGAAACAAAGATAGATAGCAAGAAATGTAACAAACATTCTTAAATATTAGATGGAATATTGTCTAGCAATTTTTGTTATGGAATCTTTAGGAGGTATTATAATAATATGGGACAATCACATATAGGATGGACATTTTCTAGTAGCAAGAAGTAATTAGGTTGTCAATCGTTTTTGCAAAGAAAAAAGATATAAAAAATAGAGTAATAAATATATATGATCCAACTATAGTCTCTCTTTAAGATAGACGTTGGAAGGACCTAAAATTATTCATGTGAACTTCAATAATGAACTATAATCTTTAGATTCTTGAAGAGTAACTTCAACAGAGATACATTAAGGATGATACTCTTGGTTGGTGTAGATCAATAGAAGGTTTTGCTTTCTTTATTGATTTAAATAGCCTTTGAGATGTTGTTCATTCAAGATTCTAATATATGTAGTATAATAAGTTTATTGGGTAATCTTGTGTGACAAATATATAGTATAATAAGTGTATTGCACAATCTTATGTGACAAAAAAATTAAAAAAATAAAATATTTTTTAATATCTAATAATTAAATACAAATAAAATATAAATTTTTTTAAAATATTTTATTTTGACCAAAAAAAATAAAATTATGAACCAATTATTTTAAAATGGAATCGACCAAAATTATGTTACACATTAAAAAAAATGTAAAATGCTTTATGTTAAGAAAACTAACCAATCTTAGCGTTTACAATGGTAAAAGTGTTATTTATATATTTATTTAATATAACTTTATCACTCTTTATAAAAGCAACATCAAGTAGTTTTACCAATTTTCCCCCATAATAAAAAAATAAAAAACTAAATAAAACTAAAGTTTGATTCTTTAATACATATTAAAGAGATTTAAATATTGCCGAGGATTTATATACAAAACTAAAGTTTGATTTTTTAATACATATTAATGACATTTAAATATTGCCGAGGATTTGATATACAAAATCGCTCAAGTTCTCTTTGCTTGCTTTCTCTTCCTTTTGTTCTCAGCTTCCAAAGCCCATAACAAACTTAATTAAAATTAAAAAAAATCAAGAATTGCATTTACAAGGAAAATAATTCCGTTAAGCACAACGATTTTATATGTACTAAATGTTTAATTTATATTGATATAAGATTATTAAATATAATATTTAAATTGTTATATAGTTAAATGTTTAATTTATATTGTTATGACCGGATGAATCTTATTTTTATTTAGGGTTTAGGAGGAGCTCAATCAGTATAGATGAAGATAGCAAAATTTAGATTGCATTTTAGGTTGGGAAGATTTGATTCTTATGGATTTTATAGAGGAACCAATGGAAGGGGAGCTTATAGGGGTAGGACCATATTTGGATCTCTTGGAGTCTTTGCAAGAGAGATCTGTGTCCGTTGGTCTAAGTGGTGAACCTTGATACTGTGGTGGTGTCAGAGTCCCATGTTCTAGTTTTTTCAAATCCACTATTGTGTGTTTGAACCCACAGATCCCAAGGTTCTGGGTTCTTTCCAAAACCTTACTCCATGGCCCCTATTTTTGTTTTGAGATGAAGGTTTGATATGAGTTGTTCTCTGGAGTTGGGAGGATGGTTGGAATCCAATAGGAGCATTTATGGGGTTTTAGTCTTCACAAATTTTTGAGATGGAGGGTTTCACTGTCGCTAAGGTAATATGTTGCAGATCTTCATTTCCGGTGGTTGGTTTCCATTAAGTTGGTTAAGCTGGTTAAGCGGGTGATCCAAAGTTCAAATCCTTCTTTTGCGCTTAGGTCCCAATGGTGTTCTTAGGGAAGAATATTTTTCATTTCTATGGAATTGCAAGGGCCCTAAGTTTTTTATGCCTTGAGTCGTTGATGTCCTGAGTCTTGGTTCTCAGGGTTTGATGGCACTGTTGGTCGATTTGTTGGTCCCCTACTAGATGAGATGAGGATAATTTTGATTTTGATTTTGTGTTCAAATTGCTGTGCTACCATTGGACGAGAATCTAAGTTTGATTATTTTTTCTTCCAACAGCTTTTCGTTGAACCTGCATTTGTGCTAGATTAGAGATTCTAAGTTTTGGTTGACAGACTCCTTTTGAAGCTCTATGTACAAGGTTGTGGGATCCTTTCAAAACCCTCACCTTTTACCTACCAAAAAATTTTTATATTGATATAAAATTATTAAAATAATATTTAAATTTAATACTTATACCAATAAAAACTTATCATTTTATATAATAAAAAAAATATTAATATAAAATTATTTTTAAAAATAATGTTAATACAAAATTATCTAAATGATTATAAGTGAGAAAACGACTTTGAATCTCATATTGAGACGGCATGAAATATGATAATTTTACAAATTTAAGAAAGGGACCTGCATGAGTTAAAATGGCGCCACACGTAAAGCGATGCATTCCAGAACTGAAGAAGAAATGAATTGAAGGAATATGTTTAGTTATACTGGTTATATAAGAAACTCTTTTGAGTATATTACTTGTTGGCCACGCAAGATCGAGGTAGGTGGGGTCCTTTTTAGATTTTTTTATAACCAGCATGGGTACGGAAAAGTTATTTGACGCTGACATAATTACGTTTTCTTGAAAAACATTAAGGAAATCAACCTTTTGATTATGTTCACGTGGAAATATGAAATCACAAGCTGTGCAAGTCTTGGCATTATCCGACCCTCGGTGGTGAATGTCATTCAATGTACACTTCGTGGATTTTTCTGTTTAACATTAGTTTTAATATTTCTCTGTTTTAACATTAGTTTTAATAAACCTTCTCTTGAATCCTTTCTTTTTCTTCAAAATATTACGTAGAGGTAGTAGAGTTGGAAATGTAAACTGTTGATGATCTTAGTAGAGGTGGAGACTCAAATGTAAACTGTTGATGATTTTTGTAGAGACCGAAACTGATTTAGTAGAGGTAGTAGAATTAAAGATGATAACTGATTTAGTAGGTAGTAGAGTTGGAGATGGAAACTGATTCAGTAGAGTTAGTAGAGTTAAAGATGATAACTGATTCAGTAGGTGGTAGAGGCGGAGGTGAAAACTGTTGATAATTCCTTTCTTTAAAATATTCAGTGGAGGTAGTAGAGGTGGAGGTGGAAACTGTTATCGTTTTTTTTTCCTTTCAAAATATTCATTAGAGGTAATAGAGGTGGAGATGGAAACTGATTCAGTAGAGGTAAAAATGAAAATGTTAAAGGATTGTACAACTTGATGTTCGAAGGCTTCACGAACGACTTTTGTGACCACCCGTAAAATTTAATGTGACGTATGGGCGATTGCTGTCAAAGTTTAATTACCTTTCTTAAATTGTCATTTATTTCTAAGTCAGGGGAGAGATGCATTTAGAAGAAAGAATAATCTTTTTAAAAGAAACCTCAAGAGTTTAAATCTTAGTTAAAACATTTTTTATAAAATAAAAAAAAATTAAACTTAAAAAATAAGGTTCGTATAAAGCTTTTATATAAGCGAAGAGTAATAATATTAAAAATGTTTAAGTTAAAGTTTGCATGAATTTTTCTTTGTTTTTTTTCTATTATATGATTTTTTTTTTGAGTGTTTAAGGCGGCTGTTGTCAGGCTCCTATTCATCAAGGCTTTGCGTTGCTGGTGTTTGAGCAGGTTGCCTTTGAACGTGGTTTAAATGCTGACGATTTTCTCAAGCCTTTTGCAAATATTCCTTGTCCCGTGGTTGGTGGTACTAAGAGGATGGTGAAGTCTCTTAGCTCTCTTGGTGGTGGTTCCAGTTTGTCCTCGGATGGATTCTGATGGCAGTGAAGACATCTATTCCTTATCTTTTGGGAAGGGTTTTGAGAAAATTTTCAAGAAGATTCAAGTCTCTTCCAAAGGTGTTTGGGGGAAGGCCTCAGCTGTGGAAGCCCTTACTCCTTCGGTGGGTCCCACTGTGAAATTCGATTTACCTCCTAAAGTGATCTTCGAAGATCCTATGAATTTGGATCTGAAGGGTTCTCTTGGTGCTGATTGTGGTTGTCATAAATCTAAGTGCTTGTGATGCAAAAATGGTGTATCTCTTAATTCCCCCCTTCCCCTTGCCCTCTCGGATTTTGACGTTCTTCCTCGGGTGTGCATTCGAGAGAAATCCGTGGAGGAGGTCTATGCTTCAGAGGCCTCTGGGGAGCTCAAACATTCTATTTTTCAAGATTTAAAGCTTATTGGTGTTAATCAAATAAATATTTGGTGTTCGTTGAAATCGGTGCTAGATATGTCTGATAATGTTTCGCGTTTAGCTACTACTGTTGCTCAGGGTATGGAGAAGATGACGTAGAACTATCTCAGTTCCCCTCTTCTTCGGTGCCTTGTGCGCTTGTTGTTAGCAATTTTTTCTGTCTACCTCATTTCTGTCTGGTGAGGTTTTGTTCTATTTTTTGCTCGTGTGGCCTTTTCTGTAGTGGTTGTGGGGCCCCGATAAAACCCTCTCCATTTTAATATTACCCAAAAAAAAATTGTTCGTTAAGTTGTGAGAATAGTGTCTAATAAGATAAATGTTAAGTTATTGTGTTTTAATGTATAAGTGTGAAAATAATTATAGTTGTAATTAGTTAAACGTCAAGGGTTTAGTTAAAAAGTAATGTGAGAGTCTTAGTTACCAAGTTCGAGTTTGTGTTCGAGTTCAACACTCTTGAAGTTCGAAAGAAGTTTGAAAACAATTCGACATATTTAAAAATCCGGAATAAAATTTGATATATTATAAATGTGCATATATCCTTTCAAAATATTATGTAAATAAATTAGTAACTAAGAAATTCAAAGACTTGAAACAAACATTAATAATTCCCTTATCGTATATTTCTAAGCTTTTACATTAAATTTTAATGGTATCATTTTAAATATGTTTTATGTTTTGATAAATTTTATATTTAAATATTGAAAGTAAAATTAAATGGTAATTTTTATATAAATTAAATTTTATATCTAAAACAAACACCTAATAAAAGCATGATAACTTACTCAAACTTACATATGTTATTATCATTTATCATCAACAAAAAGTAAATAATTTTAAAATAAAAATTTTAATCTTATAAGATTATTAAATTGCATCTAAATTGACTTTACAAAAGAGTTTATTTTTTATTATTTTTTTCCATTTCATAAATTTATTTTACGCAAAAATGCACGCGAAACAAATTTTAATTTACAAGTTAGAATATTTCAGCCTTCAAGGACAAGGTCTTATTGATGGAAAGGAGAAAACTGGTGGATACTTCCATGCAAGCCACAACCACACAAGGTGATCATTCATTTACTTTTTTTTTTTTTTTCAGACGTGAAATCGAACTATTCTACTATCATAATCTACTATGTATGTATGCTAGTAATATCAATTCACAGGTTGTTTGACAAATACATAGACCAAACGGTACGACATTGGGTCCATTCTAGTTTTTTGTGAATTTTTTTCCCTTGCTGAATTTAGGATTTATTTGCTGGACTTATTCGTTAGGGTTTTAGATTCGACAAATTTTGAATTTTATCTAAAAACATTTATGAATTTGGTAACTAAGGTGAGAGTTATAATGTGGTGAGGAGTTTTTTTTTGGTATCAATAGTTTATATGTATTAAAATAGTTTGTAATTTGTCAAAAGAGCCTAGTGTTGTATATTTTTGTTTAAGAAATGTTGGTATATCATCAATAAGAATTGTACATAAATCAAACACGTGTTTAAGTACACTCGTAGCATTCAATATAAATAACACCTATGGCTTGTGTTTACAAGTAAAGTTTTTGCATTAAGCTACTGTGTCTATAGCCTAATAAAGCTTCCATAACAATGTATGGGTATTGACCCTATAAACCATCAAGGAGAAATAAGGACACTATTTTTTTTGTGTTCTTGTCACTCCAATTTTTACTCTATTTGTCACTATCGTTAGATATAAATCTTGAAATTGAGAAATTCCAAGTATATAGGAAAATTACATCAATGTATAAAGATTTCTCTTTAACCAGGTGTCATTGATAGGACGAATCCCTTTTAGTACTACTTTGGTACCATGTATTGTTCTCTTTCATATACCTTGAGGTCTCTCTCATTTATGACCATGCCTATCTAGAGTACTAGCTTCTTCCATGTACCGATGAGTATATAGGAAGGGTAAGTATATAGAAAGGATCAGTATGTTAGAATGATGGTATATAGAAAGGGGGACAATTTTGGGAGATATAAAGAACCCTCACCATGGCTACATCAATTTATTTCTCACAAAATCACAATTGCTCAAAGGCCCAAATTTTGCACCTTGGAAGACCAAGATGAGGACCATCACTAGTGGTTGAGAAACTCTAGGATATAGTCATCGAAGAAGAAACTTGGTGGTAACAACTTGGTTACAAGATTTGAGCATAGATGGAAGATTCACATGTGATAATAGAATAAAAACAAAGGATCTACTTTGATCTAGGGTAAAATAGAAATGTCCAAAAATTAGATTTATCAAAATTGATTTTAATGGTTCTTCTAAAGGAAATCTAGGAATAGCTGGTGGAGGTGTTGTTTTTTGAAATAATAAAGGTAAAATTATCCTCACTAACTTAGAATCATACGAAACTTCAACTAACAACTACACAAAGGCTAGGGCTTACAAGAATTAAAATTACAATCGAAAATGAAGGAAATATATTCCAATTGAAGAGAATTCACAAATTATCATTAATCCTATCAACAAAAATGGATGTGGAGATTGGATATAAAATAATATTATTGTTGATGTTCATAACCTATTACTAGAAGCAATCTCTTGGAAATGTGAGCATATTTATAAAGAAGATAACCAGGTAGTAGATAATTTAGCCAATCATGGTGTTGATCTCCATCTTCATGAAATTCAAATTTTAGAAGGTACTTGGCCAAGTGAGATTTTATATTTTAATAAAAATAATTTCAAGGAGCTAATTGTGAAAACATAGTATTTTTAAGAAGTTGAAGAATATATTTAATAGAAAAATAAATGAAAAATATTTGTGATAAAAAGACATGCTAGACATGGTTTAATTGACCTAACAAAAAATATAATATTTTGGTTTTTTGATGGAAGTGACCCCCAATAGAAGACACCTGTAACATATTAAAAAAATGAGGAGTGGGAGGGAGATATTTATATCAATACCAAAATCCCAATTACATGATAAAGTTTAATCTAAGCTAACATAATAAGAGGGATTTAGGTTAATTACAAGTAATAAGAAGGATTTAACCATAACAAGGTTAATCGAGGTCCATAGGGCTTACATAATTGAATGTTAAAATTAATTAATATAGTGTACAATGAAATGCCCATAGGGCTATCCAATACATCATATAATATCATCCTTGGCCATGAATCATATTACAATTTCAACACCCCTCATAATCTAAACTAAGGGTCCAAGAAGAGGAGGCATTAGTAACAATAATATCATCCAACATAATGGATGCTCAAGTGGGCCTCTACATTTTGAGGTAGACTCATCTAGATCCTCCATCATCTAGAATATACTACTACAAAAATATTTCTTACACAAGAGTTTCCTTAGGCTAGACCATAGTCATCATTGCCACTATTAAACACTCATACACACATACAAAAAATACTTATGCTAGGACTTCAAATAAAGAAGATATGTAAAGATCACCATATCCTTTAAAGATAAGCCGCTTCAATCTTCCATTGTTGCATACAATATGTCTTAAAGACACAACTTTTATTCTTATAATATACAACACTATTTTGGAAGACTGCCTCTTGCCATTGAGCCACCTAATTTCAATTACCAAAAGAGGATTTGCATAAGTTTATTTAAAATAAGAGTTGTAACAAACTTCTAAGAGTACCTATACAAGAAATAAAAGAAGAAAAATATCATAAATAAGGAAGATGGATTTATTAAATCACATCTTGAATGTTTTTCTTGCAAGCTTCCAAAAGATTCAAAATTTGTTGTAATTGTCACTCAAAGAAATTAGCTTAATAATTTTGATTACATATAAAAAAGTAAATATGTTGTTTCAAATTAGGGCAATAGAATTGAGGACTATTCCACACAATCTAACCCCAAACACAAGAATAGGTCCATAAATTATCACAAATATGTAGAGCTCAAAAAATTCTATGATTTGAAAAAAATATAAAAAAACTTCTATGTTTAAAAGATATAGCCTTCAAAATTTTGTCCTTAATAGCTCTTAAAAATAAAAATATTAAATTATCAAACCTTAGGGAAATGATGCCAAATTGTAGCCTACCACTTGTTGCTTGCTCATTTACTAATGGTGGCCACTATTTTTTTGCCATGTAGGCTCCATTGGTGCGCTACAAATTTAATGTTTATCCTCTTCTAATTGGTCTAGCACATATGTATAGTAAAAAAATATGTTGATGTGATATGTAGGGGTTTCAAGGCTGCCATATTGAAAAGAAATTCATTTATTTATTTATTTTTTTCTAAAAGGAAGGATGTAAACTTGGACTAGATAAGATGTAAAACACTTTTTTTTTTTAATTTGTGGAAAACATCCCAAAAGGGATGCCACTTTCGGGTAAGACCCAAGGAGGCAGGGGTATTCGATAAGATGTAAAACACTTGAGCTAATCATCACACAATCATTAGCTTTAAGGAGGAAAATAGTTTTTTTTTTTCTTTTGACACAAAATCCTCCTTGCTGCCTACCAAAAGGAGTAAACTGTGAGGTTTAAAACATATGTCCTCTAATTTCCAAAAATATTTTGCTAGCTATCAAATATGTAATAACTCCTCCAATGTAGTCCATAGGCACAACTCAACTAGCCAATCAAGCACCTTCACCGACAAGTTGGAGAGATAACACATACGCCTTTATAGTGGTTCTTATTTTCCAAAAGATAAAAATGGTATGATATCCACCTCAAACCTATGACCTCTCCTCGTATGTCTTAGCCCATGCCATGCTAGTTAGGCTAGTACTTCCCATGGATAAAATCAAGCATATCTGATGACCATTGACATTTCTACTAAACAATGCAAAAACAAAAAATAACACATGCACATGAAAATTAAAAAAATTAAATTCAAAATCTAGTGCCAAAATTGCCCTTTGAATGTCATAACTCTTTAGAAAGGAAGAAAACTAGTAAAAAAGTGAATTGAAACAATCAAATCTTCCAAGACAACAAAAATGAGAGGGTGAAAAAGATAATTTTGAAAATAAAAAGCAAATTATAAATGAACAAACATGGAATAAAATACTTCTTTAGATTTCCATAAAACTTGGAAGAAAAATTGAGGATTCTAGTAAAATTTTTGCATGACCAAGCAATGCTGCTCCATACCTGCTTTGATATCGTGTTGGAATTTACAATATTTTCCAAAATTGAAAAAAAGCAATCTATCCGCTCAAACCTTATATAGGAAGCAAAAAGAAGAATAAAAAATAGAGATATATGGTGGACACTCATATATATTAGAGTAGAATAAAATATGTAAGATTTTTTTATTATATTAGATACATATATATTCACTTACAATGCATTCCTATAGAAAAAAATCCCGTATAAAAAAGTAACAGGCTATGTAATATATAGTAATTTAAATTAAGTACTTTATGAACATTTTTATAAATGAATAACCTAACATCGCCCTCATTACATTATCTGAGAGATAAAATGATGGAATATCTACCCCTAAATCTTGAGAGAAGAGTTTTGAAGGAGAATAATAAAGTTTTTGAAAATAGTTCTATTAATCAAATAAAGTGAAGTTACATTCTTAAATAGCTTAGGCAAAAGCTAGAAATAGGGAGAGAAAATAGGGGAGAGAGAAAATAGGGAAGGAAGAAAAAATAAAAATAAACTCTCTTTCTTTCCTGCCGTCCACCTCCTTGCCGTCATCCTTGGTGCCGTCACCGCCTGCCATCCACACAAAGGTGGGTTAAATGCTAACATTATCTCCCTTAAAGTTGAGAGGACTGGCAAGATAGTTTCTCAACTTTATATATTGAGCTTTAGCAATGCCTTTGGTGAAGATTTTCGCGATGTTGTCCAAAGTGCTACAATTTTAAGCTCAACTACCTGGTTCTCCACCATGTCTCGGATGAAGTGATACTTCATATCAAAGTGTTTTGATCTACTATGGTGGATAGGATTATATGCCAATTAAATGGCAATTATGTTGTCACAGTACAATCTGGTAGGACCACTTTGTTGCTCTTCAATCTCTTCAAGGACTTTTCTCAACCATAGAGCATGAGTACTAGCATGTGTGATTGCTATATACTCAGCTTCAGTAGATGACAATGCTACAATAGTTTGCTTTTGGAACTCCATGTAATTAGGTCTGACCCTAGAATAAAACTATTTCTTGACGTAGATTTTCTATCATATATATTGCTGCCCCAATAACTATCATTGAAGACAACTAACTTTACAGAATTACATTTGTGGTAATGGATCCAAAAATCCAATGTACCCTTTACATATCTCAAATTTTTTTTAGTTTCTTGAAAATGAAGCTCGGATGGATCAGCCATAAATCTTGAAACAAGAGAAACAACATATTGAATATTAGGTCTTGTGTTGGTGAGAAACATTAAACTCCCAACCATGCTCCTGTAAGTGGTCATGTCAAACTTTGGTGCTCCATCATATTTGCTCAATTGGATCCCATGACCCGTTGGAGTTGCAACAGATTTTCATTGCTCTATGAAAAATTTCTTAATCATATCTTGAGAATATTTGTGTTGACATATGAAGATCCCTCTATCTGTTTGATGAACTTCCATGCCTAGAAAGTAATGCATTAAGCCTAGATATTTCATCTAAAATTGTTTCATCATGGAGTGTTTGAACTCCATATTTATCTTATCATTACTACCCATAAATATGAGATCATCCACATATAAAAAAACTATGAGAATGTATTTACCTTGCCTTAGGTAGTAGAGAGTAGGCTCACTTTTGCTCCAAGTGAATCCATACTCCTTTAAGTAGCCATAAATATGAGAGTACCATGCTCTTGGTGCTTGCTTGAGGCCATATAGTGCTTTTTTTAGTTTGTAAACAAGGTTCTCCTTACCTTGTTATTTAAAACCTTGAGGTTATTGGACATAAACCTCTTTAGTCAAGTACCCATTGAGGAAGGCATTATTTACATCCATGTGCTGAATTTTCCACCCTTTGTGGGCAACCAAGGAAAGTACTGATCTGATAGTTTCTTGTATGGCAACAGGAGCAAAGGTCTCCTCATAATCAATGCCATATTTTTGAGTGAATAATTTTTCTACAAGTCTTGCCTTGTGTCTTTCAATGCTTCCATTAGCATTGAATTTGGTCTTGTAGACCCATTTGAATCCAACACATTTTTTACATTTAGGAAGCTTCACTAGCTCCCAAGTATCATTCTTTTTTATAGAGGTGATTTCCTTTTCCATGGCTTGCTGCCATACATCATGAGTGCATGCTTTCTTATAACTAGATGAATCTATATATGCACTAGTCATTAAAGTATAATTAACTACATCTCCCTTATGATCATTGGAGTCACCATCACCATACATATGTAGATTTTCAAGTTTTTGTAAAACTGCATTCATTTCACTAACCTGACTTCTAGTGTATCTTTTCTAGAAATTCTTATACAACATTTAAAAATATGGATGATGTTGTAGTGTAATTTTACCTCTTTATGGAGATCAATATCTGTAGACAACAAAACAACACCAATCTGATTATGTGACTGCAAACACTGATCACATTGGCACACACAGCCCCCAGGGCAGCCCCCAGAGGTTAAAAAGTGGTCCTAACCACTCTCACAGTAGTTTTGGAAGGTCAAAAATCATTTTGGCACCTTCAGGCACTTTGCTCAATATCCGTTCCACCCAGGGACGAATTCAAATTGGGATTCGCTCCTCTCAGGGATGAATTCATAATTCGCTCCAGGGTGGGGCGAATTGCAGGTTTGATAGGCAAAAAGTCAAATCTTGACAAATGGCAGCTCGGATCCGCCACTTAACGCCTCCTTCATTTCATGGGAGCATGGGTGAGCGTTTTTGAGCATTAGAGGCTGTTACAGGGGCAGTCATGAAGCCCCTAATCAGGGAGGAATCTTCCCTCCCCTGGAAGGGTATGGTTGCCAAGTGGTGCCCCTGCATGCTCATCCCAAGAGACCTCCAGGTCTATAAATTGGTGGGTTTTCTCACCCCAAAGAAGATGAGAGTAAGAGCAATTTTGAGCAACGAAGTGCTGCCATTTTATTTCCCCATACACCCTTGTGCGATTTGTGCCCTTCACATCCTTGATCTCTTTTAGAGAGGAGGTCATAGGGTGACTATTGGAAGGACGAATCTTGAGCCCAAAACCCAACATTTGACCACAGTATACCACCCAATTTTTCGAAAACACCTTGTAAGAGATTTTGGACCCATCCCAAGTGGATTGGTGCCAAAATCAGGCCCCAAACGGTGGGCGGCCCGTCCGGGCGCCCCGCACTGTTGTAGGCCTAATCGTCCCTTTTAGGAGCGATTGGGAATCTATAGCAGATTTTGCTTTCTATCATTTTCATTTTTTGCATTCAATTCTATGATGCTTAGATAGGTTGTCATTTAAATCTCATCTCGTTTTGAACAATTTTGATCATGTTTCTATATTCGTTCGCTTTTACTAACTTGCAGGTAGCATCATCAGATTCCCATTGACGAAGGTCAAATTGGGAAAATCCGACCATCTGGGTCTTCCCAAAATTCCCCCAATTAGCTAACCCCAAATTTGTAGATCTTTTGGAGCTTCCTAGGCAGGACATTTGGGACAGTACCTTTTCGGCATTTTGTTGCAGGTGAATTCGTCCCGCCCGGAGCGAATTCAAATCGGTGAGGAATTTCCCGACTATTCTTTTTGCAGTGCCCTCCTGGTGATGTCCTGATGCCCCTATCAAATTTTTAGAGCATTTGGATTCATTTTAGTCATAGTTTAATTCATTTTTCTCATTCATTTATCGTAGGCTTGGGGATTGCATGCTTTGTTTTATCCGCAGGTGCTATTGACTATCTTTTGTTTCTTTGAACGCAGGACTAGGATATCGGAGGAGCATCCAGGAATCAACATTCATAGACACAAGTGGTGGTGACATTTTGGTCCGCCCATCTTACATGTGGGCACGCAGAAGAAGGAAGGCGATCCATGGATGTAACCAAGAGATGAATTTAACGCTCCTCGCCCCTGAAAAGGGAGGATGTGAATTGTAACCGAATTGCGAAATACATCAATAAAAGAGAAGGGCTGTTATTTCATTTGGGTTTCAATTCATGCTTTCTCCATTTCATGCATTTTTAATTCGTAGGATTTAGCGTTGAGTTTAATTTCGTTTTTGCATCGTGCTTGGAGTTTTTCCTTTTTTGTTTCTGTATCCTCGTGCTTTCAGTGGCGATCACGGTGGGACTCTGTCCTCTGCTTTTTGGATCAGAAATCTGATCAAAATTTGCCTTGCTTGCAGGTATCTCTTTTTTTTGGAACGCGGGACTGCTGTTCATTCCAGTCTGTGGCGAACACAGAACTGTAATTCGTCTCATCCAGGGATGAATGGGAATGCGCCCCACCCTGTGACGAATCCAGTTCTATTATTCGTCCGACCCAGGGATGAATTGATCTCTACGCATTTTTAGGACAGAGACTCAGGATCAGAAGGTCCAGGCAGAGAAGAGGTAAGGATTCTGCACTTTCTCTGTCATTTGCTATTTTTAGTGTTTCTATTTTTGGATTATTTGTTTGCTTAGGGAAAGTTTTCCTTTTGTCGTTTGCTTGTTTCCTTTTGCAAAATAAAAAGAACCCCACACACCACGTGGCAAATTAAAAACCAAGGCGCTGGTCGTAAAACCCCAGCCCTTGATCAAGACCAACGGTGGATTTCATCACCACCTTGGCTTGATTTTTGCATCCATTACCCCGATCGCAACTGTTGCTAGACGTAAATCTTGACGAAAGCTGACCGAGTGTAGCTGGGGTGATTCCCAGTGCACGAGGATAAGTCTTCTATGGTAGGTGTCATAAACAGGGTGATTCCCCTTCCGTACCGCCTACGTTCCACGTACCATCTGCTCTCACGTACCTATAGTTTCCCTCACGTAAGGGTGGGTATATAGAGAGGTTGGTATATCGGCCTGGCAATGGTATATCGAAGGGGCGACCATTTCTTGGGAGTCATAAGAGCCATCATTTTGCATTTAAATGTTCTTTAAAAACCTTCAAAACCAAAAAAAAAAAAAAAAACAAAAATCAAAACACACTAAACCAGGTCTAGGACACACGTTCAATATTTAAACGAGATAATCACTGCTTGTGTGTGTGTATGATCTTTTTTGTTTAGTGTAGCATAAAAAATCATAAAAGAGATAAAAACCTACATAGCTTGTAGAGAGTTACCACCATGGTGTGCACCCGTAGCCAAGCCCAATCATGGGCGGACGCTGCGAAGAGTGTACAAGGGGGCACAAGTCGCCTCCGCTACAGCACCAAGGACTTGGTCATACCGCCTTGGCGGCCTGACCCATGAGAGAGTCCGCATCATCCCATTTCAGAATGGGACTATAGAGGCACCCCTTTGAGGGACACGCCCATTCATCATAGCCCCTTTCAGGAGGATTCCTTACACGTGGCGCTCAACATAGATAAGAAGGCTCCCTTAGAAGCTCGATATGAGTGGCCACCACGCAATGAAGCGCTAGAGCGGCATAGTGTCCATGAGGAGAGGCCACATGATTATGGCATCCCTCCTTTGCCCCCCATCACTATTAGAACCAATAGACAAAATCCAGAGCGCAAGGCTCTTCAAACCGGGCGAGCTAACTCTGCCCGCCCCTTTCACACATATGAAAGGGAGCACGAGGAAGATGATTACATTCCTCAAGAGCAATATACAGCATGGGGGCCATGCGCCTCCACACCAGCTAGATACCATGATCACCCACTGAGGCTAGAGCCTCGGGTAAATGCCGCCAACCTCGACAGAGGGAAGCGACCTATTGAGATCTCGGATCATCACGACCGAGGTAAGTGCATAGGAGAGGCATCTAGGCCTCCTAGGCTCAAGATGGCGGAACAAATCGACCTGGCAGTCGCCAGACATGCCGCCCACCAAGCGCAGATCACGCGGCTTGAGCAAGACCAACAATAGCTAGAGCATTTATATCGCCTTAGCAAAGAGCGCATTAGGCGCCAAACAGATGAGCTGCTACATAACCCGGTGCCTGAGAGGGTTCCAA
The DNA here is from genome assembly GCA_028583015.1 of Wollemia nobilis. NCBI lineage: Eukaryota > Viridiplantae > Streptophyta > Pinopsida > Araucariales > Araucariaceae > Wollemia > Wollemia nobilis. The sequence goes on along the minus strand of JAQPPZ010017240.1, from coordinate 2,624,112 downwards.
CCCCACGCACCCAAAGAGCGAAACCATATGAGAGGCACAATCCCTTGGTGCGAGATAGGTCCCCGTGACCTTACCAAGCACTGCCTCCGAGACCTCCTAGACCTGAACGGGAGGCCACTCCCCGAAACAACGATGGGTATCCTCCGTGGGGACCCACCTTGGGTCATAGGTCTCACCTAGAGACTCCTCAGGCAGCTTACGAGGAGTATGAGCAAGAAGATGAGTGGGCCGAAATGCCCTACCTAGGTGGAGGAGTTGCCATCCGGCCACCCCTTCAGAGGCCTCAAGTCTCCCACAACCCACAACGGGAGCAAACCAAAGAGGAGGAGATTAAATCCTCAGATGCATATAAAGCACTACTAGAGCGTCTGGAGTCTATGGAAACCAAAACTTTTGGGCCCCAAAAGCCCACTTTACGCCAGCTCTGCAGTCATCCTGTGCATCCGTCAGTGCCAGCACCTCCTTACCCTGAGCACTTTAAGCTGCCTCAGTTGGCAACCTTTAGAGGTGAGGAAGATGCCCAAGAGCATGTGACGAGATTCTTGAGCCAATGCTTTGGCATTCAGGACAATGATGCTTTGTTATTGAGAACATTCATAACCACATTCGCAGGCCCTGCCTCGGACTGGTTTACCCAATTACCAAAGCACAACATCAAAAACTTAGATCAGTTAGTGGATGCGTTCCTCGAATGCTTCACCTTCAATACCAAGAAGAAGGCATCACTAAGTGACTTAGCCAACCTCAAGCAGTATGAGGAAGAGACCATGGCGGCCTACGGGAATCGGTGGAGGACTTTGCTTTCGAAGCTGCCCTACCTCCCTCCTATGTCCGACCTCACTCAGATGTTCTCAAAAAGTTGTTTGAGATCGATCTCTGTGCTATTGCAGCTACAGCAATATGCCACCTTAGAAGAAGCTCTGGCACAAGCCAGGATTATTGAAGAGATCAAAATACAGGATGGCGAGATAGCCAAACCTAAGAAAAAAGAGTGGACTAAAAACACTAAAATCGGGACCACGCAACAAAAACCCGCTGCGGTTAACCAAGTTGCAATCAACGTCCCTAAGCCTGTGCAAGCAACTCAGCCTCAAAAGGCTAATTATCAGGTAGTGCCTCCCAACAACTATGACAAAGAAAATCAGAGGCAAGAGCAGAATCAGCAGCGTCGCCCTAGGCGACAATACACACCCTACACAGAGTCCAGGGACTCCTTGTTTGACCGCTTGTTAGCGGCAAACCTGATCAACCTGCCAGAGATTTAGACTATAGATCCCAATGCACCCAAGCCTAAGGGGTATAGAGAGGACTTGTATTGCAGGTTCCATAGGCGGCAGGGACATGACCTAAATGCCTGTTGGAAATTTAAGGGCTTGGTGCAAGACTTGATTGATAACAAGACACTGGCGGTGGATAATCCCGTCGCACCAAGCAATCAACAAATGGAGGTCTTCAAAGACCCCTTGCCTACTCATGCTCCATAGGCAAAGACCCTACAAGTTAACGAGGTCACACAGAACTGCCCCATGCAGGGGTATGTAGGGATGATCAGTATAGTGACTCGAAATAGGAGGTATCCGAGCACGAATACTCCTACGACAGCTGCAGGAGAGGTGCCAACAACGTCCCAACCACAACAGCACCTTGCACAACCTCCTCCGCCTAGACCGGTGGCCACACTTCGGACCAAACTCACTCAAAGTTTGAGGACCACATCGGCTAGGCTCTCCATATACGAGCTTATACAACAATCTACACCCCATCGAGAAGCTCTAATGGAGATATTGAAAGCCATCGAGTTGCAGCCCCATGAGACAAATTCTTTCAACAACTTCGTGGGGCATGTCAAGCGATGCACTGAGCCGGTCATCACATTTCGAGAAGACGAATTGAGATCAGTGACTGATGACATGGCGGATCCACCCCTGCACGTTATCGCGCGGGTCAATGGGATCCCATACAAGAGGGTGTTGATAGACACTGGCTCGTCCAGTAATATCATCACAACTATGGCCCTAAAGCATCTGAAGTTGCCCGCATCTCACATCACAGCTTCCACCTACACTCTACGAGCATTCAATGATGCAATCTGCTCGACAGTTGGCACAATAGTCCTGCCAATCCAAGTGGGACAAAAGACCATACCTACATTGTGCCACATATTGGAGGGTGAGATGGCCTACAACATCTTGCTGGGCCGGCCATGGATCAGGGACATGAAGTGTGTCCCTTCGATAGCTCACCAATGTTTAAAGTATACATTTGAAGGGGAGGTGCATGTAGTCCCGACGGACTTAGAACCCTTCAAGTATTGTAATGCGGTGCAGTTGATGCCGCAATCGACCCTGCCATCGACGCATTTGGATTTCTAGTTAAATCCATCTAAACAGGGTCCGATTCCGTAGGCATCCCCGTTAGCAAGTTCTTCAAAACCCCAGCTGGGTTCATCTTCATCGTCTGGTCCTCCACCAACGACACCATCTATGGGGACCAAACAGAAGGACAAAGGGAAGAAACCCCTGGAAGAGGCAAAACCTTTGGAAGAGACACTGCCATCAGTATCAACTATCTCTATGGAGGAAATGCCTAGCCGAATGGAAGTCGAGGCTCCTAGTCCACCCGACATGGAGTGGACTCAAGGAGAACTTCCATTCCCTCCCCCTCAACCGCCAACGATCAACGTTGAAATGGCCAATACGGGCCTGGGGGAGTATCTGGTGTGGAATATTGTAGCAACACCCACACTAGAGTCCATGCAGGACATGGGGAGACCTCGCCTTCCCATTGGCACTATTGTTCCCCTAGGCTACCCACCGAACCAGACAAATTTTGTGTATGGGGGCCTTGATCATGGCGTTGCACCATGCACGCAAGAGGACGAGGATGAAGAGCCTTTTGCTAAAAATGTCAATTATTTGTCTAACCCAGACTTTGCTCTGAGATACCTTGGCCAATGCAATTGGCACGGATATGGGTTAGGCAGATATGAGCAGGGGATACGTGTTCTTTGCCAACCAAGATACCAAATGTCGTATGACAAGTCAGGAGTAGGGTTCAACCACCCCCTGCCCTTGGACATCTTGGTAGAGAACATGCAAGGCCTAGGGATAGGCAACAAGGGGGGATTGGCATCAAATCCATATGCCAACCCTAATACCACATATACGTTGAGGGATTATCTCCCATTAATGACAATCAACCTTGTTGGCCATAGCAATCCCTTCCCTTCGCTCGAGAGAGGAGAGAGCTCGAGAGCTCATTTTTAGGGAGAGTCTAGACAATGGCAAGAAGGGTCCTCAGAGGATGAATTGGAATATGAGGTAGCACCATGGGACCCCTTCGAATCAGATAGCAATCACTCACAGGTGATCCCCATGGATGATTATCAAGAAAACCTCTTAACAATGTTCCCTTTAGATGCTCCAATCGAGCATGCACCACTCCAAGGAAATCAGGCCCCATCGTAGAGAGCGAAACAACCCCAATGGGGCCAGATCAATTTGCTTGAGCAAGGCGAGCCTTTAATGCCGCAAGAAGTCAGAGCCAACGAAGGCCTTTGGATCTCCGATAGTGATTATGAAGACGAAACTGAGATGGCATATCTTAATCACATGCGGAAAATGCGGTGACCATACCCCTTGGAGATTAACGACATGTTCGAACAATTAAACATAAGGCTTGGGCATGAGTGGTACGTAGACCCAACATGGTGGGACCAAGTGTTGGATCCGCTACTCTGGGCATACGAAGCATACCTTCCACCCAAAGACCCTATAGTGCCATCAGTGTCGAGGGTAGACCCTGTCTTCTTATCCACACATAGGGCCGATCCATTCGTGCCCATCCCTCTAGAGCCAGATCCAGAGCATAGAGAGCATCCAGGATGTCCGAGCACCCACACCCATGGTAATGGAGACCAAAATCATTTCATCAACATGATCTCCATTGACTTAACCACCCCCATCCACAATCCGGCCGATCCAACATGGTCATTGTCTCTAGACATAGATGCCATAGACTGGGATCGCGTCAATTCCCCTCCATCCCCATCCGAGTACTGGCCTTTCGATGAAATGCTTCATTTTACCCTAGGGCCAACTTAGGATATCTTCCATGCTGAAGAGGAGCCCGAGGTTCCTAACGATGATCTTAACTCAGCAAATGATATCCACTTGATCCCAACTCCACATCAGTTGGAGGACGGATCCCACATGTCAGTCGAGGAGACGACCGACGTAGACATCGGCTCAGACCCAATGAATCCACAGATTATCAAGTTGGGGGTAAGTCTATCCCCCGAAGAGCGAGCCGACTACATTGCCCTTCTCAAAGAGAAGAAGGAGGTTTTTGCATGGTCATACAAAGACATGCCGGGACTAGACCCGTAGCTAGTCATGCATAATCTAATGCTTGATCCGATAGTCAAGCCAGTTAAGCAAAAACTATGCAAGATGCACCCAATAGTGGCCTTAATGGTCAAAGATGAATTGCAAAAGTTGTTGGATGCACAGTTTGTCATCTGCGTGGATTATCCACCATGGCTGTCCAACATGGTGCCCATCAAGAAGCCTGATGGGAGGATTCACATATGCACTGATTTTTGAGATCTAAACAAAGCGAGTCCTAAGGATGATTTTCCCTTATCGAGCATCGACGCATTGGTAGATGCTACAGCGGGTCATGAAATGCTTTCCCTCATGGATGGTTTCTCGGGATACAATCAGATTTGTATCAATCCTGAGGACCAGCTAAAAATGGCGTTCACAACGCCTTGGGGAACATTTTGTTATAAGGTCATGCCTTTTGGCCTTAAAAATGTTGGCGCCACCTACCAACGTGCCATGACATACATCTTCCATGACTACATGCACAAGACTTTGGAAGATTACATGGATGATTTGTTGGCCAAATCTCTTTTGTGCCCAGATCATCTCGGTGACTTAAGCAAGATCCTCGATCGCCTCATGGAGCATAGAGTCAGACTGAATCCCAAGAAGTGCATTTTTGGCATCACATCTGGAAAACTCTTGGGTTTCATAGTCTCAAAATGAGGCATCGAGGTGGACCCAAACAAAGTCAAGGCAATCCTTGAAATGCTTCCCCCAACTACCATCAAGCAGCTCAAAAGCCTACAAGGAAAGGTCACATCGATCAAGCGCTTCATAGCGCAGCTATCTGACAAGTGCCGACCAATGAACAAATTGTTGCACAAGGGGGTAGCATTTCACTGGGATGACGAGTGCCAGTCAGCCTTCGATGACATTAAACAATACTTGGCTTCACCGCCAGTATTGGCACCACCTAGACCAGGAGTGTCGTTCTACTTATACATCTCAGCTACTGAGGTGGCACTGGGAGCCATGTTAGCCCAGAAGAATGAACTTCATAGAGAACAGGCTACTTACTATCTTAGCCGCACCCTGGTCAGCTATGAACTTAACTATGCATACGTTGAAAAACTCTGCTTGGCAGTGGTGTTTGCTACCAAAAAGCTATGCCATTACATGCTGAGCAACAAGACGTATGTTGTGTCTAAGGAGAATCCATTGTGGTACATGATGAGTCGTACTTATCATAGTAGCCGCACGGTGAAATGGATCATGTTGTTGATGGAATTTGACATAGAGTTTATCGGACAGAAATCCATAAAAGGTCAGGTCATAGCCGATCAACTAGCAGAGGCTCCTCTCGAAGACGATCAGCCTCTGGTCATAGAACTACCCGATGATGGGGTCTTCCATGTCTTAGAATCACCAGATTCTGATGAGCTTGAGTCACAAGCCGACATAACCCTATTTTTTGATGGTTCTAAATGTGAGCAAGGTGGTGGCACGGGAATAGTATTCTTCACACCGCAGGGTGCTCCAATGCCCCTGTCATTTAAATTAAATTTCCCATGCACCAACAACAATGCGGAGTATGAAGCCTTGCTCATAGGTCTTTAGACAACAATCACCATGAACATTAAATGATTGAACATCTTTGGTGATTCGTTGTTAATCGTCAACCAAGTCAAAGGGGTATTCCAATGCAAATGCCCAGTTCTGTAGGCCTACAAAGCCCTGGTGGACAAATTCTTGGCAAAGCTTGAATGGTACGACATCGAGGCACTCCCTCGATCATCGAATCATTTTGCGGACACTATGGCCTCCTTGGGGTCCTTAATCCCGCAAGACATTTTTGGTGAAATGACAACCATTCAAGTCAAAACATTATCGCAATCAGTGATGGAGCGAGCAAGCTCTGATTTAATGCCAGGGATCCACTTGATCCAGATTGAGCCATCCATGGATAGGTTCTCTCGAATCCGCGATCATTTGAATCACGCCAACTGGGGGTCCTTGTTCTCCCCTACTCCCATTAATAGCAATACAATGCTATTCTTGCAAGTTCTTTCCCGCTCAGCTTTTTCTAGGGATAAACTTCAAGAGGGATTGGCCGTTCAGACTGTCGAGGTTTTCGATCAGCAGGATTGGTATACACCCATCAGGGACTACCTCAAGTTAGGTAACCTCCCACTTGGATTGACACATGCCGCACAATGATCATTCAAACAGAAAGTGGCAAAGCATGTCTTGTTAGGAGACATTTTGTACCATCGGAGTTACGAAGGGATTCTCCTCCGTTGCTTGGACCAGTAGGAGTCCGCTTGGGCAATCACCCAAGCACACGATGGTACATGCGGTGGCCACTTCAGCGGTATGGCCATCGCAAAGTGCATTCTTTGCATGGGCTATTATTGGCCATCTTTAGAGCGAGATTGTTGCGCATATGTCAGGAAGTGCATGAAGTGTCAACATCATGCCAATTTGACACACGTACCTTCCCAGGCCTTGCAGCCGATCCAGTCGACTTGGCCATTTTCGTAGTGGGGCTTAGATCTCATCGAAAAGATCTCCCCTGCATCGTCCGACCATCACACGTTTATCATAACGGCCATAGAGTACTTCACCAAGTGGGTGGAAGCGGTTTCGCTAACCTCTACGACTGGACCCCGCATTGTGGAGTTCATTTTGCATAACATCATATGTCATTTTGGTATTCCATCCAAGATAATCTCGGATAATGGGACGTCATTCAAGAACAAATATGTGCGTGCTTTGACCACAAAGTACAAAATTCAGCACAGTTTTTTGACACCCTATTATCCGTAGGCAAATGGGCAAGCAGAGGCATCAAACAAAATGCTAGTCGCCATCCTCAAAAAGATAGTCATAGATAATCATAAGGATTGGCACATTCAGATCCCACTTGCCCTGTGGGCCTATCGCACTAGCATTCGGACACCCACTAGGGCAACTCCATTTTTGCTGGTGTATGGCTCCGAGGCAGTCATGCCTCTCGAGTTGGAAATTCCTTCCCTACGCATATCAATGCATGAGTTCATCGATGATGACACTGCATGGCAGGCCCGGTTAGACCAGCTTACGTTGCTTGATGAACGACGCATTAACGCCCTCGAGCATTTACGTATCTATCAAGAGCGACTTAAGAAAGCATACAACATGAAAGTTCACCTGCGGGACTTTCAGGTTGGTGACTTGGTCTTGAAAGAGAACCAACAGAACTCTAATTTGCCGCCCCATTTAAGGGACAAGTTCACAGCAAACTGGTTAGGTCCTTATGTCATTGACAGTAAAATAGGACCTGGAACATACCGGCTAGCCTCTCTTGATGGAATCAAGGAACTAGAACCCTTGAACATCAGTCATTTGCGGCCCTTCCATATTTAAAAGAGCCATAGCCCAACCCCAAAATGCCCCAAGGATTCCCACAATCGCTTGGTCAACCCCAAAAAGCTCCAAGGATTCCTATAATCGCTTGGTCAACCCAAAATGCTCCAAGGATTCCCATAATCGCTTGGTCAATCCCAAAATGCTCCAAGGATTTCCATAATCGCTTGGTCAACCCAAAATGCTCCAAGGATTCCCATAATCGCTTGGTCAACCCAAAATGCTCCAAGGATTCCTTAATCGCTTGGTCAAAAATAAGAAAATTCAAAAACAATAAAATCATCAAAAATAACAAAAAAAATTGCATCTCATTTCTATGCATACGCAAAATCATCATAACAACACAGAGCTCTTTTTGCATCTCACCTTCATATTCACAAAAATCAATCCCTCAAAAATACAAAAATATATAGCTGCATTCAGCATCAAACCCATACATTGCATATTTGTGGTCATAAAGGTCAAAGCACCATAGACTGTCATTACTTGGCAAAACCATCATTTTTAAATTTTTCCACTTTATCAATAGCTCATCGCCTATAACCGCCATTCACGATATTCTCCCACATCATAGTCAGTTATTTTCTAATGTATCGAGAGTTTTTCGTCATTCAGTCGTCATTAGCTTTCTAGCCACATATTGTACCAAGTCAGACAGATTTTACGCAGGTAGAATTCTACTTGGATCACACCTTGTTACGTAGCATCCCAACACAAGTTAAAACACATAACAAAATTCCCAAGTTGTGTGAACGAAAGATGAACCCTGCAAAGCAATCCAGGTCACCATAAGCGAAACGGTTATCTTGCTCATCCCCCTGTGCGAATGACCCCAAGAATGCTGAGAGTTGGCAAAAGGACAAGCATCCTCCCTACCCAATTCCCCAAGAATCCCAAGTTCTCAAAAAGTTGCAAACATCATAAAAATTTGCAAAATTCAAAACTCCAAAATTTGACATCACAACCACAGTGCATACATCAAAAAGCACATACAATAGTGATTATCACCACTCACTATTCAAAATCCCTTGCTCAAAAAAAAAAAAAAATATATAAATATACAAAAATAAACAGTGATTTTTATCACTACAAAAGAGCAAGTATCCCAATACAATTGAAGAAAAGAAGGGAGTCAAACTTGAATCCCTGGAACTCTCAACATTCCGACAGGTCATGAGGCAAACCTCAGTACCGGTTTGGTTGATAGCCTATCGGTCACTGGTGGTAAACCTCCCGCATGATGATATATCTATCACATTAACTTGTGTGCAGATCAATGTTTGCATGTGGATGAGCTAGCTTATGGTATCCTACGATAGCACCGCAGATTAATCTGACTAAACACAACAAAGGAGTTAGTGGAGCTAATCAGGTGATCCTCAATATAGGTTTGGTTGATAGCCTATCTGGCACTGGCGGTATCCTGACCAACACCACATAAATGAACTCAATTGCACACACAGGGATGTGAAATAACTTGGTCCAAGACAAGTCCAATTCATACCTTGTTCAAAAGTCTTGTGAGATGAAAGTACAGTCATGGCTAGATGGTTAAAACATCTGAGTTTTGAAAAACCTTGCATACCTTCTCAACCAACTTGCTATCTTTCATCCTCACATTGCCATCAAAAAAAAAAAAAACATGTATACATACAAAGTTATTCACCGTAGCAATCGCCTAGGACAAAAAGCCATAAAGTTCTACACAGTCTATGGTGCGACCACCAAAAATCACAAATTCAATTCATCCATTCCATTTGCATATCATATACATTAAGAAAACATTTGCATTCATCACTATAACTTAAAATACATCCATATTCATCAATCATTAGGCATAACATCAAATCACGACACATGTGTAACAAAAAATAAAATTTAGGGCAAAAATTTCACAAAACAGTAGAAATGCACAAAAATGCACCAACAAACAACTAATAAACTTGCCCGATGAGAGTGCTTTTGCACTTGACATTTCGGGCATGCAAAATAGATGTCGGGGTCACAAATCCTCACTATCCTACTCCCTAAGAAGGCTACCATAGCCGGACCGCTCCACGGGAAGACGGATCTTCGAGAATTTCATCCCCAAGCGACGTCGCCAAAAGGGTCAAAACCCAACCAAAAATAGCAATAACATTGCCGAACGAAGGCGCCTTCGCGCCTGACATTCTTGGCATCCAAAATAGACGTTGGGGTTATAAATTGTCACCATCCTACTCCCTAAGAAGGCCACCATGGCCGGACCGCTCCACGGGAAGATGGATTTTTGACAATTTCAGCTCCAGAAAGGCATCACCAAAAGGGTTAACACCCACCAAAAATAGGTCTAAATGTCGAGAAAACTGCACACACATTCAAAGATAAAACATCTGAAGGCACCCTTACCTAAGTCATCTTGGGTCAAGCGACTCGTCGCTTTTCTCATGTTGGTCATTCCCTCATCGATTCGTCGCTTGAGGGGGTAGTCACACTTAGTCACCAATCAACAAATACACACCCAATCATGGAAATGGCATGCATTCGAAGAATCATTGACAAAGACAATCACGCTCCTGCTTGGGGCAGTAAACAAGCAATAATCACAAGCTGATCAATCACTTGGCATTCGTGAATCATGAACTCAAGGTTCTCACAGACAAAAGGTTGCGCCCTTTGCCTATTCATGATTGATCAATGTCCAAGTTCAAGTCACACCTCACCGAAAAAGGTTAACACTTGAATTGAGTTCCTTCGCTCGTCAGAAGCAAGGATTCAAGAATGCATGCCCTCTTCATACTTGGGGCATCAAAATTTGGTTAGGTTACCAAGAAACCCTAATCATTAGTGCTTTGGTTATCTATTTTTGCTCGACGTTGTGCCTTGCACAGTGCATCCCAAAAAGGGGCATCTGTAGACACCAAAACAGCACCAATCCGATTATGTGACTGCAAACACTGATCACATTGGCACACACAGCCCCAAGGGCAGCCCCCAGAGGTTAAACAGTGGTCCTAACCACTCTCACAGCAGTTTTGGAAGGTCAAAAATCATTTTGGCACCTTCAGGCACTTTGCTCAATATCCGTTCCACCTAGGGACGAATTCAAATTGGGATTCGCTCCTCTCAGGGACGAATTCATAATTCGCTCTAGGGTGGGGCGAATTGCAGGTTTGACGGGCAAAAAGTCAAATCTTGACAAATGGCAGCTCGGATCCGCCACTTAACGCCTCCTTCATTTCATGGGAGCATGGGTGAGCATTTTTGAGCGTTAGAGGCTATTACAGGGGCAGTCATGAAGCCCCTAATCAGGGAGGAATCTTCCCTCCCCTGGAAGGGCATGGCTGCCAAGTGGCGCCCCTGCATGCTCATCCCAAGAGACCTCCAGGTCTATAAATTGGTGGGTTTTCTCACCCCAAAGAAGAGGAGAGTAAGAGCAATTTTGAGCAACGAAGTGCTACCGTTTTATTTCCCCATACACCCTTGTGCGATTTGTGCCCTTCACATCCTTGATCTCTTTTAGAGAGGAGGTCATTGGGTGACTATTGGAAGGACGAATATTGAGCCCAAAACCCAACATTTGACCATAGTATACCACCCAATTTTCCGACAACACCTTGTAAGAGATTTTGGACCCATCCCAAGTGGATTGGTGCCGAAATCAGGCCCCAAATGGTGGGCGGCCCGCTCGGGCGCCCCTCACTGCTGCAGGCCTAATCGTCCCTTTTAGGAGCGATTGGGAATCTGTAGAAGATTTTTCTTTCTATCATTTTCATTTTTTGCATTCAATTCTATGATGCTTAGATAGGTTGTCATTTAAATCTCGTCTCGTTTTGAACAATTTTGATCATGTTTCTATATTCGTTCGCTTTTACTAACTTGCAGGTAGCATCATCATATTCCCATTGATGGAGGTCAAATTGGGAAAATCCGACCATCTGGGTCTTCCCAAAATGCCCCCAATTAGCTAACCCCAAATTTGTAGATCTTTTGGAGCTTCCTAGGCAGGACATTTGGGACAATACCTTTTCGGCGTTTTGTTGTAGGTGAATTCGTCCCGCCCCGGAGCGAATTCAAATCGGTGAGGAATTTCCCGACTATTTTTTTTGTAGTGCCCTCCTGGTGATGTCCTGATGCCCCTGTCAAATTTTTAGAGCATTTGGATTCATTTTAGTCATAGTTTAATTCATTTTTCTCATTCATTTATCGTAGGCTTGGGGATTGCATGCTTTGTTTTATCCGCAGGTGCTATTGACTATCTTTTGTTTCTTTGAATGCAGGATCAGGATATCGAAGGAGCATCCAAGAATCAACATTCGTAGACACAAGTGGCGGTGACATTTTGGTCCGCCCATCTTACATGTGGGCACGCGGAAGAAGGAAGGCGATCCATGGATGTAACCAAGAGATGAATTTAACGCTCCTCGCCCTTGAAAAGGGAGGATGCGAATTGTAACCGAATTGTGAAATACATCAATAAAAGAGAAGGGCTGTTATTTCATTTGGGTTTCAATTCATGCTTTCTCCATTTCATGCATTTTTAATTCGTAGGATTTAGCGTTGAGTTTAATTCCATTTTTGCATCGTGCTTGGAGTTTTTCCTTTTTTGTTTTCGTATCCTCGTGCTTTCAATATCCATAGGTGAACAAGTTACTGATATTTGTGGAGAAGGACTTGGAGTAGCTATTTATGTACTCGAAGTAGTACTCATACTTGGGCTTGGAGGAGTTCGTTTGATGTTTTTGGGATGCACTTGTTGTACTTGAGAGGTGCTTGCATCATAAGATCCATCATCAACAAAACATTTTTGATGACACCATTCTCCCCCTTCATCAAAAATCATATCCTTGTAAAGTACCATTTTATGCGTTTTGGGATTGTAGAGTCCATATGCTTTGGTAAACTCAAAATATCCTACAAAAATACATGCTTGACTCTTGGGGTCAAGTTTTTTTCTTTTCTCATGAGGAATGTGGGCATATGCAAGAGAACCAAAAAATTTAAAGTGTTTTACATTTGGCTTTTTGCCATACCATCCTTCATAAGGAGTGACCCCATCCAAACTAGAAGTAGGACTCCTATTCAAAATGTAAACACTAGTTCTAACAACATCGACCCAATACATGTTACTGAGATGCTTAGTTTGAAGCATCGATCTTGCCATTTCTACTATTGTGCGGTTTTTTATTTCCACCACACCATTCTATTGTGGAGTATAGGCAGTGGTGAATTACCTTTTTATCCCACATTCTTTACAATATTTTAGAAATTCCTTTGAAGAGCACTCTCCTCCTCGATCTGTCCTTAGACATTTTACAATGAACTTACTTTGATTGTCTACATTATTCTTGAAATCTATGAAGCAATCAAAAGATTCATCTTTGGTTTTCAAGAAATAGATCCAACACATCCCAGAGAAATCATCTATAAAAGTGAGAAAATAGGAATTATTACCTATGCTTTTTGTCTGCATTGGACCACAAATGTCTGAATTCACTAATTGGAGTGGATGACTAGCCCTCCATGCTTGTCCTTTTGGGAACTTGGATCTTGAGTGCTTTCCCAAAGCACATCCTTCACAGACCTCCTTGTGTTTAGAAATTTTGGGAAGTCCACATACCATAGCTTGAGAAGTTAACAATTTCAAGCTTGCAAAATTTAGGTGACCATATATCAAGTGCCAAAGTACACTTGGATTTGTTATAGAAATACTAGCAAGTTGAGCACCCCCTGGTTCTCCAAACTTAAGGGGAAACAACCTATTATTGGTCATAGGTACTTGTGTAATGACTCTATTACAATTGTTCTTATCAAAAATTACACATTTTCCTTCATCAAAAACAAGTCTATAATTTTTATCCATAATTTGTCCAACACTACACAAATTATGTTGGAGTTTGGGGGTGTAATAGATGTCATTTACATTTTTTGTGCCTTCTTTTGTTGGAACCTCCATGGCTCCAATGCCTTCAACTTGCAAAGGTTTATCATATCCCAACTTGATTCAAGATTTATAGGTGGAATCCATTGTAGCAAATAGTTCTTCTTTGCAACTCATGTGATTGGAACAACTAGTATCTAAAATCCAAGTGTCATTCAGATTTTGATCTGATTTTCCATAAGAAAGAAACAAATTTGATGTTCCTTCCTCTTCACCATGGTTACCATATTGACCGTTGCCTCATTGAGAAGTCTTGGACCAACAGTCTCAAGCAAAATGATCGAGCTTGCCACAATTGAAACAAGCTTTCTTTGTTTTATCACTTCCTATTCATTGATTACCATTTCGACCTTGATTTCCACCTCTGCCTTGATTGCCACCTCTGTTTTGATTGCCACCTCTGCTTGGATTTCCTCCTCTTGAGCTGCTTCTGTCTCTTCCTCTTCTTTGTCCTCTACCTTGGCCTCTTCCTTGTCCTCTACCTTGGCCTCTTCCTTGTCCTCTTCCTACACCCTCATTGGATGAGAAAGCTTTATCATCGCCTCCATAGCTCGTTGAAGTAGACCCTTGTAATATCTCTTCATGAGACATTAATGAACCGATTAGTGCATCAAAAGTTAGAGTGGAAAGGTATTTTGATTCTTCAATGATGATTGCAATGTGGTCATTTATGAAGAAGTGTTCTCAACACTTTCTTCACAACCTCTTCAGGTTTAACTTCTTCACCAAGAGTTTCCATCTTGTTGATAACTGCTTTGACTCTTATGCAGTAGTCTCTAACTTTCTCATCTTCATTCATTTTGAGATTCTCAAAATATCATTTTAGGGTTTGAAGCCTTAGTTTATTTACTTGATCACTTCCTTGATAGTTGTCTTTCAATGCTTTCCATGCATCTTGGGTAGTTAAATAAGAGGAAATCCTCGAGAAGATGCTTTTTTTCAATGCTGCTTGGAGATGATAAAGAGCAGAGAAATTGCTCTTTTGGGCATCTTTATTTGTCTTCTTATCGACTGCACTCAAAGTGGTCTAATATGAAGGTTCTGTGTAACCTTCTTCGACTATATCCCATAGTCCCTTGCCTATGAGTAAGGTCCTCATCTTGATGGACCAATACTCATAATCAAACCCATTAAATTCTAGAATCGATAGATTATTATTGGATGCCATAGCTTTTGGAAATAAAATAAAAACACACTTTTTATTTCTCAATTACAATCAAAGCACTATGCTTTTCAAAGGAAGTATTACAAATTTAAATAAAATCTAACTTGATATACTCTCTCATAGATATCCTGTTCTACCTGTAGAGGTTCTTCTATCACTGGATTGACAAAGTTGTGAGCAACTGAATCATCGTCGTCACTGATAAGAATGATTTTGGGTGAATACGATTCTGGCTCTAGTATTTCAAATGACTCACTGTTACTTTGATGAGTATTCTTTGGCTCCTATGGTGCAACTCCTACAGATTCTGACTCCTCAAATCTGCTACAAAAGGAATTGTCTTCTGAATCAGCATCATAACTTGCATCTCGTGCTCTTTGATGGGCTATTACTGCATTTTGTAATTGATTGAATACAGTATTCAATCCATACATTCGAACTTTTTCATCAAATAATTCGAGGTTTTGTCTTATTAAAAGAGAAAAAAGAGTATGATAGCATCCGGTTGACCTTATCATGAATGATTGCAGAAATATTTCCCTTTAGATGCAAAAAATTATACCCTTTTCAAGCCTCTTAGGCTATTACAAAAATTTCCTCTTAGGAAATGTCCTCCTCCCTTTAAATGTTGCAAAAATAAAAAAAATACAATTTTATTAATAATATTAATTAATAATAAAATTAAATATCAATTAAAAATATAAAAAAATAATTTTTAATTAATATTATAATTAAATTATTAATTAATTTAATAAAAAAATATTTTCTTTTTAGACTTTGCAAATAAAAATTACAAGCCAAAGCCATTACAATAATAAAAAAAATGTGTCTTTACACCTCCATATCTACTTAAAGAAGCACATGGATCATGGGTGCCTTTACACCTCCATATCTACTTAACAAATCACAGGGATCATCTCAACAATTAAGAAAAAAGGATAGAGATCCAATGGCTAAAAAAATGCATAAAGAGAAATTGATGGATCAAATAAGTGCAAAGAAAACACAAAAAAACAAAGTGAAAATCTTATGATGGATATACAAGAAGCATATGGTGAATATATAGTGCTTACAAATTGGATACAAATAATTACCAAAAGAGCCAATGGTCCAAAATATTCACAAACAATATTTCAAGAAGCTAACAATGACATATTTACTACAGTTAAGAATTATATAAGTCTACATCTTGACAAAGAAGTTGACAATAGAGAAATAGATATGATACTTTCTACTGATTTAGTTAAGATTATTTATGTGTCATTTCTTACACTTGAAATATATAAAGAAAAGAATACAAGACAAGATGAAATGATTGCAAAGATAAAGAACAAACCTATAATGAATAATGTGATGTGTGATACAGGTAATTTGGTCATTAAAAGAAAATTATTTGTAATATAAGTAATGTTCACACAAGGAAATTCGGTTGTGACACTAATGATTTGTAGTTGAAAACAAAGGATGTCATTTGTGACAGTAATGATCTATAGGTTGAAAAAAATAATTGAAGTTGTGACACTAATGATTTATAGATTGTTCAAGAAAATAGAACTGGAGCAAAGGATATGTATATTACTAATATTATATAGATTGATCATAAGAATAGACATATTAAACAAATAGGAAATAAATTACAGGTTGATATTACAACACAAAATATGTCTTCATAGAGAAATATGTGTACATGTTGCCATAGATTCAGATATTCATCATAAACATTTTGGAATACTCCCAAAGGAAACTACACAAAAATCTAGTTGAATTATGGATGGATAGAATTTATAGAACGGAATCAAATCAAGTATTTTATGCATATTATAAAAGAAAACCAAGTATTGTGCATATTCAATAATTATTTGTTAGCATTTAACCCACCTTTTGTATGGACGACAGGAAAGAAAGAGAGTTTATTTTTATTTTTTCTTCCTTCCCTATTTTCTTTCTCCCCTATTTTCTCTCCCTATTTCTAGCTTTTCTATTTCTAGCTTTTCCCTAAGCTATTTAAGCATGTAACTTCACTTTATTTGATTAATCAAACTATTTCAAAAACTTTATTTGGTATCAGAGCTACGTTAGGGTTAGGGTATTTGGCATCCGACTGGTGAGGAGGAGCAGCCCATAGGTACGCATCCTGAGGAGTGTCCTATAGAGGAGCCAAAGCATGCATGCATGCATCTCAAGGAACATCCCGTAGAGGAGTCAAAGCCCCAAGCACACATCCCAAGGAGGACACATGGCATCGAGGCCACATGCAGATTGAGTACCTAACATGGTGGTTGGATGAGGACCGAGGAAGACACATGGCTGGACAACATAGTTGACCTATCTGGGGATATGATTCCCGAGACAAATGACATGGCGGATAGAAGAGCTACCCTGATAGACACGTGGCGATGAGCCACTAGACTGGAGGTGGACATGTGGCGAATGAAAAAAGTATACGTGGATCGAGGTCAACATAGCAAGAACATGCAGATCAATGTGGCAGGATGACGTGGCAAGGCAACGTGGCAGGGTGATGTGGTAAGGCAACGTGTTGATTTTTGATTGAAAAAATCAACGACAAAAGGGAGGCGTTTGATTACCCGAAGGTAATCAAAACACATTATGTGCATTATAGCTTTTAAACACCAAATACATCCTCCTTCGGGTGAATGTGGAATAATTCATCGCATATTTTCTTTTAAAAAAAACATGAGCCAGCGTGTGTACAAAGGGAAGGAAATCTTCTTTGCCTTCACGTCGAGTGCTGTAGCCTTCTAATTTTTGTATGATGTAGTACCTTTTAATTTTTCATTTCTTGAGATAAAACATCTTTTATGTCCATTTTTCATTAATACTTTATTGACTATTTTTTATTCATCTTCGTGATTTGATTTAGACTCTTTCGGTGCTACTTCATATGCCACATGTTAGAATTAATATGCACTTTGCCTATATTGTGCATGTTATGACACTTTTCATATTTTCATATAGGCCTTATGCCTAGATATTTGTACTCTTTTTTATGTACAATTACATTTGATTTTATTCTTGTCATTTGGTATCAGAGTAGGTTTTACCTACCTGGTAGGCTTGAGGGAGAATTGCTTCTTTGGCAATTCTCCCCTCCCTCCCCATCCCTAATTAGTAGTGCACCTCATTTCCTTCCTTATCCAAAAGCTCAGGGAGTATGCTTTCTACTTTAGTAGGAGTGTGCTCTCCACTTTAGTGGATTAGAAACCAGAAAGCCAATGGAGATGAATTCATGGCTGACCCTAAAGCTTCAATTCTTGGAGCCATGAAATCAACCAAATTTTATTTTGATTTTTTTTAAGGTGTGCAACCACCAAGACTTCCCAGGAGTGTTGATGGAAGAATATATTGATGTTTATATAGTCTATGTAGGAACTGGATCTGGTGGCCTAGCTTCCTTTCACATGCAGATAACTTAGGCCCACTATGCACATCTATGGCCCACTATCGAGATGAATTAGGTCCACTTTGCACATTTGTGACCCACTATCTAGATAGATTAGACCCACTATGTGGATCTATGCCCCACTATGGCCCCATCTATGACCATATTTAGCCCACTGCAAGTCCACTGCGTGTAGGTCCATTGTAGCCTCATTTTTAGGCCCACTATGCACATCTATGACCCACTATAGGCCCATTGCGACCCCATCTATGATCCATTGCAGGCCCACTACAACCTCATCTACAAACACTATTGGCCCACTATGCAAGAAATTTATTTGCAAGAAAATCAGTCAAAGATGTGCACATTCTATTTGACCTATTAAGATTTACTCTTCCTCAAATTATTTAGATCCTTCTATGGCAATCTACAGGCCCATTGTGTAGGAAAATTTTGTGCAAGAAAACCAATCAAAGATGTGCACCTCTATTTGATCCATTAAGATTTACTCTTCCTCCAATTTTTAGATTGGTATTTGATGCTATCGAAGAACATTTTGCATGGGAGTCCTACCACAACATGTGTAGGTCATCCAATGACATCGTGGTTGAAGGGGTATATTCTATTGAGGTGGCATGTGCATGATCCTCTCATTGATAGAAAAACTTGTAATTGATATGAGCATTTAGATTGTGCAATTCACGAAGACGATGAGGGACAACAAGGGGGAGATGATAAGAAACACACATTTCTTCAAAATTTTCAAAAATAATTTGTAAGATTTTCTATTTGCACATTAAGCCCATGTTCACCTTCGAAGGCAACACGCTTGTTCTCAAGTAGAGAATTGTCATTGCATGTCGATGCCAGTGCGAGAGGGCTCATGCTAAAATATAAAATACTAGCATTCTAAATTTCTTGTGCAAAGTTCTTCAATTTTCCTAGTCTTCAAGATATTTAATAGTAATTTCTCAAAATATTTGGCAGCGATTTGATGATTTCAACTCAGTTTAGCTGATATTGGGTTTGGTGTTGATGGACGAGTTCTCAAGAACCTACAAATGGAGTGCAAGGGATAGGAAATTTGATGCCAAGAAGTAGCATGTGTAGACTACATGGTACCTTAAAAATTCTCCATGAGGCAAGATGAACCGATAGCGGAGGATTGCTATCATTGAAGTTTTAGCACAAATAAAATATTTTAAGGCTACAATTCGAAGATAAGGTTTAAATTAAGAGAGAAGAAATTGGAGATGTGTATAATCAAAATAATCAGGATGATTTGTAAGTTCACATGTTAAATGTTTTGAGTCTCAATAGAAGATGTTTTGCCTAGAGAGGCTTAACTCAGTTCAAAATCTAAAATTTCCTTGGTTGCGTTGGAGGTGGATTCTTGTCTGAGATGTCAGCCCTTGTTTCCTTTGGTGAGAAGCAATGGTTTGAGATCTGAAAACTTGATTGTTCTAGGCAGGATAGAAAATATAGTGAATCATATATGTATCTATCGAGTCATAGAAAATGTGCAATAGTTACTTACTACTTCATGACATAAGCATAGGCTGACATGGTCAAATTTGGCACATCAAAGACTACTCTTCCCTCCTGTTACTATTCCATCTATTGGATTATGTTCTCCTGGTAGAACCACCATGCTGTCTACCATAAAAGGTTGGATTTCTAATATATGTTTGATCAATGTTACATAACCACCACAAGACATCTTGATGGCATTATCCATATTTTTGTCAAAAGATTTAAAAATCTCTCAACTAGCCAAGGATGTTAGAAATTAGCAATTTTAGGAATTCAAAGGTGTGTTTGTCTACACACGACTATGTTCCCATATATGGTAGGAGGTGGGATATGTATGATGATATGGAGGTAGTGATATTATTTGCTGAAGATGGTAACATATTATATTTTTTGACATTTACAATGACCATAGTGGAAGAAAGTATTTGTTTTTTCTCATAAAGTTTTATCCCACATGATTTGTGGGCTGGATAATTGACTACTTTAATTATCCCTTACCTCGACCGACTTAATAGTCAAGAACCTAGGTGCTTGGCCCTTGCTCTCGCTTGTTATGCACCATGGGGCTCCCATTTCATATGTATTTTTTATGATATACTTGATTTTGTTGTTGGTCAACTACTTTATGATCATCCCATATCCTCACCATGTGGACCACACCTTTTATGTCATTGAGTTTCCTTAATCTGTAGGCATCCTTATCTTGCCACACAACACCAAAATACCCTCTTTCACCTATGGGCTACTTAATTTGGTGATCCACAAATTCATTTGTTGTAAAGTCTATTTTCCAATTGATGCAACGTAATTTGTAAAGTCTATTTGTGAAGCAATTTGATGGTCGACTAAGCATTTATGGAGATTCCTTGTTCTCAACATTGAAGATTACACAACTTCATTGTATAGGCTATGAGTGAAAGATGCTTAATGTATTTATTCAAAAGATAATTTCTTGAAACATTTCCTTATGAGGGAAAATTGAAATTTGTGGAATATTCCCCTACGAGGAACATTGTGATTATACCTAGAGACAAAATAACCTCCATTTTATTTTACTGCCATAGAGAGCCCTATTGTTTCTCTTTTTGAGGCTGTATTTAGATCCAAATATAGCCTTGTATATAGTCATTGAAAAGAAAATTTTGAGCTGGACACATCAGTGGTGTCCATTTTTAATTTTGAAACTTTTTAATATTCTTTTTTCTAGCTCAAAAATTATTATATTATGGAGTGCATTTCAGTTGAACTCAACACTCCTTGGAAAATGTAAGTGAACCTAGTATCTAGTGATCTTCTCTATAGCACCTAGTGGATGCAATGATTGGTTATCCATGCATTTCGGTAGGATGAGAAGGTTACCATAAGGTCACTTACCACTCTAGGGACTACAAAATCTTGACACCCTATAATCTATCCAAATAATTTAGAGTTTATTCCACTTTGGATGACTTTTCAAGACTACAGAAAAATACTTTAGAAGATTCTTCTTCTTTCTCCATCCTTAAATTCAATATTTTAGTCTATGAATTATCATTTCTTGTAATATGGAGTGCATTTTTGGTAGTATTCGACACTCTCAAATGACTCAATTTATTGTATAAAGGTGAATTTTCTATAGAGACCAACACCTTCTAGAAGAGTTTCACCATGAGGGGGAAAAATAATGATACCCATGGTGAACATAGTAAGTAGTGACCTATACAAGAAAAAAACCTAGAGGCTAACCTACAAAGATAACAAACCTAGAAGAAGAGACTAACCCTGAGGTAATAAACCCAAAGACTGACCTTGAGGTACCAGACAACGACTGACCTAGAGAGGCAATAAACCTAAGATAGAGGTCGATCTTGAGGCAACAAACCTAAAGACTAAGTTATTTTTTAGAGCAACCAGAACCGAGAGCCAAGAGCCAAAGAGCAAGAGCCTAGACATTATCCCAAATTTGTGTTAGGGATGTTTGAATGTTAATGTGCATTTTGTACTTAGAAAAGTGCACATTAAGGGGGAATGTTAGAATTAATGTGCACTTTGCCTATGTTGTGCATGTTATGACACTTGTCATATTTGTTTTGGTATTAATATTAATGGAGGGTTTTGAAAGGATCCCCATAACCTTATACAACAAGTAAGCCTAAATGCCAATTAAAGCACAAGACGACATCCATAAGGGAGGCCCACCCAAAAGGATATTAAGGTATTACAAACTGAGGCAAGCACCCCCCAGGTAATGGGAACTGAGAGAGTTCACACCATTCCCATGAAGGCAAGCCAGGGAGTAAACCCAAACAACTCAGCCCTAAAGAATAGCAGGATAATGCGGGGGGCTAGAAACTACCAACCCGAATAAATGCATCGTTTGAAATTTGAAAGTCACAATAGGCTACAACATTCGACAAACCCATGCATAAGAAGGGGTGACATCACCAGGGGGCCAGAAGGGACAATCAGGGAAGGCAAGAACATACTAAGGGGATAGCATAATAAAGGCCAATACACACCATAAAGTGCTTAAACCTGTGAGTACCAACCATATCACCCAGATATTTGAAAGGAACCAAAATATGATAAAAGTTAAGGAACTTCTACCCTGACATGAAGTGCAATATCGATGGGAAAATCCCACTGCTAGATAGATAAGCCTTGAGAACAAACTCCCAAGTTTTCTAAGATATTAGCCACTGAATTGCCTTTTGAAAAATATGGGAGAACTCCACACTAGAAAAGGAACGAGCAAGACAAGTTGCTTCATCAATTAAATTAGCTATTTTCAATCCCGGATGGGAAACCCCATGAAGCATGTTGATGATGGATAGGAAATCCCCTTTAGTAATTGTATTTCTGATGCCAAGGTTCTGAAGCTACTCCAAACCAATGAAGGCCGCTCTAGCTTCAACCACCATGGAATATTGGACTCCAAGGTAGTATGTGTAAGCCATAATAAGATCACCATTGTAGTCCCTTATTGTACCACCCACACTAGCTAAGCGAGGATTTCCTTTAAAGGCATCATCAAAGTTAAGTTTTAACCATCCAATGGGTGGCGGAGACCAATGAACCTCCATCCTCGGGTCAAGAGCAGGAGGGGGGTAGGATAAAAAAACAAAACCAAGCCATTATTCCAACAAACACTCGCTTGGGGAGAGTGCCGAAATTAATTTTGAAGGATTCAAATTGCTGAGAGTCGAAGACACTTTTTTTGATACCTTTCATAGAATCCTAAGGCTGATTTAGGTGATATTATTTTCCACTTATTTGAATACCCTTGAGTTCCTTTCCTTCCACACTCCCCAGAAAGAGTGTGGGAGGAGAAATTTCCAAAAAAATTTAAGCCGGGAAGAAAGAAAGGGTGACTTCCATTGGATGACATAGTCCATTAAGGAATTAGGAAACACCCATGCAATTTCCAACCAAGAGAGAATGGAAGCCAAAATATTTTGCGCACTACAACTGAGTAAAGTATGAGCCAACGATTCCTAATAATTCTTGCATATATAGCACCTGTTGACCAGGCACATACCCCTCTTGAGAAGATTCTCGATCGAGAGGATTTTGTTTGCATAGCCAACCAATAGAAAATGTTAATCTTCAGCGTTAGATTTTTTAACCAAATTTAATTTATAGGAAAAAAGTCTTCCTCCACTGAGCTAAGAGCAAGGTAGACATATTTATCTGAATAGGACCCATCCAAGTCCCCTATACACACCAATCTATTATCTATTAAAACATTACATACCACAAAAAGCCTCAGCTCCACCAATAAAGTGTGCCATAATATTACATCTTCATCGGTGATCAACTATGGAAGGGAGGGAGACCAAAATCTACATCCATCTTGGATAGTAATAAAGTATTCCACCTTTTCAAGCCCATGGGTTCTAGAATGAGCAACAAGGAAGGCAAACCATGGATCATCCCCTAAGGAAATTTCCTAGGCCCAAATGTCATCCCTGAAATTAACCGCCTCACCACTTCCAATAATCCAACTACAAAAAGAATTGAGGAACCTTCGAGATTTGATGAGGCTAGACCGACCCTCCACTGGGAAGGAAATATGCTAAAAAAGAATCAAAGTTATATTTAGCCTTAAGTATATTACACCAAATAATGTTAGAATTCATAGCAACTTTCCACCCAAGTTTCAGCACAAGAGCTTTGTTCATCATGGCCGTATTTTTGATATTGAGACCCCCTTGCCTCTTCCTCCTACAAATTTGCTCCCATGAGACAAAGTGGAATTTTCATTTCAACTCAGGGCCTGTCCATAGGAAGGATTTATAGATGCTATCCAATTTTGTGGCCATCGTAGAGGGTAAATGAAAGAGATAAAAAATAGATGGGGATGCTCTACAAGGTGCTTTGGACCAGCACCACCTTCCTCGTTTAACTAAGTAATGCCCCTTTCCAAGATGCTAATTTGCATTGGAATCTTTCAAAAATCAGGGTCCAAAAATAATCTTTAATGTAGCCAAAAAAAATGAGGAGCCCCATGTAAGTGACCGGGAGAGAAGAAATGCAATAATTTAAAATGTTAGCTATTCTCCTTTGCTAGGTCTCTGAAGTATTAAAAAAATAAATGAAGCTTTTTTTAAAATTTATCTTTAGCCCGACAACCTTCTCATAGCTTACCAAAATGGACTTCACATACCTTGCATGGAACACCAAAGCCTCACAAGAGAGGAGGGTGTCATCAAAAAACTATTGGTGAGAGATCGATGGGCAGAGGAGAGCCAGAATTAGACCAAAATAAAATATCTGATGGGAAATAAAACGACCAAGAGCCTCCACTACTAGAATGAAAAGGAATGGGGACAGAGGGTCACCTTGGTACAAACCATGATATGACTGAAAGAACCCTACTTGAGAGCCATTAACTAGGATAGAGAAGCAAGCAGAGGAAACACAAGCCTCAATGAGCCCCACCCATATTTTACTAAAACCAAATTTCCTCAATATGCAAAATAAAAATTGTTATGAGATCCTATCGTAAGCCTTGGTTACATCCAACTTGAGGAAGAATTCTGCCCTCCCGCTCTTTTTAACTGAGTGGAGGAGTTCGTGTACCACAATCGCCCTATCTAAAATTTGTTTGCTAGGGACAAAGGCACATTGGGCACTATCCATGAGAAGAGGCAGGATAACTTTCAACCTATTGGCTAAGGCTTTAGAAAGAATATTATAGATAGTGTTGCATAAACTTATAGGCCAAAAGTCATTGAAAGAGGACACATTGTATTTCTTTGGCACCAGGGCCAATAGCATCGAACTCACTGGTTTAGGGATGACCATCGAAGCTTGAGAGTCTCAAACTGCTACACAAACATTCGAGTCATAGATATGCCAATACTTATGAAAGAACCCCAGAGAGAAACCATAAGTACCAGGTACCTTAAGAGGGCTCATAGACTTTAATGCATTAAATACTTCTTCATCTAAAAAAAGGAGTAACTAGCCCCTCATTCATCTCCTCCGTTACCAGGCACGGGATTAGCTCTAGCATGAAATTATCATCATCGATTGCCCTTGTCGGGGTTGAGCACAAAAGGGAGGAGAAGAACTCCACAACCTCCTCCCTTATTCAAAAGATATCCAAAGTCAAGCTGCCATCACTAATCTTAATTTCCTTTATGCAATTACGACTCCTTCGACGAAGGGTGGAGGTGTGAAAAACCAAGAATTACGGTCCCCTTTCTTAAGCTAGATTTCTCAAGATTTCTACCTCTAGTGGGTCTCTTCTCTAGCTTGAATATTATGAATCTCAGCAAGCAAAGATTACTCCTCAAAAAGAAGCTCCATAGAACCTCCCTGATTTTCCAATTTGGATTCAATCTCCGAAATCTACCCACGAATCCTTTCTTTATCTTTGAAAATGTTACCAAATGAAAACTTATTCCAAACCTTAAGATTGGACCTTAGCCTTTTAAGCTTATTGGATAGTCTTTTCATACCCACATCGTTAACCTCCTATGACCACTAGTCCCGCAAAGAGGTATTAAAACCAAGATGCGAGCACCACATCATTTAAAGAAAAAAGGGTGGGGGAAAAAAGGCTGACTGATGGGGACCTCCAACCATAAAGGGTTATGGTCATAACCAATATAGGGAAGAGTAAACAAAAAAGCCACACCAAAGAGATGGAGATAGGATTTGGACATAAAAAATCTGTCTAATCTACTAAGAATCAAATTGGCCCCCGCCCTCCTATTACTCCACGTGAAATTTGAGCACTTTAAGTATAAATATCTTAAACTTGAGGTATTAACAAAATTCGTTAAATCATTTAGGCTTCTAGCGTCCACTTCATTGCCACCTCATCTTTTTGAAGGAAAAAGAGGGGTGTTGAAATTCCCCAAAACCACCCATGCCTCATCCTGAAAGGAGACTCTCATATCTAGTAGATATCTCTTTGTCATGTTCTTTAATTCTTGATACAGATATAGGGGAAGATTTATCCTAACTTCTGGCTATTGTTCACCATGTCTGAGATGGTTCAAAATTCGTAGATGATGCCCTGACAACAGCACATACTGGCCTTCACAGGTTAGGAATTTAATTACCCAGGTGGCTACTTCATCCTAGGGTTCCTGTAGGCTGGCCCTTTTTAACCTTTTACATGTGTTGTTATGGGTTAAGTACTCTGGCTCTCTATCATTTTTCTCTACAAACTGATTAACTACATTTGCCAATGTATTCTTGCCAGATCTAGAAATTGAAATCCCTTCTAATGGCGACTCAATAATCCGACTTAAAATTTTAGGGCTTACCTCAATAGTCATGTCGTTTACATGTGCTCGGTTGTTTCTGAATGTATGGGTGAACATGCCAGCCAAATCTTTAGAAGACCCATTAAAATTATCCAGAAATTGCATAAACCCTCCATCTTCAAAAATCTGCATGACTACCAGATTTTCTCGGAGGTAGGTGGTATCTGCAGGTTCTGTTCTGATATTTCGCCCCATTTTTTCTATTCACTGCTACTATTATTTTTCTGCTAGATCTCTGGTTTTTTATGTTGTAGATTTGTAGAGTTTTAGTTTGAAACCTTCGTTGCCCTGTTTCTCGTCTGCTTCTTTGGAATGAACCGTAACCTGAGCACTGTACTTTGCAAACATGTCTTCAAAAATAAAGGTGGCACACATTTCTACTGTTGCACCGAACACCTGTTTGTTAATGATTGCTTGGATGTCCTTGTCGTTAGATCCACCTCATTTGGTTTTAATTTTTCTATTTAGTCCACAGATTCTCACGTGCATGTGTATTGTCATTAAAAATTGGTGGCATATGGTTGGTCACGTCCTCCGTATTTCCAATGGGTGCAAAAACAAACCATGTGCTAACTGACATGTGTTCCTTCATCGCATGCAACTAAAAAAATTGATTTTGTCGTACCTTGTCTTCTTGGATGCCACGTGGAAATGCTCTTTCCAAAGATTATAACTTATTGTGCAAACAAAACTTTATTCCAAAGATTATGACTTCATTCCGAAGATGAGTCTTCATTTCGAAGACAAATCCTCATTCTGAAGATTATATCTTCATTCTGAAGATAGGTCTTCATTTCGAAGACAAATCCTCTTTTGCAAATTTAAATCTTCATTTCGAAGATTAATCCTCATTCTAAAGATCAATCCTCATTCCGAATATCAGGCTGTATTGTGAAGGTAAATCGTCATTCCGAAGACAGATCTTCATTTCGAAGACATATCTTCATTTCGAAGATGATGCAACAAGTCGTCATTCCGAAGATCAAGTTTCATTCTGAAGACAAATTATCATTCCGAAGAAAAAGTTTCTTTCTAAAGACAAAGTGCAACATTCATTTTGCTGTCACTCCAAAGACAATTTCAATCCAAAGATAATACAGCAGGCATTGTTTTTGGCATTCTTGTTTCGAAGATTAGGCAAAAATCAATATTTTCATTCTCAAAACATGTTTTAAATATGCCAACTCTTATGATTACCTTTTATGCTAATGGTTAATTGTCATATACTATACACTAATCATTTTACAATGAAAAAATGTAAG
Organism: Wollemia nobilis; assembly: GCA_028583015.1. Classification (NCBI taxonomy): domain Eukaryota; kingdom Viridiplantae; phylum Streptophyta; class Pinopsida; order Araucariales; family Araucariaceae; genus Wollemia; species Wollemia nobilis. The sequence continues at coordinate 2,596,335 of JAQPPZ010017240.1, read as the reverse complement.
AAATATATACCTAATAAAAACAGTTAATGTCAGTTTTGAAGAATGACTGCCTTTGTTGATATTCTGCTGAGATTTTCTGCAACATTTCAAAACAAGTGCACTTGGTGAATTTGTACAATGATGGTTCAGAAATTTCTCAAGGTTATGCATGCCAAAAAACTAGTTTTTATGCATACCAACCCAGTAGTGCCTTAAGAAAATGTTTTCACTGCTGAGTTATTCATTTTTCTCTCTTCTTTTTTCTTGATTTTCCCCTTTTTTTATTTTATTTTTATTTTTAATTTTTACCTCTCCTTTTCTCTTTTTTTTTTCTTTTTCTTGATCTTGACTATGCCCATGAAGGAATTTCATGATTTCCATTGAAACCATGCCCATGGAGGAATTCATACTCAGAATTTATTCATTTTTTGTTTTCTATTTTTTTTATATTTTTTTGTATTTTTTGCTTTTTCTTGAAATCCATGATCATGCTGATTGTTTTGAAGTGGAAGAGGGAATCTCCTCCTCCTGTCGTGTATCCAAACTATCAAGTTTCTACAAGAATTCATATTTAGTCAGAGGTGTATACACTTTGAGGCGATGTCCATTTACTACCAACTTTCTTCATGACCCATTAATAAGAGATAGATGAGCTGCTCCATTGTCAAATACCTCCTCAATCCAGTAATGTCCCAATCATCTAGTTCTTAGTTTTCCAGGGAAGTCCTCATAACAAGAAACAAATAGTAAAGCCCAATCTCCTTGTTGAAGTTTCCTCTGTTGAATGTGATTATCATACCATAGCTTCCTCTGCTCCTGAATTACCTTAGTTTGGTGTAGAGCATCCAATCTAAGTTCATCCAATGCATTCAGCTATAGAATCCCGTCTGTCTGTGCCTGCAACAATTCAATTCCAATTTCCAGTGTTGTGCACAATGTTAGTAGCTTAAATTCAATAGGTAAGAGAGGCTTTTTACCAAAGACTAGTTCATAAGGTGTGAATCCAGTAGTGGACTTCCAAGTAGTGTTGTAGGCCCAAAATGCTTCAGGTAATTTATCTAGCCAATTTCTCCTATGAAAAGCTACTGTTTTTGTCAAGATACGTTCTAGTTCCCTGTTTGTTACTTCAACCTGGCCATTTGCTTGTGGGTGGTAAAGTGATGATTTCCTATGTTTGATTTCATACAATTCTGTAAATGCCTTTATGACTTTGGATGCAAATTGGGGTCCTTGGTCTATGGTGATAGACCGTGGAGCTCCAAATATTTAAAAAATCTGAGTATACAAGAAATCAAAGACCTTATCTTCACGAGCATATTTGAAAGCATGCACCTCTACCCACTTTGTCAGGTAATCAGTGCATACTAGAATATGCACCTTCCCTTGAGAAGGTGGATCAATAGGTCCTACAAAATCAAGCCCCCACCTCTCAAATGGTTATAAAACCATTTGAGGCTGTAGTGGCATCTCATTTGTATGAGTGGGTTTCCCCATTCTTTGGCATGCATCACAATGCCTGATGTACTTTTTCACATCCTTGTGAAGAGATGGCCAATAATATCCTGTCCCTAGGATTTTCATAACTATGCCTTTTATAGAATAGTGTCCACCTGAGGGTTCATCATGACAATCTATAAGGATATAATACACTTCATCCTTTTAGATGCACCTACGTAACACATGGTCAGGACTGCACTTAAAAAGCATACCCTTAATCCATTCAAAAGAAGAACTCTGTTTGATCAATTGTTTTTTCTATTTTGAAGTGAAATGTGGAGGAACTTTCCATGTGACCAAATAATTGGCTATATCTGCAAACCAAGGTGATTGGACTGATATAGCAAATAGTTTTTCATTAGGAAAAGTGTCATCAACTAATTCCCCTTCATCTGTGTTCTGCAACCTGGACAAGAAATCTGCCACAACATTAGCTTTTCCTGGTTTGTTGATTATAGTGATATCAAATTCTTGTAGCAACAACAACCAAAAAATAATTCTTGCACTTACCATAGGTTTATTCATCAAATATTTAATGGCTGTATGATCTATGTGAATAAATATTTGATAACCTATGATGTAATGCCTAAATTTGTTGATGGCATAAATTACTGCTAGGAATTCCTTCTCAGTTGTATAATTTTTCTTGGCTCCTATCAAGTTCTTGCTAATGTTGTAGATGGTATAGTGTTCACCATTGTCAATTTGTCCTAATAATGCTCCAATTGTTGTATTGGAGGCATCAGTCTGTATGTGAAATGGTAATGTCCAATTAGGTCCTCTGAGCACGGGTGGAGTTATCAATTTCTCTTTCGGAGCTTCAAATGCTTCCTGACACTTTGCAGTCTAGGAGAATTCAAAATCTTTAGTCAATAGGGAAAACATAGGACTGGCTATTGTGCTAAAGTTGGGAATAAACCTGCAGTAAAAACCAATGTGTCCTAGGAAGCTTCTAACATTAGTCTGAGTTTTAGGAGGAAGGAGATTCTTTATAATTTCCACCTTCTTTGGATCAACTTGGATCCCTTCAGGAGAGATGTGATGACCAAGAACTATCCCTTCCTTCATCATCATGAAGCATTTATTTGGATTCAAGGATAAGTGGTATGTTTCACAGCGAGTTAAGACTTTGTCAAGATTTTCCAATGTAAAATCAAAAGTTTGTCCACATACTGTGAAATCATCCATGTATATTTCAACACTTTTGGTGGTCATATTAGCAAAAATTGCTAGGACTGCTCACTGAAAAGTTGTTGGGGCATTACACAAACCAAAAGGTAAAACCCTATACGCAAATGTTCCCCATGGACATGTAAAAGTTGTCTTCTCTTTATCTTTAGGTGCAATCTGCATTTGATTATATCCATTAAATCCATCAAGAAAACAAAAGTATCTTTTTCTAGCAAGAGTATCTAACACCTGATCTATGAAAGGTAATGAAAAATGGTCTTTGTATGTCACCTTATTCAACTCTCTATAGTCTACACATACTCTCATTTTTCCATTTTTATTAGGAACTATTACCAATGGAGAAACCCATTGGCTATCAGAGATTGGGTAAATGAATCCTACTTCTAGGAGTTTTTCAATTTCTTCTTTCACAATATCTCTTAAGGCAGGATTCAATCTTCTTTGGGGTTGTCTAACTGGCTTGACTTCTTCAGTATAGATTTTGTGGGTACATATATCAGGATGAACTCCTAAAATATCTTTGTAGTTCCAAGCAAAAGCATGAACATGCTTCTGCAAGACAACTATCAATTTTTATTCCTCTTCCCTAGTAAGCTAGCTGTAAATGTTCAAAAATTTGCCTGGCTAGACTTCTATTTGTTTTGTATTTAGAAGGACTGAGTTCACTCCTTCATACCTGGTAATTAAGGGATTAAAAGGACATTGCTGAGATGGGAGAAAAGAAGCGAGTTTCTATTTTATTGTTGCTTGAGGGAAGCATATCTTGTATGGAACGGTGAGAAGGAAAAATCAGATGATGGTGCCATCCATGTGGTAGTGAAATAGAGTTTCCCTGTGATAGTACAGATGGTTCATCTTCAGATTTTTGATTCTCCTCATTACTTAACTGTTGGATATTTGTTGCTTCCCCTTCTAAACCTTGTTCATGTACAACATTCATCAAGATTGTTTCATTTTCTAAAATTTCTGTCACTGAGGTCTTTTGTGTGTTCTCTTACTACTAAGGTAGCTAGTGTAGAAATAACCTCTTATGGTTCCTCATCTGAGTCAGAAAACCATAACTGACCTAAAAATTTTCTAGATGGTTTTGCATGAGGATATAAAGAAATCTTTTTTAGATCAATACCATTTGAAATAGTCATATTTCTAGATCTCTGAGTCTATGAAGGCTGCTGCAGTTGCAAGCCAAGGTCTTTCCAAAATAATGGGATATCCATGTGCTAAATTTCTTGGATGTAAAACTAGAAAATATGTAAAGAATTCCCAAGAAGAAACTTCTATAGGGACATCTTCAATGATTCCTTCAGGTTTTATAACTGACCTATCAGCCATTTCTAAAACTATAAATGTGGGGCTGAGATGTTTGAGCTATAATTGTTCCATTGTATCCTTGGTCATGACATTTATTGTAGCTCTTAGATCTATTAAGACATTTGATATTGGTACTGAACCTATGGTGACTATGATAACTGGGCTTCCTAGATCACTATACTTTGGAGGTACTAGTTTTCGAGATAAGAGATCAACTATCTTCCCTTCAACCTGCAGCTTTTGGGAAATGCCTTCTTTTTTCTTCCTGCTCTTTTAATGCACAAATTTTAGATAGTACTATTAATCTCTGGTATTACCTTAATAGCTTGCAATAAGGGCAATGATATAGTCAATTTTTTGAGTTCTTTAACCAATTTCGACTCAAAATTTTTTAGTATTGCATTAAGTCTTTCAGGATATGGAATTATCCTTGGTAATTGTTCTGCTTGTGTCTCTTTCTCTATCTCTGGTTCCAATTTTTCTTCTGTCTCCATTGTTGGTTGAATTTTCTCTAGTTCTGATGATTCTTGCTCTTCATTTTCTTTGATTTCAATTGAAACTGGTTTAGGTACAACTTTTTCTGAATGAAGTTGGATGTTACTACAATCAAGAACATTAATTTCAACATTTTCTTTAGCTTCAGCCACATAGACAGGAGGTGTCTGTCTCATGCTGTTTGGATTAGTCATCGGTTGAGTCGGCAATTGAGGTTGTTTCACTTGCTGTGTTTGCTATTGTTTTTATTGAAAATTTTGATTAGGTGCAGGCAACAAATGCTGATTTTGACCTTGATTCCTTTGCTACCTTGGATAGGACTGGTATTGCTAATTCCATTGTGGTTGGTTTTGCATCCAATGTGGATTAGTCTAATTTTGATTCCAAGCTGGATTTTTTTGATTCCAAGATGGGTTGTTTTGATTCTATGAAGGGTTGTTTTGATTCTAATTCCAGGCTGGGTTACTCCAATTTGCTTATGGCCATTCTTGGGAATTTGTCCATTGAGGATAATTCCAAGGACGTTGGGGTGGTTCTGATTGTCCCCAAGGCATAGTACCAAGATTATGGCCCCAATTTGTAGGAAAACGAGGGGGATTTTGATATTGAGAGAAATTTCCCCCTTGTTTCGGTCCAATATAGTTGAGTTCCTCAGTCTGATTTTCTAACACAATTTTGAGTTGTGGTAGCAGGTGACATTGATCAGTTGAATGCCTTTTTGAACAGATACTACAAATGACTAAGATAGATGTTTTATTCAAAGGAAATTCCTACAAAGCATGTTTATTTCTACATCTTGGGCAATAAATTGCCAAAGGTTCTATGTTTTTTGCTTTTGCAAAAATTTCCCCCAAAGTAGTGTTTAGGTGCACTAGAATATCAGTTTTGAAATTTGCAAGTTCCTCTATCAGGTCCTTTACATCAGTGCCATTTGTGCAACTTTTTTTTCTTCTCTGTTTAGTGTGAGAGTAATTCCTGCAAAGATCCATAATTTCCTCATTATTGAGAGTGGTTACATCCTCTTTTCCCATCAAATCCAAAACTTCTCTGGATTCATCTTGCAATCCTCTCAAAAAGATGGTTTTACATAATTATGGTTCTACAAGTCCACATATCCTTTGAACAAACGAGAACCTATCAAGATAATCTTCCAATGTTTCATCATCTTCCTGCTTGATTCTGAATAACTCATCTTTTCTATTCCTTACATGGCAATATTCTTGATATTTATCTAAAAAGACAGTTTCCATTTGATCCCAGGTTCTTATGGAATTTGGCTCTAAGCTCATGAACTAGCACAGTGCTGAATCCTTGAGTGTTGAGGGAAAAACCTTAAGTTTTTGATTGTCATTTATATAATCATAGGTCTGACACACTACCTTGAATTCAAACAAAAATTGATCAGGATCTTCAGATACAACACCTCAAAATTTTGGAAGTACTGAAGGTGAAATGGTCTTCATGGGAGAGTTTTGTGTTGGATTCAGACGAATAGAATATTCAAATGTTCTGGAAGGTTGGAGCATATCCTGATCATCTCCTTCATTATGGACATAGCCATGTTGGCCATCTACATTGCAACCTTCTGCCATAGTTTCCTATTTCCTAGGAGAAGTTAAAGCTTTCCAAATTGTTCTCTCAAGAGGTCCACGACCCTCTATTGATGATGAGTCTGATGAATTGTCTTTCTTAGGATATTTTGATGATGATAAAATTGGTGATTTTTCTATCTCAGAATGTTCTAATGATGGTGAGACTGGTGACTTTTTTATCAATCTTTCAGGTAGTTCAAACACAGGTGATTCGCCCCTTATGCGTGAAGATCTCTTTAATGGAACAATCCAGGGATCCTTTGGGGTAGTTCTAACTTTTTCATCCCTAGACTTATTCATTCATGTTTACTCTTGAATGACATAAATTAAGTCAATGGTTGTTACCTTCCTCAACTGTTGTATTAAGATTTTAACCTAAATTTTCATAGCTTAGTCTGATTACAACTATTGGACTGTTTGTTTTTTTTGGCAACACTATTTCCATGACAACATTCATATATCTAAATTGCATGAATTAAATCTTAATCTAAGTTGCTGAATTGGAAACTAATCATTAACTGCAGAAATGAAGTCCTAATTACAATTGCAGAATGAGACCTCATTATATTGCAAAAATAACAGTTGCAGAATTGAAAGTCTGATATTAATTGCAAACAAGAAATCTAATTACTTTTGTAGTAATGAAAGTCTAATCTTAACATGAAAATGAAAACTATCAAGGTTCTGTAATAGAAGGTTGTCAATCTTCTGTGTAGGATTTGACAACAAAACATAAAATGCAAGAAATTACAGAAAATCAGCAAATTCTAGAAATAATAGTCTAAAATAAAATGAAAGCTTTGCTGAAAGTAAATATTACAACTAAAATATTAAGCACAAGTTTAATCTAAACATAAATAAACTAAGACCACAAATATTGTCAGCTGTTTACAAGCAATTGAAATAACAAGTTCTACAACTCATTCTGTTGTAGCAAAATTAGAATAAAAACCTGCTTGTTAGTCCTCCTCCTATGTCTAGAAGTGGCCAGCCTCTTTGTCCAGAGGAAGGTATAAGTCTCTCTTTCTCTCTAAATATTGATCACACTCATTTACAAGCAATATGAAATAGAACTGGTGTAATTTATTGATTAAAAGACATGATTACAATAATTCTTCTAAAAAACTATTACAGGACTGTAACAGTCAATTTCTACCTATTTTCTACTTCTTCCTTACTTTCTACTTCCTGCTACTACTACTTACTATTACCTCTATATGTTATCCGCTCAACCTGAACGAGAGCAATATTTATAGATGTCCTAAGGTCTGATTACAAACAAAGAATATCTCAAAAGATCTAATCCTACAATGCTGCAACAAATTCTGGTTTTATCCTAGAAGAAGATTAAAACTTGATCTTTCCCTTAATGATGGCTTTGGTTGGCAATGACGACAAAGGTAGATGGAAGATCTTTTCCTTTACTTTTTCCAACCTTTATTTCCCTTTTTTCGGCTTCAGAAATCGGTCAACAAGTAAAAAAGCACACTCTGTTTTCATTTCGAAGATAAGTGGCTTCATTTCGAAGATAATGCAATTCTCATTTCGAAGATCGCTCATTCCAAAGATACTACATTCTCATTTCAAAGATCACTTATTCCGAAGATACTGCATTCTTCATTTCGAAGATCCACTCATTTCGAAGATACTGCATTCTTCATTTGGAAGATCCACTCATTTTGAAGACGTGTTCTCTCATTCCGAAGATATCTGTTCATTCTAAAGATACTTCGTAATGAACAAATGTATGCTTTTCCAGTGATTTCTTCTACATCTCTCAGGTGGGTTATCTCCTAAGATCAAATTCCAATGGTCTTCATCCCTTTCCTCATGTGAATTCCATGCCTTGCTATTTATGGACAGCTGGCTAGAATTTACATGGGAAAGACCAATTTTTGCTACACAACAACAGTTTGCTTGCACTGTTGCCAAATTTAGGTGAAATAAATGCTTGAGACAAATCAAAACATGATTAGTGAAATGCTGCTATTATTCTAAGCATATCCCATTTTAGCAAATCATAGCAAAAAGAACACAAAACTATGCAAAAAGCTATAAAATTAGCATATAATATTTCAAATACATTGATCATGCAAAATGGTTAATATACAGCATATTGAATCAATTTAACTAACATATCAGATAAAACATAAGAGTTTATAGGCAATTTTAGTGTTCAAAACATGTTATGATTAAGGCATTTCCAGGCCTCATCAAGATGGTGATGGAGTAATGGAAGGTGATGATGAAGGAGTTGGACCTTGGCTAGATGTATTTGCTTGGAAGTCTATATGGGTTGATAGCAAGGTCGACTCAAGGATTTTCTATAAGTTGGAAGTCTATAAGTTGTAATATTTGAAGGGCTCAAGGTATACAAAGACATGTACTTGCCCTTTGTAAGTGTACTTCAAACATTGGTGAGCTATGAATGGTACACACTTCATATCTCTAATCCAAGGTCTGTCCAGCAAGATATTACATGCCATTTCACCCTCCAATATGTGAAAAAACATTGGTATGGTCTTCTATCCCACCTGAATAGGTAAGACTATGGTGCCAATCGTTGAGCATATAACATTGTTAAATGCTTGAAGGGTATACGTGGATGCAAAAATATGGGATGATGGAAGCCCTAGATGTTTGAGAGCATTTGTAGTGATGATATTGCTAGAGGAACTGTAGACACCAAAACAATACCAATCTGATTATGTGACTACAAACACTAATCGAGTTGATACAAACAACCCCTAAGGCAACCCCTAGAGGTTAAATAGTGGTCCTAACCACTCTCCCAGTAGTTTTGGAAGGTCAAAGGTCAATTTGGAACCTTTCAGGCACTCTGCTCCATACTCGTTCTACCTAGGGATGATTACAAACTGGTACTCATTCCACCCAGGGATGATTAGCAGTATTCACTCTAGGGTGGGGAGAATAGCAGGTTTGATTAGAAAAAGGTCAAATCTTGACAAATGGTAGCCCAGATCCACCATTTAACTCCTAATTCATTGCATGGGAGTGTGAGTGAGTATTTTGGAGCACTAGAGATAGTTACAGAGGCAGTCATGGAGCCCTTAATTAGGGAGGAATCTTCTCCCCTCCTAGAAAGGCATGATTTCCAAGTGGTGCCTCTGCATGCTCATACACAGAGATCGTAAGGTGTATAAAATGGTGAGTCTTCTCACCCAAAAATATGGATAGAGAAGGAGAATTTTGAGCAATGAAGTGCTACCATTTTACATCCTCACACCTTTTGATTTGTGCCTTTCACATCCTTGATCTCTTTTGGAAGGGAGGTCATTGGGTGATTATTGGAAGTGCAAATCCAGAACCAAAACCAGACATTTGGCAATAACATCCTACCAAATTTTTTAACAACACCCCACAATAGGTTTTGGACCTATCCCAAGTAGATTGGTGCCAAAACTGGGCCCCAAACGACGGGCGTCCTACCCTCGGGCGCCCTTCGCACTGCTGCAGTCCTAATCGCCCCACCCCGGAGTGATTAGAAATATATAGAATATTTCATTTATATTATTTTTGCATATGATTCTATGTTGCTTAGATAGTTTGTCATTCAAATATCACATCATTTTGAGCTATTTTGATCATGTTTTTGTCATTTCCCGCTTTTTCTAACATGTAGGTAGCATTATCAAATTCCTAGCGATAGAGGCTGAATTGGAAAAATATGACCTTCTGGGTCTTTCCAAAATACCCCATTTTACCTAAAACCCAACTTTTTAGGTGATTTGGAGCCTCTTGAATGTGACATTTGGGATAGTGCTTTCTAACATTTTGTTATAGGTCTAATCGTCCCACCCCAGAGCGATTAGAAATACGTGGTGAATTTTTTGACTGTTCCATTTGTAGTACCCTCTTGGTAACGTCCTTATACTTCTATTAAATTCTTAGATCATTATGATGCTATTTATGTATCGTTTTATTTATTTTTTGCATGCACTAATCGTAGGCTTGGGGATTGCATGTTTCATTTTATCTACATATGCTACTAACTGTTTTATGTTTCCTTGAACATAGGATCTTGACATTAGAGGAGCAGAAAGGATTCAAGACTCATCAATGCAAGCGGCGGTGATGTTTGGTCCACCCATTCTACATGTGGGCACGTGAAAGAAGGAATACCATTTGTTGATGTGACAAGAACATATTTGATGCTCCTAGCCCATGAAAAGGGAGGAGACTGATTGTAACTGGGTTCTAAAGCATATTAATAAAAATGGCTATACTCCATATTTGATTTTATACCTTGTTTCAATAGGTTTATGTTTCTCTCATTTCATTCATTTCAGTTCGTAGGATTTAGCGTTAAGTTTAGTTTTGTTTACATCGCATCTTGGCATTTCATTTTTTTTTTGTATTCTTATGCTTTTAGTAGCAATCATAGTGGGACATAGATTCTATTTACTGGGATCACATCAATTCACCACCATCCCCATCCGAGTACTGGCCTTACGGTGAGATGCTTCATTTTACGCCAGGACCATCTCAGGATATCTTCTATATTGAAGAGGAACCCGAAGTTCCTAACGCAGATCTGAATTTAGTGAAAGATATCCACTTGATCTCAACTCCACACAAGTTGGAGGATGGGTCCCATATGTCAGTCAAGGAGACAACTAATGTAGACATCAGCTCTAATCCAATGAATCCATAGATAATCAAGTTGGGGGTAAGCCTATCCCCTGAAGAGCAAGCTGACTACATTGCCCTTCTTAAAGAAAATAAGGAGGCTTTTACATGGTCCTACAAAGAAATTCCTAGGCTAGATCCATAGCTATTCATGTATAATCTAACAATTGATCCAAAAATCAATCCAGTTAAGCAAAAAATACATAAGATGCACCCAACAATGGCTTTAATGGTCAAATATGAATTACAAAAGCTGTTGGACGCACAGTTTGTTATTTGTGTGGATTACCCACCATGGCTGTCCAACATGGTGCCCATCAAAAATCCCAATGGGAGGATTCGCATATGCACTAATTTTTGAGATCTAAACAAAGCAATTCCTAAGGATAATTTCCCCTTGCCTAGCATCGATTCATTGGTAGATTCTACAACGGGCCACACAATGCTTTCCCTCATGGATGATTTCTTGGGATACAATCAAATTCGTATCAATCTTGAGGACCAACTTAAAATGGCATTCACAATGCCTTGGGGGAAATTTTGTTATACAGTCATGCCCTTTGGCCTTAAAAATGCTGGTGCCACCTACCAACGTGCCATGACATACATCTTCCATGATCACATGCATAAAACTTTGGAAGATTACATGGATGATTTGTTGGCCAAATCTCTTTTGCACCAAGATCACCTCGATGACCTAAGCAAGATCCTCGATCACCTCCTTAAGCATAAAGTTAGACTAAATCCCAATAAGTGTGTATTTGGCGTCACATCTGGAAAACTCTTGGGTTTCATAGTCTCAAAGCGAGGCATCGAGGTGGATCCAAAAAAAGTCAAGGCAATCCTTGAAATGCTTCCCCCAACTACCATCAAGAAGCTCAGAATCCTATAGGGAAAGGTCACATCAATCAAGCGCTTCATAGCGCAGCTATCTGACAAGTACCGACCCATGAATAAATTATTGCACAAGGGGGTAGCATTTCACTAGGATGACGAGTGCCAATTAGCATTTGATGATATTAAACAATACTTGGCTTCATCGCCAGTATTGGCACCACCTAGACCAGGAGTGTCATTCTATTTATACATCTCAGCTACTAAGCTGGCACTGGGCACCATGCTAGCCCACAAAAATGAACTACACAAAGAACAGGCTACTTACTATCTTAGCTGCACCCTAGTCAGTTATGAACTTAACTATGCATACGTTGAGAAGCTTCGCTTGCTATTGGTGTTTGCTACCAAGAAACTATGCCATTACATGCTGAGGAACACGACGTATGTTGTGTCTAAGGAGAATCCATTGCAATACATGATGAGTCATACTTATCATAGTAGCCACACGATGAAATGGATCATGTTGTTGACGGAGTTTGACATCGAGTTCATTGGAAAAAAATCCATCAAAGGTCAAGTCATCACCGATCAAATAGCAAAGGCTCCTCTCGAAGATGATCAATCTCTCACTATAGAGCTACTCGATGATGGGGTCTTCCATGTCTCAAAATTGCCAGATTCTAATGAGCCTGAATCACAGGCTGACATAACCCTATTTTTTGATGGTTCCAAATGTGAGCAAGGGGGTGGCATGGAAATTGTATTCTTCATATCATAAAGGGATCCAATGCCTCTATCATTTAAATTAGATTTCTCATGCACCAACAACAATGTAGAATACAAAGCCTTGCTCATAGGTCTTCAGAAATCCATCACCATGAATATCAAACGCTTGAACATATTTGGTAATTCACTGTTAATTGTCAACCAAGTCAAAGGGGTATTCCAATATAAATGCCCAATTCTATAGGCCTACAAAGCCCTTGTGGATAAATTCTTGGCAAAGCTTGAATGGTACGACATCGAGGACCTCCCTCGGTCATCGAATTGTTTTGTGGACACTATGGCCTCCCTGGAGTCACTAATCCCATAAGACATTTCTGGTGATATGACCTTTCAAGTCAAAACACTATCACAATCCATGATGGAGCATGTAAGATCTGACTTAATGCCAAGAATCCACCTGATCTAGATTGAACCATCCCCAAACAAGTTCTCTCGAATCCATGATTATTTGAATCATGCCAACTGGAGGTCCTTGTTCTCCCATACTCCCCTTAATAGAAACACAATGCTATTATTACAATTTCTTTCCCACTTAGATTTTTTTAGCGATGAAATTCAAGAGGCATTGGTTGTTCATACTATCGAGGTTTTCGATAAGTAGGATTGGTATACACCCATATGAGATTACCTCAAGCTAGGTAACCTCCCACTTATATTGACGTATGCCGTGAAAAGATCATTTAAATAGAAAGTGGCTAAAAATGTCTTGTTAGGAGACATTTTGTATCGTCACAGCTACGAAGGAATCCTCCTTCATTGCTTGGACCATCAGGAGTCCACTTGGGTGATCACCCAATCGCAATATGGTTCATGCAGTTGCCACTTCAGTGGTATGGCCATCGCAAAGCACATTCTCTGTATGGGCTATTATTGGTCATCTTTAGAATGAGATTTTTGTGCATATGTAAGGAAGTGCGTGAAGTGTCAACACCATGCCAATTTGACACATGTACCTTCTTAGGCCTTGCAACCAATCCAATCGGCTTGGCCATTTTTGCAATGGGGCTTTGATCTAATAGGAAAGATCTCCCCTACATCATCAGGTCATCACATGTTCATCATAACGGCCATAGAGTCCTTCACCAAGTGGGTGGAAGCAATTTCGCTTACCTCTACGACTAGACCCCACATTATGGATTTCATTTTACATAACATCATATGTCATTTTGGTATTCCATCCAAGATCATTTTGGATAATGGGACGTCATTTAAGAACAAAGACGTGCATGCTTTAACCATAAAGTATAAAATTTAGCATAGTTTTTTGACACCCTATTATCCACAGGCAAATGGGCAAGCAGAGGCGTCAAACAAAATGCTAGTCACCATCCTCAAAAATATATTCACAGATAGTCATAAGGATTGGTACATTCAAATCCCACTTGCTCTATGGGCTTATCGCACTAGCATCCGGATGCCCACTGGGGCAACTCTATTTTCGCTGGTGTATGGCTCTAAGGCAGTCATGCCTCTAGAGTTGGAAATACCTTCCCTGTGCATATCAATGCAAGAGTTCATCGATTATGACACTGCATAGTAGGCTCAATTAGACCAACTTACATTGCTCGATGAACGACGCATCAATGCTCTCGAGCATTTGTGCATCTATCAAGAGCGACTTAAGAAAGCATACAACATGAAGGTTCACCTGAGGGACTTTCAGGTTGGTGACTTGGTCTTAAAAGAGAACCAACATAATTCTAATTTTCCGCCCCATATAAGGGACAAGTTCATGGAAAAATGGTTAGGTCCTTATGTGATTAATAGTAAAATAGGACTTGGAACATACCAGCTCGCCTCTCTTGATGGAATCAAGGAACTAGAACCCTTGAACATCAGTCATTTGAGGCCATTCCATATCTAAGAGATCCATAGCCCAAACCAAAAGCCCCAAGGATTCCCACAATCGCTTGGTCAACCCCTAAAATCTCCAAGGATTCCCACAATCACTTGGTCAACCTCTATACACCCCAAAGGTGCCCGCAAGCCCTTTGGTCAAACCAAATGCCCCAAAGGTACCCATCATCCCTTTGGTCAAACCAAAAGCCCTAAGGATTCTCATAATCACTTGGTCACCCAAAAACTCCCCAAAGGTGCCCACAAACCCTTTGGTCAAACCAAACACCCCAAAGGTACCCATCATCCCTTTGGTCAAACAAAAAGCTCCAAGGGCTCCCGCAATCGCTTGGTCAAAAATAAGAAAATTCAAAAAATATTAAAATCATCAAAAATAACAAAAATTTGCATCTCATTTCCATGCATACTCAAAATCATCACAACAATAAAGAACTCTTTTTTTGCATCTCATATTCATACTCACAAAAATCAATCCATCGAAAACACAAAAATAATAGCTGCATTAAGCATCACATCCATATATTGCATATTTTTTGGTCATACAGGTCAAAAGCACCATAGACTGTAATTACTTGACAAATCCATCATTTTACACATTTCTCCACTCTATAAACAAGTCCATCAAAAATAAACGCCATTCACATCTTTTTTGCCCTATCATAGTTAGTTGTCTTCTAATGTATCTAGAGTTGTCGTCATTTAGTTGTATTTAGCTTTCTAGCCAAATATTGTACAAAGTCAGACATATTTTACAAAGGTAGAGTTCTACTTGGATCACACCTTGTTACATAGCATCCCAACACAAGTTAAAACACATAAAAAATTCCCAAGTTGTGTAAACAAAAGATGAAATCTGCAAAGCAATCCAGGATACCATCTAGTGAAAAGGTTATCTTGCTCATCCCCCTATGCGAATGACCCTAAAAATGTTGAGATTTGGAAAAAGGACAAGCCTCTTCCCTACCCAATTCCCCAAGAATCCCAAGTTCTCAAAAAGTGGCAAAACATCCAAAATTTGCAACAGTCAATACTACAAAGTTTGACATCAAATCCCACAAAGTGCATATGTCAAATAGCATAAGAAATAGTGATTCTAATCACTCAAAATTCAAATCCCTTGCTCAAAAGAAACAACAAAAAAAAAATAGTGATTTTTATCACTATATAAGAGCAAGTATCCCAATACAATTGAAGAAAAGAGGGGAGTTGAACTTGAATCCCTGGAAATCTTAGCATTCAGAAGGTCATGAGGTAAACCTCAGTATCAGTTTGGTGGATAACCTATCGATCACTGGTGGAAAACCTCCCACATGATGATATATTTGTCAGATTAACTTGTGTACAGATCAATGTTTGCATGTGGATGAGCTAGCTTATGATATCCTAGATAGCACCATAGATTAATCTGACTAAATACAACAAAGGAGTTAGTGGAGCTAATTAGGTGATCCTCATTACAGGTTTGGTTAACAACCTATCTGGCACTGACAGTATCCTAACAAATACCACATAAACAAACTCAATTGCACACACAGGGATGTGAAATCACTTGGGTAAAGACAAGTCAAATTCATACCTTGTTCAAAAGTCTTGTAAGATAAAAGTACAGTCTTGGCTAGTTAGTTAAAACATTTAAGTCTTATAAAACCTTAACTACATTCTACACCAACTGTGATATTGTTCATCCTTCCATCGCCATTAGAAATTACAAAAAGCAACATGTATACATGAAAAGTCATCTAAACAGTCTATGGTGCCATCGCCAAAAATCACAAATTCAATTCATCCATTCCATTTGCATATCATATAAATTAGAAACATTAGCATTCATCGCAACATATCCATACATAATATAAATTAACATGCATCCATCAAACACTACTCACTGTACATAAAATCAAATCACAACACGTGTATAACCAAAGAAAGTCATATGTATATATATATATATATCATAAAAAATGCTCGTAGGCTACAATAAACTGGTCCTCTAATCTTGCAAAAAGGCAAAAGCTCAAAAACCCCCAAGCTAGGGCATCGACCACCATGATCACACAGGATCAATGTGACGAGAACTACCCCCCATGGTGTGGGTCATATGGGACCCCTGAGGGTGGCTCCTGCTAGCCCCCACATCATGCCTACTAGCGCCTTCCTCATCCAGTTGCCTACATCGAGAGCATGCTTACTACTTAGTATCGTTCCCTCTTGTGTGGCACAAAGATCTGCATCCACTAACCTTAAGGATCCACCCATCGAGGCGGATAATCTTTGCCTCTAGCTCAAACCAATGCCAAAGCAAATCCATCTCCCACTGATGAAATGTCACCAAGTTCTCATTGTGCTGTGCCAATGTGTTCTCCCTCTCTGCCAGCTATGTTCGTAGGAGATCCATCTCTCATGCAACATCTATATCCCAATCCCACCAATGGTACATAGCCAATGCATTCTCCCTCTCTGCTAGTTGCATCCATAGGAGATCCCTCTCCTACAGTGCATCCTCGAGCTCCTCATACCGTATCTAGAGTAGCCCCTCCAATCATGCTATCTCAGCATGCAACACTACCTTCGTATCCTCTGGGACTGATCGAGGCATCGACATCTTCGAAACAGTAGCCTGCTTTGGCTCCCACTACTCTAGGATGTCCTGCATCTTCGGCTGCTCTGGAACCCCAAAATCCTCACCCACCTCATCAACCTCCACCATGTATGCATCATCCAACAGAGCTCCCCAACCATCTCCTGGTGCCTCTGCACCCTCCTCGCCTATTGTTGTTGCCTCTGAACCCCCTAGAGGCCCCTTTCCTTGCCACTACCACAACGTCCACCACTGATCGTACTCAAAAATAACCCTGACATTGTCCACATCTGGGATGTCAATCACTACATTTGACTCCTCACCCAGTCGCTCAATGATCAGCCAGGTTAGATTCCTCTTGTCGCCCTGATGCTGATAGATCAAGGGCTCCCTAGGAAATCCCTGGTGCACCCCAAACTATCAATTCACCTGGACGTATGAGAAGTACTCCACCAACCTAAAGACCATGTCCAACAGGTTATATGGGAACCTCACACTCGAAGAGTCGGGTAGCAACATGTTGGAAATGAGGCTCATCAGTAAGGCATACCTCACTCCCAACATGCCCCTCTCTAGCCACCATCGTACCAAAATTTTTCCAATCTGGCAGTCGCTCTCTACCCTCTCCACTAGGCTGTCCACACCCAACTCCTCCCCATACCCGAAGCATCGCGTCAGTACAACTGTCTGTTGATCACGTGGTGTCGTCTTGATCGATAGCCCATCTATCAAAATCTACAGAATTTGATAGATGTCCTCCAGAGTCACTGTCATCTTCCCTATTGGAAGATGGAAGGTATTGGTACAGGGTTCCCATAGGTTGATCAGCGTGGTCAGGTATGCCCGATCCCCCACCATCAGCTCTAGTCATGTCACATGCTTGAGCCCAAGGGCGTCAAGCCATTCCCAATCTTCCAAAGTCAACCCCCCCGAGCCTCAGAGAACACTATCGGCTGACGGTACCGGCTCTTAACCACCTGTGAAACAAAACAACATTAAAAACATGATACACTGTACAAAAATAACATGAATATACAACAATGCATAAAAAAATGTACAGCTAAAAAAAAGATAAATCACAAACAACAACAAATTCAAAAAAAAACATTTGTCAGTACCTAGGCTTTTAACTCTACGTTAAAACTGATAAATAAAAACAAAAAAATTCAAAAAATAGTTTGTCAGTGCCTAGGGTTTTTAACTCTACGTTTAAACTGATAAATAAAAACAACAACAAATAAAAAAAAAAAACATTTGTCAATGCCTAGGGTTTTTAACTCTACATTTAAACTGATAAATAAAAATAACAATAAATTCAAAAATAGTTTGTCAGTGCCTAGGGTTTTTAACTCTATATTTAAACTGATAAATAAAAACAACAAATTCAAAATTAGTTTTTCAGTTCCTAGGGTTTTTAACTCTACGTTTAAACTGATAAATAAAAACAACAACAAATTCAAAAACATTTGTCAGTCTTAGGGTTTTTAACTCTATAGTTCAACTGATAAATAAACACAAAAATAGTTTCAAATTAAAAAACAAAAAAATGTTTGTCAGTACCTAGGGTTTTTAACTCTACATTTAAACTGATAAATAAAAACAACAACACATTCAAAAACATTTGTCAGTCTTAGGGTTTTTAACTCTATAGTTCAACTGATAAATAAACACAAAACAGTTTCAAATTAAAAAACAAAAAATTGTGTCAGTACCTAGGGTTTTTAACTCTACGTTTAAATTGATAAATAAAAACAACAACAAATTCAAAAATAGTTTGTCAGTACCTAGGGTTTTTAACTCTATGTTTAAACTGATAAATAAAAACAAAAAAATAATCAAAAACATAATAACAGTTTTTCGTTAACCTCAGGTTTATAACTGAAGTTCACAAATGAAAACTCCGAATAAAAACAATTTTTCTAAAGCTAGGTTTTTTCTTTAAGTTTACCCTAGGGTTTTAGTTTTAAAACAATAAAAAAAATGCATTTAAATCTACAGTTTTTTAAACAAAAATACAAAAATTTAAATTAAAACAATTTTTCTAAGCTAGGGTTTTGCTCTCAATTTACCCTAGGGTTTTAGTTTTAAAACAATAAAAACATCGCATTTAAACCTAGGTTTTCTCATAAATTTAACAAAAATACACACAAAAAAATAAAAAATATTTCTTTTTAGCCTAGGGTTTTACCTTAGTTTAAACAGAAAAACAAATGGCAAAATAAATTATAATTTTTTTAACTATAAAACAAAACACAAGCTAACTAAGCGAAGAGAAGCACTTACCGGTCTCGCTTCAGCTCCGCCGCTCGATCCGGTTCATGAACTCATGGTGTCGGGAAAAATTTGATAACGCTTCGCTTCACAGACTCGACCTCCTCCTCCTCAGAGCTCCAAATCACCAGAAAAATCGAATGCAAATGAGCCCAAACCCTAGTTTTGGCCCTTAAATAGGCTTTTAGGCCTATAATCGTTCCACCTTGGGATGATCACTATAGTTAGCACTCATCCCACCATAGGAAGATTACCAAAATGGTATTCATCCTACCCAAGGATGATTACAGAGCAAAAATTGCAAAAACAACAAAAACCGCACCAAAATGCACAAAAACAAGCAATAAAATTCTCCAATAAGAGTGCTTTTGCACTTGACATTTCGACTATGCAAAATAGATGTCGGGCTCACAAATCCTAACTATCCTATTCCCTAAGAAGGCTACCATAGCCAGAACGCTCCATGGGAGGACGGATTATCGAGAATTTCATCCCCAAACGATGTCCCAAAAAGGGTCCAAACCCATCCAAAAATAGCAATAACATTACCAAACAAGGCGCCTTTGTGCCTCTGCTCCTTGGCATGCAAAATAGATGTCGGGGTCACAAATCCTCACTATCCTACTACCTAAGAAGGCTACCATATCCGGATCGCTCCACGGGAGGATGGATTGTCAAGAATTTCATCCCCAATCGATGTCCCAAAAAGGGTTAACACCCACCCCAAAATAGGTCAAAATGTTGGGAAACTACTCAAGCGTTCAATGGAAAACAAATGAAGGCACCCTTACAATAGTCATATTGGGTCAAGCGACTCGTCGCTTTTCTCATGCCGATCATTCCCTCATCGATTGGTTGCTTGAGGGGGTAGTCACACTTAGTCACCAATCAACAAATACACACCCAATTAAGGAAATGACATGCATTCAAAGAATCACTGACAAAGATAATCACGCCCCTGCTTGAGGAAAAAAAAAGCAATAATGAAAAGCTGATCAAAAACTTGGAATTCATGAATCATGAACTCAAGGTTCCCACAGATAAAAGGTTGCGCCCTTTTCCTATTCATGACTGATCAATGTCCAAGCTCAAGTAACACCTCACCAAAAAAAGTTTAACACTTGAATTGAGTTCCTTAGCTCGTTAGAAGCAAGGATTCAAGAATGTGCGCCCTGTCCATACTTGAGGCATCAAAAGTTGGTTAGGTTATTAAGAAAACCCTAATAATTAGTGCTTTGGTTACCTATTTTTGCTCAGCACTGCGCCACACATAGTGCTTCCCAAAAAGGGGCATCTATAGACACCAAAACAACACCAATCTGATTATGTGACTACAAAAACTAATCGAGTTGACACACACAGCCCCCGGGGCAGCCTCTAGAGGTTAAATAGTGCTCCTAACCACTATCCCAGTATTTTTATAAGGTCAGAGGTCAATTTGGCACCTTTTAGACACTCTGCTCCATACTCGTTCCACCCAGGGACGATTACAAACTGGCACTCGTTCCACCTAGGGACGATTAGTAGTATTCGCTCAAGGGTGGAGCGAATAGCAGGTTTGACTGGCAAAAGGTCAAATCTCGACAAATGGTAGCCTAGATCCACAATTTAACTCCTACTTCATTGCATGGGAGTGTGAGTGAGCATTTTGGAGCACTAGAGGCAGTTACAGAGGCAGTCATGGAGCCCTTAATCAGGGAGTAATCTTCTCCCCTCCTGGAAAGGCATGATTGCCAAGTGGCGCCTCTGCATGCTCATACATAGAGACCGTAAGGTCTATAAAATGGTGAGTCTTCTCACCCAAAAATATGGACAGAGAAGGAGAATTTTGAGCAATGAAGTGCTACCATTTTACATCCTCACACATTTTGATTTGTGCCTTTCACATCCTTGATCTCTTTTGGAAGGGAGGTCATTGGGTGATTATTGGAAGCGCAAATCCAAAACCAAAACCTGAAATTTGGCCATAACATCCTACCAAATTTTTTGACAACACCCCATAAGAGGTTTTGGACCCATCCCAAGTGGATTGGTGCCAAAACCAGGCCCCAAACGGTGGGCGTCCTGCCCCCGGGTGCCCCCCGCACTGCTGCAGTCCTAATCGCCCCACCCTAGAGCGATTAGAAATCTATAGCAGATTTACTTTATGTTATTTTTGCATCTGATTCTATATTTATTAGATAGGTTGTCATTCAAATATCACATCATTTTGAGCTGTTTTGATCATGTTTTTGTCATTTCCCACTTTTGCTAACATGTAGGTAGCATCATCAAATTCTTGGTGATAGAGGTCGAATTGGAAAAATCTGACCTTCTGGGTCTTTCCAAAATACCCCATTTTACCTAATCCCAAAATTTTCATGTGATTTGGAGCCTCTTGGATGTGACATTTGGGACAGTGCTTTATGATATTTTGTTGCAGGTCTAATCGTCCCACCCTGAAGCGATTAGAAATCCATGGCGAATTTTTTGATTGTTCCATTTGCAGTGCCATCCTAGTAATGTCCTCATGATTTTTTTAAATTTTTAGATCATTCTTAAGTTATTTAGGTATCATTTTATTTATTTTTCGCATGCACTAATCATAGGCTTGGGGATTACATGTTTCATTTTATCTACAGGTGATACTAACTATTTTCTATTTCCTTGAATGTAGGATCTCAACATTAGAGGAGTAGCAAGGAGTCAAGAATCATCAATGCAAGAGGTAGTGACGTTTGGTCAGCCCATTCTACATGTGGGCACGCAGAAGAAGGAATACCATCTGTTGATGTGACAAGAACATATTTGATGCTCCTAGCCCCTAAAAATGGAGGAGACGGATTGTAACTGGGTTCTAAAGCATATTAATAAAAATGGATGTACTTCATATTCACTTTTAGACCTTGTTTCAATGTGTTTATGTTTCTCTCCTTTCATGCATTTCAGTTTGTAGGATTTAGCGTTAAGTTTAGTTTCGTTTACATCGCATATTGGCATTTCATTTTTGTTTTCATATCCTCGTGCTTTCAGGAACCAATATCAATTAGAACTCTCTTGTAAGGTGTTTTGTTTACACATGCAATTATGTGTAGGGTAGGATCCAGCATGTCATTTGGTACTGGCTTGAGTTCATGCTATTGAAAGGTTATTACTGGTTTTGTGCATTGTTGAACATGCCCCACATGAAATATTATTACTGGTACTGGCTTGAGTTCATGCTATTGAAAGGTTATTACTGGTTTTGTGCATTGTTGAACATTGAACAAAATTGTTAATGGAGTTAGAATTTTAAGGCTAAAATTAAATTGACTTGAGGATCTCCATGAAATATTCTCGATGAGATGGAGACTATTGAATAAGATCATAGATAGAGAGCCCAGCCAATGTTATTTGCAAGATTTGATCAAGATTACTCTTTATTGTGACCACTAAACAAGGTGTAAGGTTCTGCACTAGAGGTGGCAGAGGCTATGATGCTAAAGGAATATCATTTGAAGTCATAGGTGGTGTGACTTGACTTGGGTAGCACTTATTCCTTGTCATGATGCTGACCATTCTAATTAACCCTTGTTTATGGGGTACTAGACAGACCTTGTTCACCTATTTTGCTAGCTTGGCTTGCTCCTAATGAGTAGGCAATGAGTGTTTATAAATACCCATATGTTGATTGTTTGGTGCAATAGGGTTATCAACCTAAAGATCATTCATATCAATCATGTCATATACTAGGTGTTTTAACCTGTAGCACATCTACATGTCATGCCCATTCTACGTATGGTACTTGTATTATAGGTCTTCATGATATCCTAGGGGCTTTGGTCCATTTGGATCTTTAGGTAATTTTTTAGGTAGATTAATTGCCTTTGTTGCACAGAGACACTCAAATAAAGAAACAATAGACTCAAAAATGGGCATAAATTATCGCTTAGGGTGATGTTGCTGATTTAGCCCTTGATTAATTTAATTTTTTTGTATTAGTTTCTAGGTGTGGCTTGAAAATTGGGCTTCTAAGGTAGTTTTGGTTGCACAAGCCTTGGAATACTGATAGAAACTTGGTTGACTATTGTTGGATTTGTTTGCACTGGATTGTTCTTGGTGTTCTTAGTCCATTCCTTCTTGTAGGGTTTGGCAATTTACCCCTATTGAATTTTAATGTCTTAGATTATCCTAGTCTATGCTAGAGCATCTTCAAGAGTTGGGTACTATTGGAGTTGCAACAACAATGAAATTGGCTTCAGGCAGATCTTATCAAACATGCAATTCAAATTAGACATGGGAGTAATTATGGTATCTTAGAAATAAGCATTCACTACCTATTGTCATAGTCCATGATTGACTCATCATCATATTATTTTAACTTTGTGAGGTTATTTAACGTTACATTTCTCTTAGTGTTAAAGGTGAAGTGCTCCAAGAATGCATCTACGAATTGTTCAAAGTTGTAGACGTACTTTGGGAGTTTATTGTACCACTCTATGGCACGTCTACAGAGGGTAAGAAAAAATATTCTAAATAGTAAGACATCATTATCATGGATACATATGCAATGGTTCAAAAATATGGTGACATGCTCCTGCGCATCTTCCTCTCCTTTAAATTTATCCATATTGGGCATTTTGAAATGCTCTAAATAGGGAGAGGAAGGTATTTATGGGTGAAGAAGTTTACTATGAAGCTGGCGTAAAGTAGGTTTCTAAGGCCTAGACCCTGAGGTCTTATTCTCTATCGATTTCTATGCGTTCTAGCAATGATTTTTATTCATCAGAGGATTTGATCTCCTCTTCTTTGCTTCGACCCTACGAGGGAGGGTGAGGAATATCAAGCCTATTGCATGGTGGTTGGATGTCATCCACCCTTCCTCCATAAGGTACTTTATGATATTTTTCTTCTAGTTCAAGCTTAGTGTATGCCCCATAAGGTGTCTCTTGAACTAGCCTAGAAGGAGGGATAAGTGCCTATGGATGGCAATCTATGTTTGGCTTGGGAGGCAAGTCTCGATCATGCCTAGGAGGTCAAGGAGGCAAAATTTGGTTAAGCTTTGGAGGCCCATATTGATTAAAAGTAGGTTTCCTTTGATGAACCCCCTATCTAAGGGTACTTGGGGTAGGGACCCTATCATGTAAGATCTTTTGAAATAGATCATTGGCTTGTTGTTCAATTATTTTCTTTTCTAATTGAATTTTGCGGTCCAAGCATTATTTATCCTATCAAAGCTAATTGAATTGCACTTGGTGGTCAAGATATCCCTTGACTACTTGATTTATATGTTCTACCATATGGGGCCTATGAGGCATAGTAGTATCACCATAGGTCCTATCTTGTTCAATATGGTCTAAAATATTGACTACAAGATTTCTCGATCAAGCAAAGTCGTGTTCACTTGAGGTTTAGTCCTAGATAAGAATTCTTTGTACTCAATTGGTGTAGAGGCACATCATGCTTGCATAGCATAATGGACCTGAGGATAATAAAATATTTCCCCATGTCTTCATTTATGAGAAAGGAAAGTGCTAAATTTGCTTGCCTTGAGTGATGAGTATCATACTTATCTTGGTACTTAGGTTGTTGTAACCTTTTAGGGTAGTTTAAGGATGTAGTTTGATCATTTAACTCTATCTAGTGTGTATAATATTGATATTACCCATAGGAGGACATGGTAGATCTATCAAGCACGTGAATGTGTGGTATTGCTCTAAATTTTAGCACCTTAATGCACAATTTATTTTATTTAAATAAGGCATGTGAAGCATCCGAATATGGGAGGTATGTTCCTTGATTATGACCAAAACTTGTAGGGGTGCCCTGCATAGGGGTCCCTTGTAGGTGAAGTTATTGACTAGCTATTCTAAGACTTGTGCAAGTAGGAGGCTACCAAGGAGGTATGAACATGTCCTTAGGACTAAATAAGATATGATTTGTGTCTCCTTGTCTACTCTCTGTAGCATCTACCCTTGAATGGGCTTGGCTGAAGGTGCACACCATAGGTACTTCCTACCAAATTCTACATGATTATCTCTTTTACAAATTTTAATGATGCAACAAACAAGAATGTAAACACTAAGACAAGTGTTATCTCTTTTAAAGATTTATGTGTGTTTCCTAAAACTATTTTGTGTATTTTGATTTATTGTTTGCAAGGAGAACTTGTGTCATATTTTTTGCTTTTGTTGGATGATATTCTTATGTTAAAGAATTTTCACCTGTATACTCATAGCTTGACAATTGACAATGAAAGTTTAGTCACATGTACCAACTAAATTATGGAGATGAAACACATACCCTATCAGGGAGCATAGGTCCTACTAGTCCTCACCCATATTGACCATGGGTAGTGATACATGCTTTGAGGAGGAATGCATGCTATTTTCCATGGCTAAGACAGTTCTTGGAGTTGGCCTTGGCCAATAAAATAAGGTTCGTATCAATCATGCAGGCCAACGAATAGAGATGAAGCCCACCATCGTTGGTCTCTATTAGTGGTTGGGGATGAAGTCCAACTCACTAATGTTAAAATGTGATGTGGTGTGTGTGGTTCATTTTATACTTAAATAAAGTAAAACAATAGAGCACTCAATGAGCTTTCACTAAATGCAAAAATTGATGTTTCACTTTTACAAGTATTAAATAGAAATTTAACCTACAAGAAGCATGCCCTAAATGGCAACCTACTTATTAGGTAGGTCACAAGAAATAAAACCACACAGATGCATTCCTAATAGATTATTTTTCTATTTTCTTATTTTTTTTATTTTTCTTGTGATTAAAGAAAAGTGAAATCTACATTTTAAGCAATTAAAAGGAGCAAGAAAAACCAAATTTAAGCTTTTTTAAACAATAAAAATGTAAATTAAAGGTGCAGTTACTTACCTTGAAAGCCTAAGATGTTGTTTTTGGAATTTTGAGTTGCAAACCCTCTATTTTTATGGCCATACTAGGGTGGTATGGCTAAAAATTTGAGGGTCATCCCTGGGTGGGACGACTACTGTGGCTGTCCCTAGGTATTCCAATTAGGAAATCAGGGGTCGTTTCAAGCTAGAGTGGCCAAAAATTGCAACATTTCAAAGATAAAAATATTGTCAAAACTTGCAAAAATGAAATGAGACAGTGGTCTCATCATGATCACCACTGTACAACAGAAAAAATGGTGCACCTAGCAAAGGGAAATGAAATGCATCTATTGCTATGTTGATTTAAGCACTACAAAAGCGATATTTTAAGCAAGCATAAGAGACAAATAAGTGAAAGAAATGGGTGGTTCTCCTTGTATTATTGTATTTTCCAAATATGCAGTTACAAAACATCCCCTTGAGGGCTCTCAATTGATACAACTCATTACAATGTTCGAAGGATCAAATCCTTTCAAAAAGTTAAGGCATGCTTTCAATGTCTTCCTCGCACTCATGATTGAAGAGCAGGATTTCGATGCCACCGTGATGTTCTATCAATGTTATAACTTGCTACTTCTTCCTCATGCATTGTGATACTTGGATCTACATACAAAGAAATCAGATTTTGTTAATAGCATGTATGGATTGAAATGCAATCAAAGATATGTATGCAATAATTAGCTTGAAAGAGGAAATGTATAATAGATGATTCAAAACTATTCCAAATGCTACCAAAACTTAGGATCATGCATATAATATATTTTGGAAGTGATATAATCAAGAATAAAAAGGAAATTACACATAGATTTATGGTTGTCTTGGAGTGTACCATTTAGGACTATAAAACAACTCAAAATTACACCAAAACTTAACAGAAGGTATATAATCTATTCTAGAATTGATCTATGTAAAACTAAAAAATAATTTGTGCTCAAATTCATGGTCATACCTGGATGAGCCATTTAGGACTATCACAAGTTGGAGGCCATACTCGGGTGGGATGATCACCAAATCATGTGGTTTTTGCCATCAATTCCTTTAGGATTTGGTCTAAATTACTCCTAGGGATGTTTTCATCAAATTTTGGATCTGATTCACTTGAATTGATCGATTTTGTAAATGGATTGCATGTTTTGGAATCACTTGAAAACCTCCTTCACTCAATGGAGATCTCAAGGTAAAACATGCAACAGATTGGGGATAAGTCTTGGTAGCATTTCATTACAAAATATTGCAAAGACTCCTCCTTGAAATTGGGTGGAATGACTCCACTTTATAGCTCAAGTGAGCATATGGTCAAATGGTCATGTGAGGCCATGCGAGGCAGGTGCTACCATTTATCCAAACCTTTCCATGCATTGGAAGGGAAGGAATATCCTTTTTTGGCCTCAAATTTACAACTTGACATGAGAGTTATGCACACTTATACTGGCATGCTTCAATGGGTGAGGTAAGTGGTAGAATATTAATGTCATTTGTCTCACATTTGGCTTTTTAAGGGTCCAAGGCCATGGTCATCCCACCTAGGAATGGTTGTTGGTGGCCATCCATGGGTGGTATGGCCATGAACTGTGGCCATCCTAGGGTGGGATGACCATGCCTAATGGCCCAAAAATTCCTAAAAGTAGGGTAGAACATCTAAAAAATGGCTAGGACCACTATTTAACCTCTGAGGGTTGCCCAAGGGATTGTATGGTGCCGATTAGAATGTGTCTTGGCAGTCTAACGGATTGACATGACTTTAGTGTCTATAATTACATCATTTGGGTCATGTAAATGTACCACCCTTAATAAATAATTAGAGTAGTAGATTATTTTAGGGGGTAGTTAGCTAGTTACTTTAAGTAATATAATAAATGCACAAGTGTCTATGTGTAAGTTGTAAATGTGCAAGGTATCCCCTTGTATAGCTAGGTAGAGTGTTGGTCAAGCAATCCATATTTCTATATAAAGGGCCTCATAGTGAGTTATTATATATCACTGTATGTAGTACTAGGCATGCTATGTGGATCACCATATATATTGGTGATGGGGTACATTGTAGTTCTTTAGTATCAGGTCTGGAGTATTCATTTTTCCCATATTGTATTGTATCATTTTTGTCACTTTACGTTAATAGCATATTTTAGCATCTTACATTTTTGTATATTTTACATCCTATGATTGCATTCTCCCTTGGCATATACCATCAAAATCTAACAGTGGTATCAGATCCATGGTAGATCAATAGGAATAGGGAGAGCCACAAAATATCACTTGGAATAGGAAAGTCACAAGAGAGATAGAGGAAAAGCAAATTTTAGTTCTAAAATTTTTGAGATTGCATTTGTCTAGAGTTTTTCCATAGGGTTATAGAAAACTCATGAAGACTAGGACTTAGTATGCGTTCCACTAGATTAACAAATCAACTAGTGAATATTCATCATTGACAAGATTTATAATCATCTTACTAATATCTTATTGCAAAAAATGAAACTAAAGGAAGCCCTATTATAGACCTGCACATTGCATAAGAAAAAGCCATAGAAGCCTTATTGCAAAAGAAAAAGCCACAAAAGCCTAATTGTAGAAGAAAATACCATAGAATCCTTATTGTAGAAGAAAATGCCACATAAGCCTTATTGCATAAGTAAAGGACACAAAAGCCTTATTACAAAAGATAATGCCATAGAAACCTTGAACTTGAAGACGAATCCAAAGAAGAATTTGTGAGAGATAGGATATTGGTGATCTCATTTGCTGATTGAAGACTTCCTCTAGAAGAATCTAAAGAGACCCATCAAAGGTCTCATTGAAGAACTTCCATTCTTGGAAGAGATAGAGAAGGACTATCAAAATTCCTATTCTAGATATTTGTGAATAATATCTCATTTCAACACTTCCATAGTTTAAGGTTGAAGGAAATATCTCATCAAGAAGACCAGATAAGCTACAAGACTAAATACCTTAAAGAGGTCTCAAGGAGAAACAAGGAGACGGATTGGAGAGCCTCATTACAGAAATTGGAGAAGCCATCAAATAAGTTCCTAGGAGAACTCATTGGAGAAATTCACTACAAAAGATAGTGAAAGAATTGGGACAAATGTTGCCATCCAAAAATAAGCCCAAAGAAGAAATATATGGTAAATACTTTGTCAAATTTCAAAGAGAAGATTCATGAAGACCTCAAGATCTTCAGATTCTTGAGACGAAAGCCTTGTTTAAATTTAGAACTTAGATAGAAGAAACCTACCAAATCGAAGAAGATTTGGATATTACCCTTCATAGCTAAGAAGGCATATTTTAGTAAATATATTGATTTCTAAAGAAAAACAATCAATATAGCATTACTATATACAAGACTTTGGAGTTCTATGCCAATCATGTAGGAGAAGTTGAATTCATATACTATAGTTTCAAGGAAAGAAACTAGAAGAGTTCACAACTGCAAGCAACCACCACTCTAGGTAACAACTTGGTGAATCAAAACACCAAGATCTACAACACTTAAATAAGCCATTAAAGGTAAGCAAATTGGGTGCAATTAGGTTCATTAGTTGAACTTTAAATTAGGGTTCATTATCAAGCATCTTATTAGAATTCAAAAGTTGTAAAATAGAAGGTTGCATTTTAAGTCCTCAAAGAAAGTGTAGAAGATAGTTTCTATTAAGGTTTATTACCTGCACATTAATATGAGTTAGATACATTCTTCCTATTATCTAATTATTGAGAAGAGGACTACATTAAGGAATTTGCAGTGATCATTAGTGTATTTGAAATTATTTTGAGAAATTATTAAGAAGAGTAATAAGGTGAGATTATTAAAGTGTATTAAGTTAGAAATATTATTGGTTCATTGTTCATTAAACTAGTTACTCTCAAAGGGTTATTTTGTGTATTGATTGTTAAGATAAAGGACACAAAAATCTACAAATATCAAAGTGTCTAAAGACACTATTCAGAACTCAATACCAACAAGGTAATGTGGCCTATAGAATCCACCAAGCAAATCAAAATATTTCTCCAAGGAGTGGAGAAGAAATCCAAAATAAAATCAAAGAAAGAAGCTACAAATCAAGATTTGGTAAGTCTCATATTTGAGGTGCACTAAAGGCTTCATTAAAGATAAAAGTTAGTGTAGAAATTACTCCTTCAAAAGCATATTATTTGCATGATTATTATATTGGGTTCATTACTAAATTAACCAAGCAAAGGAGAGAGTTGTCTAACAAATAAGACAACATCGAATCATCCTCTACCTACAAGATATTGTTCAAAGAAGCCATCATTAGAACTAGAAAAAAACAATCTTGCAAGGAGAATATTGGAAATAGGTGCAAAATCAAATATTCTATTCTAACATCTGTAAAGTTGTTTACATTAATTTCTTGCACCATTTTAAGGACAACCTTGAGTGTCATAGAAACACTCCAACAACCTACAAAATTTGTAGCATCAAGAGAGCCAAAAAATGGCTTGTGTTTAGGTGAACAAAGCCTCCATATTTGACCTATCATAAAGCATTCACCTACAACACCAAAGCCAAAATAAGGAGGATAACATTATACTAAGAGCCTATTATGTATTTCCAACGCAACATTAAGGATGAATCACTACAAAAGAAGGCAAGAAATATGTAAAAGAAGGGAAGATTACCAAGGGAGAACTACTATCTTAGAGACCATGACTAAAATATAAACAAATATTTCTACAAACATTGAAGAGAGCTGCCAAAAAAACATTGAGGAGAGCGCCACTCAACCGCCATCCAAGCATCGATCTAGAACCAACTTTGAATGCTCAAGAAAAGCGTTGTAAAAAATATAGCAAAGCAAGCATTGACAAGGATAATATAAGGTTTGATATATGTTGAAGCAAGGTCTACATGCAAATGAAGGACCTAACACTTGGAAAATTTGGTGAAGCACTCATAACACCTGAAACACTCATTCTTGAAGCGTTAGAAGAAGCATCTAGAATATAACACCCATATTGGAAGTGTTAGAGGTATCCTTCAAAGGAGTCATCATTATTTCCAGCCAAGAGCATTGAAGATTCATTAACCAATGCTCAAAGAAGATCCTAACATCTATCCACCAAGTGTTCAAGAGCATCAAGGTGGAGTAAGTATTGAACGTAACTCCTAGGATACTTGTCCAAAATTAGTGATATCCATACTATTTAAGGAATAAAAAATTGAGGAGAGCAACACATTCATAGCAAGCAAAAGAGCACAGCGTGGAAGAGGAAATAAGAGAATTAAAAGCTCATGGTCAAGTAGAGTCAAAGAAGCAAAAATTAAGGCACCTACTATCCAAGAATTGTAGTCAAAGCCTTCTACCATTATCTACATCATTCATATATCCCTCTAATTCAATAGAAGCATTAAATCCTATAATTATCATCTAAATCCAAAATTTAAGAATACAACGTCCATACATTAGAAGAATATAGTACCCATACATTGGAGAATACAGTGCCATACATTGGAGAATACAGTACCTTGCAACATCATAAAGGTAAGTATTTATCTTAATTAAGTTTGCTTTTATTAAGGAGTTATAAGGGGTATAATATAAGGTTAAAACCATAGCAAAATCAACCACATTTGAAATAAAAAATTAAAGGAGAACTATACACCTAAATGGCTTAATATTTACAATTTAAAACATAGGAGATATAAGGTTTTCTACTTGGAAAATTAAAACTCTATTGTAAATATTATTATTTTCTAATATTCCAAAACTTAGGGAGGTATAAGGCATACTACTTCAAAATATATACATATAATTGGAATTTAGAAAACTAATCTATTGGATAGAGAAGCGTATCAATTGCCTACATATAGAGTTGGAATTAAACGGTAAAAATTGTCTCATACTCATTATAATGAGACAAAAAGAAATCCAACCATTAAAGCACATTTCATTGGGAAAGATAAGGTAAAATTAAAATGTTGATTATTCTCAAAATATTACACAATCAACTTAGAAGGTGAACTAAGCATATTCTAATTATTAGGGAGATATAAAGAAGCCTACAAAACCTAATTCTAAAAATGGTTTTATCAAATTAGTTCACATATCTTAATTAGGGAGATATAAGAAATTCTAAAAAAGCTAAGACTTGAATAATTTTATCAAATTAATTCATATAATCTTATATAGGGAGTCATAAGAATGTGTACTAACATCTCAAATAATGGTATTAGAAAAGACTTAAATGGTTTTATCAAATTAATTCATATACTCTTATATAGGGAGTCAGAAGGATGTCTACTAACATCTTGAATAATGGTATCATAAAAGGCTTAATAAAAGTACCAACTTGGATTAGAAGCATGATTGATGATTCAATGGATAATAATGAGAAATATACAGATATAAGAAAAGAATCAATAGAGTTTAAAAGGATTTTTGATAATGGAAATATAGATTCATCTGTTACATCTTCAAATGAGACAACAAAAGAAATTGGTGATAACTTCACTAATGAAGACATAAAAGAAGAAAAGAGTATTGAACAAAAAAATATCATACAAATGTATGAAAAAAGTAAAAATTTAATTACTTCAATTATTCACATATGGTTTAAGTATCTCATCAAGGAGATAGATAAACATGTTATTCCTAAAATAGATAACAAAGCAGTTGGAATATATTTACTATGCACATACTACAATCAATTTGGTCATGAAAAGATGAACTGCTAGAGCCTCCATCCTTGTAAATATTGTGGAAGAAATAACCATTTATATTTATTCTATTACTATAAATATAAGTACTATACAAGTCATGAAGAAATATTACTACATAGAATAGATTGCTTCTTTCAAGATCTCATTTCAGAATCATCCACTTACAATAAGTTCAAGCTTAATATTTATGAAGATCAAAGAAGCAGGTTATACAAAGAATTAAAGAAGGAAATATGGAGCTACCCTAATCCACTTGCAACATGTAAAATTATGAGATCTCTAGTTGATAAAATACGTCAAACAACAAGGAACAATGGATATAACATGAAAGAAAAAGAACCAGTTGAAGCCAAAGACTATTCAATAGAAGAAGATGCATATTGAGTATTAAAGTCTTCAATACCTAAATAATGTAATACAAGGGGGTTTTAAAGTATATTAAATCATTTGGGTCATGTAAATGTATGACCGTTGGCACTTAAGTAGAGTAGTAAATTACTTTGGGGGGTAGTTAGCTAGTTATTTCAAGTAATATAATAAAAGCACAAGTGTCTATGTGCAAATTACAAATGTGCAAGGTGTCCCCTTGTATAACTTGGTAGAGTGTTGGCTAAGCAATCCATATTTCTATATAAATGACCTCATAGTGAGTGATTATATATCATTGTAAATAGTAGTAGGTATACTATGTGGATCACCATATAGATTGGTGATGGGGTACAATGTAGTTCTTTAGTATCAAATTTGGAGTGTCCATTCTCTCCATATTGTACGGTATCATTTTTGTCACTTTTCATTAATAGCATATTTTAGCATCTTACATTTTTGCATATTTTGCATATTGTGATTGCATTCTCCCTTGGCATACACCATCAAAAGATAGCAAGGGTGTATCACGCTAGTGTTGTTGGCTATGTTCAAAAGTTTATAATTTTTAAGTAAATGATATAAATGACAAATGTAAATGATATCCTCAAAATAACAAATGTAAATGATATACAATTTTTAAGTACTTTAAATTAAGTACTTTATGAACACTTTTATAAAATATTAACGTAACATTAGACAGCATAAATAATCACTAAATCCATAGATGACACTCTGATTATTAAAATGAGGAGTGGGAGGGGGACATTTATATCAATACCAAAACTCCAATTACATAATAAATTTTAACCTAAGTTGTCATAACATTAAGTTAATTACAAGTTATGAAGAGGGTTTAACCATAATAATGTTAATTATGTCCCATAGGGCTTACATAATAAAATGTTACAATTAATTAATACATTTCACAATTAAATGTCCTTAGGTCTATCCAATACATCATACAATATTAGCCTTGGTCATTAATCATATTACAATTTCAACAATAGGCACTTCTAAGATAAAAAATAACATATTATATCAATTTTAAAATAACTGGATAAAAAATGGATTAAATTCAAGTAGTTAAAGATATGAGCTCCTATCAAATGACATTAGCTCAACTAGTTAAATTCCTTGCCTTTCAAAGAAGAGATTGAGGTTTGAATATGAGCAAGCAATACATGCATAATTTCTAAGCTATTGTGATACCACTATGCGATCATGATGTAATATGGGTGGGACCTATTTCAATCTCATATAACCCATTATAAAAAATACTTGGGCTCCTGATATGGATATTTAGTTGACATCCGACCAAGTAATAAATAGAAAATTTTCAATAGAAATATCAATATACAATTCGTTGAAATATTATTGTAACATCATCATAACATAATACGGGTGGAGTTCACTTAAATTCCATATAATTAAGAAATAATAATAGATGAAATATTCCATACTTATGACAAAGGAATAACCTTTTTCCTCCATTATTTGTTTCATGGATCCATAATACAAATTTTTGTGTTTTTGTTTCAAATATCATTCTCTTTGTAACTTCATCACTCACTCTTATCTTAGATATCTCATATATTTAATTAATGATCCTCCATATATTTTGAATGGATACAAGTCTGGCTTTGAAATTAAAATGAGAGTATATGTCAATTCACCACAAATAATACATAAAATGGTGCATTACATGTCATTGGATGAAATAAAATGAATATGTTTTAAATTTCATCCACATGGACCTAATGGGATCTATGAGATAAAAATGAAAAGAGAAAATATATCATAAAATAAACTTTTCTTGTTTTTACAATTTAGCTGCAATTCACTTAAATACTACCACAATGTTAATACACAAGGATGTTGTCTATGTTCATTATGCGATGTTTAAAATATGTTAAAGAGATTCGACTCTTGTATATGATAAACTTAATAACTTATATAAACTATCACATAAATAATATCAATGTTATTATTTAGTCATCACTTGTGAATAACAATGAATTTACATTAATTTTTAGTTAAAATGATATATTGTGATGAAATATGCCAAAGAGATTTGAAGGAAGTGATATGGAAAAAGCATTTCACACCGTAGACCAAGATTCCAATCCGAAGGGTAAACCTTGATATTTTTATTTGATTTAAAATATGTCATATTAGTGAGTGTGAGTAGGAAGTGAGCCTCACCTTCAAGGTTATTATTCTATTTGAGAAATTTATAAAATGAAATATTCTAATGAGTAAATTATGAATATAAAAAATAAATAACATTCAAATTAATCCTAGTTGGTAGCAAGGATGCCTTAGTTGGAGAAGTAATATTTTTTTGATAAATAATAGAATGAATGAAGAATCTATAATAATTAATATCAAGACAATGGATGATATACTAGAAGTGATTATCTATGATGAGATGATAAAACATGATATAATGGTTCTTAAAAGCAACGGGTTAATATATGAATTTTATGGATAATGATCAAAGTTTTTCTATATTTGAAAGTGGAGTAAATAGAAATGGAGATTGAATTTAAATTATTCAATGAATTTTACTTATCATATTTCCCAATTTAAAAATCATGGATAAAATAATGGGTGACGACCCATGATTTAGAGAGAGAGATGGTTTATATTTAATACCATATTATGAGTACTTTTATATGGAGACAAAAATACTTGAAAGGTTTTTGATATAATTGAGGAATTTTTGATTACTATACTAGCTAATCAATAATGATGATTTGAATAATATAGTAATATTGTAGAGGAATTCATCAATGAGGGGTCAACTATTTAGGAGCAAAATATACCATGCATACAAAATATGTGTTGCGTGGATATTTCAAAATATTTGCCATTATATATTAAGATTATGGTAATATTGTAGAGGAATTCATCAATGAGGGGTCAACTATTTAGGAGCAAAAGATACCATGCATACAAAATATGTGTTGCATGGATATTTCAAAATATTTGCCATTATATATTAAGATTAATATGAATCAAAATAATGGAATTGACAAATGAATTATGAAAATATTTTATTTTTATGCCACAAATGTTATGAATTCAAACATATAGAAAGGGATTGAAAAGGAAAAAATATCAAGAAAGAGATGAAATTGTTTGATCATGAGATAAACTCAAATATGAAGTAATAGATGATTGTAGTGGAAGATAGATTAGATCAAATATTTTTTAATCCCCAACAAATGATAAAAAATCTCCTCCACCTCATTATATGTCAAAATACTATAGCAACCACTTGGAGAAACTAAGTAGGATGTAGAAGACGAGAAAGTATAATGCAAGTTCAAATATGAAAGGATTAAAGTTGAAAAGGAATATGTGAAGTTAATTTTCAAAGTGGAGGAGAAGAGGTTAAAATGATCTAGATAAACCATATTAAATTCCTCAAATGATTAAAAATATCTCATTACAATAAAAAAATTTATTCTAGAAGTTATCCCTTGCACTTTAGGAATTTTAGGGAAGCACAATAGAGAAATCAATACATAAAATACACATTGTACTTTAAGTTTTTTAGGGAAACATGAGAAAGTAAATACCATGAAGTTTCATTTGCACTTTAGGACTTCTAGGGCAGCATAAAAAGAAGGTATTTCCAAGATTATCTTAAACTTATGTTCTTTAGAAAAGTATACATCAATATATGATACGCTGAATTGTGAATTTATAGAGAAAAATAAAAGAGATTGATGAGAATAAAATCATTGTTGGAAATGAAAAGAGTGTAATCACCTAGGTTTTGGATGATGATAAAACTGCCAATGATGAAGAGCGGGATCCTATTGAGACTTTTGAGTAGCTAGGGAGTCTCTGCATTCTCTGTTGCTGTTGTGCTTGGTTTTTTTCCTTTTTTTTTTTCTGCATCCCGGGGAGAGGGCTCTCGTCCCAGATTTTTTTCCTTTTTGTACCTCTCTTTTTACCATTTTGTTGAGGTCATCCCTTTTTTGACTACATCCTTGGGATTTTGTTTGTTGTAAATTTTTTGAGGTCCCTTTCAAAACCCCCTTTTTATTGATAAAAAAAAAGCATTGGTGGAAATGAAAAAGAAGAGCCCCAAAGCAAGAACAAAGAGAAAATGAAACCTAAAGCATTTTTCATTTGGTAAAACAAAAATAAAATTTATAAGTGTTAACAAGAAGTGGTGCTAAACCTATGAATAAGAATAAAAATGATAATGAAGATGGTGCCTTGGATAATCTGGGGTATGGATATGGCCCAAAATTTAGGCATCAAGTAATTAATAGATTGTTATAATTGATTTTTTTTAATACAAGAAACAAAGATAGGTAGCAAGAAATGTAAAAAGAATTCTTAAATATATATATTTTTTGAATTTACATGGTGGAATCGGTAGCCGCCACAAATCCGGGCAAGCTGTCCAGCTTTTTATGGCCGCTACAGTATTCTGTGCTGTCTGCCCGAAGCCGCCACACAGATCTTCGTGCGGTCTGCCCCTATAACCACCATGCCACAATCATTTTAAACATTTTACGCCACTGAAAGCACCAGGAAAGAGACAAGCATTCAGTTCGATGAAGAATTCTTAAATATTTTTTTTGAAAAAATGAAAAACTTGTATTATAACAAAGAACAGTTACAAAGGGGAGAGAACACATCCCAACCAAGAGCAGAGAACAAGATTACAAGCACAGAGCAAGAAAAGGCAACACGTGCCACCGCAGAGCGCAAAGGACAACAGGGCACGAAAACGCGACATGTCACGAAATCGCGACATGTCACGAAATCACGATAGTCAAACCCGCCTCGGCCGTGCCAAAGCCACAAGTCATGAAAACGTGACATGTCGCGAAATCATGACATGTCATGAAATCGTGACATGTCACGATATCGTGACATGTTGCAATATCATGACAGCCAAAGCCCTCGATGCCCGATCGCCAAAAATGTCGTAAAATCATGACGGCAACTCCCTTCGGTGCCCCATCACCAAAGGTGTCACGAAATCATGACGAGAATTCCAAATGGCTCCTGATCTCCAAAAGAGTCACGAAATCGCGACGAGTTTTCTCTTAAGCGCCCAACCAGCAAAAGTGTCGCGATATCACGACGAGTTTCCCACTTGGCGCCCAGTCTTCAAAAGTGTCGCGAAATCGCGACGATTTTTCCCAAAGACTCCTGTGCGCCAAAAGTGTCACGAAATCGTGACGAGTTTTCCTTTCGGCGCCCAACCCTCAAAAGTGTCACGATATCGCGACGAGTTTTTCACATTGCGCCCAGTCTTCAAAAGTGTCGCGATATCGCGACGAGTTTTCCCCAAGATGCCAGTTCGCCAAAAGTGTCACGAAATCGTGACGAGTTTTCCTTTCAGCTCCCAAACCTCAAAACTGTCGTGATATCGCGATGAGTTTTCCACGCTGCGCCCAGTCTTCAAAAGTGTCGCGATATCACGACAAGTTTTCCCAATGGCGCCAGTTCGCAAAAAGTGTCGCGATATCACGACGAGTTTTCTTTGGAGCTCCCAATCTTCAAAAGTGTCGTGATATCGTGACAAGTTATCCCCTTGGTTCCCGTTCTTCAAAAGTGTCGCGATATCGCGACGGTTTTTCCCCTTAGTGCCAATTGTCCAAAACTGTCGCGATATCGCGACGATTTTTCCTTGTGGCTTCCAATCTTCAAAAATGTCACGAAATCGCGATGGATTTTCCTCTTGGCTCCAGTTCACCAAAATTGTCACGATATCGCGACGATAATCCTCCTTGGCGCCCCTGCTCCAAAAGTGTCATGAAATCGCTATAGCTTCCAGCCAAAGGCCGCGATGGCGCAACAGGTCACGAAATCGTGACAACTTCCCACTGAAGGCCGCGACAGTGCAACAGGTCACGAAATCGTGACAACATCTCTCCAAGGGCCACGACAGCATGACATGTCATGAAATCATGACATGTCACGATATCACGATAGGTTCCCTCCAAAGGCCGCGACGGTGCAACCTATCGCGATATCACGACAGCTTCCCACCAGAGGCCACGACGGCGCTACAGGTCACGATATCATGACAAAAACCTCCCTTAGCATAAACTTTGCTCATTACCTCAAGGATCGATCAAGACCTTGCCTAATCACTGCATCCTCCATAGGCATGTCACTGTGCAGCTGCACCCCAACCTCTTTCTCAGCACCCATCTTTGCAAGGAAATCGGTCGCCTTATTTAAATCTCTACTCACATAAACAGGGATCACATCATCTAATTCCCTCCATAGATCCTTGATTTGAGAGACCAGAATCCGCAACCTCCAAGCTTTTGAGGCAAAGTTCCTCATGCAGTCTAGAGCACCAACCAAAATTTGGGAATCAGACTCGAGAATTATCTTCCTGTGTCCCTGCTTAACAGCCCAGATGGAAGCAGATTTAATAGCAAAGGCTTCTGCTTCATTGTTTGTGGCTCGTCCCAAACCTTGCAATTCCCAATAGAGCATAGACCCAGCATGATCACGGCACACTACTCCAATTCTAGCACTACCCGGATTGCCTTTTGCAGCTCCATCAGTATTGATTTTGATCCAACCTTCTGGGGGAGGTTTCCAGCTACCTCTAACCTGTCTCTCTTGCTCTACAGCTCCCTCTTCCAGTGGCTCAGGACCAACCTGATTTTCCTCCTCAGCATAGATGGCAACCGTTTCCATGACTTTGCTCCAGATGACCTGCCAAATTCCATCTAGCGAGGAGAAGGTTTCTCAAAAAATACGAGCATTTCTCTCCAACCACACCTGCCACCAGATGAAAAGTAAGCCAAGCTCCCAACCAATTCGAAGAGCTTTAGATTTAAATCTTCCTCTCTTCCATCTTTCCCAAATATTGGTCCGAGTCAGATCACCATTAGCCTGGATTTTATAGTGAGAGAACCAACGCTTCCAAATCTGCCATGTGAAGGGGCACTCAAACATCAGATGATCAGCTGTTTCCTCATTCTTGTGGCATAACACACACTGAGATGGACCGATGATTCCTCTATTTCTGAGATTGTCAAAGGTGAGAATTCCATTGTGCATAAACTGCCAGGCAAAGAAGTTCACTTTCGGCCAGCCCTTGGAATGCCATATCTTCCTCCAATCTTGAATCAAAAATAAATGTGGGGGAGGCTCTGGGAGGATCTGATCGTATCCCTCCTTCATAGTATAAACCCCAAGGTTCCCATAGCCCCAAGCTAGTTCATCCTCCTCATCTCTCCCAGTGAGAAACCTTTCTGTCAGAATTTTGGTCAAGATGGGTGCCAGCTCCGAAGGGATTGTAATTGGCCACTCTTCCAACCGCTTAAACTTCTTGAACTTGTACTCCCCCAATTGACTGGTGTTGAAATAACTCTCAATTTGAACCCAGCCCTTGTCTTCTATGGTGGATTTAATCGGTTGCAATTCAGGAAACTCAGCAATGATGGGTGGGTGCTGGTCCCAAGAATCAGTCCAAAAACGGGCCTTCTCCCCTCTCCCCACTTTCCAAAACAATTGGTCTTTGATAACCTGAGATCCAAGCTTGAGAGCCTACCATACTAAGGATCCATTACCATCCAGAGGGAAGCGGCCCACTTCATTGGGGTGAACGTGACCCAAGTATTTACTGGAAAGGATTCTGCTGAACAAGGATGTTGGCTGGGAAATCCACCTCCAATACAGTTTTCCAGCCAAAGCTTTGTTGTTAAGCTTGGAGCTTCTCAGTCCCAGCCCTCCTTTTTCCTTGGGCTGGGTAACTTTATCCCAGCCAACCAAGGCCCATTTCCTCTCCCCTTTTGCACCTTCCCATAAAAATCTTCTAGCCATTTTGTCCAGCTCTTTCCAAATAGAATGTGGGGCAGCCAGGATGGAGAATTTATATATTGGCATGGCCTGAATAACTGACTGTAAGAATGTTAATCGGCCCCCATAGCTTAACCATTTATGAGACCAATGATTCATTCTATCTTTGATGCCATCCAAAAAATCCTTCCAGATATCTATTTTCAATTTTTTGAAATGCAAAGGAACCCCCAAGTAAACTACTAGAAGAGAGGTCCTAGTGAATCCCAAGATCTCTATAACTCTGTCCTGTAACCTTTGGTCAAGATTGAAGAAGACCACTTTGGATTTTTTATCATTGATGACTTGGTTTGAGGCCCTGAGGTAGACATTTAGAGTATCTCTGATTCCTCTTGCTTCCCTGAGACTGGCCACTCCAACAAATCCTGTATCATCCACAAAATGTAAGTGAGTCAAAACTTCCTCACCCACCTTGATACCTGTTATCAGACCTTGATGTCTTCTCCTCAAGAAGATTCTACCTAATCCTTCAGCCAAGATGAGGAAGAGATAGGGAGAGCAAGGGTCCCCTTGGCGAAGACCCCGAGTGGCTCCAAAAGGTGGCGAGGGAAGCCCCTTGATTAGAACAGAATAAGAAGGCATAGAAATACAACTCATGACCCAATCTATCCAGTCCTGAGAGAAACCAAAGGCTGCCAACATCTTTGACAGGAAGCCCCACTCCACCCTATCATAAGCCTTGGACATATCCAGTTTAATGAACATTCCTTTGTTACTAGATTTTTGCATTGTATGGATTGCCTCCTAGGCGAGGACCACCCCATCCAAGATCTGTCTACCCTCTACAAAACCCCCTTGCTCTGAGGAAATGATATTATGAAGGAGAGGTTTAAGCCGTTCAGCCATTATCTTTGTGATGATTTTATAAATCACGTTGCATAAGGCAATAGGTCTGAAATCAGAGATATGAACCCCCTCCTCCCCTTTTGGAATTAAAGTGATGAAGGTGTGATTTAGTGCCTTGAGCATTCTTTTATTAGTTCTAGACTCCTCTATGACAGCCAAAACATCCTCCTCCAAGGTATCCCAAAAGGCCTGAAAAAACTCAATAGGAAAGCCATCTGGACCTGGTGATTTGCCGGTGCTCATCCCAAAGACCACATTCTTCAGTTCATCTCTATCAATGGGTCTAAGAAGGGCTTGATTCTCTTCTTGAGAGATAATAGAGGGTATGACATCAATAACTTCATTTTGAGCTTCCACATCTTGCTCCATACTTTCTTTAAAAAGTTTAGAGAAATAATCCATTGAGTGGGAATGCATACCAGGGAGAGTATCATAGAAATGTCCATTCTCATCTTGAAGGACTTCCATGTTATTCATTTGTCTCCTAGCACAGGCTGATCGATGGAAAATTTTTGTATTTCTATCTCCTTCTAATAACCAAGTGTTTCTTGCTCTCTATTTCCAGTAAGTCTCTTCTTGGTTATCAATGTCCTCAATCGCTTTGCGCAAGGCATCATCCTCGTTTTTAAGTTGCTCAGTAATTGTTCCTTCCCTGAAGTGTTTTTGCACCTCTTCCCATCTGGCCACCAAGGGAGCTCGTTGGAGCTGGAAATCTGACTTATTAGTTTGCCTCCACTGTTTCAATTTAATCTTGACAAAATGAAGCTGCTTGTGGAATTTAAACATTGCTGTCCCAAAAGGTAGGCGGCCTTCTTCCCACCACTGAAAAATTTTCTTTCGGAGATCCTCCTTTTGCAACCAAAAATTCTCAAATTTAAACGGTTTGTGGTGCTGCCCTGTCATAGTCCCTCCCTCCAACAAAATGGGAAAGTGATCTGATACTGGGCCTTCCAAAATCTGAAATTTAATATTCCACTTAACAAATGCCTCCTCGGAGACCAAAAAATGGTCTAGCTTTACCTTCCTGCTGTGTGGCTCCCTCCTCTTGTTAGTCCAAGTAAAGTAGGTTCCAGGGCCTTTGATATCCACTAGGTGAAAGGCCTGGACTTGGGCAATCAGAAGCCGGTCCCCTGGATCCAAAACTGGGATACCACCTTCCTGATCACGAGCAGATAATTTGGCATTAAAATCCCCAGCAATAATCCAGTCTAAATCTTCCCGTGAGGACCTCATGTTGTGTACAACTTTCCATTGGAGCCTCTGGCCATCAATGCCTTGAGCCCCATAGAAATTTGTAATTAAAACATGTTCTGTTGTGACCTTATTTCTAAAAAGAGATGTGAGAACACCCCTCCAAGCTATATGTTCTAT
The DNA here is from genome assembly GCA_028583015.1 of Wollemia nobilis. Taxonomy (NCBI): domain Eukaryota; kingdom Viridiplantae; phylum Streptophyta; class Pinopsida; order Araucariales; family Araucariaceae; genus Wollemia; species Wollemia nobilis. The sequence goes on along the minus strand of JAQPPZ010017240.1, from coordinate 2,553,303 downwards.
TGCTGTCCATTCCAGAGGGTTCCAAAGAGTAACAATCCCCCCAGAGGCACCTTGAGCAGCCACATCCATATAACCAGCGCCCCTCCATATTCTACTAACGGTTTTACACATAAGATCTAAAGACATTTTTGTCTCCTGGATGAGCAAAAAGTCTGTTTTACAATTTCCTAAGAGTCTTTGAATAGCAGATTGATGGGTTCTACTGTTTAAACCCCTAACATTCCAAGATTGAATAATCATTGAAAACCTTGGGAGCAGTACGAATCAATTGTCCTCACCGATCCTCCATTGATCAGCTTGTCTCCTTGCGCTGTTAGTAGATCCTTATTGGATTTTCTACCCGCTCCTTGAGAGTTACTATTTTTGGATCTCTTCTCCACCTGAGTAATCCCTAGGGCTGGCCTTTCTCTATTCTTTTCTACACTTCCCATGCTGACATCCTTAATAACTGGCTGTGCTGGGGAGTGTATTATCAATGCCCCTGGGTTCTCTGGCTGCAATATCTCAGTGGATTCAATCACCTGTTCTAAGATAGGAGTAAATGAAGGAGAAGCATGAGTGTGGATGTTATTATCCTTAGCATTCCCATCCACTCCTTCCATGACTTGGTCCTCTTGATCCACTAGTGACTTAAAGATTTCATATCGATTGGTTGGCTTGAGTTGAGCCTGCTCCTTGCCATTTTTCTTTTGCTTTCTCCTTATTTTAGGCAGTTCAAAGCCATCTTTCTGAACATCAGTACCCTGAGGAGTATTGGATGATTCTTTGACAGGAGTAGACTTACCCTCTCTGGGGCGATTTGGCATTCCAAGCGGAGACTCCGCTTTTGTGTTCACAATATTTGGACAAAACCTTGCCAAATGGCCATGCTTATGGCAGACTCTGCATCTAAAGGGCAGGGCCTCATAATCTAACTGCTGGATCCAGGATAGTCCTGCCAACTCAAGTTCCACCTCGATCGGTAGAGGCTGGCTAATATCCATTTCTACGCAAATTCTAGCAAAGACAGTTGTGTTTCCCTCTATGGTGTCTTTGGAGACGCCCAGATGTCTACCTAGGGAATTACCAATCATTTCTAGAACCTGCTCACCCCAAAACTCCATCGGGAGAGCGTACAGCCGGATCCAAACTGGGACAGCCGTGGGTTCAATACGAGGATCGAAACCCACTCTCCAGGGTTGAACAAACAACCCTGCCGGACCGTGGTTCCTCTTCTCTGATTCAAATGCTCTATTTCTATCGGCTAAAGAAGAGAAACTAATAATGAAATACCCATTTCTTATAGACCATAAGGAGTACTCACCGTGTGGCTCCCAGTTCTGTCTGACCCAGGTATGCAAAAAATTTAGGGTAGGTCGGATACCCATAAATTTGCAAATCAAATCATGGTTAGCATGGTAGATGATTGTGTCTTCGACCATATTTGGTTCGATAACAATCTTAGGTCTGGAGGCGGATTGCGGGAGGCATCCATTAACTCGGTGTGCAGTTGAGCCCTTGCCAGCATTCTTGAAGAGTGTTTGAAAAGCATTTCGCTGAGCTTCGTCATTGGAAGACGAAGCAGTTTCTTTTAGCATCTCAGCATATGAGCTCTTTCTCCCAGAGAGAGGATCTGGAGGAGACCCCATTGGGCCCTCCCGGGGCAGCAGACGATCCTTCAGAGTAGCACAAAGTCAACCCACCAAAGTCCCTGGATTTTCCTTCACACCAAAAACCCTAGAACATCGCCTGTCGCCTGCTCAGAAATTTTCCCGCCAAATCGCCAGAGCACCGTTTCCAAAAGCCTCAAGGTAATGATAATCGAAGAATTCTTAAATATTAGATGAAATGTTATATAGCAATTTTTGTTCTGGAATATTTAGAAGGTATTATAATAATATAGGACAATCACAAATATGATGGGCAGTTGCTAGAAGCAAGAAGTAATTGGGTTCTCAATATTTTTTGCAAGGAAAAAAGATATAAAAAATAAAGTATTAAATATATATGATCCAACTATAGTCACTATTTAAGATAGATGTTGGAAGGATCTAAATTTATTCATGTGAACTTCAATGAGGAACTATAATATTTATATTTTTGAAGAGAAACTTCAACAGAGATCTATATATTTCAAAGATCAAGGGTGATACTCTTGGTTGGTCTAGATCAATAGATGATTTTGTTTTCTTTATTAATATAAATAACCTTTGAAATGTTGTTCTTCAAGATTCTAATATATGTAATATAATAAGTATATTGGACAATCTTGTATAACAAAAAAATAAATTTTTTATTTTTATTTTTATGATATCTAATAATTAAGTACAAATAAAGTATACAATTTTTTTTAGATATATTTTGTTAATCAAATCATAAACCAGTTATTTTAAAATGGAATCAATAAAAAATATGTCACACATTTAAAAAAATATGTAAAATGTTTTATGTTAAGGAAACTAACCAATTTCATCCTTTACAATGGTAAAAGTGTTTTTTGGTTTAATATATATATATATATATATATATATATATATATATATATATATATATATATATATATATATATATATATATATATATATATATATATATATATATATATATATATATATATATTGACTAATACTTCTTATACACATCCACCATGGGGATTGAACCCGAGTCACATCACGGATAAAAACAACATCCAATAGTTTTACCAATTTGCTACATTAAAAAACTAGCTAATAAACATATAAAAAAACTAAATAACTAAATAAAAATAGAGTTTGATCTAAATATTGCCAAGGAATTGATATACAAAGTCGCTCAATTTTTCTTACTCTTTAGCTTGCTTTCTCTTCCTTTTGTTCTCAGCTTTCACAGCCCAGATAACAAACTTAATTAAAATCTAAAAAATTCAGGAACTGCATTTACAAGAATATAAATCCTTTAAGCACAACAATTATATATGTCCTATATAGTTAAATGTTTAATTTATATTGATATAAGATTATTAAATATAATATTTAAATTATTATAATATTATTTCATTATTATTAATAGTGTAGACACCAAAACAACACCAATCCGATTATGTGATTGCAAACACTGATCGCTTTGACACACACAGCCCCAAGGGCAGCCCCTAGAGGTCAAACAGTGGTCCTAACCACTCTCACAGTAGTTTTGGAAGGTCAAAGATCAATTTGGCACCTTCAGGCACTTTGCTCAATATCCGTTCCACCCTGGGATGAATTCAAACTGGGATTCGCCCCACCCAGGGATGAATTCTGAATTCGCTCCAGGGTGGGGCGAATTGCGGGTTTGACGGGCAAAAAGTCAAATCTTGACAAATGGCAGCTCAGATCCGCCACCCAACGCTTCCTTCATCGCATGGGAGTATGGGTGAGCATTTTCGAGCGTTAGAGGCATTTGCAAGGTCAGTCATGAAGTCCCAATTCAGGGAGGAATCTCCTTCCCCCTGGGAAGGCATGATTGCCAAGTGGCGCCTCTGCATGCCCATTTCAAGAGACCTCCAGGTCTATAAATTGGTGAGTTTCCTCACCCCAAAATATAGAGAGAAGGAGCATTTTAGAGCAATGAAGTGCTGTCATTTTATTTACATACCTCACACCTTTTGGATTTGCGCCTTTCACATCCTTGATCTCCTTTAGAGGGGAGGTCATTGGGTGACTATTGGGAGGACGAATCTCGATCCCAAAACCTGAAATTTGGCCACAATATCCCACCAAATTTTCTGAAAATACCACACAAGAGGTTTTGGACCCATCCCAAGTGGATTGGTGCCAAAATCAAGCCTCAAACGGTGGGCGGCCTGCCCCATGGGCGCCCCCTCCCACACTGCCACAGTCCTAATCGCCCCCTTTCGGAGCGATGGGAATTCCATGGTAGACTTGCTTTATTTCATTTTTGCATTCAATTCTATGATGCTTAGATAGGTTGCCATTTGAATTTCGTCTCGTTTTGAACAATTTTGATCATATTTCTATCTTTGCTCGCTTTTACTAACCTACAGGTAGCATCATCAAATTCCCATTTATGGAGGCTAAATTGGGAAAATATGACCATCTGGGTCTTCCCAAAATGCCCCCAATTAGCTAACCCCAAGTTTTTAGGTCTTTTGGAGCTTCCTAGGTAGGACATTGGGACAGTACCTTTTCGGCATTTTGTTGTAGGTGAATTCGTCCCACCCCGGAGCGAATTCAAATCGGTGAGGAATTTCCTGATTGTTCTTTTTGCAGAGCCTTCCTGGTGGTGTCTTGATGCCCCTATCAAATTTTCATAGCATTTGGACTTGTTTTAGTCATAGTTTAATTCATTTTTCTCATTCACTTATCGTAGGCTTGGGGATTGCATGCTTTGTTTCATCCGCAGGTGCTACTGACCGTTTCTTGTTCCTTTGAACGTAGGGTTTGGACATCGGAGGAGCAGCGAGGAGTCAAGACTCATCAACGCAAGTGGCGGCGATGTTTGGTCCACCCATTTTACATGTGGGCACGCGAAAGAAGGAAAGGCACCCATGGATGTAACGAGAACGCATGCTTAAACGCTCCTAGCCCTTGGAAGGGGAGGATGCGCATTGTAACCGAGTTTGAAACATATCAATAAAAAGGGCTGTCTTCTTTATTCACATTTGTTTCATTTTGATTCGCTCATGCTTTTCCCTCTTTTCATGCACTTTCAAGTTTCTAGGATTTAGCGCTAAGTTCGGTTTCTTTGTTTGCATTTCGCATATTCGCTTTCCTTTTTGCTTTCGTATCCTCGTGCTTTCAGTGGCGATCATGGTGGGACCTTGTCCTCTATTTTTAAGATCAGAGATCTGATCCAAACTTGGTTGTTTTTGCTTGCAGGTACCGCGTTTTCATACGTTGACTGTTGTTCGTTCCATCAGGGGGCGAATACAGACCTGTAATTCGTCTCACCCAGGGACGAATTGGAATTCGTCCCACCCTGGGGTGAATACAGTCCTGTAATTCATTCCACCCTGGGATGAATTCCAGTCTATGAAGTTTTCGGGTAGAAACTCAGAACCGACAGATTCGGGCAGAGAAGAGGTAAGAATTCTGCACTTTTCCTGTCATTTTCTGTCTTCAGTTTTTCTATTTTTTTGGTTCCTTTTTCGTGCATAGAAAAAGTTTTGTTGCATGTTTATTTTGTTTAATGCAAAATAAAAAGAACCCCACACACCACGTGGAAAATTAAACACCAAGGAGCTGGTCGTAAAACCCCAACCCTTGATCAAGACCAACGGTGGATTTCATCACCACCTTGGCTTGAATTTTGCATTCATAAACCCCGATCGCTACTGTTGCTAGACGTAAATCCTGACGAAAGCTGACCGAGTGTAGCTAGGGTGATTCCCAGTGCACGAGGATAAGTCTTCTATGGTAGGTGTCATAAACAGGGTGATTCCCCTTCCGTACCGCCTATGTTCCACGTACCATCTGCTCTCACGTACCTATAGTTTCCCTCACGTAAGGGCGGGTATATAGAGAGGTTGGTATATCGGCCTGGCAATGGTATATCGAAGGGGCGACCAATTTTGGGAGTCATAAGAGCCCTCATTTTGCATTTAAACGTTCTTTACAAAAACCTTCAAAAAAAAAAAAACAAAAACAAAACACACTAAACCAGGTTTAGGACACACTCTCAATATTTAAATGAGATAATCACTGTTTGTGTATGTGTGTGCTCTTTTCTGTTTAGTGTAGCATAAAAAATCATAAAAGAGATAAAAATCTATTTAGCTTGTAGAAAAGCAACACCATGGTGTACACCCGTAGCCAAGCCCAATCAAGGGCAAAAGCTACGAAAAGTGTACAAGGGGGCACAAGTCACCTCCGCTACAGCCCTAAGGACTTGGTCATACCGCCTTGGTGGCCTGACCCACAAGAGAGTCCACATCATTCCATGTCAAGGTGGAATTATAGGGACACCCCTTTGGGGGACACGCCCGTTCATCATAGCCCCTTTCAGGAAGAATCCTTACACGTGGCACTCAACATAGACAAGAAAGCTCCCTTAGAAGCTCGATATGAGTGGCCACCATGCGATGAAGTGCTAGAGCGGCATAGTGTCCATGAGGAGAGGCCACATGACTATGGCATCCCTCCTTTGCCCCCCATCACTGTTAGAACCAATAGACAAACCCCAGAGCGCAGGGCTCTTCAAGCAGGGCGAGCTAACTCCGCCCACCCCTTTCACACATACGAAAGGGAGCATGAGGAAGACCATTACATTCCTCGAGAGCAATGTATAGCATGGGAGCCATGCGCTTCCGCACCCGCTATGTACCATGGTCACCCACTGAGGCCAGAGCCTCGGGTAAATGCCGCCAACCTCGATAGAGGGAAGTGACCCATTGAGATCTCGGATCATTGCGATCGAGGTAAATGCATAGGAGAGGCATCCAGGCCTCCAAGGCTCAAGATGGTGGAACAAATTGACCTGGCAGTCGCCAGACATGCCACCCACCAAGCCCAGATCATGCGGCTTGAGCAAGATCAACAACAGCTAGAGCATCTATACCGCCTTAGCAAGGAGCGCATTCAGCGCCAAATAGATGAGCTGCTTCATAACCCAGCTGAGAGGGTTCCAACCCCTCGCACCCAAAGAGCGGAACCATATGAGAGGCATAATCCCTTGGTGCGAGATAGGTCTCCGTGACCTTATCAAGTTTTGCCTCCGAGACCCCCTAGACCTGAGAGGGAGGCCACTCCCCGAAACAACGATGGGTACCCTCCGTGGGGACCCACCCAGGGTCATAGGTCTCACCCAGAGACTCCTCAGGAAGTTTACGAGGAGTATGAACAAGAAGCAGAGCGGGCCGAAATGCCCTACCAAGGTGGAGGGGTTGCTATCCGGCCACCCCCCCATAGGCCTCAAGTCTCCCACAACCCACAACGGGAGCAAACTAAAGAGGAAGAGATTAAATCTTTCGATGCATACAAAGCGCTGCTAGAGCATTTGGAGTCTATGGAAACCAAAGCTTCTGGGCCCCAAAAGCCCATGTTACGCCAACTCCACAGTCATCCTGTGCATCCGTCAGTGCCTGCACCCCCTTACCCCGAACACTTCAAGCTGCCTCAGTTGGCAATCTTTAAGGGTGAAGAGGATGCCCAAGAGCATGTGACAAGATTCCTGAGCCAATGTTTTGGCATTCAGGACAATGATGCGTTGTTGCTAAGGACATTTATAACCACATTCATGGGCCCTACCTCGGATTGGTTCACTCAGTTGCTGAAGCACAACATCAATAACTTGGATCAGTTAGTGGATGCGTTCCTCGAATGCTTCACCTTCAACACCAAGAAGAAGGCATCACTAAGTGACCTGGCCAGCCTCAGGCAGTATGAGGAAGAGACCATGGCGGCCTACGGGAATCGGTGGAGGACTCTGCTTTCCAAGCTACCCTACCTCCCTCCTATGTCCGACCTTACACAAATGTTCTCACGAAGTTGTTTGAGATCGATCTCTATGCTATTGCAGCTACAACAATATGCCACCTTAGAGGAAGCTCTGGCGCAAGCCAAAATTATCGAAGAGATCAAGATACAGGATGGCGAGATTGCCAAACCTAAGAAGAAAGAATGGAACAAGAACACAAAAATAGGGACTACGCAACAAAAACCCGCTACGGTTAATCAAGTTGCTATAAATGTCCCTAAGCCTGCACAAGAAATACAACCTCAAAAGGCTAACTATCAGGTAGTGCCTCCTAATAATTATGAAAGAGAAAACCAAAAGCAGGAGCAAAATCAGCAGCGTCACCCTAGGCGACAGTACACCCCTTATACGGAGTCTAGGGACTCCCTATTTGACCGCTTGTCAGCGGTGAACTTGATCAACCTTCCAGAGATTCAAACCATAGATCCTAACGCTCCCAAGCCTAAGGGATACCGGGAGGACTTGTATTGTAGGTTCCACAGGCGGAGGGGACATGACCTGAATGCATGTTGGAAGTTCAAAGGATTGATACAAGACCTGATTGACAATAAGACGTTGGCAGTGGACAACCCCGTAGCGCCAAACAACCAATAGATGGGAGTTTTCAAAGACCCCTTGCCTGCCCATGAGGCACAGGAAAAACCCCTTCAAGTCAATGAGGTGCAACAGAATTGCCCCATGCAAGGGTATGTAGGAATGATAAGCATAGTGACTAGGAACAAGAGATACCCAGGAGTTGCCCCCGAGGCAGCCACAAGAGAGGTTCCATCGACGTCACAACCTCAACAACACCCTATGCAGCTACCTCCGCCTAGACCCACGGCCACGATTCGGACCAAACTCACGCAGAGTTTGAGGACCACGTCGGCTAGGCTCTCCATATACGAGCTTATACAACAATCAACACCCCATCGGGAGGCTCTAATGGAGATATTGAAAGCCATCGAGTTGCAGCCCCATGAAGCGAATTCCTTCAACAATTTCGTGGGACATGTCAAACGATGCACGGAGCCAGTCATCACCTTTCGAGAGGATGAAGTTAAATCAGTATCTGATGACATGGCAGATCCACCCCTGCACGTTATCGCGTGGGTCAACGGGATCCCGTATAAGAGGGTGTTGATAGACACTGGCTCATCCAGTAACATCATTACCACAATAGCATTGAAACATCTAAAGTTGCCAGCCTCTCACATCATGGCTTCCACCTATACACTACGAGCATTCAATGATGCGATATGCTCGATAGTTGGCACAATTGTCCTACCCATTCAAGTAGGACAAAAGATGATACCTACATTGTGCCATATTTTGGAAGGCGAGATGGCTTATAACATCTTGCTAGGGCGGCCATGGATCAGGGACATGAAGTGTGTCCCTTCGATAGCTCATGAGTGTTTGAAGTATACATTTGAAGGGGAAGTACATGTAGTCCCGATGGACTTAGAACCCTTCAAATATTGCAATGCGGTGCAGCTGATGCCGCAATCGACCCTCCCATCGATGCACTTGGATTTTTAGTTAAATCCATCTAGACAGGGTCCGATGTCGCAAGCACCACTGGTGATAAATCCATCAAAACCCCAGCCAGGTGCATCTTCATCGTCAGGTCCTTCACCACCAATGCCACCTATCATGGCTAAACAGAAGGACAAAGGGAAGCAAACCCTGGAAGAGGCTCAACCCCTAGAAGAGGCACTGCCAACAGTATCAACCATCTCTACCGAAGAGATGCCTAGCACAATGGAAGTTGAGGCTCCTAGTTCACCCAACATGGAGTGGACTCAGGAAGAGCTTCCGTTCCCTCCCTCTCAATCACCAACAATTACTATTGAAATGGCCAGTACGGGCCTAGGGGAGTATCTAGTGCGGAATGTTGTAGCAACGACCATGCTAGAGTCCATGCAAGACATGGGGAGACCTCGCCTCCCCATCGGTACAATTGTTCCTTTAGGCTACCCGCCAAACCAGACAAATTTTGTGTATGGGGGCCTTGATCATGGTACTGAGCCATGCATGCAAGAGGACGAAGATGAAGAGCCTTTTGCAGAAGATGTCAACTATCTGTCTAACCCGGACTTTGCTCTGAGATATCTTGGCCAATGCAATTGGCATGGATACGGGCTAGGCAGGTATGAGCAAGGAGTGCGTGTCCTTTGCCAGCCAAGATACCAAATGCCTTATGACAAGTCGGGAGTAGGGTTCAACCACCCCCTGCCCTTGGACATCTTGGTGGAAAACATGCAAGGCCTAGGGATAGGCAACAAGGGTGGATTGGCATCTAGATCCTTATGCCAACCCAAACACAACGTATACATTGGGAGATTACCTCCCATGGTCAACAACCACCCTTGTTAACCTCAATAACCCTTCTCCTTTGCTAGAGAGAGGCGAAAGTTCGGGGACTCACTTTCAAGGAAGGTATAAATAGTGTCAAGAGGGATCTTCGGAGGATGAATCAGAATATGAACCAACATCATATGATCCCTTTGAATCCGATAGTGATCACTCACAAGTGATCCCCATGAATGACTTTCAAGAGAGCCTCTTGACAATGTTCCCTCTAGAGGCTCCAAGCGAGCCAGTGCCGCGTCAAGAGAATCAGGTCCCCCCATGGAGAGTGGAACAACCACAATGGGGCCAGATTAATTTGCTCGAGCAGGATGAGCCTGTAATGCCTCAAATAGTTGTCGGAGCCAACGAGGGCTTTTGGATCTCCGATAGTGATTACGAAGATGAAACAGAAATGACATATCTTAATCACATGCGATAGAGGCCGCAACCATACCCCTTGGAGATTAATGACATATTTGAATAGATGGGCATAGTTCCAGGGCACGAGTGGTACGTAGACCCAGCGGGGTGGGATCAAGTGTTGGATCCGCTACTCTAGGTATACGAAGAGCACCTTCCACTCCGAGACCCTAGGGTGATATCAGTGTCGAGGGTAGACCCTGTCCTCCTATTAGCACATAGGGCCGATCCATTCATGCCAATACCTCTAGAGCCAGATCCAGAGCACAGAGAACATCCAGAGTGTTCGAGTCATCACACCCATGGTAATGGAGACCAAAATCATTTCATCAACATGATCTCCATTGACTTAACCACCCCCATCCACAATCCGGCCGATCCAGCATGGTCCTTGCATCTAGACATAGATGCCATTGACTGGGATCATATCAATTCACCTCCATCCCCATCAGAGTACTGGCCTTTCGATAAAATGCTTCATTTTACCCCAGGGACAACTCAAGATATCTTTCATGCCGAAGAGGAACCCGAGGTTCCCAACACAGATTTAAACTCAACAAATGATATCCATTTGATCCCAACTCCACATCAGTTGGAGGATGGATCCCACATGTCGGTCGAGGAGACGACTGACGTAGACATCGGCTTGGATCCAATGAATCCACAGATTATCAAGTCAGGGGTAAGCTTATCCCCCGAAGAGCAAGCCGACTACATTGCCCTTCTCAAAGAGAAGAAGGAGGTTTTTGCATGGTCATACAGAGACATGTCGGGGCTAGATCCATAGCTAGTCATGCATAATCTAACGCTTGATCCGATAGTCAAGCCAGTTAAGCAAAAACTATGTAAGATGCACCCAATAGTGGCCTTGATGGTCAAAGATGAATTGCAAAAGCTGTTGGATGCATAGTTTGTCATCTACGTGGATTATCCACCATGGTTGTCCAACATGGTGCTCATCAAAAATCTCGATGGGAGGATTCACATATGCACTAATTTTTGAGATCTAAACAAAGTGAGTCCTAAGGATGATTTCCCTTGCCAAGCATTGATGCATTGGTAGATGCTACAATAGGTCACGAAATGCTATCCTCATGGATGGTTTCTCGAGATACAATCATATTCGTATCAATCCTGAGGACCAACTAAAAATGGTGTTCACAATGCCTTGGGGAACATTTTATAAGCATGTTATTAAATTTGTATTAGTGACGAATGACATAATGTCTGAGCATTTGTATCTATCAAGAGGATTAAGAAAGCATACAACATGAAAGTTCACTTGAGGGATTTCGGTGGTGATTTGGTCTTAAAGAAACCAATAGAACTCTAGTTTGTCATCCCATCTCAGGGACAATTTCATGGCAAATTGGTTAGGTCCATATGTAATTGATAGCAAAATATGACCTGGGACGTATCGGCTAGCTCTCTTGATGGAATCAAGGAACTAGAACCCTTGAACATCAGTCATTTGTGACCATTCCATATCTAAGAGAGTCATATCCCAAAATGCTCCAAGGATTCCTACAATCACTTGGTCAATCCCAAAATGCTCCAAGGATTCCTACAATCGCTTGGTCAATCCCAAAATGCTCCAAGGATTCCTACAATCGCTTGGTCAATCCCAAAATGCTCCAAGGATTCCTACAATCGCTTGGTCAATCCCAAAATGCTCCAAGGATTCCTACAATCACTTGGTCAATCCCAAAATGCTCCAAGGATTCCTACAATCGCTTGGTCAATCCCAAAATGCCCCAAAGGTACCCATTATCGCTTGGTCAAAAATAAGAAAATTCAAAAACAGTAAAATCATCAAAAATAACAAAAATTTGCATCTCATTTCCAGGCATGCTCAAACTCATCACACCAATAGAGAGCTCTTCTCGCATCTCATCTTCATATTCACAAAAAATCAATCCATCAAAAACACAAAAATATGTAGCTGCATTAAGCATCACATCCATACATTGCATATTTGTGGTCATATAGGTCAAAGGCACCATAGACTGTAATTACTCCGCCAATCCATCTTGTTCCACATTTCTCCATTCTATAAGCAGTCCATCAAAAATAAATGCCATTCACTTCTTTTTACCATACTAGAGTCAGTGGTCTTCTAATGTATCAAGAGTTTTTGCCCTTCAGTCATCATTTTGCTTTCTAGCCACGTACTGTACCAAGTCAGATAGATTTTACGAAGGTAGAGTTCTACTTGGATCACACCTTGTTACGTAGCATCCCAACACAAATTAAAACACATAAAAATTCCCAAGTTGTGTGAATGAAAGATGAAACCTGCACAACAATCCAGGTCACCATAAGCGAAATGGTTATCTTGCTCATCCCCCTGTGCGAATGACCCCAAGAATGCTGAGAGTTGGCAAAAGGACAAGCATCCTCCCTACCCAATTCCCCAAGAATCCCAAGTTCTCAAAAGTTGCAAACATCAAAAATTTTGCAAAAAGTCAAAACTCCAAAAATTTGACATCACCACCAAAGTGCATACATCAAAAGGCACATACAATAGTGATTCTCATCACTCGAAATTCAAATCCCTTGCTCAAGAGAAGAATATATAAAAATAAACAGTGATTTTTATCACTACAAAAGAGCAAGTATCCCAATACAATTGAAGAAAAGAAGGGAGTCGAACTTGAATCCCTGGAACTCTCAGCATTCCGACAGGTCATGAGGCAAACCTCAGTACCGGTTTGGTGGATAGCCTATCGGTCACTGGTGGTAAACCTCCCGCATGATGATATATCTGTCACATTAACTCGTGTACAAATCAATGTTTGCATGTGGATGAGCTAGCTTATGGTATCCTAGATAGCACCGCAGATTAATCTGACTAAATACAACAAAGGAGTTAGTGGAGCTAATTAGGTGATCCTCGATGACAGGTTTGGTTGATAGCCTATCTGGCACTAGCGGTATCTTGACAAATACCACATAAATGAACTCAATTGCACACACAGGGATGTGAAATAACTTGGTCAAAGACAAGTCCGATTCATACCTTGTCCAAAAGTCTTGGAAGATAAAGTACAATCATGGCTAGTGAGTTAAAACTGTCTGAGTCTTAGAAAACCTTAGCTACATTTCTAAACCAACTGCGCTATCTTTCATCCCCGCATTGCCATCAACAATCACCAAAAAAAAACCACAAAGGTCTAAACAGTCTATGGTGCCCTCGCCAAACAACACAAATTCAATTCATCCATTCCATCATTTCACATCACATATAATTTAAAAACATTTGCATTCATCATAACATATGCATCCATCAAAATAAATTAACATGCATACATCCATACTCATCACTCATCATGCATAAAATCAAATCATCACTCGCATAAACAAAATAAAGTCATCTGTATATATCATCAAAAATGCCCGCAGGCTACAATAAACTGGTCCTGTGACCCCGCAACAAAATCCAAAAGCTCAAAAACCCCCAAGCCTAGGGCGTCAGCCACCATGATCACGCAGGATCGATGCGACGGGAACTACCCCCATGGTGTGGGTCCTATGGGACCCCTCAGGGTGGCTATCGCTAGCCCCCGCATCATGCCTACTCGCCCCCCCATCCGAGCTGCCTATGTCGAGAGGATGCTGACTGCTCAGTCTCACTCCCTCTCGAGCGACGTGATGATCCACCTCTGTTGAATGTAGGGACCCGCCCACCAAGGCGGCTAATCTCTGCCTCCAGCTCCAGCTGCTACCGCACCGAGTCCATCTCCCACTGGCGATACGTTGCCAAGTTCTCCTCGCATCATGCCAAAGCCCTATCCCTCTCTGCCAACTACGTCCATAGGAGATCCCTCTCCCGTGCAGCATCAGTACCCCCATCCTATCGATGGTAGGCAGCCAATGCATTCTCTCGCTCTGCCAGCTGCATGCGCAGGATATCCCTCTCCTATAACGCATCCCCCAGCTCCTCATCGCGCCTCCGCAACAACCCCTCCAACCATGCATTCTCAACGCGTAACCCAGACTCCATGTCCTCCGAATCCGCCTAAGGCATGGGCATCTCTAGAATAGCAGCCTGCTCTGGCTCCCACTGCTCCGTGACGTCCTGCCTCTCCAGCTGATCCAGAACCCCAAAATCCACATCCTCATCCTCCACCTCCACCATGTCTGCATCCTCCCGAGGAGCTCCCCAATCATCTCCTGGTGCCTTGGCACCCTCCCTGCTCACTGTTGCCACCTCCATGCCTCCCAGTGGCCCCTCTCCCCGCCATCACCATAGTACCCACCACTGGTCATACTCTATGGTAGTCCCGATGTCATCCACATCTGGGACGTCGATCATCGCATCTGAATCCTCACCTAGTGGCGCGATGATCGGTCGATCTAGAGTCCTCTCATCCCCTCGACGTCGATAGACCACGGGCTCACTAGGAAACCCCTGGCGCACCCCAAACTATCATGTCACCCGACTATAAGGGAAGAACTCATGCTCGGTCCCATGCCACCCAATCAGCCACCGCTCCCTACATACCCGTCGAAGCCACTCTCCAGCCTCTGGCCAGGCTAGACAGTCCTCGATAAGGGTGCCAGAACACCTCCCCTAGAGTCAGCCGAGTGAGGGCATCGACATAGTGCCCTATGACACCTGCCCACCATCGACTCTATCCTTGCTCCTCAGACCGCCGCCATAGAGCCACATAGCCTATATCCTTATCCTCCATCTCCATCCGAGTCATCCATGATAACCCGACTGGCCTCTCCACCACTATGTGTTGCCAAGCCCAGCTCTACAACAGATAGTTATAGCTAATCCCCTTCCACCTCTGACAATGGACCTCGTACAGCTCACCATAGAGCTATGCCAACAACGTCTACCCCCACCTCATGATTAGCGGTGCCTCTGTCGGGCACTCTACTAGCCATGAGACCACATCCAGCAGGTTCCATGGGAACCTCACACCTGACGAGTCAGGTAGTAGCATGTTGGAAATGAGGCCCATGAGGAATGCGTGCCTCACTCCCAACACCCCCCTCTCCAGCCACCATCGGACCAAAATCCCACCAATCTGGTAGTCGCCCTCTGCCCTCTCCACTGGGCTCTCCACACCCAACTCCTCCCCATGCCCGAAGCATCGTATCAGTACAACTGTCCATTGATCATGCGATGACGTTCTGATCGGTAGTCCATCTATCAAAATCCATAGAAGTCGATAGACATCCTCTAAGGTCACTATCATCTCCCCTGTTGGGAGATGGAAGGTGTTGGTCCGAGGATCCCACAGGTTGATCAAGGCCATCAGATAGGCCCGATCCCCGACCACAGGCTCCAGTCGAGCCACCTACTTGAGCCCAAGGGCATCAAGCCACTCCTAGTCAGCCACAGTTAGCGCCCCCGCGCTTCAACAAAAGTAGTGGGTACACGATACCGGATCTTCACAACCTGCAAAAGAAAACAACACAAAAACATTAAAATCATGAAAAACTATACAACCCTAACATATATATACAGGACTGCATTAAAACTGTACAGCCAAAAACAAAACAAAAATTCAAAAAAATTAATTTGTCAGTCCTAGGGTTTCTAATCCTAACTGATAAATTTAAAAACAAAACAAAAATTCAAAAAAATTAATTTGTCAGTCCTAGGGTTTCTAATCCTAACTGATAAATTTAAAAACAAAACAAAAATTCAAAAAAATTAATTTGTCAGCCCTAGGGTTTAAACTCTAACTGATTAATTAACAACAAAAACAATTACAAAACAACAAAAAGAAAAAAAATTAATTTGTCAGTCCTAGGGTTTATATAGTTGTCAGTCTTGAGATTTCTGTAGTCTAAGTTTAAAAAGTCTGTACAAACAAAACAAAATTAAAATAACAGTTTTTTTAACCTAGGGTTTTCACCTACGTTTTAAAACTGACAAGCTCAACCTAAAAAACTAGGGTTTTACGTTCCGTTTATCCTAGGGTTTTAGTTAAAAGCAAAATAAATTTTTTTGTACCTAGGTTTTAACTACGTTTTTCGTTCAGTTTTAAGCTAAATCTTGGTTTGTGTTCAGCTCAGTTTTAGGGTTTCAATTTTAATTTTGAAAAGCAACATAAACAAAGAAAAACAAACAAATAACTTGCAGTTTTAAAAAACACATAACAAACAAAAGCAATAACGCTAAGGAGCACTTACTGGTCTCGCTTCGGCTCCACCGCTCGATCCGGTTTGTGCACTCATGATGTCGGGAGAAATTCGGTAGCGCTTCGCTTCGCAGAATTAACCTCCTCCTCCCCAGAGCTCCAAATCGTAAGAAAATTCGGATGCAAATGAGCCCAAACCCTAGTTTTGGCCTTTAAATAGGCCTTTTGAGCTTATATTCGTCCCTCCCTAGGATGAGCACTTTGGTTAGCACTCGTCCCACCCTGGGACGAATACTAAGCTGGAATTCATCCCACCCCGGAATGAATTCAGGGCAAAAATTTCAAAAAACAACAAAAATTGAACAAAAATGCACCAAAATAGCTAATAAACTTGCCCGATGAGAGTGCTTTGGCACTTGACATCCCGGGCATGCAAAACAGATGTTGGGGTCACAAATCCTCACTATCCTATTCCCTAAGAAGGCTACCATAGCCGGACCGCTCCACGGGAAGACGAATTTTTGAGAATTTCATCCCCAAACGGCATCGCAAAAAGGGTTAACACCCACCAAAAATAGGTCTAAATGTCGGAAAATTGCACACACTTAATGCTAAAACATCTAAGGGCACCCTCACACAAGTCATCTTGGGTCAAGCGACTCGTCGCTTTTCTCATGAAGGTCATTCCCTCATCGATTCGTCGCTTGAGGGGGTAGTCACACTTAGTCACCAATCAACAAACACACACCCAATTAAGGAAAATGACATGCATTCAAAGAATCATTGACAAAGACAATTACGCTCCTGCTTGGGGCAGTAAACAAGCAATAATCACAATCTGATCAAATCACTTGGCATTTCATGAATCATGAACTCAAGGTTCTCACAGACAAAAGGTTGCGCCCTTTGCCTATTCATGATCGATCAATGTCCAAGATCAAGTAACACCTCACCGAAAAAGGTTAACACTTGAATTGAGTTCCTTCGCTCGTCAGAAGCAAGGATTCAAGAATGCATGCCCTTTCCATACTTGGGGCATCAAAATTTGGTTAGGTTACCAAGAAACCCTAATCATTAGTGCTTTGGTTATCTATTTTTGCTCGGTGTTGCGCCATGCACAGCGCATCCCAAAAAGGGGCATCTGTAGACACCAAAATAGCACCAATCTGATTATGTGACTGCAAACACTGATCGCTTTGACACACACAGCCCCAAGGGCAGCCCCCAGAGGTCAAACAATGGTCCTAACCACTCTCACAGCAGTTTTGGAAGGTCAGAGATCAATTTGGCACCTTCAGGCACTTTGCTCAATATCCGTTCCACCCTGGGACGAATTCAAACTGGGATTCGCCCCACCCAGGGACGAATTCTGAATTCGCTCCAGGGTGGGGCGAATTGCAGGTTTGACGGGCAAAAAGTCAAATCTTGACAAATGGTAGCTCAGATCCACCACCCAATGCTTCCTTCATCGCATGGGAGTATGGGTGAGCGTTTTCGAGCATTAGAGGCATCTACAAGGTCAGTCATGAAGTCCCAATTCAGGGAGGAATCTCCTTCCCCCTGGGAAGGCATGATTGCCAAGTGGCGCCTCTGCATGCCCATTTCAAGAGACCTCCAGGTCTATAAATTGGTGAGTTTCCTCACCCCAAAGAATAGAGAGAAGGAGCATTTTAGAGCAACGAAGTGTTGTCATTTTATTTACATACCTCACACCTTTTGGATTTGCGCCTTTCACATCCTTGATCTCCTTTAGAAGGGAGGTCATTGGGTGACTATTGGGAGGATGAATCTCGATCCCAAAACCCGACATTTGGCCACAATATCCCACCAAATTTTCTGACAATACCACACAAGAGGTTTTGGACCCATCCCAAGTGGATTGGTGCCGAAATCAAGCCTCAAACGGCGGGCGGCCTGCCCCATGGGTGCCCCCTCCCACACTGCCACAGTCCTAATCGCCCCCTTTCGGAGCGATGGGAATTCCATGGTAGACTTGCTTTCTTTCATTTTTGCATTCAATTCTATGATGCTTAGATAGGTTGCCATTTGAATTTCGTCTCGTTTTGAACAATTTTGATCATATTTCTATCTTTGCTCGCTTTTACTAACCTACGGGTAGCATCATCAAATTCCCATTGATGGAGGCCAAATTGGGAAAATATGACCATCTGGGTCTTCCCAAAATGCCCCCAATTAGCTAACCCCAAGTTTGCAGGTCTTTTGGAGCTTCCGAGGTAGGACATTGGGACAGTACCTTTTCGGCGTTTTGTTGTAGGTGAATTCGTCCCACCCCGGAGCGAATTCAAATCGGTGAGGAATTTTCCGATTGTTCTTTTTGCAGAGCCTTCCTGGTGATGTCTTGATGCCTCTGTCAAATTTTCATAGCATTTGGACTTGTTTTAGTCATAGTTTAATTCATTTTTCTCATTCACTTATCGTAGGCTTGGGGATTGCATGCTTTGTTTCATCCGTAGGTGCTACTGACCGTTTCTTGTTCCTTTGAATGCAGGGTTTGGACATCGGAGGAGCAGCGAGGAGTCCAGACTCATCAATGCAAGTGGCGGCGATGTTTGGTCCACCCATTTTACATGTGGGCACGCGGAAGAAGGAAAGACACCCATGGATGTAACGAGTAACGCACGCTTAAACGCTCCTAGCCCTTGGAAGGGGAGGATGCGCATTGTAACCGAGTTTGAAACATATCAATAAAAGGGCTGTCTTCTTTATTCACATTTGTTTCATTTCGATTCGCTCATGCTTGTCCCTCTTTTCATGCGCTTTCAAGTTTCTAGGATTTAGCGCTAAGTTCGGTTTCTTTGTTTGCATTTCGCATATTCGCTTTCCTTTTTGCTTTCGTATCCTCGTGCTTTCAAATAGTAATATAAAATTATTTATACAAATCCAAATTTATAATTTTATATAATAAATTAAAATATTAAAATAAAATTATATTTAAAAACAATGTTAATACAAAATTATCTAAATGATTATAAGTTAATACAACTTTGAATCTCATATTTAGACGGCATGGAATATGATGATTTTACAAACTTAAGAAGGGACCTGCATGAGTTAAAATGGCGTCACAGATTAAACGATGCGTTCTAGAAGTGAGGAGAAATGAATTGAAGGAATATGTTTAGTTATACTGATTATTTAAGAAACTCTTTTGAGTATATTACTTGTTGGCCAAGCAAGATCGAGGTAGGTGAGGTCCTTTTTAGATTTTTTTCACGTGGAAATATGAAATCACAAGCTGTGCAAGTCTTGGCATTATCCGACCCTCGGTGAGGTTTGACCGCCAATGTGGTGGTGAATGTCATTCCATGTATCAGAGATGACATACACTTCGTGGATTTTTCCGGTAGAAATATTGGTCATTAGCATATTTCTCCGTTTAAACATTAGCTTTAATAAACCTTCTCTTGAATCCCTTTCTTTTTCTTCAAAATATTACGTAGAGGTAGTAGAGTTGGAGATGGTAACTGTTTGATGATTTTTTTCTTTTTCTTCGAAGTGGAAATGGAAACTGATTCAATAGAAGTAATAAAGAAAAGATGAAAACTGATTCAATAGGTAGTAGAGGTGGAGGTGGAAACTGTTGATCATTTTTTTTTTTTTTTTAAATATTCAGTAGAGGTGGAGGTGGAAACAGTTATGATTCTTTTTTCTTCGTAATATTCATTAGAAGTAGTAGAGGTGGAGATGGAAATTGATTTGGATATGGAAACTGATTCAGTAGGGGTAGAAATGAAACTGTTAAAGGAGTGTACAACTTGATGTTCAAAGGCTTCAAGAACGAATTTTGTAACTACCCGTAAAATTTTATGTGACGTTCGAAGGCTGCGAGAACTTCATTTGTTTTGACTACCTATAACGTTTTCTACATGGAAGATAACGGACTCCCGACTATCTCTTGATCACCTGAGAAGACCCGTGACAGTGCTGAGGTGGCCACGCTGTAGACTATGGCAGTGCTGAGTTGGCCACGTTGAAGACTTGTGGTGGTGATAAGGTGACCATGTGGATTGGACAAAGTTTCCTATGGGCGATTGATTGCTGTCAAAGTTTAATCACCTTTCTTAAATTGTCATTTATTTCTAAGTCACAAAGTGAATAGTGGGAGAGGTGCATCTAGAAGAAAGAATAATATTTTCAAAAGAAACTTCAAGAGTTTAAATCTTACCTACAACTTTTTTTTATAAAATTAAAAACATTTACATAATTTATTTATATATTTATATAAGTGAAGAGTAGTTTTTGTTAAATTGTTTTAGTTTTATTATTGTAAAAAAGGTTAAAGAGGGCTTAAGCTTCACAATAGTAGAGAGGGCTTGAGAGGGCTTAAGCCTCACTATGGTTTAGAGGTCTTGAGTCTCACTATGGTTGAGAGGTCTTGAGCCTCACCATTGTAGAGAGGTCTTGAGCCTCACCATGGTGGAGAGGGTCTGAGTCTTCCATTTCTGCACTCTCAAACCCTTTCTCACTGAGCGGGAGGTCTTTTTGTCCTTTTTTAGATTTTACGTTTTGAGATCTTACTGTTGGTTACCTATGCTATTAAGTTGGGTGTCTCTTTGTGAAATTCATTGGTCTTACCCCTTTCCTGATTCAAATACAGGGGGAGACTTTGTGTCTTCAACATTTGTGGAGTCATACTTGTACTATCAAGTCACTGTGACTGGTGGATGTTTGGTATTTTTACTTGACAACTGTTGGGATAGTTGTTGGATGTGGGTGTCATTTTGAAGGTTCTTTCCTTGTGGTTCTTTTTGGTCTTGCTACTTCCCTGGTCCAACTCTAGGGGGAGACCTTGAGCTCAATTATTGTTGAGGAAGTTGTGGATGGTCCCTTCATCTGGTGGGGTCTTCTAGTGTCGGTGGGTTGTAGGGGGTGGACCAGCTGTTAGGCTCCTTTGGCTGTGTTGGATTCCAGGGTTATAAAGCTCCAAATTTTTGTTGGTATCTTCCATTTATTTCCTTTTAGGTGTTGTTTTGGGCCAACTTATCCTGATTATTCTTGTAATCGATCCTGTGGTTGATTGGAATCTAGATATGGAAGGTTTTTCTATTGTCGATGTACTCAGTTGTATATCTCCTTTTTTTGACTATATAATTTTTACTGTTTACCCCCCTTGATAGGGCTCCAACTATTGCATGGACCATGCGTCAAAGGAGATCTATGTTCCTTGGATGGGATCTATTGTGGGAAGGGTTTATTTTATTTTATGAGAGTTCCTTTGATTTTTTACTTTTATTTTTTGAGCTTTCAGGTTTGTGAGCTCTGAGGGCGTCGAAGCAAGTGTGATTATTTTGTTTAATACTGCTACTTTTTTTCTGTTGGGCATATTTAAAGCAAAAAATTGTGTTTAATTTCTCTTATCGACTTGCCAACACATACATGTTTTTGGGTATGCTCTAAGGGCTTTGTAACAAGTGGGAATTTTTGTTTAATTTCATATGCTTTCTTTTTGCTGGGTGATTCAAGAGTTTTCTTTTTTAAAGTAAAAATTTGGGTGTTTTTTCTCTTGTTAGTTTGTCAACGCTATTCCCCTGGTTTTCGGTTGTTTCATTTTGGGTATGCTTTGTGGGCTTCATAGCAAGTGGGAATTTTTGTTGCAGTCTTCTAATGGTTGTTTGTGGCTTTCTAGTTCACTTGAAACTCGTTGGGTGGGATTTTTTCAATTTTTGATTGAAATCCTTGTTGTTTTTGCCTAGTCTTTCTCAAGTGCCTCATTTCGCTTGATGTCTTACTCTTTGGCACTCTTTTTCAAATTTAAATTTTAAAGAGGAGATAAGGCAAGATTTTTGGATCCATATTTTATTTGATGTTCTTCCTCTAGATCCATTTTTACGTGTAATTTAAGATTATTGAATACTCTTTGGATTTGTAATGGTTTGGGATCCCTTTAAAAACCCCTTTGTAAAGGTTCAGGGGCTCTTTGAAAACCCCTTCTTTCATCCAATCAAAAAAATATCAAGTTTAGAGAATAGTGTCTAATGAGATAAATTATTAAGTTAGTGTGTTTTAATGCATAGGTGTGAAAAGATTCATGGTTGTAATTAGTTAAAGGTAAAGGGTTTAGTCAAAAAGTAATGTAAGAGTTATAGTGTGGTGAGGAGTTATTTTTGGGTATCAATAGTTTGTAATGTATTAAAATAGTTTAAAATTTGTCAAAAGAGTCTAGTGTTGTATATTTTTATTTAAGAAAAGCTGGTATATCATCAAGATGCATTGTACATAAATAAAACACATATTTTAGTATACTCATAGCATTCGGAATAAATGATATCTATGGCTTGTGTTTACAAGTAAAGTTAATGCATTAAGATACTAGGTCTATAGCCTAATAACGCTTCCATAATAATGTATGGACATTGACCCTATCAACCATTGAGGAGAAATAAGGATACTAATATTTTTGTAAATATTTTCACTTTATTTTTTACCCTATTTGTTATTATTGTTAGATATAATTCTTAAAATAGAAAAATTCCAAGTATATAGGAAAGTTACACCAATGTACACGAATTTCTCTTTTAGAAAATGTCATTTATACACCGAATCCCTTTTAGTACTACCTTGGTACCATGTATTATTCTCTTTCACATACCTTGAGGTCTCTCTCATTTATGGACATGTATATCTATAGGACTAGCTTCTTCCATGTATCGATGAGTATATAGGAAGGGCAAGTATATAGAAAGGATTGGTATTATAGACAAGTGATATATAGAAGGGGGTCCATTTTGGGAGATATAAGGAACCATCACCATGGCTACATCAATTTGTTTCTTACAAAATCACAATTTCTCAAAGGCCCAAATTTTGCACCTTGGAAGACCAATATGAGGACCATCCTAATGGTTGAGAAACTCTAGGATATAGTCATTGAAGAAGAAACTTGACTTTAGGAGATTGTATTTTAGTAAAATTTTTATGAGGGAGATGCCAATGTGCTAATGTTCATCACTCTTGGTGTAGAAGATGAAATTCAACCACACATCAATGAAGCAAATACATCAATAAAAGCATGAGATATACTTTCCACTATATTTGAAGGGAATAATGAAGCCATAATTCTTCACCTTCAATCCCGACTTTATACATTGAGGGTATAGGATGGATTAAGTATTGAACAAGTTCTTTACAAAATTGTAAAATTAAAGGTTAAATTAAATACCATGGGGGAAAAGGTAGAAGATAAGATCTTAGTACCTATTGTACTTAGAGATCTTCCTGATTAATATCAAATGTTGATTACTTCTTTGCAGGTATAAAAAAGAAGGGTATCATTTGAAGAATTAGTAAATATTCTTCAATCGAAGGAATTAGAAAATCAATTAAAGGACCAATTTTACAATAATGCAATTTTCTCAATAAAGAAACCACAAAAGTGCCAAAAGGGCACTTCCACTTCCTCTTCCTCACAAAAACAACCTAAAAAATAGAGGTGCTATCATATTTTTAGAAAAAAGGACATAATACAAATTTTTGTAGATATAATTATTTGATTCAAAGGGATCAAGTACACAATCCTCCTCGATTCAAATATATCCCAAGCAACAACAAGGATATTTTGCATATGAAGGACCATGATCTGATTATGAAAAATAATTTGAACCAGGACACAAATCACTAATGATCAAGGAAATAAAAAAACCAAAGGATAAGTTTTGGTAAATTGATTCAGGCACTAATAAACATATATTTGGAGATAGAATTTGGTTTGATTTCCTATAAGAAAAATATGGGAAAGCAATCACCATATTTGATGATAAGACTTATTATGTTAAAGGATTTGGAAATATTCCTACAAATTTGTTTGATGGAAAATTCACAATTGAGGATGTGCCATATGTACTTAGCCTAGCAAACAACTTGCTATCTATCTCATAAATGTTGGATTGAGATATGGTAGTTGAATTCAGGGTTGTAGATGACAAGAATTATTTCATCACAAAATATGAAAAGTTTATTACAAGTGGTTCATATAATAATGATATTTTATCCTTGATGTTATTTATCTTAATGTTGCAATGGCTGCCACCATTAGAGATTTGAACATTGTTGATGATAGTGCGGTTTGTGTTGAAGATGCATATCATGATATTATACTCAATATTATTGATTATGTTATCCATGAAAAAGGCCATGTTGCTGAAGATCATAGTGATGATGAAAAGTTTAGGGTTTTGAATATTGTCATTATTGACAATGATAAAGGCCATGTTGTTGAAAACCATAGTGACGATGAATAAATTGGGTGCTTTGAAAAGCATACCAAAAGTATTTGTTCAAAATTAATTAAAATAATGGGATATAATATCATATGATTGGGAAGGCATGGAAAAGGTATAATAAATCCCATAAAACCAAATATAAGATCAAAAAATGAAGGCCTTGGTTATGATGGCCTAATAGGAATTGGTGACACTAAGTTTGTAAAACGAAAAACCTATGTAGAGACTGAAAGTGCTAGAATAATTTGTTGCAATCATTATGGATGATCCGAACATGTGAAAGCTATGTGTTGAAATTTAAACCCATGTAAAATTTGTGGTGATAATAATCACTTTTAGAAACATTGTTGGCACAAAGAAAAAATGGCTAACAAAATACATGTTGATTATTGATGGATAAATTTAATATAATAGGATAAAATGAAATAAGTGTCAAATAATTTTTACAAGATAACATTTTCTCCTCAGTAGAAAGCAAGGATAAGACAAAGAGTGGTGGTTAAGAGAGACCACAGTCTTGGGATTATTTAGGTGCATGATTTCTATATTGAAATATATATGTGACAGAAGCTATTTATGAAAATCTTGTAGTGAAACATCATGTGGAAGTTTTCGATGATTAGTGGAAGAGTGGTAGAAAACTCTAGAACTAGAGCCGAAGGAAAAGCTAGAGCCAAAACCAAGCCAAAGCTAGAGCTAGAGCCAAGATAGATCCAAGCTAGAGCTAAGCCAAAGCCAAGCTAGAGCTAGAACCAAATCCAAAGATAGATCTAGAGCCCAATACAAATCCAAAGCCCAAGCTAGTGCCAAAACCAAACCATAATTTCATTTCACTACCCTAGGAAGTTAAAATTAAGGGGGGATAGTTTTTTTTGTAAATGCTAAATTTGTTGTCCTCCAAATATTTACTATACCAAATAGTGTGATAAGGGAGGATGTTAGGTACTTGTTTTACTCTTTAATGTTATACATCATTACACCTCATGGGAGGTTGAAATTTGAATAGTTACACCTCATGGGTGGTTGATAGAAGTTGAATAGTTAGATGAAGGTGAAGAACCAAGAGTCCCTTGAGACAACCAATAGACTTTGTATATATTTATATATGTATAAAGCTAAATATATATGAGATATCCTATCCAATATTCTAGTGGTAAGATGGTTTCACCCTCATAGGAGTGACTTGGGTTCAAGTCCAACCATGAATAGTTGACATGAAAAAAGGCCATCAACCAATCTGTAAAAGCAATTAAATTTAATGTATAACTATAAACTAAATTGGTGCAAAATATGTTGTATGAGTAGAGGAAAGGAAGAAAAGGAATCTAAGCAATAAATTTTGAGAGGTGAGCATCATTGAAGTCACATAACTATTGACACAAATATAATAAGTAAATATTTGGATTTTGTCCTAAGATTTAATTACAAGTAATATTGGGTAGTATAAAATTGGTTTTAGTTGAACTAAAATATAAAAATGTGTTATATTAACAAAGCACAAAATATAAATGTGACCAATAAAATTTATAGCGAGTATGAGTCATAAGTGAATGCTAGTAAAAAATGAGCCTCACTAGGTAGTATGGAAGGAAAGCCATATTTGAAAGCCCTAATTGGAAATAAGGATGCAATATTTGAAAGTATTTATGTCTAAGTTGGAGATAATAGAAAGATAAATAATATGGCAAGTTTGTCCATGGTGAAGATGTTACATAAGAAGTGATTATGAAGGATGAGATGATTCAACATGATACAATAGTTCTTAAAAGTAGATGGTTAATATGTAGATTCCAAAGCAGTGGATATGGTTTTTTAAAGAATGTAAAATTAGATAAATTGGAAGTAATATTGAATTAAATTTATATAAAGTGGAAGTAATATTGAATTAAAATTCCATAAAGCTTTTTCCTCATAATCTTTTCTAGTTTAAGAATCAAAGATAACTTAATGAATGGTGGTCTATAAATTAAGGAGAAAATATGTCCCTTTATTTAAAACCATGAATGTTTTTTTATGGAAAGGAAACAATATTAATAAATGGGTTAAGTTTTTATATTTTATATTAACTTATCAATAAACATGTTTTTAAAGTATTTTTAAATTACCATACTAAAGTTCATCTGGAAGAAATCAACTACGAGGAAGGAAAATATATTCTTAGATATGTATTATGAATATTTTAAAGCCTTTACAATGAAGGAAATGGGTTCAACAAGTAACTTATGAAAACAGATGAAATCTATTTGTTCAACCAGAAAGGTTGACAGTTGTTCAGTTAGAATGTTTGAAAGTACACACCAATGCACATGCAAGTTTCCATCAAAGCCCATGGGTTGAGTTGCACTTTGTAATATATTCATGGTTTCGATTATTTGTTGACTTTAATTGGCCTAGCGGTGTTCTACGCAGACCAACCTTAAGAAAATTTAGAACCCTTATTAAAAAACCATCTCTTTAGGTCATTATTGGAAATCATCTCTTTGGCTGGAAAACCATTGACGATGAGCTTTTTATTAAGAAATTTTAGAAACCATCTCTTTGAGTCATTATTAGAAACCATCTCTTTGGCTGCAAAACCATTGACGATGAGCTTTCCATTCAATGAGAAGAAAACAGAAGCTCGTGAGCCGTGCAAGTTGTAAAAGCTATGCCTTCTTAACCTGCACTTCTCTATATGTAGGTAGAAGACAAAGTGTATAAATGTGAATCCTTGTGAAGCTTCGAACACTAAAAGAAATTTATTGAATGGTGGTAGCTGTGAGGGAGGTTTGGAGAGAGGAGAGAATTTATATTGTTGTAGGAAAAATCTAGAAAGAAAAGAATTTTTAAGTTGTAAAAGGCTGCATTTTTTAAATAGTGTAGATATTGCATATGAAATCACAAGAGTAGGAAAAAGGTTAATCAGAGGTTGCACAAGACCTAGGTGATAAGAGCTTCCATGATTAGTTCAATGAAATCAAAATCAGAATTTCTGCTTTTGGCTTTTGCTAGGTTTAGCTTAATTGTGATAGTGATGCAGGCATGTGGTGAGTTTGTGTTGATTGCAGAGGCACAGAAAGTGCCTGCAGTCTTCATGTTTGGGGACTCATATGGTGATACAGGCAACAATGATTATATCCCTACAATCGGCAGGGGCAATTTCCCTCCTTATGGCATAGATTTCATTTACAGTATTCCCACGGGCCGATTTTCCAATGGAAAGCTCATGTCAGACATTTTTGGTAAGTTGATTATATATTGCTTTCAATTTTATTGCTCTGTAATTGGATACTCTAATGCCTGGTTCTCTCTATATAGGTAAATAGCCTCGAACCAGCTCTGGGCTAAGAGATCTCACTGTGTTATCTTTTTAGAGCATACATTTCACGGTGTAGTTTCTGTGGCAGTCTAATCATATACGATGTGAATGGGCTAAAAGTTTAAAATAGCATGCTTCATCGTGTGATATAGTGGGTTGTCAGATAAAATGAATTAAGAGCCTATTACTTATCAAACCATTTGCCAACAGAGTAGCAGGTTTTATATTGCAAGTAGTCGATGTCATTGTGTATGATGCATTCTTCTTTTAGCATTGGGTCTCTGTTTCATTAATGCTTGTGTAGCGGTCTCCTTACATTACAGTTAGACAATCGTAAATGTTGAGTAGCAACCATTTCTTCTTGAAATTAGATAATTGTAATTTAGTTAAATCTACCAATATGTTTTTATGTGTGGAATCTTATTTACAGCCATGTTTGTCTGTTTCTTAGATACTTTCTTCTTCAAAAGATACTTATCTTCCAAATGTTTTCTATACCTGCTGATTTATTATGTCTATAAATTTCTCAAAATTTGTGTAATGTATGTCTGAGCAGGAAACATATCTCGTATGTGTCTGATCTGAGTATTTCCTGGGCAATAGAATACAAAAAGCAACATTGACAAAATTACGATAATTTTACGGTTCAAATTCTTGCTAAAATTGACTAACACTTAAAAAGCCTATGTCATTCTGCAACAGTCCAACTGCTTCCTTCATTCTGTTTTCCCTTCTTCCGAGCTTCCTTTTTGAATATCATTTTCCCACTCTCTCGGTTTCCTAGTTTCTTATTGACATTTTTATTTGCTTTCTCCACCTTATCTGCAATGTGTTTTTTCAATCTTTGATCAGTATACCCATTTTCCTTTCGTCCAGCTTATTCAGGTTTTCTTTTTTCAAACTTTTTATTGACACAAGATTGTTCCTTTCTTTCGCTTTGCATACTCCTTTTTTAACCCACTTTAAATCCTGAATCATTTTAAGATTGCTTCCCTTCTTACATGTTTTAGGGTTGTGCATAAAGGACCTTCTTATATGTTTTAGGGTTATGCATAAAGGATCAGTCCCAAAATGTATTTATAAAAAATTGACGAATTAATTTTAAGATTGAGGTAATGTAGAAGGTGGAAGATACACTATATTATTAAGGGTAATGTTGAAAATTTAAACGGTTAAATTATTATAAAATTGGGGTGAATTGATCCGAAAAATATTTGCACCTATAAATTTTTGGCTAATGAATCCTAAAGATCCAATTACAAATTTTAAAAATCCAAATTTTAATCAATTTATAGTAGATCTAGACGATCTTCATGCTGTTAGATGGAATCTTAGTGCCATATTCACAAAATAACTGTATATGTATGTGCAAATTTTTCATGTGCGTTGGAAAAGTTCTTCAGTAATATTTGCAAATGTGTTCCTTATTAGATAGGAAGCCAATTATATTTTGGATAAAATTATCATTTCTTGGTGCGATCATGTCTAATTAGAAATTACTTCCATGATTTACAGTGGAAGGGCTAGGCATAAAGGAATTGCTGCCACCATATTTGGACCCAACACTCCAAACCCACGACCTTCTCACAGGTGTCTGCTTCGGATCAGCCGGGTCAGGTTTAGACAATCTAACTGCTCAATTATCGGTAGGCAAACGGCCACTATCAGATATAAAATTGCAGCTATTCATCGTTAAATCCTTTCCATCACATTTACAAGATTTTGATACAAATAGATCATCCATGAGTGCAGACGGTGATACCATTCTGGAAACAAATTGAATATTTCAAAAGCTACATAAAGCGAATGGTAGATTTGGTGGGAGAAGAAAGGGCCACCGCCATCTTGAAGGAGGCAATACTTTTCATCACAATAGGAACCAACGACTTCATTGTCAACTACTTCCAGAACCCAACTCGTCCATTGCAATTCACCATTCCACAGTACACAGAATTTCTACTGGACTTATACGTAGATTACATTAAGGTAATAAAAAGGATTACAATTCATAATTAGTCTCTAACATTTTTGTTAGTTTTAAAGCTTGATTGCAATGTGACTATGGTTTTTGCAGGAACTATACAATCTGAATATACGTAAAATCGCTTTGATTAATGTTCCTCCTTTGGGCTGCCTACCTTTCGAAAGAACAGAAGAATTCATTCTGTACAAAGGAGCATGTGCAGAAGACAAAAATGAAGCTGCATCTGGATTCAATTCAGGGCTCAATGAAAGGATTCCTGGGCTGAGATCTGCTCTTCCTGAGCTTAGAATTATTATTCTTGATTATAACAATCTCATTTCTGAATACATAAAATATCCCAGCAAATATGGTATGACATTATTAGCAACCCATACTCCTTTTTTGTTTAGACATTAGAGTACAACAAAATTGTTGAAATCTAATCTGATCTTGCTTTGGCATATGGTATTTGGTATTGTAGGTTTTGAGGTGGTTGATAGAGGATGCTGTGGGACCGGCGGGGTTGACTCTGTCTGCAACATGACTGCCTCCATTTGCCCTGATACTTCTAAATATCTCTTCTTTGATTCAGTTCATTTTACACAAACGGCATATCAAATGATTTCCAATGTGTTTCTAACCAGAGATATTCCGCAATTGCTCTGAAGGACCTTAAAAATACTCGTAGCAATTATTTAAATAAGAGTAGCTTATTAGGGCTTTGGCTGGTTTTCTCAAGACCAGGTTTAAACCAGGGCATATGTTGCGTAAGTGTGTTAAAAAATAAAAATAAAAAATAAACTTGTCATCTGTTATTTGCTGTGGATGTGGAGGATGAAGAACCATTAAGATTAATTTCCTGAAAGAAAATATTATTTTTTAATATTTATATATATAAAAGAGTTCATTTACATCTACCTGCACATCACTTCTATTTTTTTTGGCAGTTTGAATATGAATTTCAAAAAGAATTCAAAATTCTAATAATGAGATGTCTTATCAAAACAAAATATAATATCTACTAATATACATATGTAATTTTTTTTTTACTACGTATAAATCAATATCCATAATAATAAATATATTTTCCTTATATTTATTTCACTTTTAATATATTTTGAAGTGAGGTAAGGATCTTATACTACCTGATCACTTCTATTAAAATTTAGCAAGTGACGAATAATTGTTTTATAAGAATTTTATATATTTTCGTGGTAATAATAATTTATAAGGAATTATTGTCCAATTTAATAATAATAATTTAAATATATGTTTTATAGATTTATTATATTTTATTAATAATAATTAATATAATAAAATTATAATATAATTAAGTTTTATTATAAAGACATTGAAACTTTGAATAAAATTCAAATTTTGTGGGGATAAGGTTAGTACATTATATTCTAATAATCAATGTTTAGTTGGATAAACTACATATATGTTTATCAAACCAAATTTTGTTTAATGGAATAAGATATACAACTATATCCTATCATCTCCTATTTGGACTTAAACCCACTTATATGTGTTTGTATTTTAATGATTATTTTTATTTATTGGCCTTATATTTTGCATTCTCTCTTCAAATCTAAACATGAAATTTGTTATCATTAAAAAAAGACTTAATTTTTCTTTTGAAAATCAAGTTTATGTATAATTATAAGCAAATTAAAATACTCCACAATGTAAAATACATTTAGAATGTCTAGTTTTATCGAAGGGATTCAAATACTTGATATCCTATTCAAAAGAATATTTTTTTTTATGGATTTTTATTTCTACACTTTCCATACCCTTCTTAGATACCATACAATTTTATCTACTATATACAATGTTTCCAATGAGTATTAATCACATATTGATTTGCTTAGAAATTATTATAGATTAATGTTGAAGGTGTCCATGCTCATCATTGATGCCCATTAAGCTTTACAATTATACCAAGCAAATTGATAATGTAGATATAATTAGAGATGAAGAAATAGAAGCTACCTAGATATCCATGATTAGTCATATGCTTAATATAAAAATTTCTTACTCTTTGAAGCAGATAAGAGTGTTCTATTATAGTATTTTTCATTATATAGAAATTAGAGAGTGGTTTTCAAGGGATTATATTTGGGAAACTTTTCATACTTCTTTGTTTACAGTTAATGTTGTTTATTACAAGAAATACCTCAAATGTGATGCCATGCATAATTTTATTAGCAATTTTGGGAAAGTAGTTTTGGAGGTGTCCATATGAAAATCTTCTAAGGGGGTTTATAAGCAAGATATAATGGAGAAGATATGAGGAAGAAAGGCTACCCAACAATCAATGATCAATCATATGTTTAAGCCCAAAATATTAATGATATTTAAAGATGACAAAGTACCCTATTATAATATTTTTTATTTTGTGAAGACTTAATAATGATTTTCAAGGTATTCTTCTTACAAGTCACTAATTTATATATTAGAAAACACATAATATTATTAGTTATGGTTACATAATAATAGAGAATTTGAATTTGAGCTTAGGTGGGGAGATTTCAATGGTGCTAAATCCTTGTAAGTTTGGGATGGATCCTATTGTGGAGAATTCTAGATTCATGAACACGACTTTGTTTGAGTCACGTGATGATTTTTGTGCGATGGATCTAGACGAATGGGACCCATGTCAGTTTAAAGTAGGGATTCGTTCTCATTCAGGCTTCAATCAAAGTACTGAGTGCTCTTGCTCTTTTGCTCAAGTGGCAGTAGACCTAAATAGGATAGAACCAAAAATGTTATGTGACACCTGCTCTGATTCTAATGAAATTTAAATTCCTGATATATTGATCAACAATATTCTATAAAGGGAGTCTTGGAACCTCATCGAAAAGTTCCAAGGTGGGATGCCCGATCTATATGCTCTAAAGAGGTGGGCCCAAGATTATTGGAAACCATGGGATTAATTTAAAGTGGTGTTCATCCCTAAGAGATTTATCCTATTTAAACTGAATTGTGAGGAAGACTCTATCAAGATCCTACAAGGAGGCCTATGATTCTTTGGAAAGAGAGGGTTGTTTCTCCATAGATAGGAGTTGTACTTCAAATTCTAAATTTAATGGATGAAGCTTATCCATTTGTGGGTGATCCTTTAGGAAATCCCTATTCACTTCTAGCACAAGAGCATTTTCTAAGCAGTGGCCAGTAAGATTGGTGGTTTTGTTTCTTATGATGACCCCTTGAGATCAAAATATTGTATGATTGCTACAAAAATATATGTTATGGTAGAGATCATAAGGAATATCTTGAGTTTTATGGATCTGGTATCTAGGATAGGTTCTTGAACTCAAGATATTATCTACAAGAATAAATCCCATTCTTGCTATAATTGTGGCAAGATGAGCCATCTGAAGAATGCTTACTCTTGGCAGAAGAAACTCATCCCCATTTCTATGAAAATAAATCCTATGGTTAGCAAGTGGGTTTCAAAGTGAGATAACTCTAAATGTAAGAAAAATATGCAGGAGCTATGTCTTCTATAGTGGAGACTTCTCTTGTGGACCCTATTGGGGATGGGGTTGAAAGATCTATGATACCCTCTAACCTGTTCAATGGAGAAGATGAATTAAACTAGTCTCTTGTAGTGGAAAGGAGGATAAATTCAAAATGTGGGGGAGCTCACAACACCCAAGTAATGGTAGAAGCCCTAAAATGGTATATCCTAATGATCTTATCCTTCACAACAAGTTTGATTTCCTGGTTTCTAAGGATATGGTAATGCAACAAGTTGTAGAGACCCCTATTCAATCTCCTATGGTGGATAAGGGGTCCCCTGGTATTCCTCTTGGATCAATTTTGAGGGGGGATATGATACTGCCACTACTAGATCACTTCTATTAAAATTTAGCAAGTGATGATTAATTATTTTTTAAGAATTTTATAAATTTTAGTGGTAATAATAATTTATAAGAAATTATAATGCGTAGTTTAATAATAATAATTTAAATATATGTTTTATAGATTTATTATATTTTATTAATAATAATTTAATATAATAAAATTATAATATAAGTAAGTTTTACTATAAAGACCTTGAAACTTTGAAAAAATTCAAATCTTGTGGGGATAAGGTTAGTGCATCATACTCTAATCATAAATGTTTAGTTGGATAAATTTTAGGTATTTTTATCCAACCAAACTTTATTTAATGGAATAATATATACAACTCTATCCTATCACATCTCCTATTTGCACTTAGACCCACTCATATGTGTTTGTATATTAATGATTATTTTTATTCATTGGCCTTTTATTTTACATTCTCTCTTCAAATCCAAACACAAAAATTATTATTACTAAAAAATACTTAAATTTATTTTGAAAATCAAGTTCATGTATAATTACAAGCCAATTAAAATACTTCACAATGTAAAATAAACTTAGAATGTCTTGAAAATATTCTATCAAAGGGACTCAAATACTTGATATCCT
Organism: Wollemia nobilis; assembly: GCA_028583015.1. Classification (NCBI taxonomy): domain Eukaryota; kingdom Viridiplantae; phylum Streptophyta; class Pinopsida; order Araucariales; family Araucariaceae; genus Wollemia; species Wollemia nobilis. Next base: position 2,519,052 of record JAQPPZ010017240.1, on the reverse strand, counting down.
ATTCAAAATAATTATTATTTAGGTATTTTTATTTCTACACTTTCCATACCCTTCTTAGATACCATACACTTTTATCTACTATATACAATATCTCCAATGAGTATAAATGACATATTGATTTGCTTATAAATTATTATAGAGCAATGTTGGAGGTGTCCATGCTCGTCATTGATGCACATTAAGCTTTGTAATTACACCAAGAAAATTGATAATATATATAATTAGAGATGAAGAAATAGAGGCTACCTAGATATCCATGATCAGTCATATGCTTAATATAAAAATTTCTTACTCTTTGAAAAGGATAGGAGTGTTCCATTATAGTATTTTTTCATTCTATAGAAATTAGAAAGGGTTTTTTAAGGGATTTTTTTTGGGAATATTTTCATACTTCTTTGATTACACTTAATGTTGTTTATTACAAGCAATGCCTCAAATGTGATGCCATGCATAATTTTCTTAGAAATTTTGGTAAAGTAGTTGTGGAGGTATCCATATGGAAATATTCTAAGGGGGTTTATAAGCTAGATACAATGGAGAAGGTATGAGGAAGAAAGGCTACCCAACAACCAATGATCAATCATATGTTTAAGCCCAAAAATTTAATGATATTTAAAGATGAAAAGAGTATCCTATTACAATATTTTTTATTTTATGAAGATTTAATAATGATTTTCTAGGCATTCTTCTTACAAGTCACTAATTTCTATATTAGACAACACATTATATTATTAGTTATAATTACATAATAATGGAGAATTTAAATTATAGCTTAGGTGGGAAAATTTTAGTGGTGTTGAATCCTTGTGAGTTTGGATGGATCATATTATGGAGGATTTTAGATTCATGAATAGGGCTTCGTTTGAGTCGCATGATTCTTTTTGTGCGGTGGATCTGGATGAATGGGACCTATGAAAGTTTAAAGAGATTCGTTCTCCTTCAGGGTTCAATAAAAATTTGGAGTGATCTCACTCATTTGCTCAAGTGGTGGTAGACCTAAATGGGAAAAAACCAAAAGCATTATGTGAGACCTCCCCTGATTCTAATAAAATTTATATTTTGATATACTGATCAATAGTATTTTGGAGAGAGAGTTGTGGAACCTCATCATACAGTTCCAAGGTGGGAGGCCTGATCAGACCCTTTAAAGAGGTAGGCTCAGGCTCATTGGAAATCATGGGATTTACTTGAAGTGGTGGCCATCTCTAAGGGAATTATCCTATTTAAACTAAACTATGAGGAAGACCTTATCAATATCCTATAATAAGGTCAATGGTTCTTTGGAAAGAGAGGGTTGTTTCTCTATATATGAGATCTAGAATTCAACCCCAAAAATCTACGAGTGAATCTTGTCCCTTTATGGGTGATCCTTCAAGAACTTCATGTTCACTTCTAGCACAAGAGCATTTTCCAAGCAATGGTCACCAATATTGGTGGATTTGTTTCTTATGATGACCCATTGAGATCAAAATCTTACATGACTCCTACCAAAATGTGTGTTGTGATAGATATTGAAATGGATCTCTCAGGTTTCATGGATCTAATGTCTAGGTGAGGTTCTTGGACTCGAGATATTGTCTATGAGAATAAACCCCAAGTCTACTAGATTTGTGGCAAGATGGGCCATCTGAATAATGTTTGCTCTTGTTGGAAGAAACTCACCCCATTTCTACAAAAATAAATCTTATGGTTAGCAAGTGGATTTTAAAGTGAGATAACTCAAAAGGTAAGAAAAATATGTAATATTTTATGGCTTCTATAGTGGATACTTCTCTTGTGGCCCCTATTAGGGAGGAGGTGGGAAGATCTATGATCCCATCTAACTTGTTTGATTGAGAAGAATAATTAAATTGGTCTCATGTAGTGGAGAGGAGGATAAATCCAAAAGGTAGAGGGAGCTTCCAACACCTAGTTAATAATGGAAGCCCCAAAAAGAAATGTCCTCATAATTTTATCCTTTGCAACAAGTTTGATTACCTAGTTTTTAAGGATATGGTAATGCAACAAGATGTATAGATCCCTGCTCAGTATCCTATGCTAGATAAGGGGTCCCTGGTATTCCTCTAGGATTAGTTATAATGGGGGATCCTCTGCTCTACCTCCTATTCTAGAGAAAGGATCTCTTGGTCCTAAAACTAGAAGCCATGATAATATCAAATTTGATAAAGAGGTTGGAAAAAAAGTTGGGAATCCCAACAATTAAACTTTAAGGAAAAGGGAAATAGAAGAAATAATTGTTGATGAATCCTAGCCCTTGTTATCCCTAGATACATCTAAATAAAGACGTTACGGGTATATTAATCTCAACAACTACATACCTCCTCACCTATAGACATGTGAGGCTAAGTCCCCTCTTAATTCCTCCAAATAAAAATATACTCTTGGAATGTTAGGGGTCTTAATGGCCCTAAAAAATAGAGGGTATTAGCACCGTGAGAAAGGATAAATCCTTCAATATTTTAATCCTTTAATATTATAAATTAGATAAAATTTATTTTGTTTATGTTCACCACATGGTGTGGAAATAGACCGGATTTGTAGCTTGTCAAGTCAATGGGGCTTTTTGGGGTCTGGTGTGCTTTTGGGACCCCTTCAAACTAGATGGGAAAGTAATCTCCTTGGTGGACTATTTTATGAACATCTACTTTTGCTATAAATATACCAATAGAATATGGATAATGAGTAATGTATATGCCCCAAATTTAGGATATGATAGGTGCTCATTTTAGATAGCTCTACTCAAACTAAAAAATCTCTTTTGTGAGGAAGCTTGGATCCTTGTAGGGGATTTCAATTCACCTCTATATCCTTCAGAGAAGAAGGGAGGTAACCCATATGACCCAAGAAGCATGGAAAACTATGAATTTTATTATGGAAGTTGAGCTCATGGATTTGGACCTTAAAGGGATGAAGTACACCTGGAGTAATCATAGATTAGGAAAAAAACTCATTCTATCTAGGTTGAACAACGTGTTGGTTTCTTAGGTGGAAATTCCTATTTTTGGAGATGCTATCCTATCCACATTTCCTAGGGTGGTGGAAGCACAAGGATACGGAAACAAAAAAGGAAAAACTCCAAGCACGATGCAAAAATGGAATTAAACTCGATGCTAAATCCTACGAATTAAAAATGCATGAAATTGAGAAAGCATGAATTGAAACCCAAATGAAATAACATCCCTTCTATTTTATTGATGTATTTCGCAATTTAGTTACAATTCGCATCCTCCATTTTCAGGGGCGAGGAGCGTTAAATTCATCTCTTGGTTACATCCATGGATCACCTTCCTTCTTTCGCGTGCCCACATGTAATATGGGTGGACCAAAATGTCGTCGCCGCTTGTGTCTATGAATGTTGGTTCTTGGATGCTCCTACGATATCCCAGTCCTACATTCAGAGAAACAAAAGATAGTCAATAGCACCTGCGGACAAAACAAAGCATGCAATCCCCAAGCCTACGATAAATGAATGAGAAAAATGAATTAAAATATGACTAAAATGAATCCAAATGCTCTAAAAATTTGGAAGGGGCATCAAGACATCACCAGGAGGTCATTGCAAAAAGAACAGTCAGGAAATTCCTCATCGATTTGAATTTGCTTTGGGGCGGGACAAATTCACCTGCAACAAAACGCCAAAAAGGTACTGTCCCAAATGTCTTGCCTAGGCAGCTCCAAAATATCTAAAAATTTGGGGTTAGCTAATTAGGAGAATTTTAGGAAGACCCAGATGGTCAGATTTTCCCAATTTGATCTTCGTTAATGGGAATATGATGATGCTACTTGCAAGTTAGTAAAAGCGAACGAATATAGAAACATGATCAAAATTGTTCAAAACAAGACGATATTTAAATGACAACCTATATAAGCATCATAGAATTGAATGCAAAAAATAAAAATGATAGAAAGCAAAATCTGCTATAGATTCCCAATCGCTCCTAAATGGGACGATTAGGCCTATAGCAGTGCGGGGGCGCCCGGGCAGGCCACCCACCGTTTGGGGCCTGATTTCGGCACCAATCCACTTGGGATAGGTCCAAAATCTCTCAAAAGGTGTTTTCAAAAAATTAGGTGGTATACTGTGGTCAAATTTCAGGTTTTGGACTCAAGATTCGCCCTTCCAATAGTCACCCTATGACCTCCTCTCTAAAAGAGATCAAGGATGTGAAAGGCACAAATCGCACAAGGGTGTATGGGGAAATAAAACGATAGCACTTCGTTGCTCACAATTGCTCTTACTATCCTCTTTTTTTTGGGGGTGAAAACCTACCAATTTATAGACCTAGAGGTCTCTTGGGATGAGCATGCAGGGGCGCCACTTGGCAGCCATGCCCTTCCAGGGGAGGGAAGATTCCTCCTTGATTAGGGGCTTCATGACTACCCCTGTAACAACCTCTAACACTTGAAAACACTCACCCATGCTCCCATGAAATGAAGGAGGAGTTAAGTGGCAGATCCGAGCTGCCATTTGTCAAGATTTGACTTTTTGCCCGTCAAACCTACAATTCACCCCACCCTGGAGCGAATTATGAATTCATCCCTGAGAGGAGCGAATCCCAATTTGAATTCGTCCCTGGGTGGAACGAATATTGAGCAAAGTGCCTAAAGGTGCCAAAATTATTTTTGACCTTCCAAAAATGTTGTGAGAGTGGTTCGGACCACTGTTTAACCTTTGGGGGCTGCCCTTGGGGCAGTGTGTGCCAATGTGATCAATGTTTATAGTCACATAATCAGATTGGTGCTTTTTTGGTGTCTACAGATGCCCATTTTTGGAATGCACTGTGCAAGGCACAACGCCAAGCAAAAAAAAAATAGATAATCAAAGCACTAATGATTAGGGTTTCTTGGTAACCTAACCAACTTTTGATGCCCCAAGTATGAAGAGGGCATGCATTCTTGAATCCTTGCTTCTGACGAGCGAAGGAACTCAATTCAAGTGTTAACATTTTTTGGTGAGGTGTGACTTGAGCTTGGACATTGATCAGTCATGAATAGGCAAAGGGCACAACCTTTTGTCTATGGGAACCTTGAGTTCATGATTCACGAATGCCAAGTGATTGATCAGCTTGTGATTATTGCTTGTTTACTGCCCCAAGCAGGAGCATGATTGTATTTCTCAATGATTCTTCGAATGCATGCCATTTCCATGATTGGGTGTGTATTTTTTGATTGGTAACTATGTGTGACTAACCCCTCAAGCGACGAATCGATGAGGGAATGACCAACATGAGAAAAGCGATGAGTCGCTTGACCCAAGATGACTTAGGTAAGGGTGCCTTCAGATGTTTGATATTTGAATGTGTGTGTAGTTTTCCCAACATTTAGACCCATTTTTGGTGGGTGTTAACCCTTTTGGTGACCCCTTTCTGGAGCTAAAATTGTCAAAAATCCATTTTCCCATGGAGCGGTCTGGCCATGGTGGCCTTCTTAGGGCGTAGTATGGTGACAATTTATAACCCCAACGTCTGTTTTGGATGCCAATAATGTCAGGCGTGAAGGCACCTTCGTTCAGCAATGTTATTGCTATTTTTGGTTGGGTTGTGACCCTTTTGGCGACACCGTTTGGGGATGAAATTCTCGAAGATCCGTCTTCCCGTGGAGCGGTCCGGCTATGGTAGCCTTCTTAGGGAGTAGGATAGTGAGGATTTGTGACCCCAACATCTATTTTGCATGCCCGAAATGTCAAGTGCAAAAGCACTCTCATCGGGCAAGTTTATTGTTGTTTTTGGTGCATTTTTGTGCATTTTTGCTATTTTGTGAAATGTTATCTTTGGATTCGTTCTTGGGTGGGACGAATTCCTATTGGGAATTTGTTCCAGGGTGGGACGAGCGCTAAGCAGAGTGCTCGTCCCAAGGAGGAACGATTATAGGCTCAAAAATCCTATTTAAAGGCCAAAACTTGAAGAACACAAGCTTATACTGAGAGGGGGGGGTGAACAGTATAAGACCACTTTTTACTTTTCTTGTCCCAATAAAAATTATACAATATATCAATAGCAAAAACCAAAGCAATGTACAAATCGTCACACACACATGAGACACCAATTTACGTGATTCGCTCAATGTGAGCTACATCCACGGATAAAATCTTTCACTAAATTTTATCAATCCAAATTCTGGGAATACCTTTCCCGATTACAATGTTTATGGGAACCAACCCAAAGGAGACACCAATACCCTAATATCGAGTTCATGGGCATCAACCCATAGGAGACACCAATCCCCTAGCTCTACTCTAGCTGGTGATCCTCTAGAAGACCTCTGCCTCTGCTGCCCTTAGCAAATGGAACTCTATCCACAGAAGACACCTGTCCTCCCTGCACTGGCTAGAGACCTCTGTCCTCAACTCTATCACCTCCAAAAGTGGTCCTCGAATTTGCACTAAACATAGTCCTTCGATCTAGCACAAATGTCCTCGTTCATCTTTGCCTGTCTGCTTTCTACGCCCTCTTCTGTCTCTGTGCAAACACACCCGCACTTGGTCGAACTTCAACCCTTGCATTGTCTACACAAACTCTTCTTCCTTTTTGATCTTTCACACTCAGAATGATTTGACGAAATGCACTCTGCACACTACAATCGAATTTGCACTCTGCTCACAGCAATCAAACTTCTTGCACTGCACACTATCTTTGAACGTCGCACATCAACTCCACATCCAATCGCCCAAACAACCCTCCTTTTATATTAGAATTTTCAAGATGAAAACTTTAATCTTATTCGGCTGTTATACCAAAAACAAACCCTAATCTATGTCGGGTGCAAGCCCTAATTTTTGTCGGCTAAAATTTAACTTTATCGGCTTCACTGCCTCTGGAACACTTTTGTAGCTTCTGTCGTGAAACTACAACATGTCGCGATATCGCGACACCTTTGCAACCATATACTTTCTTTTGGATTTTGTCATGATATCGCAACACTTCAGCCTTTGTCGACTTCAACTAAGCTCTTGTCGCGATATCGTGACACTTCTGACTTAGTCAGCATCAACTTTGCTTTTGTCGCGATATCACGACACTTCTCCCTTCGTTGACATCCTTTCTGCTTTTGTCGTGAAATCGCGACACTTCTCCTATAGAAGGCCTGCTTTCAGTTTCTATCGCGAAATCGTGACACTTTCACTTCCTTGCACTCTTCTCGGCTTGCACTAGCGAAAAAATGACATGTCACGAAATCACGACTCTTTCACTGCCTTACACCCACAAAAATGGAACATGTCACGAAATCATGACGCTTTTGCCTTTGAGCTCTTCCTCCTTGAATTTGTTGCAAAATCGTGATGCTTCTAGCTTCCATATGTTTTCTTTGTAGCCTGTCACGAAATCGTGAAACTTTCAGCTTCCATACAACTTCTCTACAACCTGTCGCGAAATCACGACAGTTCTCATTTTTAGACTCTTCCCTTTGCTGCATGTCGCAAAATCGTGACACTTTATCTTGCTTCCACTTTGTCTTCTGACTTGTCATGAAATCGTGACACTTTTTCTCCTTAGTGCTTTTCTTTTCTTCGGGTCACGAAAACCCGACATGTCGCGATATCGCGACACTTTTTCTCCCAGAATCTCTCTCCTGCATTATGTCATGAAATCGTGACATTTTTTCTTTCGGACTCTCTCTCCTGCAACATGTAGCAAAATCGCGACACTTTTTCGTCCGTTCAACTTTCCTTGCAATATGTCACGAAATCGTGACATTTCTGACTCCGAACATTCTCTCTCCTCTTTGAGTCACGAAACTGTGACATGTCGCGATATCGCGACACTTTTGTAAAAAGCTTTCTCTCGCCTGCTTAAGTCACGAAAATGCGACATGTCGCGATATCTTGACATTTTTCCAACTTACTTTATTTCGAACCTGTCATGCCAAACCTTCATCAAAACAAATTATTTTACATCAAATCAAATTACTTCAAAAGCTTCTTGACATCAATGACAACTTATACACTTGAGCAAATGCAATGTACCCAAGATACCCAAAATTGCCAACAATCTCCCCCTTTGTCATTGATGGCAAACCTTTACTAAAAACGTTTCTCAAGAGCCAAAAACTAAAACCAACTATGCTTAACAACTGATGAATTGTGCCCACAACTGAGAATATTTCTTTGAAGTTTTGGTCCCCCTGACTTGAAGCTTTCCTCTTCACTTTGAAGCTCTCCCCCTTACTCATATCTCTCCCCCTTTGTCATCAATGGCAAAGGGCGACCTTTGGGACTCGGGACTAAGAATTAGCCTCTTAGCTTAGTCCCTCCCCCACCTCCTGATGAGGTGATTAATTCTAGGGTGGGAGTAAAACTCCCATTACATACTGATCATCATAAGCGTCTATAATTTCCTTGTTGGGCCTTCTCTTGAACTCTTTGCCCGTATTCCTGTTCCTGTTCCTGTCACTGTTCCTGTTCTTGTTATCATTCTTGTTCTTATCCATGCCTTGATCCTTGGACCTGTTCATACCACTGTTCTTGTTCTTGTACCTTGGAAGTTCAGCTCTACACTGTCTAGCTATGTGACCTTCATTGTTGCACTTATAACAAGTAACAATGTTATTTATTTTAGGCATACATGTTCTTTGAATCCGCCTATTCTGACTAACCCTGTTCTGACCAAACCTGTTCTGGCCGAACTTGTTTTGATCAAACCTGTTCCTATAATTAACCTTGCAAAATACTGCCTCGTGCCCAAACTATTGACAAGAGTAGAAATACCATTGAAAGAAACTAGCACTTCTAAAATTGTCATTTACCTTCTTCACTTGAGCCATGCAATGTGCAGCCATGTGACCAAACTTGTGACACACAAAACATTTGCTGTAAAATTTTCCTTTATTCGACCTCTTGGGTCTTGAAAACTTCTTTTTCTCATTCTGAATTTCATTTTCTATTTCTGAGCATCTATCATTCAAGGACTCATGATATGAAATACTTTCCTCATCAGAACTCTCTTCCTTTTGGAGTCTCTTACAAGACTCTCCAACTTGTTCCTTGTGTGGCTTAACAAAACCAAGGCCTGTTTTATCTGTTGTCTTTCTCGAAGATCCGTCTTCTCGTGGAGCGCTCTGGCTATGGTAGCCTTCTTAGGGAGTAGGATAGTGAGGATTTGTGACCCCGACGTCTATTTTGCATGCCCGACATGTCAAGTGCAAAAGCACTCTCATCGGGAAAGTTTATTGTTTTTTTTGGTGCATTTTTGTGCATTTTTGCTATTTTGTGAAAAATTATCTCTGGATTCATTCCTGGTGGGATGAATTCCTATTGAGCATTCATTCTAGGGTGGGACAAGCACTAAGTAGAGTGCTTGTCCTAGGGAGGAACGATTACAGGCTCAAAAAGCCTATTTAAAGGCCAAAACTTGAAGAACACAAGCTTATACTGAGAGGGGGGGTGAATAGTATAAGACTATTTACTTTTCTTATCCCAATCAAAATTATACAATATATCAATGGCAATATCAATAGCAGAAACCAAAGCAATGTACAAATCGTCACACACAAATGAGACACCAATTTACGTGATTCGCTCAATGTGAGCTGCATCCACAGATAAAATCTTTCACTAAATTTTATCAATCCAAATTCTGGGAATACATTTCCCGATTACAATGTTTATGGCCACCAACCCAAAGGAGACACCAATCCCCTAATCTCGAGTTCATGGGCATAAAACCACAGGAGACACCAATCCCCTAGCTCTACTCTGGCTAGTGATCCTCTAGAAGACCTCTGTCTCCGTTGCCCTTAGCAAATGGAACTCTATCCACAGAAGACACCTGTCCTCCCTGCTCTGGCTGGAGACCTCTGTCCTCAACTCTATCACCTCCAAAGCTGGTCCTCAAATCTGCACTAAACACAGTACTTCAGTCTAGCACAAATGTCCTCATTCATATTTGCATGTCTGCTTTCTACGCCCTCTTCTCTCTCTGCACAAACACACCCACACTTGGTCGAACTTCAACCCTTGCCTCATTTCCAACATGCTGCTACCTGATTCATCAGGTACGAGGTTCCCGTGGAACCTGCTAGATGTGGTCTATCAATTGGTGGAGTGTTTGACGTAGGAGCATTTGATCATGAGATGGGGACAGATGCTGCTACTGTAGCTCTATGGGGAGCTATATGAGGTCCGCTGTTGGAGGCGGAAGGGGATCAGCTGTAGCTATCTGTTTCAAAGCTGGGGTTGGGAGCACATAGTGATGGAGGGACCTACGGGGTTATCGTAGATGACGTGGGTGGAGATGATGGATAAGGATATCAGTTATGCGGCTTTGTGGTGGTGGTCTGAGGAGCAGGGATAGAGTCGACGGTGGGCAGGTGCCGTAGGGAACTATGTTGATGCCTTTGCTCGGCTGGCTCCGGGGGAGGTGTTCTGGCAACCCTATCAAGAATGTCTAGCCTGGCCAGAGGCTAGAGAGTGGCTTTGGAGAGTACGCAGGGAGCGGAGGTTGATCGGGTGGCATGGGACTGAGCAAGAGTTCTTCCCGTACAGCCAGGTGACACAACATTTTGGGGTGCACCAAGGGTTGCCTGGTGAGACCATGGTCTATCGACATCGAGGGGATGAGAGGACTCTGGATCGGCTAGTCATCATGCAATTAGGCAAGGATTCGAATGCGATGATCGACGTCCCGGATGTGGATGACATCGAGACTATGCCAGAGTATGATTAGTGGTGGATACTACGGCGATGGTAGGGAGAGGGACCACTGGGAGGTGTGGAGGCAGCAACTGCAGGGGATGATGGTGCGGAGGCACCAGGTGAGGGTTGGGGAGCTCCGCTTGAGGAGGCAAACATGGTGGAGGTAGATGATGCGGATGTGGATCTTGGGGTTTCGGATCAGCCTGAGATGCAGGACGTCACAGAGCAGTGGGAGCCAAAGTAGGTTGTTGTTCCAGAGATGCCCACGCCTCAGGGAGATTTAGAGGACATGGAGTCCGGGTTACGTGCTGAGAATGCATGATTGGAGAGGCTGTTGTGGAGGCGAGATGAGGAGATGGGTGAGGCTCTGCAAGAGAGGGATCTCTTGCGAGCTCAGCTAGCAGAGCGGGAGAACGCATGGGATGCACCCCACCGGTAGGAGGGGGATGTCGATGCTGCACGGGAGAGGGATCTCCTATGGGTGCAGCTGGTGTAGGGTGACGATGTAGTCACGATGTACCATCGATGGGAGGTGGAGTGGTGCCAACACCGAATGGATTTGGAGGGAGATATCATCCACCTTGGGGGGCGGGTGCCTAAGCCCTTGGGAGGTGGGTCGTCACGCCGGACGAGGGGTAGTGATATTGAGTAGTCAGCATCATCTCGTCGTAGGTGACTGGATGAGGGAGGGGGTAGTAGGCATGATTTTAGGGCTAGTAGCAGTCGCCCTGAGGGGTCCCATAGGACCCACACCACGGGAGGTAGTTCCCATTGCACCGATCTTGCATGATCATGGTGGCCGACGCCTTAGGCTTGGGGGGGGTTTGAGATTTTGGATTTTGTTACGGGGTCAGAGGACCAGTTCTTTGTAGCCTACGGGCATTTTTGATGATATATATAGATGACTTTATTTTGTTTATGTGCATGTGGCGATTTGATTTTATGCATGATGATTGATGAATATGGATGTATGCATATTAAGTTATAGTGATGAATGCATATGTTGTGCTAAAAATGTGCATGTTTTTAAGTTATATGATATGCAAATGGAATGGATGAATTGAATTTGTGATTTTTGGCGGTCGGACCATAGACTGTTTAGAACTTTATGGCTTTTTGTCCTAGGCGATTGCTGTGGTGAATAGCTTTGTATGTATACATGTTTTTTTTTTTTGGCACTGTGAGGATGGAAGATAGCAAGTTGGTTTAGAAGGTATGCAAGGTTTTTCAAAACTCAGATGTTTTAACTATCTATCCATGACTGTACTTTCATCTTACGAGACTTTTGAACAAGGTATGAATCGGACTTGTCATGGACCAAGTTATTTCACATCCCTGTGTGTGCAATTGAGTTCATTTATGTGGTATTGGTCAGGATACCGCCAGTGCCAGATAGGTTATCATCCAAACCTGTACTGAGGATCACCTGATTAGCTCCACTAACTCCTTTGTTGTGTTTAATCTGATTAATCTGCGATGCTATCGTAGGATACCATAAGCTAGCTCATCCACATGCAAACATTGATCTACACACAAGTTAATGTGATAGATATATCGTCATACGGGAGGTTTACCACCAGTGACCGATAGGCTATCAACCAAACCGGAACTGAGGTTTGCCTCATGACCTGTTAGAATGCTGAGAGTTCTAGGGATTCAAGTTCAACTCCCTTCTTTTCTTCAATTGTATTGGGATACTTGCTCTTTTGTAGTGATAAAAATCACTGTTTATTTTGTATATTTTTGTGTGTGTGTGTGTTTTGTTTTTTTTTTTTTTTGAGCAAGGGATTTTGAATAGTGAGTGGTGATAATCACTATTGTATGTGCTTTTTGATGTATGCACTGTGGTTGTGATGTCAAATTTTGGAGTTTTGACGGTTTGCAAATGTTTATGATGTTTGCAACTTTTTGAGAACTTGGGATTCTTGGGGAATTGGGTAGGGAGGATGCTTGTCCTTTTGCCAACTCTCAGCATTCTTGGGGTCATTCGCACAGGGGGATGAGCAAGATAACTTTTTCACTTATGGTGACCTGGATTGCTTTGCAGGGTTCATATTATGTTCACACAACTTGGGAATTTTGTTATATGTTTTAACTTGTGTTGGGATGCTACGTAACCAGGTGTGATCCAAGTAGAATTCTACCTTCATAAAATATATTTGACTTTGTACAGTATGTGGCTAGAAAGATAATGACGACTGAATGACAAAAAACTCTCGATACAAAATAACTGACTATGATGTGGGAGAATATTGTGAATGGCGGTTATAGGCGATGAGCTATTGATAAAGTGGGAAAAAATGTGAAAATGATGGTTTTGCCAAATAATGACAGTCTATGGTGCTTCGACCTTTATGACCACAAATATGCAATGTATGGGTGTGATGCCGAATGCAACTATATATTTTTGTATTTTTGAGGGATTGATTTTTGTGAATATGAAGGTGAGATGCAAAAGATCTCTATGCTGTTATGATGATTTTGCGTATGCATGGGAATGAGATGCAATTTTTTGTTATTTTTTATGATTTTGTTGTTTTTTTTTTTTTTTTTTTGTGGATTTGCTTATTTTTGGCCAAGCGATTATGGGAATCCTTGGAGATTTTTGGCATGAACAAGCGATTATGGGAATCCTTGGAGCTTTTTGGGATGACCAAGTGATTATGGGAATCCTTGGAGCTTTTTGGGTTGACCAAGTGATTATGAAAATCCTTGGAGCTTTTTGGGTTGACCAAGCGATTGTAGGAATCCTTGGAGCATTTTGGGGATTGACCAAGCGATTGTAGGAATCCTTGGAGCATTTTGGGATTGACCAAGTGATTGTAGGAATCCTTGGAGCATTTTGGGATTGACCAAGTGATTGTAGGAATCCTTGGAGCATTTTGTTTGGGATACGACTCTTTTAGATATGGAATGGCCACAAATGACTGATGTTCAAGGGTTCTAGTTCCTTTATTCCATCAAGAGAGGCAAGCCGGTATGTCTCGGGTCCTATTTTGCTATCAATTACATATGGACCTAACCAATTTGCCACGAACTTGTCCCTTAGATGGGATGGCAAACTAGAGTTCTGCTGGTTCTCTTTTAAGACCAAGTCACCAATTCGAAAGTCCCTCAGGTGAAATTTCATGTTGTAAGCTTTCTTAAGTTGCTCTTAATAGATACATAAATGCTCGAGGGCATTAACACATCGTTCATCAAGCAACGTAAGTTGGTCTAATCGAGCCTGCTGCGCAGTGCCATCATTTATGAACTCTTGCATTGATATGCGCAGGGAGGAAATTTCCAACTCGAGAGGCATGACTGCCTCGGAGCCATACACAAGCAAAAATGGAGTTGCCCCAGTGGGTGTCCGAATGCTAGTGCGATAATCCCACAGGGCAAGTGGGATTTGGATGTGCCAATCCTTATCAATGTCTGTGACTATCTTTTTGAGGATAGAAACTAGCATTTTGTTTGATGCCTCTGCTTGCCCATTTGCTTGCGGATAATAGGGTGTCAAAAAACTATGCTGAATTTTGTACTTTATGGTCAAAGCACGCACGTCTTTGTTCTTGAATGACATCCCATTATCCAAGATTATTTTGGATGAAATACCAAAATGACATATGATGTTATGTAAAATGAACTCCACAATGCGAGGTCCTGTCGTAGAGGTAAGCGAAACTGCTTCCACCCACTTGGTGAAGTACTCTGTGGTCGTTATGATAAACATGTGATGACCTGACGATGCAGGGAAGATATTTTCGATTAGATCTAAGCCCCACTACAAAAATGGCCAAGCCGACTGGATCGGTTGCAAGGCTTGGGAAGGTACATGCATCAAATTAGCATGATGTTGACACTTCATGCACTTCCTGACATATGCGCTACAATATCGCTCCAAATATGGCTAGTAATAGCCCATGCAAAGAATGCGCTTGGCGATAGCCATACCACTGAAGTGGCCACCACATGTACCATTGTGCACTTGGGCGATCGCCCAAGTGAACTCTTGCTGGTCCAAGCACCGAAGGAGGATCCCTTCATAGCTTCGACGGTACAAAATGTCTCCTAACAAGACATGCTTTGCCACTTTCTGCTTGAATGCTCATTTTGCAACATGCATAAATCCAAGTGGGAGGTTACCTAACTTGAGGTAATCCCTTAAGGGTGAATACCAATCCTATTGATCGAAAGCCTCGATGGTATGAACAGCCAATCCCTCTTGCAGTTACTTCCTAGCAAATGCTGAGCGGGAGAGAACTTGTAAGAATAGCATTGTGTTGCTATTAATGGGAGTAGGGGAGAACAAGGACCCCCAGTTGGCATGTTTTAGATGATCGTGGATTCGAGAGAACTTATCCAAGGATGGTTCAATCTGGATCATGTGGATTCCTGGCGTCAAGTTAGAACTTGCACGGTCCATCATGGATTGCGATAGTGTTTTGACTTGAATGGTTGTCATTTCACCAGAAATGTCTTACGAGATTAAGGACCCCAAGGAGGCCATAGTGTCCACAAAATGATTTTATGATCGAGGGAGTGCCTCGATGTCGTACCATTCAAGATTTGCCAAGAATTTTTCCACTAGGGCTTTGTAGGCCTACAGAACTAGGCATTTGCATTGGAATACCCCTTTGAATTGGTTGACGATTAACAGTGAATCACCAAATATGTTCAATCATTTAATGTTCATGGTGATTGCTATCTGAAGACCTATGAGAAAGGCTTCATACTCTGCATTTTTGTTGGTGCATGGGAAATTTAATTTAAATGATAGGGGCATTGGAGCGCCCTGCGGTGTGAAGAATACTATTCCCATGCCACCACCTTGCTCACATTTAGAACCATCAAAAAATAGGGTTATGTCGGCCTATGACTCAGGCTCATCAGAATATGGTGATTCTGAGACATGGAAGACCCCATCATTGGGTAGTTCTATGACCAGAGGCTGATCGTCTTCGAGAGGAGCCTTTGCTAGTTGATCGGCTATGACCTGACCTTTTATGGATTTTTGTCCGATAAACTCTATGTCAAATTCCATCAACAACATGATCCATTTCGCCGTGTGGCTACTATGATAAGTATGACTCATCATGTACCACAATGGATTCTCCTTAGACACAACATACGTCTTGTTTCTCAGCATGTAGTGGCATAGATTTTTGGTAGCAAACACCACTGCCAAGCAAATTTTCTCAACGTATGCATAGTTAAGTTCATAGTCGACCAGGGTGCGACTAAGATAGTAAGTAGCCTATTCTTTATGAAGTTCATTCTTCTGGGCTAACATGGCTCCCAGTGCCACCTCAGTAGCTGAGATGTATAAGTAGAATGACACTCCTGGTCTAGGTGGTGCCAATACTAGTGATGAAGCCAAGTATTGTTTAATGTCATCGAAGGCTAACTGGCACTCGTCATCCTAGTGAAATGCTACCCCCTTGTGCAATAACTTGTTCATTGGTCGACACTTGTCAGATAGCTGTGCTATGAAGCGCTTGATCGATGCGACCTTTCCCTGTAGGCTTATGAGCTGCTTGATGGTAGTTGGGGGAAGCATTTCAAGGATTGCCTTGACTTTGTTTGGGTCCACCTCGATACCTCGCTTTGAGACTATGAAACCCAAGAGTTTTCCAGATGTGACGCCAAATACACACTTCTTGGGATTTAGTCTAACCTTATGCTCCATGAGGCGATCGAGGATCTTGCTTAAGTCACCGAGATGATCTGGGCGCAAAAGAGATTTGGCCAACAAATCATCCATGTAATATTCCAAAGTCTTGTGCATGTAATCGTGGAAGATGTATGTCATGGCATGTTGGTAGGTGGCACCAGCATTTTTAAGGCCAAAAGGCATGACCTTATAACAAAATGTTCCCCAAGGCATTGTGAATGCCGTTTTTAGCTGGTCCTCGGGATTGATACAAATCTGATTGTATCCCGAGAAACCATCCATGAGGGAAAGCATTTCATGACCCGTTGTAGCGTCTACCAATGCGTCGATGCTCGAAAAGGGAAAATCATCCTTAGGACTCGCTTTGTTTAGATCTCGAAAATCAGTGCATATGCGAATCCTCCCGTCAGGCTTCTTGATGGGCACCATGTTGGACAACCATGGTGGGTAATCCATGTAGATGACAAACTGTGCATCCAACAGCTTTTGCAATTCATCTTTGACCATTAAGGCCACTGTTGGGTGCATCTTGCATAGTTTTTTCTTAACTAGCTTGACTATCGGATCAAGCGTTAGATTATGCATGACTAGCTACGGGTCTAGTCCCGGCATGTCTTTGTATGACCATGCAAAAACCTCCTTCTTCTCTTTGAGAAGGGCAATGTAGTCGGCTCGCTCTTTGGGGGATAGACTTACCCCCAACTTGATAATCTGTGGATTCATTAGGTCTGAGTCGATGTCTACATCAGTTGTCTCCTCGACTGACATGTGGGATCCGTCCTCCAACTGATGTGGAGTTGGGATCAAGTGGATATCATTTGCTAAGTTTAGATCATCGTTAGGAACCTCGGGCTCCTCTTCAGCATGGAAGATATCCTGAGTTGGCCCAGGGGTAAAATGAAGCATTTCATCGAAAGGCCAGTACTCGGATGGGGATGGAGGGGAATTGACGTGATCCTAGTCTATGGCATCTATGTCTAGCGACAATGACTATGTTGGATCAGCCGGATTGTGGATGAGGGCGGTTAAGTCAATGGAGATCATGTTGATGAAATGGTTTTGGTCTCCATTACCATGGGTGTGGGTGCTCGGACATCCCGGATGTTCTCTATGCTTTGGATCTAGCTCTAGAGGGATGGGCACGAATGGATCGGCCCTATGTGCAGATAAGAAGATAGGGTCTGCCCTCGACACTGATGGCACTATAGGGTCTCTAGGCGGAAGGTACGCTTTGTATGCCCAGAGTAGCGGGTCCAACACTTGGTCCCACCACGCTGGGTCTACGTACCACTCATGCCCAAGCCTTATGTTTAATTGTTCGAACATGTCGTTAATCTCCAAGGGGTATGGTCACCGCATTTGTCGCATGTGATTAAGATATGCCATCTCGGTTTCGTCTTCATAATCACTATCGGAGATCCAAAGGCCTTCGTTGGCTCCGAATGCTTGCGGCATTGAAGGCTCGCCTTGCTCAAGCAAATTGATCTGGCCCCATTGGGGTTGTTCCACTCTCTACGGTGGGGCCTGATTTCCTTGGAGTGGCACCTGCTCGATTGGAGCATCTAAAGGGAACATTGTTAAGAGGTTTTCTTGATAATCATCCATGGGGATCACCTGTGAGTGATTGCTATCTGATTCGAAGGGGTCCCATGGTGCTACCTCATATTTCGATTCATCCTCTGAGGACCCTTCTTGCCATTGTCTAGACTCTCCCTAAAAATGAGCTCTCGAGCTCTCTCCTCTCTCGAGCGAAGGGAAGGGATTGCTATGGCCAACAAGGTTGATTGTTGTTAATGGGAGATAATCCCTCAATGTATATATGGTATTAGGGTTGGCATATGGATCTGATGCCAATCCCCCCTTGTTGCCTATCCCTAGGCCTTGCATGTTCTCTACCAAGATGTCCAAGGGTAAGGGGTGGTTGAACCCTACTCCTGACTTGTCATACGGCATTTGGTATCTTGGTTGGCAAAGAACACGTATCCCCTGCTCATATCTACCTAACCCATATCCGTGCCAATTGCATTGGCCAAGGTATCTCAGAGCAAAGTCTGGGTTAGACAAATAATTGACATTTTCAGCAAAAGGCTCTTCATCCTCGTCCTCTTGCATGCATGGTGCAACACCATGATCAAGGCCCCCATACACAAAATTTTTCTGGTTCAACGGGTAGCCTAGGGGAACAATAGTGCCAATGGGAAGGCGAGGTCTCCCCATGTCCTGCATGGACTCTAGTGCGGGTGTTGCTACAATATTCCGCACCAGATACTCCCCCAGGCCCGTATTGGCCATTTCAACATTGATCATTGGCGGTTGAGGGGGAGGGAATGGAAGTTCTCCTTGAGTCCACTCCATGTCGGGTGGACTAGGAGCCTCGACTTCCATTCGGCTAGGCATTTCCTCCGTAGAGATAGTTGATACTGATGGCAGTGTCTCTTCCAAAGGTTTTGCCTCTTCCAAGGGTTTCTTCCCTTTGTCCTTCTGTTTGGTCCCCATAGATGGTGTCGTTGGTGGAGGACCAGACGATGAAGATGAACCCAGTTGGGGTTGTGAAGAACTTGCTAATGGGGATGCCTATGGAATCAGACCTTGTTTAGATGGATTTAACTGGAAATCCAAATGCGTCGATGGCAGGGTCGATTGCGGCATCAGCTGCACCGCATTACAATACTTGAAGGGTTCTAAGTCCACTAGGACTACATGCACTTCCCCTTCAAATGTATACTTCAAACATTGGTGAGCTATCGAAGGGACACACTTCATGTCCCTGATCCATGGCCGACCCAACAAGATGTTGTAGGCCATCTCACCCTCCAATATGTGGCACAATGTAGGTATGGTCTTTTGTCCCACTTGGATTGGCAGGACTATTGTGCCAACTGTCGAGCAAATTGCATCATTGAATGCTCACAGAGTGTAGGTGGAAGTTGTGATGTGAGATGTGGGCAACTTTAGATGCTTTAGGGCCATAGTTGTGATGATATTATTGGAGGAGCCAGTGTCTATCAACACCCTCTTGTATGGGATCCCGTTGACCCACGTGATAATGTGCAGGGGTGGATCCGCCATGTCATCAGTCATTGATCTCAATTCGTCTTCTCAAAATGTGATGATCGGCTCAGTGCATCGCTTGACATGCCCCATGAAGTTGTTGAAAGAATTTGTCTCGTGGGGTTGCAACTCGATGGCTTTCAAAATATCCATTAGAGCTTCTCGATGGGGTGTAGATTGTTGTATAAGCTCGTATATGGAGAGCCTAGCCGATGTGGTCCTCAAACTCTGAGTGAGTTTGGTCCGAAGTGTGGCCACTGGTCTAGGTGGAGGAGGTTGTGCAAGGTGCTATTGTGGTTGGGACATTGTTGGCACCTCTCCTGCAGCTACCATAGGAGTATTCATGCTCGGATACCTCCTGTTTCGAGTCACTATACTTATCATCCCTACATACCCCTGCATGGGGTAGTTCTGTGTGACCTCGTTAACTTGTAGGGTCTTTTCTTGTAGAGCATGAGCAAGCAAGGGGTCTTTGAAGACCTCCATTTGTTGATTGCTTGGTGCGACGGGATTATCCACCGCCAGTGTCTTGTTATCAATCAGGTCTTGCACCAAGCCTTTAAATTTCCAACATGCATTTAGGTCATGTCCCTGCCGCCTATGGAATATGTAGTACAAGTCCTCTCTATACCCCTTAGGCTTGGGTGCATTGGGATCTATAGTCTAAATCTCTAGCAGGTTGATCAGGTTTGCCGCTAACAAGCGGTCAAACAAGGAGTCCCTGGACTCTGTGTAGGGTGTGTATTGTCGCCTAGGGCGACGCTATTGATTCTGTTCTTGCCTCTGATTTTCTCTATCATAGTTGTTGGGAGGCACTACCTAATAATTAGCCTTTTGAGGCTGAGTTGCTTGCATAGGCTTAGGGACATTGATTGCAACTTGGTTAACCATAGTAGGTTTTTGTTGCGTGGTCCCGGTTTTAGTGTTTTTAGTCCACTCTTTTTTCTTAGGTTTGGCTATCTCGCCATCCTGTATTTTGATCTCTTCAATAATCTTGGCTTATGCCAGAGCTTCTTCTAAGGTGGCATATTGTTGCAGCTGCAATAGCATAGAGATCAATCTCAAACAACTTTTTGAGAACATCTGAGTGAGGTCGGACATAGGAGGGAGGTAGGGCAGCTTCGAAAGCAACGTCCTCCACCGATTCCCGTAGGCCACCATGGTCTCTTCCTCATACTTCCTGAGGTTGGCTAAGTCACTTAGTGATGCCTTCTTCTTGGTATTGAAGGCGAAGCGTTCGAGGAACGCATCCACTAACTGATCTAAGTTTTTGATGTTGTGCTTTGGTAATTGGGTAAACCAGTCCGAGGTAGGGCCTACGAATGTGGTTATGAATGTTCTTAATAACAAAGCATCATTGTCCTAAATGCCAAAGCATTGGCTCAAGAATCTCGTCACATGCTCTTGGGCATCTTCCTCACCTCTAAAGGTTGCCAACTGAGGTAGCTTAAAGTGTTCAGGGTAAGGAGGTGCTGGCACTGACGGATGCACAGGATGACTGCGGAGCTGGCGTAAAGTGGGCTTTTGGGGCCCAAAAGTTTTGGTTTCCATAGACTCCAGACGCTCTAGTAGCGCTTTATATGCATCTAAGGATTTAATTTCTTCCTCTTTGGTTTGCTCCCGTTGTGGGTTGTGGGAGACTTGAGGCCTCTGAAGGGGTGGCCGGATGGCAACTCCTCCGCCTAGGTAGGGCATTTCGGCCCGCTCATCTTCTTGCTCATACTCCTCGTAAGCTACCTGAGGAGTCTCTGGGTGAGACCTATGACCCAGGGTGGGTCCCTGCAAAGGGTACCCATCGTTGTTCCGGGGAGTGGCCTCCCGTTCAGGTCTAGGAGGTCTCGGAGGCAGCGCTTGGTAAGGTCATGGGGACCTATCTCGCACCAAGGGATTGTGCCTCTCATATGGTTCCGCTCTTTGGGTGCACGGGGTTGGAACCCTCTCAGGCACCGGGTTATGTAGCAGCTCATCTATTTGGCACCTAATGCGCTCTTTGCTAAGGCGATATAAATGCTCTAGCTGCTGTTGGTCTTGCTCAAGCCGCGTGATCTACGCTTGGTGGGCGGCATGTCTGGCGACTGCCAGGTCAATTTGTTCTACCATCTTGAGCCTAGGAGGCCTAGACGCCTCTCCTATGCACTTACCTCGGTCATGATGATCCAAGATCTCAATAGGTCACTTCCCTCTATCAAGGTTGGCGGCATTTACCTAAGGCTCTGGCCTTAGTGGGTGATCATGGTATCTAGCTGGTGCGGAGGCGCATGGCCCCCACACTGTATATTGCTCTTGAGGAATGTAATCATCTTCCTCGTGCTCCCTTTCATATGTGTGAAAGGGGCGGCAGAGTTAGCTCACCCGGTTTGAAGAGCCTTGCGCTCTGGATTTTGTCTATTGGTTCTAACAGTGATGGGGGGCAAAGGAGGGATGCCATAATCATGTGGCCTCTCCTCATGGACACTATGCCACTCTAGCACTTCATTGCACGGTGGCCACTCATATCGAGCTTCTAAGGGAGCCTTCTTATCTATGTTGAGTGCCACGTGTAAGGAATCCTCCTGAAAGGGGCTATGATGAATGGGCGTGTCCCTCAAAGGGGTGCCTCTATAGTCCCATTCTAAAATGGGATGATGCGGACTCTCTCGTGGGTCAGGCCGCCAAGGCGGTATGACCAAGTCCTTGGTGCTATAGCGGAGGTGACTTGTGCCCCCTTGTACACTCTCCATAGT
Source organism: Wollemia nobilis (assembly GCA_028583015.1). NCBI lineage: Eukaryota > Viridiplantae > Streptophyta > Pinopsida > Araucariales > Araucariaceae > Wollemia > Wollemia nobilis. Next base: position 2,496,992 of record JAQPPZ010017240.1, on the reverse strand, counting down.
GTCCACCCGTGATTGGGCTTGGCTACGGGTGCACACCATGGTGGTAACTCTCTACAAGCTATGTAGGTTTTTATCTCTTTTATGATTTTTTATGCTACACTAAACAAAAAAGATCATACACACACACAAGCAGTGATTATCTCGTTTAAAGATTGAACGTGTGTCCTAGACCTGGTTTAGTGTGTTTTTTATTTTTGTTTTTTTTGTTTTTGAAGGTTTTAAAGAACGTTTAAATGCAAAATGATGGCTCTTATGACTCCCAAGAAATGGTCGCCCCTTCGATATACCATTTCCAGGCCGATATACCAACCTCTCTATATACCCGCCCTTACGTGAGGGAAACTATAGGTACGTGAGAGCAGATGGTACGTGGAACGTAGGAGGTACGAAAGGGGAATCACCCTATTTATGACACCTACCATAGAAGACTTATCCTCGTGCATTGGGAATCACCCCAGCTACACTCGATCAGATTTCGTCAGGATTTATGTCTAGCAACAGTTGCGATCGGGGTAATGGATGCAAAAATCAAGCCAAGGTGGTGATGAAATCCATCGTTGGTCTTGATCAAGGGCTAGGGTTTTACGACCAGCGCCTTGGTTTTTAATTTTCCACGTGGTGTGTGGGGTTCTTTTTATTTTGCAAAAGGAAACAAGCAAACGACAAAAAGAAAACTTTCCCTAAGCAAACAAATAATCCAAAAATAGAAACACTAAAAACAACAAATGACAAAGAAAGTGCAGAATCCTTACCTCTTCTCTGCCTGGACCTTCTGATCCTGAGTCTCTATCCTAAAAATGCATAGAGAGAAATTCATCCCTGGGTTAGACGAATAACAAAACTAGATTCGTCACAGGGTAGGGCGCATTCCCATTCGTCCCTGGATGAGACGAATTACAGTTCTATGTTCGCCACAGACTAGAACGAATAGCAGTCCCGCGTTCCAAAAAAAAAGAGATACCTGCAAACAAGGCAAATTTTGATCAGATTTCTGATCCAAAAAGTAGAGGACAGGGTCCCACCGTGATCGCCACTGAAAGCATGAGGATACGAAAAAAAAAAAGGAAAAACTCCAAGCACGATGCAAAAACAGAATTAAACTCAACGCTAAATCCTATGAATTAAAAATGCATGAAATGGAGAAAGCATGAATTGAAACCCAAATGAAATAACATCCCTTCTCTTTTATTGATGTATTTCACAATTCGGTTACAATTCGCATCCTCCATTTTCAGGGGCGAGGAGCGTTAAATTCATCTCTTGGTTACATCCATGGATCGCCTTCCTTCTTCCGCGTGCCCACATGTAATATGGGCGGACCAAAATGTCACCGCCGCTTGTGTCTATGAATTTTGATTCTTGGATGCTCCTCCGATATCCCGGTCCTGCGTTCAAAGAAACAAAATATAGTCAATAGCACCTGCGGACAAAACAAAGCATGCAATCCCCAAGCCTACGATAAATGAATGAGAAAAATGAATTAAACTATGACTAAAATGAATCCAAATGCTCTAAAAATTTGACAGGGGCATCAGGACATCACCAGGAGGGCACTACAAAAATAATAGTTAGGAAATTCCTCACCGATTTGAATTCGCTCCGGGGCGGGACGAATTCACCTGCAACAAAATGCCGAAAAGGTACTGTCCCAAATGTCTTGCCTAGGAAGCTCCAAAATATCTGCAAATTTGGGGTTAGCTAATTGGGGGCATTTTGGGAAGACCCAGATGGTTGGATTTTCCCAATTTGACCTCCATCAATGGGAATATGATGATGCTACCTACAAGTTAGTAAAAGCGAACGAATATAGAAACATGATCAAAATTGTTCAAAATGAGATGAGATTTAAATGACAACCTATCTAAGCATCATAGAATTGAATGCAAAAAATGAAAATGATAGAAAGCAAAATCTGCTATAGATTCCCAATCGCTCCTAAAAGGGACGATTAGGCCTGCAACAGTGCGGGGGCACCCGGGCGGGCCGCCCATAGTTTGGGGCCTGATTTCGGCACCAATCCACTTGGGATAGGTCCAAAATATCTTACAAGGTGTTTTCAGAAAATTGGGTGGTATACTGTGGTCAAATGTCGGGTTTTGGGCTCAATATTCGTCCTTCCAATAGTCACCCTATGACCTCCTCTCTAAAAGAGATCAAGGATGTGAAAGGCACAAATCGCACAAGGGTGTATGGGGAAATAAAACGGTAGCACTTCGTTGCTCACAATTGCTCTTACTCTCCTCTCTTTTTGGGGTGAAAACCCACCAATTTATAGACCTGGAGGTCTCTTGGGATGAGCATGCAGGGGCGCCACTTGGCAGCCATGCCCTTCCAGGGGAGGGAAGATTCCTCCCTAATTAGGGGCTTCATGACTGCTCCTGTAATAGCCTCTAACGCTCAAAAATTATCACCCATGCTCCCATGAAATGAAGGAGGCGTTAAGTGGTGGATCCGAGCTGCCATTTGTCAAGATTTGACTTTTTTCCCGTCAAACTTGCAATTCACCCCACCCTGGAGCGAATTATGAATTCGTCCCTGAGAGGAGCGAATCCCATTTTGAATTCGTCCCTGGGTGGAATGGATATTGAGCAAAGTTCCTGAAGGTGCCAAAATGATTTTTGACCTTCCAAAACTGCTGTGAGAGTGGTTAGGACCATTGTTTAACCTCTGGGGGCTGCCCTTGGGGCTGTGTGTGCCAATGTGATCAGTGTTTGCAGTCACATAATCGGATTGGTGCTATTTTGGTGTCTACAGTGGGCTCCGACCCTAATCCCTCATGGATTGAACTCCTTGAGAAATTAGCTTTTCATCCTAGGCCATTAATATTTGAGGTGATGTTGTGCAGTCACCTGCATCTAGAGGTCTTAGTAAGGGCTTGGTGGGCAAAAGATACTTGGGGTGAAGGTATGATAAATATTGTGAGGAAACTCAGATTTTTTAGGAGTAAGATTAAATAATAGAATATATATACCTTTGGAAATATTTTTAGGTACAAGGAAAGACTGAAAGCAGACCTCCATGACTTGGAGGCTTTAGTGGAGATAGAAGGATTTTTGGTTGAGCATTCCCTAAAATAAAAAGACATGCTCTCTAATATCCATAACACTTTCGTCAATGAAGAGATATTTTGGAATTAGAAGTCTAGATACCTATGGCTAAAGGAGGATGACAAGAATTCAAAAAATTTCCATTCATCAACTCTTTGACACATAGGATTCAATAGAATATGATAAATCAGTAAACCTAATGGTAGCAAGACTAGATATATTGAACATATTAGGACAGAAGTGGTGATGCATTTTAGCTCATTTTTAGGTGACCAACCTCCTAGGGATATCCAAGATAACGAGGTGCTTCTATTTATAATCTCCTATATAATTTCTATTGTGATGAATAACAGGTTGAATTATAGATTCTTTGAAGAGATTAATATGACAGTTGATGAGATGAGGATGTTGAAAGCACTAGCTTCTGATGGTTTCCCTCCATTGTTCTTCTAAATTTTTTTGTATATTAATGAAAAATATGTTTGGAAAGCCCTAAATGAGGTTCAAGAATCCAAAATGATTTCATCAGCTATTAATGCTACCTTCTTGGTACTTATCCCTAAATCCCATAAAGCTTCTTCCTTCAACCATTTTAGGTCCATTAGCCTTTGCAACACGGTCTATAAGATTCTAACCAAAGCTATGTATAACAAAATGAAACCTCTCCTTCCTTTTCTTGTTGATAAAGCTCAAAGGGTTTCATTGTAGGAAGATAAATATTAGATGGAGCTATTATTATGCATGAGCTTATACACTCTATCTTCAAGAGTGATAGGGTCAGCCTCTTCTTGAAACTAGATATGAATAAGGTATATGACAAGGTTTCTTGTCCCTTCCTATTTAAAGTCCTAAAAACATTCAGAATCAAGCATAGTTGGATAGATGTGATCTCAATCTATGTGACTACAACCATATTCTCAGTTTTGATCAATGGTGTACCAACGAGAATTTTCCAAAGCTTCCAAGAACTCAAGAAAGGAGACCCCTTTTATCCATATTTATTTATATTAATGATTGAAGTATTGGAAATATACATAGCTTAGAATCCTTCCATTGCTAGACTAAAACCAACTTTGATGAGAAATCCTATCTCTCACCACCGATTTGCCTACGACACCTTTTATGTTGTCAAATGTTGGTGGTTTAGGATAAATAAATCAAGAGGATGTTGGTATGTTATGAAAAGTATGTAGGAAAGGTCATTATTTTTTGTAAAATCTTACTCCACTTTGTGAATACTCCAATTAATCATCATAGGAAAATAGTTAATATTTTGGGGTACAATATTTTCTCTTTTTTGATGATGTACCTAGGCCTACCACTATTCCATAGATGTATGAAAATTTCATTTTGGGACATAGTATTTGAAAGAATGCATAATAAATTGGCAACCTTGAAAGGAGTGTTGCTTAGTTAGGTAGGAAAAATCATGCTGGCTAAAAAATCCCTCCAAAGCATTCCCATATATTTCATGTCTATATTCAGACTGCCAGCCAATGTTGTGTAGAAATTAGAAAGGACACTCAAAGAATTATTGTAGGTTGGCCCTGAACTAAAAGGTAAATTCCACTTGGATTCCTGGGAGAAGATCTACAACCATAAAAAAAAAGAGGGGTTGGTTTTAAAGGACATCCAAAGAATGAACATGGCCTTAGTTGCCAAGCAAGTTGGAAGGTGGCCTCAAATGATCAAGTGAAATGTGTTAGGATTTTGAAGGTGAAATACCATTCTAGGACTTTATTTAGAACCATTACCTATTGAGGGTTCCCCATTATGGAAGAGTTTATTGAAGTCTCAATCCCTCTTTCTTCAATAAATATGGTGGATTTTAGGTGATGGCCACTCTATAGATTTCTCATAGGATTTATGGATTGCAGACCATCCAATTTATTTGGATCCCAGTCTTGTTATTTTTGAACCATTTTTTAGATCCATGGGCCATTCCAATATGGCAGACTTCATTTCCTTTGTAAACGATCATAAGAGAGGGGTTCTTTCACCTCTAATTTTTGAGTATAGGGAGTTTTTGTCAATGGGGAAGAGGCTAGATGATCTTCTAAACCATCAAGCTCATCCTCATTTGGATGTGAAAGATAGATTTATCTGGGCTAGGGAATCAAATGGGACATTTTCAGTGCATTCAACCTATTTGTTGTTTAAATCAAAATTTCTTGTTTGGGGACCCTACAATAGAATTTAGATTTAAAACCTCCTCCCTAAGGTAAATATCTTCCTTTGGATAGCCACCAAAGATAAAATTATTTCTATTGAAAACCTCAAGAAGTGAGGTATGGTGATATCTAAAAGATGTTACCTCTATGAAATCGACCTGTAATCGATGGAATATATCTTCAGTAATAGTTCCTTCTTCAAAGGAGCCTGTGAGGTGGTCCTATATTTTTTGTCTATTATTTGGGTCTTCCGTAGCTCTCTCATGGAAATTATCTCTCAATGGGAGACTCCTTTCTTCTCTCCAAGGCTTAGATGTTTGTGGAAGATACTCCTCCCCTACATTTTGCGGGGTATTTGGAAAGAGAAGAATACCCATACCTTTAAAAATTCTAAATTTAACCCTCTCCAACGAGGTTTTAGATCCCTATGGGGTGCTATCAAGAATGTAAGTGTGTCTTTCCATGAGTATGGCGAGGGCAACCAAATATCTTTTGCATTGAAAGTGGCTATTGAGTGTTTTCTTGAATTTTCTTCAAAAAGGACTCTGGTTCAAACCTCCAACTTGATATTGACTATCAAATAGAGTCCTCCTCCAAGAAGTTGGGTGAAACTTAACTTTAATGGTGCTTTTAAGGGTAATCTAGGCTTCGTCGGAGCTGGAGGAGTTATAAAAGATGAGAATGGTAGGGCTATGGTGGCTTTCATAAAACAACTCTCCTCTCAAACTTTCTTCTTTGCTGATTCTAAAACAACTTATCAAGGTGTGAAATTGCTCCATGAATTAGGGTTTAGGAAGGTGGTTGTGGAAGGGGACTCCTTGAGTCTTGTCAACTTGCTCAAGTTGGACAAGCCTCCAAATGGGTGCCTTTTTAATATAGTTTATAAAATGGGAATAATTCTTTAGATTATGGAGGAAGTATAGATACACATTCTTGGAAATAAGGTAATAAAGTAGTAGATTTTCTAACTAATTGGGGTGCTTATCACATGGGAATATCTAATTAGATATCTAGTTACCCTAAAAATATGAATGTCATTCTCAACGCTGAAAGATCCTAATATTTTTGGGGTGGTTCTAGGAGTTTGGGTTCTAATTTCCCTAGGATCCTTATCTAAATACTTTCCCTTGGTGGCCTATGACACTTTGATCAAGTTTCCCCATGGCTTGGTGCGTTGGAATCCTTTGTTTAGTGGTCCCTTTTGTTTCAAAAGGATCTTGTTTCATCGTGCGATTCGAGCAGCTACTTACTTGATAGGGGGTGTCTCTTGTGGCCAAGTGAGACCAGGGTCTCATTTCCAAGGAGAATACTAGTGATCCCGTGGCCTTTTATTGTGTGGTGTGTGTATTCTTCTTGTGTTGAGGGTTGGTTTTTGGTTGGTATTGGGTTGTTATCACGATATTTTGTTTATGCCTTTTAAATAGGTGTTATTATGTTTGGTTCAACTGGTGATTCCTGTCATAATTCTAACTTCTTTTTTAGTCCCCTACGATATTGGTTGTATATGATTGTGGGTTCCTCTCAAAACCCTCACTGTTTAATTAATAAAAAAAAAATAATTAGTTACATATAGTGCCTCAAATGTTATATTTCTCATGAATTGCTTAGTAATACTACTAGAGTAACATTGCAGGTTTCCATATTTATTAGTGATAGCAATTAAGCTTTGAAATTGTGTTAATTGATCCTAAGATATAAATCCAATTATTCCATTTTGTTAACCATCATTGTTGTGTGAAATTATACATGATTACCCATTGTCTACCTATAGGATTATGATAGAAACATATACTTTTGTATACCTCATTTGTAACCATATAACATGTTTTACTTTTTGATTTTACTTGCTAAATAATCAAACATTTTATTTATACTTGCTAAATAATCAAACTAGTAGTCTCCTTTGATTCATCTATCTATCAACTACTAATATTGACATTAATTATTCTACAAATTATTTGTCTACAAGCATCCAAATTATTATAAACTTAAACTTTACCATTTTCAAATAACAAAGATCTATAAATAATATTTATTCATCAATTTTATACAACAAGCATTTATAATATCTCAAATATGATGTTGAGCGATCTTCACCACTGTATTAGATAATGGATCTCACAATTGATAACATCACCCTAACCAAAAAATAAATAAAAATAAATACAATGTTAAAGGATCTCCATATAAACAGATTAATTATCGAGAAGCACTAACATGGTCTTTAAATCTAGTACGATTCAAAATAAAAAGGGACAATTCACAAATCAGAAAGACTATCGACCTGTTGAACTGTCGATCTAGTAAAGTGTGTCCTATGACATTCACTACCACATTGGCAGTCAAACCTCACTTAAACCAACATAATGATATTTCTTTGTGATACTGCCACTTTATGTTAATTTTTTTTTTTAATAGTCCTAAGTCTGTTATTACTACTATAAATTTTAATTTTTGCATAAAAATAAAATAATATTTAATTAATTTAAAAAATAAAAAAGAATAGTAACATTTTTTTAGATGTAAAATATAATACTCTTACTACAAACCTTAACCCTTTAAATCAATAATCCACACAGCCTACTCAAGCACTGTATGTTAATCTATTACACCACTTGCACATCTTGTGATTTCATATTTCCACTAGAACATAAACAAAAGATTGATTTTCTTAAATTTTTTCAAGCAAAGGTGATCATGTCAGCGTCAAATATCTTTTCTGCACCCATGCTGGTTATAAAAAAATCTAAAAAGGAACCAACCTACCTTGAACTTGCTTGGCTAACCAGAGATATGCTGAGAAGAGTTTCTTATATAACCAGTATGACTAAACCTATTCCTTCAATTCATTTCTTCCTCATCGTTTTAATTGTGGCTCCATTTTGATTCATGCAGGTCCCTTTCTTAAGTTTGGAAAATTATCGTATTTCATGCCGTCTCAATATGAGATCCAGAGTCGTTTTTTTATGTCTTAAATCTGTGTGATGAATATGTGTGGCTATGATGATTGAAATATTATTGCAATCATATTGAGCACAAATTTCGCTCGCTGGTCTGATGCTATAACTCCTCCTTTCTTTTAAAAACTATATTGAGTTGAAAAATTAGATTTGTGAAAGCATGATGGAGAATGATTATATATATATTTTCCTTTTTACCAAAATTGATTAAACTGTTTATAGACTTAGCGAAATAGGAAGGGGCAAGTAAGATCATTAAGTATATCTTGGTAGAAAATTAAACCAAATTTGACGTCGTGACAGATCGTATAACCGTAAATCCGATCGCCGTATTTTACATGTGTGCGCAGTTATTGCCGTTATCTGCAGTTCGGCGAGTGAGGCGCATGTCAAAGGATAAGTCTTATCCTCCCTTCCGCCCGGCTATAAAATGCGGAGTGGTCTTTCTGAAAAGATATTGAGGAATCAGGAAAATCGCAGAGTGAGGGAGAGTAGAGTAGAGCAAAAGAGTCGGAGCAGCAGTCTCCCAAAAAATCCTCCAGTGTTAATCCTGCAACTGTGTTGCAGATGTCTGTGTAAAGTTCAATCTTGCATTGTAATACTGCATTGGTAGTCAGTTTATCATGAGTGAATAAAATCTCTGTTTTGTGCAAGTTTGTCTTAGTATTTTTCTATTGTTTACTCTTGGGCCAGTTTCGGTGCACCTCTCTTCACGCGCCCAAGTGAGGCACAATTTTCCCATGCGCCACAAGTGAGGTGCACTTTCCCTGTGCGCCCCAAGTGAGGCGCACCTTCCCCGTGCACCCCAAGTGTGGCACAACTTCCCTTTGTGCCAGATCTTTGGCGCAACTACCAAGTGCGTCTGATCTTTGGCGTAAGCTCTACTTGCACCCAACCTTTGGCGCAAGGAACCTGTTGAGTGGTATTTTCACCCGATTGTGAAAACACACTCTCCGATAGGATTCGAGTTCCAAATCCTCTCTTACAAAGAAATTTAATAAACAATTTCTCCAAGGTCTCCGCTATGTTAGCATTTTGTATGAATAATAATTTTCAGTTCGAATGCTCGGAACACCTTAGTGGTTGCAAGTAACTGTAAACAAGGGGCACTATGGTTTATTTTATTTTAAAATTGTAATGATTGTTCATTTAATCAGAATGAACTCAATGTGAATTAATCTTAATGATGAAATTATTTTATTTTCGATTTTGGTAGATTTTCAAGTATTTTATTTCAATGACTGTAAATTCGACTAAAGTTAGATTTTCGAGAAAATAAAAATGCAGAGAATAAAAGAAGTGAAAATAAAAAAACAAAGAAACTAAAACTAAAGTACATTCAGAGTGCTACGATCCTATTTTGACAAAACCGAAGATAATGAGGTTTTCTCGCATACAACCTAACCTATTGAACCTGCAAAACTCGCACAATCCAGATAAGCTAGGTGTTGGTTTCTGGGGTTTTAACTATGGTTTTCAGATTTAGACATTCGCATGAAGCAACCAAGAGAACTTGCATTAAACTTCACCTATAAGCCTAAACATCTGAAAGGGGAAAATAAACATTAAATCTTGCATGCAAAAAATAACTCCTTCTTTCTTGTTAATGAGATGCAACTCCCTGTAATTCTGTATTAAAAAAAATGTATCAGTTCACAATGACAAAATGTTTCCAGTTTATCAAAACCAGAAAAAATGAAGGAAAACACTCCTAAGCAGGCCCAGAATGGCCTATCGCCTTTACTCTGCAACTCTGCTCACAACGGTTTTCGACCCATGTCCATGAAGAAGAAAAACCAGTCCAATGTGGAAGAAAATATCTAGAGAAACCCAGTGCTAAGGCCTTGCCTTCATTACTACAATTTTCTCTGAACAGTTTCGCCCCCCTCTATCTGTCATTGGCTTCTGCTTTTAAGCTTTCTGGTATGGCCCTCTCTTTCACTCTACAACGCTTCGTTTCATTTCCCAGGTCCAGTTGTCTCCCCAAATCGCTTCGTTTCATCTTCCCGCCTCTTTGTTGTTTTGGCCTCTTGCTCGGGTATGAACCGCTTGGTCTACTTTGCTAACTGTAACCGTCGATCCTGAAGCGTTATCATAGCCTCTATGCCTCTATGCCATGTGTTCAATGCTTCCCTACACGTTCTGTAATGGCCCCCTATAAATCATGACAAAAAATAGCATGTCGCGATATCGTGACGTTTTTATGTATGCAGCTTTGCTCCTCTACCTGTATCGCGAAAATGAGACATGTCGCGATATCGCGACAACTTTGACATCTTGCTCTGTTTGACTGTTTTGACCGCGATTTCATGACATGTCGCGATATCGCGACATTTTTCACTTTGTCTTTCTCTCTCCTCTGTGAACCGCGATTTCATGACATGTCACGATATCGTGACATTTTTCACTGTCTTTCTCTCTCCTCTGTGAACCGTGATTTCATGACATGTCACGATATCACGACACTTTTGCCTCCTTGCTCTCCTTTGTTGCTCTGAATCATGAAAATGGAACACGTCGTGATATCGCGACACTTTTTCTTTCTCTGCTTGTCTGCCCATTTTGAATCGCGAAAATGCAACATGTCGCGATATCGCGGCACTTTTTCTGTACGATCGCGAAAATGCAACATGTCGTGATATCGCGACACTTTTTCCTATACGGTCGTAAAATGCAACATGTCGCGATATCGTGACACTTTTCTCCTCTAATTCTTTCTTTCCTCGTTTGGCCGCGATGGAGCAACATGTAGCGATATCGCGACACTTTTTCACTCTAGCCGCGATGGAGCAACATGTAGCGATATCGCGACACTTTTTCACTTTAGCCGTGATGGAGCAACATGTCACGATATCACTACACTTTTTATTTTTAGCCGCGATGGAGCAACATGTCGCGATATCGTGACACTTTTTTATTTTTCGCCGCGATGGAGCAACATGTCGCGATATCGCGACACTTTTTCTTTTTCTGTCGCGCTGGAGCAACATGTCGCGATATCGCAACACTTTTCATTTTTGTGATATTTTGCTTTTTTTTCTTGATATTTAGCCTATGGGCCACTTCGGTCTTCTTGGAAAGCATGCAAAAATGGTGGGTCCCTAATTTTGGGGTGTGTTGTGGAGCAGCCACAACAAATGGTGACTTCTGTTGGAAATGCTCCCGAGCATTTCGGTGAGAACCTAACCTCGGAAATATACAAACTCAGAAATAGGCATTAGCACATAAGAAATATAAACAAATGCCGATAGATCAGAAATACATGAAACATCAGAATCATTAAGTATCATCTCGGTGTGTGCAATGTGTTCCATTTTCTATCATTTGAAATTGATCCACATTCCATTGTCAGTTTTACATGAATGCATATGTGAGGTTGTGAATGATTTGCGTAGCCTGATAAATATGCTTAGAGATATAACAATCTACTTTATAAAGGCTTAAACCTTCTAGTATCATATACAAACATTTAAAATTATCAAACCCTCTTAGGATCAACTATATGTATAATGAATTGATTTATTAGATCCCAAAGTTGGTTATGAGTCACTACTATCTTGAACCCATGTGCAAGTGAAAGTGAAATCAGAGCTTTGGGGAATCGGATTCCCAACCTAAGCGAGATGGGAATTTAACCCTATCCTTACTACTCTGATCTGGAATTCATTACCTCACTTTGAGCAAAATGATTTAACCAGTTATGGATGAAATTGTCAAGCTAGTCTATCCATTTGAGCAGTCAGTGGTCTTGCTTTTAGACAAGACATGCTGCCACGCATGAGCATACTCCACTGCCAGTCAGGCGTCTATAGCCCCGGTGGAGATTAACCCCATAATCCATGATTTTAGCTTCATTTTTTTTTATTTCTTGGACCTTTGGGATGACTACCCATCCTTGCGAGGGACATGTAGTACGATCCTTCCAATCCAATATTAAGATGAAATAGGAAATATTAATTAATTTTTATTTCTTGGACCTTGGGGATGACTACCCATCCTTGCGAAGGACATGTAGTACGATCCTTCCAATCCAATATTTATGATGACATGGGAAACATAGAAGCTTTGGGGAATCGAATTCTCAACCTAAGCGAGATGAGAATTATGCCCTATCCTTACTACTCCATGTAGGTCAAATCAGAGCTTTGGGGAGTTGGATCCTCAACCTAAGTTCGATGAGGATTTAACCCTATCCTTACTACTCTATTTTAGGCTTTAAGCTTTATGGAAGTGGTAAAAACCACTGTTTTAAGGATCATGTTGCATGATAGGATAGACCCGAAATATTCCTTTCGCCTGACCTTTTCTCCCAAGTATGGTTTTGATCATTTTGCTCAAGATCCTCTTTAATGTGCATAGAACGTGCTTAGTTCAAGAGAGTTCGGGCATCAGTTCCCAACCTTAGGATTTTTTTTTTTATGTTATAGAATAACCCTAAGAGGATTTGACATATTTTTAATGATTGTATTTGAAATGTATATGCAACTAAGATGGCATGTATATGCAAAATGGGATGTAATATGAATGCATTGCCTTTTTGAATTGCGGATAAAGTATTGCCATAATTTGTAAAACTGACTACTTCATGCATCACAAGTTTCAAACGATATTATTTAAAATGTTTGTGTTACTTGCGGAGCTTTCTACAACACGATTCCAATGTTTCATATTCTCCTGATCTTAGGCATAAGTTGACATCTCCATTTATTCTCCTTTTTTTTTTTTTAAACAAACCAAACATGTCCAAAGGACCAACACACAAAACTTAAAACCAAACTGAGATCTAATCTAAAACTAAAACACGAAAACCAAAAGTATATACAAATGTACAAAAACAAAACAAATTTGGATTATCATTTTCCCGGATCCCAAACCTGATTAGAATTCTTTAAAAGATATATGACGTGATACGCATACCCAATTTTGCAGGAATCCAACCGAAACAAAGCAACAAATTTCCACTTGCCCCTCTCACCATACCAATTTGATTTAGTTCCATTAGTATTCTCATAGGTGAGATTCAAATTAAATTGATTAGACAATGATTGATATTCAATTCCTGTATGTCTATTCTTTAAGATGCAAGTTTCATATTCCCATGCATGATTTAGAATGGCTTCACGATAAAAAAGCCTATTTCTAAAAATTTCAAAGCTAATTCATTTTCCTTCAATAAAGCCATAACATTAATGATATTTGAATCAAACCATTCATTAGGCAAACCTCCATTCGAATTCTGCATGGTGAAACCAAAAAGATGAGATTTTACCTTTGGCATGCTTTCATTTGACCTTACCTAAAGAGGATTTGAAAATTCTCTTTCCCTCTCATGACATTCATCATCACGTAGCACTTGCTCTTTCTCAATGACCTGTTTATCAAAGGCACCAAACCTAGGTACCCAATTGAAAATATGTCCATCCCTTTCAAACCATAAGTCTTGTCTATCTAACGCCTTTTCGTGACCAATCACTTGGGTTGTTTTGGGTAACGTGAGATTTTCAATTGGATCATCAGTGATATCAAACCCAAATGGTTCAGGTTTTGTAATTTTCTCTTTCTAAAATGGCATAATCATCGTAGCGCAAGTATGTGGATCAAGATTTTTAATTTCTTTTCCTTCAAAGGGATCTAAAGCAAGTGACTCTCTTTCTTGGTTCATGGTCGTAGAATCCTTATCATGTTCCAAAATTTGATGAGATTCAAATTCCTCTTCCAAAACTTTCTCAAATTGTATAGGATTCATAGTATCCTCATGCGAGGAAGCAATTGAGTTATCCTGCATATTGTTTGACGCAATAAGTTTGTTAGAAGATTCAGATTGATAATATTCTTCCCATTTCTTCCACGAATCATAGTAATCATCCTCCAAGTTCAAGTCGTGACGCTCGAGCACTTCTTCTATCTTCTGATTCATCAACATGTTTCTCATCCAATTCATCTTTTGATTCACCCTAAATTCACCCTCACCTTCCATAGATGGTCCAGTTATTTCCAAAAGTGGGTTATTTCTTGAATTCAAATTGGTAAAGCTATCATAATCCAAATTTGTAACCCATGATTCAATTTTATCACAATTTGGAAGGTGTGGATCCTCTTGGTCATCACTCTCTTGATGATATAAAGTTTCCACCGCTAGAATGTTGTCCTCTCCTTGCTAATGTTGGGGTGGACCCTTATTTGGCACAAGTTCCAAATCATCCACTTGAGCTTGGAGACAATGGGTATACATAGCAATTTCGGGACAATTCCTTTCATTATGCTCCCTTGTATCATGCAATCTACACCCGTTTTCCCATGCAAAATCAGAAATATTAAGAATGGAACTAGAATGACTTGGTCCTGCAGAAGTATCTATCCGATTAGCAATAGGGGAAGGCACACCCCCATTGTTTGGCTTCGTATTCCACTATCTCCCTCCATTGTTGAAATTTCAATTTGGGTGAGGGGCATGGGATTCATACTTCTGTTGTTGAACCAAATCATTACTCAACTTGTGAACCATATTTTTGAGCTCTTCAACCTCTAAATAAATCTCTTTTGGTTGAGCTATGTTATTGCTATTTCCAATAGGATTTGCGTAATTGGTGAGATCTTGACTTAACATTTGAGTTGGATTTTGAGCCACTTGATTTGCATAGGGATTCATGCTTTGAAATGGAATTGGATTGGGTGCGTAAGCGGGTGTTGATGAATATGGTTGTTGATAAGGCAAAGCATTTATGCCTGATATTTGTGGTGCCATGATCTGATTCATCATAGGAGCTTGACCATATGGACCATATTGTCCTACCATAGGCATCTGGGAAAACCCATAACTCTGCGGTGTCATTTGTTGTTCAATGGTCATAGCTTCATTGTAGGCTAGAGCAAGAGTGGTAACTTGAGGATTTTGCCTTGCAAACATCACCGTCATAGGATCCAATGCTCCAAAATATACTTGCAAAGCTACTGTGGGATCAATGGAAAAATGCCGAATTGCTCTATTATAGCACTTCTGAAATATCTGATTAAAAGTTTGGATTGGCTCACCCTGGCCTCTTTTGCATGTAATGAACTGATTATAGATGATTGTGGGATCTAATGGTGACCTGAATTGGTTGACAAAAGCGTTCTCCATTTGCGTCCATGACGTAATGGAACCCGTAGGTAAGCAAATATACCATTCGTAGGCCACTGGGTCTAGGCTCATGGGGAAGAGTCTACAAGCCACATCTTCATGCTGAACTTGCAATCTTATCAAAACATCCCTATAGGCCTGAATATGTTCTTCTGCAGTCCTTGGGCCATCCGGTTTGTATTTGGGCAAAAATCTCTCTATATTCCTAGGGATCTCATGAATATCCCCTACAATATTCAAAGGAATGTTATTGGCTCCGTACCAAGGAGTTGGTGGAGGTTGGGCCATTTGATTCAAAATCAATGATGATAACCCTACAAGATTTGGGTAAAATACCTCGAGGAAGACCTGCGACACACAGAAAATTTTTGGAATTAATGGAATTCAAAGAACAACTTCAAAACCAATTTGTTAGTCATGCATGAAAGAAACCTTGAAATGACTAGCAAATATCAAACATGTAATCGTATGAATAATCATGTTAGCATCAACCAAGAGATGTATCCATTAAAATCAAATGAAAGTAATTGTATGGAGACAACCTCGTTAGTCAAGAGATTTTTTTTTTTTTTAAATCAAGTCAAAACACATTATTCTTGTATGAACAATCAAAAAGCGTTAGAACAATGCATAGCAATTCATGTCCTCCTTTTAACACTACAAGGTTGTATTGTTAAAAGAGGGTTGTATAATCAATAGGGCATGAAATATTCAAAATTTAAATCCCTATAGCATTTAAATCACTCTGAAATAAACCCATTCAGGCCCTCCTTCTAGCGCCAATCTGTTGAGTGGTGTTGCGAACCCTCCTCTTCTAGCAATTATTGAGTGGTATTTTCACCCGATTGTGAAAACACACTCTCCGATAGGATTCGAGTTCCAAATCCTCTCTTGCAAAGAAATTTAATAAACAATTTCTCCAAGGTCTCCGCTATGTTAGCATTTTGTATGAATAATAATGTTCAGTTCGAATGCTCGGAACACCTTAGTGGTTGCAAGTAATCGTAAACAAGGGGCACTAGTGGTTTATTTTATTTTGAAATTGTAATGATTGTTCATTTAATCAGAATGAACTCAATGTGAATTAATATTAATGATGAAATTATTTTATTTTTGATTTTGGTAGATTTTCAAGTATTTTATTTCAATGACTATAAATTAGACTAAAGTTAGACTTTCGAGAAAATAAAAATGTAGAGAATAAAAGAAGTGAAAATAAAATGCAAAGAAACTAAAACTAAAGTACATTTAGAGTGCTACGATCCTATTTTGACAAAACCGAAGATAATGAGGTTTTCTGCATACAACCTAACCTATTGAACCTATAAAACTTGCACAATCCGGATAAGTTAGGTGCTAGTTTCTGGGGTTTTAACTATGGTTTTCAGATTTAGACATTCGCATGAAGCAACCAAGAGAACTTGCATTAAACTTCACCTATAAGCCTAAAAATCTGAAAGGGGAAAAATAAACATTAAATCTTGCATGCAAAAAATAACTCCTTCTTTCTTGTCAATGAGATGCAACTCTCTGTAATTTTGTATTAAAAAAAATGTATCAGTTTACAATGACAGAATGTTTCCAGTTTTATCAAAACCAGAACAAATGAAGGAAAACGCTCCAAAAGCAGGCCCAGAATGGCCTATCGCCTTCAGCTCTGCAACTCTGCTCACAGCGTTTTTCGACCCATTTCCATGAAGAAGAAAAACCAGTCCAATGTGGAAGAAAATATCTAGAGAAACCTAGTGCTAAGGCCTTGCCTTCATTACTGCAATCTTCTCTTAACAGTTTTGCCCCCCTCTATCTGTCATTGGCTTCTGCTTTTAAACTTTTTGGTATGGCCCTCTATTTCACTCTGCGATGCTTCATTTCATTTCCTAGGTCCAGTCATTTTGTCTCCCCAAATCGCTTTGTTTCGTCTTCCCGCCTCTTTGTTGTTTTGGCTTCTTGCTCGGGTGTGAAACGCTTGGTCTACTCTGCTAACTGTAACCGTCGATCCTGAAGCATTATCATAGCCTCTACGCCTTTGTGCCACGTGTTCAACACTTCCCTACACATTCTGTAATGGCCCCCCATGAATCATGACAAAAAATAGCATGTCACAATATCGCGACATTTTTATGTATGCAGCTTTCCTCCTCTACCTGTATCGCAAAAATGAGACATGTCGCGACAACTTTGACATCTTGCTCTGTTTGACTATTTTGATCGTGATTTCATGACATGTTGCGATATCGTGACATTTTTCACTTTGTCTTTCTCTCTCCTCTGTGAACCGCGATTTCATGACATGTCGCGATATCGCGACACTTTTGCCTCCTTGCTCTCCTTTGTTGCTCTGAATCGTGAAAATGGAACACGTCGCGATATCGCGACACTTTTTCTTTCTCTACTTGTCTGCCCATTTTGAATCGTGAAAATGCAACATGTCACGATATCACGACACTTTTTCTATATGATCACGAAAATGCAACATGTCACGATATCGTGACACTTTTTCCTGTACAGTCACGAAAATGCAACATGTCACGATATCGCGACACTTTTCTCCTCTGATTCTTTCTTTCCTCGTTTGGTCATGATGGAGCAACATGTAGTGATATCGCGACACTTTTTCACTCTAGCCGTGATGGAGCAACATGTAGCGATATCGCGACACTTTTTCACTTTAGCCGCGATGGAGCAACATGTCGCGATATCGCGACACTTTTTATTTTTAGCCGCGATGGAGCAACATGTCGCGATATCACGACACTTTTTTATTTTTGGCTGCGATGGAGCAACATGTCGCGATATCGCGACACTTTTTCTTTTTCTGCTGCGCTGGAGCAACATGTGATATCGTGACACTTTTCATTTTTGTGATATTTTGCTTTTTTTTTCTTGATCTTTAGCCTATGGGCCACTTCGGTCTTCTTGGAAAGCATGTAAAAAAGGTGGGTCCCCAATTTTGGGGTGTGTTGTGGAGCAACCACAACAAAACCCATGCACCCAATCTTTGGCATAGTAAAACTATGCACCAAAACCTTTGCGCATCTTGACATTTTGTCGGAGTCTTTCAAATTGGTATCAGAGCTAGAGCCTGCCCGTGGACAATAAGAAAGAATGGCTTCTAGTGGCAACTTGTTGCAATTGTAGATCTCGCAGTTCAATGGCAAAAATTATGATTACTGGAGCATCTAGATGAGGATCCTGTTTGAGTCATAGGAGCTATGGGACTTGGTCCAAAATCGTTATGTAGAGCCAGCAAATGGAGCAGTGTTGAGCACACTCTCCTAGGAAGATTTAGATTTACTGAAGGAGAACCGAAAGAAGGATCGAAAGGCATTATTTTACATAATGTAGGCGGTTGAGGAGAAAATCTTCCTGCGAATCGTAGCAACAACCAAATTGAATGAGGCCTAGGAAATCTTGGCCAACTCCTACCAGGGCATCGAAAAGGTGAAGTTGGTGCAGTTGCAGATGTTGAGGAGGGAGTTTGAGAACTTGCATATGAGCGAGTCAGAGTCCATAAGTGAC
Organism: Wollemia nobilis; assembly: GCA_028583015.1. Classification (NCBI taxonomy): domain Eukaryota; kingdom Viridiplantae; phylum Streptophyta; class Pinopsida; order Araucariales; family Araucariaceae; genus Wollemia; species Wollemia nobilis. The sequence continues at coordinate 2,478,175 of JAQPPZ010017240.1, read as the reverse complement.
TTCCTCACCCAGACAATGGATGTCATCAACCAGATGTGTATTGAATTAGGAGAACATGGTGAATCAAAGGATTGTGGAGAAGATATTGAGGAACCTACAACAAGGTTCGACCTAGTGGTTATAGCAATCAAATAATAAAGGGATTTGACAACCCTCTCTATGAATGAGCTCATGGAATCTCTACAAACACATGAGTAGATGCTGAGTCGCCCAACTCAGTCCCAACTGGAACAAGCGTTCAAAGCACATGTCTCATTTTGAGATAGTAGCAGAGAAAAATCCCACCAAGGAGCCTCAGGTTCTCAAGGAGGAAGAGGCAGAGGCAAGCATGGGAAAGACAACAAGCAAGGAGGAAGGTCAAACTCCAATGATGGAGAGACCGGTTGCAACTTCCATCAGCAAGGAGGAAGAGGCAACAACAAAAACCAACAAGGAGGATCTTATCAAAGAAAGGATAAATCAAAGATCCAATGTTATTACTGCAAAAAGTTTGGTCACTATATTTCTGAGTGCAGAAAGAAGATTTCGAAAGATAACCAACAACAAGCACACTACACAGATGAGCCTGATAATGAAGAGTGTAGATATGTTGGTGGAAATGTGTTGTTAACTTGCAATATTGAGGAGGAGATCCAAAAGAATATCTGGTATATCAACAGTGGTTGCAGCAACCACATGATGGGGAACAAAGAGATGTTCTCACAATTGGATGAAATAGTCTAGTCTGAGGTGAAAATGGGGAACAACAACAAATTTCTTGTGATGGGGAAAGGAAAAATCCTCATTCATACCAGACAAGGTAAAAGTAAGTAGATCATAGATGTCTATTATGTTCTTGGTTTAAAGCACAATTTTCTAAGTGTTGGATAGCTTGTGCAGAAGGGGTACACTGTTCAATTCAAAGATGGCCTTTGCACCATCAAATACAAGGAGCATGGGCAGATTACAACTGTTTCTATGACTAAAAACAAGATGTTTCTATTGCAGATTCAGAATAAATCTCTGATGTCTTTTAGTGTAGTTAAGAAGGATGCTACCTGGTTGTGGCATCTCAGATTCAGTCACCTGAGCTTCAGTGGCCTGAACTTGCTGGACAAGAAGCAGATGGTGAAGGGTTTACCCCTTATTGAGAAACTGAATCAAGTTTGTGAGGGTTGCTTAGTCGACAAGAAACACATGGATGCATTCCCTGTAGGATAGTCTTGGAGAGCTTCATAGCCATTGGAGCTAGTGCATTTCGATATTTGTGGTCCAATGCAGATAAACACATTTTCTAGTAACAAATATTTTTTGACTTTTATTGACAACTTCAGTCGGAGGACATGGGTATATCCCATTAAAAAAAATTTAGAGGCATTCATAAAATTCAAGGAGTTCAAGGCTTTGGTTGAAACATAGAGTGACTACCAAGTGAAGACTCTCAGAACATATGGAGGAGGTGAGTATATCTCCAATGAATTCCAAAAATTTTGCAAGTAAATTGGAATTCATAGGCAGCTTACTACCAGATACACACTGCAGCAAAACAGTGTAGATGAGAGGAAGAACAAAACCATTATGGAGATGACACGCAGTATGCTAAAGGCAAAGAACTTGCCTCATTAGTTCTGGATAGAAGCTGTAAGTTGTGCAGTCTATATGATAAATCGGTGTCCCACAAAGAGTGTGAAGGAAAAAATTCCTCAGGAGGCATGGAGCAACCAGAAGCCAAGCATTTCTCATTTTAGAGTTTTTGGGTGCATAGCATATACACATGTACCAGATGAGAAGAGAAAGAAGTTTGACGACAAAGCTGATAAATGCATCTTCACTGGGTATAGTGAAGAGTCTAAGGCATATAGGCTGTATAATATTGTGACGAAGAAGATGATTATCAATCGAGATGTGAAGTTCCTGGAGGATGAATCCTGGAACTAGAAATCAAATACTGGTTAGCCAAAACTAGCAGTCATTGAGTCTAAGGACGTAGAATAAGAACGAGTGCATCAACTTGCAGCTTCAAGCAGTAACTTTGGAGCTAGCAGTAGCACCACCTCATCATCACAAATGCCTCAAATTGTAAGCAAAATCTCCAACTTGAGGACACTTCCGAAGACGAGGAGCTTGCAAGACATCTATGAGGTAACCCGACTTCAAGAAGAAGAACATTTTGATTTTACTTTATTTTTTGAGTGTGATCCAATTTCATTTGAAGAAGCAATTCAAAATCATAAATGGGTGAAGGCGATGGATGAGGAAATTGAGGCCATAGAGAAAAATAAGACATGGCAATTGACTTATCTCCCAATAGGGAAGAAGACCATTGGGGTCAAGTGGGTATACAAAACTAAATTTAATGCCCAAGGTGAAGTTGATCGGCAGAAGGTCAAACTAGTAGCAAAAGGCTACAAACAGAAGTTAGGCATTGACTATCATGAGGTGTACGCACCTGTAGCCTGACTTGACACAATTAGAATGATCTTGACATTGGCAGCCCAGAAAGACTGGAATGTGTACCAGATGGATGTCAAGTCTGCATTCCTGAATGGAGTGTTGGAATAATAGGTCTACATAGACCAGCCACTAGGCTATGAGTTGGAAGGACAAGAAGGTAAAGTCCTAAAGCTAAAGAATGCTTTGTATGGGGTGAAGCAAGCACACAGGGCTTGGTACAGTTGAATTTATGCTTACTTTCAGGAGAATGGGTTCATGAAATGCCCATATGAGCACACCATGTACCTGAAGCAAAACCTAAAAGGTGAGATGATAATCATTTGCTTGTATGTAGATGATCTGATTTACATTGGAAACAACAACATGTTGTTTGACCAGTTTAGAATAGCCATGAAGAAGGAGTTAGAGATGACGAACTTAGGGCTGATGAAATACTTTCTAGATATTGAAGTTTTCCAATCTGCAGATGGCATCTTCATTTCTCAGGGTAAGTATGCGAAGGATGTTCTGAAGCGGTTTAAGATGGAGGACAACAAACCTGCCATCACACCTGTTGCCATAGGTTTGAAGTTGAGTAAGATGGATTCAAGCAGAAATGTTGATCCAACCTTGTTTAAGATGTTGGTTGGCAGTCTCATGTACTTGACTACAACTAGACCCGATTAGATGTTTGGAGTGAGCCTGATCAGCAGGTTTATGGAGACTCTAAAGGACATGCACTAGAAATCAGGCAAAATAATTATACATTATGTCAATGGGATGTGAAACTATAGAATTTTCTATGCCATAAAAGACCAATTGGAACTGGTTGGCTACACATATAGCGATTGGGCTGGCAACACTGATGATCGGAAGAGCACTTCCGGCTATGCTTTCCATCTTGGATCGAGAGCAATTTCATGGTCATCCAAGAAGCAACCGATAGTTGCATTGTCCACTACAGAGGCAGAGTATTTTTTTGCCACATCAGCCGCATTCCAGGTAGTATGGCTACAAAGAATATTGGGTGAGCTGAATCATCCACCGGAAGGGGCGACAACCATTTTCTATGACAATAACTCTGCCATAGCACTGTCGAAGGATCCAGTGTTCCATGACAAGATGAAGCATATCGATATCCGCTACCACTTCATCAGAGAGCTGGTTAAAGCTGACAAAATTGTGTTACTATTTTGCAGGTCAAAAGAATAGGTAGCTGATATTTTTACAAAACCTTTGAAGGAGGAAGACTTCAATAGGCTTCGAGAAATTTTGGGCATCAAAGTCTTTGTGAAATATGGTTTAAAGGAGGGTGTTAGAAAATTAAACCAGATTTGATGCCCTGATAGATCAGATAACCGCAAATTCGATCATCGTATTCTACAAGTGTGCGCAATTATTACCGGTAGTTGTAGTTCGACGAGTGAGTAGAAGCCCTAATGCGGTGCATGTCAGAGGATAAGCCTTATCCTCCCTTCCACCCGACTATAAAAGGTGAAGTGGTCTTTCAGAAAAGATATCGAGGAATCGAGAAAATCACAGAGCGAGGGATAGTAGAGTAGAGCAAGGGAGTCGGAGCAACAGTTTCCTGAAAACTCCTCCTGTGTTAATCCTGCAACTGTGTTGCAGATGTCTGTGTAAAGTTCAATCTTGCATTGTAATACTGCATTGGCAGTTAGTTTATAATGAGTGAATAAAATCTTTGTTTTGTGCAAGTTTGTCTTAGTATTTTTCTACTGTTTACTCTTGGGCCAATTTCGATGCACCTCTCTTCACGCGCCCAAGTGAGACATAGTTTTCCCTTGCGCCACAAGTGAGGCGTACTTTCTCTGTGCGCCCCAAATGAGACGCACCTTTCCTTTGCACCCCGTGTGTGGCGCAACTTACCTTTGCACAGATCTTTGGCGCAACTACCAAGTACGCCTGATCTTTGGTGCAAGCTCCACTTGCGCCCAACCTTTGGTGCAAGGAACCCGTGCGCCCAATCTTTGGCGCAGTTGGCGCATCTTAACATTGCGCCCAAGTCTTTCATATCTCCTTTTAATCTCTATTGAATATTTTGGTGCTTTTCTATCGTTCTAAACTACTTAAAGTTGTTAATACGTCCCGGGTGACCAATGCATGTATTATCCTATTGGATTGGATCTCCTTTCAAGCAGTACTTATGATCTTATAATGACGGGATTGGATCGAATGTCTACGAGGATTTAAAATGGGGAGACTATAATTTCTTGCGTTGTATCTTGAATCCAAATGATTTGGAGAAGCTCTCTATTCTGAAGGTGGAGAGGGCAATAAAGAACTATCAGACACATAGAGAAAGGGCGGTTGAGGGTGGGGAAATCAGTTGGATTGAAAGAACCAGAGTAAGCATATTCCTATCTGTCTTTGGCATCAAACATGGTGTTCAACTGGTTCAGCAGATCCTTAGATGGCATTCCCTATTTAATACTGGTTAACCAGTTCTCATGATAATGTGGCGAAAAAAATATACGTGGTCATTGTTTAAAGGGTTCTTTATTTCTCAAGCTGATCTTTTTGCTTATTTTTTAAAATATTAGTGTGTAATGTAATAATGACGCCTCCGCCGTCTAATTTTACCCACGCATATCAGAAGTATATGCGTGTCCACAGCGTTTTCAATTTTTGTTTTTATTTTTTTAATACAAATTCATACGTATATACTCACTTTTATTTATATATATATAACCCAAAGCCTTATCACTACTATTTTCTGAACTTTAATTTATTTTATTGTACTAGTCATAATTGTAGATATTGTCAAGATAATTTTTATTACAAAATTTCACAACCATACTAGTAATTTTATATTATTTCAAGATACGCAATAAGAATAATTCTATTATGGAAGATTTTAAAATTGTAAATAAAAGTTAAAAAATGAGGTTATACATCATGCTTTTATAACCAAAATGATTAGAGATAACAATAAATAAATAATATTTATTTCCTATGGTCTATGGTCTGGTCTCTCAAATGTTACTTTGGGCATTACTTTGCCTTGAAATTCTTCACTCATATAATTTGATATTAATAAATACATATTTTTTTTGTTGTATAAGATTATTTTTTTAAAATTACTTTGGTCTAAGAAATCACAAGTTCTACACCATCAAAAATTATTTGAGAGTCATCTCCGGCTTGATCGCACCAATATATTATCAACTAAATTTTTGGTACGAGATGTGCGTTTCGTAGGTGGAGATTTGAGCCAGGGACCTCCCTTGGAGGATTGCCCTACCCTAACTCACCTGGATAAAATAATTTTATATTAACATTTTTTATATGGTATATAAGATTATAAGGGTCCATTTATATAAATATTATAATTATATCACATAATAATATTATAATAATTTAAATACTATATATGTTTTATTTGATAATATTTAAATTTATTTATCTTTATATAAAATTTTATAACTTAATCTAAAAAATAAAAATAAAAATATATTAAATATTAACTAATAATATTTGATAATTTTTTTTTATTATTATTTGGTTAGTGTGAGAAACCCCTATGATCGATGTATAGGGTTGAGCAGTCTCCTCTCAACCATGACCCATCTTAAAGTTGAGAGTTATACTTATCAAAAAGAAATTTAACACACAACCACAACACACCTATCCACTCACACACTTGCCCGTGTAGCAGTTTGAATAATATTATACGAACAAAATAAATATTTAACCATAGATTTATATTAAAATGCATATAGGTCCGAGGTGTAGACCAATTGGTTTGACAAAACCCCGTAAGGGGGTAGAGGTCCAAGGTTCAAATCTCGGACCTTGCTAGACTGAACGCTTGTCCTTTTTCTGGTGCTGTCAAGGACGTAAAAATTTTAAAATGATTGTGACATGGTGGTTATAGGGGCGAAGTGTGCAAAAAACTATGTGACAACTTTCGAAGCGGACAATGTAGAATATTGTGGCAACCATAAAAGTCGGACAACCTACCTAAATTCGTGGAAACTATGGATTCCACCATATATATATATATATTAAAATGCATATAAATTTATTATGGTTAAAAGATTTATTTTCTTTCCAAATGCAAGTCTTCATTATTGTAATTTTAATTAAGTTTTTTATCTATGTTAGCTTTTTGAACATGTTAACTCACAGAAACCTTCAACCGAGATCTAAAGATAAATCAAACCAATGCTATTAACAATAAAACTTGATAAGAACAATATCTTACAAATAATATATCACGAAATATAACACAAATGAACACAATACACAGAGATTACATTAATGATACAACTTGATTACAATGGGTGGAGCTTTACCTTTGACATATCCTTTTTCATGACTTTTCATTTCTCTAAATATTGCTCTTCTCTTTCATATGAGAGATGCATCCTTTCACATTCCTCTAATAAAGACAAAGCTCTCAACTTGCCACATATCATGTGATTCTTCATACTCTCTTGAAACTTTGCACTCTTTCTCATATTGCCACATACATTATATAAAATATAAATTATCTACCAAAATAATATTTCAAGGCGGACCAAATAATGTAATATTTTCAACACCCCTCATATTACATTATTTGGTTGGAAGACTTTTTGCCTTCAATCTCTAATTCTTATTTCTCTTCAAACTTTAGGTCTGATTCTATCATGGCTGAATAAATAATCTATGTCTACCTCTATGTCTCTGAGTTACCTCTAGATCTCTATATCTAGGTCACTACCTCTGGGTCACTGGCACTGATTCTACCTCTAGGTCCCTACCTCTAGGTCATTGCCTTTGGGTCACTTCCACTAGATCACTACCTATGGGTCAACACCTCTAGAACTTTACCTCTTGGTCATCTCTAGATAATCAGTGTCTCTTGGTCATCCAATATGAAATCATGATATCTATAGGATCATCACTATAGATGCATCTTCCAAGCTATGCTAGGGTCTTTATTCTCTCTATTTGCTATAGAATCTCTTTCTATAGGTCTCCTTAATCTAATTTTTGATTTCTTATAGACTACATTTTATTCTGAATATATTCTTGAAATAGGTAAACTTAATCTATTCTATCAAGATCTATATCTGAAACTTAACTACAACTTGAATCAATCCCTACATGAGAAAGCCTCACAACCTTAAAGCAATCAAAGATGAAAGTCTTATTTACCTATTGTAGGAAGCTTCTCAACCTTTGAATATCAATTTTCATTGCAACAAATATCTTTCTTTAGCATTACTTCTTTCAATATTGACCAAATTTTCCTTGAGTTGATTCTTTCTCAAAATTTTAAAACTTATTCTTCACTAGTTATTCTTCAACCTAGTGGTATTAATCCTTATCTTTACTATTTTTCCTTCAATCTAGTGGTAATAATTATCTTGCATCTTTTAAGTTTTCTTCAATCAAGCTTTGATTACACTTGGTTTCCTTCTATAGAAACCATACAATATTCATTTCATTTTATCCTATTCATCTATGTTCATCCATCCACAATCTATTTTGCTTTGTAGCCTTTTTTTTATTTTGTAGATAAAATATTTGTGAATTATTATATGCTCCACAAATATTACAACTATGGAGATTCCAAAATATCTCTATCTTATGTCCATATCTACCACAATGACTACATCTATTTTCTATTACAAAAATAATTTTATCATTTTATTCTTTACTACAACTGATTTTATCAATCCTTATTATAGATTTGCTATTACTGTTTTCTATCACAAATTTAGTTCCTTGTTTATTACTACTAGTCTGACTTGTATATCCAAGACCTCCATATCTTGGTCTAATTTTTGGTACAATTGGTTCTTTCATTCCTTGTTCATGTTTACCCAAACCTGTATCTTTATATCCTATTTTCTTCACCAAATTTGAATCAAATCCTTTAGTATACTTTTTAAAACAATCAAAGGTATCACTAGAATGATCTTTATCAATATCAACACAAATCTAAGCATCACTACCTCTATCATCATTATCATTTTTTGAATAATCATGAACTATATTCAAATCACTTGTATGAAATATAGCATCAATTTTTGTAGCAAGTTATATCTTTTCCATAAAATCTAAATCACTAGTGTTATTGCTTGCATCACAATATTTATTTTATTTTTGATAAGAATCATAATTTACATTTTTTTTCTTTTGAAGAAAATTACTAGTATCACAACATGCATCAATCACAAATGGTTCTAATTCTATAGTATTACAACATGAATCTATGATCATGGGTCTTAAAATATTTGTATCACAAGAAGCATATTTCATCACTAATTTATTCTCTACCTCTTCAACCTTTTCTTATTTTCTCATCTTATAAACATTAAGAGTGATAATTATTTTGTAGATTATTCTTCATAGACTAATAGGTATAATAACAAAATATTTATAACAATCATTAGAATTATTAAGAACTCTTTGCATGCATTTCTAAAGTAATAAAAATTCTTCTTTTTCTACTTTGTTGGTAATATCAACAAGCTTATTCTTCAACATATCATCAATAAACTTTTGTTTCAAATATTTAATCATGTCCTCTTGTCTTCTATTCTTGTATTTAAGGATTTCATGAGAAATAAATACCATATACATCAAAAGTCCTATATCACTAGGTAATGTAAAATCACCTTTAGAATATTCATATGCTTTTTGAAGGTTTGAATTCAGATAACTACTAAGTGTTATGAAATTTTCAATTTTTATTTCTCTCAACCTTGATTGTAAGACACTCTTTTCACTTATTGATGTATCCTTTTCAATTTCTTCTATCATGTGTTGTGATGGTATTTTAATATTTCCTTTCTTTCTAAAATTTTATGAATTTTTATTTTTCTTAGACACATAGACTTTCTTTTTCAAATATTTTTGACAACTCATGTCTTTCAATTTCTTGATCATTTGTATTCTTTTTCATTACTTTTTCTTTGCCATATTCCTTTGAAGTTGAATACCTTATATCTCCCTAGGTTTTGAATAATAAAATTAGTATAAATCCAAACTTTTACTCTTTAAGGTGAATACTTTGTATTTTCTAATGTTTGAATAATGATCAAACAATAGTTTTGAAAAATATTTTAATTCATGTTTGAGCTATAGACCAATTGGTTCGACTAAATCGTATAAGAGGAGCAAAGGTCCAAGGTCCAAATCTCGGGCTTCGTAAAACTGAATGCTTGTATCTTCCCTAGTGCTTTCACTAGCGTAAAAGGTTTTAAATGATTGTGGCATGGTGGTTATAGGGGTAGACTACATGAAGATCTATGTGGCAGTTTTTGGAGTGGACAACACAAATTGCTGTGGTGGTCATAAAAGTCGGACAACCTACCCAAATTCATGGTGGCTATGAATTCCACCATGTAAATTCAAAAATAATAATAAAAAAAGGATTTTAATTCTTCTGTAACAACCCAAATCTTCTCACTTGGTTGCATCGTATAACAAACTAAGTATTATAAGAGGGATAATGTTTTTTATTTTCAAATAACATTTTTTTTTAGTGTGCTATCATGTTCATAGCACATTTTGTTCCATCCAAAATATTAATATCATATCCTTTAATTAGTACAAGCATATTATACCATGTTTGGGTTTAATATTGATACAAACAACCACCCAAGTGGATGAGATTGGCTAAATACCATAATAGGTATCATTCTGTGGAATCAATTTACCTTATTTATGTCCTTCATTTTTAGCAAGAGGATCGATCCATGATAGGGGTTATCCTCTAGGGTCCATAACACCTAGAATGTGGGTGTTTGCTTCTCCATTACTTATCATACTGAACCTTCAACAAATAAGTTGACTTGTTCTAAATTTTATATGAGAGGATATAGCATACATATGCTCTAGTGGCTAATTTATTATCCTATACCTCGAGTTAGTTAGAGCTATGCAAATAACCTAACCTTGGTCTTCATCACTCATGTTCATTGTAACTCATGATATTTTGTCCCATACCCAACTCGATGGCTAATCTAGCTAAGTTAAATGGATATGGGAGTTACCATGGTACTACTTGAGTAGTAACCTAAAGGGTGCATCTCATACCACCCCTCGTTATCATATATGACCAAGTCAAAGTTTTTGACTAATTATGTTAGAGGTTTCATATGATCATATAAGGATGTTCCCATAGTTGCTCACAAAACCCGTTGTGTGCATACCTGCACCTCAACGACATTGGGTAAAATATTAGCATCATTTTCTCTCAATGCGTGATTTTAATAATAGTTCAATTTGTTCTTCAACCATAACAAATTTTTTAGTTTCTAAGTCATTTTTTAACTCCTTTGTCTTAAAGGGTAAAAATACTTATAATTCTAATTTTTAAGCTTCCACTAAGATATATGCTAACCAAGGAAGTCTTAGGTGAAAGTAAGCTAAAAAATTTAGGACATACCAAAAGTTTATTATATTTTTTATTATAAATTATGACAACAAAGTTTTCTATTTCATTGTTTTGCATTGATTCCAAGGTTGAGAAAATGGTCTGCTTAAATTAAAATACCTGGTCCACTAAAACTTATAGCCTTTCAGTATAAAGAGCCCATTGACAATATTAGGCTAAAATTTAAATGTAATAAACTCAACTCTCTTCGTGACTTTAAGATATATTACAGATTCAAAAAAAATATTCCTTCTTTATTATTAAGAGCACTAGATTATAAATACAAAACATAAATATATATCTATCCTATATATTTATCCAATGGTACAACAAAATAGAAGCAATTCTCAACACTTTAAGAATCCAATATGTAATGCAAGCCTTATGAAAATCTAAACTTTTGTAATGGATTGCCACTCGGGTTCATTGTCTCAAAATTTATATTATTATACTCTTAAGAATGGGTTCATATTTCCTTTAAAAAATTGAAACAAAGCATATGGATGTACTACAATCCTTTTATAGTCATTGACCCCAACACACTACATTTTTTTCAATGCAATACTAACTATTACACTAGGATAGCCAAACACACCAAAGGCGCCACTCTAACATACATGTAAGCCAAACTTGGCATCTATTTGGAAACCAAATGGTTTAACACCTTCCTATTATAATATTATAGTGTTAGTCACATCTTTCCATCAGTTTCTTATTATTATGATTATGCATCCTCAACATAAGTAATACGTAGAAGGTCCTTCTATATTTTTTGCTATTCTCACAGTACAACTTCATAAATTACAAATTTATTAAATAATTTGAAGGAATTGAAAAAACCCAGATCCAAAACATATGCAACAACTTGCTACAATTGTTTTACCCTTCCACATAAAATATGGTTTAACTATTTTCAACAAAAGTTGACTAAAAACATGATGGTAACAGAAAATGATTTTCAATAAGATTTAGGCCAATATTTTTCAATGACTGAGATATAATTTCAAAATTTTAAAATACAAATAGAACCAAGTATAGAACTTATGTTTGACCAATAAATAAATTCTTTGAATCATAAAACCATATCCATAATATTCGTCTTCATTTAGGACATTCAATACCATACATTCATTGAGGACATTAATTTAAACAAAAATTTGCATCTACAGTAATCTCAAACAAAGTTTTACTTTAATATCAAAATTTTCCAAAAAATATTTGTTACAACAACAGGTCAGCTGTTATAGACATACCACTCAGACTCTGGATATTTAGAATAGAATGCAACTACCCATAATACCCAGTAAGGGGGATCCAACTCTACCCTTTTCCCACTCAACTCAACGTTAGCAACACATAAATCCCCAATCGCTTAGGATTAAATTTTATCATTAATATTCAACAAAATTTACCTAGAAATATATGAGGATAAATAAATGAAAAAATATTAATATAGACTTCAAAATATGGCTGATCCAAGTCCTTTATTAGTTGCTATCATGCTCGATAGTCTTCACTCATGCCATCGATCAAACTACCATCCACTAACTTAAATAGAATTGGGGTTCGAGACAAGAGGGATCATATTTTGTCTCATCATTCAATGAATGCATTTCTACTAGCATACAATCATATTAACACGTAAACATATTCCAAAGACTCATACATCACTCTATAAATCATATGCATGTAATTTACACAAACTATCTATAGTTTCCATATAACATCAGTGTCCTTAACCGATGCAAAGCCTATATTTATATATAGTAGAGAAGAAAAATATTCAAAACCAGTTATAACATTATGCATGTGCACACAATAATGTCTTTGTTGTTTCACTTTCACATAGTAATACAATGCACTCTTTCTAGCACAAATTTAAATTCTTTCTTTTTGAAAGCATATACAAATATTAATATGAAAATTCTACCTAGAGTCCTTTGCTATGCTTTGCAATTCCAAGTGCTCTCCAATACTTCTAGTAATTTTTTTTCTACAAATTCCCTATGTGCGTTTTTCTCCCCAAAATAGAACTTAATTCTTTCCTTCCTCTATTTTTTTTAAGGTAGTTTCTCCACCAAAACAGACAACCACTCCCATCCAACAAGAACATTTATTTATTTTCCTCCCTTCTTGGTTCAAAGATATGTAGTAATTTTTAATTTATTATGGTACCATATGCTTAGCTCTGGTGCGGTGAAGCTGACCACCACTTCCACACTTTGCTCATCCAAATCATAAAGAAAGAAACTATTTTATTTGACTTACACACTTATTACCAATTTAATATTGCTCATAAAATTTGTACAAAGGTTTTTGAATAATATACTTATCTATGCTTTACATTATTGACGTTCATAATAATAAAATTACATTCGTATTTCTTTTTACCATGCATACATTTATTTATTTGCATTTATATTTTTATATTTATTTTTCTTCTAATTTAAACTATAGAACATATAGAAATTCAAGTAAACAGTGGCTTCCATCATCATCACCACATAAATCATATGCATATCTTATTTATGTCAATAAAATAGTAAAAAAACCTTTCAAATAAACCACATACACTATCTAGTTATTCATGAGATCTACATGATATGCAAGTGTGCGAGTGTCCATGTACTCACAAGCCGAATCATCACTTCCCTTCTTATATTTTTTCCATTGACTTACTTCCATTTATCAATGACTTTGAACCTGGTCCTGCACTCACAGTAGCTATCAATAGTACCACAATTCACATAAGACATATTTATTATCAATTTTACTTTTTAGCCAATAATCATGTGAGGTGGGTCATTACATCGTCCCCCTCTACAAACAAACACAGTCTTTGTGTATTATAACATGATTAAATAGCAAATACTTTTGCATATAATTTCTCACAAACACCAAATGTAGTCATAGAAATTTAGTGTTCTCATTTCACACAAAATATCTCAATCATTGTAGAATCAAAATTAATCAATTTGGGCATATAATCAAATAAGGTACCGATTCTCACGATATTTTGGTGGGGAGGTCCTTCACTTTTGACTTTGGAGTTCTTGTTTGGCCTGGTTTGGGAGTGATGTTGTATTTATGCTTGGGTCGGTTATGGGGCCTTTTATGTTTTGTTGTGTGTGTAGACGTTTTCCTCTCTAGTTTCTTTGTGTGGTAAGTAGAGGCCTTTTATGTTTGGTCTCTTGTGGCCCTCTTGAATATGGGGAAGGCTAAAGTTAGTAGTCATAAGATTAAGCAGTCTAAGTCGAGGGTGGAGCCTAATGCTTTTACTGCAAATGAGGATGTTATATCCATTCTGAAGGTCGGGGGTTTGTTGGATTGTGTCCAAAAATTCCACGATCACAACCTAGTGCTTTCTAAGTGGATGGCTACTACATGGAAGGAGGGTTGGGTTAGAGTTGGATCATGGTCTTTTGAGGTCTCAAAAAAATTAGTTAGTCATACCACGGGGTTAGAGCTAGATGGTGCATATCACAATTGGGATAGGGACTCTTTTTTAAATGAGATAAATTTCTTCTTGGAAGGATATGAATTCTTATCGATAATTCAAAATGGATTCAGTGCTAAGGCTTTGCCTTCACTATGGAATAAGGTGATTAAGGTGGTTATGGATTTTTTCACTTTGGACTCCTCATATGAGATTATTCGTAGTTTTTATGCTATGTTATTAAATCACCTGTGGAGGAAATTATGTATGAATATTCCTTTGTTTTTGTACAATTCTATGCGCAAATTGATGTTGGTTGTTCAAGGTGGGTAAGGCCAATTTACTTTACACCAAGGCTTGGCTCTACTATTTTTTAAATGTGTTGCTATGGAGAAAGGGATGGTGGGAGAGGATATTTTAAAGTCTCTGAGTTATATTCTTATCCTAGTGCCTGGTGATTCTTTGTGGGTTTCGGTGAGCTTGAGTGCAGATTCAGAGGATGTGTACTCCTTCTTCATGGATTATGGTTTGAAAAAATTTTCTCGTAAGGTCCTTGTTTTTGCTAAAGGTGTTTGGGGTTCGGCAGTGAGGAACTCTTCCACCGAGGTGTTAAGAATTCTCATGTTGCTTCTTCTGTTGTGGAGGGTCTTTCTGTTGGTTGTAAGGTGGGTGGTGGCGGTACTCGTAAGTCTGTTTGGGCTAGTCAAAAAAGAGGGATCTGATAGATTCCTCTCCTCTTTCCAAAGAGGATGTTGTGGAGGTTCTTCCTAGACACTTCGTTAAATATAAATTGGTGGTTGATGTTTATTCTCTAGGTCAAGCTGCGATGAAGAAAAGTGTTGTTCTGCATAGCCAGTGTCTGATGGAAATCAAACAACATGTGGTTTGGAGATCTATTAGGATGGCTCTTTATTATACTGATGAGGTCGTCCAAATGTCTAGGAATATTGTTAATTATTTTGACTCAATGATGTAGAACTATCTCGGTTCACTCATTGGTTGAATCATCTGGTTTTCTTGCTATTTTGGGGGTCTCCTTCTCTGTTCTTATTTTTTTTTGTGTGTTCTGTTTTATTTTTGCTACATCTGTAGCTGGCTGCTTTGTAAAATTTTATGGGGTCCCTTTCAAAACCCTATTTCTTCTTAATAGTACAAAAAAAATTAGGTAGTATGTCATTTTGCATTCAATCAGATGTCCATGAGTAAACCAAAACATACACCATCACATGTACAAAATTACTTTACTCGGTAACACAGAACATATACAAGCTACTCTACTTAGTAACTCAAACATACATAAGATACTCTAATAAGAGACCAATTTCATATCCATTTGTATATATACATATATCATCAAATCATATGAAATATTTTTTTTGTTTTTGTAAAACAAAATGTCTATATCTATTGAAATAGATAAGAAAATTACTACTGTATATCTACCACATTTTTCCATATGGTATTTCTATTTGATTAGAGGTTCCATTAGACTCGATATTGCTCTATGCTCCTTTTCCTTATATTGTTTGTCCTAAAATCAAGCAAACAAATAGGCCAAATTTCAATATTTAGTGGATCAATCATCTATAATTTGGAAACATCTAAACCATGAGTAGGATCAAGAATGTACTTCCTAAAGAGGAACACGTGGAAGACATTATGGACCCACATATGCAACAAGGCTTATCTTACCCATAATTTCAAATGGACCCACATATCTTGAGTCTAGTTTGGAAGATTTTATAGGAATTTTAGTTGGCTTCACACTTAGAAATACTTTGTCTCCCATAGAATATTCTCTCAGTATCCTTTTGTGGTCCACGTAGCTCTTTTGGTGGTTTGTGAACTCCTTCAATTTCTACTAAATTATTTTCAATTGATCTTACATTTCTTTCATAGTTTTTGGTCCGTTCTCTACCCGATATTCTAGATTATCCCAAGATAAGTGAGTTCTACATTTTATTCCATACATAGCTTTAAAATATGCCATACCTAGTAATGCATGATAATTTTTATTGTATGTAAACTTCACTAGGTGTAAATAGTCTTCCCACTTTGTATACTGATCAATGCAATACATTCTTAACATATCCTCTAGCACCTGATTCACCCTTTTAGTCTGCCCATCTATCTCAAGATGATAAACAATACTAATATTCAATTTGATTTCCAATAATTTACGTAAATCATACCAAAAATCATAGGTAAACCAAAAATTTCTATCAGATATTATAACCTCAATAAATCCATATAGTCTCACCACTTCTCTGGAAAAATTTCTCACTACTGCAGGTGCATCATATTGTATATTAATCGGTATAATATGTGTAACCTTGGTTAAATTATCCACAACTACCAAGATTACGTTATGCTTGAATCTTGTTTTAGGCAAACCCACTATAAAGTCCATTGATACCACCTGGTATTTTTATGTGGGTATTGCATGTGGTACAACCTACTTTTTGGATGCATATGTTTTGCTTTTACTTTTTGGTACTCTAAGCACCTAGCTACATGATCAGAGTTGTGAGAAGTTGTGAGTAGGTTTGAGCAGAGTTGTGAGTAGGTTTGAGTAGTTTTTTTAAGAGAATTTGAGCAGATCTATGAGTAAAGTTGAGCAGGTTTTGTAAGAAAATTTGAGTAGAAGTGTGAGCAGGTTTTAGAGTAAACCAGAACAGAGGGGATTGGTGTCTCCTATGGATAGAGGTCCATAAACTAGAGCATAGGGGATTGGTGTCTCCTATGGATAGAGGTCCACAAACTAGAGTAAAGGGGATTGTTGTCTCTTGTGGATAGAGGTCCATGAACCAAAGCAAAGGAGATTGGTGTCTCCTGTGAATAGAGGTCCACAAACCAAAATAGAGGGGATTGGTGTATCCTATAGATAGAGGTCAACAAACCAGAACAAATGGGATTGGTATCTCCTATGGATAGAGGTACATGAACCAGAATAGAGGGAATTGGTGTCTCCTATAGATAGAGGTCCATGAACTAGTATATGGGATTGGTGTCTCCTATTGATTGGTGTCCATGAAAATTGTAATAGGGGATTGGTGTCTCCTATGGATTGGTGCCCATAAAATTTGTTGATAAATTTATAAGCAATATCTCTATGTGGATGTAGCCCATATTGGGTGAACCACATTAAATATTTGTCTCTCATATGTGTGATGATTTGTGTATTATTTCATTATTGTAATTGATAATATTGGATGATATTGCTTTGGAAAGAAAAGTAAAATTTTGATCTTATATTGTTCACCCTCCCCCCTTAGTATAAGCATATGTTCTTAAATTGGTATCAAAGCAGGTTCCTTCGTGAAGGCCTAACAACTTGAAGGAATATCTTACAGGAACACACATGGCTCATAAGGAAGCTTTTCATAAAATAAGTCTCCATTGTTTGATGGGACTAACTATGCTTTCTGGAGTGTGAGTATGAAGACTTATTTTATGGAACATGGATATGATACATGGCAATATGTTGAGAATATATTCACACCATCTACAACTTCTCCTATAGATGCAAGTGGTAAGAAACCTTATGAAGATAATTCCAAGGCAATGAATACAATTTTGAGTGGATTATGTGAATCAGATTTTGTGAAATTCACACAATGTACTTTAGCAAAATAAATGCAGGATAAGTTACAGAGAACATATGAAGGAGACCACAAGGTCAAAATGGAAAAACTTCAAACACACAGAAGGAATTTTGAAGACTTGAATATGAAATATGATGAAGATATTTCTATGTATCTACTTCGTGTTGATGAGGTTGTCAACACTATTCATGGACTTGGATAAAATATTGAATAATATACTATTATTTAGAAAATATTGAGGTCACTCCCTATGTGGTATGATGCAAAGGTTTCAGCAATAGAAGATATGAAGGATCTCAAAAATTTAAGCATGGATGAGCTACATGGAATTCTCACAACCTATGAGATGAGGACAAAAAAAGAATAAACATCAAAAAGAGAGGCAACATTCAAAGATTCAAATAAGGAAAAGAATAAAGAACAAGAATCAAGTGATGAATAAAGTAGTGAAGAAGAGGCTAAATTTGTGAAAAGAAATAAGAAAAGTCCAAGAAAACACAAAAATATGCATACAGTGAAATATTTTAGTTGTGGTAACATTGGTCACTATGCATCTAATTGTCCACAAAATGGAGGTAGTAGTAGTGAAGAAGAAAAGGATTACAAGAAAAGGAAGGAAAGAAAGTTTTATTGTGAAAAGAAAAACATGCACAGTTAAGGCAAGCATGAGAAGAAGATATTTCAGAGACACAAGAAGAATTTTTATGTTGAAGAAGCAAGCAATGCTTCCAACAGTAGTGATGAAAGCCTCTCCAATAGTGAAAAATAATACATCTTATTTTTGGCCATAGAAGAGAAAGAAGATGATCCTGTTTTTGAAGACCAATGAGAAGAGAAATATTTAGAAGATGAAGAGAAAGACACAAGTAACATAGAAGAGGAACTTATTATTGCTCTTGAAGAGTTGAAAAGGGATATAAATAAGAACTTAAAATTGAAGGATCAAGTACAAGAGGGTGAGAAAACAAAGACAAAGCTTCTACAAGATCTCACTGACTTGAAAGTTAAATTTGAATAGGTAATAAAAGTTTAAGAAGGTATGGCTGAGAAGTTAAATGAAAAAGAGCTAGAATGTGAAAGACTAGAAGATGAAGTTATCTCTCTAAATAAGGGACTTGAAAAATTTACTGATAAGATATATCAGTTTAGAAAAATCTCAAAAAAATTGGATGATATTATCAAAGCACAAAGATCTCCATTTATGAAGAGTGGACTTGGTTTTGAAGACGGTCAAGAGAAAAAAGGGGGAGTGAAGCTCAAAATAAATGGAAGCATCAAAGGAAGTAATTGAAGAAGAGCCCAAGACATATGCTGATGAGTTGAGAAGTGGAATCATAAATAAGGAAGAAAATAATGCACCATTAAGGAACAAGGACCATCATAGTAAAAATCAATGATAGAACCATGCAACAATATTCTCCAACGTAATCAAACAGGTTTAAAATTTTCTTCTATGGTCATTGTTTATCATGTAATCATTTTGGGCACAAAGAAAAATGGTGTAGAATAGTGTTTCTTGAATTTCTGAAGATAAGCAAGAAGAAGGAAAGTCAAAATGTTCAAAGAGGTATGACTTCAAAAATTTGGAGAAAGAAAATAAAACAAGAAAAGGAGCATGGTAATTTGGGAGTTTCACTCCCATACCATAAGTAATCCCTTGAATAAAAGGAGATGGTGAGGTGGTTGTGATAAGTGTATTATATTTAGACCCAAGGAGCCCTTTGCCATTGATGTCAAAGGGGGAGAATTCAGTGAGGGGGAGCAACTTGTCAGGGGGAGTATATTGGAAATCCAACTGCAGTAAAAGAATTTTTTACTAAGATTACCATCAATGACAAAGGGGGAGATTTTTGGAAATATTGAGTTGTCATTGATTTCAAAAGAGCATGGTATTCTTCAAGGGTGAAAATTTTATAAGGATGGAAAATATATCATTGAGGTCAAAGATGGGCATGTTCATCCAAAACAAATATATTTTACAAGGAAATATTATTGAAAAGCAAGGCAATTATTATTAAGGATTATAATAATTAAATATCAAATTTAAATATTATAAAAGAGATGAACAAATATGTAAAAGTGCTTGGGACAAAAGGTTTAAAATCTTGGGACAAAAGTTTTAAATCATAAAAGGCTTTGGATTAGGTTTAAAAAATAAAATATTATAATATTTAAATCCCAAAATTTAAATATTATAATACAAATAAGTTTAATTTAAAAAGGAACCAATGTCATAAAAGGTAAGCATAAAATCAAAAATATATAATCAAAATATAAGTGCTGATGTCCATGATGAAAATGAAAATGCATGTCAATATAAGCACCGATGTACATGGTGAAAATGAAAATGCATGTATAAATAAGGAGAAAAAATAAAATAAGAATGCCAAGGTTAAGGGGTGCAATTTGATATTATTCCAGCGCATATAACTTAGAGAATAAGGACAGTAGGAAGCGTAGTGAGAACGTTCAACGATTGGCAAAATCTAAATCAGAATACATACTTGTTCGCGTGTCTTGGTTCCCATCCACTAGGGTGTCCCAACTAGTTGGTTGGCCCATGATAGGGTACTACTGTGTAGTGAGACAGAGTTTTGAATCCTATCATGATGTCTTTGTTGTGCAGTGAGATAAAGGTTCAAATCCCATCATGAGTTTTTTGTTGTGAAGTGATATAGAGGTTCAAATCCCACCATGAGGTTTTTGTAGTGCATCATTTATTTGAGAGGATAAAGCTATGAAGGTCATAAATATAGCCCTTTAGTTTTACCTATTGCACTAGCTTAACTGGTCAAAGATACCTTAGGATAGCGCTGCATTTGGCAAGCTGTGGAGATTGAATCTCCTCCATGATGATCAGAGAGTTTTGGCTATTTATGTAAGGGTATATAAAATATTTTAATTTTATTAGAGTGGGAGTCATAAGGTGCAACGATAATATTTGATTTTATATTCTACATTGTGTAAGTAGGAGTTATAAGGTGTATGGGGATAAATTGAAAATGGTCGTTTGCATATTATGTAAGGGAGTTATAAGGTTTAATTTTATTCTTGCATGATAGAAGAGGGAAATTTGAGGGTTTTGTCATTATTAAAAGCTTTATTTTGTGACTAAAAAGGAGTTATAAAGTATTATTTTCAAGTCTTATTGAGCACATATTTTTGAGAAGGGTTTTTAATATGGATGATTTGAAAAAGAGATTTGCTAACCAGTTTTGAAGTGGCACAAGAAAGGAAAATTATTTTTGTCAAGACAGGTTTTGAAGGCACATCATCATCAAGGTAAATTTAGAGGTATGGTGATTTAATTCCTTCTCAAGGTGGTTTTGGTTGAGGAAAATATTTTTGTTATCATATAGTTGTAGGTTTAAAGATTGATTGATTGTACATTGCTTGATTAAAATTAGAAATAAAAGTGCAAGGGTTTGAAAGCAAATTTGTGCATTGGTTTTGAGTGGAATTGGGAATGCATGTGTAAAAGTTATAAATCATATTTGAGAGCAAATTTATGCATTGTTCATGATTTATTTTCGGAGTAGATAATAAGGATAAATTTGAGCATTATTATTGGTTTTGAAGTGTATGTGGAAATAAGAAAAATAGTATAGTCTCACACAAATAGAAGGTTTGCTTTAAAGTGAAAGTGTCACATAGTGCAAGGATAGGGTGAAAGAATTCAATTGAAAAGAAGGACATTTTCAGTTACCTACAAAAGGGAAGGAAAGGTACAATTTAGAAATTACAAGTTCAGTTATCATATGCTAGACTAGAGCTACCTTTAAAATATAATAAATGTGAGACATGTGAAAGTAACAGTCTTAATGAATGTAAAAACATATTGTGCATTTGTTAGTGAATTTCATTCTCTATATGTTCAAGAGAAATGAATTCTAGGTAGAAATGTATGAATTACTTTAGTTGAAGAAAACACTTTTAGGAAATATATGAGTACTATTTGTATGCAATATTTGGGAAGAATTGAGTAGTTTTATGAGCAGGATTGAGCAGGTTAGTGAGAAAATTTAAGATTTTTTTATGAGCAGGCTTGAGTAGAGTTGTGAGTATGTTTGAGTAGTTTTTATGAGCAGATTTGAGTAAAGTTGTGAGTATATTTGAGTAGGTTTTATGAGCATATTTGGGTAGAAGTGTGAGCAGGTTTTGGAGAAAACCAGAGTAGAGGGGATTAGTGTTTCCTATGGATAGAGGTCCAAATACCAGAGCAGAGGGGATTGGTGTCTCCTTTGGATAGATGTCCACAAACTAAAGTAAATGGGATTCATATCTCCTGTATATATAGGTCCACAAACTAAAGTAAATGGGATTGGTATCTCCTATGAATAGAGATCCATGAATAAGAATAGAGGGGATTGGTGCCTCTTGTGGATAGAGATTCAAGAACCATAACAGAGGGTATTGATGTCTCCTATGGATAGAGGTCCATGAACCAGAACAGAGGGAATTTGTATCTCCTATAAATAGAGATCCACAAACCCTAATAGAGGAGATTGGTATATCATGTGGATAGAGGTCCACAAACCAGAACATAGGGGATTGGTGTCTCCTATGGATAAAGGTCAAAAACTAGTAGAGGGGATTGGTGTCTCATGTGTATTAGTGTCCACAAACTTAAGAGGGGATTTCTATATCCTATGGATTGGTGTTCATGAACATTGTAATAGGGGATTGGTGCCTCCTATGGGTTGTTGCCCATGAAATTTATTGATAAATTTATAAGCAATATTTCTTCATGTATGTAGCCCATATTGGGTGAACCACATTAAATATGTGTCTCTCATATGTGTGATAATTTGTGCATTGTTTCATTATTACAATTGATAATATTTGATGATATTGCTTTGGAAAGAAAATTAAAAGTTTGATATTATACTGTTCACCCCCCTCTCAATACAAGCTCGTGTTCTTTAGTCTGTTGTTTTATCCCTATGGGTGGAAACTATACTCTTTTTGTCAAAGTTTTGGAGATCCTTTTAAAACTCCTTCATCCATATAATAAAAATAATAATGGGACTGACAAATGAATTATGAAAATATTTCATTTTTATGCCATAAATATTATGAATTCAAACATATAGAAAGATATTGTAAAGGAAAAAAGATCAAGAAAGATGAAATTGTTTGGTCACGAAATAAACTCAAATATGAAGTGATGGATCATATTATAGTGGAAGGTACATTAGATAAAATATTTTTTAGTCCCCAACAAATGACAAAAAAATATCCCCCACATCATTAAATATCACCAACCAAAATAGAAGATATTGGTGTATCCTATGGATAGAGGTCCACGAAACAGAACACAGGGGATTGGTGTATCCTATGGATAGAGGTCCATGAACCAGCAGAGGTGATTTGTGTCTCATGTGGATTGGTGTTCACAAACTTGAGATGGGATTGGTGTCTCCTATGGATTGGTGTTCATAAATATTGTAATAGGGAATTGGTGTCTCCTATGGGTTGGTGCCCAGGAAATTTGATGAGAAATTTATAAGTAATATTTCTCCATGGATGTAGTCCATATTTGATGAACCACATTAAATATGTGTCTCTCATATGTGTGATGATTTATGCATTGTTTCATTATTAAAATTGATAATATTGGATGATATTGCTTTGGAAATAAAAGTAAAATTTTGATATTATACTATTCACCCCCCTCTCAGTATAAGCTTTGTGTTCTTCAATCTGTTGTTTTATCCCTATGGGTGGAAACTAGAATATTTTTGTCAAAGGTTTGGAGATCCTTTCAAAACTCCTTCATCCATATAATTAAAAAAAGAATGGGACCGACAAATTAATTATGAAAATATTTAATTTTTATTGCACAAATATTATGAAGTCAAACATATAGAATGATATTGTAAAGGAAAAATATCAAGAAAGATGAAATTGTTTGGTCACACAATAAACTCAAATATGAAGTGATGGATCATATTATAGTGGAAGGTAGAGTAGATCAAATATCTTTTAGTCCCCAATAAATGACAAAAAAAGACCCCCCACCTCATTAAATGTCAAAATACCATAGTGGCACATTCAAAGCAACCACTTGGAGAAACTAAGTAGGATGCAGAGAATGAGAAAGTATAATGCAAGTTCAAATATGGAAGGAATTAAAGTTGTAAATGAATATGTGAAGTTAATTTTCAAATTGGAGAATGAGAAGATGTTAAAATAATCTAGATAAACCATATTAAATTCTTCAAATGATAAAATACATCTCGTTACAAAAACAAATTGTTCTAGAGGCTATCCCTTGCACTTTAGGAATTTGAGGGAAGCATAATAGAGAAATCAATACACAAAACACACATTGTAATTTAAGCTTCTTAGGGAAACATGATAAAGTAAATACCTTAAAGTTTCCTTTGCACTTTAGGACTTCTAGGGAAGCATAAAAAGAAGGTATTCCCAAGGTTGTCTTGCACTTATGTTCTTTAGGAAAGTATACTTCAATATATGATAATCTAAATTATGTATTTATTAAGAAAAATAAAAGAGATTGAGGAGAATAAAAGCATTGGTGGGAATGAAAAAAGAAGAGGAGTCCCAAAGCAAGAAAAAAGAGAAAAGGAAACCTAAAGGAATTTTCATTTGGTAAACCAAAAATAAACTTTATAAGAGTTAACAAGAAGTGGAACTAATAAACCTACAAATAAGAATAAAAATGACAATGAAGATGGTACCTTGGATAATTTGGAGTATGGATATGACCCAAAATTTAGGCATCAGGTAATTAATAGATGGTAATAATTCAAATAAATTTTCAATACAAGAAACAAAGATAGATAGAAAGATAATAACAAACATTATTAAATATCAGATGGAATATTGTCTAGCAATTTTTGTTATGGAATATTTAGGAGGTATTATAATAATATGGGACAATAACTAATGGGATGGACAATTTTTAGAATAAAAAAGTAATTAGGTTGTCAATATTTTTTGTAAGAAAAAAATAATATAAAAATTAAATTATTAAATGTGTATGATCCAACTATAGTCACTCTTTGAGATAGATTCTCGAAGGACCTAAATTTATTCATGTGAACTTCAATGATGGACTATAATATTTAGATTCTTGAAGGGGAACTTCAATAGAGTTATATATCCTTCAAATATCAATGGAGGTACTCTTGCTTCTCTTGATTCATTTATTAATTTAAATAGCCTTTGGGATGTTGTTCCTTCAAGATTCTAATATATAGTATGATAAATGTATTAAACAATCTCATATGACAAAAAAATTTAAAAAAATAAATGAAATTTTCAAGTCTAATAATAATATACAAATAAAGCATATAATTATTTGAATATGAAATCAATAAAAATTAGGTCACATATTAAAAGGATAGAAAATATCGAAATCAGAATATGTGTACTTGCAAAACTGCTCCGCAACCTTAGCTGATCTTGCATGCTTGAGCCGTATCAATGTCGTCTCCTCCATATAGGGTTTGGTTCCAACCACCTTTTTTGGGTGGGGTTACATATTGTCCTATCCTGCCCTTTACTTAATGCTGCCTTGGGCGGTGTTATTTTCCACCTTTATTAATGGATAATGTTCTTACAACCAACTCAATTTCTATGGAGTCAGTTGGAGCATCCCATAGCACCAAGGAAACATCCTCGCAAGTTCATCCTAAAAGTACACCATGAGGTAACGGTTATATCCCTAAATACTGTATTCTATTATCATATTATGAGAATGTATGTGTCTGGTTTGAAATTCATACTTTAATTGGGTAACATTTGGGTCGTATTCCCAATGATTCTATTATTCGTACCTGAGTTCACCAAGTCTGGAGTCCACATGCAGTGAAGGTGGAAAACATTCAAAATTTAACCAAGGATTATTTTTTGTTTTATTTTTTTGACCCCTCTCAAGCCCAAAAGGTTCTTTCCAAAGTTCCTTGGTCTGTTCGTAATTCCTTGTTGGTCCTTCAACCTTATTCTCAAAATTTTGTTGTCAGTTAACATGCGTCCTTGGAAGTGTCGGTTTGGGTGGAATTTCCTAGATTACCTATTCCTTTATGGGGTTATTTACATGAAATTGGTGCCCACTTGGGCAAGTTTGTCTGCCTTGAACCTGAAAAATGATTTTCTACTTGACCTTCCTGTAGGGTTTGTGTGAAAGTATATTTGACTAAGGATTTACAGGAATATATGAATATCACAATAGGGGATGTTACCTATCAGCATCGTATCCTGTATATCAATGTGTTGAACACCTATTATCGATGTCAGTCATCTTCTCATAAGATTAAATATTATCCCTTAATGGAAGGGAGATTTAAATAGACCCCGTATCCTTCTTCTATTACTATCGCCACTCGTCTTCTACTATTCCTCTAGATCCTACAGCTCTAGCTAATGGTGCTTCTGGCAGATCCAACGACTGGGTGATGGTTTCTAATAGTAAATATTGTGCTAATAATCCTCATTATTATGTTGGTTCTTCATAATAGCCTCTTTTAGCCAATTCGCCTACCATGCAGCCTCCTTTGGTCACTCATGTTACCACAAATATGACCCCTATTATTTCTCTTCCACCGTTAGTTACCATGCAACCTTCCCAAGCCCCCGCTACTTCTCCATCCTAGCCCCATATTGTTTCTTTATGGTTTGGCACTTCTTTTGCATCAGTGCTCACCAATAAGCATTCCCCTAAAGGTGGTCAGTCTGCACCCTCTAATGTTGGTCCTATTTTCAAAGCCCACCATTCTTGTAGTCCTTTGCGAGATGATAGGAGCCCCTCCTTTGATTGGTACCATGAAACTAAGTCTAATTCTTTTGACTCTTTACAACATTTGGGCGACACATAGAATACCATGGCTATGTTGCATCCTGATGGGTCTTAAAGCTTTTCTTCTCTTGGAATGTTCAAGGACTGATGGATCCAGTCCGTAAATACCTAGTCTGAAGTGAGTTCGTTTGCATTTCTCACCTATTTGGTAGTTTGTATGTGATATGTTTGCAAGAAGTCAAAATTAATTGTTTCCTTATGTAGTGTACTTGTAACTTTTTTTTATCTCGTAGTATTTTTTATGCCACCAATCACTCTTTTGGTAAAGTAGGTGCAGTCACTTTTTTTACTCCTAAGTGGTAAGATCATGTGGTTTCTTGGGGCGTTGACCCTTCAAACTAAGTGGTTTAGACTTTGCTTGAGATTTGTGGTAAACCACTAGGGATTGTAAATATTTATGCTTCTAATGACACTCCTAAAAGGTGTTCTCTTTGGCGTTGTCTTGCTTTAAATTTACCTTTTACCACATGGATTTTTTGTGGTGATTTTAATATGGTGGAAAAACTTATTGATAAGCTGAGTCAAACCTGTATGCGATGGTGCATTGGGGAGCATGCAGCTTGGTATTTCATGAAAATTAAACTTAAAATTTATAATCCAAACTCCATTTACTCTCCTTCTGACTTTCCTTAGGATTTGTGGTTTACTTGGACTAATTTTCAAGCTGGATCGGCTAGAATTTTTGAACACCTTGATAGGGCTATGATTTTTTATTGTGATCATTTTCATGTCTCTCGTATCAAGCATTATCTTCCTCATGTTGTTGATATTATCAATATTACTTTATCTGATCACTCTCCCATTATATTTCAAGTTGATTCTCATAGTATAAAACCCCCTTTTTTTCCTTCACAATTTTATTTAAATGTCTCTTTTTTGCAGTCTTTCCATGAAATCCGATATTCTTCATATCTAGAATTTGCTCCCTAGACCTTTTGGATCTATTGGTTGGATAGCCTGGTGGAATTCAACTATTAACCGTACTACCAATTTGTTGAGAATCCTGGGAGTTGATGTTGCTAAGCGCGGGTGTCATTCTAATTTTTCTCTGAAAGCTGAATTAGCTTGAGCTTCAGTTCACCTTGAAGCTTCTCCCTTTAATGTCGCTCTACAAGCTCAAGTTGTTGCCATATGCCATGAAATTAAGAAATCTAAAATTTATGAAGCTAAAGGTGCTCAACTTCAAGCTAGGATGCATTGGCTTCAAGTTGGAGATAAGGTGTCTAAGGAATTTTTTGAAAGACTTTGCCCTCCTACTCACTATTCTAAATTTCAAGTCATTCAAGCAAAATATGCAAGAGTTACTTCTCTTTTAGATATTATAGAAGTCTTTGTTGCCCATTGTCAGAAAGTCTTTTCTTCCCAACCTCTTTCACCTATCTGCCAATGAGCATTGGAGGAATGCTGTTTTGTTTGTAATGTGTTGCCCTATTCTGTGTTTGGTGTTTTTGCAATAACTATGGATTAATTTGAACATGCAATAATACCCAAATGAAAGAAGCAAATAACAACAACATGCAATGATACCCATATGGATTTAACACTGAATAATCAATTTTTATGCAGAACCCAGGATCAAAATAGCTTATTAATTCATATCAGTAATTAACAACAATGTTTAGAAATTCCAGATGGATAAATGTCTTCAGAATATCATTATAAACATACCAATTTGTTATTATCTCCAATTTATGTACTATAAACATCTAAATGAATCACATAAGCATGAATCCTAAGTGAATTCACTAGCCAAGAACTAGGTTTTCGTCCAGCTCCCTTCTCCAATACTAAGGGTTTTCATCCTCAAAACTTCAACAATCTGCACACTATTGATCCCTTAAATGGAACTGATATGCCCTTCGGTATTTCATCCGTCAGGTTATCAATTGGGGTTTATGTCCCTTTCGATGAAGAAATATCAGCCATTGGCCTTAATCTCCAAGAGAATAAATAACATAAACTAGAATTTCTGAAATGAGACCAAGTCACTAAATAAATAGGCTCCTCCTTGGCAAACTCTTTTTTGTGCACTCAATTTGGGATAAACATATTTCTTTCCCTTTAATTATAATATAAAGTTTTAACTTTATAAAATGAATTTAATAATTCACTTAATAAAGCCAAGATTTGTGCTTTAAAAACTCTGCCTTATGAAACTTCGATTGACCAACTGAAACCTATTCTGGATACCCATTTAATTTTATAACAACATCCCCCTATCTGCTTGGCAAGAAACCCTAAAACCCGACATTGCTAAAAATAGAAATTCTAGCATCCTAGCTCCATTTGACCCCGAATGACCATCAAAACTGAGCTTTAAGAATCCAAAAGTTGTCTCAAATATATCCAAAGGCTCTCATCCATCTGACATAGCCTATGAGAACCTGTGTATAGGCTAGTCTCTATATGCTCCCACCAGCTAATTAGAAGGGAACATTGTAGTCCGCCCGTCCCAAATATTGCTTGTCTTCAAGCAATATGATATGTATGCCAGGATCCTAAATAAATCTGAATAATATCTCATGATGAAGACACTACCCTGAACTGTCATCCTAGAAACTAAAAACACTATCAAGCTCTGTCACCAAACTAATACAACTAGCCCCGATAACTTTGTCGAGCTCTGCCACTCTATAAAACAATCTATATCTCAAAGAAATTCCTAGATCCCATAGCCAAATAGGGATTTTGTCATTCCTAAAATTTAATAATTTCTACTGTGCCACTCTGACTATAAGTGAATTATCCTGCAGCTCAACGAAGTAGCCATTCTGGACTAACAAACGAGGAACCCAACAAGAAACTGATTCTACCACTATAGGGAAGAGCACTTCATTCCAAGGTGATACATATAACTCCTTATACCAACCCTTCTTCTCATCCATATATGATATGGTCAAATCATTAACATGTGGACTGAAAGAAAAAACTATGAGCATACCTCACTATATAGTCCATCTGACCTTTACCAACTGGTTCCATGGAAGGGTCTATACAATCACTTGTGCTACAACTCTCAAAATTCTGCACACAGAAGTCAGGAGATGTTTCATCAATCATAACATAAGGAAATGAAGCTGCATCAACATCATACTCGGGGTGCTCCTTCTGAGTGGTTGTAATAGTTGACCAATTTTCTTCTTTGTGAAAAAAACTTAACCCAAGGTTAAGTTTGTTAATTATCTTCTCCTTGTTGGTGAGTTCTTGGTACATATTTTCTATGGGTTGGATAGCCAAATCCCTATCAGATAACAATTGCAAGTAATCAGATTTTATTCTCTCCAAAGCATGGTTGATAGTTTCTACCTTAATATTTTACACACTTTCAATAGAGGAGCCATCAAACAACCCTATCTGCCTATATTTGAGCTAAGTTGTCCACAGAAGATATTCAACAAAGTTGTGTGTGCTATCCAAATGGGTTAATGTTTGGACAATCTTCTCTTCTATAACCTGCAACTTATCCTTCCAACTTTGCATTGTATCAAGTTCTAGATTGTGATCAGTAGCACACAATAAAGTTTTTGATTTACCATCTTTGGCATAATGATCAGAATCAACATTTCTTTTGACACTACACTCTCCAACTTTGTGCACTGAAGTTAGGACTGACTCATGCTTAGCCCAAGAATTATCAACTGCATGCACATCCTCACCAGTTGCTGATTTAATAATGTCAAAATCAGCATGCTCTATGATCTCACCACTATCATGAAATTCATTATACCCCTCACCAAAATTAGATCCACAAGATGAATTAACTTCATCTTCATCAATTTTGCCCTCCTGTACTTCCACACAAGTTTCTTGAAGAGGTGGCATGTTTATTTGAATTTTAGCAGTCTGAATTTCAGGTCAGCACCCTGATCAAAAGAAAATTGTCTCTATCAATCTTCTCATTTACTTCATCAGCATAACTCTCCAACTCATTAGGAAAGCCACCATGCAACCACTTACTGGTCTATTTTGTTTCTAACTTTAATGAGGAGACATCTTCATCGACATTGATCTCCTCATCAAATTTGGAGTCTTCACCATGAAAAAACATCATGCAACAATGAACTTTTGTCAAGAAAAATGCAAGGCTCATCATACGTTATGTCCAAGGTCTCACAGACCTCACTGGATTGCTCTATAAGTAATTCCAAAAATTTTGTTCTGTCATTACCCTCGATACTATAGTTGTCCTAGGACTTGTGGGTTATGGGCCCACATATATGTCCAAGTGACCACTCTTCTTGGCAAGTGAAGCAATGTTGTTCCCTTCTCAACTAATTATTGATTTTGAGAGATATTCCTAGCATCTGTAAGTCACTCGGTATCTTTTCCTTCTCCTGTTCCTCTTGTACCAAGAGAGGTTTTAGCTTCTTCTCACACTTCTTGGAAACATTATCAACTAATTTACGTGCAACTGAAGAGGTAATTTGTCCTTGCCTCAAAACAACCATCAACTTGGGCAATATGGGTTGGGTACAGTCATCACTTTCCTCAATGATGTGTACCATAATGGTTTGCATGTAAGAGGATATAATGTCTTCATGATCTTCACTAATAGAAGCGACAAAATTTCAAAACATAGACTAAGATTAGCACAATCTAAATCAAGCAAAAAGACATATATTCTAATTTTTGCCATCAATTCCAAAATTCTAACATTCTTACGATAGGATCGGTCCCTGATGTTATTCAAACCATTAAAATTGTCAATCATAAGTTGTAATCCCTTCTTCATGATGTCATCATTGTAGGGTGCTTCTGGAGCTATAATCCTTATGATCTCACTGATACAAGAGGTGACTGCAAGTCTCACGTCCCTGTGTGCATGTATCATAATCCAATGTTGTCCTAATGGAACTATAGGTACTTTTGCTACCCAATTCAAAACCTCATGATCATATTGATCTAGTTCAACTAGACATGTATCCATTTCCTTTAGACTGTCAATAAGAACATATTTTGACAATTTTTGGGACTCAAGTTGTTTTTCCAAAGCATAGAGCTTACAACTTACATCCATTATTTTACTGAAATGTTTTGTAGATTGAATCTATTTTCTATTATTGGATGTGTGATTCTCAACCTTAGCCTTAGACGGAACCATAGGTGTTGACTTAGGTGACATAGCAACTATAAGCTGATTGAGAGTTCGTTGTAATTCTCCCTAACCCTACCAAAACTCATGCTAAAACCTAGCCCAATCACTAAGTGGCTCCATGAATCCATAGGCTAGTAGATTTGACTTGTGCTCAATTAACAATATCTAAAACTCTTAAAGATAAAATCAACCAAATGGGTATTCAAATCACCAATAACCAGAAACTAGAAACCTTAGATTTGAAAATGGTAACCAAACCCTAACTTCTGCTAATATTCCATACTTCGCAAATTTTCAAGAAATATAATTTTAGACAAAGAATTATTTCCACCAAATCAAACCTGAGAATTTTGTCTTCGATAGAAGACTTCACAAAATTTGCAATGAAACCCTGAACAGGCTGGTAGGAAAAACTAGCTCTGATACCACTGTAATGTGCTGCCCTATATTCTGTGTTTGGTATTTTTGCAATAACTATGGATTAATTTGAACATGCAATAATACCCAAATGAAAGAAGCCAATAACAACAACATGCAATGATACCTAGATGGATTTAACACTGAATAATCAATTTTTATGCAGAACCCATGATCAAAATAGCTTATTAATTCATATCAACAAATTAACAACAATGTTTAGAAATTCTAGATGGATAAATGTCTTCAAAATATCATTATAAAAATACCAATTTGCTATTATCTCCAACTTATGGACTATAAACCTCTAAATCTTTGATTGAATCACATAAGCGTAAATCCTGAGTGAATTCACTAGCCAAGAACTGGGTTTCGTCCAGCTCCCTTCTCCAATACTGAGGGTTTTCATCCTCAAAACTTTAACAATCTACACACTGTAGATCCTTGAAATTGAACCGATATGCCCTTTAGTATTTCATCTGTCGGGTTATCGATTGGGGTTTATGTCCATTTCGATGAAGAAATATCAGTCACCGACCTTAATCTCCAAGAGAATAAATAACATAAACCAGAATGTCTGAAATGAGACCAAGCCACCGAATAAATAGGCTTCTCCTTGGAAAAACTATTTTTTGCATGCTCAATGTGGGATAAACATATTTCTTTCTCTTTAATTATAATATAAAGTTTTAACTTTATAAAATGAATTTAATAATTCACTTAATAAAGCCAAGCTTTTCGCTTTAAAAAATTTGACTTATGAAACTCTGATTGACCAACTAAAACATGTTATGGATACCCATTTATTTGTAGAACAACATCCCCCTATCTGCTTGACAAGAAACCCTAAATCCCAATATTGCTAAAAATAGCAATTCTAGCATCCTAGCTCCGTTTGACCTCGAACGACCACCAAAACTGAGCTCTAAGAATCCAAAAGTTGTCTTAAATATCTCCAAAGGCTCTCATCCATATGACATAGCCTATGAGAACCCGCGTATAGGCTAGTCTCTATGTGCTCCCACTAGCTGATTAGAAGGGAACTGAAAGCACGAGGATACGAAAGCAAAAAGGAAAGCAAATAAGCGATGCAAATCGAACTTAGAATGAACGCTAAATCCTACAAATTAAAAGTGCTTGAAAAGAGGGAAAGCATGAACGAATCAAAAACTTTGAACAAAAGCCAATAAAGAAGATAGCCCTTTTTATTGATATTGTTTCAATATTCGGTTACAATGCGCTTCCTCCCTTTCCAAGGGCTAGGAGCGTTAAACATGCGTTCTAGTCACATCCATGTGTGTCGTTCCTTCTTTCGTGTGCCCACATGTAAAAATGGGCGGACCAAACATCGTCGCCACTCATGTGGATGATTATTGGCTCCTTGCTTCTCCTCTGAGGTCCAGATCCTGCATTCAAAGAAACAAGGAGCGGTCAATAGCACCTGCGGATGAAATAAAGCATGCAATCCCCAAGCCTACGATAAGCGAATGAGAAAACTAAATTAAACTATGACTAAAATGAATCCAAATGCTCTAAAAATTTGACAGGGACATCAAGACATCACCAGGAGGGCACTACAAAAAAAATAGTCCAGAAATTCCTCACCGATTTGAATTCGCTCTGGGGAGGGACGAATTCACCTGCAACAAAATGCCGAAATGGTACTGTCCCAAATGTCCTGCCTAGGAAGCTCCAAAAGACCTGCAAACTTGGGGTTAGCTAATTGGGGGCATTTTGGGAAGACCCAGATGGTCATATTTTCCCAATTCGGCCTTCATCAATGGGAATTTGATGATGCTACCTGCAAGTTAGTGAAGGCGAACGAAGATGGAAACATGATCAAAGTTGCTCAAAACAAGGTGAAATTTAAATGACAACCTATCTAAGCATCATAGAACTGAATGCAAAAATGAAATAAAGAAGATCTATCATAGATTTCCCATCACTCCGAAGAGGGGCGATTAGGACTGTAATAGTGTGGGAGGGGGCGCCCATGGGGCAGGCCGCCCGTCGTTTAGGGCCTGATTTCGGTACCAATCCACTTGGGATGGGTCCCAAAACCTCTTGTGGGGTATTGTCGGAAAATTGGGTGGGATATTGTGACCAAATGTCGGGTTTGGTTCTAGATTTGTGCTTCCAATAACCACCCTATGACCTCTTCTCCAAAAGAGATCAAGGATGTGAAAGGCACAACTCAAAGGGGAATAGGTGTGAAAATAAAATGACAGCACTTCGTTGCTCCAAAATGCTCCTTTTTCTCTTTATTTGGGGTGAGGAAACTCACCAATTTATAGACCTGGAGGTCTCTTGAATTGGGCATGCAGAGGTGCCACTTGGCAATCATGCCTTCCTCGGGGGGAGGAGATTCCTCCCTGAATAGGGACTTCATGACTGCCCTTGTAACATCCTCTAACGCTCGAAAACGCTTACCCACACTCCCATGCGATGAAGGAAGCATTAAGTGGTGGATCTGAGCTACCATTTGTCAAGATTTGACTTTTTGCCCGTCAAACCTACAATTCACCCCACCCTGGAGCGAATTTGGAATTCGTCCCGGGGTGGGGCGAATCCCAGTTTGAATTCGTCCCTGGGTGGGATGGATATTGAGCAAAGTGCCTGAAGGTGCCAAATTGATTTTTGACCTTCCAAAACTATTGTCAGAGTGGTTAGGACCACTGTTTAACCTCTGGGGGCTGCCCTTGGGGCTGTGTGTGTCAATGCGATCAGTGTTTGCAGTCACATAATCGTATTGGTGTTGTTTTGGTGTCTACAGATGCCCCATTTTGGGATGCACTACGCAAGGCACAGCGCCGAGCAAAAATAGATAACCAAAGCACTAATGATTAGGGTTTCTCAGTAACCTAACCAACTTTTGATGCCCCAAGTATGGAAAGGGCATGCATTCTTGAATCCTTGCTTCTAACGAGTGAAGGAACTCAATTCAAGTGTTAACCTTTTTCGGTGAGGTGTTACTTGATCTTGGACATTGATCAGTCATGAATAGGCAAAGGGCATAACCTTTTGTCTGTGGGAACCTAGAGTTCATGATTCATGAATGCCAAGTGATTGATCAGTTTGTGATTATTGCTTGTTTACTGCCCCAAGCAGGAGCGTGATTGTCTTTGTCAATGATTCTTTGAATGCATGCCATTTTCCTTAACTGGGTGTGTATTTGTTGATTGGTGACTAAGTGTGACTACCCCCTCAAGCGACGAATCGATGAGGGAATGACCTTCATGAGAAAAGCGACGAGTCGCTTGACCCAAGATGACTTGTGCAAGGGTGCCTTCAGATGTTTAGCGTTAAATGTGTGTGCAGTTTTTTGACATTTAGACCTATTTTTGGTGGGTATTAACCCTTTTCGACGACGCTTTTTGGAGCTGAAATTGTCGAAAATTCATTCTCCCGTGGAGCGGTCCGGCTATGATAGCCTTCTTAGGGAGTAGGATAGTGACAATTTGTGGCCCCAATGCCTACTTTGGATGCCAAGAATGTCAGGCGCCAAGGCGCCTTCGTTCGGCAATGTTATTGCTATTTTTGGTTGGATTTTGACCCTTTTGGCGACGTCGCTTGGGGATGAAATTCTCAACAATCTGTCCTCCCGTGGAGCAGTCCGGCTATGGTAGCCTTCTTAGGGAGGAGGATAGTGAGGATTTGTGACCCCGACATCCATTTTGCATGCCCGGGATGTCAAGTGCAAAAGCACTTGCATCGGGCAAGTTTATTAGTTGTTTTGGTGCATTTTTGTTCATTTTTTGCTATTTTTGAAATTTTTGCTCTGAATTCGTTCCTGGGTGGGACGAATACCAGTTAAGTATTCGTCCCAGGGTGGGATGAGCACTAACTAGAGCGCTCATCCCGATGAGGAATGAATATAAGCTCAACAAACCTATTTAAAGGCAAAATCTAGGGTTTGGGCTCATTTGCACTTGAATTTTCTTGCGATTTGGAGCTCTAAGGAGGAGGAGGTTAATTCTACGAAGCGAAGCGCTACCAAAATTTTCTTGCCACCATGAGTGCACAAATTGGGTCGAGCGACAGAGCCGAAGCGAGACCGGTAAGTGCTTCTCCTCTTTTATTTGCTTTTGTTTGTTGTTGCAAGTTATTTGTTTATTTTTCTTTGTTATTTTGTTTTTCAAATTTAAAATTGAAACCCTAAAACTTAACTGAACACGAACCAAGACTTAGCTTAAAACTGAATGAAAAATGTAGTTTAAACCTTGGTTGGATTTTTATTTTTCTTTTTAAAAAATTGTTTTTGAATTTTTGTGAATTTTTGTTGCTTTTGAGCTGTACAGTTTTTTTTTATGCAATGTTGTATATTCATATTTTTGTTGTACAATTTTCATGATTTTAATGTTTTTGTGTTGTTTTCTTTTGCAGGTTGTGAAGAGCCGGTATCGCGTGCCTACTGCTTTTGCTAAAGCATGGGAGGTGCTAACTGTGGCTGAATGGGAGTGGCTTGATGCCCTTGGGCTCAAGCAGGTGACTCGACTGGGGCTTGTGGTCGGGGATCGGGCCTATCTGACGGCCCTGATCAATCTATGGGATCCCCGGACCAACACCTTCCATCTCCCAACAGGGGAGATGACAGTGACCTTGGAGGATATCTATCAAATTCTATGGATTCTGATAGATGGACTGCCGATCAGGACGATGCCACGTGATCAGCGGACCGCTATATTGATACGATGCTTTGGGCACGGGGAGGAGCTGGGTGTGGAGAGCCTAGTGGAGAGGGCAGAGGGCGACTGCCATA
Source organism: Wollemia nobilis (assembly GCA_028583015.1). Classification (NCBI taxonomy): domain Eukaryota; kingdom Viridiplantae; phylum Streptophyta; class Pinopsida; order Araucariales; family Araucariaceae; genus Wollemia; species Wollemia nobilis. The sequence continues at coordinate 2,441,232 of JAQPPZ010017240.1, read as the reverse complement.
TTGGAAGGATTCTGGTTCGATGGTGGCTAGAGAAGGGGGTGTTGGGAGTGAGGCACGCAGTACTTATGGGCCTCATTTCCAACATGCTGCTACCTAACTCGTCAGGTGCGAGGTTCCCGTGGAACCTGTTGGATGTGGTTTGTCGGCTGGTTGAGTGCCCGACGGAGGCACCGTTGATCATGAGGTGGGGACAGACACTGTTAGCATAGCTCTATGGGGAGCTATACGAGGTCCGCTATCGAAGGCGAAAGGGGATTAGTTGCAGTTATCTATTGTAGAGTTGGGCTTGGCAGCATATAGCGATGGAGAGGCCAGTGGGGTTGCCATGGACGATGCGAGTGGAGATGGAGGATAAGGATATAGGTTACGCAGTGCTGTGGTGGCGGTCTAAGGAGTAGGGATAGAGTCGGCGATGGGCAGGTGCTATAGGGCACTATGTCGATGCCTTCACTCGGCTTGCTCCAGGGGAGGTGTTCTTGCACCCCTACCGGGACTGTCCAGCCTGGCCTGAGGCTGGAGAGTGGCTTCGATGGGTACGTAGGGGGCGATGGCTGATTGGGTGGCATGGGACCGAGCATGAGTTCTTCCCTTACAGCTAGGTGACATGACATTTTGGGGTGCGCTAGGGGTTTCCTGGTGAACCCGTGGTCTATCGACGTCGGGGGGACAAGAGGACTCTGGATCGGCCAGTCATCGCACCACTTGGCGAGGATTCAGATGCGATGATTGACGTCCCATACGTGGATGACGTTGGGACTATTGCTAGAGTATGACCAGTGGTGGACACTACGGCGATGGTGAGGCGAGGGGCCACTAGGAGGCACGGAGGTAGCAACAGCAGGCGGGGAGGGTGCAGAGGCACCAAGAGATGATTGGGGAGCTCCGCTAGAGGATGCTGACATGGTGGAGGTAGATGGTATGGATGCGGATCTTGGGGTTCTGGATCAGCTAGAGATGCAGGACATCGCGGAGCAGTGGGAGCCAGAGCAGGCTGCTGTTCTAGAGATGCCCATGCCTTAGGCGAATTCAGAGGACATGGAGTCAGGGTTACGTGCTGAGAATGCATGATTAGAGGGGCTACTACGGAAGCACGATGAGGAGCTAGGGGATGCACTACGGGAGAGGGATCTATTATGCATGCAGCTAGCAAAGCGGGAGAATGCATTGGCTACCTACTATCGATAGGATGGGGATATCGATGCTACATGAGAGAGGGATCTCCTATAGACATAGCTAGCGAAGAGGGAGAGAGCACTGGCGTAGCACAATGATAACTTGGCTACGTATCACCAATGGGAGATGGACTTGGTGCGGTAGCGGTTGGAGCTGGAGGCAGAGATTAGCCGCCTCGGTGGGTGGGTCCCTACGTTCAACGGAGGTGGATCGTCATGCCGCTCGAGAGGGAGCGATACTGAGTAGTCAGCATCCTCTCGGTGTAGGCGACTGGATGAGGGGGGCTCGAGTAGGTGTGATGTGGGGGCTAGCAGTAGCCACCCTGAGGGGTCCCATAGGACCCACACCATGGGGGGTAGTTCCCGTCGCACCGATCCTACGTGATCATGGTGGTCGACGCCCTAGGCTTGGGAGATTTTGAGCTCTTGGATTCTTGCGGGGTCAGATGACCGGTTATTGTAGCCTACGGGCATTTTTGATGATATATATACAGATGACTTTATTTTTGTTACGCATGTCATGATTTGATGTTATGCCTTAATGATTGATGAATGTGTGGGTATGCATGTTGATTTACATTGATGGATGCATGTGTTATGATGAATGCAATGGTTGCTTAATGTATCTGAGATGCAAATGAACATGAATGAATGGAATTTGTGATCTTTGGCGGTGGCACCATAAACTGTCTAGAACCTGTGGCTTCTTGTCCTAGGCGATTGCTGTGGTAAATGAATTTTTGGGTATGGTATTTTGTATTTTCTGATGGTGAAGCAAAGTTGAAAGATATTACAGTTGGTTTAGAATGTAGTTAGGCTGTCTGAGACTCAGATGTTTTAACTAACTAGCCAAGACTGTACTATTATCTTACAAGACTTTTAACAAGGTATGAATCGGACTTGTTTTTAACCAAGTTATTTCACATCCCTGTGTGTGCAATTGAGTTCATTTATGTGGTATTTGTCAGGATACCGACAGTGCCAGATAGGCTATCAACCAAACATGTACTGAGGATCACCTAATTAGCTCCACTAACTCCTTTTTTGTATTTAGTTAGATTAATCTATGATGCGATCCAGGCTACTGTAAGCTAGCTCATCCACATGCAAACATTGATCTGTACACAAGTTAATGCGACAGATATATCGTCATGCGGGAGATTTGCCACGAGTGACCAATAGGCTATAAACCAAACTGGTACTGAGGTTTATCTCATGACCTTCTAAATGCTGAGAGTTCCAGGGATTCAAGTTCGACTCCCTTCTTTTCTTCAATTGTGTGGGGATACTTGCTCTTTTGTAGTGATAAAAAAATCACTGTTTATTTTTGTTACATTTTTTTTTTTTTTTTTTGAGCAAGGGATTTGAATAATGAGTGATGAGGATCACTATTGTGCCTTTTGATGTATGCACTTTGGTTGGGATGTCAAATTTTTGGAGTTTTGACGTTTTTGCAAATTTTTATGATGTTTGCAACTTCTTTTGAGAACTTGGGATTCTTGGGGAATTGGGTAGGGAAGATTCTTGTCCTTTTGCCAACTCTCAACATTCTTGGGGTCATTCGCACAGGGGGATGAGCAAGATAACCATTTTGCTTATGGTGACCTGGATCGCTTTGCAGGTTTCATATTTCGTTCACACAACTTGGGAATTTTTATGTGTTTTAATTTGTGTTGGGATGCTACGTAACAAGGTGTGATCCAAGTAGAACTCTACCTTCGTAAAATTTGTCTGACTTTGTACAGTATTTGGCTAAAAAGCTATTGGCAGCTGAATGACAAAAACTCTTGATACATTAAAAGTCAACTGACGATGGTATGGCGAAAAGATGTGAATGGCGTTTATTTGTGGTGGACTGTTATAAAGTGGAGAAATATGGAACAAGATGGCTTTGCCAAGTAATTACAGTCTATGGTGCCCTGACTTGGATGACCACAAATATGCAATGTATGTATGCGATGCCTAATGCAACTATATGTTTGTGTTTTTGATGGATTGATTTTCATGAGGATGGAGATGAGATGCAAAGAGAACTTTTTATCTTTGTGGTGATTTTGAGCATGCATGGAAATGAGATGCAAATTTTTGTTATTTTTGATGATTTTTCTATTTTTTTTTTTTGGATTTTCTTATTTTTGACCAAGCGATTATGGGAATCCTTGGAGCATTTTGGTTTGACCAAAGGGGTAATGGGCACCTTTGGGGAATTTTGGGGATGACCAAGTGATTAGGGGAATCCTTGGAGCTTTTTGGGATGACCAAGCGATTATGAGAACCCTTGGAGCCTTTTGGGATGACCAAGCGATTATGAGAACCCTTGGAGCCTTTTGGTTTGACCAAAGGGGTAATGGGCACCTTTGGGGCATTTTGGGGATGACCAAGCGATTAGGGGAATCCTTGGAGCTTTTTGGGATGACCAAGCGATTATGGGAATCCTTGGAGCCTTTGGTGACCAGCGATTATGAGAACCCTTAGGGCATTTTGTTTGACCAAAGGGGTAATGGGCACCTTTGGGGCATTTTGGGGATGACCAAGCGATTAGGGGAATCCTTGGAGCTTTTTGGGATGACCAAGCGATTATGGGAATCCTTGGAGCCTTTTGGTTGGGCTGTGGCTCTTCTAGATATGGAATGGGCACAAATGACTGATGTTCAAGGGTTCTAGTTCCTTGATTCCATCAAGAGAGGCTAGCCGGTATGTTCTAGGTCCTATTTTACTGTCAATTACATAGGGACCTAACCATTTTTCTATGAACTTGTCCCTTAGATGGGGCGGCAAGCTAGAGTTCTGTTGGTTCTCTTTTAAGACCAAGTCACCAACCTGAAAGCCCCTCAGGTGAACTTTCATGTTGTATGCTTTCTTAAGTCGCTCTTGATAGATACGTAAATGCTCGAGAGCATTAACGCGTCGTTCATCGAGCAACGTAAGCTGGTCTAACTGGGCCTACCATGTAGTGTCATCATCGATGAACTCTTGCATTGAAATGCGCAGGGAAGGAATCTCCAACTCGAGAGGCATGATAGCCTCAGAGCCATACATGAGCAAAAATGGAGTTGCCCCAGTGGGTGTCCGAATGCTAGTGCGATAAGCCCACAGGGCAAGTGGGATCTGAATGTGCCAATATTTATGACTGTCTGCGACTGTCTTTTTGAGGATGGCGACTAGCATTTTGTTCGACGCCTCTGCTTGCCCATTTGCCTATGGATAATAGGGTGTCAAAAAACTATGCTGGATTTTGTACTTTGTGGTCAAAGCACGCACATCTTTGTTCTTGAATGACGTCCCATTATCCGAGATTATCTTGGATGGAATACCAAAATGACATATGATGTTATGCAAAATGAACTCCGCAATGCGGGTTCCTATCGTAGAGGTAAGCGAAACTGCTTCCACCCACTTGGTGAAGTACTCTATGGTCGTTACGATGAACGTGTGATGGCCTGACGATGCAGGGGAAATCTTTCCAATTAGGTCTAAGCCCCACTACGAAAATGGCCAAGCCGACTGGATCGATTGCAAGGCCTGGGAAGGTACGTGTGTCAAATTAGCATGATGTTGACACTTCATGCACTTCCTTACATATGCGCTACAATCTCGCTCTAAAGATGGCCAATAATAGCCCATGCGAAGAATGCACTTTGTGATAGCCATACCACTGAAGTGGCCACCACATGTACCATCGTGCACTTGGGCGATCGCCCAAGTGGACTCTTTTTGGTCCAAGCATCGAAGGAGGATCCCTTCATAGCTATGACGGTACAAAATGTCTCCTAACAAGACATGCTTTGCCACTTTCTTCTTGAATGCTCATTTTGTGGCATGCATCAATCCAAGTGGGAGGTTACCTAACTTGAGGTAGTCCCTGATGGGTGAATACCAATCCTGCTGATCAGAAGCCTCGATGGTATGAACAACCAATCCCTCTTGAAGTTCATCCCTAGAAAAAGCTGAGTGGGAAAGAACTTGTAAGAATAGTGTTGTGTTGCTATTAAGGGGAGTAGGGGAGAACAAGGACCCCTAGTTGGCGTGCTTCAGACAATCATGGATTCGAGAGAACCTATCCTGAGGTGGTTCAATCTGGATCATGTGGATTCCTGGCGTTAAATCAGAGCTTGCACGCTCCATCATGGATTGCGATAGTGTTTTGACTTGAATGGTTGTCATATCACCAGAAAGGTCTTGTGGGATTAGTGACCCCAAGGAGGCCATAGTGTCCACAAAATGATTTGATGACCGAGGGAGTGCCTCGATGTCGTACCATTCAAGATTTACCAGGAATTTGTCCACAAGGGCTTTGTAGGCTTGCAGAACTGGGCATTTACATTGGAATACCCCTTTGACTTGGTTGACAATTAAAAACAAATTTTTTTTTTTTTTGAATCTTATAAAAGAGAGGAAGACCCCATCGTGTAGACACCAAAACAACACCAATCCGATTATGTGACTGCAAACACTGATCGCATTGACACACACAGCCCCAAGGGCAGCCCCTAGAGGTTAAACAGTGGTCCTAACCACTCTGACAACAGTTTTGGAAGGTCAAAAATCAATTTGGCACCTTCAGGCACTTTGCTCAATATCCGTCCCACCCAGGGATGAATTCAAACTGGGATTCGCCCCACCCCGGGATGAATTCCAAATTCGCTCCAGGGTGGGGCGAATTGCAGGTTTGACGGGAAAAAAGTCAAATCTTGACAAATGGCAGCTCAGATCCACCACTTAATGCTTCCTTCATCACATGGGAGTGTGGGTAAGCATTTTCGAGCGTTAGAGGATGTTACAAGGGCAGTCATGAAGTCCCTATTCAGGGAGGAATCTCCTCCCCCTAGGAAGGCATGATTGCCAAGTGGCGCCTCTGCATGCCCAATTCAAGAGACCTCCAGGTCTATAAATTGGTGAGTTTCCTCACCCCAAAGAAAGAGAGAGAAGGAGCATTTTGGAGCAATGAAGTGTTGTCATTTTATTTTCACACCTATTCCCCTTTGAGTTGTGCCTTTCACATCCTTGATCTCTTTTGGAGAAGAGGTCATAGGGTGGTTATTGGAAGCACAAATCCAGAACCAAACCCAACATTTGGTCACAATATCCCACCCAATTTGCTGAAAATACCCCACAAGAGGTTTTGGACCCATCCCAAGTGGATTGGTACCAAAATCAGGCCCTAAACGGTGGGCGGCCTGCCCCATGGGCGCCCCCTCCCACACTGTTACAGTCCTAATCGCCCCTCTTCGGAGCGATGGGAAATCTATGGCAGATTTTCTTTCTTTCATTTTTGCATTCAATTCTATGATGCTTAGATAGGTTGTCATTTAAATTTCATCTTGTTTTGAGCAATTTTGATCATGTTTCTATCTTCGTTCGCCTTCACTAACTTGCAGGTAGCATCATCAAATTCCCATTGATGGAGGCCAAATTGGGAAAATATGACCATCTGGGTCTTCCCAAAATGCCCCCAATTAGCTAACCCCAAGTTTGTAGGTCTTTTGGAGCTTCCTAGGTAGGACATTTGGGACAGTACCATTTCGGCATTTTATTGCAGGTGAATTCGTCCCGCCCCGGAGCGAATTCAAATCGGTGAGGAATTTCTGGACTATTCTTTTTGTAGTGCCCTCCTGGTGATGTCTTGATGTCCCTATCAAATTTTTAGAGCATTTGGATTCATTTTAGTCATAGTTTAATTTAGTTTTCTCATTCGCTTATCGTAGGCTTGGGGATTGCATGCTTTATTTCATCCATAGGTGCTATTGACCGCTCCTTGTTTCTTTGAATGCAGGATCTAGACCTCAGAGGAGCAGCAAGGAGCCAAGACTCATCCACGCGAGTGGCGGTGATGTTTGGTCCACCCATTTTTACATGTGGGCACGCGGAAGAAGGAATGGCACACATGGATGTGACTAGAATGCATGTTTAACGCTCCTAGCCCTTGGAAAGGGAGGAAGCGCATTGTAACCAAATATTGAAACAATATCAATAAAAAGGGTTGTCTTCTTTATTGGCTTTTGTTCAAAGTTTTTGATTCGTTCATGCTTTCCCTCTTTTCAAGCACTTTTAATTTGTAGGATTTAGCGTTCATTCTAAGTTCGATTCGCATCGCTTATTTGCTTTCCTTTTTGCTTCCGTATCCTCATGCTTTTAGTGGCGATCATGGTGGGACCTAGTCCTCTACTTTTTAAGATCAGGGATCTGATCGAAACTTGGTTGTTTTTGCTTGCAGGTGCCGAGTTTCATACGCTGACTGTTGTTCGTTCCATCAGGGGGCGGATACAGAGCTGTAATTCGTCTTACCCTGGGACGAATGGGAATTCGCCCCACCCTGTGATGAATACAGTCCTGTAATTCGTTCCCCCTCGGGACGAATTTTTGTCTATGTGGTTTTCGGGAAAAAACTCAGAACCGATATATTTGGGCAGAGAAGAGGTAAGGATTCTGAACTTTCCCTGTCAATTTTTGTCTTCAATTTTTCTGTTTCTGGATTACTCGCTTGCTTAGGGAAAGTTTTCCTCTACTGCTTGCTTGTTTCCATTTTGCAAAATAAAAAGAACCCCACACACTACGTCGCAACATAAACACCAAGGAGCTGGTCGTAAAACCCCAGCCCTTGATCAAGACCAACGGTGGATTTCATCACCACCTTGGCTTGAATTTTGCATTCATAAACCCCGATCGCTACTGTTGCTAGACGTAAATCCTGATGAAAGCTGACCGAGTGTAGTTGGGGTGATTCCCAGTGCATGAGGATAAGTCTTCTATGGTAGGTGTCAAAAATAGGGTGATCCCCCTTCCGTACCGCCTACGTTCCACGTACCATCCGCTCTCACGTACCTATAGTTTCCCTCACGTAAGGGCGGGTATATAGAGAGGTTGGTATATCGGCCTGGCAATGGTATATCGAAGGGGCGACCATCTATGGGAGTCATAAGAGCCTTCATTTTGCATTTAAACGTTCTTTACAAAAGCTTTCAAAACAAAATCAAAACACACTAAACCAGGTCTAGGACACACTTTCAATATTTAAACGAGATAATCACTGCTCGTGTGTGTGTGTGATCTTTTCTATTTAGTGTAGCAAAAAAAAAAAAATCATAAAAGAGATAAAAACCTACATAGCTTGTAGAGAGATACCACCATGGTGTACACCCATAGCCAAGCCCAAGCAAGGGCGGAAGCTGTGGAGAGTGTACAAGGGGGCACAAGTCACCTCCACTATAGTCCCAAGGACTTGGCCATTTCTCCTTGGCGGTCGGGCCCACAAGAGAGTCCACATCGTGGCATCTCAGAATGGGACTATAGGGGCACCCCTTCGAGGGGCACTCCCATCCAGCATAGACCCTTTCAGGAGGAGTCCTTACACGTGGCACTCAACATAAATGGGAAAGCTCCCTTAGAAGCTCGATACGAGTGGCCACCATGCGATGAAGCGCTAGAACATAGGGTCCATGAGGCGAGGCCACAGGAGTATGTCATCCCTCCATTGCCCCCTCTCATTGTCAGAAACAACAGGACAAATCCGGAGCACAAAGCTCCTCTGGCAGGGCGAGCCAACTCCGCCCGCCCCTTTCACACTTATGAAAGGGAAAATGAGGAAGACCCCTACCTTCCTCAAGAGCAATATACAATGTGGGAGCAATGCGCTTCCGCACCTGCTATTTACCAAAATCATCTTTCGAGGCCAGAGCCTCGAGTGAATGCCGCTAACCTCGATAAGGGGAAGCGACCTATAGAGATCTCAGGTCACCACGACCGAGACAAATGTGTAGGAGAGGCATCTAGGCCTCCTAGGCTCAAGATGGTAGAACAGATCGACCTGGTAGTCGCCAGACATGCCGCCCGCCAAGCATAGATTACGCAGCTTGAGCAAGATCAACAGCAGCTAGAGCATCTATACCGCCTTAGCAAGGAGCGCATTCAGCGCCAAACAGATGAGCTGCTCCACAACACGGTGCCTGAGAGGCTTCCAACCCCTCGCACCCAAAGGGTAGAACCATATGAGAGGCGCAATCCCTTGGTACGAGACAGGTCCCCACGACCCTACCAAGTGCTGCCTCCAAGACCTCCTAGACCTGAACGGGAGGCCACTCCCCGGAACAACGATGGGTTCCCTCCGCGGGGACCCACCCATGGTCATAGGTCTCACCCAAAAACTCCTCGAGAAGCCTATGAGGAGTATGAACAAGAAGAGGAGTGGGCTGAAATGCCCTATCAAGGCGGAGGGGCTGCTATCCGGCCACCCCTCCATAGGCCTCAAGTCTCCCACAACCCACAATGGGAGCAAACTAAAGAGGAAGAGATTAAGTCTTTCGATGCATATAAAGCGCTTCTAGAGCATTTGGAGTCTATGGAAACCAAAGCTTCTGGGCCCCAAAAGCCCATGTTACGCCAACTCCGTAGTCATCCTGTGCATCCGTCAGTGCCCGCACCCCCTTACCCTGAACACTTTAAGCTGCCTCAGTTGGCAATCTTCAAGGGTGAGGAGGATGCCCAAGAGCATGTGACGAGGTTCTTGAGCCAATGCTTTGGCATTCAGGACAATGATGCTTTGTTGCTAAGAACCTTTATAACTACATTCACGGGCCCTACCTCGGATTGGTTCACGCAATTACCAAAACACAGCATCAGTAACTTGGATCAGTTAGTGGATGCGTTCCTCGAATGCTTCGCCTTCAACACCAAGAAGAAGGCATCACTAAGTGACCTGGCCAGCCTCAGGCAGTATGAGGAAGAGACTATGGCGGCCTACGGGAATCGGTGGAGGACTCTGCTTTCCAAGCTACCCTACCTCCCTCCTATGTCCGACCTGACACAAATGTTCTCAAGAAGTTGTTTGAGATCGATCTCTGTGCTATTGCAGCTGCAGCAATATGCCACCTTAGAAGAAGCTCTGGCGCAAGCCAAAATTATCGAAGAGATCAAGATACAGGATGGCGAGATTGCCAAACCTAAGAAGAAAGAATGGAACAAGAACACAAAAATAGGGACTACGCAACAAAAACCCGCCGTGGTAAATCAAGTTGCTATAAATGTCCCTAAGCCTGCACAAGAAACACAGCCTCAAAAGGCTAACTATCAGGTAGTGCCTCCTAATAATTATGAAAGAGAAAACCAGAAGCAGGAGCAAAATCAGCAGCGTCACCCTCGACGACAGTACACACCTTATACGGAGTCTAGGGACTCCCTATTTGACCGCTTGTCAGCGGTGAACTTGATCAACCTTCCAAAAATTCAAACCATAGATCCCAATGCGCCGAAGCCTAAGGGATACCGGGAGGACTTGTATTGTAGGTTCCACAGGCGAAGAGGACATGACCTCAATGCATGTTGGAAGTTCAAGGGTTTGATACAAGACTTAATTGACAACAAGACGTTGGCAGTGGACAACCCCATAGCGCCAAACAACCAGCAGATGGGAGTCTTCAAAGACCCCTTGCCTACCCATGAGGCATAGGCAAAACCCCTTCAAGTCAATGAGGTGCAACAGAATTTCCCCATGCAAGGGTATGTAGGAATGATAAGCATAGTGACGAGGAACAAGAGATACCCAAGAGTTGCTCCCGAGGCAGCCACAAGAGAGGTTCCATCGACGTCACAACCTCAACAACACCCTACGCAACTTCCTCCGCCTAGACCCACGGCCACGATTCGGACCAAACTCACTCAGAGTTTGAGGACCACGTCGGCTAGGCTCTCCATATATGAGCTTATACAACAATCAATGCCCCATCGGGAGGCTCTAATGGAGATATTGAAAGCCATCGAGTTGCAGCCCCAGGAAGCGAATTCCTTCAACAACTTTGTGGGGCATGTAAAATGATGCACCGAGCCTGTCATCACCTTTCGAGAGGATGAAGTGAAATCGATAGCTGATGACATGGCGGATCCACCCCTGCACGTTATCGCATGGGTCAACGGGATCCCGTATAAGAGGGTGTTGGTAGACACTGGCTCGTCCAGTAACATCATTACTACAGCGGCATTGAAACATCTGAAGTTGTTGGCATCTCATATCACGGCCTCCACATATACACTGCGAGCATTCAACGATGCAATCTGCTCGACAGTTGGCACAATCGTCCTACCTATTCAAGTAGGACAAAAGATGATACCTACATTGTGCCATATTTTGGAGGGTGAGATGGCTTACAACATCTTGTTGGGGCGGCCATGGATCAGGGACATGAAGTGTGTCCCTTCAATAGCTCATTAGTGTTTGAAATATACATTTGAAGGGGAAGTACATGTAGTCCCGACGGACCTGGAACCCTTCAAATATTGCAATGCGGTGCAGCTGATGCCGCAATCGACCCTTCCATCGACGCATTTGGATTTTTAGTTAAATCCATCTAGACAGGGTCCGATCCCGCAAGCATCCCCGGTGACAAATCCACCAAGACCCTAGTTAGGTACATCTTCAGCGTCAGGTCCTTCACCAAAGATGCCACCTATCATGGCCAAATAGAAGGACAAAGGGAAGAGACCCATGGAGGAGGCGCAACCTCTGGAAGAGGCGCTACCAATAGTATCAACCATCTCTACTGAAGAGATGCCTAGTCAAATGGAAGTGGAAGCTCCTAATTCACCCAACATGGAGTGGATTCAGGAAGAGCTTTCATTCCCTCCCCCTCAATCGCCAACAATCACTGTTGAAATGGCCAATACGGGCCTAGGGGAGTATCTGGTGCAGCATGTTGTAGCAACGCCCACACTAGAGTCCATGCAGGACATGGGGAGACCTCGCCTCCCCATCGATACAATTGTTCCTTTAGGCTGCCCGCCAAACCAGACCAACTTCGTGTATGGGGGCCTTGATCATGGTACGGAGCCATGCATGCAAGAGGACGAAGATGAAGAGCCCTTTGCAGAAGATGTCAACTATCTATCTAACCCAGACTTTGCTCTGAGATATCTTGGCCAATGCAATTGGCATGGATATGGGCTAGGTAGGTATGAGCAAGGAGTGCGTGTCCTTTGCCAACCAAGATACCAAATGCCTTATGACAAGTCAGGAGTAGGGTTCAATCACCCCCTACCCTTAGACATCTTGGTAGAGGACATGCAAGGCCTAGGGATAGGCAACAAGGGTGGATTGGCATCAGATCCTTATGCCAACCCTAACACAATGTATAAGTTGGGGGATTACCTCCCATGGTCAACAACCACCCTTGTTAACCTCAATAACCCTTTCCCTTTGCTAGAGAGAGGCGAAAGTTTGGGGACTCACTTTCAAGGAGGTTATAGATAGTGTCAAGAGGGATCTTCGAAGGATGAATCAGAGTATGAACCAACATCATATGACCCCTTCGAATCAGATAGTAATCACTCTCAAGTGATCCCCATGGATGACTATCAAGAGAGCCTCTTGACAATGTTCCCCCTAGAGGCTCCAATCGAGCCAGTGTCGCGTCAAGAGAATCAGGTCCCCCCATGGAGAGTGGAACAACCACAATGGGGCCAGATTAATTTGCTCGAACAAGATGAGCCTGTAATGCCTCAAACAGTTGTCAGAGCCAACGAGGGCTTTTGGATCTTCGATAGTGATTACGAAGATGAGACAGAAATGGCATATCTTAATCACATGCGGTAGATGCAACATCGATACCCCTTGGAGATTAATGACATATTTGAACAGATGAACATAGTGCCAGGGCATGAGTGGTACGTAGACCCAATGGGGTGGGACCAAGTGTTGGATCCACCACTCCAGGTATACGAAGAGCACCTTCCACCCCGAGACCCTAGAGTGATATCAGTGTCGAGGGTAGACCCTGTCCTCCTATCAGCACATAGGGACGATCCATTCGTGCCAATACCCACAGAGCCAGATCCGGAGCACAGGAGTCATCTAGGATGTTCAAGTCACCATATCCATGGTAATGGAGATCAAAATCATCTCATCAACATGATCTCCATTGACTTAACCGCCCCCATCCACAATCCGGCCGATCCAGCATGGTCATTGCATCTAGACATAGATGCCATAGACTGGGATCACATCAATTCACCTCCATCCCCATCAGAGTACTGGCCTTTTGGTGAGATGCTTCATTTTACCCCAGGGCCAACTCAAGATATCTTCCATGCTGAAGAGGAACCCGAGGTTCCCAACGTAGATTTAAACTCAGCAAATGATATCCATTTGATCCCGACTCCACACCAGTTGGAAGACGGATCCCACATGTCGATCGAGGAGACGACTGACGTAGACATCGGCTCAGATCCAATGAATCCATAGGTGATCAAGCCGGGGTAAGTTTATCCCCCGAAGAGCAAGCCGACTACATTGCCCTTCTCAAAGAGAAGAAGGAGGTTTTTGCATGGTCATACAGAGACATGCCGGGGCTAGATCCGTAGCTAGTCACGCATAATCTAACGCTTGATCCGACAGTCAAGCCAGTTAAGCAAAAACTATGCAAGATGCACCCAAAAGTGGCCTTGATGGTCAAAGATGAATTGCAAAAGCTGTTGGATGCACAGTTTGTCATCTACATGGATTATCCGCCATGGTTGTCCAACATGGTGCCCGTCAAAAATCTTGATGGGAGGATTCGCATATGCACGGATTTTCGAGATCTAAACAAAGCGAGTCCTAAGGATGATTTTCCCTTGCCTAGCATCGACGCATTGGTAGACGCTACAGTAGGCCATGAAATGCTATCCCTCATGGATGGTTTCTCGGGATACAATCAGATTCGTATCAATCTCGAGGACCAACTAAAAATGGCGTTCACAACGCCTTGGGGGACATTTTGTTATAAGGTCATGCCTTTTGGCCTTAAAAATGTTGGCGCCACCTACCAACGTGCCATGACGTACATCTTCCATGATTACATGCATAAAACTTTGGAAGATTACATGGATGATTTGTTGGCCAAATCTCTTTTGTGCCCAGATCATCTCGATGACTTAAGCAAGATCCTCGATCGCCTCATGGAGCATAAAGTCAGATTGAATCCCAAGAAGTGCGTCTTTGGCGTCACATCTAGAAAACTCTTGGGTTTCATAGTCTCAAAGCGAGGCATCGAGGTGGACCCCAATAAAGTCAAGGCAATCCTTGAAATGCTTCCCCCAACTACCATCAAGCAGCTCAGAAGCCTACAAGGAAAGGTCGCGTCAATCAAGCGCTTCATAGCGCAGCTATCTGACAAGTGCCGACCCATGAACAAATTATTGCACAAGGGGGTAGCATTTCACTGGGATGACGAGTGCCAGTCAACCTTCGACGACATTAAACAATACTTGGCTTCACCGCTAGTATTGGCACCACCGAGACCAGGAGTGTCATTCTACTTATACATCTCAGCTATTGAGGTGGCACTGGGTGCCATGCTAGCCCAAAAAAATGAACTTCACAAAGAACAGGCTACTTACTATCTTAGCCGCACCTTGGTCAGTTATGAACTTAACTATGCATACGTTGAGAAACTCTGCTTGGCAGTGGTGTTTGCTACCAAAAAGCTATGCCACTACATGCTGAGCAACACTACGTATGTTGTGTCTAAGGAGAATCCATTGCGATACATGATGAGTCGTACTTATCATAGTAGCCGCATGGCGAAATGGATCATGTTGTTGACGGAATTTGACATAGAGTTTATTGGACAAAAATCCATCAAAGGACAGGTCATAGCCGATCAACTAGCAGAGGCTCCTCTTGAAGACGATCAGCCTCTAGTCATAGAACTACCCGATGATGGGGTCTTCCATGTCTCGAAATCGCCAGATTCCGATGAGCCTGAGTCACAGGCCGACATAACCCTATTTTTTGATGGTTCTAAATGTGAGCAAGGTGGTGGTGCGGGAATTGTATTCTTCACACCGCAAGGGGCTCCAATGCCTCTGTCATTTAAATTAGACTTCCCGTGCACCAACAATAATGCAGAATATGAAGCCTTGCTCATAGGTCTTCAGACAACAATCACCATGAACATCAAGCGATTAAACATTTTTGGTGATTCGCTGCTAATTGTCAACCAAGTCAAAGGGGTATTCCAATGTAAATGCCCAGTTCTCAGGCCTACAAAGCCCTTGTGGACAAATTCTTGGCAAATCTTGAATGGTACGACATCGAGGCACTCCCTCGGTCATCGAATCATTTTGTGGACACTATGGCCTCCTTGGGGTCACTAATCCCGCAAGACCTTTCTGGTGATATGACAACCATTCAAGTCAAAACACTATCACAATCCGTGATGGAGCGTGCAAGCTCTAATTTAACGCCAGGAATCCACATGATCCAGATTGAACCACCTCAGGATAGGTTCTCTCGAATCCATGATTGTCTGAAGCATGCCAACTGGGGGTCCTTGTTCTCCCCTACCCCCCTTAATAGCAACACAATGCTATTCTTACAAGTTCTTTCCCGCTCAGCTTTCGCTAGGGATGAACTTCAAGAGGGATTGGTTGTTCATACCATCGAGGCTTCGATCGACAGGATTGGTATTCACCCATCAGGGACTACCTCAAGTTAGGTAACCTCCCACTTGGATTGACGCATGCCGCAAAATGAGCATTCAAGCAGAAAGCGGCAAAGCATGTCTTGTTAGGAGACATTTTGTACCATCGCAGCTATGAAGGGATCCTCCTTCGGTGCTTGGACCAGCAAGAGTCCACTTGGGCGATCGCCCAAGCGCACGATGGTACATGTGGTGGCCACTTCAGTGGTATGGCTATCACCAAGCGCATTCTCCGCATGGGCTATTATTGGCCATCTTTAGAGCGAGATTGTTGCGCATATGTAAGGAAGTGCATGAAGTGTCAACATCATGCTAATTTGATGCACGTACCTTCCCAGGCCTTGCAGCCGATCCAGTCGGCTTGGCCATTTTCACAGTGGGGCTTAGACCTAATTGGAAATATTTCCCCTGTGTCGTCAGGCCATCACACGTTCATCGTAACGGCCATAGAGTACTTCACCAAGTGGGTGGAAGCAGTTCCGCTTACCTCTACGATAGGAACCCGCATTGCGGAGTTCATTTTGCATAACATCATATGTCATTTTGGTATTCCATCCAAGATAATCTCGGATAATGGGACGTCATTCAAGAACAAAGATGTGCGTGCTTTGACCACAAAGTACAAAATCTAGCATAGTTTTTTGACACCCTATTATCCGTAGGCAAATGGGCAAGCAGAGGCGTCGAAAAAAATGCTAGTCGCCATCCTCAAAAAGATAGTCGTAGACAGTCATAAAGATTGGCACATTCAGATCCCACTTGCCCTATGGGCTTATCGCACTAGCATTCGGACACCCACTGGGGCAACTCCATTTTTGCTCGTGTATGGCTCTGAGGCTGTCATGCCTCTTGAGTTGGAGATTCCTTCCCTGCGCATATCAATGCACGAGTTCATCGACGATGACACTACGCGGCAGGCCCGGTTAGACCAGCTTACGTTGCTTGATGAACGACGTGTTAATGCTCTCGAGCATTTACGTATCTACCAAGAGCGACTTAAGAAAGCATACAACATGAAAGTTCACCTGAGGGACTTTCAGGTTGGTGACTTGGTATTGAAAGAGAATCAACAGAACTCTAATTTTCCGCCCCATTTAAGGGACAAGTTCACGGCAAACTGGTTAGGTCCTTATGTCATTGATAGTAAAATAGGACCTGGAACATACCGGCTAGCCTCTCTTGATGGAATCAAGGAACTAGAACCCTTGAACATCAGTCATTTGAGGCCCTTCCATATTTAAAAGAGCCATAGCCCAACCCAAAAAGCTCCAAGGATTCCCATAATCGCTTGGTCAACCCAAAAGCTCCAAGTCCCTCCCTTGGTCAACCCAAAAGCTCCAAGGATTCCCATAATCGCTTGGTCAACCCAAAAGCTCCAAGGATTCCCATAATCGCTTGGTCAACCCAAAAGCTCCAAGGATTCCCATAATCGCTTGGTCAACCCAAAAGCTCCAAGGATTTCCATAATCACTTGGTCAACCCAAAAGCTCCAAGGATTTCCATAATCACTTGGTCAACCCAAAGGCCCCAAGGATTCCTCAATCGCTTGGTCAAAAACAAGAAAATTCAAAAACAATAAAATCATCAAAAATAACAAAAAGTTGCATCTCATTCCCATGCATACGCAAAATCATCATAACAGTACAGAGCTCTTTTGCATCTCATCTACATATTCACAAAAATCAATCCCTCAAAAATACAAAAATATATAGCTGCATTAAGCATCACATCCATAGAGTGCATATTTGTGGTCATAAAGGTCAAAGCACCATAGACTGTCATTACTTGGCAAAACCATCATTTTTCTACATTTTTCCACTTTATCAATAACTCATCGCCTATAACCGCCATTCACGTTATTTTCCCCTATCATAGTCAGTTGTTTCCTAATGTATCGAGATATTTCCGTCATTCAGTCATCATTAGCTTTCTAGCCATGTACTGTACCAAGTCAGACAGATTTTACGTAGGTAGAGTTCTACTTGGATCACACCTTGTTACGTAGCATCCCAACACAAGTTAAAACATATAACAAAATTCCCAAGTTGTGTGAACGAAAGATGAACCCTGCAAAGCAATCCAGGTCACCATAAGCGAAACGGTTATCTTGCTCATCCCCCTATGCGAATGACCCCAAGAATGCTGAGAGTTGGCAAAAGGACAAGCATCCTCCCTACCCAATTCCCCAAGAATCCCAAGTTCTCCAAAAGTTGCAAAACATCAGAAAAATTTGCAAAAGTCAAAACTCCAAAATTTGACACCTCAAAGTGCATACATCACAAAGCACATACAATAGTGATTCTCCTCACTCACTATTCAAAATCCCTTGCTCAAAAAAAATAATAATAATACAAAAATAAACAGTGATTTTTATCACTACAAAAGAGCAAGTATCCCAATACAATTGAAGAAAAGAAGGGAGTCGAACTTGAATCCCTGGAACTCTCAGCATCTAGATGGGTCATGAGGCAAACCTCAGTACCGGTTTGGTTGATAGTCTATCGGTCACTGGTGGTAAACCTCCCGCATGACGATATATCTGTCACATTAACTTGTGTGCAGATCAATGTTTGCATGTGGATGAGCTAGCTTATGGTATCCTACGATAGCACCGTAGATTAATCTGACTAAATACAACAAAGGAGTTAGTGGAGCTAATCAGGTGATCCTCGATACGAGTTTGGTTGATAGCCTATCCAGCATTGGCGGTATCCTGACCAACACCACATAAATGAACTCAATTGCACACATAGGGATGTGAAATAACTTGGTCAAAAACAAGTCCGATTCATACCTTGTTCAAAAGTCTTGTGAGATAAAGTACGGTCATGGCTAGTTAGTTAAAACATCTGAGTCTCAGAAAACCTTAACTACATTCGAAACCAACTTGCTATATTTTATTCTCGCCATACCAAAAAAAAAACACATGTATACATGAAAAGGCATTTACAACAACGATCGCCCAGGACAAAAAGTCATAAAGTTCTAAATAGTCTATGGTGCGACTACCAAACATCACAAATTCAATTCATCCATTCCATTTGCATATCATATAAATTAGAAACATTTGCACTCATCAACACATATGCATCCATCACTATAACTTAACATGCATACATCCATATTCATCAATCATCGTGCATAAAATCAAATCATCACATGCGCATAAACAAAATAAAGTCATGTATATATATATCATCAAAAATGCCCACAGGCTACAAAGAGCCGGTCATGTGACCCCGCAACAAAATCCAAAAGCTCAAAACCCCCAAGCCTAGGGCATCGGCCACCATGATCACATAGGATCGGTGTGACGGGAACTACCCCCCGTGTGGTGGGTCCTATGGGACCCCTCAGGGTGGCTGCTGCTAGCCCCCGCATCATGCTCGCTACCGCCTCCCTCATCCAATCACCTACGACGAGATGATGCTGACTGCTCAGTATCACTGTCCCTCATTCGATGTGAAGAGCCACCTCCAGGGGGCTCAGGTAACCACCCACCGAGGCGGATAATCTCTCCCTCCATATCCATCCGATGTCGAGACCAATCTGTCTCCCGTCGCAACCACTCTGCCTCTCACCGATGGTAGTAAGCTACTGCATCGTCGCATTGCACCAGCTACGTCCGTAGGAGATCCCTCTCCTATGTAGCGCTGGTGTCCCCATCCCCCAGCGGTGTGCAGCAAATGCGCTATCCCGCTCTGCCAGCTGAGTCCGTAGGAGATCCCTCTCCTGCAAAGCTTCCCCCAACTCCTCATCTCGCCTTCGTAGCAGCTCCACCAATCATGCATTCTCAGCATGCACCCCTGCCTCCGTGTCCTCCACCATGGCCTGATGCATAGGCACCTCTAGAATAGTAGCCTGCTCTGGCTCCCACTACTCTGAGACGTCCTGCATCTCCGGCTGATCCGGAGCCCCAAAATCCATGCCCAAGTCATCCACCTCCACCATGTCCGCATCCTCTAGCGGAGCTCCCCAACCCTCACTTGGTGCCTCCGCACCATCATCCCCTACTGCTGCTACCTTCGCACCTCCCAGTGGTCCCTCTCCCCGCCATCGTCGTAGAGTCCACCACTGATCATACTCTGTAGTAGTCCCGACGTCATCCATGTCTGGGATGTCGATCACCGCATCTGAATCCTTGCCAAGTGGCATGATGACTGGCCGATCTAGAGTCCTCTCGTCCCCCGATGTCGATAGACCACGGGTTCACTAGGAAACCCCTGGTGCACCCCAAACTGTCATGTCACCCGATTGTAAGGGAAGAACTCATGCTCGGTCCCATGCCGCCCAATCAGCCACCGCCCCCTACGTACCCACCGGAGCCACTCTCCAGCCTCAGGCCAGGCTGGATAGTCCCGGTAGGGGCACCAGAACACCTCCCCTGGAGCAAGCCAAGCGAAGGCATCGACATAGTGCCCTACAACACCTGCCCACTACCGACTCTGTCCCTGCTCCTCAGACCGTCGCCATAGTTCCATGTAACCTATATCCTTATCCTCCATCTTTGCCCGCATCATCCATGGCAACCCCATTGGCCTCTCCATCGCTATATGCTACCAAGCCCAGCTCTGTAACAGATAACTACAATTGATCCCCTTCTACCTTCGATAGTAGACCTCGTATAACTCCCCATAGAGCTATGCTAACAATGTCTATCCCCACCTCATGATCAATGGTGCCTCCGTCGGGCACTCAACCAATCGATAAACCACATCCAATAGGTTCCATGGGAACCTCGCACCTAACGAGTCAGGTAGCAACATGTTGGAAATGAGGCCCATGAGTACTATGTGCCTCACTCCCAACACCCCCTTCTCTAGCCACCATCAAACTAGAATCTTGCCCATCTGGCAGTCAATCTCTGCCCTCTCCACTGGACCATCCACACCCGATCGATAGTCCATCTATCGGAATCCATAGAATTCGATAGATATCCTCCAAGGTCACTGTCATCTCCCCTATTGGGAGATGGAAGGTGTTGGTCCGGGGATCCCACAGATTGATCAGGGTCGTTAGATAGGCCCGATCCCCGACCACAGGCCCCAGCCGAGTCACCTGCTTGAGCCCAAGGGCATCAAGCCACTCCCAATCAGCCACATTTAGCACCTCCTGTGCTTCAACAAAAGCAGTAGGCACACGATACCAGCTCTTCACAACCTGCAAAAGAAAACAACACAAAAACATTAAAATCATGAAAACTGTACAACAAAAATATGAATATACAGCATTGCAAAAAAAAAAAATACAGCTCAAAAGCAACAAAAATTCAAAAACAATTTTTTAAAAAGAAAAATAAAAATCCAACCAAGGTTTAAACTACGTTTTCCATTCAGTTTTAAGCTAAGTCTTGGTTCGTGTTCAGTTAAGTTTTAGGGTTTCAATTTTAAATTTGAAAAACAAAATAACAAAGAAAAATAAACAAATAACTTGCAACAACAAACAAAAGCAAATAAAAGAGGAGAAGCACTTACCGGTCTCGCTTCGGCTCCACCGCTCGACCCGGTTTGTGCACTCATGGTGGCAAGAAAATTTTGGCAGCACTTCGCTTCGCAGAATTAACCTCCTCCTCCTAGCTCCAAATCGCAAGAAAATTCAAGTGCAAATGAGCCCAAACCCTAGATTTGGCCTTTAAATAGGTTTGTTGAGCTTATATTCATTCCTCCCCGGGATGAGCACTCTAGTTAGCACTCGTCCCACCCTGGGACGAATACTTAACTGGTATTCGTCCCACCCAGGAATGAATTCAGAGCAAAAATTTCAAAAATAGCAAAAAATGAACAAAAATGCACCAAAACAACTAATAAACTTGCCCGATGCAAGTGCTTTTGCACTTGACATCCCGGGCATGCAAAATGGATGTCGGGGTCACAAATCCTCACTATCCTCCTCCCTAAGAAGGCTACCATAGCCGGACCGCTCCACGGGAGGATGGATTTTTGAGAATTTCATCCCCAAGCGACGTCGCCAAAAGGGTCAAAATCCAACCAAAAATAGCAATAACATTGTCGAACGAAGGCGCCTTGGCGCCTGACATTCTTGGCATCCAAAGTAGGCATTGGGGCCACAAATTGTCACTATCCTACTCCCTAAGAAGGCTATCATAGCCGGACCGCTCCACGGGAGAACGGATTTTTGACAATTTTAGCTCCAAAAAGCGTCGCCGAAAAGGGTTAATACCCACCAAAAATAGGTCTAAATGTCAAAAAATTGCACACACATTTAACGCTAAACATCTGAAGGCACCCTTGCACAAGTCATCTTGGGTCAAGCGACTCGTCGCTTTTCTCATGAAGGTCATTCCCTCATCGATTCGTCGCTTGAGGGGGTAGTCACACTTAGTCACCAATCAACAAATACACACCCAGTTAAGGAAAATGACATGCATTCAAAGAATCATTGACAAAGACAATCACGCTCCTGCTTGGGGCAGTAAACAAGCAATAATCACAAACTGATCAATCACTTGGCATTTCATGAATCATGAACTCAAGGTTCCCACAGACAAAAGGTTGCGCCCTTTGCCTATTCATGATCGATCAATGTCCAAGATCAAGTAACACCTCACCGAAAAAGGTTAACACTTGAATTGAGTTCCTTCGCTCGTCGAAGCAAGGATTCAAGAATGCATGCCCTTTCCATACTTGGGGCATCAAAATTTGGTTGGGTTACTGAGAAACCCTAATCATTAGTGCTTTGGTTATCTATTTTTGCTCGGCGCTGCGCCTTGCACAATGCATCCCAAAAAGGGGCATCTATAGACACCAAAACAACACCAATCCGATTATGTGACTGCAAACACTGATCGCATTGACACACATAGCCCCAAGGGCAGCCCCCAGAGGTTAAACAGTGGTCCTAACCACTCTCATACGAGTTTTGGAAGGTCAAAAATCAATTTGGCACCTTCAGGCACTTTGCTCAATATTCGTCCCACCTAGGGACGAATTCAAACTGGGATTCGCCCCACCCCGGGACGAATTCCAAATTCACTCCAGGGTGGGGCGAATTGCAGGTTTGACGGGCAAAAAGTCAAATCTTGACAAATGGCAGCTCAGATCCGCCACTTAACGCTTCCTTCATCGCATGGGAGTGTGGGTAAGCGTTTTCGAGCGTTAGAGGATGTTACAAGGGCAGTCATGAAGTCCCTATTCAGGGAGGAATCTCCTCCCCCCATGGGAAGGCATGATTGCCAAGTGGCGCCTCTGCATGCCCAATTCAAGAGACCTCTAGGTCTATAAATTGGTGAGTTTCCTCACCCCAAAAAAAGAGAAGGAGCATTTTGGAGCAACGAAGTGCTGTCATTTTATTTTCACACCTATTCCCCTTTGAGTTGTGCCTTTCACATCCTTGATCTCTTTTGGAGAAGAGGTCATAGGGTGGTTATTGGAAGCACAAATCCGGAACCAAACCCGACATTTGGCCACAATATCCCACCCAATTTTCCGACAATACCCCACAAGAGGTTTTGGACCCATCCCAAGTGGATTGGTACCAAAATCAGGCCCTAAACGGTGGGCGGCCTGCCCCATGGGTGCCCCCTCCCACACTGCTACAGTCCTAATCGCCCCTCTTCGGAGCGATTGGAAATCTATGGCAGATTTGCTTTCTTTCATTTTTGCATTCCATTCTATGATGCTTAGATAGGTTGTCATTTAAATTTCATCTTGTTTTGAGCAATTTTGATCATGTTTCTATCTTCGTTCGCCTTCACTAACTTGCAGGTAGCATCATCAAATTCCCATTGATGGAGGCCAAATTGGGAAAATATGACCATCTGGGTCTTCCCAAAATGCCCCCAATTAGCTAACCCCAAGTTTGCAGGTCTTTTGGAGCTTCCTAGGTAGGACATTTGGGACAATACCATTTCGGCATTTTGTTGCAGGTGAATTCGTCCCGCCCAGAGCGAATTCAAATCGGTGAGGAATTTTTGGACTGTTTTTTTGTAGTGCCCTCCTGGTGATGTCTTGATGTCCCTATCAAATTTTTAGAGCATTTGGATTCATTTTAGTCATAGTTTAATTTAGTTTTCTCATTCGCTTATCGTAGGCTTGGGGATTGCATGCTTTATTTCATCCGCAGGTGCTATTGACCGCTCCTTGTTTCTTTGAATGTAGGATCTAGACCTTAGAGGAGCAGCAAGGAGCCAAGACTCATCCACGTGAGTGGCGGCGATGTTTGGTCCACCCATTTTTACATGTGGGCACGCGGAAGAAGGAATGGCACACATGGATGTGACTAGAACGCATGTTTAACGCTCCTAGCCCTTGGAAAGGGAGGAAGCGCATTGTAACCGAATCTTGAAACAATATCAATAAAAAGGGTTGTCTTCTTTATTGGATTTTGTTCAAAGTTTTTGATTCGTTCATGCTTTCCCTCTTTTCAAGCACTTTTAATTTGTAGGATTTAGCGTTCATTCTAAGTTCGATTCGCATCGCTTATTTGCTTTCCTTTTTTCTTTCGTATCCTCGTGCTTTCACAATTAACAGCGAATCACCAAAAATGTTTAATCACTTGATGTTCATGGTGATTGTTGTCTGAATACCTATGAGCAAGGCTTCGTATTCTGCATTATTTTTGGTGCACGGGAAGTCTAATTTAAACGATAGAGGCATTGGAGCCCCTTGCGGTGTGAAGAATACAATCGGATATCACTTGCTCAATTTAGAACCATCAAAAAATAGGGTTATTTCGGCCTATGACTCAGGTCATCGAATCTGCGATTCTAAGACATGGAAAACCCTAGTCTATGGGTAGTTCTATGTCTAGATGCAATGATCGTCTTCAGAGGAGCCTCTACTAGTTGATGGGGCGGCTATGTCAATGGAGATCATGTTGATGAAATGATTTTGGTCTCCATTAACCATACGATGTGGATGATTTGAACATTCTAGATGATCCTTTTCACCGTGTGGCTACTATGGATCGTCCCTATGTGTTGATAGGAGGACAAGGTCTGCCCTCGGCACTGATATCACTCTAGGGTCTCGGGGTGGAAGGTGCTCTTCGTATACCTAGAGTGGCGGATCCAACACTTGGTCCCACCCCGCTGGGTCTACGTACCACTCATGCCCTGGCACTATGTTCATCTATTCAAATATGTCGTTAATCTCCAAGGGGTATCGATGCTGCATCTACCGCATGTGATTAAGATATGCCATTTCTGTCTCATCTTCGTAATCACTATCGAAGATCCAAAATCCCTCGTTGGCTTCGACAACTATTTGAGGCATTACAGGCTCGTCTTGCTCGAGCAAATTAATCTAGCCCCATTATGGTTGTTCCACTCTCCGTGGGGGGACCTGATTCTCTTGACGCGACACTGGCTCGATTGGAGCCTCTAGGGGGAACATTTTCAAGAGGCTCTCTTGATAGTCATTCATGGGGATCACTTGGGAGTGATCACTATCTGATTCGAAGGGGTCATATGATGCTGGTTCATACTTTGATTCATCCTCCGAAGATCCCTCTTGACACTGTCTATACCCTCCTTGAAAGTGAGTCCCCGAACTTTCGCCTCTCTCTAGCAAAGGGAAAGGGTTATTGAGGTTAACAAGGGTGGTTGTTGACCATGGGAGGTAATCCCCCAACTTATACGTTGTGTTAGGGTTGGCATAGGGATCTGATGCCAATCCACCCTTGTTGCCTATCCCTAGGCCTTGCATGTCCTCTACCAAGATGTCCAAGGGTAGGGGGTGATTGAACCCTACTCCTAACTTGTCATAAGGCATTTGGTATCTTGGTTGGCAAAGGACACGCACTCCTTGCTCATACCTACCTAACCCATATCCATGCCAATTGCATTGGCCAAGATATCTCAGAGCGAAGTCCGGGTTAGACAGATAGTTGACATCTTCTGCAAAGGGCTCTTCATCTTTGTCCTCTTGCATGCATGGCTCCGTACCATGATCAAGGCCCCCATACACAAAGTTTGTCTGGTTTTGCGGGCAGCCTAAAGGAACAATTGTACCGATGGGGAGGCGAGGTCTCCCCATGTCTTTCATGGACTCTAGTGCGGGCGTTCCTACAACATTCTACACTAGATACTCCCCTAGGCCCGTATTGGCCATTTCAACGATGATTGTTGGCGATTGAGGGGGAGGGAATGGAAGCTCTTCCTGAATCCACTCCATGTTGGGTGAACTAGGAGCCTCCACTTCCATTTGACTAGGCATCTCTTCAGTAGAGATGGTTGATACTATTGGCAGCGCCTCTTCCAGAGGTTGCGCCTCCTCCATGGGTCTCTTCCCTTTGTCCTTCTATTTGGCCATGATAGGTGGCATCTTTGGTGAAGGACCTGACATTGAAGATGTACCTGACTGGGGTCTTGGTGGATTTGTCACTAGGGATGCTTGCGGGATCGGACCCTGTCTAGATGGATTTAACTAAAAATCCAAATGCGTCGATGGAAGGGTCGATTGCGGCATCAGCTGCATCGCATTGCAATATTTGAAGGGTTCCATGTCCACCGAGACTACATGTACTTCCCCTTAAAATGTATATTTCAAACACTGATGAGCTATTGAAGGGACACACTTCATGTCCCTGATCCACGGCCACCCCAGAAAGATGTTATAAGCCATCTCACCCTCCAAAATATGGCACAATGTAGGTATCATCTTTTGTCCTACTTGAATAGGTAGGACGATTGTGCCAACTGTCGAGCAGATTGCATCATTGAATGCTCGCAGTGTATATGTGGAGGCCGTGATGTGAGATGCTAGGAACTTTAGATGTTTCAATGTCATTGTAGTAATGATGTTACTTGGACGAGCCAGTGTCTACCAACACCCTCTTATACGGGATCCCATTGACCCATGCGATAACGTGCAGGGGTGGATCCGCCATGTCATCAACTACCGATTTCACTTCATCCTCTCGAAAGGTGATGACAGGCTCGGTGCATCGTTTTACATGCCCCACAAAGTTGTTGAAGGAATTCACTTCCTGGGGCTGCAACTCGATGGCTTTCAATATCTCCATTAGAGCCTCCCGATGGGGCGTTGATTGTTGTATAAGCTCATATATGGAGAGCCTAGCCGATGTGGTCCTCAAACTCTGAGTGAGTTTGGTCCGAATCGTGGTCGTGGGTCTAGGTGGAGGAAGTTGCGTAGGGTGTTGTTGAGGTTGTGACGTTGATGGAACCTCTCTTGTGGCTACCTCGGGGGCAACTCCTGGGTATCTCTTGTTCCTAGTCACTATGCTTATCATTCCTACATACCCTTGCATGGGGAAATTCTGTTGCACCTCATTGACTTGAAGGGGTTTTGCTTGTGCCTCATGGGCAGGCAAGGGGTCTCTGAAGACTCCCATCTGCTGGTTGTTTGGCACTATGGGGTTGTCCACTACCAACGTCTTGTTGTCAATTAGGTCTTGTATCAAACCTTTGAACTTCCAACATGCATTGAGGTCATGTCCTCTCCGCCTGTGGAACCTACAATACAAGTCCTCTCGGTATCCCTTAGGCTTCGGTGCATTGGGATCTATGGTTTGAATCTCTGGAAGGTTGATCAAGTTCGCCATTGACAAGCGGTCAAATAGGGAGTCCCTAGACTTTGTATAAGGTGTGTACTATCACCTAGGGTGACACTGCTGATTTTGCTCCTGCTTCTAGTTTTCTCTTTCATAATTATTAGGAGGCACTGCATGATAGTTAGCCTTTTGAGGCTGTATTTCTTGTGCAGGCTTAGGGACATTTATAGCAACTTGATTTACCGTGGTGGGTTTTTGTTGCGTAGTCCCTGTTTTTGTGTTCTTGTTCCATTCTTTCTTCTTAGGTTTGGCAATCTCGCCATCCTGTATCTTGATCTCTTTGATAATTTTGGCTTGCACCAGAGCTTCTTCTAAGGTGGCATATTGCTGCAGCTGCAATAGCATAGAGATCGATCTCAAACAACTTCTTGAGAACATTTGTGTTAGGTCAGACATAGGAGGGAGGTAGGGTAGCTTGGAAAGCAGAGTCCTCCATCGATTCCCGTAGGCCACCATAGTCTCTTCCTCATACTACTTGAGGCTGGCTAGGTCACTTAGTGATGCCTTCTTCTTGGTGTTGAAGGCGAAGCATTCGAGGAACGCATCCACTAACTGATCCAAGTTACTGATGCTATGTTTTGGTAATTGTGTGAACCAATCCGAGGCAGGGCCCACGAATGTAGTTATAAATGTTCTTAGCAACAAAGCATCATTGTCCTGAATGCCAAAGCATTGGCTCAGGAACCTCATCACATGCTCTTGGGCATCCTCCTCACCCTTGAAGATTGCCAACTGAGGCAGCTTAAAGTGTTCAGGGTAAGGGGGTGTAGGCACTGACGGATGCATAGGATGACTATGGAGTTGGTGTAACATGGGCTTTTGGGGCCCAGAAGCTTTTGTTTCCATAGACTCCAAATGCTCTAGAAGCGCTTTATATGCATCGGAAGACTTAATCTCTTCCTATTTAGTTTGCTCCCATTGTGGGTTGTGGGAGACTTGAGGCCTATGGAGGGGTGGCCGGATAGCAGCCCCTCCGCCTTGATAGGGCGTTTCGGCCCGCTCCTCTTCTTGTTCATACTCCTCATAGGCTTCTTGAGGAGTTTCTGGGCGAGACCTATGACCATGGGTGGGTCCCCACGGAGGGAACCCGTCATTGTTTTAGGGAGTGGCCTCCCATTCAGGTCTAGGAGGTCTCGGAGGCAGCACTTGGTAAGGTCATGGGGACCTGTCTCGTACCAAGGGGTTGCACCTCTCATATGGTTCCGCCCTTTGGGTGTGATGGGTTGGAAGCCTCTTAGGCATCGTGTTATGGAGCAGCTCATCTATTTGGTGCCGAATGCGCTCCTTGCTAAGGCGGTATAGATGCTCTAGCTACTATTGATCTTGCTCAAGCCACGTGATCTGCGCTTGGCGGGCGGCATGTCTGGCGACTTCCAGGTCAATTTGTTCCACCATCTTGAGCCTAGGAGGCCTAGATGCCTCTCCTATGCATTTGTCTCGATCGTGGTGATCCGAGATCTCTATAGGTCGCTTCCCCCTGTCGAGGTTAGTGGCATTCACTCGAGGCTCTGGCCTCGGAAGATGATTTTGGTAAATAGCAGGTGCAGAAGAGCATTGCTCCCATGCTGTATATTGCTCTTGAGGAAGGTAGGGGTCTTCCTCGTTTTCCCTTTCATAAGTGTGAAAGGGGCGGGCGGAGTTGGCTCGCCCTGCCAGAGGAGCTTTGTGCTCCGAATTTGTCCTATTGTTTCTGACAATGAGAGGGGGCAATGGAGGGATGACATACTCCTGCGGCCTCTCCTCATGGACCCTATGCTCTAGCGCTTCATCATGCGGTGGCCACTCGTATCGAGCTTCTAAGGGAGCTTTCTTATCTATGTTGAGTGCCACGTGTAAGGACTCCTCCTGAAAGGGCCTATGATGAACGGGAGTGCCCCTCGAAGGGGTGCCCCTATAGTCCCATTCTGAAATGGCACGATGTGGACTCTCTTGTGGGCTCGGCCGCCAAGGCAGAATGACCAAGTCCTTGGGACTATAGCGGAGGTGACTTGTGCCCCCTTGTACACTCTCCGCAGCTTTCGCCCTTGCTTGGGCTTGGCTACGGGTGTACACCATGGTGGTGTCTCTCTACAAGCTATGTAGGTTTTTATCTCTTTTATGATTTTTTTTTTGCTACATTAAACAGAAAAGATCACACACACACACAAGCAATGATTATCTCGTTTAAATATTGAAAGTGTGTCCTAGACCTGGTTTAGTGTGTTTTGATTTTGTTTTGAAAGCTTTTGTAAAGAACGTTTAAATGCAATATGACGGTTCTTATGGCAACCACAAATGGTCGCCCCTTTGATATACCATTGCTAGGCCGATATACCAACCTCTCTATATACCCGCCCTTATGTGAAGGAAACTATAGGTATGTGAGAGCAGATGGTACGTGGAATGTAGGCGGTACGAAAGGGGGATCGCCCTATTTTTGACACCTACCATATAAGACTTATCCTCGTGCACTGGGAATCACCCCAGCTACACTTGATCAGCTTTCGTCAGGATTTACGTCTAGCAACAGTAGCGATCGGGGTTTATGAATGCAAAATTCAAGCCAAGGTGGTGATGAAATCCATCGTTGGTCTTGATCAAGGGCTAGGGTTTTACGACCAGCTCCTTGGTGTTTATGTTGCCATGTGGTGTGTGGGGTTATTTTTATTTTGCAAAATGGAAACAAGCAAGCAGTAAAGGAAAAATTTCCCTAAGCAAGCGAGTAATCCAAAAACAAAAAAATTGAAGACAAAAATTGATAGGGAAAGTTCAAAATCCTTACCTCTTCTCTGCCCAAATCTGTCGGTTCTGAGTTTCTACCCGAAAACCGCACAGACAGAAATTCATCCCGGGGGGGAATGAATTACAGGACTGTATTCATCACGGGGTGGGGCGAATTCCCATTCGTCCCAGGGTAAGATGAATTACAGCTCTGTATCTGCCCCCTGATGGAACGAACAACAGTCAACGTATGAAACTCGGCACCTGCAAACAAAAACAACCAAGTTTCGATCAGATCCCTGATCTTAAAATATAGAGGACTAGGTCCCACCGTGATCGCCACTGAAAGCACGAGGATACGAAAGCAAAAAGGAAAGCAAATAAGCGATGTGAATCAAACTTAGAATGAACGCTAAATCCTACAAATTAAAAGTGCTTGAAAAGAGGGAAAGCATGAACGAATCAAAAACTTTGAACAAAATCCAATAAAGAAGACAACCCTTTTTATTGATATTGTTTCAAGATTCGGTTACAATGCGCTTCCCCCCTTTCCAAGGGGTAGGAGCGTTAAACATGTGTTCTAGTCACATCCATGTGTGTCATTCTTTCTTTTGCATGCCCACATGTAAAAATGGGCAGACCAAACGTCTCCGCCGCTCATGTTGATGAGTCTTGGCTCCTTGTTGCTCCTCTAAGGTCCAGATCCTACATTCAAAGAAACAAGTAGCGGTCAATAGCACCTGCGGATGAAATAAAGCATGCAATCCCAAAGCCTACGATAAGCGAATGAGAAAACTAAATTAAACTATGATTAAAATGAATCCAAATGCTCTAAAAATTTGACAGGGACATCAAGACATCACCAGGAGAGCACTTGAAAAAATAGTCCAAAATTCTGTTTGTTCTGGGTTCTTATTTGACAGGGATATCAAGACATCACCAGGAGGGAACTGCAAAAAAATAGTCCGAAAATTCCTCACCGATTTGAATTCACTCCGAGGTGGGACAAATTCACCTGCAACAAAATGCGAAATGGTACTGTCCCAAATGTCCTACCTAGGAAGCTCCAAAAGACCTACAAACTTGGGGTTAGCTAATTGGGGGCATTTTGGGAAGACCCATATGGTCATATTTTCCCAATTTGGCCTTCGTCAATGGGAATTTGACGATGCTACCTACAAGTTAGTAAAGGCGAACGAAGATGGAAACATGATCAAAGTTGTTCAAAACAAGGTGAAATTTAAACGACAACCTATCTAAGCATCATAGAACTGAATGCAAAAATGAAAGAAAGAATATCTATCATAGATTTCCCATCGCTCTAAAGAGGGGTGATTAGGACTGTAACAGTGTGGGAGGGGGCACCCATGGGGCAGGCCGCCCACCGTTTAGTGTCTGATTTCGGTACCAATCCACTTGGGATGGGTCCCAAAACCTCTTGTGGGGTATTGTCGACAAATTGGGTGGGATATTGTGACCAAATGTCAAGTTTGGTTCCGGATTTGTGCTTCCAATAACCACCCTATGACCTCTTATCCAAAATAGATCAAGGATGTGAAAGGCGCAACTCAAAGGGGAATAGGTGTGAAAATAAAATGACAGCACTTTGTTGCTCCAAAATGCTCCTTTTTCTCTTTATTTGGGGTGAGGAAACTCACCAATTTATAGACCTAGAGGTCTCTTTAATTGGGCATGTAGAGGCGCCACTTGGCAATCATGCCTTCCCAGGGGGGGAGGAGATTCCTCCCTGAATAGGGACTTCATGACTACCCTTGTAACATCCTCTAATGCTCGAAAATGCTTACCCACACTCCCATGCGATGAAGGAAGCGTTAAGTGGCAGATCTGAGCTACCATTTGTCAAGATTTGACTTTTTTCCCGTCAAACCTGCAATTCGCCCCACCCTAGAGTGAATTTGGAATTCGTCCCGGGGTGGGGCGAATCCTAGTTTGAATTCGTCCCTAGGTGGGACGGATATTGAGCAAAGTGCTTGAAGGTGCCAAATTGATTTTTGACCTTCCAAAACTACTGTCAGAGTGGTTAGGACCACTGTTTAACCTCTGGGGGCTGCCCTTGGGGCTGTGTGTGTCAATGCGATTAGTGTTTGTAGTCACATAATCGGATTGGTGCTGTTTTGGTGTCTACAGGAACATTACATTGTTGTTCCTGTCAAACTTAATTCAGACCAGCTTGCTTTTTGTGATAGACCTTTATATCTAGATGATCTTTCCGATGCTCTTTCACACATGGCAAATGATAAGGTTCCTAGATTATATGGTTACCCTTGTGAATTTTATAAATCATTTAGGATATACTAGGGCTTGATCTTCTTCAGGTATATCATGAGGCAATAAATTGTGGGTCTCTTGGCTCTATCATCATTCAGGGTAATGTTAAGTTTATTTCTAAAATAGGGGATCTTGAATTCATCACCAATTGGTGATCCATTATTCTTCTCAATGTCAGTTATAATATTATTGCTAAAGCTTTACCTTTGAAACTCAGGCCTCTTTTATCTTTGATCATTAGGCCTGAACAAACTAGTTTTATACAGAGAAAATACATTCTTGATAATATTTTGGCAATTTGGGAAGGTATGGAGTGGTCTTGAACTTCTACTCAAGATACTTTATTCATCAAAGTCAACTTTGAAAAATCATATGATCGAATTGAATGGTATTTTATCACTTCTATGCTCCAGGCTTTGGGTTTTGGTCCTTATTTCATTAATTCTATTCGTATGCTTTTCAATGATGCACCAACTATTCTTATATTAAATAAATGTAAGTCTAAACAAATTCACCTTGGTAGTTTAGTTCACCAGGGTTGTCCTCTTGCTCCATCTCTTTTTATTTTGGATAACGAAGCTTTTGGATATTTGCTAGCAAATAAATTTTCTCAAGACTTGATTTGAGGCATCACCCTTCCTAATTCCACTCAGCATCTTGTTAATAGCCATTTTTTCAATGATTATTTTTTACTATTAGGAAGGACGAACAATCCTTTTCCACTGCTATTCAGTTTTTGGATAATTTTTATCTTGCTTCTAAATCCAATGTTCAATGGTGAAAAAATTCCTACTACAGATAATCTGTTCATCCTATTCCTTCCTGTCTTTGTTACATCCCATGGTCTGGGATCCAACCTGGGGAATTTTTTAAGTTTTTGGGTATCTCTTTTGCTTTTCAAGGCTCTCCTCCTTAGTTATGGCAATATGTTGTGCTAAATGTTGAAAAGAAATTATCCTACTAGTCGTCTAAACAATTATACTTAGCTAGCAAATTTTAGATTTGCTTGAAATATAGGTTAAGGTTGGGATACAGTTGGTTGACGTCACATGTTCCCATGTTGGATAGGTTTAATGCAAGATGGAATTTTCTTTCTACACATACCTGTTGGAAGTAGAGATTTAAAATGGCATGGGCCTTCTATGTTGAACCTAAACAACAATTTTTTGCATGGAGTATTTTACATCAAGGGTTACCTGTTGGGATGCATATTCTTTATCTTGGGGTGGACAAATTTACTTGCATCTTTGAAGAACACAAGCTTATACTGAGAGGGGGGGGGGTGAACAGTATAAGAACACTTTTACTTTTCTTATCCCAATCAAAATTATACAATATATCAATGGCAATATCAATAGCAGAAACCAAAGCAATGTACAAATCATCACACACACATGAGACAACAATTTACATGATTCACTCAATGTGAGCTACATCCACGGATAAAATATTTCACTAAATTTTATCAATCCAAATTATGGGAATACCTTTCCCGATTACAATGTTTATGGGCACCAACCCAAAGGAGACACAAATCCCCTAATCTCGAGTTCGTGGGCACCAACCCACAGGAGACACCAATCCCCTAGCTCTACTCTGGCTGGTGATCCTCTAGAAGACCTCTGCCTCCACTGCCCTTACCAAATGGAACTCTATCCATAGAAGACACCTATCCTCTCTGCTCTGGCTAGAGACCTCTGTCCTCAACTCTATCACCTCCAAAGCTGGTCCTCAAATTTGCAATAAACACAATCCTTCGATCTAGCACAAATGTCCTCGTTCGTCTTTAACTGTCTGCTCTCTACACCCTCTTATATCTCTTCACAAACACACCCGCACTTGGTCGAACTTCAACCCTTGCACTGTCTGCGCACACTCTTCTTCCTTTTTGATCTTTCACACTCAGAATGATTTGATGAAATGCACTCTGCACACTACAATCGAATTCGCACTCTGCTCATAGCGATCGAACTTCTTGCACTGCGCACTATCTCCGAACGTCGCACATCAATAACACATCCAATCTCCAAAACAACCCTCCTTTTATATCATAATTTTCAAGATGAAAACTTTAATCTTAGTCGGCTATTATACCAAAAACAAACCCTAATCTACATCGGCTGCAATCCCTAATTTTCGTCGGCTAAAATTTAACTTTGTCGGCTTCACTGCCTCTGGAACTCTTCTGTAGCTTCTGCCATGAAACTACATGTCATGATATCGCGACACCTTTGCAACCATATACCTTCTTTTGGATTTTGTTGTGATATCGTGACACTTCAGCCTTTGTCGACTTCAACTAAGCTCTTGTCGCGATATCGCGACACTTCTGACTTAGTCAGCATCAACTTTGCTTTTGTCACGATATCGCGACACTTCTGTCTTCATAGCCTTCCTCTCTACTTTTGTCGTGAAATCATGAAACTTCTCCTATAGAAGACCTGCATTCTATTTCTATCATGAAATCATGAAACTTTCTCCAACCGAACGTTGCCATCTCAATCTGTCGTGAAATCGTGACACTTTCTCTTCCTTGCACTCTTGTCTGCTTGCACTAGTGAAAATGGAACATGTCATGAAATCACGACACTTTCACTGCCTTGTGTTTTTCTCTGCCTTATGCCCACGAAAATAGAACATGTTGCAAAATCATGACGCTTTCGCCTTTGAGCTCTTCCTCCTTGAATTTGTCACAAAATTACGACACTTCTAGCTTCCGTATGTTTTCTTTGCAGCCTATCACGAAATCATGATGCTTTCAGCTTTCGTACGACTTCTCTGCAACTTGTCGCAAAATCGTGATGCTTCTCATTTCAGACTCTTCCCTTTGTTGTATGTCATGAAATCGTGACAGTTCTTACTTGGAACATTTTCATCTGCAGCATGTCGTGAAATCGTGACACTTTATCTTGCTTCCACTTTGTCTTCTAACTTGTCGCGAAATCACAACACTTTTTCTCCTTAGCACTTTTCTTTTCTTTGGGTCACGAAAACCCGACATGTCGCGATATCGCGACACTTTTTCTCTTGGACTCTCTCCTGCATTATGTCGTGAAATAGTGACATTTTTTCTTTCAAACTCTCTCTCCTGCAACATGTCGCGAAATCACGACACTTTTTTGTCCATTCAACCTTCCTTGCAATATGTCACAAAATCGTGACATTTCTGACTCGAACATTCTCTCTCCTCTTTGAGTCACGAAACTACAACATGTCGCGATATCGCGACACTTTTCTAAAAAGATTTCTCTCGCCTACTTAATTCGTGAAAATGTGACATGTCACGATATCGCGACATTTTTCCAACTTACTTTCTTTCGAACCTGTCATGCCAAACCTTCATAAAAAAAATTATTTGACATCAATTCAAATTCCTTCAACAACTTCTTGACATCAATGACAACTTATTCACTTGAGCAAATGCAATGTACCCAAGGTACCCAAAATTGCCAACAATATTTTGCCATTAACTTGAGGTATTTTTTGCATCTTTTCTGGCATTTTTTGCGTGTGTAGTTGGCTTGGGATTGGCTTCTTTTATTTTTTAGAACGTTTATGCTGAGCTCTTTATCTTGGCCTCATGCTCTTCTTGGAGACCATATTGATTTTATTGATAATATACAAGTAGTTTGGAATATTTTCAGAATCATCACTCTTTTTCACTTGTGGAAGACTTGTAATCGTGTTATTTTTTCTGCACAAGATGTATCCCCTGCATTTTCTCTTATTGATAAATATTTCATTTTTTATGATTGTTGGTTACATATTTCTATTCAGGTCGACAAGATGAATTTTGATCTTCAACATCTACGAAATTCGATGGCCCATTGGGGCAATGCTCCTTGCACTATCAGTCGTGTTCCACCTCAATCTCCCAAATACCCTTTCTCTTCTAGGGTTCATCTCAAGAAGACCCCTCATATTATGTGTCCTTTTGCATTTTAGGATCAACACCGGTATTTATCTCCTCCAAATAGAAAGCGGCTCAATTCTACCAGTAGGAGCTCTTCACATCATTTTGTTTGGGATGTGGTTCCAGAGCCCTCTACACCTATTAATGGTGGGGGTACTCATGTTGTAATTATTCTACCTATTATTACTGCATATGCGGATGAGGGAGGCATTGATGAGCTCACTAAAATTAATTATGATGGTTGGAGTTATGTTGATAGGGAGGATACTGTCCTCCCCACAAGCTGGAATGTTTAATCTTGGGTATTGGTTTGCTACTTTTGTCTGTCGTTATGCTATTTTGGGAGTGGTCCTAACCCATGTGGTTCTTTAGTGTTCTTTAGTCTTCTGACTTGTGAAATTGTGACACTTTTTCTCCTTAGCGCTTTTCTTTTCTTCGGGTCGTGAAAACCCGACATGTCGCGATATCGCGACACTTTTTCTCCCGAACTCTCTCTCCTACATTATGTCGTGAAATCGTGACATTTTTTCTTTCGGACTCTCTCTCCTGCAACATGTCGCGAAATCGCGACACTTTTTCGTCTGTTCAACCTTCCTTGCAATATGTCATGAAATCGTGACATTTCTGACTCCGAACATTCTCTCTCCTCTTTGAGTCGCGAAACTGCGACATGTCACGATATCGTGACACTTTTCTAAAAATCTTTCTCTCGCCTGCTTAAGTCACGAAAATGCGACATGTCGCGATATCGCGACATTTTTCCAACTCACTTTCTTTCGAACCTGTCATACCGAACCTTCATCAAAACAAAATATTTGACATCAATTGAAATTCCTTCAATAGATTCTTGACATCAATGACAACTTATTCACTTGAGAAAATGCAATGTACCCAAGGTACCCAAAATTGCCAACAATATCCCCCTTTGTCATTGATGGTAAACCTTTACTAAAAATGCTTCTCAAGAGCCAAAAATGAAACCAACTGTGCTTAACAACTGACGAACTGTGCCCACAACTGAGAATATTTCTTTGAAGTTTTGCTCCCCCTGACTTGAAGCTTTCCTCTTCACTTTGAAGCTCTCCCCCTTACTCATATCTCTCCCCCTTTGTCATCAATGGCAAAGGGTCACCTTTGTGGCTCGGGACTAAGAATGAGCCTCTTAGCTTAGTCCCTTCCCCACCTCCTGATGAGGTGATTAATTCTTGGGTGGGAGTAAAACTCCCATTAGGTATTGATCATCATTAGCGTTTATCACTTCCTTGTCGGGCCTTCTCTTGAACTCTTTGTCCATATTCATGTTTTTGTTCCTGTCACTATTCTTGTTCCTGTTATCATTCTTGTTCTTATCCATGCCTTGATCCTTGGACCTGTTCATACCACTGTTCCTGTTCCTGTACCTTGAAATTTTAGGTCTACACTGGTCTAGTCGTGTGACCTTCATTGTTGCACTTATAACAAGTAACAATGTTATTTCTTTTAGGCATACCTGTTATTTGAATCCGCTGTTTCGACTAACCCTGTTCTGACCAAACCTGTTCTGGCCGAACCTATTTTGATCAAACCTGTTCCTGTTATTTACCTCGTAATAAACTGCCTTGTGCCCAAACTGATGACAAGAGTAGCAATACCCTTGAAAGTAACTAGCACTTCTGAAACTGTCATTTACCTCCTTCACTTGAGCCATGCAATGTGAAGCCATGTGGCCAAACCTATGACACGCAAAACATCTGTCGTGAAATTTTCCTTTATTCGACCTCTTGGGTCCTGAAAACTTCTTCTTCTTATTCTAAATTTTGTTTTCTATTTTTGCGCATCTATCATTCAAAGACTCATGCTCTGAAATACTTTCCTCATCAGAACTCTCTTCCTTTTGGAGTCTCTTACTAGACTCTCCATCTTGTTCCTTGTGTGGCTTAACAAAACCAAGGTCTATTTTATCTGTTGTCTTTCTTTGACCTTTGATGAGTGACTTAACTTTTTTGGAGCTATCTTGAAACCTGTAAAGCTTATCCTTGTACTCTTTAGTTTCCTCTTTCAAAGAAGCCATTTTCTGTTCTAACTCACTATACTCAAGAACCTTGGACTCTAACTCATCCTTGAGTTCTTGTGTCTTAGCCATAGAGAAGTCAAGACTTTCTATAAGATCATCTCTCTCCATACAACATTCATCTAACTTATCTTGGAGTCTAGCATTCTTCTTTATTTTATTTTTCAAAACACTAAGAGCGTTAGTAAGTTCACTTTCAAGATCCATTATTTGTTTGCTTTCTGAATCATCAAAGCCTTTTTCAGATTTCTTATCACTAGAGGTGCTACCTTTTTCAAAAACCATACACGCATCTTCCTTATAGTTTTTGGAAGCATCCTCATACATACTAGAAACCAAATCATTATTTGTGCAATCATCCTCAAGGTGACCATAATTTCCACATCTAAGACATTTCATGATAATGAATCTATGTTTCGGTTCTTCCTCTTTTTCTGAAATGAACAACATCTCACTTTCATCATCACTCAAAGAACTTTCACTATCACTACTCGAACACTTACTTGCTTTGTCTAGGTAGAAACTCTTCTTGTGCTTGTGGGAATACCTCTTTCTTTGATTGTTGTGCTCATCTTTGTTCTTTCTGTGATGCTTGTGCTTTTCAAAATCCTTGCTCTTAGAATCCTGTTTTTCTTCATCACTTTCATTCTTGGAAACAGTACAGTCAGTAGCATAATGACCAAACTTTCCACAATTGAAACATCTTATATTTTTCATGCTTTTGTGCTTTCTAGAGAACTTGCCCTTTTTGCTATAATATGCCTCTTCATCACTAGAAGACTCATCACTCTCTTGAAGTTGTTTACCCTTGGATTTCTTAGTAGCCTTGAAAGTTGCCTCTTTCTTGACGTCAACCTTCACTTGAGTTCTCAACTCAAATGCTGCAAGTATACTATGGAGCTCATCCTTTTTCAACTTATCCAAATCTTTAGCTTCCTCAATAGCAAAAATATTTTCACTAAATCTATTAGGAAGAGATCTTAAAATCTTATCACATACATCATTTTCAGCAAGCTCAAGACCTAAGTCTTTCATGGAGTTAACAACCTAATCCATACAAAGCATGTAGTCACTAATCTTTTCATCATAATTCATCTTGAGTTGTTCAAATATACCTTTGAAATGTCTCAACTTGGCCTTTCTGACATTTGTATCACCTGTATGAACCACCCATAGTTGTTTCCACATTTCACTAGCTGTCTTGTAGTGAATCACTTTGGTGAGATCTGCTTTCTGTAAGCCTTTCAGGATTGCATTCATTGCTTTTGAATTGCTGTGATGTAGGAGTCTTTCTTCTTTAGTATTTGGACCATGTACAAGAATAGTGTACTCATCTTCAATTACTTCCCATACCTCATTACCAAGTGCCATTAGATGAACCTTCATCCTTGCACTCCAAAGACCAAAATCTGACCCATCAAGAATAGGTGCTGCATTGCCACTTTAATAATCTATTGTGTTCTTTACTAGCTTTTCCTTCAAGCTTTTAAAATTTTTGAAGGCACCGGCTCTAATACCAATTGAAGAACACAAGCTTATACTGAGAGGGGGGGTGAACAGTATAAGACCACTTTTTACTTTTCTTATCCCAATCAAAATTATACAATATATCAATGGCAATATCAATAGCAGAAACCAAAGCAATGTACAAATCATCACACACACATGAGATAGCAATTTACGTGATTCAATCAATGTGAGCTACATCCACGGATAAAATCTTTCACTAAATTTTATCAATCCAAATTCTGGGAATACCTTTCCCGATTACAATGTTTATGGGCACCAACCCAAAGGAGACACCAATCCCCTAATCTCAAGTTTGTGGG
This sequence comes from Wollemia nobilis, assembly GCA_028583015.1. Taxonomy (NCBI): domain Eukaryota; kingdom Viridiplantae; phylum Streptophyta; class Pinopsida; order Araucariales; family Araucariaceae; genus Wollemia; species Wollemia nobilis. Next base: position 2,401,300 of record JAQPPZ010017240.1, on the reverse strand, counting down.
CACCAACCCACAGGAGACACTAATCCCCTAGCTCTGCTCTAGCTGGTGATCCTCTAGAAGACCTCTGCCTCCACTGCCCTTAGCAAATGGAACTCTATCCATAGAAGACACCTGTCCTCCCTGCTCTGGTTGGAGACCTCTATCCTCAACTCTATCACCTCCAAACCTGGTCCTCGAATTTGCACTAAACACAGTCCTTCGGTCTAGCACAAATGTCCTCGTTCATCTTTGCCTGTCTGTTCTCTACGCCCTCTTCTCTCTCTGCACAAACACACCCGCACTTGGTCGAACTTCAACCCTTGCGCTGTCTGTGCACACTCTTCTTCTTTTTTGATCTTTCACACTCAAAATGATTTGATGAAATGCACTCTGCACACTACAATCGAATTCGCACTCTGCTCACAATGATCGAACTTCTTGCACTGTGCACTATCTTTGAACGTCGCACATGAACAACACATCCAATCGCCCAAACAACCCTCGTTTTATATCAAACTTTTCAAGATGAAAACTTTAATCTTAGTCGGTTGTTATACCAAAAACAAACCCTAATCTACGTCGGTTGGAAGCCCTAATTTTTGTCGGTTAAAATTTAACTTTGTCGGCTTCACTGCCTCTGGAACTCTTCTGTAGCTTCTGTCACGAAACTACAACATGTCGCGATATCGCCACACCTTTGCAACCGTATACTTTCTTTTGGCTTTTGTTGCGATATCGCGACACTTCAGCCTTTGTCGACTTCAACTAAGCTCTTATTGCGATATCGCGACACTTCTGACTTAGTCAGCATCAACTTGGCTTTTGTCGCGATATCGCGACACTTCTGTCTTCATAGCCTTCCTCTCTGTTTTTGTCATGAAATCATGACACTTCTCCTATAGAAGACCTGCATTCTATTTTTGTCACGAAATCATGACACTTTCTCCAATCGAACACTGCCATCTCAATCTGTCATGAAATCATGACACTTTCTCTTCCTTGCACTCTTGTCTGCTTGCACTAGCAAAAATGGAACATGTCACGAAATCGTGACACTTTTGCTGCCTTGTGTTTTTCTCTACCTTACGCCCGTGAAAACGGAACATGTCACGAAATCGTGACACTTTCGCCTTTGAGATCTTCCTCCTTGAATTTGTCATGAAATCGTGACACTTCTAGCTTTCGTATGTTTTCTTTGCAACCTGTCGCGAAATCGTGACGCTTTCAACTTCTGTATGACTTCTCTGCAACCTATCGCAAAATCACGACACTTCTCATTTTAGACTCTTCCCTTTGCTGTATGTCACAAAATCGTGATAGT